>JAUPFT010000005.1:37665270-39007770 GCA_036936625.1 Parnassius smintheus behrii | reverse complement strand
GTGAGTTACCGAGCAGTGCTGGCTTAGCAGCTGCAAAGTGCTGCAATCAATGGTCAAAAATGATCTAATTACAGCGTCAGTGGTGACTATCGGACTAATCTATTTATTACCCAAAAAATATGCATAGGTATATACTAGTCATAAAAAAGCCAATTAATAAAATAATTTACTTTAATAAAATAATTTTATTTAATATATATTATGCGCTCACCTCTGAAACTTTTAATTAACAATTTCGAATTCTGATTTACCACGTACTTACAACTAAAAAATATAACAAAAATATTTCGAAGTCATGTGAAGTCCTCTCCAACCAACTCCAAAACGTAATGGTGTAGACATTTCCTTGCTCTAAAACTCTCTCAGAAATAAAAGTAACTTTACTTCTTATTTACAACATTATTAATCGTTTAAAGTTTATGAATTAAATTTGTGGGGGTACTATTGAATCAAATTACCGGAATACTCATCGGTGTATAACAAAGTTGCGTAGGCAATATTATTAAGCTAAAGTTCTCAGCAAGGTTTAAACTAAGATGCAATTTTTTAAGCTTGTTTACGTACCCCTTTAGCACATAAAGTAACAAATTTATAAAGAAATGTATTCTCCTTCCACGTCATATGGTCTCGGTATAATTAATTAAATATATAGCATAATATAGCATATACAGTATTATAGCAATTTAATATTAAAAATAAATAAATTGAGTTAAAATAAAAGTAAAATATGTTATAACTTAATCATGAAATTTATGTTTTGTATTGGTTATTTATCGAAGGTCAATTTTCATGCATAATTTTTTTTCTTATATAGAAGAGGAGGCAAACGAGCATACGGTTCACCTGATGGTAAGTGACTACCGCCACACATAAACAACCGCAACACCAGGGGAATCGCAGGTGCGTTGCCGGCCCTTTAGAAAGGAGTAAGCTCTTTTCTTGAAGGCGCCTAGGTCTTATCGGTCCGGGAAAATTGCCGGTGGTAAACTATTCCACAGAGGGGTCGTACGCGGAAGAAAACTCCTAGTGAAACGTACAGTGGTGGACCGCCAAGCATCTAGATGGTGTGGATGGTATCGGGAAGTTTGCCGCGTAGTGTGTTCATGAAATTTGGCGGCTGGGATTAATCCAAACAATTCCTCAGAGCAGTCTCCGTGGTATATGCGATAAAATACGCAAAGGGATGCAACATTTCTTCGCAGCGCCAGTGAATCGAGCTGATCGGAAAGCACTCGGTCGTCGACGATTCAAGTCAAGTGGAAGGAGCTCCAGCCCAGAGATGGGAACAGTATTGCCGACGACATGTACGGCTGAACCTGCGCCTTGTAAAGTTGCAGGCGGTGTGCCGACATGAAATACTGTCCCGCTTTGCTGAGCACGCCAAGCTTTTTAGAGGCCAATTTGGCCTTCTCTTCCAAGTGGCCACGAAACTGCACGTCATTCGATACGTCGACGCCAAGGATTCCGATACTGGCTGAAATAACAAGGGGAGTGCCTTGAAACTGAGAAGATACGACAAAGGGGTTCTTTTTAACGGTTATCGCGCAAACTTGTGTCTTCTAAGGGTTAAAGTGGACTGGATTTTGTTGGCCCCAATCCGAGACTTTGTTCAGCAAAAACTCGACTTCAGACACAGATTTGGTAGCACTCCTGCTTATAGCATGATGCTATTTTACAGGAGCGATCAACCATGGCTGAGATTTACCTATGGGCACCACAGACGAAGGAATAAAAAGTCCCATACTCTGAAGTTCCATACTCGTCCGGCGAGAAGCAAACCTGCCCCCAAGGGCAAGATGCAAAGAAAGACCGCATCCTATCCCAATCGGCTGACCTGTAGCGCCCAACACGGCGGCAGTCTGCAGAATGCAACCGCAATTTCAGCGTGAGTGGCAACACACTCCGAACAAGATAATGGTCCGAGGAGCCTAAAGGGGCGTCGACGGAAATCTGATATCTGTCCGGATGAGAGGTCAGAAGAAGGTCCAACAGGGAAGGTGCATGATCCACCACATATCGAATCCACGTAGGCAAAGTAACCAGTTGTGTCAGACCATATGCCAAGGCAAACCAATGAACAGATCTGCCGGATCTCCCGGAACGGATCGGTTAAACGTGAACCAAGCCATTCAGCGTGATGGGTGTTAAAATCGCCAAGGATCATGATCTCTGGGGGGGGGGATCTGCTTTAGCAACGAATCTGTAAGCCATTTGGACGTGGTCGAAGAGTGGTTCTCTTTCAGCATTACCGCTATGGGACCTATAGAGGCACCCATAGACGGATGGTCGTCGCTGTTGTTCAAAGGATGGACAGGTCCGTACCTTCGAGACTACCGTGGTGTCAAGAAGAGATGTCCTCTCTGACGTAAACACAAACTCCAGCCCGAGGCACAAAGGAGTGTTCCAGTTTGTACCCCGGGTAGGATAGATACGAAGCATCAGCCGGAAAGGACACCTGTGTCTCGGTCAAAAAGAGCAGGGCTGCCCTTGCCGCGAGCGTGGCAGAGGTCCCTAAGAATACACGGGGCAGCCTGAGCACTCACGCTCACGTGGAAGCTGAGCTTCCACTTCACGCCTGTATTCTGTGAGGTCGTGGTACCACCCCGGTTTGAGCCGGCCAATACGTGCAAAAAGCTGCCGCGTGGCTCTACCACTGTTAAAATATTAATAATTATATGCATAAAATAATTATGTTAATTAACTCCTCTAGCTGGAGGGGTGGAGGGCTCGATGTGATCCAAGGGCCCCTCAGAAGGAGGTACGAACCTCAGCTTACACTACTATCACGATGTGGGAAAACGGGTCGAAACTAAAAACGCCCCGTGTTACGACTACTAAATCTCGTGTATGGGTTATATCTGTGACCTCGCACTCGCCGGCGAACGTGGAGGGCACATCTGTGTTCTGTACTGATGTAGTGTCTGGATATGTGTATGTTGTGGACATCGAATACCACTAGTGAAGGGAGGGGGGTTGACCGTTTACCTACTTTATATACAAAGTGACTAACACATTTACCAACACACAGTCCAAACCGATTGACGTAGTAACCTGAAATTTTGACCTTTTATGATGCAGATATCCACTGAGAAAGTATTTTGGAAAATTCGACCCCTAGGAGGGTGAAATGTGCTGTTATAGTTTGTATGAAAATTTTATTTCGGTATGGGGAAAAAATATTTAGCGATTTCTTAAGACAACCCTTTACCTGGGGCGAGGGGAGGGCAACAGAGACTGTCAATTTTGTATGGAGAAAAAATATTTAATGCTTTAAAATAAGTACCCGGATGACCGAGCTTTGCTCGATTTTTTTTTAATTACATTTAGATACTAATGATGAATAATAGTTTTTGATCTTATTGACATAATAGAAAAAACTGAACTGGTTATTTGAATAAAAAACCATGAGTGTAGTGTAGAATGTAGTTTAATAAAAATTTTCGTATTTTTAAAAAATACAAAAAAAAGGGCTCGAAATAATAGATTTTCTCACAAAAAAAGGTAACTTGAAAAAAAAAGGAAAAAAGTCGGACCGGAGACAGGACACGAGTATCAAAATTTACCTTCTTATATTGTAGCAGTTTTTCATTGCCTGAAAACATGGACAAAAAGACATTTTCTAAAAAATAAAATCGTTGGAGCCGTTTCAAAGATTCCGATTATATATATATATATATATATATACTAGAATTGCTCGTTTAAAGGTATAGGATAAAGGACCTAATAAAATTTATCCTTACCTTTTTAAAACAAGGCTGCATTGCGATAATAACTTCCTTTTATTACGTTGGCATCCACTAATTAAGAATTTTGAAACATTTAAAACCTTTTAGGTAGGTAGGTAAATTATGGTGTTCCAGTTTTAAAAAATCTTTTTACGGGACGATTATATATTAATATCGAGAAAATTTATTAAAATATTTTTGTAACTTGAAAATTTGTACACATAATTTTGAATAAAAATAACGAAATACGAAAGACCAGTGTACTGAGTTTGTTTAGAAATCTTGGGACGATGCTTTTACAATAAAATCCCAGAAAATATACAAAATTTGATCTGAACAAAGTTCAAAAACTGTATTAATCTAAGTTTGTATAAAAAGTGTTACTATAATATTAAGGAATTAATAGATGATAATAACTCCTGTCAAGGGTGTTCGCTACCAAGCTATATCTAATTTGTTGTTAATTGTAACATACATGGCTGTAAACTGTTTTTTTTAAGTACCGCAGGGTTTCATGCTGGTTCTTCCCAGGATAGAGATTTCTTCCGAACCAATGGTAAATTATAAAAGTGACTTTTAATAAGTATTATTATATATAGTATTATTTATAATAAATACTAGCTTGCCAGGCAGACGTTGTTCTGCCCTTTTCGACGACCCTTTGGCATGTCCTATTAAAAATCCTTAAATTCACAAAAAAAGTGGGTCACTCGCGGGCAAAAAAACTGTCTTATCTCTCAAGTTGGACTAAACTGCATACGGTGTGCAAATTGGGTTAAAATCGGTCAAGTAGTTTAGGAGTCAATCGCGGACAATCAACGTGATACGTTATTTATATATATTAAGATTGAATTAAATGAAAGTTTCTGTTTCAGTAACGCCCTATAGGCCCAATTTTGGTCATAAAGGCATGTCTTATCGGAGACTGGCCATATATGCAAGATGCAGAGACACATGATCCTTTCGGTAAAAACGAGTGTGCGCGTAAAGCACAGATGCACTTTCTATTCCCGCACTCACATAGTTGTGAGTTGAGATGCTAACCCAACACAAATATGGTGAGATCAGATGCAGAACCAATGACTTGACGAGCTTTCAGAGATGCAATGATGAACACCGCCAAAATCTTGACTCAGGGCTGCTACTGAAAATTTCTGAATAGAAAAAAATTGAGTTTGAGTGAACATAATTTTAGTAGTTTTAATTTTTTTACGAAATAATTAATAATAATATGTTTAGGTAGGGATGTCATGACATAATATTACAATTACGCAGGTAAATAATGACTTACAATTACAATAGACATTTACATATAAAGCTATCTTACTGCTGTTAGGCTTAAACAATTTCAATTTATGGAGAAATAACTAACACGTAGCTTATATTATTCCCACTGCACTCAAACCTCAAGCAAATCCCGTTAGCCTATTTATATACAATCAACAACTATCGGTATGAATAGCTCTTGCGATTTCATATTAATAATGTTCCTACAATTTGCAAACACAGAATTACCGATACAGCCTATTAAAGTCCACAGCTGAACAAGGGCCTCCCCCATTTGCCTCATAGGTGGGGAGTATTTCCCATAGTTGCCACGCTTGACAAGCGGGTCGGTAACCGTATTTTTTATTTTTAGTCGTCATTAGCTGCTGCCCATCTCGCGATCTGTTTCTCTCTGTCGCTTCCTACTACACCCACGAGACGATGTGGGCTAGTGGACATTCATACACCGCGACATGATAAATACAGGGTAATGGTTTCATAAATCTTACTACTGGCTGTGAACGACGGTAGTTAATGCATTATTAATAAACCTTTTTCTAATGAAACAGGTTTATTAATAATGCATTAACTACCAACCCAATGAGTCACCAATTGTGTAATCACAATCGATGACTCATTGGGCTCATAGCTGTAATTTTCAGTAACTGATTAAGACAATAGAAATTAATTAGCACTCGATTACTTCCAAAACTGATGTCGTCACATCTTACCGTATTATAAACACACGCAATGCACAATTATATATATATATATATATATATATATATATATATATATATATATATATATATATATATATATATATATATATATATATCGTATGGTGAGTATAGAGAAGCGGAGACCCTTTTTACTGGAAACGAGGCATTTCATCTTAGTCCTCACGGGTGACAACGCATCCGCATTTTGATTCGTAATCGAGGATAGATGTAGATGCCTATGGGCCACAGCAACCACTTACCATCAGGCGGACTGTGTGCGCGTTTGTCACCCTATCCTATAAAAAAAATGAGTTTGCAAAGGTAAATGTCATAGTAAAGTATTCATCTAGATGTAAATTAATTAAAACAATGACAATTACTAAATAATCAAATTACACGTCCTTGATGAGTTTTTACAGATGATTATTCTGCAGTACACCATTATAAATGTATAATAAGAGAAATTCAATATAATAAGATAAATCACAAAATGGTGAATTATGTTCGTCAACCCATATAAGCGGCGACAAGAGAACGCGTATATGTGACTTCTGTTGTCTTATTATTACGATTTCTGTGATTGAAAACTACAGCTATATATCTCCATCTTTCATCTTTTTTTTAAATAAACACTTACCGCTACAGTAATCACTTTTTTTATAAAACAGAAGAAATGAACTTACAGTCCACCTAATGGTAGGCGGCTACTGCAACCTATTGACACACAGAACTTTAAACAAAGATGGCTACAGAAGAGTTGACACTTTTGATTCTACTAAGACGGAATGCCTCGCGCCTGTAATCTGTAGGCTCTGTTGTGTACTGTATACCTCTCAGATTGGAGCACAGTAGTGCACACACTACTATTTGAGGACTAAGGTGGAATGGCTCACGCTCGTAATAATACTGGCTCTGTATATTATATACCCTTCAGATTGGAGCACAGCAGTGCACATACTACTATTTGAGGACTAAGGTGGAATGGTTCACGCTCGTAATAATAGTGGCTCTGTATACTATATACCCTTCAGATTGGAACACATCAATGTACATACTACTATTTTAGGACTAAGGTGGAATGCCTCACGCTTGTAATAATACTGGCTCTGTATATTATATACCCTTCAGATTGGAGCACAGCAGTGCACATACTACTATTTGAGGACTAAGGTGGAATGGTTCACGCTCGTAATAATAGTGGCTCTGTATACTATATACCCTTCAGATTGGAGCACAGCAATGCACGTAGTACTATTTGAGGACTAAGGTGGAATGCCTCACGCTCGTAATAATACTGGCTCTGTATACTATATACCCTTCAGATTGGAGCACAGCAGTGTACATACTACTATTTGAGGACTAAGGTGGAATGGCTCACGCTCGTAATAATACTGGCTCTGTATACTATATACCCTTCAGGTTGGAGCACAGTAGTGCACATACTACTATTTGAGGACTAAGGTGGAATGGCTCACGCTCGTAATAATACTGGCTCTGTATACTATATACCCTTCAGTTTGCAGCACAGCAGTGCACATACTACTATTTGAGGACTAAGGTGGAATGCCTCACACTCGTAATAATACTGGCTCTGTATACTATATACCCTTCAGGTTGGAGCACAGCAGTGCACATACTACTATTTGAGGACTAAGGTGGAATGGCTCACGCTCGTAATAATACTGGCTCTGTATACTATATACCCTTCAGATTGCAGCACAGCAGTGCACATACTACTATTTGAGGACTAAGGTGGAATGCCTCACGCTCGTAATAATACTGGCTCTGTATACTATATACCCCGCAGATTGGAGCACAGCAGTGCACATACTACTATTTGAGGACTAAGGTGGAATGGCTCACGCTCGTAATAATACTGGCTCTTTATACTATATACCCTTCAGATTGGAGCACAGCAGTGCACATACTACTATTTGAGGACTAAGGTGGAATGCCTCACGCTTGTAATAATACTGGCTCTGTATACTATATAACCTTCAGATTGGAACACAGCAGTGCACATACTACTATTGGAAGACTACGGTGGAATTATTCACGCTTGTAACGCAGCAGTGTACGCGGCAGAAATATTAAGTGTTATCAAAAAATCTCTTCCGTAACTGTTCCTATACTTAATTGATTAAGTAAGTAATTATCTAGAAAAACTATCAATTTAAGCGGACGAAATATATATAAAAAATGAAAGCGTGTGTATGGTCTATATTATAAGGAACTTTTCATTAAAAATGTATTCAACGTTTTTTTCTCAGTTTTCAGAGTACTGATAGTTTCATTTCAGCTCACGGTAAATTATTTTTAACGAGCCTAATCTTGAAATACTTTTACCAATAAAAGCTTGACTTGTGAAGGACTGTAATGATGATTTGTGATTTCAATAACTAGTTGTCTTTATATTATTTTAAACGCCATTAACTTTATAGCCAATATACTCGTATAAGAAAAAATATCGTGAAATTTAATTCACTCTATAACCTGCCTTCCTTTTTCGTCTTCGAGAAGCTCCTATAAAACCTAATGGACTTTTGGTGTCTAGTTGATATTTGTATATGCTTTCACTGGGACTAATTGGATAAAATTTAAATATATTGCTTCAAGGCATTTTTCATTTATATATTAAAACATTAAGTTTTTATGAAGTGCTCGGTATTGTAACCACTAATCTATACATAGGAAGTATATTTTGTGTTTTTAAGAAAAATGTAAAAAATGTACGAGCTAGTTTTATTTAATTAGAAAAAAATATTTTATTTCTTGGTTCTTTTCAATTTATGGGAATGTGATTTATCATTATTTTTAAATTATCTTAGAGTAAATAAATATTTTTCTGGGAGTTATCTTAGAAAGAAAAAGCTGGAAACATTCAATGGGATTTTTTGAGTGCGGGTTGAGAAATTAAATCAGAGCATAAAAGCCTTCAATTTTTAAACCTGAAAATAATTATGTATATATAGTAAATTTACAAATATGCATAAAGTGTACTCATATATATAAAACATGCAATAAAACGCAGAGTTTTTTATGGTAATGTTAATTTTGATTGTTTGTAACTGGAGTTTAGTTGGTAATTGTAGTTATTTACAGGTTTTCATTACTATACTACTTAAATTATGCTGCTTCCTGTAATTGATCTGGGTTTCATGATCAGTTTTCGCATGTTTGAAATATTTATTTCGTTATTAGTGTCATGGTACAAAATTAGCAATATATAATTTTTCCGGAATGAATTTAATTATAATGACGTGTATGTATTGTATACGTCATGAAGGAATTGATAACGATTTCTAAAACAATAAACATATTAAAAGGCAAATTTTGTGCTTAAAAGACTTAATATAATCTTGTAAGCTGTATTTACCTTCATGCAGTCTTGCTTGTATATCAAGCGTCTTACTACCGCATCTTGGCATCATCGCTATGGCTCGTCGCCCAGACGTGGATCGAACTTTCATTCAATTCAAATACTTAAACCGGAATATACGGAAATAAGTATTAAAAAAAAATAAAATACTCTTTTATATATTTTGTGTTTAAAATTTATATTTGTAATTCATGAAAAAGATAACTTTTAGAAAGGTATAATATTTTCAAACGATGTATTTTTAAAAATTATGTTTTGTGTATTTAAAGATTTAGTATTTTTTGGAATTATGCAGGTTGTACTGCCAGATATGGCTGAGATATGGCTTAAGGAAAATTTTGGAAAATGACATGATTCACTAAGTATTTATTACTTCTTGAGTAAACGCCATCAACACACACCTTCGATTTATCTGATGTTGTAGTTGTTTATGGGCGGTGGTAGTTACTTACGATTAGATAAACCGCACGCTCGTCTACCCTCTCAACTACTAAAAAATCAGTTTTCCAAGAAAACGAGAGGTTCTTCCGGCGGGCAATTAAATATTTTCTACGAGCAGCTGGCGCTCTGTCAAATTGTTTGTGTAAATGTATAAAGAGTTTGGGTTCATCAATGGCCTGGGAACGAGAGATGCACATTTCGGGTATCAAGTTTTAATACAGAGATGCTGGGACATAAATCAAGATGTGTTTGTATGTTTTATCGATTATGAAAAAGCATTTGATAGAGTACAGCATGCAAGAATGATTGATATATTACAATCCGTCAGACTCGACTCTAAGGACGTAAGGTTCATTAAAGCGCTTATTACACTATACAATTTTTAGGAAATCTAATTAGGAACCTAAATTGGAAGCTAGTGATCACACTACACTAAATTGAATTCTAAATCGTGACGAACCGCATTCGTAAAGAAGTATCGACGGGGTTGCACGTTTGATCGATGGCGCCGTATTTATAAAAACAGCAAAAAAAAATAGGACTTGCCTTAGCCATGGTGGACACAATGGATATTAAAAAAAGAGAAAAGAGTACTTCTCATTGAGAAAAAACTGTCCAATATGAATATAATTATATATTTTTAGATTCTAAGCAGTATTTTTATAGGATAGGGTAACAAACTAGCACACAGTCCACCTGATTGTAAGTGGTTGCTGCGACCCATGGACATCTACATCTATCTCCGATTACAAATCAAAATGCAGATGCGTTGTCACCTGTGACGACTAAGATGGAATGCCTCGTTTCCAGTAAAAAGGGTCTTCGGTTCTCTACACTCGCCATACGAAACACAGCAACATTAAGCTATTATTTTACGCTGGTATTCTGTGGGAGCGTGGTGCTTCCTCGGTCGAGCCGACCCATTCGTGCTACAACTATACTACTAATATAACTGCAGCATGGCTCTACCACCTATAAACAGTTTAAATATTTGTTAAGTTTTGTATCCAAACATATTGAAAAAGAAGTCACGATATTTCGATAAAGTGTGAGTACCAAAGAATGTTTGATGGTGACATTACGTTTATAGCCACCGGTAATTAATATTAAGATTTAAAGTACTGCTCTCTGATATCAGACTTCTATCAAAACTTCAAGACATCCGCTTGTATCAAAGTGCGGGCGCCGACTGGTTGTTCTAAATCGTAACGTTGCGATTACACTGTCCTAAATTGTAAACAATTTAGGAAGTAGAGCGATTGGGACCTCCAATTTGACTAAATCGGATCCTAACTGTTCTAGCTACGATTACACCTTCCTATTTCCTAATTAGATATCCTAAAAATTGTATAGTGTAATAAGCGCTTAAACGCCTTTATTGGAACCAATCGGCGAATGTACGTATAGAGGGAAAACTAACAGATGACTCGGAAATCTTACGTGAAGTACGGCAGGGATGTATTCTCTCGCCAATTCTTTTCAACATTTACTCAGAGATGATTTTCCGTGAAGCTTTGGATCGGGTGGATGTAGGTATAACAGTGAATGGTCAGATTATCAACAATATCCGTTATGCCGGTGACACTGTACTTATTGCATCTACAATGGAAGAACTTCAGTTCCTTATAGATAAAATTCAATCCGTTAGTTCAGCGTATATCCTCAGTATCAACACCAGGAAAACCAAACATATGACAGTTTGTAAAACACCACCTACTCACCCTTGTCTACTGTGTAATGGACAGTCTCCACAAAAAGTTAGCAAATACAAATATTTGAGATGTTGGGTTGATGATACGGGAGACCCCAGTCTTGAAATAAGTTGCCGCATAGAACAAGCCCGTAATGCTTTCTTTAAGCTTAAGTCACTTCTGTGCAATAAAAAGCCGAACATGCAGGTACGAGTACGATTAGCACGCTGTTATATTTTTTCCATTCTTTTGTATGGCGTTGAAGCATGGACTCTCACAGAATCGAGCTGTAAGAAGATTGAAGCCTTCGAAATGTGGGTATACAGGAGAATGTTAAGGATATCCTGGAGAGACAAAATAAAGAATGTAACAGTGCTAAGTCGCATAAAGAAAAAACCAGAAGTTGTATATTTCGTAAAGAAAAGAAAGCTTGAATATCTCGGCCACATAATGAGAAACCAAAAGTATGATCTACTGCAACTTATCATACAGGGCATGATCCAAGAAAAACGAAGTGTGGGTCGAAGAAGAACATCTTGGCTGAAAAACCTACGCCAATGGTTTGGAAAGAGCACCCGTTCCTTATTCAGAGCCACGGCATCAAATATCCAACTTACCTTAATGATCGCCTACCTTCGAAAGAAGATGGCATTTTAAGAAGAAGAAGATGTATAAAGCAGAGTCGTTTAGAAATTTCATTTCAATTTTTTCCTGTTGTTTTTCTTGTGATGTAGGCTTCTTTAGTCGTTTAGTCTGTATGCGCCTTTGTACGCCGGCCACCATGCCCAACAACAACAATCTAAAATGTAAGTATTACATTTAAAAACCGAAGTATAGTGAAACTTGTTAACTTTGCTATTTTTGGAAGGACTTAAAAGTCTAGGACCAATTTCCCAACACTAAAGGTACTCTCAGACAGGGCGTCAATGTTAAATGTGACATTATATTATTCATAGTGTGACGGCGCAATATTAATTAATAATTTATTTCTATATAAGATTCTTATCTTGAAATTAATATTTTAAACAATTAAAAATTCATTAATAATCATAAAATTAAATACATTAATTTTAGATATTAAGTACTATAGTAAAATAGAGGCTTATTGCCTTTAAAAAATCATTAAATATATTAAAATTGTTAAAATATTCAAAATTTATTAAATAATAGACATATAAGTCGAACGTATTATAATAATAAGGAAAAAATAACATTTATAATGTAGTTGGAAAATCGGTCAAGAATAAAAAAGTTATTGAGCGTGTTCATGTAAAGTAGCAGCATGTTCTTGTACAGATGGAGAGTGTTCGTGTAGGGATCGCTTGTATAAGGGAACTGCCGGAGATGCATACCCATGGGTGTACAATTTTATGTACATTGTACACCCATGGGTATGCATATATATGCATATGGGGTAGTCAGGTGACTGACTAACGTAGTATTACTTTAGCGCAATGTATAGTCCTATATTAGAGCTTTGTGATAGTAAGGCCTATAATACAAAAGCATTATTATATAAGATCTTTTAGATATTAAAAATATATAATAATAAGGTCTATGATACAAAAGCGTTATTATAGAAGATCTCTTTGATGCATAAGCATTACAATAGTAGAGTTATAGATTAAAGTCCCATATATTAAAGATATATACTAGTAAAGTATTTATTTATTTTTTTATATAAATGAGGGGGCAAATGAGCATACGGTTCTACCGTGACTACCGCCGCCCATGAACATCCGCAACGCCAGAGGAATCGCAGGTGTGTTGCTGGCCCTTTACAAAGGAGTAAGCTCTTTTCTTGAAGGTCCCCAGGTCGTATCGACCCGAAAAAATCGCCGGTGGTAAACTATTCCACAGAGAGGTCACACGCGGATAAAACTCCTCGTGAAACGTACAGTGGTGGACCGCCAAGCATTCAGATGGTGTGGATGATATCGGGAGGTATGCCACATAGTGCGTCAATGAAATTTGGCGGCTGGGATTAATTCGAACAATTCCTCAGAGCACTCTCCGCGATAGATGCGATAAAATACGCAAAGAGATGCAACATCTCTTCGCAGCGCCTGTGAATCGAGCAGTTCGGAAAGCACTCGATCGTCGAAGATTTGAGGTGCTGGCACTGGGGAGCCCCAGCCCAGAGATGGAAACCACCCATGTGCGGCCGCACTTGCATCTTGTAATGTTGCAGGTGATGTGCCGGCACGAAATACTGTACCGCTCAGCTGAGCACGCCAAGCTTTTTAGAGGCTAATTTAGCCTTCTCTTCCAAGTAACCACGAAACTGCACGTCACTTGATATATCGACGCCGAGGATTCCGAAACTGGCTGACGCAACAAAGGGAGTGCTTTGAAACTGAGGAGATATGACAAAGGGGTTCTTTTTAGCAGTTAACGCGCTAGCTTGTGTTTCTAAGGGTTAAACTGGACTGGATTTAGTCGCCCCCAATCCGAGACTTTGTTCAGCAAAGACTCGACTTCAGACACAAATTTTTCCCGGTACTCGGAAACGTTTTCCCGAGAAATATTGGCATGGCTGGTGTACTGAACATCACCAGTGCTGTCTGCATAGCATTGCAATGAATGTTGCCGGTTTGCAATATATCATTGATATGCAGAAGAAACCGCGTTGGTGACAGCACGCAGCCTTGTGAAATGTCAACATTAATAAGCTTATAATTGGAGCTTGCACCGTTTACAACGACCTTGATGCTCCGATCTGCAAAAAAGCTGGTGATCCAATTGCACAATTTCTCGGAAAGTCCATAGGAAGGGAGCTTCGAAAGAAGCGCCTTGTGCCAAACCCGATCGAAGGCCTTCGCAATGTCCAAACTAACGGCCTATGCCTCCCCCTTGGACTCTACTGCCGCTGCCCATCTATGAGTCAGGTAGAACAGTCTCGGTCAGAAAGAGCAGAGCCAGCCTCACCGTCTCGATATGGTAGTGGACGGCGTTTAGGTTAGAATGAAGTCCCCTGATATTGCAGAAATTCACGGATAGCGTGGCAGGGGTCGCCATGGTATTGTTACTCTGCTTGCCCCGAGCAGTTATTGTCTTTAGCGGAATTTTGCTCAACCACCCACCTCTCAGAATACGCAGGGCAGCCTGAGCACCTACGCTCAAGAGTGGAGTATCTTGGTCGTGAATGCTCAGCGAGGGATTCTCCGGGGGTGCTGGTACACTCCTGAGGTAGATCTTCACTTAATTCCGCTACCATGTTAAGAGGGGGGGTGGGGAATTGGGCCTCCGGCCACCTACACTCACCAGACGTAATGCGGAAGAAGCAGAGCTTCCACTTCACGCCGGTATACTGTGAGGTCGTGGTATCACCCCGGCTTGACCCGGCTCATACGTACAACAGCAAAACTGCCTCGTGGCTCTACCACTGTTAAAAGGTCTATGAAATATAGCAACTGTTTGTAGGCGGCGTCTTAGCGCATGGCGTTATGATACGTCAGATCTTTCGGATTAGGTTGAGTGTGTTTGGTAGCACTTTTAAGTGTAACAAACATACTCAACTCCATGTCTTAGTGCAATAGCGCTATGAAACGTGAATTTTTGACTACTGGCGTCTTAGTAGCGTGCTGCTATGATACGCTGATATTATTTTTAGCGAACAACAATACCAATTTTGTTGCCAAAGTCGATAGCGATAATGTGAGTGAGTTGTGAGGGGGCGCCATCTGTATGATAGTTGCATTGATGCTTACAACTACTAGCGGTATTGCGTCTTGTGATGTTTCTGCGGGTATGCTGCGTCTTATTCGACGTATCGTGTGATTCTGGTTGATGCAGGTATGCCGTTGGTGATATCTGCTGGGACCGTATGGAGGACCTGGGGATGATAAAATAACCCCGTCGATAGTCGTATTGATGCTTCTTGCATTTTGCAGCAATGTGTCTCTGCAATAGTTGTTTGGCGAATCGCTATTCTCAATGACGCTCTCTGCGCTTTGGTTTAACTCACACCTAAATAACTTTATCCAAGTCGTGCTCCTTCATTACGGGACTGCACACTGTCTGACTTCCATGATGTTTTATATAACAACGTTATAATATATCTCTGTAAATGTCCCACCTTTGAATGATTCTTCTAACTTTTACCGGCTAATAGCAGTGCTGATCTAATGGGTATAGAGAGCCAGTACAAATACAGGGTGTGAGGCTTTCCATCTCATCCCTCAGACATCTGTAGCCTATTTTAAATTAAATTATTGATGGTGTTCATGGCCTGCAGTATCCACCTGCCATCTGGTGGACGGTGAGTTAGTTTTTCTCTTCGGTTTTATAAAAAAATACAGCAAGAAAAAAATATTGTTCTCAAGAAACGATATAAATTGCTTTCCTAGACTTTGTAAGAGACCAGATTCCTAGAGTTCTATCACATAAACGATATTCCATCGAAATGGCTAAACTTTATAGATAATAAGGGTAAATACTTTGATATATTATTACATTTTTAAAAACTATTGATGTTTCATTTTTTAATATAAAACAGCAATTTCATACTTAAGTACCATTATTCTTGGTCGACCGCATAACGTTGTGTATAAATTTATGGGCTAATCTATTTTTTGAATCCAGTAGTTTTCATATTTCTAGTAAAAATACAAATTATTGTTACCGTGACCTTGACACAGCGTTCTAATCCACCTCAAATTTTATCACAAAATTATCGGATAGTCTAGACTACTAAGGTGCGTACTTAGGCACTATAATATCTCCTGCGCATTTGTTAGCTTTTTGTTATTGAGATATTGTATACGTAGTTGAAAATAATCCAGGAGGACATAACTCACCCATTTAATTTAACCAAATAACAAAATAAAAAATATATTTTGTTGCAGTTTATAAATAAAATAAGTAATATACTGGATGACCCTTTTTACCGTCTGGAAGAAAAATTGATTGTAACATGTGAGCGGAGTAAAAGCCTACGGCACTGATATTTTACAAAGACTAAAAACAAAAAATTTTGATTAAATAAATTCATTAATTAAAATCTATCGAAATTTAAATAATATCCACCCTACTTTACGAACCGAAATAAAACAAAAAAATTTCAACCGTTTAATTCAACTCAACTCCGTTCACATTTTCCACATTTTTTTTTCTGATGGTATAAAAGGTCATCCAGTATATAAGTAACATATCTTGATATAGAGAGGAAGCATAACGAAGAAAGAATGTATTGAATTAAAACGTCAGTTCAGACTTATCATCAGTCGTAATCAACGAAGGCCGGTGGTAAGCTGTAGGCATTGCGTGCTCCGGAACATTTGTATTCCGGAAGCGGACTCCACTGTGTAATTTGAAAGGTTAAACTACGACTTTTTAATTTGAATATGTTTTCTTTAGCTTTATAAATAGAACAATTTAAATAAAACTTAGTATACGTATTTTCAAAACATTTGATTTTCACTTGTTTTATATTTAAAGCGTTTCGAGTGTTTTGTCACGTGCAGACTACGCATGACCCTTATACGGTTGTCCGAAACAAATTACTCGGTACAAAATATTTCTTATAATTTTACAAATAAACTCAATAACTGAATTTGGCCAGATCTCGCGAACAGTAGTCACGCTTTTTACCACTAGACCATTCAGACATTCAACTTATTATTATAATTGTTATGTTAGTATAGGTGTATTATTAATGGAATCCTAATTTGTATTATATAATATATAAGTGATCTTTAAACCGATAAACTCCGTTTCCGAACCATAAGGATTTGTTTTAAGCTCATTGAACTAAAAGTAATTAAGGGAATCAATCCCTAGCTTCCCGTGGATAGATCTTTGTAACATTTTTATAGTATCCATAAGCGGATTTTATATTTGTTTTTTATTTCTCAACAATCAGGTATCGTCACTAATTCTTTCTATGTACTTAGATCACGTAATATGCTATATTATATATTCTGTGGAAATAGTACATTATGTTAGACTTACCATATAGCCTCGTAAAAGTGTTATCGTATTCATAAGAGACGTTACTGCATCACCAATCTTACCATATTTTGTTCTCGTGAAATATTAGCTTACGGACACAATCTTAATATATATAAATTACGTGTCACGTTTTTTGTCCGCGATGAACTCCGAAACTACTTAACCGATTTTAATCAAATTTGCACATCATGTGCAGTTTTGTCCAATTTGAGAGATAGGATAGTTTTTTTTGCCCGTAAATGATGCAAATTTTTGCGAATATAAAAATTTTTAATAGAAAATTAATCAGGGATAAGGCAGAACAACGTCTGCCTGGAAAGCTAGTAGGTACAATATAAAACACAAAGAACGTCTACCTATGTCCGTTATAGACTTAGAAACCATCCAACCGATATTGATGAAATTTTTTGTGTGTGTTTGAACGGTTCCCTTGATAGTTTATATTCACATTTGGACCCGGTAGGTGGCGCTGTTGTCGAGATCCAGAAATTACCCGTGCGAACCCGGGGCGGAACACTAGCTTTTTATAAGGCTTAAGAGAAACCACTACCTCAAGTCATCCCTGGGACAAGACCGACAGAAGGAAATAAAACAGGGTGTTGGAAATAGCACCTTCTTGGTAACAAATTAAAAATGATAATCATAAAAGTTTTCATTTGTTCATATTTTACTTTTATGTGTAGTGCTATATTACGGAACATGTATTTTATATAAATAATCAATCATTTTTGTACATATTTACATTTTTAATACCAATATAATGATAATAAACCTCCGCCAAGCATGACAACTGTAGCAAATATCTCCCCCCCTACAAGGCTTATTACTTGATTTTGGAAGTCTATGTTCAACAGTTCACTTATATACAGGTAAAGTAAAGTAAAGTTACAGCCTATATACGTCCCACTGCTGGGCACAGGCCTCCCCTCATTTCTGAGAGGGTTTTAGGGCAAAGAAGTGTCCGCCACGCTGCTCCAATGTGTGTTGGCGAACTTCACATGTTTTCGAAATATTTTTTTTTCTTATTCCTCAGACATGCAGGTTTCCTTCACCGCCGAGCACTTGGTAAATCAGCACTTAAAATTGCAATTAACAATTTCATTGGTGCTGGCAGGGATCGAACCCGGGTTACTCCCATTCTGTTATATTTACAGCGAGCGTTAACCATCTGAGCTACCACGGCTTATATATACAGGCTGTTATGAATATTTTATTTTACTGTACGGTCTCAAATTGAAGCCTATGGATTACATAAAATTCTAAGGCGCTGTCCTATTGCCATCGCTCGCGCGATCGTGCGTTGCGTCCAACGAAAATGATTATGACGTGATTTTAACGTACTCATATCTGCGGAATGTCCTATTGAAAATCGTGCGACCATGCGATGAGACTAACGAAATCGTGCGTGCGGATTCATCGGACGATGAAATCGCATTGCATCATCGTGCGAGCGATGGAAATAGGGCAGCTCCTGAGTCATGCCTGAATGTGCTGTGTATGTCGCAGGCAACTAGCTTGATTAGCCTTTCAGTTAACAGCCTAGCCTTTTTACTAAATGGTGCCATTCAACTAGAGGCCTGAATGATATCCAGTCGATGCGTCTAATACAACAATTGTGTTATTTCCAATATTGTTTCTCCATAATTGCCGTTAGTAAAATTATCTATAACTATTCCTTAAACCTTTGTACATAGTGTAGATTAACGTATAATGTGTCATTCCATCCATTTCCATTACATTGCCTCGTATGTTTTGGTATTTTCTATAATTTTACAAGCTTGGCAGGCACATTGACAACCGCAGTTGTTTATAATTTCGAGTTATTATCAGGAAGTTGCTGGTGGCCATTTGCTGCTGCAGTTTCCTTCGGTCGCCTGTTTCGACACCCACGGATCGACATACGGTAATAGATATTCATACACCGCCACTGTACGGTTAATTACGGTATTGTGAGCGTGTAAGTAAGTATACTTGAAATGTTCCTACATATTATGTCGAGAGGGGATGTAAGTCGACTCCACCTCCTGTTGTCCGTGGCATATGCCCTAAATTTATGTTAAGGGATATAGCATTCTGTATAGCAAGCAAATGACGTGACAACTTTCATTGCATGCCCTTTATTTTGTTCATTAATCGGTTCAGTAATCGGGGAGCCAAGCTTGATTGCATAGTTATTGTAATATATTTGACTTTAATGCCATTTAGTTAATTAGAGCGTAGTAAAATTTTGTATAGCTAAATCAACGCTAACATTTAAGGCGTTTGCGTGCTATAAAGCGTAATACCTTGCAAAGTAGTAGATAATGCTATAAACTTTGTAGAATTTATGAAGGTGCACCAAATGCAAAATCTAGCATGTAGATTAATCAATAAATAGCATCATGTGTAATTGCGCTTACATAAATAATCTTATATCCTAAAATAATCCCTGGGAACGAGGTGATTGCTCCCAAGCTGTTTCTACTTTGTACAGGGTTATTTTTCAAAGAGTAGCCAATTTTTAAACTTAAGTGCAAATATATAAATAATGATATACCGTTACTACAGTTTTAAAAAGATTTAGAGGATTAAATACTATATACTTATTTACTATACTATTCTTTTTATTTGAAATTATTATACCCATAAATCACATTCAATTTGGGATAACTTCAAATAAAAGTATTATTTTTTTATATTATACTTTAATTTGAAATTATCCGAAATTGAATGTGATTTATGGGTACCGAACAACCTTTACGAATGTAAATGTGCATGCGCAGTAAAATCAGTTAAAATAAACGCTTATTGAATTTAAAAGATAAAAAGGATAGAATGTTTGAAATTTTTGTAATTTAGTTTTCTTCACCATTTGCCTATATAACTTATTCTGAACCTTCCTTTCAAATTTGCCTAGTTATTGCATAATAATACGATATTTTACGCACAACGTTGCAGCGTTGTGCGTAAAATATCCCGCTTGATTTCTTGCTAGTTCTTCCCAGGACAGTGGTATTTTTCCTAACCCATGTTAAAATTTAAAAACAACTTTCAATGAGAACTATATAAATATTTCTTATTAAATTTAAAAAAAATATTCTATAAGAATAAAGAACAAAGACGTTTGTATAAATTTTATGAAGGTGCGATGTAACTTTAATAAATCAATGCGATTTTTATTCTTGATGTCCTCACAAATATCTAACAGTGGTGACGAGGATTCTGTTATTACCCGCAAATTAGATTGGTCGGACAAAATTTTAAAATTTTGAGCACTTATGATCTCAGTTTTCAATTATGGACAACTTACAAAGTCCTAAAAATTATTGACTTTTAATCAATATTTAAACTATTAACATAATTGTTAGTTTTTATTCTGATATTATTATTTTACTTGTTTTATATATCTATGGTAACAGATAATATATGACCAATAACTGCTCAGCAATTATGAGTCGCCGACAGAATAGCAGTGCTGTGGCCGTGGCAACACTGCTTGTATAGCATGCTCAGTACAATATATTATGGATCCGCATTTTCGTTGCTGCAACTCAATTTATTAAGCCGCGCCTTAGCAACGTGTAGAGTGGTTCCCCATCAAATGGAGCGGCCTGGTAAGATAAGCAGTAGTGATGGGCCGAATATTCGTTTTATATTTGGTATTCGGCAGCTTTACCGAATATTCGTATTCAGCCGAATATTCGGCTAAATCACCGAACATTTGTTAAAGTGATACTCAAAGTGTCCACTGTTGAAAAGGAAATAGGGGCAAACGTTAAACAAAGAAACAGAAGGGGGGAATCGAGGCTTCTCCCGATCCGGCCTCCTATAACGCCTACGTTGGGTTCGGGAACAACGTATGTGATCTCCGCAACGGAGTAACACACAAGGGCGATAACCTCCTCCTTTTCAGAAAATAGGTTCAGGCGGGGATTACGGGTCTTCCGAAGTCGGTCCGTCGTTCGTCCCGGTCCCAACGCCTTAATTCTTCGATATGGACTGTATTATTTTGAGGGAAGAATTCCTTGGGAATAAAACAGCAATTATCTTCAAACCGTTCCTGTTTGTAGATAGTAAAGTTCGTGTTTTGTTTAATTCCTGTTTAAAGATAAGTAATTACTTTTCCCTATCACTTCCCTACACTTTTTCTTTCTTCTTCTTATTGACTGCTGGTCTTGCACTTTTCCTGAAGTTTCGCAGAACTTCCCCGAACGATTCCCGAACGAATTGCAAGAAAACTCGTTTACTGAGCTTTACCCCAGAGCTATACGCGAAAGTGAGCCGCGCCATTTGTGCGTTTGCGCAACTCAATTACATCAATTTGTACTATCACTCTCTCACGGTTTACTCAATAACTTTATTTGTATAAGACATACATTTATACAATTTACTTATAAAGATAGCACAAAAAAATATCTATACTACGATATACATTACATTTTCATGTCACAAAAAACCTTTTATTTATTTATCAAAATATGCCTATTTTACTCACATGTTCAAAGTTGGAATTTCTTAAATATTGAACATAGAAAGTTAAAACAATGTTTTGCACTTGAAATTATACATATCTTAACCAATACAACAGTTTAATTTACATTTTTCCTATACATTTTCCATTTAAAACACTTTTAAATTTCTTACACAAAACTATCATTATTTCACTTATTCACAGGAATTTTAAAAATAACACAGAATTCACCTCTTTTACACGTTCAATCAATCTGAAGTGTTTTACAAGTCATTTTTACATAAATTTCTGAAATTGCAAATATTTAAATTTCTACATATTTGGCCTCCTAAGTACGTGGCTAGCGTGCGTCTATGAATTCACACTATTTGAATAACTAACTTTTGCACGGCTATCGACTATTAGTAAAAATGGAAAGTTTAGTATACACTAATATCGCCAATACTAGGTGAATAAATGATTCTACACAATTCTCAAACGTTGAAAACTATTTCTAATCAGATTCTTATCTGTTATCATGTCTCTTATCAGATAACATAGACAAAATATTTCATGAATCAATACATTGAAAATAGGCATTTGTTTTCATACAAAACATATCAAACTCCTATAAAACAATACTTATGCAATCAATTTCCATTAATTCTACTTATGCACAGCGATCATCTCGACCGGGGAACAAATCCTGGTCTCTTTATTTTAATATTTCTTTATATTAACATTATTGGAAAGATGATTTCAACCGGGGAATAAATACGGTAACATAATTTACATCTTAAAAATTCCCTATATGAATTTATTAAGAGATATTACTAAGAAAACGATAAACTATTCCGGCCTGGGAGTCGAACCCAAGACCTTCATATCATTAATTCGATATTTCTTTAAGATCCAACTAAGCATTTTCTTATCGGAATATTGTTGCTAAATCGATAATTTGCTTTTTAGAAGCTATTCGTAATCGGTTAACTAATAAATTATAATATTGTTATAGGCGCGTCGCCAACAACTGCATTGAACTGTACGAATTGAGTAATGCAATGTCTTTCATAATTTTACAGTTGAAAGTATATTTTATTTATGGGTATATAATCTACTTGTAGTACCTAATGTTTTGAGGCACTGGATTTATTTCCAATTATAGCAAATTTAAAGCTTGATAAAACGTTTTTGGAATCAAAAAAGAAACATTAAGTACGTTACATTAGTACATTTGACTTTACTTTGGTCTTCAGTTTCTCTACAATAAGTCCAAATAGTAGATTTCCTGCCACTCATTTTTATCATATAATTATCAATTTTACGAAATACTTTTTTTTTCACAAAAATAGTCAAAACGTAAGCAAGTGCCGGCAATTCGCTCAGTACTAGATGATGCAATAACATGTCTGGTGTGACGGGGGAACGAAGGGCAGAGTCCGGCGCTAATCCCGCGCACTTTACGGTAACAAGTTTCGACATAAATTGGTTAGATACCGAGGTTATCCTGCCGAATAATGTTGGGCTGAATATTCGGTTCGGTAAAAGTTTTACCGAATTTTCGGCCGAATATTCGCATTAGGTGAAATCAATGTTCGCCCAATCTCTAATAAGCAGGTGGCTCGAGACCGTGCTTTGTGGCATTTCTTGGGCGAATTTATGTTCAGCAGTGGATTTGTGAAGGGCTGTAATGATTTCGAACCCAAATATATTTGTGTATATTGTATTTTTGTCTAACTCAAAATTTAAAAAAAAAACTGATCACATCTATACAAAACACTGAACACTATAAAGCTTAAACTTACAATAAAGCTTTAACAAACAATAAAGCTTCACTTTTTCCATTGCGGAGTAGGCAGAGAGGATCGATCACCAAGAAACCGATCCTGACATACCACTTTCGCTTATTTTTCAGATAAAACTAAAAATTTGACTCTTGAGCTTGACACACGAGCATATTAACACAACTGATAGTACACATTGACACTACTTATACAAAATGCAGATGCGTCGACACTCCTAAGGACTATTATTGTTACCGCTAAAAGGGTCTCCAGTTCTCTACACTAACAAAACGAAATTGTGTGTTTGTGCGTAAAATGCGGGAGGGGGTTTCAGCTGTAAATGATGATAGGCCGAAAATTAATAAGTTAACAGTAATAAGAACTAAGTAACAAAGGAAAACCTCGTAGTTGATAAATTATTTTACATCATTACCAGTACACCATCTTTTATACTTCCGTAGGACATATTATTTCATTTCAAAAATTTTACGGTACATAGAAACGAGAAGGTTTATTTTCCACCCGTTTTATCCTATTTACTCACGCGATGACGTTTCTCTATTGCAACGATCGGGGTGGTTCCCGTTCCTTTTCTTCTACTGACCCACTTAATAAACCAACAGCCTTCAAGCCTTTTATTTCTCATTTCTTTTGTTCAACACGCGCTAATAGCGAGTCATTAGTGCTAGAGGGTCCATTGTGTTTAAGAATTGTTTATTTTTACTGTATAAGGGAAATTGCACATCGCATAAAATGACAGTCTCGATAAACTGCCCTTTGCAGATCTCTTGATAACGGTACAAAACTTCTAAGCATTTTCAAAACCAGAGTTTGAAGACCTTACCAGTACTAATTACTGTTAATTTGTTACTTGGGCTAAAGAGCATCATTACTATTGTACGAGGATATTCGTTTTGCACTCAAAATTCATACACGCCACATATCAAAAATTTAAGTTTGCATACCGTGAATATATTTGAAAATCCGTTGTTCAGTAGTGTGATTGGTGAAGGCTTTTAAAAAAATAACTTAAGAGAGAGAGAGAGAGAGAGAGAGAAAGGGAGAGGGAGAGAGAGATGAGAATAGAGATCAGGCGCAGGACAAAAAGCCTTACATACTTTTCGAGACACGTAACGCTTATTTGAACGCGGGCGAAACACCACGAAATCTTGACTCCGGGCTGAGAGAATTACCCTAATAAAGAGTTTTGGTGTCTTAAATTATAAGTAGATTAACTGAAGGTACATACATATAACATATATAAACACTTATTGGAAATCTCACTCTTAGAAAAATCACATTCTTAGAAACCGCTATGTCCAGCAAAAGACTTGAAAGGGCTTGAAAGACTTCACGAAGATTTCTTTTAAAATATTACACATGGGCTAAATTCTTCAACATCCTAGATCCATAAAAGAACATATAGAAAATTCCGTAAAAAAAAACTCATGATCTGTTAGTTATCGGTATAAATAATTAACTTATTTCATATGCAAGCTGGAGAATATTCAGACCAGTCAAAGATATGAGAAGTCTGGCGTCGCGATCTCCTCCCTGCCGAGCGTGGTGAATGTTCATACTTTCCTTGCTGCGTATCTATTTATCTACGATTCTTTCATGAGTTGAATTGCTGAAATAAAATAGTTGAGCTCACACCACAAACGTCACATCAAATTTTATAATGACAAAATAATACGACAAACTTGTGGTACTTCCGTAAATTCTCATCTACTTTCAGTCTAAATTTATTGGGTTCAATCTTGTGTCTCTATTTGTAACTTTACCTGGAATTATTTGTTAAATAAATTATGACTATATGGTATTCATGGGTTTTAATCATTTTGCGCTGAACAAAAAAAACCTAAGTTACTCCTTATAACAACGGGTATTTGCTAGTCGAAAGTGCTATCAAAATTGGCCCAGCCATTTCCGAGATTAGCTGAAACAAACAGACACACAAAAATTTTAAATTTTTTTTGTTTTTGTTATAATTACCATATATAATTTCATATGAATTCAGTATAACGCTGTTATTTTGACATTACAAACTATTTTATTTTATTTTATTGTAGATATAGATTACGATTCCAATGCGATATATTTTGTCTAGAATCATCCAACAGTTCATTTCTATTTATGCTTATAAACTTCGTTCTAATATATTACTAGTAAAAAATGTAACCGTCATCATTATTATTACAGCTTATCAAAGGGGGTTGGCCAAATCGTACCAGGCGACGAAAAGATGACATCCAAACATAACATATTTATGTAAAATACCCTTATTTTTTAAGGTTTTAAAAACGCAAGAAATAGATCTGTAAGTAGTCACAAAAAAGTTATCAATTGATTTTTGTTTTTGTACATAACTGTTGTGAAATTATTTCAAATAAAAGTTTCAGAACGCACCTAATGACGACTTATTCGTGTGTGAAACGACTTGGTATTCAAAGACTATAATTATTCACGTTTTTGTGAATAGTTGTTAATTTTAATTTAATTCAATTAGTGTGTAGACATCAAATACTTATTTCAATACTTATTTTATTAAACTAACATAAACCATCATCACAATACAACTCTACTAAATTATACATCATAATGTAACTCTAATTCTTATTTTAGATCACTGAAGAAAATTACGTACGTGATGCCTGTCAGCAATAGGATGGTGGCAGAATGTCAACTCCGGATTACCTAATAAACCTGGTGCCTCATCTTCCCGTGGCAAGAAGCATATTTGCATATTTTGTGGAAAAGTAAAAGTATAGTAAAGTCTATATACGTCCCACAGAGGCACAGGCCTCCTCTCATTTCTGAGAGGGTTTTAGGGCAAGGAAGTGTCCGCCGCGCTGCCCTAATGCGTGTTGGCAAACTTCACATGTCTTCGAAATATTTTCTTTTCTTATTTCTTAGACATGCAAGTTTCCTCACGATGTTTTCCTTCACCGCGGAGTACGTGGTAAATCAGCACTTAAAATTACAATTAACAATTTCATATTGGTGCCGGCGGGGATCGAACCCGGGTTACTCGCGTTCCGTTATATTTACAGCGAGCGTTAACCATCTGAGCTACCACGGCTCACATTTTTTGCGATTTTGTGGATGTTCTCTGGGAACCGTAAACGTGACCTTATTGTGAGAGAGGATCCATCTCAGTTGCAACAAGCAATACATGTAGAGCTTGAAAATAGAATTGCCCCACGGCAGATAATAGTTACCTTTTTATTATGTATTGGTATCAATGTTATAATTAATTTATCACTGCAATTTTGTATTGTTTTGTAAAAATGTTTTTATTTGCTCGGGTTTAATAATAATGAGCCAAAACATTTATACTAAGATAAGGTTGTGTGGTTGTTTCAGGCAGCTTCAACAGACCATGTTTGTCATCCCTGTTGGCTGAGACTCAAGAGAGTTGCAATATATAATATGCAGCAAAATATTGAGCAGCAGTTAGAGCCGGAGCAGGAGCCCGAGCCTCAACCCCAAGAACCTCAAAGCCCTCCATATACCGACCAGCAAGCTGACGAAGTACCTAGGGTGATTAGTTTGCCGAAGTATAGACGAGCGGCAAATACTGCAGCACATTGTGTTTTTTCTGGTTGCCAGAGCAGAGATTTGCAAAGAATTTCTGACCCTCTAAGAGCTTGTTGCTCTTAGCAAACACAAATATAACTTGCCTATAAATGCTTGTATTTGTGTAGAACATACATTGAGTACTGATTGGGATATGTTGTACAATTCTCAATACTATTAGAGAACATTTACGGCCGAACAAGTGAAACATGCTCTTTATTTTATAAATTTACACATTTTTCGATTTCTCGAGTATGGAAAGTGTTGAAATAATTGATGAACATTTGTTCCATTATTGACTTGGAATGAATAAATAGCTATTGGAACTTATATTATATGAAACGCCGCGTCTTATAGAAACAAATAGAGGCATTTTAGGTTTAGGTGCTATTCTAATAAAGATGAGAACTGGTAAATCAGATGACCGGTTATCTCAGTTATTAATGGTTCCAAGACGAATATTAGAAAGATTAATGGATAAGGTTAGGGAAATATTGATACAAAATTTGTGCCTAAAAATCTGGGAATTCAACATATATCCCGCAACTGTTGCAACACAATTTAATGATTCCAAATGCAATTTATAATCCAAATAAAGAAAATACGATAATTATATGTGATGGGACATATATTTATATAAACAAAAGTTCCATTATATGTTCCAAAAGGACGTATATTCCTTACATAAGCAGAAAAATTTGTTAAAACCGTTTTTGCTGGTGACACCTGATGGTTATATTCAATATCCGTCTTTACCATAAGGACACACGGGGCCCGTGCCCCTATCATCACGGAGGTCCCAATGACGAAAGGCATCGGCCTTATTATACTTACGCCATACAATCTTTTTTTATATTTTAGGAAAATATAACTCTACAAAACATTTCTAGAGTGAACGAGGGCGTTGTTAGTAACTTTCTAGAACCCCTGAGCAGTGACAAGCTACACATTGCCGGAAAAAGTGGCATTGACAGATTTCCTGGATAAAAAATATGTAGTTTCGCATTTCGCCGCCATCTAAACGTTTTTGTCGGGCTGTACAGTCGCCTTACTTTTGGCCTGGATTTTTTTTAATTTTCGGCAATCTGTGTATTTATATAGTTGGTCTAGTGGTTAGTGTTCCTGACTGCTATGCCTGAGGTCGTGGGTTCGATTCCCACCCAGGACAAATGTTTGTGTGATGAGCACGATCATTTGTTCTGTGTCTGGGTGTAATTTATCTATAATATTTATGTATTTAGAAATATATAAGTATGTTTATCAGTTGTCTAGTATCCATAACACAAGCTCTGCTTAGCTTGGGACTAGATGGCGTTGTGTGATAGTTGTGGAATATTATATTATATATTATATATAATCTATGAGATGAAATATCATTTCGTACTGTTTAATAAAAATAACACTTCAAAAGATTTAACGGCAAATGATTTATTTAATATGATAATTTTCAACCACAAATATTAGATTTTATAACAAATAATTGTTACGATCCCTATTTTTAGACAAGTGAAGCCTAAATTTTGACGTAAGAAAAAAATAAATACACGTATTGTTGTTGTTATAGAATATTTTCCTTTTCTGAAAGAAAGTTTAGGAAAGAAACATTAAAATAATAAATTATTGTCCTGCTATGAAATCTGTCAAAGATTTTACCTCATTGTAAAGAAAAAAAGTCATGGATCATTATTGACTAATTAATGACATATTATTTGAATTTTACCAACTAACTATAATAAACATAAGATCATAGCAGAAAAATGTTATTGTTTTTACTTTCCAACAGGGCCCCAAATACTTGTGTGCCCAAGGATCCCGGTATGGTCTAAGACGGCGTTGGTTACATTGTAGACTGCTTTGGCCTCTGGGCAAAGCATATATGCAGCTATAAAAACAGGAATAATGATGAGTAAATCATAAATGTGATTAGGGAATGATTTACATTAAATAATAATTTATCTGATTTTATAAACAGTATGAATATGAATAAACGAACATCTGATTTTACTAGTATTACAACTCAATCCAATACGAATATTATATTCTCCCGTCTAGAATATAGTTAAGTTATATTATTTGCCCTAGGAACATATCAGGTTCGACAGTTAAAGGTCTTATTATAGTGAAACTGTCAGGTTTCACGGAGTATACTGAATTAAAATAAGCACAGAAAATATTAATGTAACGGAGTATCGTTTGAGAGGAAGTGAAAATAATTCGCTTATTACAGACAAAATCAAATCCAGACACATTTCGAGAAAAGTATATTATGTTTATATATTAATTGAAAATAAAGTGTCCGGAAGAAAAACTATAATAGAGTATCGCTGTAATTGTTTATTTATTTGGTAGAAGGACTGTTGGGTGATGTGCACATGTTATGATGCTTGTGTGGTACCCTGGGTAGGCCAGGCATCAGCCGACATTATTAGCGCCAGCAGCACTTCTTGATGTTGTAGTCGTAAGAGAGGATGATGAATAAAATGTAATTTTGTCTAGCCTACTTATTTCATTAAAGTATTCCTAAATTCTACCATTACACTTCATTTACTCCCGTAACTTACCATTACTCGATTTTAATACATATGCAACTTTAGTATTAAAGTACTAAAAGACAGTAGGTATCTAGTGACTAACTCTCTTCAGCTAGAATTGAAATGGTCAAACCACGAAAAAAACATGAATTATTTCAGGAAAGACTTCAAGTGTGATGATAATTATGCCATCTTTGTTTTTACACTACATACTGTGCATATAGGTGTAGTTTTTATTGAATTGTCGATCATAATCTGTCGTCGAAACGGTCAACTTCACAAGACGGTTTGATAGAAGGCCCTTTTGAAAATCAAAATGTACAATAAAATGCCTTTAGAAATAACAAGACTTCCATTAAACGCGGTTCGACAAGTGACAAAAAACATTCTTTTTGAATCACGGTTTCTATAATATAGAAGAATAATATATGAAATGTTCATTTTCTGAGTTGCTTGACGTGTAAAATAATGTAAATGTAAATGTAGATGTTCTTTAATTTGTAATTTTAATAATCAAATGTAATCTTATATCATTTAGTTTGTAATAATTTAAACAAATGGCCAACAAATAATTAAAAAATAATTTGAAGGTAGTTGTTGATTTAACCTCAAAAGTTGTAGTGTTATGCTTATACATACTTACATATCATTTTACACTACTTTAAACTTATTTTTCCATTCTGTTTTTGATGTTCTGCATTCGCCTCAAAACTTGATATTTTGCATCACCTTTATTTCCATAGGATCCTGTAATATTTTTAATTCATAAGAACACAATAACAAATCGTTTTCACTTCGTATTTTTCATGCTATCAGCACTTTTTAAATCGGTGTCAATGGAGTCTACCTTTTTCGGTCTTTTATTTAGTTCTCCGTAACTCTGCAATTTCGGGTTTCGTGCGCGCTGTTGCGCTACTTTTTTTTCCTATATAAATAATATCTCATTTTTCACTTAAATCTTGCCGTTTCTGTATTACGAGCCTAAAACCAAAATTTGACATGTTTTGACATCGTTGTTTATCAGGTTGTCATGGCAATTTTTATTCAAATATCGTTACCGGCCTGATGTTTTTACTTCAAAATACTCCTTTCTTCTTGGCCATTTACAAGAATTTGCTTTTAATTTAAATAATTTCAAATTTAATGAGAATAATTTTCCGTTCTTATGCCAGATCCGTCAAAAAGGGAAAATAAGCGGAACAATCGGCGAATGGGGGAGTCTGACTTGAGCTTTGATACTTGAAGCATCTCCTAAAGGCCTTTTCCGCACTGCCTCGGGATCGTGCAAGCCTCTGCCCGCTCCTTAAGTCGTCGCCTAGCCACGCCTACACCTCCGCCTACTAGTGCGCTGTGTTTGCCTACTTCAAGCACCGCGTGTACCTACTTCAAACGCTGCGTGCCTACTCCAGACGTTGCGTGGACCTACTCCAGACGCTGCGTGTCTATTCCGGACGCTGTGTGTGTCTACTCCGGAAGTTGTGTTTGCCTACTTCAAGCGCCGCGTATACCTACTTCAAACGCTGCGTGCCTACTCCCGACGTTGCGTGTACTTACTCCGGGTGCTGCGTGTACTTACTCCGGGCGTTGCGTGTGCCTACTCCAAGCGCTGCGTGTACCTTCTCCAGACGCTGCGTGTGCTTTCTCCAGATTCTGCGTGTACCTAGAGCAGGCTACACTACAAAGTATTGTTGATGTTATTATAAAAATCAATAATACTTTGGATATTTAGATATTATTTTAAAACGTGATGGTGTTTACAATATAAAAACAAACCAATCTAACTAAGTATAGTTTGTTTTGTGCCATGAAAAAAACGTCAAGTCCAACTCCTATAGAAATTTGGTCAACGTTCATTCACTGCCGAACATAAGTACTCAGAGTTAAAAATATAACACTTTATAATTATTTGGTGTTTAAAAGTTGAAGTTACAGCCTATATACGTCCTACTCCTGGGCACCGGCTCCGCTCATTTTTGAGAGGGTTTTAGGGCAAGAAATTGTCCGGCTTGTTGCCCCAATAAGTGTTGGTTAACTTCACATGTCTTCGAAATATTTTTCTTTCTTATTTCTCAGACATGCAGGTTTCCTTACTAGGTTTTCCTTCACCGCCGAGCATGTGGTAAATCAGCACTTAAAATTGCAACTAACAATTTCATTGGTGCCGGCGGGGATCGAACTCGGTTTGCTCGTGTACTGTGAAATTTACAGCGTGCGCTAATCATCTGAACTACGTATTTTTTATAAATAATAAATCTAAGTACCATTACTTTTAATAATTATTTTTTACATTTACACAGAATTTTAAAAAAGGTTTTTAAAAAACCAAGTATTTGTAAATATATACCTATAGTTGGAACTTCGAAACTTTAAAATTTAAAGTTTTAAATTGAAGAAACAAAGATTTGCATGAAATTTTCAAAAGACAGCCGTTAAAATTTTCTAATATTGCAACGTTCTTTTGACATCGTCTAAGTATTTTTAAGAAAATAAGGGGTGGGTATTTCGGCGCTCGTCTTTTAATTGCAGTAAAAAGTGTCTGGATATTTGTTAAGATATAATTTATGTATGTGAAACGCCTTGACGATACAGAATAAATTTCTTGCGTAATAACAAGCAACAAAGGAGAAAATAAAAAAATCTATATTAAAATTACACAGTTGAATTGAAAACCTCCTTTTTGACTTCCCACTGGGAAGTTATTGTAATGACTCCGACTTTGCAAATTGGAAATTTTAAATATTCCCCCCCACGTTTCAAGGTCTTCGAATAACAGGGAGTCGAGGTTCGAGTTCGAGGAGTCGAGTAACATGGTTTTTAAGAGGATGTCCGTGTGTGCACATGTACGTATATATGTATATATTTATGTAGGTATCTATTTATGTATGTATGTATTTATGTATGTATTTATGTATGTATGTATTTATGTATGTATTTATGTATGTATGTTCGGATTCAATTTTCGCCTCGTGTATCTCGAAAAAAAAGAGTGGTATTGACATGGGACCAGTTTCATTTAACGCATAATTATGTCACTTAGACCTCATTAAATTTTGAACAAAATCGGTCAAGTCGTTTTTTATGCCAAATGAAAACTTGTATAAAATATTTAAACATATTATAATATTTTTTTACTCTTTCCACCGGGAAGTCAGTCGTGTGAACCTTTCGGGTTGCACCTAGGCCGCCTTTTTAAAGTAAAAATCAGACGTTATTTGGCGGAAGTTCATCATATTATATTGGCTAATGGACGTCACACACGGTCAGTTCAATTGATCAATTCAAATTAAAACTGTTGATTTTTTTTTAAATATTGAATTTTCGATATATCGATAATTATAAATATTTTAATGCGGGAGATTTATATTGGTGGAGCCACGTGTCTAAGGCTGCCGAAGTCTAATTCCCCGGTCGAACCTTAAACCTATTACGCGAGATATTAACTAAAGTGGACTGTATATACGATTGCTTCTACGCTTACGTAAAAGCGACTACTATAGCATGCGGTACAATGCACTCGCTCTTCCCTAAAACTAAAACTATTATTGTGCCAAATCGATGAAAGGGAATCCTGCCTGATTAGGAGAAAAACAAAATTGGAGCGGGTTAAAACAATTATATCAGGCAGGCAGTAATTAAAGGAATATTGACTCACCGGGGTTTCTTCTATTTGTTGAGCACTATAGCTGCGACTTCCGGAACTTCTTCTGGACAGACACTCTGGGGCCCCAGGGGTACGTCGGGAGAGAAGCGTTGTAGTTTCAACGACGAGCGCGGCGGGAAGAGGAGACTTGTGGTTCCAATGGCGAGCGCGGCGGGAAGAGAGGTGTGGTTCCAATGACTGGCGCGGCGGGAAGAGCTGTGTGGTTTCAACGACGACTGCGACGGGAAGAGGAGGCCCGCGTCGGTCGCGCGTGCCTTACATATCCTCGGTTCCGATGATTACGTGACATTCTAGAATCATCTTCTTTCCCCTCCCACCCCACCACCCCGATGTGTCGATAGGAGAGTATGAACGATATCGTTTTGGAAAGGAATAAACGACTTGGCACCTACCGTCCAAATATAAATAATACGAATGGTTTTTCCGCGCAACCATCTCCCCCGCCCTTGAAGGATTTCCTTCAAAATTAACTAAAACAACTAGAGCTAAGATCAACTTAACAAAATAACTAACTAACGCTAAGATTACCTAAATTCAACTACAATTTTAATCTAGAAAGCTAATTTAAATTATGGAAGAGGCAGGGGGCACAAACGGACAACCGGACGCAGGTAAGACCCAACCGTGGTCTTAACGCGAGCTATCCTAATTACTCCGTCGGAACCGGGAAAGACCTCTTCGACAATTCCTAACGGCCAGTGGAGAGGCGGCGTATTCTCTTTGGTGAGCACAACTACAGTTCCTACAGCTAAAGGTTCAGTTGCTGTGTTCCATTTTTGCCGAGACTGCAAAGTATGCAAGTATTCCATCCTCCATCGTTTCCAAAACGATTGCACTAACCGATCTAATAATTTGTGGCGTGCGGAAATGCTAAGTCTGTTCTCATCCATATCTGGGCGGGCAAATACTTCAAAGGCGTTAAATTCAAAAAGTGTGCTGGAGTTAGAGCCAGCGGTTCTGAGAGGTCACTAGACAACGTACGACAAAGTGGGCGACTATTCATGACGCATTCAATTTGAGCGAGCACCGTACTTAGCTCTTCGAAGGACAAAATTTGATCTCCGATCACTCGGTATAAGTGACTCTTTAGACTCTTAATATTAGTCTCCCAATTGCCTCCAAAATGACTCGCGGCTGGGACGTTCAGAGACCACTCAATGCGGTTCTCGGCTAGAATGTGAGCGAACTCCGAATTATAATACTTGCTAGCTAAGAGCTCATGTAGTTCTGATAGAATACGTTTTGCACCGACGTAGTTCGTACCGTTATCCGAATATAATTTACTTACAGGGCCACGGCGGGAAAGAAATCTTTTAAATGCACCCATAAAGCCTGCTGTGCTTAGATCACCAACGAGTTCTATATGCACCGCTCGAGTAGTTAGACATATATAGAGACATATATAGACACATAAGTACATAGACATAAAATGCAGACGTAAGCCTTTGTGGATCTTATACCACGCCCGCGAGTGAGCGTGACCTTAAACGGACCAGCGAAATCAGACCCGGTGTGCGTGAAGGGCTTTACTGATTGTATTACTCTACAAGATCTAAGTTCCGCCATTTCCGGAAATGACGGCTTGGGGCGTGCCCGAAAGCAAGCTATACATCTGTGCACCCGATTGCGTATTAAACTACGTGCAGAAAGAACCCAATAATTCTGACGCAAAATCGACATCAACAAGTCGGGGCCAGCGTGCGAGTTCAATTTATGATGGTAATCGACTATTAAGTTCATGATATGGTCTTTACGCGGTAAAACAATAGGGTGCTGTTGGTCGAAACTCAATTGCGAGTTGGACAAGCGTCCACCTACCCTTACAATCCCATCCTGTAAAAATGGCTTAAGGCATTTAATTAGGCGCGACTACAAGCTCTATTCGATTGTAATCTTGTAATTTCTTCAGAGAAATGCGCACGTTGAAGTTCACGCACTACTAGCGACTCGGCATAGTTGTAATCGGACGTAACGATATACGAACAAACACTACTTATCGACTTTTGAACTACAAAGGCTACACTGTAACGACAAAAATGATTTAAATATAACACAGCGTATTGCTGTGGCGCGGCTAAACTATACTATTTTATTATTAATTTTACGGAACACCAACAAGCTAAACAAACACTAAAGAAATACCAATATATAATTCTATCAACGACAAACTAATATTTAAATAATAAAACTATCCAATCACAAGTATGCAATTTCTAAGCGACTAAGCTATAATTATTAATAAGCGGTAAAACTATGCGATGAACGCTTCGGAACAACACTGCATATGGCTTGTTGCTCGCGAAGTCTCACTTCCTCCCGCCAAGCAAGATTGGCCTCAGCAGGTCTATTCCGTAGCCTTCAGTGAGGCACGCTTTCTGTCGCAGCGGCTCGGTGTCTCCATGCGCCGCGACCGTGACCTCGATCCGCGCCGCGCGCGCTTCCGCTAGCTAGATCGATTCGAGTCCCGCGTTGCGAAACGCGTGCACTGAATATGTCACCTGACGGGTTGCGGGGCGATCTAATCTTGCTAATATGGGCCTTGTTCGCGGTGTCAGTAAACCTAGCTCCAGGGCTATCCCTACTCGGCGTTCCCTTCGGCTGCGACGAAACTACAACAGGTTTACTAACAACAGACTCTAACGTCTTGCTTCTCGACCCCTCGCATAATTTATTACCCGAGCTAAGTAAAAGCGGGATGTTCCCCTCCCCTATTTCCCGAAAATTGCGAGTCAATAATTCGGGAGGTTCGACAGCGACGGTGCAACAACAGGATGTTGCCGAAATGCTATCTATGATGGGGGCGGAGCCAAGGATAACATAGCCCAATACAGTTTCCAGTGCGTAAGGCGCGGTATGCGAGGAGTTGCCCCTGACCTTATTGTTTAACAAAAGATGAGGGAAAAGCGATGCTCCAATGAGCATGTCTATGTTTCCAGGAACGGCGTAAGTGTCGTCCGCTAGAGTCAAATTTTTAAATTCAATCAATGCCGAGGTGTCAACCGAAACGGTTGGCAACCGTTCAGTGACCCTATCTACTACTAGTGCATTTATATCAAAGTTAACATTACGATCTATCCGAGAATAAAATTTTAAATTTATATATCCCTGGGTAGCTTTACTAGTACCTCCGTTGCCTTTAACTACAGGACATGAAAGTGACCTATTTATTACTAAGCCTAAGCGCTGACAACAATGTCGCGTTATAAAGCTATTTTGGGCTCCACTGTCCAGCAGTGCACGGACGCTTTGTTCGTTTCCACGCGAATCCCTAACCAAAATACGTGCCGTACCCAGTAACACGGTTGAAGGAGGTTGTGCTCCCATATTTGCCAATGAGCACAGAGCGACATCACCAGGTCGATCGCTAGAATCGTTGACCTTAGTAGGGGTGAGTTCCTTGTCCGCTTTACTTGACGCTGCTATGTTGCTATTTTCAAAATGTAATAGCGTGTGATGTTTCCTGGCGCACTTGCTACATACGGAACTCGAATTGCATTTTGCAACAAAATGCTTATCGCTTAAGCAGTTCAAACATAGGTTGTTTGTCTTTACTAATTTATAACGTTCACTTGGTGAATATTTACGAAAAGTCGCACAATTATATAAATTACCGTGTTTATCTTTACATACGATACAAGTATGCTGGAGTGAGGTTGACGTAGCGGTTACGTAATTTAACGACCCTGCTATTTTAGATGGTTGAGTCTGTCTACGGTTGACGCACCTTTTAATCTCCTGTTTAACGTTGGGAGAGCGCTGCATCACCTTTATTTGATCTCGCACGAACGATGCTAATGAATGAAAGGAAGGCATCTCCGAGCTACGATGCTCCATTTCAAACGCACGAACGGTGTCGGGGTCTAATTTCTTTAGTGCAATATGGAGAAACACCACGTCCATAAGGTCATTAAATTTCAAATTCTTAAGTGCAGCCACGGATGCCACAAATTTATCTAGAAACTGCTCTAAGCCGTTGATGTTCGCGGATGATATAGGCTTAAGATCGAATATCTGGTTCAAATATTCGGAAGCTAACATTCTCCTATCTTCATATTTAGTTTTAAGCGTTTCGAATATTAATAAGTAATTGTTTGCTGTAGGTGTAAAACCAGAGCAGATCGACTGTGCCCTGCCACTAAGTTTACTAATTAAGTAATATAATTTTTCAGCGTCCGATAGCGACGGGTTATTGTGTATATTGTTTTGAAAACTACTGAAGAAGAAGGGCCACGTCTTAATATCACCATTGAATACCAGAATATCTATTGGCGGCAACCTAATTGAATCACGTGGACGTACCTGTGTTTCCGGCTTTGATTCGTTTTGAGATTGTAGGGATTTCGCAGTTCTTTTCACGCGACACAACATATCTTCGAATGCCAGCAGCGGTTGGTAGTTCACTATGTATTTCGGGTCGATTTGTAATTCCAAATGATTAATTTGGTCTAATATTCTTTCGTAATTCCACACCACTAAACCCAGTTCAAATCCTGCCGAAGTGACCATAAAATGGTGGAGCCACGTGTCTAAGGCTGCCGAAGTCTAATTCTCCGGTCGAACCTTAAACCTATTACGCGAGATATTAACTAAAGTGGACTGTATATGCGATTGCTTCTACGCTTACATAAAAGCGACTACTATAGCATGCGGTACAATGCACTCGCTCTTCCCTAAAACTAAAACTATTATTGTGCCAAATCGATGAAAGGGAATCCTGCCTGATTAGGAGAAAAACAAAATTGGAGCGGGTTAAAACAATTATATCAGGCAGGCAGTAATTAAAGGAATATTGACTCACCGGGGTTTCTTCTATTTGTTGAGCACTATAGCTGCGACTTCCGGAACTTCTTCTGGACAGACACTCTGGGGCCCCAGGGGTACGTCGGGAGAGAAGCGTTGTAGTTTCAACGACGAGCGCGGCGGGAAGAGGAGACTTGTGGTTCCAATGGCGAGCGCGGCGGGAAGAGAGGTATGGTTCCAATGACTGGCGCGGCGGGAAGAGCTGTGTGGTTTCAACGACGACTGCGACGGGAAGAGGAGGCCCGCGCCGGTCGCGCGTGCCTTACATATCCTCGGTTCCGATGATTACGTGACATTCTAGAATCATCTTCTTTCCCCTCCCACCCCACCACCCCGATGTGTCGATAGGAGGGTATGAACGATATCGTTTTGGAAAGGATAAACGACTTGGCACCTACCGTCCAAATATAAATAATACGAATGGTTTTTCCGCGCAACCATATATATAGGTTTATTTATCGATATGTCGAAAATCCAATATTGAAAAAAATATCACCAGTTTTAGCTTGAACTGATCAGTTGGAATGATCAGTTGAACAGACCGTGTGTGGCCACCATAAGACTAATCGATCAGCCATCGCAGAGTATATTTGACGTGATGATGCCTAGAAGCGACACCCGTATCTTTACTATTACGCGAATATTATTAGCTTATTAATTGTTAACATCGTAATCTTTTCAAGTTGATTAAAATTATTAATAAATTTTATATCTAAGAAGCCATACCGAATTTTATAGGAACATGGTATAATCATGCAATGGAAAAGTAGGCATAATATTATGCATGTATGTTGAGAAATAATTGAGGGAGATTATTAAGCAGGAAGTCTTATTGTAAGGCTCAATACTTCTTCATCCATTATCCATCCAAGAATTGCTCAGAACGTATGAGAATGAGAAGGGTACAAAACCACGAAATAATTTTGTAATATATATATATATATATATATATATATATATATATATATATATATATATATATATATATATAGGTATTTTCGTGGGTTTTTAATGAAATTATCGTTTCATTTAGCTCTACTAACATGATAGAGCGTGAATAAAGCTAATTAAACGTTGTAAAAGTGATTTTTTTTTTCATCGGGATCGATTTTGTTTTTGTCCCATCATCAAAGTTATCTTTCTTATATTATTATTATCGTCTGCCTTCGTTTTTGAGAGCGTTTCAAAAACACCCAAGTCAAGAATTTTAGGAACTACCCCCTTTTATTGGATACCCAGACATGATATTTCAATATTTATTTAATTGTTATAGCCATTCAGCGAGCAAACGCAGCCAGAGTTCTTGGCACGATACCGCGGGGAGTAAGACTGTATGGTAATTTAGATTTTTAGTTTTAGTTTTTCTTTTTAATATTTTATGTATTTCCATGTTTTATTATATGCAAAAAAGCAATAAGCCGCCATTTTAGTTTTTATGTGACCTCATAAAGCTGATGAGTAGTTAAGAAGATAGAGACTTCAGTAACAGATGAACATACATACATAAATTCATACATAGCCTCCTAAAATTGTAACCATTTTTTTGACTTCGCCGTAGTTGGATAAAATATTCACATCATCTGCGTCAAATCAGAAGACACGAAAATACCGAAATCAGTATCGATAACTAAAGTTGAGGTAGGCTATGTGTGGTGAAGCACCGTATGCATTACACCACACATGTACATTACACGCACACTGGTGTATTTTCATTTTGGTCTCGCCCTAATCATTCCATCGCCAATTTACGGTAGAGAGCAATTGTGCTCTGCGCCAATGTGCAATTTCAATTCATGTATGTAAAACGCTACTAACAATACTAATAAAGTTTCCATTTTATTGTTTTAAACTAAAGTATTTTAGGTTTTTACTGATAATATTAAAGATAACTTAATCCAGTTCAGTTGTTGACTTTAATAGACTATGGTGATGATGATGATGCCTTATTTATTAAAAAAATGCCAAAAAATTAAAGTAAAATTGTGTTCTCAGTGACATGCTATTTCTGTACTGTAAGTCCGACAGATCACGCAAGGCTTCGGTCAGCGCTAGGTTTAATTTAGTTACAATGATAAGCTCTAATGTATCGTGCTGTTACTCTGCACTAGTGACACTTCCATTAGAAGCAACGAATCTATTTGAATTTTAAACAGGTTATTCATTACTGAACTTTATTTAACGCAGCAAAGTATTCATAAAATATTACTATAAAAATTCAGAACTATATAAAAAAAATATATAGAAATATAGAGGTTATGCGACAAAGAGAAACTGTAACAGGAAATTTGCAGTAGCATCGTTCTGATAACAACTCAAAACAATAAGAAACTGCAGTTGGCAGCTCGCCTGCCAAGCCTGGCAACAGAAGTAAATATCCCTCCTATGAGGCAATTTATAGGGGAGGCCTATGTTCAGTTGTTGACTTTGATAGACTGTCATGATGATGATGATGAAAAAAAATCCCGTAAAAATGGTGATAGTCACTTATGCAGCGTAAAATAGCAGCTTAATGCTGCTGTGTTCCCTTTTCACAAGAAACGAGGGTATTCCATCTTAGCCCTCATGGATTAAAACGCATCTGCATTTTGATTCCTAATTGAGGATACGTATGTGTTTAAGTGCATGCATGCGTGCGTGCGTACGTACGTGCATGTGTGCGCGAGTGTATGTGTATTGTCGATGACCTACAGCACCTACTTACCATATTATGATAGACTATGTTGTAGCATCAAGGATGCGAGACGTTTGATATGCGATCACCCTCTAATATGAAAGAAGCCATTTTCCAATATAAGTCTGTTTATGGGCCGATAAAGTGATGCATTATTAGTACAAGGATATCAGATATGCGCATTCCAACTCACTTGCCCAATGAGGTAAATATGAGCAATTTTCCAAGCATATGTATGTGCCAACTTACGCATTCTTAAAAAAACCTACAGCAATGGAATCAAATGGATTCTGAAAAAAGGATCATATTTAAATATCGGGGAGGTCTATATTTAGGAGCGGACTCTTGAACAATTGAAGTGATGAATGAAATGTGACGCATTAATTTATTTATTGTGATACTGATTGAGTTTCCATTAAGTTACTTGGGCCCATTCTTTTAAGTTTACTTCGAATTAATGAGCATGGAATTATCAGACTTCTAAGGCATTTGTTTAAAAAAATGAAAGGCTCATTAAGAGTATCATTAAAGTTCGATTTATGTTTAATTCAACTTATTCGCATAATCCTCTCGGGCTGTGCGACTGAATTCGACCAACAATGCTTCCACCACGCGCACAATTTTACCGCGTTTAATTTATATGATTTTTAATTCCCGACGTTCCTGATGTAAATATAAGAAATCATAATTAACACTATTTTGTTGGTTGAATTTACATGTCCTCAAATTATTATTTTATTTATTTTCAGACATATATTTTTGAATCCTTACTAAGCGCAACAATCCTGCATACCAAAATATTTCAAATTTTGATGTATGTAAAAAAACTGGACTGTCAATATAGTAGCGTCAAAGGTTCGAGACATCTCGTACCACAATCACAAATTCACTTGGTATACTTGATGATTACAGTAAATCATTTTGAAAATATTATTTTTATATAAATTAAGACTTACACTTAAGCACACAGTCCACTTGATGGTGTGACCCATCTGTGTGTGACTCACATCTGTCCTCGATTAAGAATAGAAATGCAGATAAATTGATCCCTCTGAGAACCAACACAGACTGTCTCATTACTTATAAAAAGGTTCTATGTTCAAGTAATTGCTTATAAAATAAATTTAAAAAAAAGATACATTTTGTGACGACAGAGTGACAAATATTTTATATAACCTTAAAGCACGTTTTGGAGTTTTTCCAGGCACCACTATTTTTTTAAATGATATTATTTCGGGTAAGAGACGTCGTGTTGTAGTTACCGTACCTTTGACACTGCATTATTTTCACTCTTTTTTATTGCATTATTGTAAAATCGAACTCATATAGTTTCTTATTAATTGCACCGTGAATAGCTTCCCATTCTGCAGATAGATAGATAGATAACACTTTATTGCATGGCAAAAAAAAAACATAAACATTAAAAAAGGAGAGAAAGAAATGTGGTACAATAGGCGGTCTTATCGATAAGAGCGATCTCTTCCAAGCAAACTTGCAAGATTGCAAGAAAACAATAAAAACATATGTGTGGTTTGGCGACGATAATAACATTAATTTTATTATAAACTATAAAATGGAAATAAAGGTCTGAAAGAAGATGGCTGATAAGTCATGGTGTAAATAACTTAAGCCGATCATTGACTTATATATTACTAGAGCCGATGCAGATGTAAATGTAAAACCTTTTGCTAGCATCATAAACGCAGCGGAGTAAAAGTTTAAAGCGCGCGCTTTTGCTATACATGTACTTTCCCATAGACAATTTAGTTTTGGATATTTTTTAATATCTTTTAGACAAATTCAGATTTTTATTATTTACAAACCTTGTTTGCATTGAGCTACAAATATTCCCGAAAAAATTATGTAAAGTGACCCACGGGATACGGAGGAGATAGATTTCAAAGAATCGTTTTCTTGCGCCAGAGCTCCACTCGATTTGACGTGTGGTATTAGCTCGACAATAGTGGAATTCAACTTTGGGAAAATCGCGACAAACACGCGTTACTCATACAGTGTCTGATGTAGGGCTGTTTGTGCCGCCAAATTTTTATAACATTACATTTATTAGTAGCCGTTACTAAATATACGCCTGTAAGTCAAGTCTCATTTCACTGTTCCTTGAGTTAAGTCTTTTAAATATTTTGTAAACCACAAGAGTTGGAATAACGCCTCTTTATGACGACATAAAACATAATGAGATGATTATTTTGGTGTATTTAACAAATTTTTCACTTTTTATTAATGTCTGTAAAATATGTAGCAGATTTCCATGACTTGAGAGTTTTACTGGTTTCTTAATTGTTTGAAAACATAACAAATTAAGTGAGTAATAATACTGTTTGTACTCTTACACAGTCTGGTAATATGCCACAAACCACAATAAATCTAAAAGAGGATTTTAACTAGTTACCTCTTCTTAAAATTATGGCATATTAACTCAATCTTAGTCTACCCGTTTCAAACGAGCCCAAACATGATGGTGTTTCGTAGTAGCATCACTGAGATCTTTTATCACACCTTCTAAGTCCACCATCATGAAGGTAAGGTCATCACAACGACCTAGATCTTTATGAGCCCTTTCACATGAGTTCCAACACAAACGTTCTATCTAGTGACTTCAATGAAATCCTATAACCACCTTCAAATTCAGATTGCACCTTCAGAACGGTGAGATCATAATAGTCACTTAGGTCTTTATGAGCCCTTTCAAATTAATTCAAAGACGATAGTTTTATCTAGTGCCGTCACTGAGATCCTATACCCACCTCTGGATTGCATCATCAGAAAGGTGAGATCAAAACAGTCACCTAGGTCTTTATGTATCCTTTTAAATGAGTTTAGAAACGATAGTTCTATCTAGTGCCGTCACTGAGATCCTATACCCACCTCTGGATTGCATCATTGTAAAGGTGAGATCAAAACAATCACCTAGGTCTTTATGAACCCTTTCGAATGAGTTCAAACACGATCGTCCAATCTAGTGCCGTCACTGAGTTCCTATACCCACTTCAGGATTGCACCATCAGAAAGGTGAGATCATAACAGTTACCTAGGTATTTATGAGCCCTTTCAAATCAGTCAAAACAAATGAGATCATCACATGCACCTTGGTATTTAAATGAGTCGATAAACGATGGTTCTACGCAGTGGCATAATTGAGATTACTAGCCCAGACCAGCCATTGATTCTGCCATCAGGAATGTGAGATTATCACAGTTACCTAAGTCTTTATGAGCTCTTACAAATGAGTCCAAGCACAGTGGTTCTATGTAGTGCCGTCACTGAGATTTTATACCTGCCTTCAGATTCGACCATAAGGAAGGTGAAATCATCACAGTCATCTAGGTCTTTATCAGTACCTTTCAAATGAGTCCAACTCAATGGTTCTATGGAATGACTTCACTAAGATCCTAAGTCCACCTTTGGATTCCACCATCGGCTAGGTGATATCATCACAGTCATCATACGATGGTTCTGCGTAGCATCACTGAGATAAGGATCTCACCACCTTCTGAGTCAATCATGAGGAAGGTGACATCATCACAGTCACCTTAGTCTCCATCCTCCGTCAAACGAAATTAAAATACTAAGAAAGTAGGTACCTACTTATTTTATTTATTTATTTTTATTTTATTCTTTATTGCACCAAAGATTTTGTACAAAAGGCGAGCTTAATGCTATATGGCATTCTCTACCAGCTAACCTTGGATAGAACAAAGAGTGAATTATGGGCAGTAAAGTTGTCATGATCACATTCAATTAAAATATGTACATGCTACATATACATAAAATATGTATACATATATACACATATATATTATATACACGTACACATATAAATAATACAACTAATACACATATTTATACATATATATCTCAATAAACTTACCGGTATTTAAAATGAACTGAAGCTAACGGATTACGGTGCGCCGGAAAACTCCTTGGAGTGCCGTCAGTTAAAAATTTTCAACATAAGATTTCACACTCACGGTTAGTTTTTGGTTGTCTGACTGATCTGAAAAGAACTGATCATTTTAAATAACCGTGTGTGGTGACCATAAAGGTAGGACTGCACTAGGCGGAACTGCATCGCAGCCGAACTGAGGGACACGACGCAACGCGTCAAAATATTCTTTAAATGAAATTATATGAGACAACACGCACTAAACGCAACGGAACTACACAGTAGCAGAACTGCGTGGCAAAGTTTGTCAACTGACCAACACGTGTCGCTCAGTTCCGCTGTGGTGCAGTACCGCCTATTGCGGTCCTATCTTAAGGATTAAAATCTAAAGCTAATAAAAAATCAAAGTGATAAGTCCAGTTTTTCGAAAGATATCTTGTTCACATCTATACCGATCAACTGACGTCCAAGTGAAATTATTTTCAATTCACTTTTTTTAATAATAATCGAAATATCTTATTACTACGTCAGAAGTATTACTGTCAATTAAAATCTCTTCTTTTTCACCCCATCTCCTTCCACTACAATTTATAAGTCGGCCGCGCTCCGTATTCTAGTGTATGAATAGAGAATGAAGTAAAGATAAAATAAATATAATAATACTTTTAAACTTGCTTATCCAAACCTATAATTCTGTTTAACCACCCTAAGGATTATTATTCGAAACGTGTCTTTAGGGGTTAATTAACAGAAGTTAATTTTGATTATTCCGATTACTTACACTATTAACGTACGAACGTTATTAATAAATTATTAATCTAGACATAAAAACACGCCTTTTAGATAGTGAAATTAAATTAAAACTTTATAATAATATGTATTATAATTTGTAATTTACAAATATATCTGTATTATAATTTGTAATTTACAAATATTCAACATTACATTTCATTTTAAACTTACTACTAGATAAACAATCGAGGCTACATATTTTCATTTGACATGATCCTAACACAAATCTCTCATTTCTTTCACATCCGTATAATCTACTAACACATGATAGCCAACATGCTAGCCGTAATTTGGTATCAAGGATTAATTCGTCGCTGCAAATGTCCATTTATAATTGTTTATTTATTTCTATCTACTTTAAAAAACGTTTGACTTTTTTATGACTTATATGATATGATTTGTAGTCCTGTGACGCTCTGCGAATTAATTCAAACAGCCACAGAACCTTCGTTCATAAGCCAAATTTTGTCAAAGTATTTTACAAATGCCCCTATAATATTATTACTACTTTTTTAATATAAATCTGCAATATAAGGCTAGTACAAGTGGTCGCGATTTTTTGATTTGGTGACAATAGAGCACTACCATTCCGCTTCGCGTTTGATTTGTACAAAGTTGTTAAGCATGTCTTAATGTGCAAATTAAAATTAACGAATGATTTTATATTACAAACAGACTTCATTTTTATTTATATGTGTATGAATACGCCAGCGTATTTTGAAATATATCGTCAGATACGTGCATTGTGGATCTTTATTTCTAACCAAATAAAAGCTTTACTAAAGTTTGTCATGAATAAAATCACTTACTCACGTAAACGCTTCTTATTTACGGACTTGAATGTAAATTTTAAAAAGATATTCAATACATTTTCTTAAGTTATTTATACTATCTACTGAGACTTATAAAATAGAATGTGTCTCCGCTGAATCGGGTTGTATTGGTTGACGGCTCTTATCGCAAATTTAAGATGTTACTAAACCTTACTTTAAATTATCTTGAAATGTAATAGTATTATGGAACTAAGTGCAAATTATGTCAAAATATGTACCTGAAGGATAAAATCTCATTTTGGTATATATTTATTAACTATCTTTATTTTTAAAAGAACAATATAACTTGCATTTAAGTATGTATATGTGAAGTGTAGGGCGGCCACTAGATGGACGCAGGTGGATCAGGACCGAGCTCTATTACATTCCTTGTGGTAGGATGGCAATGATGATGATGATGTTGATGAAGCATTTTTAAAATATACGTACAGGGCGTAGGACCTGGAGGAGCTTATAACTGGATGCTTTGAACCAGAATTCGAACCCCGGCAAACCCATTTTTTTCATATTTATAATTTCAATAACAGTTTTACTACGAGCTCAGTGAACATCGTGGAGGGCATGTGATGTCTACCAACATGCATTGGGCAAGCATGGCTGTGTCACATTTCTGCTATAAAAACCAAAAATGTGTTAGAAATAAGCAAAGCTATTGTACATAAACAAGATTGTGCAAGACCAAGTGAGAGGGTGTTAAAATGGATTGTGTCATACGATTTGATATTATTAGACTTTTGACATACTTCTGTGGGACGATGAATATTTATTATAAATTGTAATATTTATACTATATTTTGTTCTAAGGCAAAAGCTGCGATATTTAGTATTAAAAAGATGTACTGGGTCTATAACATGCGTGAGATGTAGTAGACGAAGACTTACGTTCACAGATTTAAAAAAAAGGCAGAAGAAAGTTTGATATTTAGTTTTAATTATTCTTATTGGAATAATTTCTTTAACTAATGATCACGCTTGCCATGCGTGATGATTAAAGACCATTTCTATTCCATTTTCAGGAATGAAACTTTACGGGCCTAGCAAAGTGAGCTTGCGCAAATGTTTCTAGTAACTCATATTCACAACGCGAAATCTTGAAAGGCCATATACAGAGCAGTGGATTTGGAAAGACAAAAACAAATTAAGAGACAAACACACCACCATTTAGGTATGTTGACGTCTCAGATCATAAAAAATGATGGACGCTGTGGCCCATAAGTATTCGTTTTCGATTAAGAATCAAAATGTAGGTGCATTGTCACACATTGTTCCGTAAAACGGGTACTCCAATTCCACTCACAATATAAACATAAACATAAAGAGCGTAAAATAGCAACTTAATTTTGCTAAGCTGCTATTTTACGCTGGTATTATGTGAGAGCGTGGTCATTTACTGCTCAAGGCAGCCTATTCGTGATACAACCATAATATAGCTGCAGCGGTAGAGACTACGTATATTTGCTTAGATACTTAACTGTTTTTATTTAAAGAATATTAATTAACCAAATTTGATCCACGTGTTTGAATTGATAAATTTTCATCAAATATTCACGTGGCAGTTTTCCTTGAACATTAAAACGTAAGTAATATTTTTATTTTCAATAAAATAAAACTCGTATAATTAAATTCAAAACACTCCCAAAGAGATCATTAAGGTCTATCACTACTGTTAAATTAAGGCTAATCGCAGACCGCCACATCGCGTGTGCTGTCAAATTTGCCGACGGAAGTAAAACTTCATTCCAAATTTAGCATAGAAATTCTCCATTACTTCATTTGCTTGTATGTTTATATTATAAAATGATTGAGGGAATATTGATTAAATTGATAGTTGATAATATTTTTATACAAATAATTTTTAGAAAAATTAATATAAAACTGCCTTGTCACTTTTGACCGAGGGTCTATCAAGGGATTCAACACGACTGAGCAACGTTTGAGGACTTACGACACATCTCTTGACGTATTACTCACAAATTGAAAACAAGAGTGTACAACCAGTGCGTTCTCAATAATTGTGCATTCAGAAGCGTTCTGTTCGACGACGTCACGGAGTAATAGAGTTCTGTGGACATCACTAGACAATGCGTGTAGTTACGAGCAATACATTTTAACTCTTCTTTATTATATATAGCTTATTCATTCAATATTTTTTTGTTTTTTAAAAAAATTTAAAATTTAAAACAAAGAAGAAAAAAGAAGAAAAATATCATTATTTCACACACATTTCACATTCAAACCACTTACAACACACACTTGTCGCCCAGAAGTGTAAGCAGAGATTACGAACTTCTGTTTGGCAAGATTCTGACACACCTCTCTCGCTTCTTTCACGATCGCATGTACTGTAAGCATTAAATAAATCCATTAACGGCCTTTTACACTTTTTATTATTATTTCAAACCAGTAAAATATTAGGCTACTGCAACTTTCACTTTTATAATAAATATAATAATATATTCAAAATTCAATATCTTGCTCATTCTTGTCGTGGCGCCAAGAAACGTATCAAATTCTCAATTTGAATGCAAGATTATATTTACGAAATTTCAATAGTTTTTCATTATTTATGAGACACTTCGTCCATTGAAAAACGTCCATTCCATTAAAGGCACTGACCTCTATACATACAAGTACGCTGGAGTGGCCATACACCGTGACAAGATGAAGCGATTTGATTTCCACCATTTTGGCGCTGACAGCAGATGTGCACGTCTACGGAACTAGTAATAGGGATGAGACAGTGTACCAAATTATATCGATAAAAATTCTGTACCCTAACTATACCTAAATAAATAGAATGGTCTCTATGGATAGATGGACTCTACCCGTAACGTCCATTCTATTTATGTATCAAATTAATATAATGCCATTCTCATTATTCATCATTCACCTCCATCACCTTCACAAGTGCACTGCTGAACATAGGCCTCCCCCAAGGAATGCCACAAAGCACGGTCCTGAGCTACCTGCATCCATCAACTTCCTGCATGTCTTACCAGGTTTTTACTCCATCTAGTGGGGGAACGTCTTCACCTGCCGGTACGAGGCTGCCAATCGAGATCCTTTTTTCCCCATCGATATTCGGTTCTACGATCTATATGGCCGGTCAATTGCCACTTTAGCTTACTAATCTATTGGTCGATGTCGGTCACTCTGGTTCTGATGCAGATACCCTCATTCCTAAAATTGAACCCCTGAGCATAGCCCTCTTCATTGATCGCTGAGCGACTTCAAACTTTCTCATACGACTAGCAGTGAAAGACCTCGTCTCAGATCCATAGGTCATCACTGGCAACACAGACTGGTTTTACAATCTAGTTTTGAGGTATTCCTGACGAGAAGATGTGTTGTAATCTCCCGAACGCTGCCCATCCGTGTTATATCCGTTGATTGACCTGTCAGTCGAAGTTGAACTTACCTAGTCGGACTATTTGTCCCAAGTAAAAATACTCGTCAACAACTTCAGCTAAGTGCTCCAAAAAACCACCGGCATAGGTGTGACATGGACATTACACATAAATTTTGTTTTTCCATGTTCATCTTAAGACCTATCCGTTGGGAGACACTATTGAGGTCATCGAACATAGTGTGTAGGTCCTCCAGCGATTCTGCCATAAGGACTATATTGTCGACAAATCGAAGTTGAGTGACGTACACGCCATTGACGTTAATACCGTATCCTTTCCAGTCCAGTAGCTTGAAGACGTCTTCCAATGCAGCGGTAAAGTATTTCGGGTATATTACGTCACCCTGTCTTACACATCTACAGTTGGATTAGTCTTGTACTCTGGTTCTGTACTCGGATAGCCTTCGTAGCCCTTAGACCATTCGACTAAAAAATTATTAAGATTAAACTATCTACACAAAATAAAAAACATAATTTCTAAAATAATTTATTGTCAACCGTTCATTTAGTTCTAGTATTATAAAGAAAAACAAATCAGCTGCTATAATAACGCCTATTCTAATCAACTACCGGTCTGTCTATAGACAGTAAAATATTTTCTACTACATAAAAATTTATGTTTGTTCGTACTTTCTACGATGCTTTATGTTCACCAGATTGCGGTCAAACTTAGTCAACTTATTGGTTGCACTTGTACGAAAGTTATACGCATGATACAATTAACTGACACTATGTGGCGTGTGTATTATACCGACTATTTATTTGAAAGTTATAGAAAGTTATATATCATTCTATTTCAATGATTGTATTATCATTCCTAACTATACAATATAACTGTTTCACATTTTTAACGATATATCCACAATTATTCCTTCTGCGGCAGCAATGTGCCGGGTACGAGCTAGCAAGATAATATAAAAAATATAAGCTTTGGATTACATAGTTATCAGTTATTTAGAACGTCATTTTCGAAATGAAAATTACAATATTTAAAAAAAAACTGAAATTATCAAACAGTCATACTTTCCGTGATATCGTCCCAAAAATGCTGGCTACGTGTCCTCTCTGAATGGCTATACTAAGCCTTCAAGCCAGAAAACAACAAACTAATCGCGATGATCAGTCACAGATACAGTTTTTTAAGAACAAGTGCACCCTACGGACCAATAGTCTCTACAGCAAATAGCACAAATATGTACTCATATTATTACATGCCTGCAATTGGGAGAGAATTAAATCTCTAGATCGCACTTATTAAACCCCATGGTATTCTACCTCCGCCGCAAATTGGTAGGGTCACGGAAACGCTTTCATGCACATCCGCGGCCCCTCCGACGCCAGCCGCTCAATGGTAGCCCCTCCTTAGTTGCTGACTTCTCCTCCCCGTTTACATTCTCAGATAAGACGCACCGGAAACACAAGCCACACTGCCCTTCGTGGCCTCTAACTTCACCTGCACTACGGATTCCCCGAGCCCGATATGTGAATGGAGCCAGCGAAAAACGAGCACTTGGAAGCATCAAGTAGTGCAGCCTCACCAATGTCGCGAAAGATAGTCGAGTGGCGCATCGCCAATCACCATACCAACACTTCTCTTCCCTTACTACTCCACCTCAACTACAGCGGTACAGGGAGAGGAAGAATCTAATACACATCCAACGTGGCTAGACATCATCAGGCGACCTTTCGACACTTGGCTATGGCCCTTGTGTTTGGTGGAAAATGAGGAAAAAAGAAATAAAAAAAACATTCTAAATAATAATCTAAAACTTTTATACTTACTGGTACTGGTACTACCAGAAAATATTATCGGTATACTGCACTTTTTCAAAGTGGTGCAGTTCTCATGTCTAACAAAACAGTCGTCTGTGAAATGTTTGGAACAAATATGATCATTTTGTTTCGGACGCCAATCACAATATTTATGCTTTTAGGCCATAATTTTAGTCTAGGTTCAGTTGGAAACCTGTTAATTAATAAACATTTGATAATCATCGGTTGTTGGCGACTTTGTTTATTAACAGATATGGGTAGGAAAGAACATCGATAAGTATTATAGACAAGGGACTCGACAACTCTATTGAATTTTATTGTTTATCAAAACTCGGTAATATACAGCCAAACGTGTTGGTATAAATGATATTAAGATTAGTAACAAATTTTAAAGTATTTATATTATCAAATAGTTTTAATTTGTTTAATATTTGCTGCAAATTCACTTACTTGTGAAATGTTATGCTACTTCCCTTTTGGTAACGTGTTTTACAGATTACGCACACTCTCATTATTAATAAAAATAATTCTTATTATGTAACTAATTTCTCAGACACGCAGGTTTCCTCACGATGTTTTCCTTCACCGCCGAGCACGTGATAAATCAGCACTTAAAATTGCAATTAACAATTTCATTGGTGCCGGCGGGGATCGAACCCGGTTTGCTCGCGTATTGTGAAATTTACAGCGAGCGCTAACCACCTGAGCTACCACGGCTCTTAAAGATAAAAATATTTCGAAGACATGTGAAGTTCGTCAACACGCATTGGGGCAGCGCGGCGGACAGTTCCTTGCCCTAGAACCCTCCCAGAAATGAGGGAAGGCCTATGCCCAGCAGTGGGACGTATATAGGCTGTAACTTTACTTTACCTTTATATAACTAATATTACACACAATCAAACAACATAAAATATTTTTGGTTTAAAAGTTCAAAATACAGACTTCTTAAATAAGACAATATAAATAAGACAACAGACTTTGGCATATTATGTCAATTTTATTTTTCAAGACATCCTTTAGCGGCGCTTCAAATTGGCTCAGTCATTTCGTATGGTATAGCCAGTCCAGCATACTTGTATATATAGAGGTCAGTGATTAAAGGGAATATGTCTGCACAACAAAGTTATTCTTACGGCATAGATAAATAATTTTGTGAAATAAAAATAACATCAACAAGAACAGAGCTTATTTATTATACTCACTACTAGATATGATGAGCTCGTGCCCCAGTGTTCAGAGTATCTGGAGTAGTACATCTTATCGGTCCTGGACGAGCATGAGAATAGCCCCTGGAGAAGATGGAGCTACAACAGAGCCCTTTAAGGCTGGGAGTGAACCCTTGCTAAAAGAGCTCTGTCGAGTTTTTAACTGCATCTTACGAGATGGGAGAACTCCAAAGGCGTGAAGCAGAAGCATAACAGTAAAAAAAGGTGACAAGACTATGCTAAAAAATTATCAACCCATCTCGCTTCTGAGCCACGTCCATAAGTTGTTTTCAGGGCTCATCACAAATCGACTAGCGCAAAGACTCGACGACCTTCAGCTTGCGGAACAGGCTGGCTTTCAAGGAGGATTTGGTATTATTGACCACATTCACACAGTGCGACAATTAATACAGAAGACAACAGAGTATAATCAGCTCCTTTGGCTAGCATTTTTTGACTATGAGAAAGCCTTTGAAACTTGAGCTGTTTTAGATTCTTTGCAGCGGTGCCTAATTGACTGGCGGTACATCGAAGTGCCTTTAAAAAACCAGTACAATGTCCGCCCAAGTACAGGGCAGTCAAACAAAACCAATCCAGTTGCATCGCGGAGTGAGACTGGGGGGTGTTATCCTATATACATATATATATATATATATATATATATATATATATATATATAAGAAGGTAAATTTTGATACTATGTTAATGATCATAATAGCTCAAGTGGATATCGAGCGGTCGTCGTCGTCGTCAAAACCCTTGGTTCGCGTTCCGTCTTCGGTCCGACCTTTTTCCTTTATCTTTTTCAAGTTCCCTTCTTTTGTGAGAAAATCTATTATTTTGAGCCCTTTTTTAGTATTTTTTAAAAATATGAAAATTTTAATTAAACTGATTGCACTCATGATTTTTTATTCAAATAACCAGTTCAGTTTATTCTGTTATGTCAATAAGATCGAAAATATTATTCATGTTTCATCAGTATGTAATTTGTATCTAAATATAATTTCAAAAAAAATACCGATCAAAGCTCGGTCATCCAGGCACTATCCCCTAAACTGTTTACAAATGCACTGGAAGATGTATTTAAGACGTTAGACTGGAAAAGACGCGGTATTAACGTAAACGGTGAGTACATCCATAGGATACTATAATACGTACATAATAGAACGGGGGAGTGAGCGAAGCCCGTGTAACCACTAAAATGTCAGTAACACGTCAATTCACATGTATAAATGTCAACACGAGATGTGTTTTGACGTTACAATCCAAATTTCCCATGCAAATTATTTAGAAAATGAAAAATTGCACGCTATTTACAAATAAATATGTATTAAAATGGTTTTAGTCGGTGCGAGTCCGACCGTGTTCCAGATTGACATAGATAGTATTAAAGATAGCTTAAATTCAATTAACATAAAAATAAAGTAAAACTAGTTTGTCAGTGAGATGCTAATTCTCTACTGTAAATCCGACATCACGCAAGGTTTTCGGTCAGCGCTAGGTTTAATTTAGTTACAAAAATAAACTCTAATGTATCGAGCTGTTACTCTGCACTAGTGACACTTACATTAGAAACGAAGACATTTTTGAATTTTAAACAGGTTGTTTGTAGGTTGTTTATTACTGAACTTTATTTAACCCAACAAAATATTCTTTATTTGTTGGGTTAAATAAAGTTCAGTATTTTATTTATTTTATTATTACTAAAACATTTCAGAACTACAAGTTATGCGATAAAAAGAAACTGTAATAGGAAATTTGCAGTAGCATCGTTCTGATAACAACTCAAAATAATAAAAGTCTGCAGTTGGCAGCTCGCCTGCCAAGCCTGGCAACAGAAGTAAATATCCCTCCTATGAGGTAATTTATGGGGGAGGCCTATGTTGAGCTGTTGACTTTGACAGACTGTCATGATGATGATGATGTCTTATTTATAAATTATTTTTTTTTCCATAAAAATGGAGGTGGAGCCAGGAGGGTGTTGTGCAAGTGCAAGTGCTAGATTATGGCTGTAGCACGAATGTGCACTTGGCACTGTGCACTTTTTTTTGTTGGTGATAAGTTGTAAAAGTAATTGGTCCCGAAAAGTTTTATTAATTTAAATATTGTAAATTCATAATATCCACCTCAATTTTATCTTATGATTAATAATTACTACCGCTTTGTATTGATTGTTTAAAAAAGTCGGTAAGATCAAAAATATAACAACATTTTTGTGTTGGAACAAAAAGTCGAAACGAACATTGTTGAAAATTCATTGTATTTTTATTTCATATCATTCCTTTTGTTATTTAAAGATCTAGTCTACATATTTCACGGATTGTTATGTTCTTTGCGGGTTTCTTTTAGATTTATTCAAACGATAATTTGATTTGAGATCTTTAAATAATAATAAAATAACTCAACATTAGCTTGCTCTGTTCCTTCTGTTTTCGATCTTTGTTTTCATTTACTATTTACAATAAATAGTAAAATGAATACTCGCAAGGCCATAACGCGCCAGATGAAGAACCAACTCCAGCTTGCACTCCAAGAACTTAAGGCGCCTAGGGAGCAGTATGAACTGTTGCTTAAGGAAAGGGATGATAATGAAAAGGTAATAGTTATCATAATTGGCAAAAATAAACAAGTTATACACTGATTACACTAATGTTATAAAAGAAAGAGATCAGTTACAGGGAACGGTTAATGAGTTTGACCAATGCAGCAAGGAATATGAGGAAGCTCTCAGGTTTATTGCTGCATTGAAGTTACAGTTGAATGAGGCTAATGAGCAAAATGGGTCGGCTCGACTGAGGTAGGAAAATGCTCTCAGAGAATATCAGCGTAAAATAGCAGCTTAATGCTGCAGTGTTCCCTTTTTACTGGAAACGAGATATTACATATTAATCCTTAGGTATGACAATGCATCTGCAGTTTAATTCTTAATTGAGGATACGTGTGAGCTTGAGAGTGAGTGCGTGCGTGCGGGCTGAACACCCCTGCCAAATCTCATTCGTTTGCACATCACCAGCCATCCCATTTGGGTCAAGCCTATGCAGTAAATAAGCATATTAATTAGTTTTGTTGCATATAATTTAAGTATAATTAGACAATTGTAGTTAGTTAATGGGGTTAAGGAATATTGTAGTAATAATCTTCTTACTGTAAATCTGTCGGAATTAATATTTTTGTTGAAGTCTGGCTCGTTATCTTAATTCGTGCGCGTGTGTGCTTGTGTGTGCGTGAGCTTCTTAAATGACAGTGTAACCATATGGTCACTATCATGTAGTATCAGTGACCCGTAGCATCTACTTACCATATTATTATGACTGACTGTGTGCTCGTTGGTTGATTAAAGATGCGAGACGTTTGCTATTCCAATCACCCTTTACTATGAAAGAAGCCGTTTTCCAGTATTGGCCTGACATGAGCCTATGAAGTGATGCATTATTAGTTCAAGCGTATTATATATGCGCATTCCAACTCACTTGCCAACGAGGTTAATATGGGCAACTTTTCAAGCATGTGTCTGTGCCAACTGACGCATTCTTGAAAAAAACTACAGTAATGGAATTTAATGGGCTCTAGTAAAAGAATCATATTATTTGAATATCGGAGAGGTCTATATTCAGAAGTGGACTCTTGAACAACCGCAATGATGATGATCATGAGATGCGTAGCATTCTTTTATTTATTATGTGATACTAATTGAGTTTCCATTAAGTAATTTGGGCCCATTTTTTTAAGTTTTCTTTTAATAAGTGAACATTGAATTTTCGGATTTTAAGGAGTTTGCTTAAAAAAATAAAAGACACAGTAATGTAATAATTAAAGCCTGATTTATGGGACTTATGCTAATGAGTAATTCAACTTGTTTGCATAATCCTCTCGGGCTATGCAAGCGAATTCGACCAATGCTTCAGCCACGGGTAAAGCTTTTCAGATTGTTTTCTTTGTTTACTCTTTGCATATTAATAGAATAATTCTCTGTGAGTGAGTAGGCAAGTTTTAAGGAAAAAATTAAAAAATAAATTAACTATTACCCTATTTATTGGTTGCTAGTCCAGAACTCCCCTTATTTCTTATAAGGTTTTACAGCAAGGAAGAGATCTCCGCGCAGTAATACCATCTAGTGTTTGTTAACGGACGTAACATGTCTTCATATCATTATTGTTTTATTTATTTTCAAACAGAAATTTTTGCACTTTAGTAGGTGCAACAATCCTGCATATCTAAATGGCCACTGCTTTTTGCAACTGACTGCTGACTGGCAATATAGTAGTGGCAAAGGTTCGAGACATCTAGTAGCGCAATCGCCAATGAGGGCTAGTGATATTCCGATCACCAGATGTCGCTAGTCGACATTGAGGTATACACAATACAATGCCTCACTAGTTTGCTCTTTAATTCTTCGCATATATTTTTTTACTTTTTTGGAATACCTGTGGTTTTCCTTATTTCTATATTTTTTATAGGATAGGGTGACAACCGAGCACACAGTCCACCTTATGGTAAGTGATTACTGTGGCCAATAGACATCTACATCTGTCCTCGTATGCAATTCAAAATGCAGATGCATTGTCACCCGTGAGGACTAAAATAGATTGCCTAGTTTCCAGCAAAAAGGGTCTCCGGTTTTCTACACTCACCATACGAAACACAGCAGCATTAAACTACTACTGTGGTATTGTATATACCTGGTATTGTTAATTCTTTGAGAGCGTGGTCTTTCTCCGGTCGAGCCGACCCATTCATGCTACGACTATACTACTAATATAACTGCAGCATGGCTCTACCACGAAGAAATAGATATTTTTTATATTTCTCTACATGTATATATCTGTCAAATATTACACCTCATTTTAAGTGGTAGCAAAAAATTGGTGGATGCTCTCATTCCCCTGAAAAGCTTGACTATTATGGTTAATCCTTCTGAGATTTTCTTAAATAAAATAAGTGTGACAAAAAAGCACACAGTCCACCTGATGCTAAGTTCATGTTGTGCCACACACATGTGGCTCAAATGCAGAGCTGCGTTAACTACAGACTAAGTGAGACTGTCTCCTTACTACCTATAGTAAAAGTGATTGACGTTTCAAAAATTGCTTTGCTTTTCTCTTAACATAAAATAAATTTAAGAAAAAAGAGACAGTAGATGCAGACGAACTTAAACTATCACCGTACTGTGTGACGACAGATTGGCAAATATCTGATCAAATATAACCTGAACACTGAGTTGTAAGTTTTGGAATTGAATGCTAACTACCACTATATTTGTATATCATATCATTTCGGGTATGGGACGGTATCCTTTTCACTCTGATTTTATTGCATTAATGTTACATCGAGAACAGGTAGATTCCTATTAATTGCACCGTGATTAGCTTCCCATTCTGTAGAATCAAATCTATTTTTTTTTGAAAAATATAACTTTAAGCACCTGAAATTGTTATCTGTCTGTTCCTGAAGTTTTATCGCAATCGGAAAATATTAAAAGTTGTTATGCATAGTTTATTATGAAAATAACCCCATGACATTAAAAGCCAAGCCAGTATTTTACATTACAGACAGACTTGAATTTTATTTATATGTGTATAGATATAATATACACTGCGCTAGCGTACTTCGAAATATATCGTGGAATACGTGCGTTGTGAATCTTTATTTCTAACCAAATAAAAGTTTGTCAAAGGTTCATGAATACAATCACTTACGCGCGTAGTGATCTTACTTACTGACTTGAATGTAAATGTCGAAAAGATTTTCAATACATAAGCTATTTATACTCTCTACTGACACTTAAATAATAGAATGCGTATCCGCCGACTTGGGTTGCTATTATCGCAACTTTACAATGTTACTAAACCTTGCTTTAAATTAACTTGAATCGTGATAGTATCATAGAACTAAACGCAAATGATGTCAAAATACGTACAAATGGGATAAAATAACATTTTTGATATATATTTATTAAATGTCTTTATTTTTAAAAGGAAACGTGGACTATTTTTGTAGGAGTGACGATCTGGTAATACATGCAGGAAGTCGATAGATGCAGGTGGATCAGGACCAAGCTTTATGACATTCCTTATGGTAGGCCTAGTTTAGTAATTATTTGGACTGTAATGATGATGGTAGTGATGATGATGATCATGAAGCAAGATGATATTACAGCGTTAAAGACCACGTATAGTTGCGTAGTGACCTGTTTTCATCTAAAGAATATTAATTTGCCGAAATTATATCCATATGCTTGAATTGCAAATTTTTCAACAAATACTCATGTTTTTTTAATGAAATGAAATTCGTATAATGAAATTCAAAACACTTCCAAAGAGATCATTAAGGTTTATCACTGCTGTTAAATTAAGGTTAAACGATTGCCGTTATTTTATGTTGGCATTCTGTGAGAGCGTGGTCCTTCCCCCGTCTAGCCGACCCATTCATCCTACAACCAAAATCAAATGCAACATGGCTCTACCACCTAAAAAATGAAATATTTAAAGTGATTTAGTAAGTAAGTCTTGATTAAGTTGACAGATGTTAATTTTTAGTAAAAAGAGGGTCTCTGGATCTCTACTCTCACCATACGAAACACAACAGTATTAAGCTGGTATATTACGCTGGTATTCTGTGAGAGAGTGGTGCATCCCCGGTTGAGCAGACCCATTCGTGCTACAACCATAATATAACTGCAGCATGGCTGTATCACGTATAAAATATACTTTACCACGTACTGAAAATTTTGCTACTAATAGTCTCCTCTTATTATTATTTTCGCTATACAGATAATTTTAAGAAAAAAATAATTTAATAATTTTCCCTTATCACTTTCGACCAGTTTACGACACATCTTGTCACGTGTTTCTCAAAAGCTGAAAACAAGAGCATACTGGTACAACCAGTGTGTTGTATCTAGTAATGACATACGGATATAGAACTTGGAGTGGCTCAGACATACTATGGAGACGGCTATGCTCGGAGTTTCTCTGCATGGGATACTTCTTTATGGGGAGATCTCTCAATAGCACAAGAGTAACAAACGTTGGACAACAGATCAATAAGCCCAAGTGGAAATAGGCCCACCTTTTTTTTTGGATAACCTTCAACCGATTAGGAAAAAAGTTTTAAAAGCTTAAGTAAACTGAGTGCAGTGAAAAAGACTATGTACAGTAGTGGATTTGGAAATAATCATGTCTGAATGTAAAAGCTATAAAATTGAGCTATTTTATTTAAACAACTGTAATTTACAATTTTTACCTCATTAAACAAAAATTAAAACTAAAAACCTAAATTATCTTACAGTCTTACTCCTCGCGCAATAGTGGCAAAAACTCTGGCTGCGTTTCTTCGCTGAATGGCTGTACTCAGCTTAAACCATCTTTGTTACCACCAGCGGCGACGCCTAGTTGCGGACGCAGTTCCTTTAGAAACTCCAACGCCCGTGGACCCTACGAAAGGTAAATCTTCACTTACAAACTCTCATAGACTTATACTTGCGCCACTTACCCAGTTCGGATAATACTGCACTGGCTCTGAACGATGTACCCATGAGAGAAACAATTACCAAAGTTATACGTACGTAGCATCCCATACTGGTCAATAATATCGTCCCTTTCCCCCAAGGGACCAAAGTCTCCTGTCATCGTGTCTAAATATTTTACAAGGTTCTAAAAACCGAGGCAACATTTATAGTAGTACAGCTCATCGGATAACATCTCTGAGTTTCAACACTAATTTTATATGATCTATTTTATTCTTATTGTTATGAACAACGTTGATAATTGAATTGTTAACTTTTGGCAATGTCTTAAAACTTGGCCAATTTTCTATTTTCCGTTAAATTGAATGTTTTAATCAAAAATATAAAATAACATTTAATTGTAAAACCTGTAACCTTACACTATATCTTCATACAATTTCCATAGAATTTTTTTTTTGTAACAGCTCTTGAGAAGTATTTAAATTGACTAACGTCAGATACCCAATTGTGCATTCAAAGCGTTCTGTTCGACAACATCACGGAGTAATAGAGTTCTGTGGACATCACAAGACGATGCTTGTAGTTACGAGCAATACATTTTAACTCTTCTTCATTAAAAACTTGAACACAACAGCACATTCAATCAATTCGCTATTTCACACTCATTTCACACTCATTTCACTCAATTTCACTCAATTTCACTCACTTTTCACATTCAACATACATTTATACTGTAAAACACTGATTTGTAATTTTATATTATACGTTATTCGTAACAATAATTATGTGCATACATTAAACCCTCACGCCTGTCGTAGCGTGTCTCGTATCTCAGAAGCGTAGGCAGAGACGCACTTCCGTTTGGCAAGATTTTGACACACCTCTCTCGCTTCTTTCACATCTGCAGGCACTCTAAGCAATCATTATATAAATCTTTTAACGGTCATTCGCACTATTTTTATTGTTTTTAATACCAGTAAGATACACTATACTGCCACTTTCATTTTTTAATAAACTAGCGATCCGGCCCGGCTTCGCACGGGTGATTTCTGGATCTCGACAACAGCGCCACCTACCGATTCAACTGAGTTTTAAACCATTCAGGGACCCAGTTAAATACACACAAAAAATCATCAAGATCGTTCGAGCTGTTTTCGAGTTTTAGTGAGACGAACGGACAATAATCGATTTTTTTACATATAAAAAGAAGAAGATATGATAATATACATATTCAAAAATCGGTATATTATTATTTCTTGGCATGGCGCCAAGAAGCCAGCAGAAGCATAGAAAAGAAAAAAGTAAAGTTACAGCCTATATACGGCCCACAGCTGAGCACAGGCCTCCTCTCATTTCTGAGAGAAATTTAGGGCAAGGAAATGTCCGCCGCGCTGCCCCAGTGCGTATTGGCGAACTTCACATGTCTTCGAAATATTTTTTTTCTTATTTCTCAGACATGCAGGTTTCCTCACGATGTTTTCCTTCACCGCCGAGCACGTGGTAAATCAGTACTTAAAATTGCAATTAACAATTTCATTGGTGCCGGCGGGGATCGAACCCGGTTTGCTCTCGTATTGTGAAATTTACAGCGAGCCCTAACCATCTGAGCTACCACGGCACGGCTAGCAGAAGCATGCCAGTTTATTTTTTTTGTAATTTCTATAGTTTTGCATTATTTATGAGACACTTCGTCCATTCAAAAGCGTCAATTCCACAGATATAGTAATAATATTGTTACGATTTCTGTGGTCCATTCCATGAAAGCGAATGCTTTTGCAAACCAAAATTACTAATTCTTCTTATAGCATGGATAAATAACTTCATGAAACAAAAGTAACATTAGAAAGTAAGGAAAAAAAGCAAAGCGTATTAATTATGCTCAGTACGAGATATTATAAATTCATGGCCCAGTGTTCAGAGTATCTGAGTTACTACGTCGTGCCGGTCCTGGATTTAAATCTCAACCGAGGCCTACAATGTGTTTCTGTTTTAAAAATATATTGTTCGCATTTAGATGTGTTTGTCGTTGAACTCGTGTTTTTCCAAATTAATTAAATTAAACATCCTTATTTCATCAACGTAAAATATAAAAATTTTGTTTCTTAAATATAGTTTATGGCGCCTTAGGATGAGGTTTTTCGCCCGGGAAAGAAACGGCGAAAAAAAACTCTGCATTTATCACGTTTTGTCACTTGTAACTTCAAAAAAGGCACAGATGGCAAGCTTCCGTTGAGACTGACCGCTGTGACCGGAACTCGGTCTGGAGGTCATTACTATTACTATAATCACCAATTCCCCAGTCATGCGTGGCGATTATCCTTTCTAAAATGGGAAAAGTCTATGTCAAACAATATACTGGTATGGTTTGATAAATAAGAAAACATCTTTATGATGAATTTTCTCTATTCACTAAGATATTAGCTACTAGTTACTAAATTACTTGATAGATAAGTCCACGCTGTGTCAGGAACGTGCCTTGAATGCTTTGTTGAACAGAATTTCATTACATCTTGTTGGCACTTGCATTATATAATAAGAAAGTTAATTGCATTACGAAAATTAACGACTTCGTGGTACAATGATTTATAGCATTGATTTGCTGCGATGAGGGCCGCGGATTCAGTACCGCACATAACAGGTATGTGTACGGTCTGGAAATAATTGTTTCGGATGGATGTTTATCCCTATGCAATTTGTGTATTTATACTGTCTTCATGATAAATCAAAGTGCGGGGGCTATGTTTTGTTAAAAAAAAGAAGAAAAACAATAATGTCGTTTACTGGCGAAGAAACAAATTGTCAGTAGCTGCTAGCAGCAAGCAACCATTAAATTTTATTAGGTGTACATTACAACCTACGATTAATTCCAACGATTTACTATTGATCCGTGGTAGCTCTTTATTTTACATTACGCAGTAATCGGTGTTCGATCACCGGTACAATAAAATCGTTACTTACAATTTTGTGCGCTGATTTACTCACGCGTTCAACGGTGAAGGAAAATATCGTGAGTAAACAAGCATGTCTGAAAAATAACGTATTTCGATAATATATAAGCATTGTTTTGCGAATTTAAGTGCGTTTCAATATCTCATTTTAAATTTTAATTTTTTTGATATCTATAAGCAGTCGTAGGGAAATGGGATATATATATATATATATATATATATATATATATATATATATATATATATATATATATATATAGTACAGTACAAACCAAAGCAAACTATATATATATATATATATATATATATATATATATATATATATATATATATATATATATATATATATATATATATATACATATAGTTTGCTTTGGATTGTACTAAACTTTTTACTTATAGCACAACACCCGCCCATGATGTCTATTAAAATTAAGTTTTTTTTTTCATTTCAATAGAATCCTCAACAAACATCCTCTACGAGACACTAGTGGAATGGTGGATTTGAACCTACTCCATTTTTTATTTTGCGGTCCGCATCCCACTATTAGGCTACCGACGCTTCAATTTAATATCGCTTAATTTAATTTAACGCGATATATTTGGTACTATTTCAATTAATATCCCAGCACTTCTTCACTGGATTATTCACACATACATTCTCATCCAACTTTACATTTTTAAAACTGCATTGTAGTCCTGAACATGTAAACATAGCGTTTGCAATAGCTACGTATTTTACCAAAGGCTGCGGCATTCGGTGCACGTTGGTCGTCGTCGGTGTTTATACTGCAACACAAATTTACCTCATATTGGATTACACAAAGAAACAGTTCTTTTGTTTCATTATTTTCTCGATATATATAAAGTTTATTTTTGTAACTGATGAAATTTATATACAATTTTATTCACAACTTTCGTCAAAAAATAAAGTAAAAGTCCACTTTAAACTTCACTATTGAAACATATTCCATTAGCGTTCCATCCATTGGAACCTATGAGAGCCCACTGCTGAACGAAGGCCTCTGCCATAGATTGTCTCATCGGTAGAATTTTGCCATGGTTGCCATGTTTGGTGGGCGTATTATTATTTTCAGTTATTATCAAAAAGATGGCGCCGCATATATTCTATTTTAATTTCCCACTGTCATCACTTACGACATCCACAGTACGAAATGCGGTAGTGGATATTCTTTCATCGCCAGTACACGGTTGAAACATATTGTAATAATGGAAATAAATACACCAATTTACGAGTAGCGTGAATTGGTCTTTGAACGGTTCGAACTTAAGTTGCTCGCTTTGCTGACCGCTGTTACGCACGCCCCTTCATGCCCAGCCAAACTTGTTGCCGCAAACTTTTTTTTTCATTTAATTAAATTTGAATTTCTTTATTTATTTTCAGATATATAAAACTCTTTAATAAAAACGGCAATTATATAAAACAGTTAGCTTTACGTGTATATTTAATTGATTTTAAAATGAAAAACGTTCTAATACGTTTATATTTATAACCAGCAATAGATCAACAATGTAGCAAGAGGCAACGGCTTGCTTGTAACAAGGAGAAAATAAAAAACTGTGGTTGCCAAACCGCCTGCCAAGCATGGTAACTGGTAACTATGGCATAAATCCCCTTGTAAGGAAATATATGGGAAGGTCTATGGCAATCTATGTAATGATTCTTATTTTATAAAAAAAACTGTAATTTCCTTGTTACCACTGCATATTTAATGTTTAAAATTCAAGTTAGGTTTATTTTCTTGTAAAATTCTCAAAGTATATTTCAGTGGTTGAAATCTCCAAGGCTTCAATCTAAGTTACATTTAAGTCTGTCGTATCTAGGTACTTACGCGAGGATGAGGCTTTACAATCTAATTCCACTCATCTCCGAATAGGACAAGTTTCATGACTTCTTAAAAGGTTATATAAAGGTTTTTTTCTTCTTTATATGAAAAGAGGTTTTTGTTTGCTTTTTGGCGTAGGAATTAGGTTTGAGAAATTCGGAATCAGGGAAACGGCCCGACCATAGGAAATGAGATCGATGAATGCAGGTAGCTCAGTTCCATATTTATTTGGAAGAGATATATTTTTTAAGTCTGTGATCAATTCATAGTTAGATAATGGATGAAGAAATATTGAGCTTTACAATTGGATTTCCTACTTTCTCATCTCCCTCAATGGTTCCTCAACATACATGCATAATAATGCCTACTTTTCCATTACATTATCCCAATGCTCCATAAAATTCGGTATAACTTCTTAAATATGACATTTATTAATAATATTAACCGACTTAAAAAATTACTACTACTAATGTTAACAATTAATAAGCTAATTACATTTGCGTAATAATTAAGACACGTGTGTCGCTTCTAAACAAGGCATCATCAGGTTAAACAGACTCTGCGACGGTTGGTCGCTTAGTCTTGGCCAATATATAAAAGACTTCCGCCAAATAACGACTGATTTTTACTTTAAAAAAAGAGGTTTTCAACTCAACTGAAGTTTCATGAGTTTCAAAAAGATATTTATTCCGTATCGTCAAGGCGTTTCACATACATAAATTATATCATAACAAAAATCCAGACATTTTCATTTTACTGGAATTAAAAGATGGGTCCCGAAATACTCGTCCCTTACTTTCTTAGAAATACTTAGACAATGTAAGAAGAACGAAACTATTGACAACTGTCTTTAAAAAATTCGTATATATCTTTATTTTCTTTAATTTAAAACTGTAAATTTTAACTGAAGTTGCTACTATATATCATAGATAAAAATGTTGTATCATAAACAAAATATACTACATTGAAATCGTAATCAATACAAATAAATAAAAATGAACTGTCTGTTTGTACTGTCAAAATAACAGCTTTTTACTAAATGCATATGAAAGTATTATAACATGGTTATTGTAACACAAAAAAAAACAATTTTAATATTTTTTTGTCTGTCTGTTTGCCTATAGTCTGTCTGGTTTTGACAGGACTCTCACGAGCAGAATGCCGATGTTGTAAGGAGTAACTTAGGTTTTTTGTTCCGCGCAAAATAATTAAAACTTATTAAATCCAATTATAATAAATTCAACGCGGATGAAGACTCGGGGAACAGCTAATCTCAGATAAAATTACAAATAGAAACACAAGATTGATCCCAATAGATTTAGACTGAAAATTGATGAAAATTTACTTGATGAAGTTTCGAGTTTAAAGAGATGGAAGGAATACTTTGAAAGCGTGTTTATGAGTGAAGAGTCGTCTGAATTAAATGAACTAGAAATTCCGAAAGAATTGGAAAGTGGCAGTGAGATGAGTGTAGATGAAATAATGAAAGCAATGAAAAGCATGAAGGCAGGTAAGGCAGCTGGATATTATAGAGTATCACTCTAGGTGCTAAGGGCTGGAGAGGAAGTGGTGGCAGGCCTGCTATACACCTTGTATAATTTATGTTGGGAATTGAAGCGGGTATCGAAAGACTGGAGTAAAGCAGTTATAGTCCCAACATATAAAGGAAAAGGGTTACAGCAGGACTGTCAAAACTACCGTGGTATCAGCTTGCTTGATATTGTATGTAAACTAGCTAGCTAAGGTATTAATTGAAAGAGTTATAAAAGAAACTGATGGAAAATTTTGGGATATGCAAGCTGGATTTAGAAAGGGATGGGGTTGCGGAGAAGTTTTTGGCCAAAAACCAGAAAGTTTTTTCTGCGATCATGGACTTGGAAAAGACTTACGACAGAGTGGACAGGACTGTGTAATGGTAAACACTAAACTTATTTGGGTAGAGCGCCGGTTTAATACAGGCATTAAGGTCTCTTTATAGGAACTCGAGTGCCTATGTCAGGACCAACGGGGTATGCTCAGACTGGTTTGGCATCCAAAAAGGTGTCAGACAGGACTGTGTAGCTTCCCTGTGGCTGTTCAACCTATTTATACGAGGGCGGCACCGAAAATTTCGGGAATCAAGGAAGTAACACAACATTACTATTTAAAGATGTATTTATTGCTTTTCGAAGCGCGAAATTTGACACATTTCTCCATACGATGGAACCAATCATTGAAGCAACCATTCCATTCGGAAGTTGGGGTCTCCAAAACGGCCGTTTTGTAGTCGTCCACAGCTTCTTCAGGTGATGAAAATCTCTGTCCACGCAATTTATTCCTTATTTTAGGGAGAGCGTAGAAATTATTAGGGCTTAGGTCGGGGCTGTACGGCGTATGGTCTAATAATTCTATGTTTTCTTGCTCTAAAAACTCTTTTGTTCCGTGTGCGGTGTGAGAACTCGCATTGTCGTGATGGAGGATGATGCGGTGCTTGCAGTTCTCTTTACGGAGTTCAGAAACAACCTGTGGCAAACAAATGCTAGCATACCATTCTGCATTAACCGTTCTTTGTCACTCAAGAGGAATAGTCGTAACATGGCCAGTTTTGGAGACAAACGTGGCCACCATTTTTTTGGCAACACTCCGTGAACGAACAATTTTTGTTGGCTTTAACTCATTTTCGAACACCCAAACTCGTGACTGGTTTTTTGTTTCGGGTTCGTACGCATATATCCCAGGATTCGTCACCTGATACGATGTTGTATACAGCATTTGAGGATCTTGCGTGGAATCTTTCGAGAGTTCTGATGCACCAAGTAACGCGAGCCGCTTTTTGCTCTTCACAGAGAGAATGCGGTATCCATCGGGAAAACAACTTTTTTACACCTAATTGATCATGCAAGATTATTTGTATTTGACTCATACCAATATCTAAAATTGCCTGAATTTCGCGGTATGTCACATGTCGATCTTCCTCAATTGGCTTACGCACAGCATCAACGTTTTCTTGGGTGACTGCAGTTTTTGGACGAACTTGACGGGGATTATCACTGAGCTTGACACGTCGACGTCGAAATTCAGCAAACCAGCGATAAATTGTGGTTTTGGATGGGGCTTCATCATCAAATGCAGAAATCATCCAGTCAACACACTATTTTTCTGTTAAACCACTTCGAAAGTCATAATAAATCATCACTCTTGAATTTTCTCGAGTCAATTCCATTTTCTCAACGACTAAACAAGTTTGACAAAACCTTGTGACAAGACCGAGAATCTTTTTTTAAATAAATAAATGGTATTCGATTTTTAAAACCAAGGAGTTTTCAACTGAAAAGATTTTAATATGACAGGAACAGTGGAAATATTCCATTCCCGATACTTTTAGTGAAGCCTAGGTAGACAGTTGTTTGCAAACTTTGAAAGGTGAAGAATGTGGGCTAAGAATGGGTAGTAAACCGTCATGTGCCTTTTGTACGCCGATGATCAAGTCATATTTGCATTGTCGGCAGCCGAGTTACAATTGATAGTTACAAAAAATAGGACTTGAGTTGATTGAGCAAGTCGATGAGTTCGTTTATTTGGGATGTGTATTTAGCAGAGACGGTAGATATGATAAGAATATAGAACGACGAGTGAACGCAGGAAATAGTGTGAATGGGGCTCTACGCTCTTTTATGAAGAATCAGAACGTGTCAGAAAAGGCACGTATGGTAATTCATAATGCTGTGTTAATCCCTAGTTTAATATACGGTAGTGAAAGTTGGGTGTGGCAGAAGAAGCACGAAAGTAGAATAAATGCTGTAGTAATGCGGTCTTTAAGGAGTATGCGTGGGCTGAATCTGCATGACAGGGTGAGAAACTGCGTGACAAGAGAAAAATATGAAGTGCGAGATGATGTTGTGACCAGGATTAAGAAAGGAATGCTTCGGTGGTGTTGTCATTTAGAAAAAATGAACGAGGAAAGAGTGACAAAGCAAATTTAGATTGCAGATGTGAACGGCAGAGTCGGGAAGGGACGCCCTAGAAGGAAACTCGTCGACCAAATAGGAGATACTTTGAAAATATGCAACATTAGGAGTACCATTAACCGACGAGCGTGTATGAAACGTAGATATATTATATGGCTGTAAAGTAGGTGAAAAGGTGTGTCGTGATCGTGCCAAGTGTAATTCCGTAGTCTCTATTTACCCCTCTGGGTGACAGGCGTAAGTGTTTATTTAATATGTTTATATTATATGCTAGTAAATTTTACAGTTATATTATTGCAGCAGAACCAAAAAAACACGAGAATAAAGCCTTCAAAATAAAAGAAAGCATAAAAAGCAAATTCGGAACAGGAAAATTCGGTTTAAAATTCCCGAAATTTTCCGTCGCCCAGAGCGAGTGGTATTCTTTTGCATTTTATTTTTCGTAAGGCATGCTCCTAATTCCAAACGTTCATATACTCGTGCCTATACTTTCGTAGTATTCAACCGTAGAATAACATTCTAGTAAAGTACATACTTCTAAAAAACAGACAAAAAGTAGTAAAAGTAAAGTATGAGGTCTAATTCCTGAGAGGGTTTTTAGGCTAGAGAAGAATTTACTACGCTGCCTCAAAAATTGTGAACTTTTAATTTCTCAGACATACGGGTTTCCCCAAAATACTTTCCTACTCCAAGCAGGTGGTAAATCAGCACACAAAATTTCAATTTACAACTTAAGCGTTGCCGGCGTGAATCGAACTCGGTTTTTTTCGCATATTGTACAATTTTATGGATTGTGACAATGCTTATCATAGATTATACGAGTATTATATGTAGTCAAACTTCGTTCTTATCTTCTAATTAGTAATTTAAGTTAACTAATAATAATAATAAATAGACGAAAGGAGGTGACGACCTCACCGCCCGCTGATAGTTGAGTGACAAAACTGCTACGTCGGCGCAGTCAGACAACGCCTTATCATTTAGTGTTAGAACCGGGCATCGGTAAAATTGAGAGTGCAAAGGCCCGCTTGTGTATGTCCCCACCATGAAGCGGTGCTGGGTCTGAGGAACAAAAGTGACCCACCTATTTTATAAGGATGAACCCAAGTTACTCGCCTCCAGTCGCTCCCATTTTATGGAATTACTGAAGATCACTTGTAAGTTCAGCAATTCCATCAGAATGGAACGGAGGACGGATAAATATGAGGTCCTCTATTTTACAAAGGGGTATGGTTGCAACTCTGAGGGCATAAACTTACCTATGCCTATTATATATCTGTATTATGGAAAATCAGATCAGGTAAGTCACGGGTTCAGGCCAAAGTCGGTTATTGTTTTTTCTAAAAAAAAAATAATCTCAGTAGTAGCACGAATTAATTAAAAAAAGTCTTCATCAGGTTTGTCATCATTACTGGCTGTAGAGTCCTACCCAAGAATACGACAGTTTGATGAATTCGTAGGCGCAGATCCGGTAATGGACATATAATTAGTCTCTGAGGCCTGGAATCCTTGAACTACTGTTACTATGCATTAATTTATGTTATCATTATAATTCCATATTCATTAACATTTTCTTCATAAGTTATGAATATAGAAATTACCAACTGCTATTGTATTGTTATGGTATATCTTGTAATTTCAAGGTAAGCTAAATTATGTGATGTTTTTTTATTATTTTTGTTGTAGATTATACCTTAAGGATACCCTCTAGCTGTGCACTCACTGCGGTATGGAGATTTATTAGACGCATATAAAGTCTTCAACGCATGGAGACGTTTGCAGGTGTCCATGGACTGCATATCCATTTACCACCAAATGGCCTGTTAAATGGTTTGTTAATTTTATATAATAAAAATGTGATTATTTATTTCACTTCTAATTAAGTCATAAAAGAAAACATCATATATTCCATAACGGTGGTGGAGATCATCATATACTCGTAAGATTCAAAACGCCTATAAGTTGATTGACAATGCGTCTGCCAAGCAAGAAGATTATAGACGGACTGCAACAAGATATTTAAATATATATATATATATATATATATATATATATATATATATATATATATATATATATATATATATATATATATATATATATATACTATATTCAAATGCCTCTGGTGTAAATATAATCCAAAATTGCATATTGATTGTTAGAACTTCAATAAAACTTAAACTCGATGAGATGTAATATCAAATAAAACAGCGGTTTTTTGACAAATTTTATACGGTTTAGTATTGAATTTGTTTTATTTATGGTGATTTTTACCTATATTAAAAAATATTATGTGGATATGCACACAAACGCAACCGATAATGCCGGTCGGTCTTTTTTGTTTTTCTTCCTTTTATATATTTCTTTATATTATATTTTCCTATTTTCTTAGCCGTGCGTATTTATTTAGCAATCTTCAGCAATACAATCTTCACGGTCGGTATGTTTATACAGCAAATGTTTAAAAAATAATTTATAATCATAAGAGGTAACACTGATGACAATATAAAAAAAAATTGATAACATCTTATTTAATGCGAAATACTTTAGCTATAAAGAGCCATGGTAGCTCAGATGGTTAACGCTCGCTGTAAATATAACAGAAAGCGAGTAACCCGGGTTCGATCCCCGCCGGCACCAATGAATCTGTTAATTGCAATTTTAAGTGCTGCTTTAGCACGTGCTCGGCGGTGAATGAAAACATCCTGAGGAAACCTGCATGTCTGAGGAATAATGAAAAAAAATATTTCGAAGACATATGAAGTTCGACAACACGCATTGGGGCAGCGCGGCGGACACTTCCTTGCCCTAAAACCCTCTCAGAAATGAGGAGAGACCTGTGCCCAGCAGTGGGACGTATATAGGCTGTAACTTTACTTTAGCTCTCTTAGAATAAATAATTCTGCAATAATAACAAGGAAGAGAACTTTAGCTGCAACTCATGTGTTCACTGCAGTTTTACATCGATAAAAATGTAGCAAAGCTGCTTCTTGCATAGTGCACCAAGATATTATAATGAAATTACGTTAGGCAAAGCATTCAGACCACGTTCTGGTTACAGCACAGCACAAATTATTGCTTTATTAAATTGCTAATAGTTGCAAAGTTTCAGCGCGGTGAGTAAAGTATAGTACAAAGATGGAATGGATGCAAAGTAGCGATAAAGTTAAACGAAAATTGTATGAAAATAAAGTAAATTTTATATTAATTAAAGCTGTAATAAGAGCCTATTTACGTTCTGCAGGGTACAGGCATCTTTCTTTTGTGACACTAGAATCTGAAGAGTCGGTCTCACTGTCCCAAAATATGCTAGCAAATGAAACGATACACGTCACCCAAATATATATCAAAATATATGTAGGTGTAAACGCCGATACTAATCGTGAGGTCTTGGGTTTGAATCCCACTGTAATTTCTTAGTACGTGCGTAACCCGATGGAACTCGGGTTGCGCACCTACTAAGAAATTTAAATGCGAGCGCTTACTGCCTGCGCTGCCATGCGTTCAGTGAGCCTTTAGTTGGACTACTATCCCTCCTTATGGCAAGTGCTAATATAGCCACGAGTGATTAGGCGCGTTTTGATTAGCTCAGCAAAAGAGCATACTTCTCCTTCATCATCAGCCTCTAAAGCCTATCTCGACATTGGTTTTTCTCGTTTGTTTGACATTAGAATTGACGATCGCAGTATCAGACGTCTTTGACGTTGCTCCTCGCCGCCGGTCTAGGTATTTTACGGCGGTGGATTTTACTGCCTTCCATCGGAAGCCTTGTGATATTGCCAGGCTTTCCCATAGTCGCTTCTTACCATAATAATATACTTATGAAACTCGTGTGAGAAAACGACGGCTCCGTGGCGCAGTTGCTTAGCATTGATTAGCTGCGCCTATGGCCGCAGGTTCGAATCCCGCACGGAACAAATATTTGTATGTCTTACAAGTGTGAAAATCATGATTCAAAAAATAACCACAATCCTGGGAAGAACCAGCAAGAAACTCAGTGGGACTTTATTTTGGAAACAAAAATTATAGCTTACAATCTTATATGTTACACAATTAACGACACAAAACAAATTAGGAATAGCTTGGTAGCGTCATTCCCAATACACAAATGCCTTATTATTATAATACCTATTTCTATCAAAGCTTTTGAACATCGAGGAGGTCAAATTTTGGAGGATGAGATATGAACACGCGTTATTACGACGGCGTAGACAAATGCTTAGTTATTACGCTACTGAGCCGTCTCTTATCTCTCTATTCTTAATCAACGTGGTATCATACGTGGTAGAACCATGCTGCAGTTATATTAATAGTATAGTTGTAGCACGAATGGGTCGGCTCGACCGGGGAAAGACCACGCTCTCACAGAATACCAGCGTGAAATAGTAGCTTAATGCTGCTGTATTTCGTATGGTGAGTGTAGAGAACCGGAGACCCTTTTTACTGGAAACGAGGCATTCCATCTTAGTCGCCAGGTGACAACGCATCTGCATTTTGATTCGTAATCGAGGATAGATGTAGATGTCTATGGGCCACAGCAACCACTTACCATCAGGTGGACTGTGTGCTCGTTTGTCACCCTATCCTATAAAAAAAAAAAACAAAAAAAAATATTATTCGTTAAGGGTGTTTTACTTTATAATTAATAAAAAAACTTTGAATATCGAGAAAAATAAAACGTGTTGGTAGTTGTAGCCCGGCAGCTCGACCGGGGAAGGACCACGCTCTCACAGAACACCAGCGTCGATTAGCGGCTTAATGCTGCTGTGTTTCGTTCGGTGAGTGTAGAGAAACGGAGACCCTTTTTACTGGAAATGAAGGATTCCATCTCAGTCCTCAGGGGTGACAACACATCTGGATTTTGATTCTTAATTGAATCTAAATGTAGATGTTTATGGGCCACAGCAACCACTTACCATCAGGTGCACCGAGTGCTCATTTTTCACTATTATTCTATAAAAATGTAAGCAATTGATGATGGTGGCTTAGATAAAATTTTATAAGAAGCTTTGAATTCAAAGGAACCTTTGTCTTAATAGACTTTGTCGATACAGGCATCGGGTCAAGTATCTAAATCTAGATGCCTAGGTATAAGATATAGGTAGGCAGAATGCTCTACTTTTTTATATTTTCATTAATATGCTTTTATTTTACTCGTTCTTTCTTTGCAGCCTATTAAGAGTCCATTGACTGCCTCATAGGGGAGGGATATTTGCTATAGTTGCCACTTGGCGAGCAACTGCATTTTTTAATATGCTTGGGTTGTAATCACGAAGATGCTGTTATCAATCACTTGATCGCATTTACTTTGTCACTTCTTACGGCACAAACGGTATGATATGGGTTAGTATGTGGTAGTATAAGGTATTACACTACAAAATGCATTTATAATACCCCCCCCCCCCAATTCCAATATTTCTTTAATATAAATATCTTTCAACCATTTTGTTCCCGTTAATGATTGGAATTTGACCGTTACATCTTATTAAAACAATATAATATAATATAGCAACAAGAGGGCAGTAAAATAATCAAAACTTGACTTAATATTATAATTTTTTTAAAGAATATTAATAATGCTATAAACATAACTAATATTCCCCTTAACCACTCGTGATAAGTTTAAATTCCTTGTGTTACGAGTGGTTCACGGAAGTAGTGGAATGGTGGATTCGAACCCATGACCTTTTTGATTTCGCGGTCCGCGCCCTGCCATTAGTCTACTGTCGCTTTTAATTATAAATAAAAAAATGTAAAAAAAAAACAACATTTCATCCTTTACTATGACACGCCCAGCAATATTTAATCTCTTCATAACTCTTTTTAATTAACCACTCAACAGCAACGGAAAGCAGGTACAAATTACTACATCCAAATATATAATATAATATACGAGTACCTCTGGGCCTATCGTAAAATCATCACACAGGCACAGTGTTTATTGATTGAGCAGATGTGTGTTAACATGACTTAACAGTTATCTTTCTAACAAGCTACAACGGTAATATAGCATTAGCTTAAGGTCTACAAAAGAAATCTCTCAAAATGGCCCACTGAAAATTAAGTCAACAATTCTTTTGGATATCTTTTCTCACAGTATATATAATATGACACTTCAAGACTGTCGCTGGAAAACCTTTAACCGTACAAGCCATACTGGAAGTGCTTGTCCAAAAACTTTAAAAAGCAAAAGAATCCCTCATCATCAAAAACATCAAAGAACATAAAGAAGAATATTATAAATGGTAGAGCCACACTGCAGCTCCGAAAAGAACCATGCCCTATCAGAATACCTGCGTAACATAGCAGAGTAGTGCTGTTGATAGAAGATGTTTATGGACCACAATATCCACTTACCATTAGACGGACTGTGTTTTCGCATGTTACTCTTATTTTTATTTATTTTTAAAACTGTCTTATACATTATAGAAGACATAGTAAGATATTTGAAGGCAAGACTATCACGTAATTATTTTATTATTCATTATAACAACTTGGAAAAATGCCCAATTATATTGCGTCCACCGTTTTAAGCGTGAAATGATTTTAAGGTGAAATTTATGATGTACAAATCATAAAGTTTTTTAACTTCTCCCTTAACTTTGTTAACAAAGGATTGACTCAAAAGATCGTTTAAAAATTTTATAAGGTTTATTACAACGGTTTTTACTCGGGCCTTGTCAGCTAAGGCTATTTCCGCATTGGAAATACAATGCTGCACGCGATATTTCCGTTTTAGTCCAACGTAGCTTTTTAAGTAATAATAAATCTTGATTTTATCAAATACGTGTCAACTGTGCGGTTAGCCTTTCGCTTATCAAAAAAAAATTAAAATATTCATAGTGTATTGATTGCAAGATGAGTCTGACATATGGTTTCTCAAAATAATACACATCACATATCATATAGAATGGCAATTGACATAGCGTCTTAACACAAGATACCATAAGTAAGTCATAATATACGACGAATGGAGGCTAAGGTACTACAAAATATAAGCATCATATTATTAGCCGACTTCAAAACTGATACATACAGACATAATTTAAAAACCAAAATTCCTACAAGTACTTATGAAGTTGCCTTTGGGACACAACCGAGTCAAATACTTACCAAGCAAGAAACTCGTTCGGATTAAAAAATTCGGTGCCGAATGTAGTAGGTAGGTATGACTGTATTAATATTGGTCTAGATGTAAAAGGGGAGATTAACGGAAAAGCGAGAACTCTGTTACAAAGCGGTGAACGGTGCTTATGGTGGATTAAGCATACTTATGTCATACCCAGAAGCTAACCGAAATACCTTTTGTTGATGTTTTATTTGAGTTTAATCGAACGCTAAGGTATTTTGAGACACACCATTTTAAACTAAATCGTAGTTATAAATATTTGAGACACACCATTTTAAAGTAAATCCTATATATATACTATTAAAAGAGCAATTCTTGTATATATCTTTATTTGGGATCTCGGAAACGGCTCCAACGATTTTCATAAAATTTAGTGTCCAGGGAGTTTCGGGATAATAAATCGATCTAACTGGGATTTATTTTTAGAAAATGTCTTTTTGTCCGTGTTTTTAGGCAATGAAAAACTGCTACAATATCGTTAGAATAAGAAGGTAAATTTTGACAGATTGATAATGATTATAAATAACTTAATTGGTATAATGGGCGGTCACGGAATCGTAAAACCCCGGTTCGAGCCCAGACCGACCGACCGACTTTTTGTAATTTTTTTAAGTTCCTTTCTTTTTTGAGAAAATCTATTTTTTCGAGCCCTTTTTTAATATTTTTTAAAAACACGAAAATTTAAATTAAAATAATTGCACTCATGATTTTTTATTCTAATAACCAGTTCCGTTTTTTCTGTCATGTCGCTAAGATCAAAAAATATTATTTATATTTCATCAGTATGTAATTTGTATCTAAATATAATTTCCAAAACACACGAATTAAAAAAAAATCGAGCGAAAAATACCGAGCAAAGCTCGGTCAACCAGGTACTCGTAGTTATAAATGAAATTGATGAGTCTTTAAGAATAAAAATAAATGAAATTTATGAGAGTGTGATGTTTAAATTAAAATAAAAATTAATAATATACATACATATTATTAATTTTTATCCAATGTTTGTATTCGTGCTCGTGTATTTAGTAAGAGCTCGTGGGTTTCGAAAGAGGCGACAAAAGGAAACAAATCAGAAGTTGGGCAGCAGAATCTTTCTAATAACGACTCAAATTACAAAACTGCGGTTGCCAACCCGCTTGCCAAACGTGGCAACTGTGGCAAATATCCCCATATGAGGCAATCCACGGTGTAGGGCGGTTTACCAGTGAACTTTAATAAACTGTAACAGTGAGGGTAACTGCACTGTTTGAAAAGCTGATCTAATTTCGATTGAATATTTTTTTACAAGCTTAATACAAAGATAAGCCAGAACATAGTCCACCTGGTGTTATGTGAATGTTGTGGCCCAAGGACAACAAAATCTATGAATCAATATGCAGTTGCTTTGTAAGGGTTAAAGGGTTGGGATAGATTGCCCCGTTATCAATCAAAAGGTTTTGCGATTCAAGTCGCTCATCTTACAAATCACAGCCATTTTGCATTATGCTACTATTTTACGCTGACACTGTGAATATGTGGTCATTATTACGTTACTGCCATAATTATCACCACATAAAAATACACTCAGGGTTATTTAGCAAATTTTACGATGTTTTTCATCTAAGGTAACAAACAATTATTGACATGTGCCTTTTACACCTTAAAAATATTTTGAAACAAATGTTTTAATCCAAGTAATAATATAAAATATAATAATAAATTTACCCCAAGAAATAAAATAACTAAACTTAAGCGATTTTGCCCATATTTAAAAGTCATTTATATCATACCTCTACGAGGGCGGCATTGAAAATTTCGGGAATCAATAAATGACACAACATTATTATTTAAAAATGTATTTATTGCTTTTCGAAGTATTCTCCGCGAAATTTGACGCATTTTTCCATACGATGGAACCAATCATTGAAGCAACCATTCCATTCGGAAGTTGGGGTCTCCAAAATGGCCGTTTTGTAGGCGTCCACAGCTTCTTCAGGTGATGAAAATCTCTGTCCACGCAATTTATTCTTTATTTTAGGGAAAGTATAGAAATCACTAGGGCTTAGGTCGGGGCTGTACGGCGGATGGTCTAATAATTCTATGTTTTTTTGGTCTAAAAACACTTTTGTTCTGTGTGCGGTGTGAGAACTTGCATTGTCGTGATGGAGGATGATGCGGCGGTTGCAGTTCTCTTTACGGAGTTCAGAAACGACCTGTGGCAAACAAATGCTAGCATACCATTCTGCATTAACCGTTCTTTGTTGCTCAAGAGGAATAGTCGTAACATGGCCGGCTTTGGAGACAAACGTAGCCACCATTTTTTTGCAACACTTAGTGAACGAACAATTTTTGTTGGCTTTAACTCATTTTCGAACACTAAACTCGTGACTGGTTTTTTGTTTCAAGTTTGTACGTGGATATCCAGGATTCGTCACCTGATACGATGTTGTATACAGCATTTGAGGATCCTGCGTGGAATCTTTCGAGAGTTCTGACGCACCAAGTAACGCGAGCCGCTTTTTGCTCTTCACAGAGCGAATGCGGTATCCATCGGGAAAACAACTTTTTTACACCTAATTGTTCATGCAAGATTATTTGTATTTGACGCATGCTAATATCTAAATTTGCCTGAATTTCGCGGTATGTCACATGTCGATCTTCCTCAATCAGCTTACGCACAGCTTCAACGTTTTCTTGTTTGACTGCAGTTTTTGGACGACCTTGACGGGGATCATCACTAAGCTTGACACGTCCACGTTGAAATTCAGCAAACCAGCGATACATTGTGGTTTTGGACGGGGCTTCATCACCAAATGCGGAAATCATCCGGTCAACACACTGTTTTTGTGTTAAACCACTGAGAAAGTCATAATAAATCATCGCTCTTGAATTTTCTCGAGTCAATTCCATTTTCTCAACGACTAAACAAGTTTGACAAAACATTGTGACAAGACCGAGAATCTTTTTTTAAATAAATAAATGATATTCGATTTTTAAAACCAAGGAGTTTTCAATTAAACAGATTTTAATATGACAGGAACAGTGGAAATATTCCATTCCCGATACTTTTAGTGCAGCCTAGTAATGGCAATGCTTGATATTACAACGTATCAAGCATAGCCGTACATTATAGCTTATCTTTGGATTTAAATTATGGACGTCTGTAAACTATGCTTGCATGACTCGTCAACTTTATACACCGGTATTGCAGTACGCTGCAATCTCATATTATGTAATGGTCTATTTTCAGAATGTTGGCAATACTAAATATAAAATTGATAATTTATTATTATATAAACAATTACTACTCTTACAGTATTACTGAATTATTCTAAAACGTTATTCCAATGTACTAAATTAATCACATTAAACATGAAATTTGGAATGAAGCACAAATAACACACAAAGGTCATTCTGAAGTATAATAGTAGCTTAATGCTGTAGTGTTTCGTATGGTGAGTGTAGAGAATCGGAGACCTCTTTTACTGGAAACGAGGCATTCCATCTCATTCCATCCTTTCTCACGGGTGACAACGCATCTGCATTTTGATTCGTAATCGAGGGCAGATGTAGAGATGTCTGTGATACACAATAACCACTTAACATCAGGTGGACTGTGTGCTCGTTTGTCGAAAGGTTTCGGGATTCTGAATTAGAGCATGAGGGGGACGGAGCGTTGACTTCATTAGACGAGACCTCTCCAACTTAAGGTTTAGGTGCAGTGTGCCTCTAACCATTCGGTGATCACTGCCGGTTTTCACCCTTTACACTGAGACATCACTGAACAGTTGGCATCTGGTTGTCATAATGAAGTCAATCTCATTTTTTGTGGAACCGTCGGGGCTCGACCAGGTCCACTTCCTGTGGGGCCGCTTCTGGAAGAAAGAGTTCATCATAAAGAGTCCCTCTTTCTCCATAAAGTCAGCCAGCTGCTGGCTGACTTTATAAAGTACTAAGAAATAATTCGTTACCAGTGGAAAAGGGCCTTCCATTCTTATAACTGATCATACAAAACTACCAATATTTATTACTACCAGTAGTATATAGCTGGTACTCTGAGTGAGAGTGCCTTCCTCAGTCAACAAAAATACACTGTAACATGGCTCTCACGCCAGTAAGACCAATTAAAAATGAATTTAATTTTGCCAAATTCAAGAACGCAATAAACAATTTCGTAAATAAATAAGTGAAGGGCTTACCTGACGGCAAGTGGTGATGGAGTCCTAACAAATCGCTCTGCTTTTTAGTAAAAAGCAGAGCGATTTGTTTTTTTTTTTTTTTTACGTGGTAGAGCCATGCTGCAATTATATTAGTAGTATAGTTGTAGCACGAATGGGTCGGCTCGACCGGGGAAGGACCACGCTCTCACAGAATACCAGCGTCAAATAGTAGCTTAATGCTGCTGTATTTCGTATGGTGAGTGTAGAGAACCGGAGACCCTTTTTACTGGAAATGAGGCATTCCATCTCAGTCCTCACGGGTGACAACGCATCTTCATTTTGATTTGTAATGGAAGATAGATGTAGATGTCTATGGGCCGCAGCAACCACTTACCATCAGGTGGACTGTGTGCTCGTTTGTCACCCTATTCTATAAAAAAAAAAAAAAAAAAAAAAAAAAGTAAATAAAGTCTATTTACCATTACAGCATTACAAAGATCCACAGCTGAACATTAGCTTCCCTTATAAATTGGCGACCCGATTGGCAACCGTAGATTTTTCAGTTGTTATTAGGAAAATGCCGCTGCTCATCTACTCATTTTATTTCCTCTGTCATTCCTCGTCTCGCGGCACTCACGTGACATTGTGAGGTAGTGAATAATCTTACACAGCTACTACAAGGTTAAAGGTCTTATAACTCTTGCCTTAAAGACACCCAGATTGTCATTGGACGGAAAGAAAGCCACCAGCAAATTATTCCACTCCTTCGCTGTACCCGATATGAACGACTAACCAAACTGTTCAACCATATACTACGAAACATTAATTGTGCAAATCATAGGCATTAAAGTACTGCAGGACTGAAATTATAACGTTCATTTTACTGATTTTTATTTTTATGTTAATAGCATCTGTATTTTTATTTTTTGTTATTTTTTTGTTTGAATATAGTAGTGGTATTATATCATTTATATAAAAGGAAGTGTAACGTCGTATATAATATTATGCCGATAAAAGCTCAAAATTATAAAAACTCTGCAGTTGCATACCCGTCTGTAAAGCGTGGCAATTATGGTAAAATCCACTTTATGATGTAATATGTAGGGGAGGTCAATGTGCAACAGTGGACTTTTATAGACTCAGATGGATGGATGGAAATGTAGGGACGAAAAAGCCGTGGTGACAGTTTCGACTTCCGCCGGCAGCAATGAACTTGATAATTTCAATTTTAAAGATCAATTTACTATGTACTTGGCAATGAAGGAAATATCGTGAGGAAACCTGAATGTATAACAAATGAATGAATTAATTTGAAGAATTGCGAAGGCCATCAAAATGCCCCACGATACGAATACTTTCTTGCCAAAAAAACCCTCTCAGAAATGAGGGAGGACAGCAGTGGAGCGTACATAGGCTGTACTGCGTCTTTATTTTAACTTCACTTAAAAGCACAATATTTTCAATAAGTCACTTTTCACCAACGAGCACTTACTATTCTTAATGGCGAATCATTTATGTCTAAATTCAAACAAAAAATAAAAATACGGATTCTGTTAAAATTAAAATAAAAATCAGTAAAATGAACGTTATAAGTTCAGTCCTGCAGTACTTTAATGCCTATGATTTACACAATTAATGGTTCTAGTATCAGGTTGACCAGTTTGGTTCGTCTTCATATTGGGTACAGCGAAGGAGTGAAATAATTAGCTGGTGGCTTTCTTTCCGTCCAATGACAATCTGGGTGTCTTTAAGGCAAGAGTTATAAGACCTTTAACCTTGTAGTAGCTATGTAAGAATATCCATTTCCTCACAATGTCACGTGAGTGCCGCGAGACGAGGATAGACAGAGGAAATAAAATGAGAAGATGAGCAGCGGCATTTTCCTAATAACAAGTGAAAAATCTACGGGTGCCAATCGGGTCGCCAATTTATAAATGAAGCCAATGTTCAGCTGTGGATCTTTGAAATGCTTTAATGGTAAATAGGCTTTATTTACTAAAAAGCGGAGCGATTTACTATCTACGACTTCATCACCACTTGCCGTCAGGTAAGTCCTCCACTTATTTATTTACGAAATTGTTTACTGCGTTCGATTTCGCAAATCTTGAATTTGACAAAAGTAAATTCATTTTTAATTGGTCTTACTGGCGAAAGAGCCATATTTCAGCGTATTTTGGTGGACCGAGGAAGGGGCACTCTCACTCAGATTACCAGCTATATACTACTGGTAGTAATTAATAATAGTAGTTTTGTATAATGGGTTACAAGAATGGAAGACGCTTTTCCACTGATAACGAAGTATGTTTTAGTACTCCAGGATGTCAACGCATCTACATTTTGATTCTTCATCGAGGATAGATGTATGTGCTTATGGGCTACAGTGTGTACTCTCAGCATCAGGTGCACTGTGCGCTGGATTTCAAGCTCACAGAAGTGACCTTTGATAGAAATCAATATAACTTCGGTATATAAATGATGAAGGACGGGAAATATCACACGGAAGAATGGTCTCTGGGACGAATGGAATGGAGGTTACTCTATAAATGTACTACTACTCTATAACACCAACACAATTATTTGGTTCTTAAACAAATTCGCTTGAAGCAAATGATGCTTAGCTGTTCCTGTGTTCCAGAAGTTTTATTTCGTTCCCCAAAACACAAAGCATTCTTCAAACCACAAAGGCAACTAAACAACAAAAACAGTCATCATGTAAAGTAGAGCACCTGCCTGTTCAACAAATAAAATGTCATCTATTAGAACATTTTACAAAACAACTTTAATACACATTTTGACATATTTTTACATTTTGTTTTGACTGCCTTGTTGTGCTAGTGCAGGAGCAGGAGCGACTGCTTGGAGATACTGATCAGGCAAATTTCAATTATAGAGTTTTGTTATTGATAAAATCTCAGTAGTATACCGGAGTCAGAAAATTGATGATATTTTATCCCCGTGCCTCGAAAAGCACGTAAAGCTGTTAGTCCTGCGCCTGATCTCTCTCCGGTCGTGTCGTAGTGCACCTGTGTATGCTTGCGCACGTACTCGTGCGTTATAATAATGTCCTGTTAAAATAGCTAGTCTCCATTCAGTCTGACTGCCCTGGCTGAAACGAGGTCTGGGAGACATTATAAGAACAAAAAACTGCCTCATTTTACTAACCTAGTCCAATAAATCTGTAAGTATTAATTTTTATATAAATACCTCAGTGTACGTAATTATTCTGAAATATATACCAAACTAGAAACATCATTTCTGATCAATCAATCAATCAAGTGACAGAAGCAACATATAATGCCCTTTAATCGATAAAAATGATAATAGAATATACAATTAAATGATCTCATGGAAACCAACAATAATTTATTTGAAATAAACAAAAGGAGATCTCTATTTGATGTCCTTTGCTGAAAGTTGGCTTCTGTTATTGGATACGTTAACATTAACTACCAATGCCACTCTCTTTGATGAAATTGGGTACCAAATACTTTAGTGCTATTTCTGAAGGGACTCTGGTAAAATGGCACCTGTCAGTCCAAAATCATAATGGGTGATCTGACTGGATGGATGTACTTAAGTCAGTGGCGACAACGGTGATGCTATTGGAAAAATATTTTATTTATTAAATTTTGGATACCTTGATATTTTATATTGATACATGGAATTATAATATATCGCCAAAATTATCAATATATCGATATGTTTCCTACAAGTTCAAATTATACAGGAGCACTGTGAAGTATATTCTTTTCTATAGTATAAATAACCAGACAAGTGACAAGTACGTGTAAGACTCACCTCCTATGGGTTCCGTATAAAATTTATTATGTATGTAAATAATTTACACACTCCAGAAATTGTACGTTGAGTAAGCTACAAGGAACATATCTATAACAAAGAGGTCGGTCGGACTGAAGTATAACTTTGGCAGTGGAAAACAAATTCATCCATGCATCAGCCTTTTTACACGGTAGATAATTTTTTATGGGATAGGGTGACAAATGACCACACAGTCCACCTGATGGTAAGTGGTTGCTGTGGCTCATAGACGTCTCTACATCTATCCTCGATTACGAAACAAAATGCAGATGCGTTGTCACCCGTGAGGACTAAGATGGAATGCCTCGTTTCCAATAAAAAGGGTCTCCGGTTCTCTACACTCACCATATGAAACACAGCAGTATTGAGCTGCTATTATACTGCAAAATGACTTTAGTGTGTTGTTTGTGTTTCTTTCCAAATTTCATGATTTTAAATCATGTATCAGTGTTTCCTTACAATATTATTCTTCAGCTCCGAGCGCTTGGTACAATTTTAATATGATTAATTTAGTACATTGGAATAAGGTTTTAGAATAATTCAGTAATACTGCAACAGTAGTAATTGTTTATATAATAATAAAATATCGTATTTATATTTAGTATTGCCGACATTCTTAAAATAGACCATTATATAAATGAGATTGCAGCGTACTGCAATACCTGTGTATAAATCTGACGGGTCATGCAGTGCATGCTTCACAGCATTGCCATTAGAGGTATGATATAAATGACATTAAAAAAATGGCAAAATGGCTGAAGTTTTATTTCATTTTTGGGGTGAATCTATTATTATATTTTATATAATTACTTGTATTAATATATTTGTTTGAAATATTTTAAGGTATAAAAGGCACATGTTATAATAGTTTGTTCTGTTAGGTAAAAACATCGTAACACTTACTAATTATGCCTGAGTGTTTTTTTATGTAGTGATAATTATGGTTGTAACGTGAATATTACGACCGAAATGTTTACCGCATATTCACAGTTTCAGCGTAAAGACACATTTATGGTATCTTGTGTTAAGACATCATAAAAACTTGCAGCTAAGGTCATACAAGTTACAGACGCTATGTCAATAGCCATTCTTTAAGATAGTATTAGTTCGAGAAATCATATGTCATAGACTCATCTGGCAATCAATATACTATAAATATTTTAATCGTTTTTTTCTCATAAGCGAAAAGCTAACCGCAAAGTTGACACATATTTTATAAAATCAAGATATATTATTGTATATAAAGCTACGTTGGACTAAACCGGAAATATCGCGTGCAGCATTGGATTTCCAATGCGGAAATGGCCTTAGCTGACAAGGCTTGAGTAAAAACCATTGTAATAATAAACCTTTTAACATTACGGGTACTTATACACAGATACACGTTTAATCAGTCATAGTTTTCATATTATTTTTCACTAATTATATAATAAATATATAGAATGAGTATTCGTTTTCAGGAACTTATTTCAAAAATAATTCACTTTATTTAGCCGATTTTTCATTTATTATGTTAATTTTTTCTGCAAACTACTGTTAGAATTATTTGATATTTGAAGACTAAAAGTCTGAGCTTTAAGAAACTACTAAAAATGGAGTCCGCTAAATTCTCCTTGAGAGAAATGATAGAAGGTCCGCGCCGATATAACGCGCGTCAGCTCACAGAGAGTACTTGATGACCACAGAGCATTTTATAAATTACTTATAATAATGACGACAGATTATATTTATTTTTAATTCATTTTTGTTTCAAATTTTTTTTTCATACATGTATTTCACGTATGACATACAAATTGTAGTTCCTGGGCATCTTCACACATTTTCATTGTTTTTTACGTCCATGGCTATTACGTTGACTTATACGTGTCTTTTATAACAACATAAATTATAAGATAACAATATAATTTCACATTGAAGTCCTAATTATAATACTCACGGAACTGAAGCAGACTGAAAATGTTGTCTATTTTTTACTTTCACTGTACAATTACTCAACTAAACTTATTTGAATAAAGTAACATGCAAATAAATGCAAATGAATACATAGAGCTACGTGAAAAACGGGCGTACCTGCAAAAAAATTTAAATTGTTTTTGCTATTTCTTCAATATTTAGTATTTCCGATTGGTATAATTGTGACTGCCTAGTTGATCTAGTGGTGTTAGTGGTGTGACTGCTAATCATGAAGTCCCGGGATTGAATCGGTCGGTCGGGTTTAAAAATCCGGAGACAAAAAAATATATCATATTATGTGATATCATACCTTATCAAATTTTACCATTTCATATCGTATCGTCTTATGTCATGTCCAGCCCTGTGTTGTTTCGCCCTGCCCAGCCCTGTCCCGCCAAGCCCTGCCCTGGACTATCCTGTCCTATCTCATCTTATCTTATCCTGTCTTAACTTGTCCTGCCTTATCTCTTTTTCTTCGTCGTCCCCATCGTCTTTCCTCACGAAGGTATATAAATTATAAAATTCAAAGCGAGATCTTATTTTACGTCCATAATTTTTGAAGCAAGGTAAGAAAAGTAATAACGAACAAAAGCATTTCAAATTTCGAAACTTGAATATTTCAAGCAAGTTTAAAGCTGTTAGTTTATGTTGAATGGAATTAACGAGTTGAAATTTCAAGATGTTAGCTTAATCAAAACTTTCAGAAATTTTTTAAGAGTTAAATCGCTCAAGCGCTAACTTTAACAATTTACAGAATACTTGGATATAATATAACCAAAATCCGTTACTCAGGACCATTTTGTAGCTATTTTGTGTAAAACCTTACCTAAACATGTAATTAAAATTGACGTGTCTGTCTGTAACATTGAACCAACTGGCTTCTTTCAAGCGCAAATAATTATGCATGCTATTAATAACCATTATTAAAAAGTTTGTCTGTCTGTCAGTCGGGGCAAGTCTTCGGAATCGTGAGACCAGTTGTGATGAAACTTTACGAGCAGATGAAGAGCAATTCCGGGAGGGATCTAGACAATATATTATCCAAAAATCTTGAATTTTATAAGCGAAAATTTGGTAAAATAAATGGTCTTTCATTATGTCAAATCTCAATAAAGCCACATGTATAGATCCTGTCCATGCAAAGCGGGTTGCTAGTTATTAAATAAAAGCATTTATACACTAAGCTATTTAAAATAAAATGTACTGCGTTTCATTTTAACATAATTTCAATGCGCTCTTGTATATATATTCAAATTCCCAATTCCCTTTATTTCTTTAATATTTAAATCTTAAAATGAAAATCGTCTGAAACTATTAGATCATAAGTATAACAAAGTTTTAATTAAGGCGTACATAAGACAATCAGGCAGCATGAAAGTTGTGAAGGGGAATATTAACAAAGTTAAGATGTAATGGGCATAACGAGAACATAGAGATGTGAATATGAAAACTTATAAGCTCTTCTGAGTGAAGACCATAGTATGTTGTACCACTATGTTAAGACCACTTGGTATCGAGAAGAACGTTCCACGCAGATCTTGCAGATTGAAGTGTCCTCGATACTAATGAAGAAAGCTTCTTGTGTTTTTATTAATATTTTTAATCTTTATTGCATGAGCACGGAAGTATACAAAGTGTCGTCTTAACGCCTATAGACATTTTCTACCAGTCAACTTATGGAGTGGTGAGAATTCTAACTAAGTGTAGTAAGTGTATTAGAAAAAAATATAGTGTGACATTACAGAAAAAATTGAGATATTATGTCATAAAATATTGTGGGTTTGAAAACGCCATTCGGCTAATGTCGTGAAGCAGTCCTTACACAAGCATTTGAAGCTTACCAGTAGTGGTTAAAGGTAATATTACTTGTAATGATGATAGCATTGCTAGATTTTTTTTTAAATCGATAGCAGGAAACTGAAAAATGTACACAATCTGTGACTTGCGCACTTTGTTGGGCGTGAATTAAACGTTACTAACTTTTGTTATGCTAATATAATGCGATTTATTTACCAAAAACATTGGTTAAAACTATGAACCGCGGGTCAGACACTGACCCTGGGCTCTTTGAATAACGAACGCGTTAAGTTTACAACAAAAATTAAAGTGCATTAAGTCTGCAATAATATTATACTAATGTACCCACTTTTTCAGCAAAAGCTAGGATAATTTTTAAATTGATCATCTATGACAATTTATAACGCCATCCATCGAAGACTCACGGGAGAATGAATGAAATGGGGTGACGGTATATTTTAAGCTGGCACCACGCGTCAAATAACATATTTCACACTTTCGGCTAACGATTAATATACAGGGTTATTTTTCAGAGTAGCCAAACTTTATACTTAAGTTCAAATTTATAAATAAAAATATACCGTTACCGTTGCAATTTTTGAATATATTTTCACAACGTGTTTGTGACGACCTTTCTAAGACCTTCTAAGACCTTTACAAATGTGTGCGGCGTAGTGGCGTTAGATATTTATGAATGACAATCAGTTAAAATAATGCATTGCCATGCATTCTGAATTAGAAAATAAATGAAACAGAATAAAAAATAAAGACGACAGAATGTCCAAGATTTTTTTATTAATTTGTCTGCAAAATTCGCAATCTGAGCCTTAAACTTATTCTGAGCCTTCTCTGCTTCAGTCCGCGTATTCCAAAATAACCCTGTATAAGTACAGTATAGTTCTTAAAAAAATTTAATTTTTTTTTCAATTTATAAAACTTAAAATAAATCTGACAGCTAATATACGTCACAGAGCTAGGTACAGGCATCTTCTCATTTTAAGTGATCAACATGAGGAACGCCACTGCTAACTGTAAAGATTGCCTCAGGAATTTAATGTCGAAGTAACGTTTTGAGCAAACCACGCCCTTAAATTAAGTAAGAAAAAGGCCAAAATTAGGTTACCGATTTTAGACTACCGGGTTCAGACCTGAACTGCACAAAGGTAAATATTCAGCTCATGTTAAGTCTAGAACATTTGTTTTCGAACCAGGTTTTATTCAAGTGTGCCTTATGTGCCAGTAGCAGATTTATAACTGGAAAGTCCAAGGCACATTTTTTTTTTGGGAGTTATAACTAGGCCGTTGTCTTTACTCGTTTTTTGTTTGTAAGACACTGGACTTAATTTCTTATTAGGATTCTTTGAATTATAGATTTAACAGCGTAGAAAATCCATCTGGGTTTTAAAGCTCGGTGTAGCTGTCCACGTCAATAGTACGAGAGCTAACTTATGCCTAGTTATAGAAGCAACTTAAAAATAACTGATTTATTTTTAAGTTACTTCTATGCATTTTATGCTGAGCAAGCTCTGCAATTCTGTTTTTTTAACGCCCCACTACTTAATGATATTTAAAAATCACGGTGAAAAATAATATAAAATGGCGGCAAATGGATCGAATAACTTTTATGTACTTACAGGTTAAATATTGTTACTACTTAACTTTAGGTGAAAAAATTGTTCCGAAAAAAAAACATTTAAAATTGTAACGTCATTAATGGCCATAATATACCAGTTACGTAACGTCAATAATATAATAGTTATATTTATAATAGGAAAAATATTTAAATTTTATAAAAACTTTAAATATTGCGAAATCTGGTTTTAGTTCACGGCCAGCTGAATGTTGTGTGCAGTGTGATGGCGACTCCTCACCATTGTGATAAAGCCCGTAATGATAAACTACGATATAGTGTAGTTTTTTTTTGTAAACCCAAAGTGACATACAAACTTACAGTCCATGTGACTACTGCATTACATAAACCTGCAGGCAACTTCAAGTACAGATGGTTACAGAGGCGATGTCACCTCTGAGGACTAAGACAGAACGTGTTCGCGCCACTTTGCACTATCGCTTAACGCTTGTAAGGGATTCGTTAATTATTATCCAATAAGATTACTGCAAAGCCCATTTCCGGTTTCCTATCTACCGCTTTATGCCCAGCATGTGCATTCGTGTGTTAACGGGCTCACACGAGTTGAGAAGACACGCAATCAACCGCATCACTTATATCTCGCATCATCGCTCCCGCCCTTGTGTAATTTGGATATTGAATTATACAAGCATATAGTAAAAAGTATAGACATTTGCAATAACGCTATATTTCGTGATTGTCTGTGAAGTTGATAAGTGTGAAGACAGCCGGCAGCCATCGAGACACGAGGCAGATCAGCGGAAGTCCAGGTGGGTGCACATGCTTCCTTCACGTCCTTCCTATATCCCGAATTTAGGGGATTTGCAATATCACGAATAAATTAAATTCCATTCACCGCTCGCACCGCGCTCATATACAGTCCACTATTCTATTTAAATTAATAGCCGCACCGCATAACATTATTTAATACATTTGAACCAGCAGTTTGGTGGTTGAAGGCCAAACGCCAAATCCACCAGAACGCCTCACAGTTTCTAATTAAACTAACTCTCTAAACCTTTCAGAGCGAAAGACAGCAGTGCAAGCACTGCTACTTAGCTACACAAATAAGTAAGAGGGCAGTCCTACCCAGTCGGACTCGCAGGCAGAATAGAAGTACCAGTTAAGTTTTAAGGTGTACAACAAATTAAGTTCAAGCTATGAGCTTATATTATTTCAGCATATGCTATCTGAGTTTATATGATATGATATATTTATGGAGACAGTTTATTTACAGATAAAATTATTTTGGGACAAGTTCAAATAAAATTTATTTTTTAATAGGTACTATGAAAAATAAATACCGCTTAAATACAGCAATTCGAGATAAAAAGAACATTAGTATCCAAAACCCGCCTTTATGCTATGGTTGATACAATATAAGATTAAACTTCGAATACACTTGTGAAAATTATAACAGGTAAGGAATAAAGAAAGCAATTTTAATATTTTTTTTCAATCTTACACCTTCTACAAAAGAAAGGTAGAGCCTGATGGAACAAATTAATCTTCCCTGGAAACATTCAGCCGAGTCAATTACTCTCCGCCCTCCTTTCAGCCAAGGAGGGTCGCGTCAGTTTACGGCTTAAAGATGTCTCGCTAGATCATTAAGCCAATCCCAAAAGGTGGTGTTTAGTGGGTAAAAGTCTCCACATAACCACGCAACCGGCTGCGTGGTATGCTATGAGCATTCACCACCTCCCTCCCCCGTTACCGGGGGGGTTGCCCTTATTTGCTTCGGGCGCAAAAAAGTCTATTACTCTATGGATAGATGAATGTATTGCCGTGTCATTGCCGTTATAAAAGTAATACATAATTTTATAACGGCAATGTGAAAGAAAGTCGCACGTGGATTTGCAGCGATGAAAAAGGACAAATTGTCGGCTAAGCTAGAACATTTTACAATATAATATGTAAACTATAACACACAATAAAAATAACAATAAAAATACGTATAATACAATATAATATGTAAATAATATGTAAAACGTTCGTACACTGACCTCTATATATACAAGTATCGTAGGACTTATTAGTGTAATTAATTTATGTGTATAAATTAATTACACTAATAGTATAATATAATTATATTAATAATTACACATAATATATTTATAGAATAAAATGTAACATCGAGCACCATATGATGAGATGGTCCTGGGAATTATGATTTTAATTAAAAAAATGTTTTAATCCATGCGAGGTAAAAGCACGCAGTAGCTATGTTTGTGGTACGAATGGATCCGCCCCACCGGTGAAGGTCCACATAATACCAGTGTAAAATAATAAACTAATGCTGATGTGTTTCATATCGTGAATGTAGAGAACCAGATACCCTTTTCACTGGAAACGAGGCATCCCAATTAAGTCCAGGTGACAACGTATCTACATTTTGATGGATGTTGATGTGTATTATTTACAGCATCCACTTACCATCAGATGGACTGTATGTTCCATGTTTTAAGCAAATAAATGTAATGTAATAATGGTAATCAAAGCAAATTGTTTTAAATATTTTCAAACTTATAATGAGATTGCAGTTAAAAAGAAAAACAGCGCCGTTTTTGAAATCTTACTCAGTGAATGGTTTTCGAAACACATTTAAGTTCACTGATAGACTCTGGACGCTTATTCCACTTTTACAGTTTGAATGTTGGCTAAAGTTAAATTAGTTATTTGAAAACAACTTCTTTTCTGTTAATGATATTCTTCGAATGTGTATGTTATTTAACGTGCAATTAAGTAAACAAGTCCAATATTTTTGTAGATTATAACACGGAAAGCGCATACATAAACTCTCCCGCCTGTCATTGAGAGGGGTAGGCAGAGACTTCGGACTTCCATTTGGCACTATCCTGACATACACCTTTCTCGTCTCTTTCACATGAGGTCAGTAGAGTCGCGTAGAATAGAGGGTTCAGACCTCCAGTCAGGCATAATAATTATATTTTAGTATTCCAAAGTTCTTTGTAGCAAGCCGGAGTCCGGAAGTTACAGATATTTCACGTCCTTCGCGTGATCTCTCTGATCGTGTTGGATTGCCATTCTATGGTAGGTACTGCGGTGGAGAGTGAGCTAATAGAAATACAAAAATGATGCCTTTATCCAAGCAAGTTTTAAGATTAAACGCTTTAATTTACTAGAAAATACCATAAAAAGTCCAATATATGCTTGCGTGATAAAAAAAAACTTAACAGCTTAACAATAAATTCTACATCAACCTAAGCACTGGTATTTTGCAGCATCTATGCAAAGATAAATAAATTCAGAATATTTTGTAATAAGACAGCCAAAATATTAATATGAAGTAAATTAAATTCCAGTCTGCGAAAATAATACCGTCAGCTTCATTCCTGAATGTGATGAAACGATCGGGACCCCTGTCAAGGAAAATTGAATTATTAGACGAAATGGGTCACAAAATTACATTGTTTCTTACGTTATCTTGAATGTTTAAATGATAAAATTACATCAGTTATTTTCAACTATACCGATATCAAAAAATTGTTGATCAAAACTTTGCTAAAAGCCTAGAAATCGGTATTGAATCTATCGTCGTTTAAGTTTGAACATGTAAATGTAAATTGGACATTATTTTCACTGCGAAGATTATGGAGGGTCAATATAATTTCCGAAGGTGACAACACACTTGTATCTTTTTGTACGAAATTGGTTACAAGAATCCACGGAAGTCACAAACTTCACCTTATCATGTCACATTCATTCTATACTAACTTTCTAACATTAGTTACATAAACTCCACGCGTCGATGACGTCATGTAAGTACACTTACGTTTGCACTCTTAAATATGCTTTGATAAATTAGTATATAAGATAATTTACACCAGAATAGAAAGAATAGAAACTATATAAATGTTAATGAAACAATAATATACTACCGAGCCTATTGTGAATAATGCCTGCTTAATGGCAACTGGAGCTATGCGATCATCGCCTGGAGCGGCTCTTAATGCACTTCTATGCCTAACGCCCCTTGACCTTTATCTAGACAACGAGGCGAAGGCTGGTTTGTATAGGATTAACGCCCAGGGCGGTCTGAGCTTGCTCTCCTACAGATTGAGATCCATGCCCGACTAAATTAAGGAAACACCGGTCTTTATGCATGAACTCAGATATCATGATGTGATGTGATTGACCACTATACACTTTTGATAAAAAGTTTATAGTGGAACTACCTTCCAGATAAAAACGGCTGAATGGCCAGGTTATCTGTGAGGTCAGTAGCCTCATATGGTATACCGATGGGTCTAAAATGGGCCTCGACTTAGGCTTTGGAATTTACAAGAAAGGCCCCAAATTCAAACTTAGTATGAATTTGGATAGATTCACCTCTATTTTCCAGGCAGAAATTTTCTCCATACTTCGATGTGTGGAACTCAATCTGCAAAAATACTACGTCAACCGTATAATTTATATAAACTCTGATAGTCAAGCAGCACTGCTAGCGCTGAGATCAAACTTAGTGAACTTGAAGCTAGTTAGAGACTGCGGGAACAGTTTAAACGCCCCTGGATGTAACAACAGGGTCGTCTTAAGATGGGTTCCGGGTCACTCGGGAGTTGTAGGCAACGATTTTGCCGACAAACTTGCACGAGCGGACTAAAAGACCTGAGCCATTTTGTGGAATCTCAAGAAGCCTAGCCCGATTGACACTTGAAACTCGTTATATCTATCTTATATATATCTCTTAAGATCTGGTCTTACACACCAGGCTTAAAACATTCTAAAACCTTAATCGGGGCTTTTGATCGTAAATTCGCTTAAGATGCCCTGCGATTAAGTAAAAATAAATTACGCATTCTGGCAAGAGCCCTAACTGAACACTGTTGTCTTAAAAAGCACATGTCCATCCTGGGACTAAGCAACTCAGGGATGTGTCGGTTCTGTTCCATAACGGAAGAAACGCCTCTGGACATCCTAACTGATTGCGTAAATTTAATGCGCAAACGTAGCACTCATCTGGGAAAATATGTGCTCCGCGAAGAAGAAGTGGAATTCCTCACGGCAAAGCAACTCCTTCTACTCATTGAAGACATAGGGCTTAGCAGTGAACTATAGCCATAGCAGCGATCAAAATAGATCTTTTAGGTCGCAGTGATACTGGTATCTTTCCCTAAACCTCATTTCAATAAAATAGTCCGGGGATTTTAATAAAAAGAATATTTTTTATTATTCCGAATAAATTTCCGAAAATTATTTTTTGTTCATAAATCATTAGAATTTCATATATATATATATATATATATATATATATATATATATATATATATATATATATATATATATATATATATATATATATATATATATATATATGTATATATATATTAGAGCCGCGCTGCAGCTATAATTTTATTAAAGCACGAATGTGTCGGCTCAATGGGTCGCGTCGGCTGTATAACGGATTCGTATAACGAAGAGCCGTTTTACTTAAAACGAAGCATTCCACCTTAGTCCTCAAGTTTAATAATTATTTCGATTCTTAATCTAGGACACTGTATGCTCGTTTTTTACCCTTATTATACAAAGCAGTGAATTGGGAACGATAAATAAATATATTGGGAATATATTTGACTGGCCTGTTGGTCTACTGGTTAGTGACCCTGACTGCTATGCCGGAGGTCGTGGGTTCGATTCCCACCCAGGACAAATGTTTGTGTGATGAGCACGGTCATTTGTTCTGTGTCTGGGTGTAATTTATCTATAATATTTATGTATTTAGAAATATAAAAGTATGTTTATCAGTTGTCTAGTACCCATAACACAAGCTCTGCTTAGCTTGGGACTAGATGGCGTTGTGTGATAGTTGTGGAATATTATTATTATTATTATTATTAGGAATGATAAATAAATATAAATATATAAATGTAAAACAGAACCGATAAAAAGTGTAGTGGGAGTTTAAGAATATTTACTGCCCTATGAGTAAATCACCCCGTTGATGTTGTAAAATACGATAGAAGCATACTGGAACAGGAGATTGGCAGCAGGTTACTATTAAAGGTATATTTTTGGGGAGGATTATGCCACCTTTTTCTCCAAATTGTAACCGAACCAGCAACCGGGGCATCCTGCTGATAGTGTATTGATCAAAACTGCGAAATCCAGATGTTACGATATGCAAATTTTTGTTTTTCATTTTTCAGAATTTGTATCGCTACAACGCGCGTCACACGAGACATAAACGCGTGTAAGTTGAGCGTGGGACACGTTTAATTGTGCCAGTTGGCAGTCATTGACTAAAAAAGTTGAGATGGAATGCTCAGTAATATCCTACCACCTTTAAATTTTACGTTTCATTTATGTTAACTTTTTTAATAAGTAAGTAATAAGTTGAAAGTTCTGGCATCATATCGTTGCATAGTACGTTAGGTCGATATAATGGCGCGTTTAAATTAATGGAAATACACGACTGAATTAAAAATGAAAAAGTAAGCACGCAAGACCTCTAACACGATAAACGCCAGTTGATTAAAACTATAAAAAGTAAAGAAAATCGTTTTTTTTTATCAATCACATGAAAACATAGGCTGCATTGACCACTTACCATCAGGTGACCATTTACCTCATTTAACACTTCATTACTCGTATTATAGAAAAGTAACATCATTTTTTTATTGATAATCATAAGTGATTGATGCAGTTGGCTCTGGACCGAGCTTTGTAGCATTATTTGGTGCCTCTGAAAATAGGCCTCCACCAAAGAGGCCTATTTTCAGCAGTAGACTTATGATGGGCTGTGTAATTGTGATGATAATGATGATTTACTTTTAAGTGGAATACGTGCCCGTTTATATACATTAAATAATAAAACAGAAGAATTGGGTTTAGGTTATCATTATCTTTACAGCCCCTCACAACTGAACATAGGACTACCACAATTAAAACTACAAAACACGGTCCAAAGCTACCTAAATCGAGCGACTCGTTATCATTCAACATATTGGGAGCCCTCTACTTGCTGGTACTAGGTTGGTAATCTAGAAACATTTTTATTATAATTTAATTTAATTTAGTTTGCTCATTGCCGCTTCAGCTAGCTAATCTGTTGATTCGTTGCGGATATTATATTTACGTATTTTATCAGGCAAAGAATCCAGCATAGCTTAAACCCCATCGAAGGGAGATTGATAGACACATCTCGTCACGTGTTCCTCAAACAACCAGTGCGTGTTGCCAGTGATGACAAATGAAACTGAGATAAAACATTCTTATTTTAAAAATTTGAATAATTTATAACTTTTTTTATTTTAACAGTTGTTTTACAACTACCTTTCCCTTCGTTTTATTTTTATTTTACGTATTATTTTCCTCTATTGTTTCAGTATAGCACAGGAAAGGTAAAGATAAAATAATAGGAGATACTGAACCCATCACTGGTGTAACGGAACCAAGGCATTTTTTATACACAATTTACTTCTAGTTTGCAATACAAGATATATAGAGTTGGAAAGCGGCCAATGCATGCCTCTGTCTTCAATCAGTTAATATATTTCTAGTCGCCAACTCTAAAGCTATAATACTTCATTTTACTGTTTCTATGACATTTTAAATTGAAACATTTTACCATATGAATATTTTTCCGGACCGATACGACCTGGGGACCTTTAAGAAAAGAGCTTACTCCTTTCTATAGGGCCGGCAACGCACCTGCAATTACTCTGGTGTTGCGAATGTTCATGGGCCGCGCTAGTTACTCATCAGCATCAGGTGAACCGTATGCTCGTTTGCCCCCTCTTCTATAAAAAAAATATAACTATATAGTAAACAATCAAATATTTAACATAAAGTGTCTATAAATACTTGGGAGAAATCAGAGATACTACTCTACTGTTTCAACTGTTTAGAAAGCACCTAATATAAAAGAAAATAAATATAAAAAATTATTGATACAGGTTAGTTATAATGTCGAAACTAATGATGACTATGGGTGGATCGTCTTCTCTTTATAAAACAGTCGTATCAAACGAACCAAAAGTCCACCTGATGGTGAGTGGCTACTGCAGCCCCTGGACACCTGCAGCGAACTTCAAACAAAGCAGGCTACAGACGAGTTGTCACCTCTAAACTCTAAGATGCGATGTCTCACTGTCAGTAATGAATACTGGCTTTATATTCTTTAGACCGAAACACAACAGTGCAAGCATAGCTGTTTGGTGGCAGAAATAAAAAGGAACTATTGGGATAGTTAAAATATGATATTTTTTTCTAGTATTATTCATACACACAGTACAATAAACAACCATTATTAAAAGTACCACGTTTTTACATTAAAATATTCAAATTTGCAACACGAAACAAACAATGTGCCTCGCACTAACCCTCTCATTGTCCACTGGCTATGCGCCCGGTTTTTTCTAGTCTCGCCGCACATACACGACAAGCGGCTAGTGGTCACGCACACATGCCTCGCGTACTTGTGTAGCCGATTCTCGCAGTTGTATGAAGCTTTATCTCCGTTCCGTTTATCTACTTATGTGGCCCAGCAAAACGAGCGGGTATCAGCTAGTAGCTATAGACTTGTCGGTTTCTGGTTGTAGGTCTCCTATAAGCTGTACAATCTTTCGTCTCTAAGACGTTGTATAATGTCGGTGGCACGCTGTCTGAGCTCTAACGTTGTCCATAAATATAAAGTTAAACGTAAAAGTATTTACAAAATGCCGGAACATCCTGATAGCAAGAGCACGCCTTAACTTACTGTTAAAACTAATATAAACTAATAGCTGGAAAACTACTGTTTCCAACAGCGATATAATTTATGATTTTGTTGAAAAGAAACGCAGTATTTCTTAAAATCTTTCTGTATGAGGTCCATCCGTCCGAACGTCCAAATGTCCCAACCGTCATCTTGTTCATTAATAATGTGCATGAAAATTACCGAATATGGTAGTGTTTATGCCACAGGATATTTAGAATTAAACTGTATTTAATAAAAGTTCCCATTTAAAGTTTATTAATGTTTCACGATAACTTAAGAAATCATAGCTCTCGAAAAAAAAATGTGTTGATTTGAGCAGTATTAATTATTTTGCGCTACGGTAGTGAAATAAGTTATAGGAACTGATGATGTAGGCTCGGAGGGAATATATTAATCAATGGAGACGTGCGCTGAAGTTGGCTGCTTTCCAGCTTTCATATATTCGAAGCACAATATAGATAGTTTATAAATAAACTTGATGTTTTCGAAATTAACAGCTCTTGCATAATAATTATTTATCAAAACACAAAACTTTTTCATCTTTTTTGTAAACACGCGAATAATGGTGTTAGTTGAATGCCACGACACTACTTTTTAGTGTCATTCGAGGGTTGAGATTGTATGTGGCATTCCTTACGTCGAATACTACTTAAAGTTCTAGATTGAGTGTCAGAGGGACAAGCATTAGAACCTATAGCACAGAATAAATAATAGTACTATGTACAGAAGTTGCACTCCTTTGATGTTCACTGCTTGCCGACGTCTAATAGCCTAGCTTATAATTATTAATTGAATAAATCGCACACGCAAGCTAAATAACTGTATCGCTGCGCGCGTGTATCCATATTACTTTGCATCTTTTCTCCTTCCTAATTCACTGCGGACTTTTCGTGGTTACTAAGATGATAAGTAAGATAAAGAGTAAAAGAATGACTTAGGTGAAGTACTTTTTCTGATTATGATCGACTGATCATATTTTCTCACCTATGTGAGTTCTGCGATGTCCAACGCAAGCTACTTGGAAGGTCATTCGTCGGGAATTACGATACTTGGCTCGGAAGGAACAACAAATATACCTCAAATACGATTCCTTACAGAAATATGCCCGTATTCTACTTATTTAAAAATCTTGTTAGTAAACAAAGTTTCAATTTCAGTATTTGGTGTTATTATAATTTAAAATATTTAAATTACAAGACAATTATAGGTATGTAAGTAGATACTTAGATGCTCGAAGTTGTTGACGAGTACGTTTACCTGGGACAAATAGTCCGACTAGGTAAGTCCAACTTCGACCGAGAGGTCAATCGACGGATTCAACTCGGCTGGGCAGCGTTCGGGAAATTACGACATATCTTCTCGTCAGGTATACCTCAATCTCTAAAAACTAGATTGTACAACCAGTGCGTGTTGCCAGTGATGACTTCTGGACGGATCTGAGACGTGGTCCTTCACTGCTGGCCGTATGAGGATGCTCAAGGTCGCTCAGCGAGCTATGGAGAGGGCTATGCTCGGAGTTTCTCTGCGTGATAGACTCAGAAATGAGGATATCCGCAGTAAAACCAGAGTGACCGACATAGCCCAACGGATTAGTAAGCTGAAGTGGCAATGGGCCGGCCATATAGCTCGAAGAACCGATAACCGATGGGGAAGAAAGGTTCTCGAGTGGCAGCCTCGTACCGGTAGGCGTAGTGTAGGGCGACCCCCCACTAGATGGAGTGACGACCTGGTAAGATACGCAGGAAGTCGATGGATGCAGGTGGCTCAGGACCGTGCTTTGTGGCATTACTTGGGGGAGGCCTATGTTCAGCAGTGGACTTGTGAAGGGCTGTAATGATGATGATGATGATGAAGTAGATACTTGGATAGTGAAGTATATTTCAACTAAACAAACAAAAAAGTTTTGCAATAAAGTACTGTTACGCGCCATAATTAAATCCTGTTACATGGCGGTTGATCATTTGCGCCATCTAGTATTAAGTAGTAAAAATAGGAACGTCAAGATCTTTCTTTAAAATTCACTAGCGCCATCTAGTATGGAGTATCAGAACTAGGAGAGCTTTCTAGAAAATTCCTTGTTAGAATTTTCGCCATTCTACTCGAACATTCTAGATGTTTTCAGTGGCAAAGGCCGATAAAAGACCAGTAAGCACCACGACAGAGGCAGTATTGAGTTGGGGATTCAAGCGAAGACTTCAAAATGTGAATTCAATTAACAAAAATTCGAAGACAATGTGTGATTAATTATTAGTTTGTTTTAAGTTTTAATTGGTGTTCAGTAAATTAAGTGTCAATTTTGGTAATTCAATCGGCAGTTTTTACTGTCACGAACCCTAAGCTCGTAACAATTGATGTCAGAAGTGGGATCAAATCATGCCGATTTTACCGAAGGATGACACGGAGGGTGGCTGTACCCGAAGTCAACGCAAGCAGGAGCCAGACCAGAGACAATTTGGTGGTGCAACGCCGCAGACGTCGGAGGGTCAGGAACTACTGTGCCACAAGACGCGAATTGCTAGCTGTGGTGAAGTCGTTGCAGCATTTTAGCAAATATCTTCTGGGGCGAAAATTTCACTTACGAACTGATCATGCTGCACTAAAATGGCTACTGCAGTTCAAAAATCCAGAAGAACAAGTTGCGAGGTGAATTGAACTACTGCAGGAATACGACTTTGTGATCGAACATCGCAGCGGGAAATCTCATGGCAACGCAGATGCATTGTCAAGAAGACCTTGTTCTAAAGATTGCAAGCATTATACTAGGCAAGAGGGTAAGGAAGTGGTATCTGTGAGGATGATCAGGGCGGACCACGACAGCAACGAGTTGAAGGACAGCTTTCAACATGCACAGCAGGAGGATCCAGACCTCAGCTGATTCTGGAATGGATGAATGAGATGAAGGCCCATGTTCCCCAAACCCAAGTGGAGTGACGTCTCAGCGATGAGTTCGACCACGAAAAGCTATTGGGCCCCATGGCACATCTTGCTGATTCAGGATGGGGTGCTGTGCCGTAAATGGGAAAATGGTCGGGAAGACAGCTGTCATTTGCAAATGGTTGGCCCTAAAGCTAAAGTACCGGTTGTTCTACAGCTGCACCACAGTAGTTGGTATCATAGTCCATCTGTGAGTTAAACGAACTCTACTGAAGATCCAGGAACGATTTTACTGGGTCCATTTTCGTGACGATGTCGAGGATTGGTGTCGCAAATGTACAAGTTGTGTGACTGTGAAGGGACCTCGGACTCGTAGTATAGGTGCATTTAAATTGTACAATGTTGGTGCACCATGGGAGAGGACAGCCTTGACGTTGCGGAGCGGTTTCAGAAAGGTGTAAGAAGTACTCCTAAAATCGTCCATGTAGATCCACTGGCGCTATATTATGGGGCCGATAATGGCTTGTTTAGACTCCTCCTAGCGGATGCCTTCAAGCTTTAACTGTGGATCCTTACGACCGTTACCTAAAGGGTCTTCTGGCGAAAGGTAGATCAATATCGCAGAACACTCTGCCAGAAATTGGATTGAGGTTTGCGCAATCGTCGATGCAACGTCAGAAGCTCGTGCTGACGTTCTTTTAGGCACTTAAAGGAAGGCGATTGTAAAAATTTCTAGACCGCGACTTCGTTCCAAATACTCAAATAATGGCAATGATTTTTAGTTTAATTCCATCTGAACTTATACGTGATATTTTAGTATTATAAAAGTGAATCCCATTATATTTAGTCCATAAAAATACGATTTTAAAATTAAAATAGTAAATACATGTTTGAAAGTTTATATTATTGAAGTTCTTGAAGGTTGAAAGCATCAGACGTTATGATATAAATGAAAATGAAAATTGTTATTATTGGGACACCATTTACTGCATATGAATGCCATATATTAAATTTCTCTTAACATTAAATATAATTATAAATCAAGTCATCAATCAGAAAACCTTTAAGTTGTAGATCATTAATATTATATTAGCTCTTAGGTTGTTAAATTGTATAATACTCGCAAATTAACCATCAGTAAGGACATACAATTTACCTAAATTTTAGTGACAGCAGGTCATTTATTACGTATTACTTAATTCGCGTCGCTGGGAGCAAGGACGGCTTATGTCGGACTTCAGCTGAAAAGTTACTCCTTACCCTTTTCAGACGCATTGGAACATGAGACATGTGAAACAATAATTTCCGAAGACTCCGTGGCGCAGTGGCTTAGCCATGAGTGGCTGCGCTGGGGGTCGCGGGTTTGAATCCCGCACGGAACAAGTATTTTTATGGCCTACAAATAGTCCTTACGGGTCTGGATGTTTGTCCTTGTGCAATTTATGTTTCTAAACTGCCCCCAAGATACAAGAGAAAATCTTAGTGTTGGGGTAACGTTTTTAAAAAAAAAATTAAAATAAATTGGCGGCCCTGTCGTTGCGCCACACATCTTCCTTCACAGTCTTTTTTCACCTACACACAGACCTTCACTTTTCACAGACCCGGGGAAGGACAGGTTCGTTATGCGGAATCTATAGGAGCAGGAATAACAAACAACTCTCCTCCTCCGAGCCAGCTGCTCACATCGGGCCAAGGCACGGACACTTAGCTGCCACCACTAGGAAGAAACCTATTTGGACGGTTGTCTAAATAATAAGCAAAGAAATGATCTGGAAACGAACTAAAAATAATGGTTGCCATATTGATTCAGAATTTTCACTCAAAATCTTTGCTTGTTTAAAGGTTATAGTTTATACTTTACCGAGTCAGTAATTCATTTGTGGGCGATATACGAGGTGTGTTCAAAAAGTAAGGTGACTATATTTTTATGAAAAACTATTTATTTATTCATCAATATTTATGTTGTCCCCTTCAAAATAATCCCCCTCAGATATAATACACTTGTTCCAACGCTTTTTCCAACCGTCAAAGCATTTCTGATAATCACCTTCAGCTCTTTCAGCGATGCAGTTTTTGTCTCTTCAATCGTTGCAAATCTTCGTCCTTTCATAGGTCTCTTCAGTTTTGGGAACAGGAAAATTCACATGGGGCCAAATCCGGTGAATATGGTGGCTGAAGCATGATTGTAGTGTTGTTTTTGGTCAAAAAACCTCTCACAAGCAACGATGAGTGAGCAGGTGCATTATCGTGATGCAAAAACCATAAATTGTTTACCCACAATTCGGGACGTTTCTTACGTATTGCTTCTCGCAAATGGCACATAACTTCAAGGTAATACTCCTTATTGACCGTACGACCTTGTGGCAAGAACTCATGATGCACCACACCCCTACAGTCGAAGAAAACTGTAAACAAAACCTTCACATTTGATCGAACTTGGCGTGCTTTTTTTGGTCTTGGTGATTCAGTGTGCTTTCACTGGGACGATTGAGTCTTAGTTTCGACGTCATAACCGTATACCCATGTTTCGTCACCTGTTATGACCCTTTTGAGCAAATCTGGGTCGTTGTTGACATCATCCAATAGCTCTTGAGCGATTGTCATGCGACGGTTCTTTTGGTCGAAATTGAGCAATTTTGGAACAAATTTTGCTGACACACGTTTCGTGCCCAAAATATCCGAAAAAATTTGATGGCAAGAGCCAACCGATATGCCAACATCCTCCGCAACTTCTCTGATAGTGATTCGACGATTTTCCAAAACAATTTTCTTCACCATTTCAACGTTTTCATCGGTTGTTGACGTGCTGGGGCGTCCAGAGCGAGGTTCGTCATTGGCATCTTCTCGGCCATCTTGAAAGAGCTTGTACCACTTATAAACGTTTTTATTTTACTAAGAGTAGACTCACCGTATGCCACTGTCAACATTTCAAGTGTTTTGGAGCACGTAATTCCATTTTTTTACACAAAATTTGATGCAAATTCTTTGATCCATTTTTTTTTTGATAGAAGAAAATCGCCGAGCACACCAAAGTACGTCTGACCTTTGTAACTGTCAAAAATAAACTAAACATGCTATACACTTCAAACTTGAAACATATGCTCAGGTCATGTGTACCAACGCAACAAAATACAAAAATCGAAAATCGAATGTGCGTTGCCCGCGAAATTCAAAAAGTCACCTTACTTTTTGAACACACCTCGTATACGTTTTTACAACAGAAACCCACAAAATATACAAAATTTGACCTCATCAGAGTTTGAGAGCGCTGGGTTGTTTAGATTCACAGTTGGACTCGGTAGGTCGCTGTTATCGGGATACAGAGATTGCCCGTGTGAAGCCGGGGCGGATAGCTAGTATTGAAAAAAATTCTGCTTCTGTATATTATAAGCCTATATACTCGCAGTTTGTACGAATACGTGTATACGTAATTGAGCTATATTGCAACTATTATTATGGTAGTAGCATGAGTTCGTCAGCTGGACCATGAAAGTACCACCTTTCCACAGAATATCGGCATAAAATAGCAGCTTAATACTCCAGTGTTTCAAATGATGGGTAAGGAGAACCGGATAACTTTTTTACTTGAAACGAGGCATTGCATCTTTGTCGACGCATCTTCGTTTTGTTTCATAATAGAAGCCTACAGGACACATCATCTACTTACCATCGTGAGTACTGTGTACTCGTTTGTTACCTTTATTTAATAAAAAAAATCAGGTACGATATGGTTACTTATAACGTATACTTACCTGCTATTTCAAACACACAGAATTTAAGCAGTATGCAGGATGTAGCTTTCTCAGTGCATTTTATATTGTACGAATAAAGTTTTTGCATTAACTAACTCACTTTAAATGATGGATACTGTTACGGATCGCCGTAACGCCGTTCGAAAAATGAATAAAACGTGTTGTTCACTGTTTGTATAGGAGGCAAGCGGCGGTGAGGAGGAACTTGTACTTTTTCTTCTTGTAGTGCCTTTTCGGTGGCTGGAGAGCGACTGCCGACCCTACCGGCCGGCCCGTCTTTTATATGATTCGGCCGCTGCTGGCCAGCGGACCCTTGCCTCACCCCCGCGCCTTTCTTTATTTCTTTAAAACTTTTATTTTTTAACAATCATATTTAACTATACAATATTCTTACATCTACTTATTACATTATTATGTACACAATACTTATTTTGCATTCTAAAAGGTTTTTAACTTTATAATTCACAATTTTTAAGCTGAGAACCCTGCCCCGCACCTCAGCACTATAAATATAAAACGTCGTGTCGCCCTACGCGTAGCTTCATTTGCTCCGCATCCGCGTCACGATAACATGCCCTATTGATGTTACAATTATCTTTTTTTTACTAGAAAGGTAATTTATATGAATGGTAATATGTAAGAAAAGTAATACATAATAAAGGTGATATGCAACAAAGGTAAATTAACTATAAGAATACAATTTATATTTTAAGCTCTATGCTAACTCTCGTTATTTATTCGATGCCTTTATTGGGAGAGTTATTGCATAGTTACAACATCATTCTTTTATATTATCGAATATAAGTTGTACATATTTAACAAATTAAATACAATAATTAGGACTACGGCTGCTTTTCCGTGTTGTTGTATGCACCCTCGCTAGTTGTCGAACCTAGCCGGACGCGACCCCCGTGGCTCCGCCCACCGCCCCTGAGTTGCTCAACCCGTGCTGGTTGTACTAAGCAGGTATCCCGTCGTTTTGCGTCGTGCATATTCTCCCGCCGTCGCCACGCTGCGATCCCTCTGGTAGCACGACGATCTTCTTTGTTGGTCTGCGTAGTGTATGCCCACTGCTAGTGGTTACGTCCACTACTCGTACCTCTCCGTCGACGCCAGGATATACGTTGCTTATTTTTCCCCTGGGCCAGATGTTGCGCGGTAAATTGGAGTCACAAATGATGACCAGGTCTCCAATCTTCGGTGATGCACCTATGCTGCTGGGCTCCCGCCGGTGTTGGAGTAGGGGCAGGTATTCCTTCACCCATCTTCGCCAAAACACGTCGGCTAGGGCTTGAGCTCGTTTCCACTGCTGGCGGGCCGTCACGTCGCTCTCGCTGAAGTGTCCCGGTGCAGGTACGTGTGAGTTGGGACCGATGAGGATGTGATTCGGCGTGATTGCTTCCGGGTCTCCTGGGTCAACTGAGACGTGTGTAAGAGGTCTGGAATTGACCGTGTTTTCGACCTCGGCGAGCAGAGTCACCAGTGTCTCGTCACTGGGATAGCGTTCGTTGAGGGTGACGCGTAGGGCTTCTTTCACGGAGCGAACCATTCGCTCCCAGGCGCCGCCCATGAATGGTGCTGATGGTGGTATGTACTTCCACACAATTTGTTGACATGTGGTTTCGTTCTCGAGGGCTGCGAGTGCTGCTTCGGCCAGCTCCTTGTCTGCTGCCTTGAAACACGTAGCGTTGTCACTCCAGATTTCTTTTGGGCATCCTCTTCTGCTCATGAAGCGCCTAAGCGCTGACACAGCTGAGTCGGCGCTTAATGAGTGGGCCACCTCTATGTGTATTGCTCGTGAGGTCATGCAGGTAAATAACGCGCCATAGCGTTTTTCACGATGTCGTCCCACTGTGACTTCTATTGGCCCGAAGTAGTCCAGTCCTGTGTATGTGAACGGACGTGCGTGATGAGCGAGGCGTGCGGACGGCAGGTTTCCTGTAGACGGTGATGCAGGCTTGGCTTTTCTTAGACGGCACGGTAGGCAGCCTTTGATGACAGTCTTTACTACTGGACGTATTTTTCTTATGTACAATCTCTGTCTTAATTCGTTCACGACTGTTTCCACGCCTCCGTGATGCAACCTCTCGTGTACGTGTGCTATGTACAGACGAGTGTATGCGTGCTTCCCGTCTAGTACGGGAGGATCGTACGTGTCCTCCTCTACTTCTGATGCTGCTTTTATTCGACCTCTGAGGCGTAGGGTCCCCTCTTCGTCGACGTATGTGCTCAGGTGGCCTAGTTTGTCGTCGCCTCCTGGAACACTTCCGTGGTGATCCTCTTGAGCTCCTTCGTGAAGCTTTCCCGCTGACTGGCTTGCACCCACAGTTGTTCGGCTCTTGTATGATAAGCGGCTGGTATTCCTACACGCGATGAGACAGTAGGTGTTGCCCTTTTTTCTTTGGTGGGGGTATTGCGTCGGTTTGTTCTTTGCCAGCCAGGGTCGCTATCTTGTCTTGCTTTGTTGCATTTACGCCCAGCCTACACCACGTGCTCGTTTGGTCTGCACATGTCGATGAATAAGAGGACTCTCGCTGTCGCCCTTATGAGGCGAATCCATTTTGAAAATCTTTCTATTTGTGGCAGATGTGCTGTTGGCGAGTCTTCACTTTTAACTGTGATGTTACATATTTCTCGTTCTTCCCCAGTGTCGTATTGCGTTGTTTTTTCTTCCTGCGGCCATTCGGCCGGTGGACGTTGTAGAAACGGGGGCCCTCGGAACCACCGGTGCGACTCGTCGAACCTTTCTGGCGTGGTTCGGGTCGCGTCGTCTGCCACGTTTTCTTTGGACGGTAGCCAACGCCATTCGTTCTTTTTGGTCGTATCTTCTATTTCCGCCAGGCGATGAGCGACGAAAGCTTTGTACGCGCGGGGCTCCGACCTTATCCACACTAGTGCAGTACGAGAGTCGCACCAGTATGTCTTGCCCGCTATATCGTCATCGTGCTCACTGATCACGGTCTGCGCAAGACGAGCTCCCAGTAGTGCTGCTTGTAACTCGAGCCGTGGTATGGAGACTGGTTTTAGTGGTGTCACGCGGCTCTTGGCGGCGGCCAATGATATGTTAACGCTGCCGTCTGCTCGCTCCGTTCTCCAATACACGGCGGCTGCGTAGGCCTCCTCGCTTGCGTCAACGAAGGTGTGTAGTTGCCGCGTCGACACTGGGTTGTAATCGTAGCATCGTGGTATCCTCAGTTGTTCTAGGGCGTGAAGTGAAGTAATCCAGCCTTCCCATTTTTCTTTTAACTCTATTGGCAGAGGGTCGTCCCATTCCGCCTTGTAACGCCATGTGTCTTGGAATATTCTCTTCGCTGGGGTGGTCACTGGTGATATTAACCCCAGCGGGTCAAATAATGCCATTATTATGCTCAGCGCTTCACGTTTAGTTGGCAAGCGTTGTTTTTCTTTTACGTCGATCGGCATCTTCATGTTGTTTGTATTAAATCCAATATGATCGCTTTGTACATGCCAGAGCAGGCCGAGCGTCTTCTCAGTTTCTTTTCCGCCCAGGCGCACGGTCGCGTCGTGTTGTTTATGCTCTGTCGTTATTTCTTCTATTGTTTTTCCTTCGTTCGATGTCCACCCGCTGAGTACGAATCCCGCTTGTTTGTGGACGTGATCGACAGCTTTTACAGTTTGCTGAGCTTCCGTGATAGAGTGGAAGCTCTGCAAGTAGTCGTCCATATAGTGATTTCTTTTTATGGCGACCGCAGCTTCCGGGTATGCCTCTGAGTGTTCTTCAGCATTTTTATTTTTGATATATAATGCTGTGCATGGTGATGATGTCGCTCCAAAGATGATCGATGTCATCCTATATTCCTCCGGTTGGCCCTCCCGCCGCTTGCCTCTCCACAAGAAACGTAAAACGTCTCTATCTTCTTTGCGCACTTTGATCTGCATAAACATTTCTTTTATGTCGGCGCTCACTGCATACGGATACTGTCGGAACCTCATGATTACTCCAGGCAATGATTGTAATAAGTCCGGCCCCGAGTGAAGCATATCGTTGAGACATATTCCTGCTGTCTTCGCTGCGGCGTCGTGTACCAATCTCGGCGGCTTGTTAGGCTTCGCAGGGTTGATGACTGGGAAGTGTGGTAGATACCATGTCTTTCCTTGTGGCGGTGGCATGGGCGCGCGCTCTGCGTAACCTGAGTTGAAGAGGTTCTGTATGCGTTCTTCGTACTGTAGCTTGAGAGTGCTGTCTCGGTCGAGCCTCTTCTCTAGAGTGTGCAGACGTCTTTCCGCGTCTTTGTAATTATTTGGTATTTGGAAATCCTTTTCTTTCCACAGCAACCCTGTCTCGAATCTGCCGTCCGCCGACCGCCTGCTGGTCTCCCTCAATATTTGCATAGCTCGCTGCTCGGGATCTTCTTTAGGTCTCCTCGGCTCGATGCACAGTGATTCTAATTTGAAATAATTTTTTATTTCTTCTTCTATTGGCTGTGCCTCTTCCCTTTGATGTAGTCTGCCGCAGAAGGTGACCGTCGACGTCAATGAGCTATGACAGCCATGCAGAACCCAGCCCAGGTTGGTGTATGAGGCGACTGGTTGGTCTCGACGACCGACGCGCAGTTTTCTAGACACTATGAGGTGCCAGTTATCTTGCCCGATTAGTATTTTCGGTGAGGCGCGTTCGTAGGTGATATCCTCTTTGATATCCAGCAGATGTTGGCAATTCTCCAAGTGATTTTCATTCACGGATTCTGGCGCGAAGTCCAACCGCTCTACCGTACGCGCTGCTTCTATGTTGTGTTCCTCTTGCGCGTGCTTTCCTCTTATTTTAAGGCTGATGATCTTGCTCTTCTCATGCTTCACCTCCGAGCCAACCCCTTGTATCCACATTGCGTGGGCTGGACCGTCGGCGCCGATGACGTCAGCGATCGAGGCATCGACTAAGGTGACCGTGCTTCCTTCATCCAATAATGCGTATGTTTCGACGCAGCTTAGCGGCCCCTTTATTGTTACGGGCGCAATCTTTAGGTAAGCGCGGCGGTGTTTGTATGGTCGAGTCGTTGTGATGACCTCCTTTGCCGATGTTGCGGTTTCCATAGCGGGTTCTTTTTCAGTTTCTGCCTTTCTGTCGTGATGCAGCAATTTATGGTGTTTCATCACGCATCCGTCTTTTCCGCACGGTGGAGCTTTACACAGCAATCGGCGATGTTTGCCTCGTAGACAGCGGTAGCAGATATTATACTTCTTTGCTACTTCCCATCTGTCATTTGTGGACAGAGCGGCGTATGACTTGCAATCGGGCAGTTTGTGTTCTTGTTTGCATTGAGGGCAGCGTTCTTCATATTGTTTCTTGCTTGTGGCGAAGGCACGTTCTATTTTTCTCGGCCTTCGCTCTCTCGGTTCGTTGTCCTCCGTGATAAATTCCGGCAAGGCATACGCGCTGCATTTATCCGCTTCTTCGTTTAAGAAGATTGATATTTTCTTAAGCTCTGGGATATCCTCTTTCTTTCTGGCTGCATAGTCGTACCATTTGCTTCTCAATATGGGCGTGAGTTTGTCTGTGATAACTCGCGTCATCTCCGGACTATGCAGATAGTGTGCTTTCTTGAGTGCTTCCACGGTGCCCACTACGTTTGCTATGCGATTGGCGAATATGCATAGCTCCCTGGGATTGTCCGTGACTTTGTTAAGTAGCTTCAGCTTCTCAATTTCTAAGTGAATTAATGCTTCTGGTCGTCCGAATCTCCTTTCCAAAGCTTCTATTATTATTCTGGGGTCTGATTGGCTTATAAGTAGGCAGCTTGCGGCCTCTTTTGCTATCCCTTTTAAGCTTCGGCGTATTCTCGCTATGTTTTCGTTCATCGTGAAGTACTTTGAAGATTCTTCGTACGTTGTTCTGAAGCTGAGCCATTCTTTGCTGCTACCATTGAATGTGGGCAGCTCTTGCAAATATTTCGGCGGCTCCCTTGTGCTTCTCACTGCTTGTGATAAAGCAGCGGCTAAGGTAGCGACGTCGATTTGTTGCTGCGCCTGTACATAGTCTTCTTTCTGCGGCGCGGTATGTTGCGGAGCGTATTGCGGTGCATACTGTTGAAGTACGGGTGGTGCGATCTGCGGTGCTGGTTGCGACGTGAAGTACGACGTGGGTTGCGGTGCGGGCTGCGGCGCGGGTTGCGGCGCGGGCTGCGGCGCGGGTTGCGGCGCGGGTTGCGATGTAGGTTTTTCTTGCAACCATGTACTAATGCGCACTGATGCTAAGTCGTCTTCTATTTCTTCCTCTTCGTCCTCGGTTGATCCGACTTCTGCTTGTAGTCGTTGCACATGTATCTCCTGCAATTCCATTCTTGCTTGCAATCGGGCCTGCTCGAGCTTGAGTTCGGCCAACCGCTCTTTCGCCTCTAACTCCGCGAGGAGTCTCTTGCGTGAGACTACGGAGCGGCGTGACCTAGTCTCGCCCGGCTTTAGTGTGCGCTGCGACCTTTGATCACTTTCTTGCTGGGTTTCTTCCGTTGTAGTCGTTTCATCGGTCGCAGAGGTAGTGGTCGTACCGCTGACCGTTGTGGTTTCGCTAGTGGTGTTTGATGAGCCACTAGCGGCCGAGTCGCCCCCGGAGGCCTCTTCCGTGGCCCCCTGGGTTATCTGTTCATCCTTGCGACGCTTCGATGATTCTCCACTGTTACTACGCGTATTCACCATTTTTCTTCACAATAATATTTTTTCGTTCTTGAGGTTTGCTTCTTAATTCGGCTCTTCGAAGGACCATTAATGTTACGGATCGCCGTAACGCCGTTCGAAAAATGAATAAAACGTGTTGTTCACTGTTTGTATAGGAGGCAAGCGGCGGTGAGGAGGAACTTGTACTTTTTCTTCTTGTAGTGCCTTTTCGGTGGCTGGAGAGCGACTGCCGACCCTACCGGCCGGCCCGTCTTTTATATGATTCGGCCGCTGCTGGCCAGCGGACCCTTGCCTCACCCCCGCGCCTTTCTTTATTTCTTTAAAACTTTTATTTTTTAACAATCATATTTAACTATACAATATTCTTACATCTACTTATTACATTATTATGTACACAATACTTATTTTGCATTCTAAAAGGTTTTTAACTTTATAATTCACAATTTTTAAGCTGAGAACCCTGCCCCGCACCTCAGCACTATAAATATAAAACGTCGTGTCGCCCTACGCGTAGCTTCATTTGCTCCGCATCCGCGTCACGATAACATGCCCTATTGATGTTACAATTATCTTTTTTTTACTAGAAAGGTAATTTATATGAATGGTAATATGTAAGAAAAGTAATACATAATAAAGGTGATATGCAACAAAGGTAAATTAACTATAAGAATACAATTTATATTTTAAGCTCTATGCTAACTCTCGTTATTTATTCGATGCCTTTATTGGGAGAGTTATTGCATAGTTACAACATCATTCTTTTATATTATCGAATATAAGTTGTACATATTTAACAAATTAAATACAATAATTAGGACTACGGCTGCTTTTCCGTGTTGTTGTATGCACCCTCGCTAGTTGTCGAACCTAGCCGGACGCGACCCCCGTGGCTCCGCCCACCGCCCCTGAGTTGCTCAACCCGTGCTGGTTGTACTAAGCAGGTATCCCGTCGTTTTGCGTCGTGCATATTCTCCCGCCGTCGCCACGCTGCGATCCCTCTGGTAGCACGACGATCTTCTTTGTTGGTCTGCGTAGTGTATGCCCACTGCTAGTGGTTACGTCCACTACTCGTACCTCTCCGTCGACGCCAGGATATACGTTGCTTATTTTTCCCCTGGGCCAGATGTTGCGCGGTAAATTGGAGTCACAAATGATGACCAGGTCTCCAATCTTCGGTGATGCACCTATGCTGCTGGGCTCCCGCCGGTGTTGGAGTAGGGGCAGGTATTCCTTCACCCATCTTCGCCAAAACACGTCGGCTAGGGCTTGAGCTCGTTTCCACTGCTGGCGGGCCGTCACGTCGCTCTCGCTGAAGTGTCCCGGTGCAGGTACGTGTGAGTTGGGACCGATGAGGATGTGATTCGGCGTGATTGCTTCCGGGTCTCCTGGGTCAACTGAGACGTGTGTAAGAGGTCTGGAATTGACCGTGTTTTCGACCTCGGCGAGCAGAGTCACCAGTGTCTCGTCACTGGGATAGCGTTCGTTGAGGGTGACGCGTAGGGCTTCTTTCACGGAGCGAACCATTCGCTCCCAGGCGCCGCCCATGAATGGTGCTGATGGTGGTATGTACTTCCACACAATTTGTTGACATGTGGTTTCGTTCTCGAGGGCTGCGAGTGCTGCTTCGGCCAGCTCCTTGTCTGCTGCCTTGAAACACGTAGCGTTGTCACTCCAGATTTCTTTTGGGCATCCTCTTCTGCTCATGAAGCGCCTAAGCGCTGACACAGCTGAGTCGGCGCTTAATGAGTGGGCCACCTCTATGTGTATTGCTCGTGAGGTCATGCAGGTAAATAACGCGCCATAGCGTTTTTCACGATGTCGTCCCACTGTGACTTCTATTGGCCCGAAGTAGTCCAGTCCTGTGTATGTGAACGGACGTGCGTGATGAGCGAGGCGTGCGGACGGCAGGTTTCCTGTAGACGGTGATGCAGGCTTGGCTTTTCTTAGACGGCACGGTAGGCAGCCTTTGATGACAGTCTTTACTACTGGACGTATTTTTCTTATGTACAATCTCTGTCTTAATTCGTTCACGACTGTTTCCACGCCTCCGTGATGCAACCTCTCGTGTACGTGTGCTATGTACAGACGAGTGTATGCGTGCTTCCCGTCTAGTACGGGAGGATCGTACGTGTCCTCCTCTACTTCTGATGCTGCTTTTATTCGACCTCTGAGGCGTAGGGTCCCCTCTTCGTCGACGTATGTGCTCAGGTGGCCTAGTTTGTCGTCGCCTCCTGGAACACTTCCGTTGGTGATCCTCTTGAGCTCCTTCGTGAAGCTTTCCCGCTGACTGGCTTGCACCCACAGTTGTTCGGCTCTTGTATGATAAGCGGCTGGTATTCCTACACGCGATGAGACAGTAGGTGTTGCCCTTTTTTCTTTGGTGGGGGTATTGCGTCGGTTTGTTCTTTGCCAGCCAGGGTCGCTATCTTGTCTTGCTTTGTTGCATTTACGCCCAGCCTACACCACGTGCTCGTTTGGTCTGCACATGTCGATGAATAAGAGGACTCTCGCTGTCGCCCTTATGAGGCGAATCCATTTTGAAAATCTTTCTATTTGTGGCAGATGTGCTGTTGGCGAGTCTTCACTTTTAACTGTGATGTTACATATTTCTCGTTCTTCCCCAGTGTCGTATTGCGTTGTTTTTTCTTCCTGCGGCCATTCGGCCGGTGGACGTTGTAGAAACGGGGGCCCTCGGAACCACCGGTGCGACTCGTCGAACCTTTCTGGCGTGGTTCGGGTCGCGTCGTCTGCCACGTTTTCTTTGGACGGTAGCCAACGCCATTCGTTCTTTTTGGTCGTATCTTCTATTTCCGCCAGGCGATGAGCGACGAAAGCTTTGTACGCGCGGGGCTCCGACCTTATCCACACTAGTGCAGTACGAGAGTCGCACCAGTATGTCTTGCCCGCTATATCGTCATCGTGCTCACTGATCACGGTCTGCGCAAGACGAGCTCCCAGTAGTGCTGCTTGTAACTCGAGCCGTGGTATGGAGACTGGTTTTAGTGGTGTCACGCGGCTCTTGGCGGCGGCCAATGATATGTTAACGCTGCCGTCTGCTCGCTCCGTTCTCCAATACACGGCGGCTGCGTAGGCCTCCTCGCTTGCGTCAACGAAGGTGTGTAGTTGCCGCGTCGACACTGGGTTGTAATCGTAGCATCGTGGTATCCTCAGTTGTTCTAGGGCGTGAAGTGAAGTAATCCAGCCTTCCCATTTTTCTTTTAACTCTATTGGCAGAGGGTCGTCCCATTCCGCCTTGTAACGCCATGTGTCTTGGAATATTCTCTTCGCTGGGGTGGTCACTGGTGATATTAACCCCAGCGGGTCAAATAATGCCATTATTATGCTCAGCGCTTCACGTTTAGTTGGCAAGCGTTGTTTTTCTTTTACGTCGATCGGCATCTTCATGTTGTTTGTATTAAATCCAATATGATCGCTTTGTACATGCCAGAGCAGGCCGAGCGTCTTCTCAGTTTCTTTTCCGCCCAGGCGCACGGTCGCGTCGTGTTGTTTATGCTCTGTCGTTATTTCTTCTCTCCACAGAATATCGGCATAAAATAGCAGCTTAATACTCCAGTGTTTCAAATGATGGGTAAGGAGAACCGGATAACTTTTTTACTTGAAACGAGGCATTGCATCTTTGTCGACGCATCTTCGTTTTGTTTCATAATAGAAGCCTACAGGACACATCATCTACTTACCATCGTGAGTACTGTGTACTCGTTTGTTACCTTTATTTAATAAAAAAAATCAGGTACGATATGGTTACTTATAACGTATACTTACCTGCTATTTCAAACACACAGAATTTAAGCAGTATGCAGGATGTAGCTTTCTCAGTGCATTTTATATTGTACGAATAAAGTTTTTGCATTAACTAACTCACTTTAAATGATGGATACTGTTACGGATCGCCGTAACGCCGTTCGAAAAATGAATAAAACGTGTTGTTCACTGTTTGTATAGGAGGCAAGCGGCGGTGAGGAGGAACTTGTACTTTTTCTTCTTGTAGTGCCTTTTCGGTGGCTGGAGAGCGACTGCCGACCCTACCGGCCGGCCCGTCTTTTATATGATTCGGCCGCTGCTGGCCAGCGGACCCTTGCCTCACCCCCGCGCCTTTCTTTATTTCTTTAAAACTTTTATTTTTTAACAATCATATTTAACTATACAATATTCTTACATCTACTTATTACATTATTATGTACACAATACTTATTTTGCATTCTAAAAGGTTTTTAACTTTATAATTCACAATTTTTAAGCTGAGAACCCTGCCCCGCACCTCAGCACTATAAATATAAAACGTCGTGTCGCCCTACGCGTAGCTTCATTTGCTCCGCATCCGCGTCACGATAACATGCCCTATTGATGTTACAATTATCTTTTTTTTACTAGAAAGGTAATTTATATGAATGGTAATATGTAAGAAAAGTAATACATAATAAAGGTGATATGCAACAAAGGTAAATTAACTATAAGAATACAATTTATATTTTAAGCTCTATGCTAACTCTCGTTACTTATTCGATGCCTTTATTGGGAGAGTTATTGCATAGTTACAACATCATTCTTTTATATTATCGAATATAAGTTGTACATATTTAACAAATTAAATACAATAATTAGGACTACGGCTGCTTTTCCGTGTTGTTGTATGCACCCTCGCTAGTTGTCGAACCTAGCCGGACGCGACCCCCGTGGCTCCGCCCACCGCCCCTGAGTTGCTCAACCCGTGCTGGTTGTACTAAGCAGGTATCCCGTCGTTTTGCGTCGTGCATAGATACCTTGATAAGTTAGGCTGCGACAGCGTCTTCCGATATACTCGTAAAGTCTGAAGTCGACTCCAGCATGTCATTGTTGCAAAACGAATGACTCAACCTTAAAAAAAAACGCTCGCTCGTAATACTGTAACTGTACTAATAATGCAGAATACTTTTACGTTGTAACGCCATTCTGCAGATATTTATTTATTTATTTCGTAATCATCACATCTTTAACGAAGAAAGCTTCTGGAGTCACAACATCTGCAATGAAAAAAGTTTCTGGAGTCACCACATCGTCAGTGAAGAAAGTTTTTACCCAAGCAAGCAAGCAAGCGACCCTCCCTACGTGTACTTCTCTATCTATCATCAGAGGTAAAGTTATAAGGAATGTATTTTTTTTTGTGCTTTGGAATATTTGAATATTTGATATATAAATATTTGAACAAAACGTAGGAAAATAATATGAGATTTTGTAGGCTTGGCTTAGCTACGACTCGGCGATCCTCGAATTCGATTCCACACACGTACAAACGTATCAAGTATTCATATAGCCTAGCAAAAGATTTGGGCAATTTATGTATACAATATGAAAATCTTCCACGATACTAAAAATCCTATAGTCGGGATAGTAATTTATTTAAAAAATACTTTAAGCTTATATAATCTACCTGATCCTGTTTCAAAAGGCGTAATTCCTAAATAACAACTGCAAAGAAAATACATAGCTTTAAAGACATGTCCAACTGCACTACCTACTACCTGTCCGAAAGTCGTAAATCACGTCGCATGAAGGCTGCATTGCAGCTCAGTCAATTCCGTTAAGCCGTTGCTCGCTTGGACTGTAAACGCTGGATAGAAACAAATAAAAATAGAAACAGAAACAGAAACTTTTTTATTCAATGTAGATTATAACAATACTTATTGAAAGTCACTTTTTCAATCAACAAGAACTCGCTTACGTTAAATGTAAATAAATGTTTTTAAGCAATTCAATAAAGAAATTAGTCCAACGCGCTACTGGAGTGTGTGTTGGTGAACTTCACACGTCTTCGAAATAGTTTATTCCTCAGGCATACATGTTTCCTCACGATATGTTCCTTCACTGATGAGCATTTTAAGCGCTGATACGTGTTTCCAGTGTGTCGGAGAGGTATAAATTTTGATTTGCTTGCGTTCTGTAAAATTTATAGCGAAAATAAGTTATTATCAAGATTTGAAAATAAACTTTCGTTTAAAAATAATCAGATAATTTTTTGATTACAAATGATATCAAACAAGATTAACTTTAAAGGTAAACGTAGCGACAAATTTTTACCGAAATGTCATGCTTTAATTTCCTCATTTTTAAAACTGCCAAACTTCACTTCATTTGAAGCTTGAAATATTCATGAATTACGTTGCGCAAAAGCTCTCATGCATACATTTGCTCTAAACTATACCAAAAACTCTTGAAATTCAGTGAGGCTTGATATTGCATTGAAGCAACTCATTAAAAGAACAACGAAGTTTAAAAATAAAGAAATGTTTCGGGCTACCATTCAAGATTAATTAGTTCCGATGCTCCTGTTCTAATGCAAAATATCGTAAAACTCACTTTATTATTTGTACACATTACAAAAAATATAGTAGTCATCGTCTGTTAAAATAATACAATTTTTGGTTTTGAGACATGGATTTACATATTACACTAGATTAGTAATTACCGCGCCAAAACGTTGCCACTGGGCATATGGCCACAGCCATATGCCTAGCTTATGTCAGTTCGGTGTTCAATGTGACGCCGACAAAGTTGAGCCGAATAATCCGCGACAAAAAATGGGTAACTGCGTAGTGAAAGATTTAAGGTCACAAAAACATAATAAATCAAGCTGAATCATTTTCCACACATAAGTTTTAGTTCATGTTTTCATATAAACGTAAAAACCTAAAATAATTAAATAAAATTATCGAATATTGCGATTTAGGTTAAATGTTGCCACTTTTCCGCTTTTGTGATTATCCCACATTAACGGGAGACTATATAATTGATGAATGAAGTAAGTTAATTTGTTACCTCTGATTTTAAATATTTTGGTAATTATAATAAAAACTTCGTTTTAACTTTCATACAAAATAATTAATTATTCATTTTTTAGTTTATTTATGAATGGCCTATTAAATATATTTTATTACATATGTTATATTTATAATTTTATATTGATTATAATTTTACTTATATATAAAATTTATATTTTATATTAATTATGTTTTATTACCTATTTTATATTATTTGATTTATTAGTACAATAAAAATATTCATAAAAAATATGTTTTATTTTATCAGGTGATAAGAAAATATATTTTTTATAATAAAAACAATTGACTGCAGCTTAAAAAAACTCCTTTTTATTGCGTATTTTGGGTTAAGTTTCATATAGTAAGCCACACTAACCCGCCATTGCATGTTTGGTGTTTCTTTATCTAATTTTAGCAACGGTATCGTTTTCGCAACTTGTGTAAGTGAGACAGATATATGTTTATTTAAAATGTTTAGTAATTTCAAAGCTACGTCGTCGAGGTTGGATAGGGGTTACACTTTTTTCAATTTTTGTTTTGTATAACCTAATGTTTTGAGATTTAAGAAATAATTAAATTAAGCCTACAGCATCTACAATAATTCCTAATTACTCGTGTTCGAGGGGTAGAACTGCAATAAATATCAGAGTATAGTGACTTTGCTACTTTTGTCACATGCGAGTACTTACGAGTATATAAACTATATGTATAAACTACATTTAAGTTTTTTATTAAAAATTATTTTTAAGTACATGTTTATACAATGTTTTACATTATTTCGTATGGCTGAAATACAATTTTTCAACACCCTATTTTTTTCACACGGTAAAAAAGGTTAACTAGTATAAATTCCTGGCTCTTTATATAATTTTAATTTGATGTAAACGGCTCAGATTACATAATTAGGTCTTTAATCTCAGTTGAGCGAAATTTTGCTCTGCGTGAATTTATCTAATTCTTATCCCGTAATTTGATGAATTGAAACATTTAAATATTTTTTATTGTTAAATCGATTTCACTACTTGCGATGAGGCCAGAAAAATGAATCTCGCTTAAAGACCAAATCATTCTGCAAATTTTTACCACCTTTAATTTAATAGTAATAATAACTATATTACGAGTACATAAAGTATGGACTCGTAAATAAATAGAATTTATACATTACTAGCTGGTCCGACAGACTTAACACTTACCAGTAGGCGGGACAACGAGTTTCACTTTTCGAATACACTTCTAATACAAACTTCGAACTTCGAAATACAAATCTAATTAACACCACACACGGTCATTTAAAGTCATCAGTTGAACTGATATCAATTCAAACGCCAAAGAAATTCACACGGTCAGTTCAACTGATCATTCCAACTGATCAGTTCAAACTAGGGTTATTGATATTTTTTAGAATGTTGGATTTTCGATATATCTTTAGCCATATGCAAAGAGTAAACCCAAAGAGTTTTTCTTCAATTTTATACAAATGAAATACAAAGAATCTTTTTTCCCGTCCTCCCGACCTATTAAAATGTAGTGTCAACACCGACGGTATCGAAATAAAAGTGTCACAGTCAGGTCACATCATCATATCTTTTGACTGAATAATACACATTTATTATATTAAATATTAGACTTTAAAATAATTGAATATTGCAAAATTATATTTTAATGCAAGTATCATAAAACAGCTTAAAGAAGTTTCAGTAGTTATGAAACTTACAAATTCTTGTATTGCCATGGAGATGAAATTCACGTGCAATACTCGTATGACCGATTTAAATTTTTTGAATCTTAGTTTCAGAGAGCATAAGGGTTCTGTGACAGAAAACATCTGGCGTGTGCCTGCTGTACTACCGTATGTCAGAGGAATCACAGACAAGGTTGGCTACGAGGTGGATTGAAAAGTACTCGGCCTAACCAAGAAAATAAACACATACTAAATCAGTTTTTATTTTTCTACATAATCACCATCAAGTTCAATACACTTTTGCCACCTCCCCTTCCAAGCATTTAGACCGTTGAAAAAAAATGATTCTTCCTTAGAGTCAAAATATGCGTCTACAGCTGCTATGACCTCGTCGTTTGTCGAAAATCTTTGACCTCCCAAGTGCTTTTTTAGGTTAGGGAACAGAAAGCCACAGTTGTGAATTTCAGCCATTGACTGTACTGACGTGTGAACACGGGCGTTATCTTGATGAAACAGGACTTTTCATCTGAGCATTCCTCGACGTTTTTCTTTTATTTCCTCTCGTAAACGACGTAGTAAGGTGCAGTAGTAATCAGAGTTTATAGTCTGACCCCTTTCAAGATAATCAATCATAATCACACCTTTCGATTCCCAGAATACTGAAGCCATCACCTTATTTGCCGACAAAATCGACTTAGCCTTTTTAGGGGGTGGTGAACCAGGTCTTCTCCACTGTTTTGATTGTTGTTTTGTTTCCGGTGTACAGTAATGAACCCATGTTTCGTTCATAGTAACAAAACGATTCAAAAAATCATCTGCATCGGCTTCAAATAACTCCAAACAGTCGCGTGAAATAGTCAATCGCGTCCTTTTTTGTTCAACTGAAAGCAGTCGCGGAACCCACCTCGCAGACACCTTGTGGAAACCCAACTCGTTGACAATGATGTTTTGAGTTCGTTCATAAGAGATGCCTATAATCTCGGCTATCTCTCTAATTTTTAATCTGCGGTCTCCCATTGTTAAATCAAGTACTTTTTTAATATTTTCGTCAGTAGTTGACGTCGAAGGCCTTCCAGAGCGGGGTTCATCTTTCACACTCTCTCTACCACGCTTAAATTCTGCTATCCATTTTTGACGGATGAATATGACAGAGCACAACCGCCTAATATACTGACCACGTCATCATGGATGGCTTTTGATGATAGCCCCTTCTTATGGAGGTACTTAATGACGGCACGCTGCTCGATTTGCTCCATTCGCGGAAATTATGTCCGATTACTTTGTTAATAAATTTATAAAATCACAACTAAATATCGCACACGTTTCGAACTTCACACAATGAACTAGTCTGAACTGAACTAAATAATGTGGGTAGATTTGATTTTTAGAATTGAATGGATCTGTGTTAGGCCGAGTACTTTTCAATCCACCTAGGTACATCTTGAAGCGAGCTTTCATTAAAACATAGGTACTACAGGCCGCCGAAGAAGATTAGTCAATTTTTACCATCCATCAAGTGTAACATTCCTCTACAAGATGCAGATGTGTACAAGCTAGATTGTGAATGTTGGCTCTCTTACATAGGTCACACAAAAAGATCTATAAAAACCTGCGTGAAGGAACATATAGCTGACGTGAAGCACCGACGCTCCTGGAAGTCTGCAGTCTGTGAACATGTTCTAGATCGTCTCCACCATTACATCAGATTTGATAAACCACAAATCCTCGCAAAAAAAACAACGATTCCTATCAAGAATGATACACGAGATTATTGAAATCAAAAAACATCCTAATTTCAATAGAGAAGATTGATGGGTGCTGCCGTCTGCTTGGGGTCCTATAATTAACAAAATTAAATTCAAACTCAAGCATGCCACTACCACTACTATTCAAAAACTGAAGGTAGCCGGGCTAACTATAACATTGGGACGTCAAACATTTCAGTCCTCCTCGTGACCATGTGTGGTGTAAAGCACCCGATACGTCGAGAATTAAAAATAAATTGAAATAAGTATATTAAACGCGATAAAATTCGTATACATAGTTTTATCCAATTTCGCAATTTTTTAGTTTTTAATAAAAAATTTAATTTTTTTAATCGCCGTAGAAAATTAACATGATGAGAAAAAAGCTTCATTTCTTCTTATAAAAATATTAATTTCAATTAAAATAGAAAAAACCTAATAGGATCTAATCGTCAGTAATCAGTGTTGCCACTTCTTACATTAATCTCAAATCAAAGATGAGTTGAACTTTGTGTATGTGGACTCTGCATCATCATTTACCACAGTGAAGTTTTAGGCAGCTGGCCGTGACAGCTTGGGAGATGATGAATGTTCGGGAGGTTCAAAAACTGCAACTACTGACGATAACATCGCTAAAGTTCACCAAACAACCGCCGAATCAAAGTGAGAGAGATAGTAGAGGCTACGAAAATGTTCTGAAAAAAGGTTCTCGAGTGGCAGCCGGTAAGTGAAGTGTAGGGTGATCCCCACTTAATAGAATGACGACCTAGTAAGTCATGCAAGAAGTCGATGGATGCAAGTGGCTCAGGATTGTATTTTGTGGCGTTCCTTGGGTGAGGCCTATGTTCAGCATTGGACTTGTATTTGTAATGATGAACATTGTAATGATGAATTATGGCCACATTTGCAGAAAAAGAAAATCCTGTTCCACCATGACAACGCGCCGTCTTACACCTCCGCGGTTACCATGGGAAAATCATGGCTAAAGATTGCGCTCGGAGGGCAGAGATTTTCGTCAAATGAGGAGGCAATCATCTTCGTGAACAATTATTATTCAGAGAAAAACGCCGAGTTCTATTTAGAGATTGATGGGAGCATCGTTGGGAGAAGTGTGTAGAGTTACGAGGAGACTATGTAAATAAAAATTTCTTGTATCTTTGTTAGGTCGGAAACTTTTCAGACCACCCACGTATGTTTTATAACAAATTATATTACGATACTAACATGTGTTAAAAGCTATCTTTTAACATATTTCAACATAAAATTGCGATATAGTGATTCATAATATAATTTTTTAGTTCCTATAAAGTCATATTTTATTATACTCATATTATATTCATTATGAGTAGCAAAATCGTGCACTTGTCAGGACGACCACCGATGCTTTGAGGCCAATATTTTATATTTTAGCATCTATATCGTGTGTACCTTGCAAAAACAATACGTTGTATTATAGCGCAACATCTTTTATCAGTTTCACAGTTATAGCCATGTGCCCGTCAGGGTAAATGTATTCTGTGGCCATGTGTGACGGCATTCGAGTCTTGCGCTGCTTGCGATATTTATTGAAGTTGTGGTATTCTTAAGTTTTAAGTACTGATTTATTAATTTTAGTTGTTTCTTGTGTTTCCACTATAGATACATTGTTCACGATACACGTACACGCTATGTGACCATTTATAATGTGGAATGTTCAATGAGTGCTACACTGACAAAGAGCCAGACTTTATACTATACGTTGATTCGTATTGGTATTGGAAAAGTTTTCAACTAGCAATAATCGTACCTCGGATTAACCTCACGGTTACGACAATGCATCTGCGCAGTTACCACTACATTTTTCATCCTTTATTATTCGAGAAAAATCTGTTTACTCATAAATATACTTCTACTTCGCTACAATTCTTCGAAATTTTCTATGGTTCATATTTACGCCGCCAATACACTGCAAAGTCGCAATGGAGCTTAATTTTAATTAAACCAGCTATTTATATATATTAGTTTGATAATACTATCAAAGTGGTAAACTTCCTAAAATGGGAACATCTTCAATGTAGTTGAAGTCTATTAAATACGCATTAAGATAAGACAAAAACAACTGATGCTCTCAATCGTTTGATTGTTTAATCTTGATCAAATAGCGAAGCGACAGCAGCCTAATGCTCAAAGGATCGTGGGTTCGAATCCGCCATTCACCTACTGTCGTAAATCACTCCTAACACAAGCGTTTTAAGCTTACCAGGAGTGATTAAGAGAATATTAGTAATGTTTATAGTATTGCTAGAATTTTTTAAATATATATGAGACCACATGTTGAGCACCAACTTTCAAATAAAAAAAAGATCATCAAAATCGGTTCACATAAAAAATACGATTGACCCCACGGGCCATCCCCGCAACTTCCCACTAAGTTGAAATGCAAAGCGCTTCAAATTTCACCTTTTACGACGTTTTTAAGGTGAAACCTACGGACTGTTCCCAGCCATTCTCCCGCAAGATGGCGTTGAAGTCAACATTTTTAGTTTATTTGGATTTTTGTGTAATTGGAAAATTATTAAGTCCTAGGAGTAGACTTAGCGGTAATCGGATATTACCTTTTATTGGAATGGGTCATATCATTGCCTCAAAATCCACCCAATTCGACATTAATTTTGATTATCACATCTGTCATTGATTATAGTGTCGTTTACACACACAGACGTATCCCTACGTTTACGAAGCTAGAACACTAGATGGCGTGTATGTAAAAAACAAGTTTTTAATTTTTGTGTACCTATGTGTAGATTGGGTAGGTAAAACTACAAAACGCTATGTACGATTGTTGTAAAAATAAAATTTATATTTGTTGGCGTAAACTATTTAATTGCTTTATAACTTTGGGAAATAAATTATGTCAACATTGATTACAATATAACGCAGTTTTATTTTATTACATTACACTAGTGAATTTTTTATCAAAACAGAAGTACCTATTTGAAGCAACATAATTATACTGATACATGCCTATTCACTCAAAACTAATAACACTGATGGTTTGTAACAGTACCAATTATTACAATAATTAGATATTTCATAACCAACACGTAAGAAACTACAATTCACAAACAAGAGATAACAACAAATCTATAACACGATTTATTTTGTGATAATAACCAAGAAGTTTGAAATTCGAAGCACTCAACAAAAGCTTTTAGTAAAACAAAAATATAAATCCTATACCTACGAGCAATTCTTGTATATATATATATATATATATATATATATATATATATATATATATATATATATATATATATATATATATATATATATAATCGGAATCTCGGGAACGGCTCCAACGATTTTCATAAATGGTCGTTTTATCCCCGTTTTCAGGCAATGAAAAACTGCTACAATATAAGAAGGTAAATTTTAACAATATAATAATGGTCGTAATAGCTTGCTACATATTTATTTATCTATGGTAATAGCTCAAGAGGATAACGCACTGTCGCGAATTCGTAGTTTCATGGTTCGCGTCATGTCTTAGGATTGACTTTTTTCCCTTTTTTTTTTTCAAGTTCACTTCTTTTGTGAGAAAATCTATTATTTCGAGCCCTTTTGTAGTATTTTTTTAAAATACGAAAATTTTATTGCACTCATGATTTTTCATTTTAATAACTGTAGTGACAATGAAACGACGGAGTTCAGATGACAACTGTTTTATTAATCAAGGCGGTTTTCTAATATATAATATTTTAAGACTACCCACAACACCTTCCCCTTAAGGAATAAGTTTTTAACAAAAGTGATTTATTTTTAAATAATCTTACCAAGAAAGACATGAATAAAAAACTTACTTTAGTACATTTTTTTTTACCATAACCTTAATCTTTTTTTTTCTTTTGTGATTACAAAGGATTAATTAAACCGGTTATTTTTTGTTTTTATTTACTTTACTTCGAGTGAGAGGCGGAGAATAATTTTCATTAACTTCAATATTTAACATTGTCGGTTCATATTCATCGTTCGAAGAATATTCCTCATTTTCACTACTCGTAAAAGTAGTTTTTGTTGTCATTGAATTATGTTCTTTATTCTCATGTACTATTTGTGCTGACGTTCTATTTTCTTGTGTTTTATCTTTTTTTAGATGTCTGCGATTGCGGTGATACACCATTCCTCTTTTAGTTTTAATAAAATATGAGCGGGGAGTCGCCGCTTTTGCAATGATATGACCTGGAATTTTAGAATTATTTTTTTCTATCATAGTCACCTTATCGCCGACATCCAATACAGGTAAAGGCTTGGCACGTAAATCATAATACATTTTGTATTTATTTTGTTTATCTAGCATAACTTAGTGTTGAGTCTCATTATTTACATGTCCTATTTTTAACAGGTCTGGGTGCACAGGTAACCTGCATTTTAACCTACGACCCATCAGCAGCAGTGCGGGAGAATTCAAATTATCGCGAGGCGTATTTCGATAACTTAGCAAATTTAAATAAAAGTCACTTCCACTATCTATGGATTTTTTTAATATCTTTTTTATTGTTTGCACGGCTCTTTCACTCTTACCATTTGATTGTGCGTAATTGGGTGATGACGTTATGTGTTCAAATCCCCACTCCACCGCAAAGTTTTTAAATTCCCGACTTGAAAATTGTGGACCATTATCGCTTATTGCAATGTCTGGTATCTCATATCTAGCAAAATTTTCTCTCAGTACGTTTATGACGCTTTTAGAAGTAGTTTCATGTAACAATGCTACTTCCGTAAAACATGAATAATAGTCCACAATAATCAGATATGATTTTTTACCATACTGAAATATGTCCGTCCCGATTTTACTCCATGGTAAATTTGGAATAGAAACAGCAATCATCGGTTCCTTACTCGAGTTATTTGAATTCTCTCGACACACTACACACCTATTTACATATCTCTCTATATCATAAGAAATCCCTGGCCAGAATAGCACTTCACGTACGCGCCTTTTACAGCGGTCTATCCCTAAATGTCCATCATGTATAATTTTTAACATTTCGGTTCTTAAGGAACTGGGAATTAATATTTGTTTGTTTTTAAATATAACGCCATCTACACAAAATAAATCTCCTCTCATAGACCAATAATATTTTAAATTATCTTCAATATCTCGTTTATATTCCGGCCAACCCTGATTTATATATCTCATTAAAAGTTTTAAGTTATTATCTTTCAAAGTCTCATTTTTAATTACACTTAATTTTTTATGTGAAACGGGCATGTTAGAAACTGCCATATGTACTTGACATAATACATTATCACTCACTTTATCATTATATAGTTCTGGAATAGGAGCACGTGATAATGTATCGGCCAAGTACATATATTTTCCAGGCTTATATGTAACTATCAAATCATAACATTGTAATCGTAAAATCATTCGCTGTAAGCGTGCTGGTATCGAATCTAAGGGCTTTTTAAAAAATGCTTCCTAACGGTTTATGATCTGTTTCAATTAAAACATCACTTTTACCGTAAATATATTGGTGGAACTTTTCACACGCAAAGAGAATAGCTAGCATTACTTTTTCTATCTGCGCATATCGTGTCTGTGTGTCGGTGAGTGTACGTGAAGTATATTCAATAGGTCGGCCGCCCTGCAACAGCACGGCTCCTAGCGCTACACTGCTCGCGTCCACCGAAACTACAGCCGGTTGCGATACGTCATATAAAGCCAACACGGGTGATTTGCTTATTAAATCTTTTAATAAATCAAACGCATTCTGTCGTTCACTCTCCCAACACCATTCTATGTCCTTTTTCAATAATCGAGTAAGCGGATAAATACGCTCAGAATACTTAGGTATAAACTTAGATAAATAATTTACGGCTCCTAAAAATCGTTCTAATGATTTTCGTTCTTTTGGAGTTGGCATATTTTTTATTGCTTTTACTTTTTCTAAATCTGGTTTCATCCCGTTTTTGTTAAATATATGACCCAAGTAAGTCACTTCCTCAACGCATATACGACATTTATCTTTATTAAATTTTAAATTAATTTCACGAGCCCTATTTAATAATGCATTTAAACGCCTATCATGTTCGTCTTTATTTCGTCCCCAGCATATTATATCGTCTATAAAAGAATCTACTCCATCTAAATCCTCTATTAATTGCGTAATCTTAGCACCTTACCTCCGAAGCGCAGTTTAACCCATAAGGTAATCTTAAATACTGATAGCGCCCAAACGGTGTACTAAAGGTGCATAAGTCTGAACTCTGATCATCAAGTTTTATTGCCCAAAAACCTGAATTTGCGTCTAATACTGAAAAAAAAACTAGCTCCGTGATATTTTAGTGGCAAGTTCCTTGATGGTTGGCAGTTGGAAATGTGCACGCTGTATAGCATTATTAAGAGGTCTCGGGTCTAAGCAAATTCGCAATGTTCCGTTCTTTTTTGCTGCAATTACTATTGAATTAACCCATTGTGTTGGGTGAGTGACCTTTCTAATGACTCCTAAGTCAGTCATCCTGTTTAATTCTTCTAATAATTTATCACGTAATCCTAGAGGTACTTTTCGCGGAGCACAAACTACAGGTTTAACTGATTTATCAATAACTATATGGTACTCACCAGGTAAGCATCCTAAGCCTTCAAAAAGATCCGAATTTTCTACCAAATTAATGCCGTAAACCCGTTGAATTAACCCTAGTTCCGAACACGCTTGTCGACCCAGCACACTTTCACAATTAATATTTGCTATTGCAAATTTTAAAACATACATTTTACTTTTATGCCACCATTTAAGATGACAAACTCCTCTTATCGGAATAACATCCCCGCTAAACGACTGTAATTTCCTTTTATTATTATTGCATATCATTTCCGTGTCAAACCCCAGCGTTAAAAATCTCTTATAACATAACACATTAATGTCGGCACCGGTATCCAGCTTAAAACGTTCAAAGCCACACTCGCCTCTTAATACCTCGTACCAGTCATCGCCGCCGATTTTGTTCTGCGTTTTATCCATTAACACAGATACATAAAACGACTCACAATCATCATTATTAGATTTTTCTGTATTCACTTCTATTTCATACATTTTTTTAACACTATTTTTACATTTACACATCCTAGCGTAATGGCCGTAGTTACCGCACACATAGCATTTCACCGTAATAGCTGGACATGAACCTACATCAGTACACTGAGCACCACAACGCGGACAAGGCGACGTCGCGGTCCCGCCGTGCGCAACTCGCGCGCCGCGCCGGCCGCCGCGCCCGCCGCTGCGTCCGCCACCGCGCCGCTCGCCGCCGCGCATCGCCAGCGCCTCAACGCGCACGGGCCCGAAGCTCGCCGAACTGCCGAAGCTACCTGTTTCCATCACACGCTTGCTGTCTGTTGACATTTCATCAGCTTGACATATTTTAATTGCTTTCTCCAGAGTCAATTCATCTGTCCGTAACAACCGGTCCCTTACAATTGTGCTCCTTATGCCGCACACAATACGGTCGCGAATCAACTCTTGCTCTAAATTTTTAAATTCACAGTTTTTACTGAGTAACTTTAACGCTGTTACATATTGATCAATAGGTTCTCCAGTTTCTTGATACCTCGAAAAAAATTTATATCTCAGTAATGTTATATTAGATTGAACACCGAAATACTCGTCAAATTTTTTCATCAATATTTCGATGTCCTCACGCTGCTCTTCTGAATCGAATGTAAAAGTCTCATAAACATCAAATCCATCTGATCCAATCAGATTAATGAGCAAACTCGCCTGTATGCTTCCCTCTTCTTTGTGCACCCCCGATGCTTTAAGAAAAAGATTGAATTGTGCCTTCCACCGCTTCCATGCGTCAGCCCGGCCGACGGGGCTGCCATCTAAACTCAATTCGGTTGGCGGTCTTGCATGCTCCATCCTTTACACTTAATTTAGAATACAAATTAACGTTATTCAAACGTAAAATCCAAAACTATTTAGGTATTTTAACCGCTGCCACCATGTAGTGACAATGAAACAACAGAGTTCAGACAACAATAACCAGTTCAGTTTTCTTCTATTATGTCGGTAAGATCAAAAATATTCTTCATATTTTATCAGTATGTATTTTTAATCTAAATATAACTTCCAAAACACACGATTTCCAAAAAAAGATACCGAGAAATGCTCGGTCATCCAGGTACTATACAATATAATATAAACAAATCTTCCTTCAATTCTATATGAGTAGGGTTGCGTTCGGAACACAAGATCTAGAACACTAAAATGTACAAAAATTCACTTATCTTTTTATTTCAATGTTATCTTTATATTCCTGGAAGAATTGGCCGACGAATAAGAAAAATATAACTCAGATTATAATAAGCTATTTATTTATAAACAATAAAGCACGGAACAGAAAAAAGGATTTTATGTAACTGAATTATATTTGTTCCGGAACGCATCATAAGGTGTGACGTAGTGACGAGTGAACTTGAGCTCTACAAAATATAACAAACTAATAATGTGTGTCTGTCTGAAACTGTTTGCAAAATGCGTAAAGGGTGTTAAATGTAACCCGGCAAAACCATACTTTAGCAAATGTTTGCAAGTTTAATTTTGTGACTACTTTGGTAGTTTACCGATTTATAATAATTGTATTTATTGTTGACCAAAAACATATTCAAACACATTCATATATGAAACACTGACACGTATGACGTAGGTAATCTGTATTGTGACGATATTTCAAAAAAATCACGGGCCAGCCGTTTATAATACTATCGAAAACATAATTGCGTTTTTAGAATAATTAATTACTATTCCTACGATAAATTACAATATAGTCTCAAATATATACTAGAGAAATATTGCAATTCGAATCAATGAAAACATACATACAAAATATGTATAATACACAAGAAATTCCGCGCGCAAATCATAGCGCGTGACAACCGAAATCAGAATATATTTTATACAAGTCAAACAAGTGAACGTCGTGAAGTTTGGCAACGCTTTTATTTCTTTAATTCAAGGTCAGGAATACGTTGTTAGTACCGTAGACTTCTCTGTCTACGGTAGTTTGTTTTGAGGAAGGACGGCAATGTCGCTTTACCTACGACTTTTGGTATGCCACACAACGATAATAAGTAATAAAATTATTTACAAAAAACATAGGTGTCTAGGGTCATTAGTTTTATGTTATTTTATACTGTTTTTTTAACGGTTGGAAAGGAAATTAACCAATTATTGAACTTAAGATATTGATTTATCAGAATTATTTAAGATCACTTGGATGCCATCTAGCGTGCCAATGTTTAAACGTCGCCTTTCGTTTGCTTGTCAAAAGTCACGCACACTACTAAAGAAGTGTCAAATTTTTCCGGGATTTCACTATTGTTTTTCTCGGTATATAATGTTAGTTATTGCCTCTAAAGGTCAGACGCGTACACATTTCATTGTAGAGAAGTGATAAAATGATTAGTTTTAAAGAAAGAGTGTCTGTGTTTAGTGTATATTTTGGTTAAAAAATGTATGGGCGGACGGTCGACGCATCCACCTTAAGCTCCTCGGGCTTTTTTGACTTTGATGTGGTTTGCGACAATCGACGCAGTTTTTTTTGAGCTTAATAAAAACCTTCCTAAAAAAAATTATTAAACGAAAAATTTTCAATTTATTTTGAAAAAACACTTTCGCGAGATTTCTTTCGATAACAAATATCTCTCGAGCGAAACAACAGATTTGGATACGGTTCATGACAATCGACGTCGTTTTTTGAGTAGAAGAGCTGATTAGGTTATAGAATTAATCAAAACAAGGGTGTAAAAGTAATTCCAGCAAAACCACTTTTTGAAAATTAAAAAAACTTGAATATTTGAGGTTTTCTCAGAATTTACTGCGCTGATTAATATTCGATAAATTGACACAAAATCTAAGTAAAATGAGGCCCTTTCAGATGCCGCAAACCTGTTTTTGATCGGATACTCGGTTACAAAGTTATGAAATGTTTACATACATATACACATACACACACACACACTCACATAGAAGCACGCGCACGCGCACTCACGTGCATACGAACATCATCGCAAAAATAGCCAGAATAATACCTACGAAGGACCTCGAAACGTCAAGATCTGATGAGAACTTGATTTCCAAAAACCGAGATGAAAACCGAAAGCGAAACGAAGAGATTCGCAATATGGCAGGATTGAAAGATGACCTTATCACAAAAATTGATAGGGGCGTACTCCAATGGCTTGGGCACGTTGAACGAATGAGTGAAGACCGAATGGTGAAGAAAATATATAGAGCGAAAGTAAATATTAAAAGGTGTCGAGGTAGACCGAGACTAACTTTCGAAGACCATGTGAGCAAATTGCTCGAAGAGGGGAGGGTCAAGAGTACTCGGATACCTAGACGTGCATGTATGAAGAATTTAATGAACCTGAAAGAAGCGAAAGAGGTATGTAAGGATCGTGACACTTGTCGATCTGTTCTCTCTGGCTACCCCGTTAGGGATTGTGCGTGACGATAAGTAAGTAAGTAAGTAAGAGATGAAAACAACAAATTTCCGATTTTTTGAAGATCGTTCATTTTTATACCGGGAATTTAAAAATACGGTCGAATTCAGAACCTCCTCCTTTTTTTAGTGGGTTAAATTTTTTAAGGTGGTTTTAATTTCAGACAGTATAAATCCACTGCTCAATGCAGGGTGAATTTCCTGCTCAAGTTAATTTCCCTTATTCCACGCAAAGGCGTTTTTGCGTCCGTGATATCTGTTACTCAATACATCTCATTAGAGAGATATTAACAGATATCAGTCTCAGATGCTGATAAACTACATAATGATTTCCGAAATTATAAAGCTTTTAATTATTTTCGGTAATAATACATCTTTATCTCGCTAGTTAAAGTTAAGCCAAAAACCGATATGTATAATTTTAGACACATTGACTTTCAAAAAGAAAAGTGTAATTTGAAATGACCCAGCCCCTAATAAACTTAGCGCTTAGCAAAGCGAAATGTTTATCCATAAATTTTTATTTAGGTGGTTCTACGGCAAAAATTAAAGTAATAAATAAAAACAAATTGTACATTTTCTTCAAAAAACGGGTACTAGAATTACATTAAGGGTAAACTTACGGTCAGTCTTGTATAGTTATTATGTGAAAGGTAGACGTAATGTATTTTATTAATCAGGATTATAGCCCGATAAAGAGCTTGAAAATGAATAACGCGACATCTTTACGCGGAAAAGCGACGCTACAATGCGAACAGGTTGGATCGACCAAGGAACCATCACGCTCACATGGAATTTTTAAATTATTAATTCATCCCATCAAAAGTCCACTGCTGAACAGGGGCCTCCATAGATTGCCCCATATGAGTTGACAACCGCAGTTTTTTTTATCAGGATCCTGCTGGTCGTCTCCTATTTCATTTCCCTACGTCAGCTGTCACAACAGCTATGTGATATGGGTAGTAAAAGAGGTAGTACCTTACGCCGACGGTACTAGGTTCACATAGAATACTAGCGTAAAATATTAACGTAATGCTGGTGCTGCTGTTTAGAATGGTGAGTGACGAGAAATGGAATGTTATTGGTAATAAAGTATTCAATTTTAGTTTTTAGGGATGACAACACACGTGCATTTTGTTTCTTAAATAAAGAATACATCTACATATTCTTTTCTACTCTACTCTATTACTTCAGTATGTCCTTACCACCAGATGGACTGGGTGCTCGTTTATCACACTTACTTCTATGAAAGAGGGTGTACCGAGTATAAAGACCTTTGTGGCTTAGTGACTTACTTGACTTCTGAGTCACAGGCACCAAGACAATATTTCTGATTAATTATTGATTTTAAGTCACTCATGTCTACCCCAAAAATTTTAATACGAATAGGTAGGCATAAAGAGGTGTGAGGAAAACGTGACTTCACGTCGTTCTTCTTGACAGGTGAGGTTAGTGTTTGGACAAAAGTCCAAACACTAACCTCACCTGTTAAAGTTTAGCTACGATAATTGGCGATTCAAAAAATCTAAAACCGATAAACGTTAAATTAGATAACTACAGGAAAATATCTACAAAATTTAACTTTTAATTTCCTAGTTAGTTAGTAGTTCCTAGCTCAACTTTCACATAAGTATAAAGTGGTGTAAGGGGGATGTGAGAACATTACGCCAAATCCCAACCTCATCTACTTACGACCCATCCACCCATTTCTTATAAATTCTGTTACTAAAAATATTTTAATTTTATTAAACATAATTTTTTACAATATTTAAAGATATCAACTCCGACAACAAACAACAAACTAACATATTATAACATAGGTTAAAGTCAACCAGTGGAAAAAGAGGCTGATTAACTTACGAGCTACCCCTAACTTCTTTTTTGGTTTTATTCCATGCCAAACCAAGCAACCTGCTGGTGCCTGGTGAGCTGGCGATATGATGCATCCAATAAAGCGTGTAAAACATTATTGATGAATAATTATGAGAATAATTCAAACATCATTTTAAACTAATTTAATAAATAAACGAAGCAACGCTATTGCACTATATCATTTTATTTATATTTCTTCATCATTATTAACCCTTACCAGCCTATCTTGCCTTTTCTAAGTAGGTTTGTTGTGCTGATGTGCGACATGCTTAGTGTTTTGGATATCTCAGTTTCAGAACCCTAGTTTTCACCTAATTGGGTAATGTCATCACAAGACTGGATGTTTTATAGGTGGCTTTTTCTGATAATTATTGTAGCATTTTTGTAATCACCCAATGGGAAGTAGTTAATGACTTTGGCAATGTAACATTGTATCAAGTTTTAAATGAAATGACCAACGTTTTCAAAAAAATATTTTATTTTCTTCAAATTTCTTAGAAATGTAAATTCATTAATTAGAATAGTGATAAAAATGTAGTACTTTTAAACATTTTGATAAAAATAATTTAAAAATTTCGATATATTTCGAAGGTTACAATTAAAAACACTTTCAATTTGCATCACAAACCTTATTTTAAATTGTCGGTGCATTACCTTTCAAACAGTTTTGAGTCAACGCCGCTTTGGTCACCGTATACGGCATTACTCGACCACATTTCAACGCTTCGGAAATATCGTTCTAAATGTTCATCCTTTTCTTTTAGATCAGCAGTGTTGGAATCACATGTATTGCCACTGAATGCTCCATCAGAATTGCAGTTGGAATAAGATAAGTTCCTTAGTAATTCATAATGGGAAAGGTCCATTGATAGTTGGGAAACGTTATCGGCGCTATTGCTGAAATTACTCGATTTCACACTGCTCAGAATCAAATCTGGTGTGACCCTACTTTGTCCCGCTGGATTTTTATTCGCAGTTAGCGTTGAAAAATCTCCGTTAATCACCTTGTCTTTCTTAAATTGATCTAACGCAATATCTAAAGATCTAACAGGTCCACTAATGTTTAAAGATTTACCTCCAAAAAGTCCAAATTTGTGATTTCCAGCAGGTCCATTATTGTAAGACTTAGTTCTATTCACGATTTTCTTTTCTATATTTGCAGTTGATTTATTTTCCATGTTTTTTTATCTTTATAATTTGGGTAATTAATTGCATTATTGCTAATTTAACGGTCTAGTATCACATTTTGTTTAAAATTAATATTATGACATTGTCAAAGTAACCACAAAGTAATATTTAGTCATAATAGGTACAGATAAACCTATTATGAAAGAGATTTTAATGTAAACTTTGTATGAAACGGGTGTTTAGTTCAAATTTTATAGCTTTAAAATTATTCGCTCTCCAGTATACTATATGACGAATCTATGACTATAGCGCTGGCGTACAGTGACGACTTAAAAATATCTACCACCACATTTCGCCCCGTGGGAGCTCAAAAGGTGGCTGTGGAAAATATCAGAATTGTCTTATGGCTACCGCTAAATGATGATGACCATTGTCATCGTTTCCAAAAGTTCACTGAATGACGTTTGCGCTATCAGCTTTTGCCGCTGTTGTACTTTTACGGGAATAAAGAAAACTTCACGTGTTCAGTTGTTTAATTACTACTAAGTATCTAATAATCATCTTGTTAACGCACACGTAAAATGCCCAAACTGGCGGCAAGAAGTAACATCAAAGCTGCAAGACGTCTGGTCGCCAATTGATTCCAAATCCTTACTAACAAGGGATATCATGTCCAGCTGTGAACTTTTACAAGCTGATAAAGAAAATTAGATTGTAGCGATGAGGAGCTAGCCCATTTTTATCATTACAGGCATGTCCTGACTGGGGGGATGTCCTGTCTTAGGGCACTGAAGTGTTCTAGGTCCCGATGTCCAATAGTATTACTAGATTTGACAAAAACGTTTGACGCTGTCTCTATCCCCATCTTTATACATAAAATGGAAGATGTGTATACGAGGTATTCCACTCGAGTTACTTAAGGACTACCGTAAAGGGAGGTCACAGGGAGTAAAAATGGACTAAACTGTAAGTGACCGAATAATATTGACTTACGGTGTCCCACAGGGCAGTTTCTTGGGCCCAACCTTATTTCTAATCTACATGAATGACCTCTGTAAAATTAAAACTGGGGACGCTAGGATATTTTCTTATGCTAATGACACTGCTGTGGAATTTTCTGGATCATCTTGAACTGCAGTAAGGACTGAGGCTAAAAACGGGTTGTCAGTAATTGGTGAATGGCTCAAAACTAATCTGCTGTCACTAAATACACAAAAATACAAACTAAATGAATTTTCAATTTTCGACAGTAACCAATCCAGTAATAATTCTATCTATCTATCTATAATCCAAAAATCCGGTAAATATGCTTATTGTCGTTGTGCCTCTATATGTAAGGTAGCATCAACTAAATACCTTGGTATTATAGTAGTCAAAAGTCTTTTTTAGCAACACCATATTGATCTTATCGCGAGTAGAACACGCAAGCTGATGTGGATTTTGATATTGTTACGAGCTTGAGGTTCGTGACAATAAAAACTGCCGATTGAATTACCAAAATTTACACTTTAATTTTCTTTACACCAATTAAATCTTAAAACACTAATAATTAATCACACTGATTCACTTTATTTCGCTCCGAAGCTTCGCTTGTCTCGCCAAATTCAATACTAGATGGCGCTGTTGGTTGAAAGATTAGTCATGGCATTTTCTGGAAAGCTCTGCTCGCTCTGTTACCCAACACGAGATGGCGCTAGTGCCAGGTACCAGCCGTCAACTTAGGCGCGCAACACTGCCCCCTCCTAAAATCCGTCCTCCTCGTCCCGAGCATTATCGGCCCCACAATAACGCGCCGGGCGATCCACATGGACGATCTTAGGAGTCTCTCTTGCGCCTTTCTGTATCCGGTAGGTTAGATCGTTGATCCTGGTCACGATCTGGTACGGGCCGTCCCATTTAGCTTGAAGCTTAGGAGATTGCCCTTTGCTGCGGACTGGATTGTGCAACCACACTAGTGAACCTTCTTCGAACCCTTTGTTGTTCATTTTGCGGTCATACCGGGTTTTCATCTTTTCGGACATTTGCTGGCCTGTCTGACGTGCCTCTGAAATGTCATTCATTTTGTTCCACAAGTCATTTGCATAATCGATTATACTGCGTGGGGCACCAGGTGGTATCCCGATGATCAGGTCCGCAAGCAGCCATAATTCTCTTCCAAAGTTTGCGAAAGCTGGTGTCAATGATGTACTTTCGTGAACAGCGCTTCGATATGACAACAAAAATGGTTGTATGTGCTTGTCCCAATCACATTGCCGGTTGTCTACAACTTTTGATAGGTACCTCTCCAATGTCTGATTAAATCGTTCTACCATTCCATCAGATTGCGGATGATAGGAAGTCGTTCTTGTTTTATGAGTACCCATAACTCGGAGAGTTCCCTGGAATATTTGAGACTCAAAATTCCTTCCTTGATCGCTGTAAATCTCTAAAGGTACTCCAAAACGACAGAAGACTTCATGAACTAGTTTATCTGCAACCGTTGAAGCTTCTTGATTTGGAATGGCGAAGACTTTTGGCCACTTAGTGAAGTAATCCATCACAACCATGAAATACTTGTTACCGCTTTCACTCTCCGGAAACGGTCCCGCAACGTCAATGGCTATTACAACTTCAATGCACCTCTACTATGAGTTTGAGGTCCCTTTACAACTTGTACATTTGCGACACCAGTCCTCGACATCGTTTCAACAGTGGACCCAGTTGAAAACCGTTCTCGGATCTTCAGTAGAGTTCGTTTAACTCCCAGATAACCTCCTGAACAATCATTATGGTACAGATGTAGAACATCCGGTATTTTAGCTTTAGGGATAACCATTTGCAAATGACAGCTGTCTCCCCGAACATTTTCCCATTTATGGCACAGAACTCCAGCCTGAAGCAGCAAGCTGTCCCACTGGGCCCAATAGCTTTTAGTGGTCGAACTCATCGCTGAGAAGTCGCTCCACTTGGGCTTGGGAGCACTGGCCTTCATCCATTGCAGAATCGGCTTGATGTCCGGATCTTCCTGCTGTGCATGTTGTAAGCTGTCCTTCCACTCGTGGTTGAGGTTGTCTGTCCTGAGCATCCTCACGGATACCACTTCCTTACTCTCTTGCCTAGTACAATGTTTGCTGTCCTGCGTATTCTTGCTACTGCTGGGCGGTGCTGTTAGCCACACTTCCCTTCTGAGATCGTTCACCTTCCCTTCCTAGGGTTCGCTTAGTGCAGCTGGATCGAAGCTGGCCCCTTTCCCATGAGCCATAGCACCTAGGGCTGTATCCTTTATTGTAGTCGCGAACCGTAACTGCTACAACCTCCGTAACATGAGGGGAACGATGATCCTGCCACCACCAGGCGGTGCCGTTAGCTGCACTACCCTCTCGTGATCGATCAACTCCCCTTTCTACAGTTTGCTTAGGGCAGCTGGATCGAAGATGGCCCCTTTCCCTACAGCCATAGCACCTAGGGCTGTATCCATTCTTGCGGTCACGAACTGTAGCTGCTGCAACCTCCCTGACGCGATGGGAACGATGATCCTGCCGCACGGCTTCAACCTCCAGTGCATGGGCCAAGGCATCCTTGAGCGTTACGTGGTGCCCGAGCCTCACAGCAGCTCTGACTCAGCAGCCGGTCTAGGTCACGGATGCCGTCGATGAATGTCTGCACCACGTTCCCTTCAATGAGCGCAGGTACAGAATGATATGCTTTTCGCACCAGCTTCTCCACTTCTAGAGCCCACTGCTGCAGGTTTTCGTTGATGCGCTGCATGCGATCTTTAAGCTGCGCACGAAAGACGTGTTCCAGGTGAGCGTCGCCATATCTTGCCTCCAATGCCTCAAGGAGCTACTCATAAGTCACTTCTTAACCGAGAGCTTCCAGAACAGTTAAGGCCTGGTCGCGCAGGCCTAGTGTGAGAGCAGTCATGGCCTGACTTTTATTCCAGCCGTTCGCCTTCATAACAGCTTCAAACTGGATTTTGTAAGCTGACCAGGAAGAAGTCCCGTCGAACAGTAGCACTTTGAACCCGAAGGTGTAGTAGCTACTACGGGAGCTGTAGTTCCATCTACCAGTTTGAGGTCGTCCAACGTTTTCTTCACGTCAGCCATCACGTTGTCAACCCGATTGTTCACTTGGTCGATTTGGGTTTAAGCTTCCTTGATTGGGGTTTGAGCTTCCGACAGGCCGTTGTCGTGTTGAGCAACCCTATCCTTCACCTCCCTTATCTCTTTCCCAAAGGTAGCGTGAAGGTCCTTCATGAGGAGCATCTGCTCTTCCGACCGACAAGCCTGTTCCGCCTGCTGATCTTCCAACCGACGGGCCTGTTCCTTCTGTCCGCGCTGCAGTGGCTCTTCCAGCCGACGGACCTGTTCCTCCTGTCAGCGGGCCTGTTCCTTCTGTCCACGCTGCAGCTGCTCTTCCAACCGACGGGCCTGCTCCTGCTGCATCACCATCAGAGCATCTAAGTCAGGTGCTGCAGATGCAGAAGCTACTGACTGATGTCTGCGGCGTTGCACCACCAAACCGTCTCTGGTCCGTCTCCTGCTGGCGGTGACTTCGGGTACGGACACCCCCCGTTTCCTCCTTAGCTAAAATCGGCATGATTTTATCCCACTTCTGACACCAATTGTTACGAGCTTGAAGTTCGTAACAATATAAACTGCCGATTGAATTACAAAAAATTACAATTTAATTTTCTTTACACCAATTAAAACTTAAAACACTAATAATTAATCACACTGATTCACTTTATTTCGCTCCGAAGCTTCACTTGTCTTGCCAAATTCAATACTAGATGGCGCTGTTGGTTGAAAGATTAATCATGCCATTTTCTGGAAAGCTCTCCTCGCACTGTTACCCAACACTAGATGGTGCTAGTGCCAGGTACCAGCCGTCAACTTAGGCGCGCAACAATATTAATTACACCATATTAACACAAACCATTATTACTGTTTAACAGTTCCAACTTAAATTGGGGATGACTCTAGCCCAGTTTAAGTTTGAGAAAACACAGATTTGTGCGTTTACCGCTATAAAAAAAAACCTTTTGTCGTATCTTCGCAATTTCAGGGCTCTTTCCATGCCGCCTTAGCCAGCATTGCAATCCTTGGTATCAATACATATATCGAATGATGTATAGTTCAAGAACCTAAACATAAAAGGGGTTCAAGAACCTAAATTTCTCGTGGTGGAACGAGCTCAAAGAGCGTTACAAAAGGTGATGTATTTTAAAAATCGCAGATTTGGAACACAAGCTCCGTATTCCGTTGCTGATGTAGAAAATTTTATATTCTCTATACTGTAGTAAAAGAACACAAGTCATTAAAATTCGATCAGTGGCGTAGCTACCTTGGGGCTAGGCGGGGCAGCGCCCCGGGGGCTCCAAGCTCAAGGGGCCCCTCAGCCTCAAATTATACATATACAACGTAAATGAATTTTAAAAAAAAACTATTTTTTACTTTATGGCTTCTGAGAAATAAACCTCCAACGGCTCGAAATGAAACTACAAAAATTTCTTCCACCTCAGCATTTTTTACGTGAAACCGTAACAAACAAGCAAGCTTTCACGTTTATAAAATTACTAGCAACCTGCTCCAGCTCCACATGGATTCAAAAGTGAAAGCGTCAGCGTAATTTACATATAAATATAAATGACACGACATGTAAAGACATGTCGTGTCATTTATATTTAAAAAAATCACTGTTCATGATATTTCAAAGATAAATATGGTTACGGTGAGTCAAACTTAGGAGATAAATAGATTATTATGCCAACGCGGACTGCTGGCCTAGACTTTTTGAAGAACTATGATTCCTTAGTACATTATTTTAATGTGTCTCTTTAAAGTTTAGCCTATAGACTTATAACCTTAAACTTATAAATACAAAATATTGAACTCTTTTTATTATTCAAAGTTAATTAGAACGTATTGTAGATACTAAACTTCCGTAAAAAAATCTCTACATGGCAATGAAAAACGTTTTAAAATCCGTTGCGTGGTTGTGTAGTTTAAAAGAAGCAAGTAAGAAAAATCGAAAATTACCCATTCATTTATTTTATCAACAGAGTAGAGTACTATACATTCAATCGCCCCGTAAAATAAAATGTGTCAAACAAAGTAACACCTCATTTCATACTCTGAGGGTTTGAATTTTCCAAAATCCTATATTAGTAGCCTACGTAATAAAAGGAAGCTAAGTTATCATAATTTCATGCGTCTTCGGGATCTGCTTCTTCTTCGCGTTCTTCGGCTGTCATATTAAGTTGGCATTATATTGCAATGCTACGTCGACATCTAATTGGAGTCGTATTGTGCCACTGGGGAGCTGGCGGAGAGACATCCAGGATATTTTTTATATATAAATTGCTCCCTCGTTTTAAAGCCGGTTTTTAAAAAAATTATAAGATTTTGAAAAAATTAACAATGTTAATTTTATTATGTTAAATTCGAGAGAATAATATGCACCTGTTTTCTAATTTAAAAAAAAATCATTAATTTTTCTCGATACAAATTTAAGAACCTTATGGCCCTCCGTAAGAAAACAACCGTTTGAAACATCTCAGAGTACTTACAGTAAGTCACGAGTCAATCGCTCCGTAATATAAAAAGTTTCATAAAACTGTAACATGCTATTTCCCGTTCTTACCGTCACCGCTACAACCTATTAAAGTCCACTGATGAACGTAGGCCACCCTCATAGGTTGCCTCATAGGGTGGACATTTGTCATAGTAGCCACGCCTGGCAAGCGGGTTGACGACCGCAGTTTTTTTTTAGTCGTTATTAAGAAGACGCGGCTGGCCATCTCCTGATTTATTTCCCACTCTCGCCTCTTACGACTCCCGCGGGATGATATGAGGTAGTGGACATGCTCGCAGCGCCACTACACGGTAACGCCTCTCTTGCTAAGGGTTGAATTTTCTTAGTGGATGCTTACGTCATAAAAGGCAGCAACTGTCAGATTTCGACGTCCAGTTTTTTGGGATGTGCGTCATGATATAGCATTTTTTTACAAAAACTTTGCACCCCCTTTTTAAGTCCCTAAGGATAGATTTGTTGAACAAACTAAAAGTGTTTAATTTATTATTTTTAATTCCAGTGTGTTTCGTACAATTTCGTATTAAAAAAAACGCCAATAAATTTTTTTCTGGTTCCTCTTTAATGGATTATTTTCAAAATCGCTAAATCCGTATCTATTTATTTCACATTTTATAGGAAAAGGGTGACAAACGAGTACACACTTCACCTGATGATAAGTGGATGCTGTGGTCTATAGACATATTTATCCTCAATGAAGAATCAAAATGCAGATGCGTTGTCCATCCCTGAGGACTAAGATGGAATGCCTCGTTTATAATAACGTCTCCGGTTCTCTACACTCACCATAAGAAACACAGCAACATTACGCTACTATTTTACGCTGGTATTCTGTGAGAGAGCGCCGTGGTAAGCTCAGATGATTGACATTCGCTGTAGATTTCACACAGTACGCGAGCAAGCCGCGTAGGACTCGCGCCGGCATCAATGAAATTGTTAATTGCAATTCCTGTACGCTCTGACAGCGCGCGACATGTTATACTCCCGTTCGCTCAGGACCTCAAAATGGCGGCAAATGAAAAATTTTCCCTAACTTGCAAATTCTGCTATATTTTCACTTTAAGGCAATATTTTTGAAAAAAACTTACAGGAATTCTTCTTGAATGTATAAACTATCGAATAAAATAATTTTTGGATGTTAGATATAGAAATAAAATTCATAAATTACCCTTTAAAATGCATAGTAGTAGTAAATACTCCACTTTTCGCCACGAAAATATTAATAAAATAATTTCCACAAGTTTGTTTTTCGAGAAATCTATATGAAAATGTTTGGAAATAAATATAGTTTTATGTTTTTATGTGTTTTTATTCGTAACCCATACAAAAAAAAACAAATAAATAGGAATCAAACATAACCCTTGTTTTCCGAAATTCAATTTTATTATATGAACTTTGAAACACTATTTCTCTAATATTTTTTGTGATTTTGAAATAAATACAACACCAAATTATTTGAAATATGTAATATAATTATTTTTTATTTACATTATACAGTAAAAATAAATGAAAATGGAAAAATAACACATTTCTTACTCAACCACGAAAATGGAAGTTTTTCAGCATAAATTCACATATAACACACTCAAATATGTTTCGACACAAATGAAATATGTTTAGAAAAGTACATTTTTATTATTATTTACAATAAACATATACAATTCAATGCACAAAATACAAAACACAAGAAATAAAATATATTTGAACAAATGTATGGAGCAAATAGTGATGTGGCGTCGCTGGTATATTTATCGATAATTTTTTGCAATGTAGCCGGCAATAATCAAACTCGGTTGTTTGACTTTTTGTAATGATTTTATATTGAATTTACAATAAATTTATTCTTTTACAATTTCTGAATGAATTTTTATAGAACCAGCATGGTGGCGATCACCTCATTCGCCGGGGTTATTATAATAACCCTTTTTGTACAATTTTTCTTTTCAAATTAAACATTCTTTCAGTCCACATTCTTTCAGTCAACATTCATACCCATTCATATCCTTCTTGAACCCACTACTGAAGACGAGGAGGAGACCGGAGACCCTTTTCACTGGAAAAAGGCATTCCATCTTAGTCCTCACAGGTCACGGAAAGATGTAGATGTCAAAGGGCCAGTGCAAACACTTACCATCAGTTGGACTGTGTGCTCAACCACTTACCATCAGGTGGACTGTGTGCTCGTTCGTCACCCTTACCTATAAAAAAAAGACGAGGAGGAGACCGGAGATCCCTTTTTACTGGAAACGAGGTATTCCATCTTAGTCCTCACAGGTCACGGGGGATAGATGTAGATGTCTAAGGGCCGCTGCAACCGCTTACCATCAGGTGGACTGTGTGCTCGTTTTCCACCGTAAACTATAAAAAAAATGAAAGGAAGGAAGAAAACGGGAAGGATCACGCTCTCACAGCATACAAGCTCGATACTGGTGAGGTAGAGGAGACCAGAAACCTTGTTTACTGGAAACGAGGTCTTCCATCTTAGTCCTCACAGATCACGGGGGAGTAGATGTAGATGTCTATGGGCCACAGCAATCACCTACCATCAGGTAGACTGTGTGCTCGTTTATCACCATAAAGAAACCGGAGAGCCTTTGACCCTCTTTACTGGAAACGAGGCATTCCTCACATGTCTATGGGCTACACCAACCACTCACCATCAGATGGACTGTTTGCTCCTTTGTAACCCTTCCATTACAATCACCCTCCGCGAATTTCACAAAACTCCGTAAATACCTTTACGGAGTTTCATTAAATTCTTCAAAGCAGTCATTCATACAGAGCGCCAGCCCACACTGCTTACACTCATACGACGTGAGTGATCTGTGGTGCTTGCGTTCCGTGCACCACACACACGCACGTCGTTTGTATTTCTTTGGTGGTCTCTCCGCCGCATCTGCCGTTGTCTCTCGACTTGGCATGGGTATGCGGCGAAGGTAGTGGCGCTCTGTCAGCCTCTGTAATGGAAAGGTAGGGTGTCTTTGGTGTTGAGCAGGGCTTGGCTGGCGAGGTACCATTTTGAGATGGCGGTTCATAATGCCGTCAACCAACGCCAACCGAATACGCTACGGAATCGAGTTTGGTGTTGGTTGATTTCTCAACAATGACCCTTGCGTTTTGAATGGAAACATTCAAAAGGCGTTTGAAAACTTTCCGGTTCCATTTCAAACATTGTTTCCGCTCGACTAGATAGGCCTCCAGCAGCGAGTTAAGGCGGTCAACTCCCCCCATGTACCGATTATAATCTTTTATCAAATCGAGCTTGCATTGTGCAGTGTGGCCCGAACGTCCGGCAAATAGTTGTTGCGAGACGCTATGGTATGTTGAGATACAAGTCACTCGCTTGCGATCTTGTAGCGCAACAACCATGACGTCGTCGGACGCACGGGCAATAAATTGCCCCTCCTGTAAGGGTGCACGTTTGATGGCTTCTGGAACCCCTTTGCGAGTCGGCTGCAGAGTACCGACGCAGTCCGTGTTGCGGCGTTTTAGCCAACGAGCCAGGGATGGGAAATTGAACCAATTGTCCATGTACAGCGTGTGCCCCCGGTTGAGGAGAGGTCGTATGAGCCTCAACACAGAGGACACGCTGACCGGTACCCTACTGCCTGTCTCGCAGCCCGCATACACGAAGAACGACCAAAGGTATCCTGTGGCCGACTCGCACAGTTCCAAGGTTTTTATACCAAACTGGGCTGCCTTGGACTGGGTATTGTTGAAACCTAACTTGCCCTTTCCAAAGAGTTAGCGATTCATCAATACATATGTTCCGGTCCAGCTGGTATAACTCCTGGAACTTGGCATTCAAATGGTCGATAATGGGACACATTGGGTGCAGCGGATTATTAGGGTCTGTCCCCTCGGCCAAATGAAATGCCGCATTGAGGTTCCAGTAGCGGCCTTCCGTGAATAATGCGCGAAATACGTCAGTCCTCAGTAGTGGGTGCTTGCAGAAACATGATTTAATGCTTGGTAATGCCAAGCATGATCCAAAATGCCATTAGCGCCCAGATTTCATGTAGATTGGTCTGAAACCAATCTTTCATGAAACCTGGACGCTGCTGTGCCAAAACCGACTCGGCATACCGGTTCGTTTCGTCAGCAATATGGGCCATGATGTCATCTGTCCAGATGGCATGCATGGCCTCATATGGATCGTGAAACAAAATGGTAGGCCCAGTTTGTTCTGACACAAAATGACATTGCCTGCCATTCCACTCGTTCATCCCTCGCCACTCAAAACTATCATCCTCATCCCAATCCCATTCATCCTCCCTCACATTCTCCTCTTCCTGATTTGCAGGTATCCTTCTTCTTTCGTACCTCTCCCTCCTGATGGAATGATCACGGATTTGCCCCTGAATATCCAAGGGCAAATCCGTGTCATTCGGGAAGACTTGCACGAAGGGTGCTCCACGCAACCAACCCACGCTTCGGCCACGGCCACGGCCACGTCCACGACCACGCCCGCGTACAGACGCGGTCCCTCGCCGCTGACGTGCCGCCGCCGAGTCCAACACCTCCACCATGAAGCGGGATGCGGGGCCTGGAGCACCCTCTGGAGCAGGTAAATCCTGTTGAAAAATGAACACGTTGTTATTGTGCTGCAAACATATATATATTTATTACCTACTTCCACTCTGCGGGGTGCGGGGCCTGGTACAGCCTCCGGAGCAGCCACTGGAGCTGCAACCGGAGCCGGAGCAGGTGACCCCTGTTGAAATAATAAACACATTTTTATTGGGCTGCAAACATTTATATATAATAAATATAAATAAATGACTGATGCTATAAATATAAATATAACTTACAGACACCTCCGCAGGCTCTACCAGGTCCGACAGGTCCCCCCATGACCCGTCGGACCGCACATAGCAAATTGGCATGCTCTGTTAAATTGGATTCTGTTGATTCTATAATTAATAAAATTAAAAGACTTCAAGACACTATTCTAAGTTCATACTGTGGAGATTGGAAAAAAATTAAATAATTTTTACTAGCTACGCAGGATGCTCATTGCGATCTTGAAGTCTTTGAGATGTAATTTAAGTTTTTAGTTTGTTTTTTTTTTCATTGTAATAAATATTTTTAAGTATTAAGTATTACTTGGGCTGGATTTCACCCAAATTTGTGAGTAATTGCTGGACACGGAGCTTTTTGAAGTTAAATGCTTATCTGTAAGCGGAGCTGCATTTGATTGTAAAGAAAATATGGAGGAGGCTCACACACACCTAGAGCAACGCGGTCCACCTTAAGGTAGCTGGCAACATTCGCGATACACCGGCTTAGGTCTCACCTGCGACAGTTTAGGTATTGCAATCTTTCCCAATCAATACACAACAAGATAACTAATCACATAGAAAAATAAATACCTAAAATATTAATTTTCCTTATCTCTATTAGTTACTTAGTTAATTTGACATAAAACATTATAATGCTTTCTTCCGTTGCCATTTTTTTAACCTTTAAATATTATGTGTAAGCACGGAAACAGAGAAAATGAGATAAATACTTTTAGATATAACATTTCCCTTACATAAATTTTAAATGTTATGTTAATGTATTGTCATACATATGCATACCAAGGATACCTTTTATAACAGTAGACTCTTGTCTGCATAGACAAGTCTACTATTATAAAAATAAAGAGTTAGAAGCTAGTTTCCACGACGTAGCAGACATTTATGCTAAATTTAATTAAAAACTGTCAAGCAGTTCATATACATATAAGTACATTTAATAGACTTTATAATATAATTTAATATACTTACAAATTCTATAAAGGTATAAGTAAAATTATAATTGATGATATATTCGTTTTTTTTTTTTCATGTTTATTCGTAATTCATTTTTGTAAATGTTACTTGTAACATGGGCATTATGTACATGAACAACACCCTCCCCAATATTTTGTAGGTACTTCGAGTAAGCTACTGTGAAGAGCAAATAATAAGTTAATAAATAAAAGGTGGAAATCTTCATTGTAGAAAAATATTATGGCTTCCGATAGATGGCGCTATAACAATCTATCCGTTTACACCTGGCGTAAAATAACAAGACCTACCTACGACGCGACGGACAGAAACATAGAGGTAGATATTAGGTATACGGAAATGCAGAAACGTCATACATGCGGGGTGTCTGGTTCATAGTACTTCTAAGTCAGTGGTCTGGTTGGTCTGGTACTGCTATTATCTATCCGCCTGCCTTGCACAAAGATATTTTGTTCTATACGAAGTATATTATAACATCTTTAGCCTTGCATGACGAATAAAGAAAATTCTCTCTTGAACGAGAAAGATTCACATTCAGTTGTGGACTTATAAGGGTGATAAGGAATACAAATAAAACACATTCTTATTATTGAAATTGTCAATTAATTTAATTGTTAAAATCATATTTGAACATTTTTGGTTTAGCCTTCTTCTTTGGATACAAAATTTACGTTTAAACTTTTTGTTAAGGATATTTGCTTAAAGCGCTATCTCTGTTGTTGCGTAAGAACTAATTTTTCAAAACAAGCTAATAGCATAAGCAGTAAATTTATAATATACTGTACTAGATGGCGCTATTTAAAATAACGTCTTTAAACATTTTAAAAATAAGCTCACTTTGTAAGTTTGTAATATACTGTACCAGATGGCGATATTTAAAATAACCTGTTATTAAACAAATTTTACTAGATGGCGCTTCAAACTCTACGCAATCAAATGCTGTGTACATCCATTCGTTATTGAAATAAACTTTAATAATAACAAAACTAAAAAATATAAATAATCTTATTTCAATATGTTACAGTAAATTAAAATTTCCCATTTATATCTGCAATTTTCAATGAAATTATTTAACAACATAAATGTTAGTGTTTTATCAAAAGTACTTTGAAACATTTGTATTTTTTTTTTCATTGGGTATATTAAAAGCAAACAATGCTTTTTTTAGTTATGTCTTGATAAAATTTATTTTAAAACTGACAGAATATGAGGTGACAAGAACTATCCCAAGTAATCGGCTTGAATAATTTTGGAGGGTAGATAAGAATCGCAGAGAGCCGCGGCTGTAGGGGACAAAGCCTCGATCTCAGCTTTTACTCCACTCTTCAACATGTCTTCCAGGTCTTTTCTTATGATAGAACCTGTTATTAGATATTGAACGGAACACCAGCGTAAATGCTTTTGTTTCATATGTCACGAATCTATATAAAATACAATAAGATGTTTCTACCTATATCTGTTATAGACTTTTAAATCATTCAACCGGTTTTGATGAAATTTTTGTGTGTGTTTGAATGATCGTTTATGGTTTATATTCATATTTGGACCCAGTAGGTGGTGCTGTTGTCGAGATCCAGAAATCACCCGCGCGAACCCGGGGCGGATCGCTAGTTTACTCAATTATTTTAATAACAGAAATGATGACTGTTCTATACTGGCCACGGGTATCTATGTATAATATTTTTCAATATTTGGTAACTAACTACTAACCATTGAAAAATCGTAGAAATTATACATAACACGAGACAACCATGGAGAGCAACTTCTATGAAACTTAAAGAGGACAATTTAGAATGATGAATGCTAAAATGAACTAAAACTATAAATAAGTAAAGAAGCACTAAGTATTATTATACCATCAAAGCTTGATCTGACCATACGTAGCATTTCAAAAAGGGATAGATTTTACAAGCCTTTACAAGCAATGCTAGGTCTCATGATAAACTAATAGTGTAAAGTTAATCGTCATCATCATCATCATCACAACCCATCACAAGTCTACTGATGAACATAAGCCTCTCTGCAGCCGTTGACTTCCTGCTTCTCTTACCAAGTCTATCCATCTAGTGGGGGTTACATTAAGCTTACCGGTAAGAATTAAATAACGCAAATATTTTGATTTATTTTAAAAATTAATAAAATTTTAGAAAAGAATATGGATTTTTACACGTGATTGGAAACATAGTGACACAGCGGCGTATGATGGCTGTCCGAAGAACTGTTCGGATCACTCGGGGAAGGACTGTTCTTGAACGGAACACCAGCGTAAATGCTTTTGTTTCATATGTCACGAAAACCTTTTTAGTTTTAACGAAGCATTTCAAACAGTAAGAGATTATTGTGTATTTTTCTGTATATAATTAATTAATTCAATCCTTGTACAAAACACAAATAAGCATTTCAATTTTTACATGGTAGAGCCACGCTGCCTGCATATTAATTTGGGAGTGACACTCTTACAGAGTACCACCGTAAAATAGCAGTTTTAAGCTATATTTCGTATTGTGTGGGTAGAGAACCCTTTTTACTGGTGACATTCTGCCTTAGTCCTCAGGGGTGACAAAACATCTGCATTTTAATTCCTAATCGAGGGTTGAGGTAGGTGACTATGGGCTACATTTCATTTTCACGCGTACAGTTTTTATTTTTAATATTATCCAATTAAAAATATAAACGTTTTCGGGTTTAATTTATTGTAAACGTAATTCTGACAAATTTTGATGCATTATTTATACGTGGTAGAGCTACACTGCAGCTATATTAGTTGTAGAACCACGAATGGGCCCGCTCGGCCGGGTAGGACTACGCTCTCACGGAATACGAACGTAAAATAGCAGCTTAATGCTGTTTTGTATGGTGAGTGTAGAGAACCAGAAACCCTTTTCACCGAAAACGAGGCATTACATCTTAGTTCTCAGGAGTGACGACGCATCTGCATTTAGATTGATGTCTATGAGCCACAGCATCTACTTACCATCAGGTGGACTCTGTGCTCGCTCTCATTCTATAAAAAATGCAATTTTCCTTTTACCTTACTGAATGTGATGATGAGATTGAGATGAAGAATATGTAGTAAGTTGCCGTTATGTTTGCGCTATGGAGGGCAGAGGGCCATCACAGTAAACGTGTTTATTGTATAATAAAATGAAATAGCGTTACAGTACTAAACATCCAAATTTAAAAACGTACCAGTGCCGTTTAGGAATTTTGAGAACCCACTACCACATTTCGTTCTATGGATGTAGTAAGAGAGGATGCTTGGAAATGTTGAAACAAAGAAATTCTTGTATATTTGAAATGTATTTTTTTGGATCGGTGACGTGTTTATTAGTAAAATTTACTTTGACGGACGTAAAAACATCAAGAAATCTAACCCGTAGCCGTATTGAGATAGGGCCTCTTCATTAAATTAACTATTTTCCTCTTGTCGCGAGATGTAAGAGCCAGACGTGACTCTTTAGTTGCAAGGGTCATGACGTCACCGTGCCTAGCTCCCAATAACTGCAGAGAACTACAAGCCAACGATTGTGAAAGGTGAGATTGAGCCTGGAATACAAGTCAACAATTTTAGAATTTTAATAAAAGTAAAAAATAAAGTAACAACCTAAATACGTCATAGTACGTAGGGCACAAACATCTCTTCTCTCATTCTTGAGAGCGTTTTAAGGCAAGGAAGTGTTCACCACGCTGTTCCGATATATGTTAATAAAAAATAATCAAACATGCCTAGTCTACACGTCCTCGATTTTTTTATGGTTGCATAACTGAAATATATTTTATGAAAGAAAACTAAGTTTTAGAGACAGTATCAACATCTATATTTTTCAATAACTATTTTTTATTATGGCTATCTCTGTATTTTTTATATATCATTTCATTAAATTTGAATAATTTCTAATAACGGTTGTATAACTGGGCAGTTTAAAAAGGTTCCAAGTTTTTAAAGTTTTTAAAATAATGGATTTAAGATAAAAAAAAAACAAGAACAAAACACAAGAACCTGGCAGTGGTAAACAAAGGTTGTAACAACATTGTCATCCATAGCTTCAATCGAGTCTATCTATCGAATCAATTGTCTATCGCTTTAGATTTAACGGATAATTTTATAATGTAGTTCAAATTTTCCTAAGTCAAAGTAGCATTAAAGATGCGGAACGTCTGGTACTAATATCGTCAATCCGCTAAGCCAAATGTGACTAAAAAGACAAAGCCGCTCTTCATGCAAGCGGTAAGGCTAATATCCAGAAGCGGTATTTCTACGTGGTAGAGCCACGCTTCAGCTATAATATAGTTGTAGCACGAATAGGTCGGCTCGACCGAAGAAGGACCACCCTCTCACAGAATACCAGCTTAAAACAGCAGATTAATTCCGCTGTGTTTCGTACGATGAGTGTAAAGAACCGGAGACCCTTTTTATTGTATTCGAGGCATTTCATCTAGTCCTCGGGTGTGACAACGCATTTGCATTTTGATAATTAATTGAAAATAAATGTGGATGTCTATGGGTCACAGAATCCGCTTACCATCAGGTGGACTGTGTACTCGTTTGTCACCCAATGCTATAAAATAAAATGGACTTTTGCATCCGTGGTAGATAAGGAGCTGAGCGTACGATTTTATAGAAGCTAAGGCGAAAACTCAATGCCGATGTAACTGAAATGTTTAAGTGCAATTTTGATTACTGAAGTGATTTTTCTATCCCGAAAACGCCTAAATATATAATTAAATTTTTAAATAAAGTAGGTATGTACCTACATCAAGGAACTAAAAATAATATTCAAAGAAATCATAAAATTATTCGCCTATAATATGTCGTGTAATTTTACCTTTACCAATTGAAGAGTTTGATGACTTTCTCATTAGAGCTTGATAAAATAAATATGAAAATAATTGAAATGATACAATGTGGTAAGTAGTTGTCGGTCAATGTTATATAAGTATACAAAATATATGCCTGTGTATTGTCTCCCTTATACTATAAAAAACGCAACTCTATATTTGTGCTGTTTCTCGTCTAGACGGACTCGCCTCCAGAAACTTGTCAGAATCGATTTTTTTTTAAATAGAAATACACAATAATTTTTCAATTATGATCTTTACCAGCGAACCATATTTGTAAGTGAGAAAGATCTCATATCCGTGCGGATCAGCGTCGACTAGCGCCAGCGCCCTCAGCCGTAATTCATTCACGAGCCGACACAGTAGCTGACGAGTGCAGACATCCGGATATCCTTTGCCCTGCGGAGTGTTGGTTAGAAGTGGTAGTTAAAAGGTTTAACACACTTGTTTCATATATTAAACACAATATTTTATACATTTATTCAGATATTGAAATATATACAATATAGAAACATTTAATTATAATAATATATTTACCCTCACAATTTAGGTTTAAGAAAAGTATAGGCAATGTTTATAAGACTAAGAGCACATAGCCTTTTTTAATATAGGATAGGCTGACAAACGAGCACACAGTCCACCTCATCCACATCTATCCTCGATTACGAATCAAAATGAAGATGCGTTGTCACCCGTGAGGACTAACATGGAATGCCTCGTTTCCAGTAAAAAGAATCTCCGGTTCTCTACACTCACCTTACGAAACACAGCAGCATTGAGCTACAATTTTACGCTGGTATTCTGTGAGAGCGTGCTCCTTCCCCGGTCGAGCCGACCCATTCGTGCTACAACTTTACTACTAATATAACTGCAGCATGGCTCTACCACGTAAAAATGCCTATGTTACGGATCACCAGGATCTCAAAATCATACTGAAAATAATACTGAATTATCGATCATTCCGTAGGTGTCGTAAGGGAAACTGAGACAAGAGGTGATAACAACTGAGACATATAACAACCCGCCGGCTATGCGTGGCAACGTGGAAAGCCCTCCCTATGACTTTATGGGGCAGGCTTATGTTTAGGAGTGTAGTTTTGATCGGTTGTATTGAATTAATAAAGAAATTAGTGGTGTTCTTTTAGAATTGTTTCTTACTAAGTACAGATTCTTCTAATTATTTTTTTTAATGAACTGTGGGTACTTTAGCCCAAACTGTCTTCTTCTTTATCATCATTATCAGCATGTAACAGTCCATTGCTGGACATGGGCCTCTCCCATTGTAGGTAGAATTTTTTTATAGAATAAGGGTGACAACCAGCACACAGTCCGCCGGATGGTAAGTCGTTGCTATGGTCCATAGACATTTACATCTATCTTCGATTAAGAATCAAAATTCAGATGCGTTGTCACCCCTGAGGACTAAAACGGAATGCTCTACAGTTACCATACGAAACACAGCAGTATAAAACTGCACATTTTTGGATTTGCTTTTATCCTCATGCTTGGCAGAAGGATTGGAGATCGCAGCAATAGACGTCTCGCACTTTAGACGCTGCTTCTTGTGACTGCTTAGTATAACAAGATGGTTATACTGCCATTTATCGGAAGCCACCACTTATGTAAACACACTCACATAGTCATCTCTTGTGACAGCCACGGGACCACGGCAATACACCCTAAATTAAGAGTGTCTTAAAATATTAAAAGTAAATAAAATTTTGCCATACCAGGCATATCAAAGGCCAAGGGCCTAAGTTTATTGGCAATCGAGCAAATTAAAGTGATATTTTAAAAATGTCGTCCTGATCGAATTTCAATCACAGACGCAGGCAGTCTCAATGGAGACTATATATCTGTACAGGATATGGTATTTATAATTTAGGAGTGTGTTTACCCACAGAAATAGTAATAAATTATTACGATTTCTGTCGCAGGACCGGTAAGAAATCAGGCGCAGGACCACCGGCTTTACACGCTTTCCGAGCCATTGAATTGTCGTGAAACGCCACCAACTGACTCCAGACAACTAGTGAAAATTTCTTGATGGAAAAACTGAATAACTAATATCGACCTGACCAGGGATTCGGACTCGAAACCACATAACAAGCGGTCGCGGTTCCGTCCATTTACCGTCAAGGCAGTCAAGTTGTGATGTACCACGTGCTTAGAGGAGCAAAAAAACATCGTGAAGAAACCGTGAAGAACATGCTAAGTCTAGGATTGTTCCATAATCGTCTTAGAAATTAGAGGAGCCTTTGTATAGCTGTAAGACGTAAATGGGCTGCTGACTTAAGTATTATTTTAAATTTAGTTTTTAGTCGCGAAGCAATACCATAAAAGTGAAAGAAATTATAATGCGTACATCAGAGATGCACCTGCATTGAGATGCTGAAAAAAATATGTAGATACACCGCAATAAACTCCATTCATAACAAATTATACAATGGCACTCGTAATCACAAAAACAAATGCAGTATCAGGTAAGCTATAAATGGTTACCTCTAACAAAACTCGAACAGCAGCTGAGATATACTTACACGTCAGATTTGGTCGTAACACCTTATACCACCTTATACGATGCTATATTTCAGTTTACTGTCAGTACTGCTATCACAGTAAAAGAAAGGATATATTTCAGTGCTATTTCTTTGTAACTCATAAATATTATCAATTACTATAATGAAATAAAACTATAATAAAAATCCCAAAAATGTGAATACATAATTTAGATTTGAAAAGTCTAGTTCCCATAAAGTTTCAAGTTTTTTTATTTGCTGATCTGTGAACCGGTTTGTAGCTCCGGCTTAAATATAGTTGAATCGTGAGCTAAACTCACGTAAATTTATTAAGTTTCCCATATTTAGCTACGGCGACACTCGATACCGAACTAATGGTGGGCCTAATACTTGGTATGAACAGATTCACACATCAAAGGTGTTATTGTCATAGAAGTATCACATCGGACAAAAAGACGTGGACAAAATAGTGTTTTCTACGTGGTAAAGCCACGCTGCAACTGCGGGGTAGGATCACGCTGTCACAAAATACCAAGCTAAATGCTGCTGTGTTTCGTATGATTAGTGTAGAGAACCCTTTACTTTTTACTAGAAACGAGGCATTCCATATTAGTCTTTACGGGTGGAAACACATCTGATAGATGTCTATGGGTCACAGCATCCACTTATCACCACGTGTACTGATTGCTCGTTTGTCATCCTATTCTATAAAAAAGTTTTAGTACACTTCATCACACTCTTTACCAGCACTTTAGGAGGATTTTAGATCATTTTCCGATATTTTGCACTTGTGACGCTGCCCTTTTCATCAGTCTGTCAATTCAATAACTGGCTTATAGGCCACGGCCTTCAACAGTACCTCCTTCGACCTTACTTCTTGTAGAATATTGCAATACCTACCCAATATAGCATTCTCTTACGCGGCCACCATTTTAGGTGATACTTGCGAAAATAATACAAGTAGTCACTATTTAAATTACGTACATCATCGCATATTAGAATAAATTAAAATAGAACATACGGTCAGAATTATCAGAGGTCCCAGTCTCACTAACGCCCCTTCGTCTAACAACTTCTGAAAGACAGCATCTTTTTCCACGACTAAAATATATTTTGCAGTTGAACGAAATTCTTTAATGCCGTCAACATCTTGCGGTATGAGGGTTCCTACAATTTTTTTTTTTAACTATTATAACTCACTCGTAATCATAAAGTAAAATAAATGTTTCTCTAAGTAATATTTAAATTCAAATTAGGAAATAACTTTTTCTTTGACAAAAATTTACCGTTACCGTTACAGCATATTAAAGTCAACTGCTAAACATGGGCCTCCCCCATAGATTGTTACATAGGGGGGGGGGGGGGGAATAATTGCCATATTGGTAACCGTAGTTTCTTATTTCTAATTGTTAATACGAAGACGCTACTGCCTATTGATATATTTCCCTCTGTCGCCTCTCACGACACCCACGGGATGATATGGGGGAATGGATATTCTTATACCGATAATACACGGTAAACGGTAATTGTAAAATGATTTGATAAAATTTAAAATACTTAATGTATTACACTATCACTATCAGGGGCTGTAATATACGTACACGTTACAATATCATGTACCAATAAGTTTTTAAATTAGATGCAACGTTATTTTTACAGGTTAGAGACTTACCTCCAGCGCCGAAGCAGTCGATACAGGAACCATCTTTCATGTGTAATTTAATTGAGCCAGCAATTAATCCTTTGGCTGTTGCGATTATTCCTAGATTCCAAGGAGGTGTTTGTAAAAGGCAGCACACATCTCTGACTGCCTCATCTAAGTTAGACTGGTTACGAAATCTTGTGACATTTTGATAGAAGAGCTCTCTATTCAAAGGGAAATAATTTTATAGTGATTTATCAACCAAGGTCTTTTATACAAGTTGTTTACAAACGGGCACATACTCCATCTGATGGCTATTCGATGTTGTGACACATAGACACCTACTTCTACTATCCATTAAGACCGATTAAGGTACAAAATGTAGATGCGGGATTATATATATATATATATATATATATATATATATATATATATATATATATATATACATACATACATATATGTGTGTGTGTGTGTGTGGGATGGAGCCGGCTCGACCAAGGAAGCGCAAATTAGCAGCTTAATGCTGCTGCAGTGTTTCGTATGGTGAGTGCAGAGAACCGGAGACCCTTATTAATGGAAATGAGGCATTTCATCTTAGCCCTGAAGAGATCTGCATTCTGATTCTTAAATGAAGATAGATGTAGGTATTTATGGACCACAGTATTTACTTATTATGACTATGTGCTCATTTGTCACCCTTATTCTACATATAAAATGCGTAGTCTAACCCCTTAGAACGAAGAGGAATAACATTACCCGTAAAAGGGTAAAAATACGAAACACTGCACCATTTTAATGCTTATATTTAATGCTGATATTCTTTGGGAGCATTGTCGTTCCCCGGTAGAGGCGAACCAATATATATGCAGCCATTTTTTTTATAGGATAGAGTGACAAACGAGCACACAGTCCACCTGATGGTAAGTGGTTGCTGGCCCATAGACATCTACATTTATCCCCGATTACAAATCAAAATGCAGATGCGTTGTCATCCGTGGGACTAAGATGGAATGCCTTATTTCCAATAAAAGGGTCTCTGGTTCTTTACACTCACCATACGAAACACAGTAGCATTGAGTTACTATTTTACCCTGGTATTCTGTGAGAGCGTGGTCCTTCCCCGGTCGAGTCGACCCATTCGTGCTACAACTCTACACTACTAATATAACTGCATCATGGCTCTACCACATAAAACAAAAATAAAAATTTCTAGTATATTACCTTTAATTTTGTTGTATTTTGTGGAATTTGCCTTGCTCAAAAATTCCCTCAGAAAATGGATTTGGAGGCATGTGTTCAGATGTGGAATTTAAATACGGAAAGTCGATTAATAAGATATTAGCATTAATATCTTGCTTGTGCAACAATTTCTACGTAATAACAACTAGAAAAAATATGCCGTCGCCAACCCTCGTGGTAACTATGAAAACTATGCCCCTTATGAGAAAATCGTCGGCGAGGCTTATGTTCTGCAATCTACTTTGATGGGCTGTGGAGATGGAGATCTGGTGGATTTAACGTACCTTCTAGTCACACATAGATTTTTGGAAAGCAGTTCATGAACCTTCGTCAAAACAAAAACTATCGCATTAAATCTCGTCTTATGTTCGCGGTTCGAGTAACTTAGCGTTGTCTTCTTTGCATCCACAAAAGACTTTAACGTTACCCTAAAAATTAAAAAAGGAAGAAAATCCTTTTTATTTTTAAATATGATTCAATTTTATTTAACGGGTACTATTTTATTATTCCTATACCTATCCAAATCGTAAACGCAATTGCTCCATAACCGCTGATTCCTAATTACCAACATTGGGGTGTCACCATTTTCAGCAGAATTATTAATTTTTCGAAGAACGTCTTCTACATTCTTAATCAATGATTTTCTTATCTTATTTTTCTCTTGGAGAAAGGCACTCGCACCTTGTTCTGGAAATATGTTTACGAGTTTAACAGACAGACATAATAAAGAAATACGTACTTACTGGCGATCACTCAAAAAAAAATGAAGTAACCAGAATGTATAACAGATCAGTAAATGATTATAATATAAAAATTCTTGTGCCATAATTGGACCACGATTCGCTTAGTTTTGTAGCAAGCAGCTCAGTGTAGAAAGTTCAAAATTATCCGCTTTGTTTTAAGTTCTACCATATAAAGCTATCTTTTTCTGTCTAGTACATATTTCTTGAATTAAGTATTTTAAACAATTGATGAAGTATTTTAAGCATTTGTGAAGTACAGCTTTTCTACCGTCTCGATTTTAATCTTTCGTTCGCGAGCTAAATTTTTAAAAATAGTTTTCGTTTATAATAGAACATAAACGGGAAATAGAATTAAGAAATAAAATATTATACCTATCAGATTCCATCATGAAATTGTACAGTACCTTTGCCTTTTGTAGAATGATCCAAAATTTCTTGAACTTCTAAGAAATTCAATTTTCTCTCTGGAAGCAATATTTTGCTATTCAAATTTTTCACCTCGTTTTTACTGTATAGTTTGTCAATAGCCGCTACCAACTTCGGATCTTGTTTAAAAACAGATGTCGACTTCGCCGCTAAATTTTTAGTCAGCATTGACAAATCCCTATTCATTAATTCCATTTTAAAGCCAGGCAATGTCTGAAAAGACCATTCAAGACAAAAGTAATTGACAAACAAACTCGATAGAGCTCTTATTAAATAAACCACCGGTAAAAGTGATGATGATCCTTACCTACCTAGTGGCGAGATGTTTATCGACCGCAAACAATAACAGCGTCACAAAACCAAGATCGTAAAAGGCCCCCGAGACAATAAAGCAAGCTCCTCTAGCGTTTTTACAGCGAAGTCGAGCGAAGAAGCGAACGGGACAAATTCATCGTCGGTGGCACATCCGACTCGCGTGCACTGGAAAAAAATGACACAATAGATATAATCGGGAGATAGTCGAGGCAGGCGTCTCAAGCAGCAGATGACACGGAGTGACGGCAGTACAAAAGGCGTGAAATGACGTCATAATAGCCTCGAATTATCGCCCCCTCTTGTCTCAGGCAAATATTTAACAGCGAAGCAGTTTTTGTTCTCTTTCTTCGGCAGGAGGTCGTAAATAACAGGGTTGCGGAGGGCAAGCGACGCGGACCGTTACCGCAGCGCTTTGTTACATGTGACATATTGCGATGAGGTGATGTTTATGTCTTATTATGAATTCATACGAGATTTATGGTAAAGCTTTAGATTTCTCAGTAAGACACTGCTCACGTTGGTCTTTATTATCGATTTCGGGTTGATTAATTCAAAATCTATAAAAATGGACGTTTATTACAACTTGTTTAATTTTTTTTGACAGTTATTTTAACAGTTTTAGAAACTTAGGTTAACGCGTAATAGAAATAATTGTTACTTATTTTAAATCGGTTGTCTATTTTTTCCAACTTGTTTCCTTACTACCATGATATTACATTTTTGTATCAACGCGAATACTAAATATTACATACATACATATAATCACGCCTCTTTCCCGTAGGGGTAGGCAGAGACCAACTCTTTCCACTTGCTACGATCCTTACATACTTGTTTCGCTTCGTCCACTTTCATTATTCCCTTCATACATGCTCGGTTTAGGGTACTCTTAACCTGGCCTTTTTTCAAGACGTCCCTAAATTGGTCTAGAAAAGTCCGCCTAGGTCTACCCCTTCCAGCACTTCCATTCACACTCGTCTTATACACTTTTTTCGTCAATCATTCTTCATTCATTCTCTCGATGTGGCCAAACCATCTCAGCATACCTTTCTCAATTTTTGTCACTACATCTTCTTTCAGACCACAAAGTTTCCTTATCTCACTATTTCTTATCCTGTCACTCAGTTTAACTCCTATCATACTTCTTAATGCTCTCATCTCAACTGCATTTATTCTACTTTCATGTTTCTTCTGCCATACCCAACTTTCACTTCCGTACATGAGTGTCGGAACCAACACCCCCTCATGCACAGCCAAACGAGCCTTGTTAGACACCTTCCGACTGCTCATAAAGGAGTGCAAAGCTCCATTCACCATGTTTCCTGCATTCACTCTTCTTTCGATATCCCTCTCACACTTTCCATCTCTTGTAAACTTTGACCCCAGATACACAAACTCTTTCACCTGTTCAATTTCTTCATCTTCAATCACGATATTGCAGTCTGTCACTGCCTCATCTTTTTCAAACACCATCACTTTCGTTTTCCTTACATTCATCTTCATACCCTTTCTAACAAAAGCTCCACTCATAGCAGTTACCATCTCCTGCAACTCCTCGGCCGAAGACGCAAGTAATACTTGGTCATCAGCATAGAGAAGACATTTGACGAGTAACTCATTCATTCTCAACCCACTTTCATTCTCTTTTAAATCTGTCAAACAATTGTCCATGAACAGATTAAACAGCCACGGTGACGCTACACATCTCTGTCTAACACCTTTTTCGATATTAAACCATTCAGTGTATGCCCCGTTTATCCTTACACAAGCACTAGAATCCCTATAAAGAGATTGCAATGCTCGTATGAGGACACTGCTCACACCGTACACGGACAGTGCCGACCACAATTCATTCCTCACCACTCTATCATAGGCCTTTTCTAGATCTACGAAGGCGCAGTAGACTTTCTTGTTTTTAGCCAAACACTTTTCGGCTATGCACCGCAAGGAAAAGACCTGATCCGTACATCCCATTCCCTTTCTAAATCCCGCTTGTACATCCCATATTTTCTCGTCTGTTTCATTTACAACCCTTTCAATCAACACTTTCGCATACAATTTACCGACGACGCTAAGAAGGCTTATACCACGGTAATTTATGCAGTCCTGCCGTGACCCTTTTCCCTTATACAATAGCACGATTACGGCTTTGCACCAGTCTCCCGGCACTTGCCCATTTCGCCAGCACAGATTGAAAAGGCGGTACAGCTGACTAGCCACCAGGCCCTGTCCAGCCCTCAGCATCTTGACGGTAATCCTGTCATACCCTGCAGCCTTACCTAATCTCATACTTTTCAACGCTTTCACTATTTCATCAATACTAAATATTGAAGAAAAAAAAACGATTATTGTATAGAATGAGGGTAACAAACGAGCACCTTCACGAAAAGAGCTTACTCCTTTCTAAAGGGCTGGCAACGCACCTGCAATTCCTCGGGTGTTGCGGTTGATCATGGGCTGCGGTAGTCACTTAACATCAGGTGAACCGCGAGGACTAAGATGGAATGAAATGCCTCGTTTCCAGTAAGAAGGGTCTCCGGTTCTCTACACTCACCATACGAAACACAGCAGCGTTAGGCTGCTATATTACGCTGGTATTCTGTGAGTGCGTGGTCCTTCCCCGGTCACTCGTGCTACAGCTATACCTACTACTAATATAGCTGCAGCATGGCTCTACCACGTAAGAATTTTTTCACCTTTCATTAATTCATTACAGCCTATCAAAAGTGCACTGCTGAACTCCCCACAGATTGCTATAGTAGCCATGCTTGGCAGGTAGGTTGGCAACAATATTTTATTTCTTTGTCTCCTGTTTTTTTTTGTCTCTTGCAACACTAACCTCTATAACCTCTGTACTTTTGTCGTCTCTTACGACACCAACTAGAACCATATGTGGTAGTTGATATTCTTATACATCTACTACACGGTCATTTATCGCGTTTCAATGATTTATTATACTGCATTTTTACGTGGTAGGCCCCGCTGCATCTACATTAGTTATAGCACGAATGAGTCGACTCGGTCGGGGTAGTACCACGCTCTCATAGAATACCAGCGTAAAGTAGCTGCTTAATGCTTTTGTGTTTCGTATCGTGAGTGTAAAGAACCTGAGACCCTTTTTATTTGAAACGACGCATCCGAGCTTGTCGTGACAACGCATCTGCATATGATTCTTAATCAAGGATAAATGAAGATGTTTATGGGCCAAAGCATCCACTTACCATTAGGTGGACTGTGTGCTCGTTCGTCTCCCTTATTCTATATAAAAAGAATTTAAAAAAAATATCATCATTATTATCAACCCGTAAGAGTCCACGGTTGGACATAGGTCTCCGTCATTGCAGGAAGATTTAGACTTAAAGTAGCGTTGGCTATCAGAACCAGACGTCCCGCAATTTGATTCTGCTTCCCGTTGCCGGCCTGCTTATTTTACATCTACTACTAACAGTCAGATGTTTATCCTGAACATCATATTAAAACAGCATACCGAACTTCCATTTAACTTAAAATCCATAGACAGGAGAAGAATTGACTTAGTTTGTGTTAACCCTTAAACCAAACATGCATTTGTGAACAGATTTTACACATTTTTAGGACCATTTCTATATAAGCTCAACAAATCAGTAAAGATATATAGTGTCAGTTATAAGAAATGTAATATAAATGTAGGGGAATTTCTGAATAAATTGAATTACGAAGACGCAGAGAAGTTGTTACAAATTCTACAAAACTTAGTATAAATTAACTTATTTTATTTTATTTATTATAGAATGTAGTTTAATTATTTAAATTATCTAGTGTCCTACACTATTAAACCCATAGTGTAAGTGATTGTCTGAAACACAGCTCAACCTAATTCAGGCAGGTAGCTAATATTATAAACTTGACTTTTCAATTTTCTTTTGTAGATTCTACATTATTAAGCTACACATAGTTTTAATTTTATTACTTAATTAGATTTTAATATTCTTTATATATATTATTAAATATTTATTTATTAATTATTTATTTACCTGACGTTAATTTGATTATTCCTCCATTCACTGTAAATAATTAGACTTTACTGGCAATTCTACATTTTACGTGGTAGAGCCATGCTGCAGTTATGCTAATTGTACAGTTGTAGCACGAATGGGTCGGCTCGACCGGGGAAGGACCACGCTCTCACAGAATATCAGCGTAAAATAGTAGCTTAATGCTGCTGTATTTCGTATGGTGAGTGTAGAGAAGCGGAGACCCTTTTTACTGGAAAAGAGGCAATCCATCTTAGTCCTCAAGGCTGACAACGCATCTTCATTTTGATTCGTAATCGAGGATAGATGTAGATATCTATGGGCCGCAGCATCCACTTACCATCAGGTGGACTGTGTGCTCGTTTTGTCGTTCACGACACTCACGGGATGAAATGGAGAGATCCTTACGGCGCAGCGCCACCACACGATAAAGAAACAATTGGGCAATTAAAAGAAATTAGGATACGTTAACCTAATAATTCTTGGTAGTTGCAGATTAAATATTTATAATGTTTACTCATTAACACTTAAGGTGTGAGAATATAACAGTTAAAAGAATTTCCCAACTAACGACTCAGACTCCCCGAAGCGCGCCGATAGCATCAGCGGGTGACAGCCCGCACAAATACCATACAAATTGTTCGATAGCTCCTTCAGTTTGATTGTTGCAATTATTCGCTGAACCCTTTCGCAACACCGCGACCGCGGGGAGGTGAGAAAGTACTTATCTGCTTACTTGATCGAGAAGTAGCGTCCCAACTCTTTGACGATGGTGTGAAGGAACAATCGTCTGGTTTGGTACCGGTAGATCTCCGCGGGATAGCCCCCGTTCGATCGCCATTATATAGCTTTTTGTCCCGCTTTAACGATTAGTATGTCTGATAATTATCGCGTGTTAAGATTTACAACGCTGTATTTCGTTTATTACACTGACATAAAATATTTTTATTAATTGTATATGCGATGCGAATCTCACATTATTACAATTAAAATGATTCTCAATCGATAAAATATACACAATAATATTTTTAATATAATTATAAAATAAATAATATAGTGTAATTTTATATCATCAATTTTTAGACTTTTTCAAGGAAAATTATGAAGTTTTTCGGATAAAATAAAGCCCAAATTCCTATTTGCATTGTTCTCTGCCTGTGCGTAAACTTTCATCACAATCGAATGAAATTTAGCCGAGACGGACAGACAAAATTTTTAAAAAATTTGTTACAGTAGAATGCAAATAACACTGAGCCTATAAGAAGCCAGATATTTCAGTACTGCAGACAGACTTCAATAATATCTATATGTATAAATTACTTGGTAGAGCTATTTATGCACACTATTATGATTGTAACACGCATAGGTTAGCTCGACTTGTAAACTTAGACCATTCAGGTCTAAGCTAGTAAAGGACCACGTTCTCACAGATTAACACTGTAGATTGTAGCATATTGCTACTGTATTTTATATGGTGAGTATAGAAAACCGGAGATCTTTTTATTATTTCCATATTAGTCCTCAGGTTTAATCGATGTTAATGTCACAGCCTATAAGGTCGCAGCACCCACTTACCATCATCAGTACTGATGATGGTAAGTGGGTGCTCATTGTCACACATGTTTGTTAAAAAGTTATGCAACTATATTATGGTTGTAGTACGAATGGATCGGCTCGACCTTGGAAGGACCACACTCTTACAGGATACCAGCGTAAAATAGCAGTCCAATCCTGCTGTGTTTCGTATGGTGAGTGTAGAGAACCGGAGACTCTTTTTACTGGAAACAAGGCATTCCATCTTAGTCCGCAAGGCTGGCAACGTGATAAAATTCTTAATCGAGGATAAATTTAGATGTCTATGGGCCACAGCATCCACATTCTATAAAAAAAAACGTTCCTACCATAATATATACGTTGAAGGAATAAAAGTTTTGGCATTAATAACTGAGCTACCACGACTCTACAAAAATATGTGTAATATTATATTATTTAAATAACAAGTGACCAACTTCCCACAAAATGCGTCCTCTAAACGGATCGCCGATGCGGAAATAAAAGTAACAATTATAAAAACTATAATAAAACATTGGTGAGATTGTGCGCGCGGCGAGTGGCTGCCGGTAGCCACGGGGCGCCGGCCTACAATGGACCACCATCGCGCTATCTCGATGGACGATACGTTGCCGCTTAATTGACTGCTCAAACGTTATTTTAATACTTTGTTATTGAATTCGTATAAAAATGAGTACATTATGTTTTTATTTAGCTATTCTTTTCAAAAACCTTCAGAAATCATTATTAATCTTTCCAGTTTTTGTAAGAAATAAAATCATTAAGCTAAAAAAAAATAAAATAAAACAGTGCTTCAAAATAACATACTAAGTTAAAAAATTGCTCAAATGATATCGTCTTTACAAAGCATAGGTATTTAAACTCAAGCAGTTATTCATTAGTGTGTTGTATAACTACGTCAAATGTCATTTATCAACTAGCTGAGGTGAATTGCATAAATGTTCCTTGTTCGCTGAATTATAATGAAAATATTTATTTTTCAACATTTACACTTAGTTTTCACGGTATAAAATAACACAGTTTTTGTGGCATTTCTTGGGGGACGCCTATATGTACAGCAGAGAACTTGTGAAGGGCTGTGATGATGACGATTATTATTCTTTACTAATGGTTTACGCAATGTAATTTATGAAACAGAAATTTTGGATACAACTGTTTTCAGTTAGAGGTTTGCGCTGAGGTTTAGGCTTAGGAGACAGCATGCAAGTGGAATAAAAAAATATTAATTATTATTATCACAGACTTATAATTTGTAAAGTTAAAATAACGACTAACTTTTTTATTCCACAAAAAAATAAGTCACAGGCTTCGTTTATTTCTGAGAGGGTTACGGAACTAGTCCTCCGTGTTATTCTAGAGCATGTTGCCTGCAAGTTCTCGTCAAATAGTTTTATGAAGTGTCAGAAATGCAGGTTTCTATACAATATTTTCCCTCACTGCCGATCAGCAAACAGTAAAAAAGTAAAAATGGTTTAATTGCAAACAGCAATTTCAGAGGTGATAACTGGGTTCGAACTCGGCTGGTTCGCGTACTATTAAATTTACGATGAGCGTTTAACTACTTGAACTACCACGGCACCTACATAATAATATAATGTATTCACTAAATTATAAAAATGTGTGCAATGGAAAATATATTACCCATTGTCCTTGCCGATGTAATTACAATAATAACTTTACAATATATTCGCATAATTTCACGCACTCTTATTCTGGCATTAAGCCCGTATTCCCACAAACGATCTCGTGGTGAAATTGCAACTATTTCTCATTTTTAGTGGCTACTTACGCTTTGTTCTCTTAACAATTGCCAACAATCGTAAGTCCACGAATACGTCTAAAGTTCACCTCATAAGAGGCGTACAAGTGCTGGGGGCCTTAGCGTCTTTGTTTTCTCTATTGTTTCTTTGCAAGCGATCAAATTGATACGTTTCTCCTATTAAAAGAAATTTGACAATAAATTTAATGGCAATGTTATTGGATTCACTGTTTTTTTTTTATGTAATTAGCATGCAATAGAACTCTGCTACATTTAGGTCTGGGAGTACTTTGCCTTGTAGACACTATTTTCCATCACCGGATTACGTTGAAGATTTATCCACCACGGATGGATGGAAGACGGAATGGATGAAGCTACGAATCAACGAAACTGACGACTTAATACATTATTCAGTTCTACTTTTTTAATATTTTTTACAGGCAATTACAATTCTGTTATATTATTTCGTTTCTGTTTAGAAACCAAATACCTAATTTACATAAACTAAAGAAGTTATTTATCCCGTTCGAGATATTTTAAGTAAAAAGAAGTAAGTACTTATGTTATAAAATATACAGAGACCGTGTAAGCGTTCTCAAAGACCTAAATTAAAAACACTAACCCCAGTGCTGCGGTGAAGTAGCGTCCCGTTGTGCCGCAACATCGCACCACTCCGTTCCCACCCCACTTCATCCCACAATATGCTACTGGATAAATTTACATGTTAAAGAGCGACTGTCACATATTAAAGGCCATAATTATACAATCCATTAGATTTATAGCTGAGAAACAATGAATCTCGAGTGCGTCCAACCCTTTTGTTTAACACAAACGTAATGGCGACGAGTGTGTTGCTCATTTATGGGGTAATTAATAGAAAAGTTCTCATGAAAATGAGAGGGATTAATGACAATTAAAAAGTTTTATATTATTTGAAGTGAGTAAATAAAGAATATGTTCAATGACATTTTGATTTTTTTGTAATAAACGATCATTTTTTGTAAATTACTAAACATGAAAATAACACTATTATAACATGCTAAGTGTTTTATCAGTTTTCAAAAACTCTATTCTTCACATCAAATAATAATATACATTTATTACACAACAAAGCCATATTTTTATATAATATTAAATACATTGTTTTATATCAAATACTACATTGTATTATATTAAATTAAATTTTCGGTAATTTTATACTTTCGCGGACCGACGTTTTTTTTTATAGGATAGGGTGACAAACGAGTACACAGTCCACCTGATGGTAAGTGGTTTCTATGGCCCATAGTCATCTTCATCCATCCTCAATTACGAAAATAAAATGCAGATGCGTTGTCACCCGTGAGGACTAAGATAGAATGCCTCGTTTCCAGTAAAAAGGGTCTCCGGTTCTCTACACTCACCATACGAAATACAGCAGCATTAAGCTACTATTTCACGCTGGTATTCTGTGAGAGCGTGGTCCCTCCCCGGTTGAGCCGACCCATTTGTGCTACAACTATACTTCTAATATAACTGCAGCATGAAAAAAAATCTAGAAAATCGAAAAATTGGAACAGGAGATAGGCAGCCGTAAGTAAAAGTACAAACTACTTAATGAGCCTTGCTAATTATTTTTAAGATTATAGTGTGTTTATGAACACACACTACAAAACTAAACAAGGTTTTTATTTATCCAATAATAAACCGATCACGACTGAACAGACAGGTGTGATCGCACTAGTTGTCGTTCTGAGGTACAAACGCACGTCTACTTTTTTTTTGCTGATGTGGTGGAAAGGAGACAACTTAACTTAATGTTTTTTTTATATGTCTAAGTTCAGAAACTAAGTGTCCGCTTTGTTCGAGTGCACAGCGTGGCGGGAAAATGATATCACTGATTACATAACCCTGAGTATTGGCCACTAGGTTATTCCATTCCACCGTACTCCCCGTTGAACATTCTCTAATCAGGCCTAAATCTAAGTGCTGGGTGGAGAGTAATTTTGCGTTAGGTATAAACTAAAGCCATCTATGCAGATCATTGTATTTTTTAAACTAAAGTGAGTAATGAACTTCCACATAAAGGTACGCCGCTAGTGCAGTTCAAGGACTCGTGCAACCAACTGCAAGCTTTCTTTAATTGAAGGTGGTTGACTGTTCAGAGGTGACAATGCAGCTGTATGCATTGTCACCTCTGAGGACTAAGATAGACTACCTCACTACGTGTAAAATTACTGGCCTTTTCCTTCCTACCTTCAGAGCGGAACACAATCATTATCTGGTCTAGTTATTCTAAGAACGTGTGTTTGACATTTAAGATTTTGAATATTTTACTTCAAGTGATAAATAACAAAATTGATTAATCATTCATATCGTATATGTAGACTTTACACGAATTTCTTATTGAGATTTATTTCTTATTCTTATAGAGAATCTTGTACACTCCAACCAGATGGCGCTGTATGAAGGAACTGTACTGTCTACGAGGAACCACTAACCAACAATTATTACCGCAGAACTACACAAACAAATAATTAAAGTTACAATTAATGGGAATGCAAGAAACAATATACGACTACATTTTGTATCTGGTAGAGTCACGCTGCAGCTGTATTATTGATGCAACAATAATGAATGCGTCGGCTCCACCGGGGAAAGAGTACTCTCTCTCTTTCTCTCTCTCTCTCTCTCTCTCTCTCTCTCTCTCTCTCTCTCTCTCCCTCTCTCTCTCAGAATACCAGCTTGACGAGACCTCGGAGAGCTTTTTTACTAGTGACCATGCATTCCAACTTAGGCTCGATAAAAATAAAATATATTTTAGTTCATGTTAAGAACACATGTTACAAATTCATTTTGCATTTTATATTAAATTTTTCATTATTAAAAAAAACTATATCTAACAGTTCAAGCGCTTGTGGCCGCCCCGATTATGGTCAGTGCCCAAAGACCAATTAGTAACTAATTAGCAGTACACGCCGCGGCATCCTTGATATTGGGCTATAACCCATACTCCCCCTCTGTCTCGTCCCGACGGCTCCATTGCCTTCGAAGACGAAGAAAAGGCTGAGTGCTTCGCTGACAGCGTCGCCGCTCAATGCTCTCCTAGCTCACAACCCACTGACCCCTTACACATCCTACTAGTGGAGGACGAGGTCCGACGCAGGAACTCGCCCCCTACCGCCTCTGACCCAATCACTGTGTCCAAAGATGAGATCTCATCTACCATCAAAGGACTTAAGCCCAAAAAAGCACCGGGTGCGGATGGTATCTCCAACCAAGCCCTCAAACACTTCCCGGAGCAGGTAATCGCCTTACTGGCCATTATCTTTAACGCCTGCTTCGAATTCAGTTACTTTCCCACCTCTTGGAAAGAGGCAACTGTCATTGGCATTCCCAAGCCAGGCAAACCTCACCACCTCCCCTCCAATCACCGTCCCATCAGCCTCCTCAAGGCCATGGGCAAACTTTTCGAACGAGTCATTCTCGTGCGCTTGAGGCGCCATTTGTTTCCCACAGACGGCGACCCTCTTGTCATCCCACAACAATTCGGGTTTCGAGCCAAACACTCGTGACCCCAACAAGTTCACCGCATAGTGGAATACATCCTCAGCGGTTTTTACCCTCACCGTCAAAAAACCATCGCGGTCTTCTTTGACATTGCCAAGGCATTCGACAGAGTCTGGCACGAGGGCCTTATCTACAAACTGTACGACTTAGGCCTCCCAGACCGTCTCGTTCGCCTTATAGCCTCCTATCTGAAGGATCGTACGTTTCGTTTTAGACACGAAGGCACGCTATCCTCTATCCGTCAAATAAAAGCCGGTGTCCCTCAAGGCTCTGTGCTTGCTCCCCTCCTATACATACTATTCACCAACGACATCCCTATCCCGTCGAATGGTGTAAAACTAGCCCTCTTTGCAGATGACACAGCCCTTTACTCTAAAGGCAACTCACTACCACAGATTCGGAACAAGAACCAAAAGTCAGTAAGCGACTTAGGAGCTTGGTTCCAAAAATGGCGTATCGACGTAAACCCGGAGAAAAGCTCCGCCGTTTGCTTCGAATATAAACGACGTCGTCTCACCACCACTCCGCCAATCAGGATGTTAGGAACCCCTGTCCCATGGCAAACTAAAGCCAAATACCTAGGCGTCACCCTTGATGCAAGGCTTACTTTCGAGCCCCATGTCAAGAAGGTTACTCGCACCGCACGTTTTTACACGGGTAGGCTCAACAGCATGTTGGGCAGACACAGTAAAATGTCCCTCCGCAACAAGCGAACCCTATATAAGGTCTGCATACGACCTGTCATGACCTACGCGGCCCCCATTTTCGCACATGCTAAGCCCAAAGCTATAAATGAACTTCAAATATTTCAAAATCTATTCTGTCATAGTGCCACTAACTCGCCCTATTATGTCCGTAATGCCGACCTACATCGAGACTTAGAGCTCCCAACAATCCAACAGTTTCTTAAATCACTCTCTGAGAGATTTTTCAAAGCCTCAGAGTCCCACCCAAATCATCTCATTCGTGAAACAGCTGCCTATGCAGCCCCTATCCACACTCGCTACAGTAGCGCAGGCCGAGAAACTCTCTCTCGGACCCCCCCAACAAGCTTTCGGCCGACCTGAACTGCCTCATGGCGGCTCAGGCCGAGCCTACATAACACATCCCTTAATCTGCCTTAGTTAGGCACTCTTCTAAGCGGCTTTTCGCCGCTTGCGCACTCCTTTCTGCCAAGAAGGGTCGCGTTCGTATACGGCTTAGAGATCTCCAGTCACATCGTTAAGCCAATTCCTAAAAGGTTGGGTTTAGTAGGTAAAAGTCGCCACATAACCACGCAGCCGGCTGCGTAGTATGCTATGAGCATTCCCAACCTCCCTCCCCCGCTTTCCGGAGGGTTGCCCATATTTGCTTCGGGCGCAAAAAAAAAAAATATTGGGCTATACACAAATCCACCTTTCAAGATTTCAACTAACAATCCTCACCAAAGACTTGAGTTTTAACCTTCTTCTGAATTAAAATTAATACAATATTCTTTTCATACAAAATAAAGTTAGAATTAATACAATATTCTTTTCATACAAAATAAAGTTTGTATTACTAGAAAGTACTAATATCCGCAGCATATTGAATATTTTTTCACTATCAATAAAACTTTAAATATTAATTATTAGTTACCTGGTACAAAATTCGGATTGTAAGTTAATAACACTAGATTATGATCTCCCAGCAGCTGTCAAATTTTGTGCAGCTGCGATTAAACTTAGAATTTAGGAATTTTCACTAATGGTAATCTTTATTTAAACAACAAGATTTTCATTAAAACATTATACATACATATTGTATCTACGTGATTTCGTCGTAACTTCAACGTACACACTGAAACAACATATCACTAAAAATACTATTTTAAAATAATAATTACTTACTTTTAAACTTAAACGATTTTTTTGTTTTTTGTTCAAAAGGAAATAATTGTCAATCATCTATTTTGTCAATTTAACTATTAATGATCGTGTAAGTGCAAATTACATAGCATTGAGAGATATCAACACTTAATTTCGCGCTCTCTTTAAAAATGGTAATGGCGCCTAAAAATTACAAAGAGTGTTTTTTTTTTGGTAATGGAGAACTACGGTTGTACTTTTGCCAATGTCAAGGTTTATTAATTTTATAATATTTTTTATATATTATAATTGAGCCGTGGTAGCTCAGTGGTTAACGCTCGCTGTAAATATAACAGAACGCGAGTAACTCGGGTTCGATCCCCGCCGGCACCAATGAAATTGTTAATTGCAATTTTAAGTGCTGATTTACCACGTGCTCGGCGGTGAATGAAAACATCGTGAGGAAACCTGCATGTCTGAGGAATAAGAAAAAAAATAATTCGAATACATGTGAAGTTCGTCAACACGCATTTGGGCAGCGCGGCGGACGCTTCCTTGCCCTAAACCCTCTCAGAAATGAGGGGAGGCCTGAGCCCAGCAGTGGTACGTATATAGACTGTAACTTTACTTTATCTTTATTATAATTTGTTTAAAAATTTCTTCATACTATGTTGATGCGTCACATTACAGAGTTTTAGGCGGAACCAACAGATACCTATTCGATTAATATCTAAAGCCGTCTAAGCTCACAAAAAACTTGAGGCTTGGGTACATCAGCATTCTTTCATCGTTTTAATAAATAGTTCATATGCGACGATATTTAATATAAAAAATCGCACCATTTTTACCTATCAAAATCCACTTCAAACTGTCATTTAGAAAATGATACAGAAGCAGCATTAGCTACGCCGGCGGTCAAGTTCCTGCCAAATCACTTTATTTATAAATTGAATCTTTATTATTATAAATTTAAATTTATTAATTTTTTAATTTTTATAAAAATTTTAAATTTATTCATATTTATAATTAATGTGCAATGCATCTATTAATTACATCTATCTCAAAAATATTGATAAGAATCTAGGACGAATTATCCGACTCCGTTCAAGGTTATAATATTGTTATTTTAAAAATGAGACAGTAAGAACAATTTTAAAATCACTTCGACCAAAAGGACGATATAAGTAATTTTATTTTTAAAAATTTTCTTTGAATAAGACAATTATTGAAAATAAAAACGGATCATTTTTTCACATAATCAAAAAGTAAAATACGATTTAAATATATAGATAAAGAAATTATCAATTATTATCTTACCTTCTTTTTCGTCTTCTTCTCTTATATATAAAAAAAAAACAATTGGTGTCCGTTCGTCTCGCTAAAACTCGAAAACGGCTCTGTTTTGATGAATTTTTTGTGTGTATTCGAGTGGATCCCTCGAAGACTTAAAAACTCAGTTGGACACTGTAGGTGGCTCTGGTGTCGAGATCCAGAAATCACCCGTGCGAAGTTGGGGCGGATGGCTAGTTTTTAATAAATATAAGTAGTACGTATATTATTTTGTATGGTAAAAAAAATTACGGTTTTAAATTTAAAGTAACATTTTTCTTTCTATAACGAATAGGTACTATGGCGAAAATTAGAAATTACTACACACCTTAGTTTTAAACATTAAAGTATAATGTAGTTGCGTAAACATATTACTTCATTGGCTTTAAACGTATGTACATGTGAATACACTTATAATTATCATTTTCTATAAACGGTGAGTGTAGGTGACAGTTGTGTACAATATAGATAAGGATCTCGATCGGGAACACGTGGAGCTTCTATCGTACGTGGATGCAGCACGCGCCTTCGACGCGTTCGTTCTTTTTTCCACAACTCTTGTTGTGACTAAGCGATACTAAATTTGTCTTGGTTTTTTCTAAATAACAAATTAAATACAATGAATCATTATATTACCAATAATAAAAATCCTGGCCTCAAACAAAAAAAAACAAAAATGTAAATGAAAGCAATATTATTATTATTCTATGATTCTATGCATAATTCGTGTATCTAATAATAATAATAATAATAATAATGTCCTCCAGACCGAATTTCGGTCACGGCGGCCTGCTTCAACGCAGGCTAGCCATCGGCGCAGGACAGGATTATAGTACTCAAGTGTGTGCGCAAGCACAGGTGCACTCTCTATTCCCTCACTCTCATAATCCGATGGGACGGTAAACCGACACAACCGGAGAAACATCAGGCGCAGGACCTACATCTTTACGTGTTTTTCGAGGCACGGGGGTGAGACACCGCCAACTTCCTGACTCCGGGCAACTACTGAGAATTTCTTGACGGAAAAAATCAATAATAAATTTTTTGGTCCGCCCCGGGATTCAAACCCAGGACCTCATGATCAGCAGTCGTACTACTACAACCAGTAGACCAACGAAGCAGTCATCTCATTCGTGTATCTATTCGTGATCGTATTCGTGTATCTTAGTTTGTGGCATAATTGCTTTTTTTGTTCAATATTATGCGTCTCCGGGACCCGTCTCGTCTCTCAAAACGCAGAACTTTAATATTAATATTTAGATACAAGAGGTATAAACTCTATTTCCTTCAAAGCATACAATATATTTTCAAATGCATCATTATCCGAGCGAGCGAATAATGGCTAATAAGTTGGCAAACAACATGACGTAACAGCCTCATTTAAACGGTAGTAACCAAACGATGTATTGAAAACCTGGCTTAGTTGCCAAATACTTAACAACCACGCTGCAGAGACGTTCGTTTTTTTTTCGTTTCTTTTTACATCGCGAAATACGCATACCAGCCTCGCGGGGACAATGACAGGTTATGTCGGTCTCGCACCGATTAAAACCCCATAATATTCCACCTTCGTCGCATAGTGACAGGGCCACAGGAACGCTTTCGCACACATCCGCGGCCCCACCATCGCTGGCCGCCCCATGGTGACACCTCTTCGGGAGAGGATTACTCCTCTCCTTTTCCTTCTCAGGTACGGCACACCAAAACACATGGCGCGCCTTCCTCCACGGCCTCCAACTACACATTCGCAACGGACGCCCCCGTATCTGATGCGCGAAAGCCATGGGGCCGGCAAAAACGAGCACTCAGAAGCACGAGCCTTCCTGACCCCAGCGGCGAATCTGGTCTATGGCTTCGCCGCCAACCAAGATTCGGCTGCGGAGGGTAGAGAAAGCGGTGCCTCGTAATACCGACACTCCTCTTCACCATCAACCGCATCAACGTTGAGTCGCCGGGATTGGAGCCTACCCTTTTAAGTGCACAATCGTAACGTCACGTGCGGATAGTTGAGGATTTAGGACGCATGAATACCTTATGTGTTCGCGCATATTCTTGAGGCGCTCTTCGAAAAATTGAGAGATTCCGACTATATTCTACAATTATTGCCACGAAATAGATTAGGCAAAGAAAACATCGTTATAGTCATCATTATTACTCATATTATTAGAAGATATATTGCAAGACGTTCTAGTTTTATGCTATACCCCTTCAGACTGCACTGCGTACATTTTGCTGCACTGCGTACATTTTGCTGCGCTGCGTATATTTTGCTGCTCGGCGTACATTTTGCTGTGCTGCGTACATTTTACTGAGCTGCGTACATTTTAAGTGATATCAAAACTATGATCAACTTCTTGAGACGCATTGACAAACGCATCTTTCTTCTGAATAAAACTATTATTTACAGATTTTAACGCGTTTAATTTTTTTTAATTTATTTTTATTACCCCGACATTTCGGGTGCTTTATAGCCATGGGTGCTGTAAAGCACCCGAAATGTCGGGGTAATAAAAATAAATTAAAGTAATTAAACGCGATAAAATCCGTAAATAATAGTTTTATTCAATGTGTAGTGTTCGCGTAAATTTAAGAAATCATTATGCATCTTTCTTCTTTTTAATAGGTCGTCATTGAAAAGCCCACTGCTGGACGCAAAGTTATTTACATGAAGCCAAGTTGTTGGTTGCGAATAATTTAAGTTGAAAGTTTCCTGCTCCAGTGTGTATTGGCGGACTTCCATGGCCAAAAAATATTTTATTTATTAGATCTGGCATGTAGGTTTCCTCACGATGTTTTCCTCACCGCTAATAACTTTGTAAGTCAACACTTGCGTTACAAATTGCCAATTTCATCGATGCCGACGGGGATCACACCTGGGCGACTCGCGTACCTTCTGTGGAATTTACGGCGAGCCCTCAGATACCACGGCTCTTATACTTGTTATAAAGCGCTGTAAAGCACTACGCAGCGCTATTTACTCGTATTTGCCCCTCAGTACCTGAGTTAACCATTAAAAATATTCTGAAACTCAAGCGCGCGCGTAATCTAATACTAATTTGTATTTTCTCTAGAAAAGTACTCTCCGATTCGTCTAAATGCGGCTGGGGTAGTAGTAGATCTGGCTGGGGATAGGTGGATAGCTCAGTTACTAAAATAAGTATGTGGCCTATTTAACCTATTTAAATAAATGTACAATTAACGCTCATTTAAATATATTTTTTTGAGTAATGCTATCCTACCCTTCTGCTTTTAAAAGTTAAAATATCACCGGCCAGTACTATTTTACTTTGTTGTTGTAAGATATAAATAGAAAAACACGAGTTTACATTGAATACTCTAATAGGCATCGATTAATTGGCACCAACTGTCCATAATCAATTTGATCGCACCTGGCAGCTTTGCAAGCAAGTATTTCACTTTACTAATGTAAAAATAATAAACGTAAATAACGTTGTCTACACCATGGGGTATGGTGTCATAAGATTTTTTTTATCTAGAAAATCTCAATAGCATCCCGGCCTCAAGAAGCTTGCGGAGTTTCACCTTCGTGCCTCGAAAAGCATTTAAAGCCGTTAGTACTACGTCCGATATCGCTCTGTTTGTGACCGTCCCTTCGGATAGCTTCACCCATCCGAACCTATGCACCTGACCTAGCGCACACACTCATGAACTATATTATGCCAATCCAGCGCAAATGGCTAGTCTCCGTTAAGACTGACTGCCAACGCAATAAGTAAAAGTGACTGTGTTTGGAAGAACGATAGTAGTGGATGCTGTGGCCCATAGACATATATATATATATATATATATATATATATATATATATATATATATATATATATATATATATATATATATATGTTAATTAAGAATCAAAATGCAGATGGGTTTCCGTTAAAAAGTTCGTTTCCAGTAAAAAGGCACACCGGTTCTCAACACTCACCATACGAAATACAGCAGCATTAAACTACTATTTTACGTTGGTATTCTGTGAGAGCGTGTTCCTACCCCGGTCGAGCCAACCCATTCGTGCTGCAACCCGGCTCTACATAAATTATGCCTCTCCCAGGTGGAGACGATTCACCGTGATCGTCACGCTTGGCAGGTGATGTGCGATCAGGGTTACAGAAGTCTCATACCCTAGACGCTGCTCCCCGTCGCTGAAATCTAGTAATTTCCGGTATGGTTCTGGTTAACTTAAGTAACCAAGATACAGCAAATAATGTATGCACGCTTTGCAATGTTTATGTATGTATAGCATAGCCAGTAATAATCTTAGGTTTAAGAGTCGAATAATGTAATAAATAAAATGAAATGCTTGGGTACTCTTTATCTTTGTTCAGTTAATGTTAAGTATATGTAATGTTTTTGGTGAATGTATGTGCCAAAATAAAGAGAAAAAAATCTGTACCCTCAGCCGTTAAACCATTAAAAATCCACGGCTGGCGATCGAGACTAGAGACACTTCCAATAAATCTAATTAAATAAGGCGTACTGTTGTCTTATTACCTCTGCCTCATCCATATCGTTCAAAGCCGCTAGTAGACCGCTACTGCGGATTCACTATATTGGAGCAGAAAGAGACAAGAGGGTACATGGTAACACATACCCAAACGAACTATTAAAGAGAAGAGGAATTCAACCATCTAGAAAAATGTGTGTTCATTGATTTCAATTAGAAAGCGTATAAATAAGGTAAATAAGTAATCATCACTTTTTTTACAAAATTATAAATTAAAGAAAGAAGATTTTTTTAATGGCACAAATATTTTTATGATACAGTTCGTATTACTTTTAAAAGTAAATACGGCAGCACTTAAATCAACCTATTTTTTCTATTTGATTGTCAATTGGCGATCCGTCACCGAGTGCATAGGGAGGGATGCATTCCCTCACACCTCGCGTCAGCTGGCGATCCTCACCCTCTGTACATTCCTATTAACTTCAATTGAGCTCGACAAATTTACATGAACCCGTGAGGCTAGGAGCACAGCGGAAATTCAGGTGAAATACGAAACTTAAAATAAATTTAATATTTTAAATGTAGAGTTGAACACAAGTTGAAAAGATACAAAATGCGTAATTATTCTAATAATGATTTATTTTTTCCAAATCTTTTAAGATTACATACTCGTATTGCGTCTTATGTTTTACATTTTTTATAACAATAACTCTATTATTAAGTGCTTTTATTACAGATAGTTAATCAAAACCACATGTGATTCAAAGTTTTACCGCTTGAGCGACAAACGGTTGCACTTCCTAGCTGCACAACTACGCCCGTGCGCCACTACACCATATGGCCGGACCTACCCGACTCAAATCGCTATTATATTGCTTTTAATTGATAACAATTTAAATGTATTTGATGATTCACACTTACAGACCTAATTATTATTCATCGAGTCATTATCTCCGTGTTCACATTTTACAACGTGATACTATCTTAAGCAGGAATGTGTTTTACCTTTATGTTATTGTCGTCACGCTACTCATTTAAAACGCTTGCGCACGCTACTGAAATAAAAAATGGATTTATGTATCAAATACATTAACTAAATTTTAAAAATTGTCATAAGATCCTTTTGCAAAGATAATGTATAATCAATTGATTGCTAAATTTTTTTATTTTTTTTTATAGGAAAAGGGTGACAAGCGAGCACACAATCCACCTGATGGTATGTGGTTGCTGTGGCCCATAGACATCTACATCTATCCTCGTTTGCGAATCAAAATGCAGATGCGTTGTCAGCCTTGAGGACTAAGATGGAATGCCTCTTTTCCAGTAAAAAGGGTCTCCGGTTCTCTACACTCACCATACGAAACACAGCAGCATTAAGCTGCTATTTGACGCTGGTATTCTGTGAGAGCGTGGTCCTTCCCCGGTTGAGCCGACCCATTCGTGCTACAACTATACAATTAATATAGCTGCAGCATGGCTCTACCACTCTACCACGTAAGTAAATACCCGACTTTTAATATTAATTTATTTACCTTTATATTTAATACAAGCTTTATATGGTGAGCACATTATATACAAAGTTGACTTAATATCGACCCAACGCCGTTTCAATTTTATCTTCGAACCGGCATCAACGACAACAGCGTATCAGCTCGGCTCTTCAACCACGACCCGTTAGCGAATTTAAAACGTGTCGTTAGTATGCGGCTGAACGTGAGCGTTGCTTGGGCATCACGATACTCACGAGTCAGAAGCACACAGCGCACTCAGGACATATGCAAAGTGAGCGGTCAAAAGCATATAAAGGGTAATCGGAATTGTAAGTTAGGTGAACAACAAATTTACTCTGAGGCGAGTTGGTGTGAAGACGTTATAGTAATGTACGACCGCCAGTAGATTGTTGTCAAATTACTAAGATATGTATTTAGAGTACGACAACCCACCACCTCTCATGCACCCACCGACACAATGTCATATGGGCCGAATATCGAGAGATGAACGTGTTACTTTGCCACATAAACTTTCTTGAGTCTTTACAAATTGTTCAATCTTTTCCTTGCTACGAAAACGCTTCTCTCTCGTTCGTGGCTAGATCATTACTTACATAGTTTCAAAACCGAAAGCTTTTTTACATGGAGCAATGCCTTAAGCATACTTGGACTAAAACCCCATGGTCTTCAACCTTCACCGCATAATGCCAGAGCAACTGGAACGCTTACGCAAATATCCGCGGCCTTACTGGCACTGTGGTCACCTCATGGCAGCTCCTACTCAATTAAGCGAAGGCCATGAGGCCAGGAAAGTCAAGCACTCTAGTGGATCAACAGTAAGTTACGTTCACTATATTATTTACTTATATTTTAATTTTGAGTTTGGTTACAGGTGCATGGGCCGCAGCAGCCACTTAGGTATGGCATATGATTGTTCTAGATGCTAGAACGCCTTTTCTGCCTAGGAGTCCGTCTGGCTAAGTAGGTACCACCCTCTTATCTCTTTCTGACATCAAGGGTATGTCACGAAATGTTTCCAGTATACTGGCGAATGCAAATGACGTCATTAATTGACGGCATATTCCACCATATTCGATATAACGAATACCAGTATGGCGTCGATTTATGACGTCATTTGCGTTTGCCAGTATACTGGGTTATACTTCGGAAGATACCGCAAATAGCAGTGTTTGCACATGGTATAAATTACATATATACATTTAAATTACTTAGACCGATTAGAGGGGTATTATAATTAAGCTTATTATACCTAGTACAGTCAATTGGTAGTTTTACCTGGAAAGTTTTCCGGCAGTTTTGAAAATTGACTATTATTGATTTAACAAAAAAAAAGGTTATGACTTGAATTATTGGAAATTTCCTCTAGTTTAATCTTTATCTTCTTATCTTATATCTATATAAAAGTCAATTGCTGTCCGTTAGTAGTCAGTCCGTAGTCCCGCTAAAACACGAAAACTACTCGAACGATTTTGATGAAATTTGTTGTGAGTATTTGAGTGGGTTCCTGGATGGTTTAAAAACTCAATTGGACCTGGTAGGTGACGCTGTTGTCGAGATACAGAAATCACCCGTGCAAATCCGGGGCAAATCGCTAATTTATTATATAAATGGTTTCATTATAAAATGAGTTGGAAAGGAGATATTGACAAAAAAATGTTTTAGGCGCCATTTTCTCAATACGGTGACAGGAGCGACAAAGTAGAAATTCGAAAAGAGCACATAATAATTTATAAAAATACCATATTTCAAAACATCCGGAACTCTTTCCGGATAACCTCTTTTATCAGCACCAAGTGACTATACTATTCCCTTTTCAGTTGGTTTTGAGTAGTGGAACCGATATAATAAATTCGTTAAGTTATTAGTAATATTCTATGCATTCATGTATCAGTAATCCAAAGAAATCTATTGTGGTAATAATTCATATTCACTTTATAATCATACTGGCTACTGCTTAACATCGGTCGGTTAATATTACATAATTGGCTCAGCTCGGCTCAGGGTGAGAAATTGCGTGATAGGAGATAAATGTGGTATGCAAGATGATGTTGTAACCAGGATTAAGAAAGGAATGCTTCGGTGGTTTGGTCATGTAGAAGGAATGAATGAGGAAAGAGTGACAAAGCAAGTTTATATGGCAGATGTGAATGGTAGAAAGGAAGGTACGCCCTAGAAAAAAGTTTATCGACCAAATTGGCGATATTTTGAAAATAGGCCACGTTAGAAGTACCCTTAACCGACGAGCATGTATGCGTAGATATATGGATGTAAAGGAGGCGAAAGAGGTATGTCAGGATCGTGCCAAATGGAAGTCCGTAGTCTCTGCCTACCCCTCTGGGTGCAAGGCATGAGTGTTTATATATGTTGGCTCAGCTGATGGAGGTGGAGATTCATTGGTGAGTTGCGGATATCCGTTACAATCGTAATACTGTATGCGATTAAAATTAAGAGAGCAGTTCGTTTTAATTCTTACATTTATTCCGCTTTAAGCGCGTATTAGTTCAATTGTACCATACTTGAGATTTATTTTGTACTAGCTGTTCCCCGCGACTTCACCCGCGTCTAATTTAGGGTTTTTTTTTTTGCAACCCTAATTATTTTTCTAAATCAAAAGTAGCCTGTTACTCATTATAACATCAGCTATCTGCCAGTGAAAGCTCCATCAAAATCGATCCAACCAGTTCAGAGATTATCCGGAACAAACAGACAGATAGACAAAGAAAAAATTAAAATTGTGTATTTGTTATACTTACCGTATATACTTTTATATGGATTTAGTAAAAAGCTGTTATTTTTACATTACAAACAAACACCTTAATTTTATTTGTTTTTAGATTGCACGTTGTATACTGCATAGACGACTAGCGCGTATTTCTGAATATATTGCTAGATATTAATTAATATTTATATAAACTAATTCCACGAATGTAGTTTTTAGTTTTCCGGCAACGCACCCGCAATTCTCCTGGTGTTGCGGTTGATCATGGGCGGCGGTAGTCACTTAACATCAGGTGAGCCGCATGCTCGTTTGCCCCCTCTTCTATAAAAAAAAAAAAGTATTAATTAAGCGTTACAAATTACCGTTGTATTACTATATTAGTGATATTCACATATTAGATATAATATTATAATATTACTTGAGATATTTGTATTAACTAACACTGACAATTTCCGGTATTAACCCATCTCTAATCACAAGTTCATGGTAACAACTAGAGTATCTTCTATTGAGTTACAATAAAGTCTTCATCCGCTATTTTTCCACACTTAGGGATGGAATTTTCTTACAGTCGTTGCCAATCTATTATATGGAGTAATCCTTCCAGGTATACCGTATTGAAGAATCATTTCCACAATAGCTTATGAAGTCGATACTAAGATTTAATATTGTATCAAGGAACTGCCGTCTTAGCAGCACAGAAATAATAACAATAAGACAAATTATTACGATTTCTGTGGTATCGACAGAAGCTATTATGTGATTTAATTTTATTTTATTAAAAGTATAGTTTTTTTTTTCAAATATATCTCTAACTATACAATCAATAGTCATAGGTACATATAATATATATTAGACAAAATACGGTAAGCCAAAAAACCGAAGTTAATATAATCTGTTTTGATTTAAACTTAGATAGCATCTTGTTTATTTCAGCCATAACTAGTTAGGTATACGTTTAAGCAGTAAGCATTAAAATGGAATTATGACCTATAAAGTCGTTCCATTTTACGGAGAAATTTTATTATTCAATAAAAACATTTTGCAACAAAGGCATATTGAATCCCTGTGGTTTTCGGAGGCAGTAAATCAGGAGCAAGGACCCCTCGGTCGACTAGCTAAGAGATGCTCCTGAACTGTCAAGGTCTTGTTGTGGTCATCCGCATTTCTCCGCGGAGTGCAAACAAAGCGTATTTGCCGTGGAAGTTTAGAAGACAAAATAGTTCTAACTTCACAACCCACAGTCAAGTTGGAAATAAACAAAGGAGAGAATCACGCGAGGCATTGACTTTAAATTTACTTTTTTTTGAACAGTATATTTCAGTTTATTGTCAAAGATTACATTTTTCCCAACATATAGAATAGCTATATTCAATATGGCTGTAATCGAAACATGTTTTGAGTGATATAAAATAATAACAATAGAAAGCAATTAAACAAAACGTGTCGCGTGTCGATGCAAAGTGATAGCGATGCAATGCACGGACCATATTGCATCCATGTCATTTACATAATTTGTTACAACACACGTCGCACTAAATTATGGGGATGTCACTAAATTTAATGGTTTTTATTACAATTTTAAATTGTGTGGTTATCGAAGAGTGCTTCGTTTGTTAGATCAATTTACTTCTAGCGATAGTTACGTTCACATACCGCACTGGTTTTTATTTCTAATGTATGGTGAAAATAAAAATCTGAAGTACCTGTAGATTTCCCTATGTAGACTTTTGTCAACATTTTTATATTTTTTTTATATACTACAGATGATTCTCTTAAAGGCTTTAATTTTTGTTGTCTGTTATAATCTCCGGTCATTTTCAAACCAATGTTCTCGCTCGTCAAACCAATAACGGAGGCGTACAGCCTAGTAACGTCGCACAATTATATAAACGAAATACCACCGACTTACTGACTGACTCATCGTGATATCCCTAAAACCATACACCCGATCGACTTGAAGTTTATTATAGTTACTCATTTCGCAATGTAGACGCTCACTAAGAAGGGATTTTACCATAGAATACTATAATTACATACATATTAGAACGGGGGAGTGGGTGGAGCCCGTGTAGCCACTAAAATGTCACTAACACATTAATTCACACGTATAAATGTCAACACGAGACGTGTTTTGACGTTACAATCGTTTCCAAATTTTGCATGCAAATTATTTAGAAAATGCCAAATTACTTACTCCATGCTTTGTTTGCTTCTTATGTTTACTAAATTTGTATTCAACTTTAAAATCACTTGCTGTCATTCCAGTAAGCTGAAATTTGGCGTACTTATTTTATTTCTATTACAACGCGATAATTACATGGAACTGATCTGATGAAGTCCCAGATGATGGCCCAAGTTAGAAAGCTTATTTTTAATAGATTTTATATTTATTGTTATAATACAAATAGTTATAAATCATAAGTTATAATGTATACTACCCATTACATTAAAACTGACACTAAAATGATTAAATATTATGTGACCAATATATATTTTAAAGCAATGGAAAATTTATGTTGCAGTATATTTTTCTGGATTAATTAAGGAGAAAGAGCTTTGACCGCGCACGTTCAAATAATCCTTGTGCCAGATTCAATGGGCTAATTGCGTTGCACATATGAGATAAACTCATTAACAAGGATAAACGCGAGATTCCGTTGCTAGCACTGTCAAGCTTATCTGCTAAGACTGTGAACAAATTAATAAGCGGAAGCGGAAACAAAAACACAGTAAAATTTATGCCCTCAGAGGTTGGCTGCCGGTGTTTCCATGGACACCTGCAGCTAGAGACGAAATGCCTTACACTGAGGTGTAAGATGTAATGTCTTACAGCCTGTAAATAAACTGGCTCTCTTTACCCTTCAGAAGTGCAAGCACTGCTATTTGGCAGTAATCATGAATGTACTAATTAAAACAATTTAACGCACTTTATCGCGTTTAACTTCATCTTATATTTAATTTTAGGTAGGTTAATTTTAGCTTCTGCAATTATATTATTCTTGTTCAAATTTCTGAGTTATGCACATTGGTAGAAATCGTTTTCTTATTGATTCCTACATCTATTTAAAAAAAATAATAGGATACAAAACTGAACTTCATATTCAAATTTAAAATTGTAAACAAAAAGGACGATATAATCACAAATATTTGCGAAACAATAACGAGTATTAACACTGATGTTGCCTAAGACATACGTATGTAGATCCGCTTCCGCTTAGACTAGCATTAAACGCTCCGCCATATCCGGCACAAAGGCCTTTGACGCGCTCGTAGCCGGGGCGGCGGCGGGGTCGCAGGGCGGGCGGCCCGCATGATCGCGCGATCACCGGAGACCCATTTGCGGCTCGTTACACGCCGATAGCACCAAACAAAACACACCCCAAGTAATTAGGGAAAGCCTTTTCCAGATACCGTAAGCACTTGTTACTTTTCCATGGGTCGTAACTACCAACAGGTATTTCCATATACAACCTACTCATAGCAATCAGTGTTTGGTTCTTTGTGTTGATAATTCCATTCATCGTAACTGATAAGCTAATTTAAACATTTTTTCGCCAATATACTTTTAAGGTATTATAAATTTATATAACGTAAAGAATATGCATACTTGTAATATGTAATTTAATAATATAAAGTTCACAGTAGGCGAGCAACCCATATTCGATTCCTGCTTGCACCAATGAAACATCGTGAGGAAACTGAATGTCTGCGAAATAAGAAAAAAATATTACGAAGACATGTGAAGTTCGCCAACACGTATGGGGTCAGCGCGGCGGAAATTTCCTTGCCCTAAAAACGTCTCAGGAATGAGAGGACGCTTGTGCCCAGCAGTGGAACGTATATAGGCTATAACTTTTAACTTTAACTATCAATTGACTATATGCATACAAAAAACTATATTCATGTAATGCTTGTTGCATTCGTGCTAAAACTTTGTTTATCCCACATAGGCGTAAAATAGACACCGCAAAAACTAACGTAAAGGTTCCGACAGGACGGGAGTTACATATTTATGACATTTTAACGTTTGAAAGTAAAAGTTTATACTTAATAAAAATAGACAATGTTCTAAACCAGTGAAAGGTGCAAATCTTTAAGAGCCTAAAACCACAAACTTCTCAGTACCTTCGCAGTAAAAGAAGTTAAAGGCTAATGCTTGTTACTTTTGTTACAAAATTACTATACTTTACATATACATTTTAATCCATAGTATAACAATATTTTTTAAATAATTTGTTTGACAGTCGTATCTTTTCATCATTGTAACTTAAAATAACGTTTCGGAGGTACTTATACCGGCAGTTTATTTGCTTGTTGGTTCTATAACTTATGAAAGTGCCTTGAACGAATTAACGAACGAATTAACCACGTGGTTAATTCGTTCATAATAACTTGCATAATAACTTAAACTCAGTTTAAACTTACGTTGCTAAAATGACTAGTTTACGCCGTTCATCGGTTCCATAACTTTATTTGAAGTTCATTTAAAGCACACTACATATATTTTTAATCGTAATGTGTTATTATTAAAATCAATTGCCACCGTAAACTTAATATTGAAAGTATACAAAAAAACAATGAATACGAACAGTTTATCGTAGTTCGATTTGCAAGTACTGGAGCTTATTCCATATATATCAGTAACCAGATTTTGGTGTCAATTATAACCACAATTTCTTAAGCTATTTATTTCGATAAGAAGCATCTTTTATTCTTTTTTATAGAATAAAAGTGACAAACGAGTACATAGTCCACCTAATGGTAAGTGGATGCTGTGGTCCATGGACATCTAAATTTATCCTTAATTAAGAATCAATATACAGTTGCGTTGTCATCCCTGAGGACTAAGACGGAATGACTCATTTTCAGTAAAAAGGGTATCCGGTACTCAAAACTCATCACACAAAATAAAGCTTTAAGCCGCAGTTTTTCGCTGGTATTCTGTAAGAACGTAATCCTTCCCCGGTTCAGCCGACCCATTCGTGCTACAACTATAATTAGAGCTCAGTATTAGAATATTTATTTTATTCGAATATTCACCTCTTATACTATTCGAATAATAGGTAGAGTAATATTCAAATATTTGGAATTCTCCGAATATTATAAATATTATAAAGATAAATAGAAATTACCGGAATTTAAAAAAAAAGATATATTCTATTATCACTATTGGCAACACTAGTAACTCTTCGCAACAGCTTTTAAAAATGTCAGGCCATATGTTAATAAATATGATTCGCGACCGTAACGAGTATGTGTTTGCAGAATTATATCATCAATACAACCAAGTCCAAGTTCGTACAATTCCATTCAAGGCTATTTCCAGAAAAATTCATTCAAAGGAGTTTACTCTGGTGCTTTCACCTTCATGAGGGCATTTTTTGTTAGCGATTCCTCCAACAAGTGTAGAATCTGAAAGTGTTTCAATTGTTAAATATTTCTTACCTTTTATTCATAAGTACATAGGTATAAAATTGAAGTCAATTTTTTTTATTTCTTAATTTTGAAGATAAATTTTTCGGTTTGCTAATAGAAGTAAATTTTATTGTAATTTTAAAAGTTTAACTTTATGTGTATGAACAATAATAGAAGAATTTATTTTATTTAATTTATGACATAGAAGAAAAAATTGTGGAAGTTGATTAAATTGTTTTTTCTCCTAATTTTAACGTTTAGGAGAAACATATTTGTTATTATTTTTGTTACTAAAGTCTGTCTCGTAAGTCTGATAGTTAGTGGTTTATGCCAAAAAATATTTAAAAATTGGTTGACCCTGCAGGCTATTCTTAAAACCTCCCGCTTATTTCAAATGCAAAGCGCTCCAAACTTCACCAAATTATGACGTTGAATATGAAATATCGGAGTAATTTAAAAAAAAAAAACAATTTTTTCAAAACGTTTCGCTAACGATATCTCACGAACGAATCGAAATTTTGACCAAAATGGTGGTGATCGACGTAGTTTTTCAATTTTTAAAGCTGATTAGTTTTTGGAATTGATCTGTAAAGCTGTTTAGAAGTTATTCCAAAAAAACGGTTTTTCAAATTTTTTATTTTTGAGATTTCTCAAAATCTACCAGTACGAATTAGTTAAAATTTATAGGAAATCTAATTTTGATGAAATACTATGGAAATCCAGTTAATTAATTTCAATCGGTAAAGCCGTTCAAAAGTTATGATAGGTCTACATACGTCCACATCCACACACACACCCACGTACAGACATACAGACACCATACCGAAAAATTGTCAGGGTGGCTTCTTGTGACCTCAAAGGATCTAGATTTGAGTAAAACTCAATTTTCGAAAAACGAGGTAAAAACAATAACTTCCCGATTTTTAAGAATTTTCAATTTTCTTAGCGGGAAACTTCGATCAATAATATGCGTATAAGTATATAATTGATCGAAGGCGGGAAGTTAAAAAATGTGGTTCGTCTTATTTTTATTTTGCATCTCTACCTAGGTGTCAGTGTGCTATAAAACATCCGCGAATTATGTGCTATATATAAGTCAAATGACACGCTGTTCCTTAAGTAGAAAGCATTCGAAAAATTCGTAATATTCGAATAATTCGAATAGTAAAATTAAACGAATACTGCAAGTCTTAACTATAATACAACTGCAGCGTGGCTCTACCACGTACAGTATTTATTTCAGTAAGAAAATTAACTGTGTTTTACTGATTCTTTTATTTTTATTTTATAAACGATAATAAAAATAGAGTAGAGATGCTCCTTCCTAATAGGCCGGCAACGCACCTGCGATTCCCCTGGTGTTGCAGTAGTTCATGGGCGGCGGTAGTCACGTACCATCATACATTTACACCCGTATTCACGAACGATACTTACATAAGTATGGCAGCAACACTATGCTAAGTAAGATATTTCTCACTGTGTTCGTCATGGCAGGCCGTTCATTTCATAAACAATACTTAGTGGACTCTTTGTTGTGCGGACACATAGCATTGAATGGGGCGCCGTGATTGGTTAACGTTGTGACGCGACTTCAGTCGAGTTGAATGACAGTTAAACGTCACTCAACCAAGATATTATTTTGTCATTTGAATTCTAAACATAGTTTTCTTATACAATTTTATTTTATTTTCATTTTGAATACGAGTTACTTGCCTATAATGAATGTGAAATCACCTAAAATGTGGTAAGTATTACATTTTATGTTTCTGTTTTTTTCGTTGTCAATTTCGTGCAAATAATAACAGGTGTTGTTTTCTTACAGTTCAAAGAAGTTACCATTTACTTCTTCAGAATTCGTAATCTTTTGAAAACCTATAGCGACTTTTAAATTCATTGGCACTGTAATAATCAAAAGGATTTTGAAAGTCACTTATCACTTTTCTTGTGCTAATCGTTCTTTGCACGTTTATTCTTTCCAGTATATAATTATCAAAATCATCTTCGCTGCTGTAATCCATCGCAATTAATTAATCAAAACAAATCAGCGTATCACAAATCAACAAACACCTATATACCCGTAAACAGTTTGACATAATTGCGTTGCTTTGTCGCACTATGCGTAGCGTAAAGTAGCTAGCGAGCTACTTTATCTGTGCGTTCATTATAATGAGCGCATAGTGTCGTTCGTCCCTCAAGTGTTGTTCATGAATACGTTTTCTGTACCCTGTGCGTTCGAGCGCACTGTGAGACTGCACAGTAACGTTTGTGAATACGGGTGATACAGTTGTAGGTGAGCCGCATGCTCGTTTGCCACCTCTTCTATTTATAGCACGTAGGAAAAAAACATGCAAATGGGTTTGAAGTTTTCCTTTTTAATAAAGTTAACGAGTTCATGGTTTATTCATCCACTAACAAATAACGAATTATCTCACCTATTTTTGTTTTATTTTTATAAAATGAATTGAAAATATACATATTATAGTAAATTAAACTACTACAATTTTTGAATGGAAAAAACTGTCATTTTTTTACCAATTTTTACATTTACATTCAACTAAATGTAAATAATTTTATGGTTCTTAAAAACTAGAACCGAAAAAATTGAATCTCGATTTTCTAGAGTGAAATATTGATTCACTGGATCGATTCAGTATTATATACTTATAAATTTAAAAATCATTCTTTTTGGCACAAGAAATCACTTCTTCCTTTTCGATTTCTAATTTCTTTGATTCTTTTTTGGCATTTTAAAAAGAAACGCCGTAGCGAAAAGTTCTTTACTATCTAACTTGTGTTTATTATTTATATTCGTATTTTATTACAATAACATAATGGGTCGGCTCGACCGGCCATCTATTTATTTACCGCAACATCTATTTACCATCAGGTGGACGGTATACTCGTTTGACACCCCTATTCTATAAAAAAGGGAATGGAAAAATATTTGTTTAACAAACACAATTTAAAAAAAGCATAATAATAAGTGTGCCTCCGGGTGTACTGATACTATAAACACCCACCAAACCTGCGGTACTATGTGGCTGTTATGGAATTTGTTGCCAACAGCTTTAGGGGGTGATGAAAAGAATCGAATTAAAAAGGTAATAAAGTAGAAAATGATGATGCTTAAGCCTATGAAACTAAATAAATAACTAAAATATATGTCGTTATTTATTTTTCACACCATATATATATATATATATATATATATATATATATATATATATATATATATATATATATATATATATATATATATATATATATATATATATATATATATATATATTAATATTTATATATATATTTAAATATATTAATATATATATATATATATATATATATATATATATATATATATATATATATTAATATTTATATATATATTTAAATATATTAGAGTTGGGCCGATAGTAATGGTGGAACAAAAATTCTTCCAGATATTCAGAAATGTCCCGTTTAGCCAAAGTTTTCCTTTTCCGCCCCGCCAGCTTTGTGTATAGTGAGAGAGTCTTTTTTCTGAGGCAGGGAATATATAGTATCTACGAAACAAAAAGAAATCGACTTCACCCAGAAAAGGCCGATGTTTTGGCCTTTTTGCATCACAATTTGCCACTGGTTAAAAATAACAAATAAATTAAATATTTTCTAAAAAGCCTTCAATACTTTTTCAAATTGAGTATTTCTTTTTAACAAATTATTATTTGATTATAGATTGAATAAAACTATTATTTACGGATTTTATCGCGTTTAATTACTTTAATTTATTTTTATTATTATCCCGACGTTTCGGGTACTTTACAGCGCCCATGGTCACGGGGGGGACTGAGATGTTTGACGTCCCAATGTCATAGTTGGTCCGGCTACCTTCAGTTTTTTAATATTAATTTTTGGTCCGATTTACGCAAAACGAGCTTATAGTATCATGAAGTCTTGCAGTGGTATGATTGGGTTTGGGTTTAATTTTGTTAATTATAGGATCCCAAGCAGATGGTAGCACCCAACCATCTTCTCTATTGAAATTTGGATGTTTTTTAATTTCAATAGCCTCGCGTATCATCCTTGGTAGGAATCGGTGTTCTTTTGCGAGAATTTGTGGTTTATCAAATCTAATGTAATGGTGGGGACGATCTTGAACATGTTCGCAGACTGCAGACTTATAATTAACAATTAAAAAAAAGACCTATAATTAACAAAATTAAACCCAAACCCAAGCATACCACTGCAAGACTGCATGATACTATAAGCTCGTTTTGCGTAAATCGGACCAAAAATTAATATTAAAAAACTGAAGGTAGCCGGACCAACTATGACATTGGGACGTCAAACATCTCAGTCCCCCCCGTGACCATGGGCGCTGTAAAGCACCCGAAACGTCGGGATAATAATAAAAATAAATTAAAGTAATTAAACGCGATAAAATCCGTAAATAATAGTTTTATTCAATGTGTAGTGTTCACGTAAATTTAAGAAATCATTATGATTATAGATTCTTTATTTAATAATATTACAGAAAAAAAACAATTTATTATAATTTTAAGTATAGAAAAATAACAATTTGATTTAATTTTTAGTACAAAAACAATAACAATTTAGTTTTAAGTACAGAAACAAGTAAGTTCTATTCGTCTTTTAAAAATCTATATGCGTGTAGTTTAACAAACTTTATTCAAGAATTAAGTATGGTATTTTGTTATGCAAAAGGAGAGACTTAAATTTTTTTTTTGAAAGTTTATTAAGAATAATATTGATTAAAACTACTTTTACGGATTTTATCGCGTTTATTTTTGCTTTTAATTACTTTTATTTTTAACTCCCGACGTTTCGGGTGCTGGCAGCACCCGAAACGTCGGGAATTAAACATGTGTAGTGTTCGCGTAAATGGTTGAGGCTCACAAAAAATGTACTTCGTCTATATTTTTCACGTGCCAAAATTCAAGAATATATAATATATTTTTTGGTAGTTCTTTGTAAATAATCTGATTATTTTCTGTATTGGGCATTATTCGCTTGTTAATATTACTCGATTTAAATTGTGAATACTTTTTAATATAAGCAAAAACAAACTGGTACAAAAAGTTGATGAGATGTAATTTCATAGAAAAATAAAAGGTGTCCATGCGTAGTACATTTTCTTTTTCTTCATTACTTCGTCGTTTGAATAAAGTATCGTGATTTCTTAATGTTATGCTAAATGTAATTGCATAAAACTACTGTTCTAATAATAAGTGTAATAAAACTAGTAAAAATAATTAAAAAACGATTGAATAAACAAATGTGTTCCATCTGATTCACGTGTGTTACAAAACTGTGTTACATAGCAGCTTTTTTGGTAGAAGCAATAGCAACACGTCATCTATTTTTTTCACAATGGCAACACTATAACTTTCAATATGAAACGTCAGTGTTTTTTCAGATATCTTGGTTTACGGGCAGTAGGCAGTACTTGGTGTGTGTTATTATTCGTCATTGGATTTTAGAGACTTTTGGAAATAATTTTGCAAGGTAAGTAATAACATTAAGTTGTTTTGTAATATACATATATAGTTATATATATATATATATATATATATATATATATATATATATATATATATATATATATATATATATATAGTTGAAAGAGACATTAAATATTCCTAAATAATGCAGTTTATTACGGATTTGCTTTGCAAGTAAAGATGCTACCTGAACTTTAGGTTATGTTCTTCACGATTGTTTGTTCACGTATGTTGCGTGTGTTACAAAGTTGTGTGACGTAACACACGTGAAAAGTATAAAACCTTAGTTCACATTGCAATACTTATATAAATATTTATGTTTTGCGTCAAAAAAGGAGGAGGTTCTCAATTCAACTGATATTTTTTATTTTCTTTTGTATGTATGTTACGCGATTCTCCAGATTCTGTAGACCGATTTCAAAAATACTTTTTGGTGAATAGAGAATGCCTTCAGGCTGGTCCCATACAAATGTGTTGTTTAAAGTAGGCTATTTTTGGGTTTTTAAAACAGAAAAAAGTTTAATATACAATAAAAAGTAAAATGTAACTGATTTCAAAGTTTTTATTTTTATTTTATGTTGATTTTACAGATGCCTCTAACACCTAAACAAAGGCATAAACTTTATCGAGAACGGCTGAAAGAAGTAAATCCTGAATAATTTAAACTGCAGCAAAAACAAAATGCAGAAAGAACAAAAAGAAATAGAAAAAGAATAGCAGAATATTCTTCATCTGATCAAGAAATCATAAGAAAGCAGTGGAGAGAGAGAAAGAAGAAAAGTAAGAAAGAACCTAAGCCTGAAGTAGTGCTTTTAGAAGGACATGGACAAATTTTAAACACAGAAGAGAAATTATAATAGAAGGGTTATTCATAGACTGAAAAATGAAAACACAAAGCTAGAAGAGGAATTAAAAAAATATAAAAAGTCGTTGAAAAAAATTAGGCAAAGATTAAACCGTTCTATGGAAAAAATAAAAAGTTACTTGAAATTATTGAGGAGAGAAACCAAATGATTCGTAGCTTTGAAGACAGATCAAGCCCAATTGCCAAAAAAGATGAAGCCCTTGAACAAATGACCCCCGTTTCGAAAACGTGCGCATACATTGACCAAAATTTACCTAGTATTCGACCTGAAGAAAGAGAAAGCGTGAAAAAAGTTTTGCTAGAACATAATGTAATAGTGGACACTATAAAAGACAGCAACAAAAGTAAAAACACCCAAGAAAAACGATTAATTAAAGAAGTTTTTACCAAAAGTGATAACATTAATAAATACAGTATGAAAACTAAGATGGCTACCTATTTAGGTCTTAAAGGAAAAATTCGTCACACTAAACAGAAAAATAAAAGCCCATTAATACAGACACAGTTAAGAAACTTTTATGAAAAGGATGATGTGAGTAGGATGACAGCAGGGAAAAACGAAGTAAAGACACAAAAAAAAAACAAAAAAAAACAGAGAAAGTGTTAGCTTGGCACTCTACATAAATTATATCAGAAAAATAGAGAAGAAGGAGGAAACTTATCATTTTCAACTTTCAAAAGGTACAGACCCTTTTATGTATTACCACCAAAATCCGAGAAACGAGAAACTTGCGCTTGCAAGAGGCACGAAAATTTGCAAATGATAGCCACGTCATTGAAGTCAATTGGATTAATAGCAACAACAGATCTTGATGAGTAACTGAGTATGGTTGTATGTTCTTCGAAGTCAAAGGAATCTGCTTACGGAGACTGTGATTTTTGCATAAACAAACGTATTGATTTTTCTATGGGTGAAAAAGATCTAAACTATAATGTTTCATGGTATGAATGGGTTTTGAAATCTTACGAATACAAACCAAAAAAAATTGTGATGTGACAAAGATTACGAAAAAAAAACGTCATAAAAAAACTAGTTCGCTAAAAATGCTCCTAGATGCCTTTCAAGAAGAACTGCAAAGTTTCAAAATCCATTCCTACAATATCGTGCATCAGTACAAACAATACCGGCAGTGCATAGAAAATTTAGATGACCGTACTGTCGTTGTACACGTCGATTTTTCGGAAAACTATTCTTGCAAATTAGCCACTGAAATACAGGCCATGCATTTTGATGGGTCCAGACAACAGATCAGTCTCCACGCTGGGGTGTTATATACCAAAAAAGGTCATCAATCTTTTGCAAGTTTAAGTCCAAACAAAGACCACGGACCAGATGCCATTTGGGCACATCTCTTACCTGTGCTTAAGTTGGTCAAGGAGAAATTACCCAAAGTAGACGGGATTCATTTTTATTCAGATGGCCCAACTGTACAATACCGACAGAAGAAAAACTTTTATTATTTCGCAAAACTGACGAAAGAGTTGGGCTTTCCATTTTGCACGTGGAACTTTTACGACGCGTCACACGGTAAAGGAGCCGCTGATGGTGTAGGAGGAGCCATTAAAAGAAAATTAGACTCAATTGTCGCTTATGGTTCAAATGTTCCTGACGCTAAAACAGCTTATGAATTTTTACAAGCGTCTGAAACCAAAATACAGCTTTTCTTTATACCTGAAGATGCCATGCTGAACGAATCAGTAGAACTCGTACCAGTACCAAACACGATGAAAATACATCAGATTGATTCAGCTAACTCTATTTCCTACCGTTGTTTAAGTTGCTTCTGCGAATAGAGTAGACCAGGTTTTTGTGACTGTCTCAATCTGAAATCTGCGGACTTGCTAAAGCAAACAGAAATGGTAAATGAAAAATCTATTCCGTCTAAAACGTCTATAACAGTATTAGTTGACATTAAAATACTCAAGAAAACAGGTCTTATTTTAATTTGAGACAATATGGACCATTCAATTTAAAACAAATAAACCTCAAAACAGACATTGCTAGCAAAAGATTGAAAGAAAATTCTCATGACAGAATGAAGAAATGTTCAAAGAAAAGAAAAATAAAAGACATACACCTTAAAACAAATAAGAAACTTAAAACGGAAGAGGAGAGCAGTACAGACGAAGATATGACGATTTCTGTGCATGATACTTCTGATGAAGAGTATCACATTACAAATTATATCTTATCAGATGATGATTACCTAGATCATATGGATTATCAATTGAAAGAACAGAAGAACGTTACAAATTTAAGAAAAATATCAGACACAAGTAAAATAGAGCGAGAAAAAATAGAACAATCAAGCCATGAAGATAAAAAAAATACATACACTGTTAAAGACACAAGAGAAATAAACATTTTTCTAATGAAAATCAGGGAGTAGTTAAAACTAATTTTGCTGGACAATCTGTGATTGCTACGACTCTGCAGGATGACGAAAATAACTTTGACAATGCAAAAAATGACTCGAAAGTGACATCAAAAATTAATACAGACATATGGAGGCTATCTTTCAAAGACACTGTACTTGTAAGGTATTATCAATGAACCGCGTGGAAGTATTACATAAGATTCTTGGAAGACAGTTTTAAAAAAGAAGGAAAATCTTATTTTACCATACGATTTCTTAAAACCATTAAAAAACCGGAGCTAAAGTTTGTAATTCACAGAATAAAAGATGAAGACACTGTAACTGAAGATTTAATAGTTAAGCGGGTTAAAATAACACAAAATACAAAACGACCAAAAGAATACATTTTAGCTGATCCTATCTATAATCGTATTTTATTTGAAATTCAATTTTTTATTGCTTTATGTGCATCAAGCTTAACAACATTTCCGGTGTGTTACACAATTCCAGTGTGTTATCGTGTGTTACAAGTTATTGTGTGTTATGGTACATTTTCTGTGAGCCTCACTCAAATATAAGAAATCATTAAGAATAATATTATTAATATTTTATTTCGTTGTGTTACTACTCTGCATTACGATTAGAAAAAGTTAAAAAGTAGAATTAAAATAGTAAGTACTTAGGTTTTTGTTTAGTTTTAAATAGCTACCTCAGACTCTTTTTTTTACCAAAGTTCCTATGTCCAGAGTAATTAACATTAAAACATGTGGGACCGATTTTTCAATAAAAGTTATGTATGATCCTACTTACTATTTTGAGTTTACGCATGGGAAAAAAACTATACTTTTCTTAAATTTATATAATTAATTTATAAAGCTTTACTCATATCAATGTAGCCGCAGTTACCACGCAGAAAATCACGAAAAACCTTTAGTGAAATTAATAAAATAAAAAGCCAATTATTCGGCCGTTTTAGCCGATTAATCGCTGACTAATCGGTGATTACAAATATGCCGATTAGTCGGCGGCTCATCGGCCCAACTCTAATATATATATATATATATATATATATATATATATATATATATATATATATATATATATATATATATATATATATATATAATAAAGATTACAAAGTCAATAAAGTGTTCGGATTATCCGAGCGCTCCGTCAATAACGTCTATTAAATAAGGAATTTTATCTTCAATATAAAATTCCTGTTTTTCGATGGACACCAGAGGGAGGGAAAAATAATAGTGATTAGAATCAACAAATATAAATAACCGCAAGTTCAGAGATCAGCAAAGGACATAATGTTGCGATCAGGTTCCCTGTAGGGAAACAAGATGTGAACCGGGTGGCTCATGACGGCGGACCACCTGGACGGATAGCACAATGCATCACTTTTTGTCACACGTCTTATAATAGACCCATAATAATAAACTTGTAAAGCGAAATAAAGCAATGCCTAGTTTGTTTGTATTTTATTACTCATTTAATAAGCAGAGATGAGTGTCTTAGCGTGTCACTATCGTAATAAAGTCTTTAATAGGAATGTTACCAAGGTCAGTGCAGTATCCTTTAAATATGGACTAGCTATACACCGTGATATCATAAGGCGATTTGATTTTCGCCATTTTGACGCTGACAGCAGAAGTGAACGTCCACGGCACTAATAACAGAGATAAGACAGAGTGACAAAATATATCGATAAAAATTCTAAACCCTACCTATACCAAAATAAATTAAATTGATTAAAATCCATTCTATTTATGTATAATGCCATTATCATTCATCATCATTAAAGCCCTTCACAAGTCCACTGCTGAACATAGGCACCCTCAAGGTATGACACAAAGCACGATTCTGAGCCACCTGCATGTCTCACCAGGTTGTCACTCCATCTAGTGGGGGGGTCTTTCACGTGAACTTCGGTCGGTCGGTCGGAAGGTCGGTCACGAGAACTTTTATTCCCCATCAGTTATCGTTTCTTCGAGCTTTAGGGCCGGCCCATTGCCACTTCAGCCTATTAATCTGTTGGGCTATGTCGGTCACTCTAGTTCTACTGTGGATATCCTCATTCCTAAGTTTATCACGTGGAGAAAACCCAAGCATAGCCCTCTTTGAGCTTCCTCATAAGGCCAGCAGTGAAGGACCACGTCTGGAGATAGCCAAGTGGCACATCGCCAATCGCCATACCAACACTCCTCTTCTCTTGCGATTCCACCTTGACTGTAACGGTACAGGGAGAAGAATCTCCTCTAGCCGCAGCCTACTAACACACATCCAAGGGCTCGACAGAGTGACCATCTAGGGGCAGCCATGTGAGTCTACTACTTTTAACATGGGTTACAAAGCTACGACTACAACCCCGCCCTGCCATGACAAGGTGGGTATCCGTTCAGGGATGAGTTATTCCGCACCTAAACTCACGCAAACTCACTAAGGATATTAATAATTTTGCGGTCCCAATATAAATTTATTAACTTTTATCACGCACAACCTTACGCCATATTTTGATATTAGATTTGAAATTACATTCATACAAGGTTTAGTCAGTGCTGGAATTAACGCCCAACAATTTAAATGTAATTATATGCCGAGACAATGTCGGATCGCTTCCTTAATTTCGACATCTTGTTTTCGGATAAAGCTCATTTCCATCTCAATGGTCTCGGCAATAAACAGAACTGCAGACACTGGATCTGTGTAAATCTTAAAGCAAAATACCAAAGGCCCCTTCATTTACTTAAGGTAACTGTATGGGTAGCAATTTCTGCTAAGGGTTTCACTGGGCCCTATTTCCCCGAGAATTTTGACAGTCGTGCGGTCATTGTCAACTCTACTGAGTTTGTGAGAATGTTAAGAGAGTTTCTGTCATCATAACCTTGAATTTACTGGTTACAACCGGAATACGTGGTTCCAGCAAGACGAAGCCGCTTGTCACACCCCTAAGGAGTTCCTGTCGGTCGTTGAAGAGATGTTCCGGGAAAGCCAGGAGTCCTGACTTGACTTCAGTAGACTTATTCTTATCGGGATATCTGAAGCATCGGGTGTAAACCCATAAACCGAAAACATTGCATAACTTTAGGCAAGGGAAAAAAAGATATGACAGCAATCTCGGTCTTTATGCAATATTCGAAAATGTCCGTGGTCGTTTAGACTTTAGAGGAAAGCCGAAGTCGAAAGACTATTCATTTAAATGATAATATTTTAAAAAAAATCCAATGTATTATAATGGCTTATTTGAAAACAAATTATTTTTTAATAACTCATATTGGTTTTTTTTCTAACGGTTATTTTAATATAGAAGTCATGGCCCAGTCTGTATTAATAATACGGGCCATTTCAAACCAAAATAATTTTTGATTGTCTAAGAATTCTAATTTTAAATTAGTTTAATAAAATAAGTTTTTACGGATTATATCGCGTATTATTATTACAGACTGCCGACTTCCCGGACCGTTGACTCTTCCGGGAAGTCTGCAGTGTTTTAATCTGGAGGTACCCGTGATTAACAATGACATTGCGACGTCGAACACCTCAGTCCTCCCCGTGACCATGGGTATTGTAAAGTACTCGAAACCTTGGGCATATAAAATAAATTAAAATAAGCGATATAATCCGTAAAAACTAGTTTTATTTTTGTAATGGTCACGTTTTTAAACATTAAAAATCATTAAATTAATTTTACTTTAAAAACACGGAAATATTTTTTCATAAACAGTCATTTATTGATTAGCGTTATGTTTTCATCGCATACACAAGCGGCACGCAACATCAAAGACGTTTACGGAGCAAATACTACAAACAAACGCATCACCTGTTAATGATTTGCCTACTACCGTTCTTTCTGGCTATATTTTAACAACATACATATAATATATGGCTCTTATCAGGATAGACCTCACCTATATATTAGCAGTGGACTTGTATTAGGCTTTAATAATGTTAACGTATGAAAAGATACTTTATACAATCTCTATATTCGTTAGTTTTTATGTGTGGAAACAATCTAAGTGCCTAAATATTCCTACTAGTGTATTCTTATTTTTATATCTATACATTTAAATATAAAATTTACATGCATAAATTTTAACTTAATTTCTTTCCGGAAATTTCGACCTTAAAAACGAATCTCGTGGTCGCTCGAAAACTTTGGTTGACAATGACGAATTAAAGGCGATTGTGGAAGCTGATGATACTCAGGCTACGGCTAAATTAGCAGCAGCTTTCGACGTTAGCATCAAATCAATAGATACTGGTCCATTTAGGTCAAATTAGTAAGGTAAAAAAACTTGATAAATGGGTGCCCCACGAACTCAATAATCGTCAGCACGAAGACCTGCCTTGCACTGCTCAACAGGCGACTGGACACAAAGGAGTTTTGAACCGCATTGTTACCTGTACCGAAAAATAGATTCTGTTTGACTATCGCTAGCGCTTAACAAGTTGGTTGGATCCTAGTTCAGCACCTAAACGATGCCCTACTGAACTAAAACTTACCCCTAGAAAAGTGATGGTTACTGTTTGGTGGTCTAGCGCCGGTGCGCTTCAACACAGCTTCTTACCAAACGGTACGAGCATTACTATAGATGTATACGATGAAGAACTGAACACAATGACGGAGAAGCTCGCACGTCTCTGACCAGCTTTGATCAATCGCTCGTCCCCGCTGCGCCTGCACTACAACGCGCGACTTCATATTGCACAACAGACATTCTCCTTGCTACAAAAGCTGAGGTTGGAGACTCTTCATCAAACACCGTACTCACTAGAACTTGCGCCTACAGATTCTTACTATTTTCAGAAGTTGGATAACTTTTTGGCGGGAAAAAAATTCAATACCCGAGAGGCATTAATTACAAAGTACCTATGAAGAACTTGTTGCCTCCCGTCTAGCAGATTTTTTTAAGAAGGGAACCAATAGACTGTCACGGCATTGGCAAAGATGCATTAGTTACATGGGTGAATACTTTAATAGATAGAAATAAAAATTATAGAAAAAACTTATGTTAACTTATTTCATAAAAAATGACAATTTCATAGGTAAAGTAAGGTAAAAAAAACCTAATATTATAATAACACAATGGTAAGTCGTATCTATACCGTTGCTGCTAATAAAAGTCATGCGATAAAAATTAAATACCTTTAAATAAGTTACGACTTGTATTAATTTCTTTTGCGATAATTTTTATGGTTTACGGAGAGCTTAAGTATTAACTACTCAAAACACTCCGTTATTTTTTAATTGAGCATTCAGGCTCGACAGACGAACTGACACCTGATGGTAAGTAGCTGTTGCAGGCCATGGACACCTGCAGCCACATCATACAATAAAGGCTACAGATGCCTTGTCAACTCTGAGGGCTAAGATACGTGGTAGAGCCAAGCTGCAGCTATATTATGGTTGTAGCACGAATGGATCGGCTCGACCGGGTAAGGACCATGCTATCACAGAATACCAGCGTAAATAGCAGCTTAATACTGATGTGTTTCTTATGGTGAGTCTAGAGATTTACTGGAAACGAGGCATTCCATCTTAGTCCTCAGGGTTGACAACACATCTGCATCTTGGTATGAAATTGAGGATAGATGTAGATGTCTATGGGCCACAGCAACCACTTACCATTCGTTAGACTGTGTTCTCGTTTGTCACCCTTATTCTATAAAAAAAAGATCAATTGCTTCACATCCTATATTTATACTGGCTCACTATTTCCGTATTGACCTAATGCAGCATTCCAAGCAATGTTATATTTTGGTGTCAGAAATACATAAGGGGATGGTACCTATCAAGACGAACAGGAGTTCCTAGGAACTGGAAAAGTTTGCCCAGGAAGGTAGGAAACGTAACTACTCGTACATCATTATCACATTTATAGTTACCGTAATGATAATAGGTTCATATTTCTGAATTTGCTATATTACCATCCTCGATGTTAATGATTGCCATGGTTCTAAACCCGATCATGTTCCAATATAGTTTAGCAACCTTTTCCAGAATCCACTACTGTATATCTATAAGCGTTTTCAAGAATTTCCAAAATGATACAAGGTTTTGAAAAATATATGCTGCTCCTCATGCAACCTTATCACTTTTTCATGAGGAGATGACTTTAAATAAAATCATATTTCGTAATATTTATGCAACAATTAGTTAATTTAGTAAGCCCACTTGCCTATTTTTATTATTAAGTATTTAAGAATAAAAACAGTCTAAGGTAAGCATATAAAGTTTTTAATAAACAAATTTACAATATTCACATCAACCGTTCTATAACAATTACCAGTGCGTAACTAAAAACCGAAATAGAATAATTAATCTCTGAAATAAGAACGGGAAATCAAATGGTTTGCCTTTTTTTTCTCTTTCAACCCGTAACAATTCATTGGACATGGGTCTATTCAACAGTAAGAAAGATTTGCCACCCTTGGAAAACGGATTGGCAATGGAAATCACATTTCCCACAGTAGCTTCCTCGATACACACGAGATGATATGGGGCGATGTATGTTGAAATTCCGACACCACACGGCACACATTCGAAAATTATAGAATAGAGAATTTTTTTATAGAATAGGGAATTTCGTATAGATTCTGTAATGCCAAACTTATTTAAAGAAAAGTAAAGTAGTATATAAATATATGTTTTAATGGTTTAAAGTGCTGTGGGTGGGTGCGGTCGCACGCGAATATATTATATATAACTAACATATATAGAATATTTAAAAGAAACATGAAAGTATATTTGTTAGTATATGGTGATTTTGACTTATTTAGTAGTGTATATTAGGGTGACGGGGAAAACGTGTAACGGTATTGCTGCCAAAGTGTGACGCCAATCATAGTATGCGGGCCCACTATTAGTTGCACGTGTCATGATGAGCATCTCTTAATAAGAAATAAAATAAATTTTCATATAACGTGATTTAAAAACATTTATTAATTGTGTTAAAAGGCCATTACTTCATCTACTCCAAAGGAATTAACAAATAGTAGAAAATAAGATATAAAAATGTGTATGTTCACGTTGATCCATAAGCAGAATAAGAACAGTATATTCACAAATTTATAACTTCAATGAAACAAATAGCGAAACGATGGCTCCGTGGCACAGTGGCTTAGCAATGAGTTACAGCGTTAAGGGCCGCGGGTTCAAATCCCGCACGGGTCCAGTATTTGTATGGCCTACAAGTAATTGTTCTGGGTCTGGATGTTTGTCCCTGTGAAATTTATGTTTGTAAATTGACCCAGGAGTAAATCCTAGTGTAGAGGCACCGTAGCTTATCATTAAAAATGATAGATGAATAAAAATATTATATTAACCTGTAAATATAATGCAGTTTTTGTCGTAAACTCAAGATGGTAGCTTTTACCATCTTGAGTTACGGCCAACAATAGGTACAACTTACAAAACCGACCACTGATATAAAGAAAACTTTCTCGATTAATAACGTCGCTACCACCGTGTAGGGCACACCCCTCCACCGACGACATGGATATTAAGTGATGAGAAATGTAATGCAAGTTAAAGGATGCAGATCAGAATTTAAGTAAGTTTTTCAACGCCTATATGATTTATTATGTTATTAGGTCGTTACCTTGTAGTGTTATGCTACTTACATATCATTTTACACCCACCATGGGCAACCTATGGATTTGCTCATTTCTAACTAATACTGGTTAGTTTTAAATTCTATATTTTCATTAAGTGTCAGAGCAACGCTGAGATACAAGTGGGTCGGGACGACTTGGAATGGATTACGCCTTCGACTTTACACATAATACGGTGCTAAATAACATCATTATGTTGTGTGTTTCATATACGGATGAAGCGGCACTCAACAAATTTTTTTAAATAACAGAACGCAACTGTTTTGTCTAAATCTAACTAGCTTTTACTTTTTTTTATAGGATAGGGTGACAAACGAGCACACAGTCCACCTGATGGTAAGTGTTTTCTGTGGCACATAGTCATCTACATCAATCCTCAATTACGAATTAAAATGCAGATGCGTTGTCACCCGTGAGGACTAAGACGGAATGCCTCGTTTCCAGTAAAAAGGGTCTCCGATTCTCTACACTCACCATACGAAACACAGCAGCATTGAGCTACTATTTTACGCTGGTATTCTGTGAGAGCGTGGTCCTTCCCCGGTCGAGCCGACCCATTCGTGCTACAACTATACTTCTAATATAACTGCAGCATGGCTCTACCACGTATAAACTGTTCGAAAAGCGATCAATGCCCGAAAACATCACTCAAACAATTCAGAAATAGCTTTATTATCTTCTTGCTAATGGAGCCTTGTATTCATATTCCGAAGGATTCTCTGTCTACGTATTCGGATTTACACAAAATATGTTGTGGTCACAGATTACAATAACACATAGTTGTGGTACCATGCAATTGCATTGGAAAACCCGCAAAAAAATAAAATGCCATTGTGTACCTAGTACAAGATTCTTACATACATAATTTGTTCTAATAATAGGTGATGCGATACGATTTACAAGCGACAGTAGCCTATTGGTAGAGTGCGGGCTGAAAACTCAAAGGATCGTGGGTTTGAATCCGCCATTCGACTGTTATCGTGGATAGGGCAAGCTTACCATGGGTGATCGAAGGAAATATTAGTAATGCTAATGGATTGCTAGTGGTTTTAGAATAAAATAAATAAATATACGTAATTATATTATTTCTTTTGAATACCAGTGTAAAGTGGCAGTTAATTTTGTTGTGTTTCTTATGGTGAGTGTAGGGAACCGCAGACCCTTTTTACTGAAAACGAGGCATTCCATCATAGTCCTCACGGTTGACAACGCGTCTTTATGTTGATTCTTAATTGAGAATAAATGTAGATAACGTCTATGGACGAATACAGCATACACTTACTATCAGGTGGAATCTGTCCTCTTTTCTCACCCTTATTCCATAAAAATATATAACTTGGGCACCAAATGTGTAAACCGTAAATGAACGCGTAGTAAAAGTCAAAACTTTTTGAAGTGAAACTTCTATCGACGTAGTGGAGAAATGAAGTACAGTATTAAAAAACAAAAACTTCACGTATTTTGTAACGTTTCACCGCCAGGGCTACTAGAGTATACTACAATTTTAGTAACCTACTGATTAAAGACGCTTCATCAGCTTAACACGTATGTAAAAAAATCACTTTTTGAGAGCTAAAAAGCTACGCCATCTTTTAAATAAGTCTCAGCTGCGGGAGACAGCAAGAAACTCACAAGTAGACTAATTTTCTCCCAACGTTTACAATTTAACCTTATAATATAGGTATCGCGAGTATCTAAGAAAGCCGATTACGCCCAATTTTATCTTTAAAGTAATTATCATATTTATGCTTTTTGTGTTAACCTTTTTGTATAGAATAACAGGGCTTCTTTCCATCACCGCTCTGTGCAATTTAAGTTCGAAAGCGTCATAGCAAAGATTGCCGCAAGCAAATGTTGTCAAGATGAAAATATTATTAATATTCCATCTTTTATCCCTTAATTATCTTTTTTATAGGATAAGGGTGACAAACGATGTAGCTTCGTTCCACCTGATGGTAAGTGGATGCTATGGCCCATAGACATCTTCATTTATCCTCGATTAAGAATCAAAACGCAGATGTGTTGTCACCCCTGAGGACTAAGATGGAATGCCTCGTTTACGGTAAAAAAGAGCCTCCGGTCTCTACACTTACCATACGAAACACAGCAGCATACTCTGCTATTTTACTGCTATTCTGTGAGAATACCTACCTCGGTCGATCCGACCTGTGCGTGTGCGTGTGCTTGTGCGTGTGCTTGAATGTGTGCGTGTGCGTGCGTGTGCGTGCGTAGGACTCCTATTTTACCTAGGATTCCGTTTGAGTATGTACCACCCTCTAACCTATTTCTCTCGGCAAAATGCAGTGTTTGCACTGCCGTGTATCGTTCCGAAGGGCCAGTATAGTTACAGCACATGAGTAAAGCAACCGACTCTTTACTTTGTGACGTGTAGACTTCCTTCGTTTGACCATCTTCATATGCGGGGATAAATTTTTCTAAGTCAACAATCACACCGACATTACTATAACAAAGTTAAATTTTATAAATACAAAATAATATTGTAAACAAAAATAAAACAGAAAACCGCCTAATCAAATCAGCACTAAAGGTTAAGCTAGACATTTGTCACTAGCATAAAAAGCTATTACAATTTTTATTTCATTCCCGATCACTTAGTTTCCCGCCATCGTATCATAACTCGTTCGAACATAAAATCATCTCACGTTTAACGCTCCGGTTGTGTGCACATCTGGATACGGCGACAGTTCATTAGCATAGAATTATTGCGTAATATTCTAGTCGAGCAGATGTGCGAGGTGATTGCTGTTGGTATATTTAGCTAACAGGTGCTGTGCAATCCCACGTGGCTCCTCAGGGCTTCCACAAATGTTCTAGGTTTTCCAAAGCCTTTCTGTGAGTGTTATTGTGCTGGTTCTAGCAAAATAAAAAAGATTAACAACACAATATTGCATCAAAATAAAAATATTATAAAGTTCTCGCGCTTTTAAGAAAAACGATGTCTCAAAAATATCTTGCTGCTTACTCCAAAAAACGTAAGGAAATAAAACTAGTTTTTACGGATTTTATCGCATATATTAACTTTTTTATATTCCCGACGCTTCGAGCACTTTACAGCACCTATGGTCACGGGGGTGACTGAGGTGTTCGACGTCCCGATGTCATACGTGATAAAATCCGTAAAAAGTTAAATTTAAATATCTAGTGTTCCCGTAAATATAAGAAATCATTAAGCCTAAGTAAATATTTATGACTACATATAAGTTTATCTCTTTAAATTCAGTCTAAGAAATGTGTTAGAACTCCATCTACTTGCTACTAAATCGTAAGAAGATTTGAAATTGAAGCTTTCTAAAATAACACATTCTAAAAGACAAACATTATGGAGATCAAAGGAGATTAGAATGGAATAAAATATTTTTAATATAGATTACAAGCAATTATTATTGAAAGTTATTTTTATCGAACTCCATGTACATAAGTGTGAGATGGATGCCACTATTCACTTAGAAGTTTATAAAATATTACGTTTGCAAACTTTATAACAGTTACATTCCACTAATTTTAAATGTAAATAAAGATAATGGGATCAATTTGTAACCTTTATGGTTAATACAATAAAGTTTTTAAATAAGCAAATGTCCGAAATCACTTACTACGTAGGTACTCCTTCGATTGTGATTTCGACATGTGACTTCCTACCATTACTTACTCTTTACCTCTGCAATAATAATAATAATAATGTCCTCCAGACCGAATTTCGGCCACGGCGGCCTGCCTCAACGGAGACTAGCCATCGGCGCAGTACAGAATTATAGTGTATTGTGTTAATATATAGCACAGGTGCACTCTCTATACCCTCACTCTCATAATCCGATGGGACAGTAAACCGACACGACCGGAGAGAGATCAGGCGCAGGACCAACGGCTTAACGTGCTTTCCGAGGCACGGGGTTGAGACACCCCCAACTTCCTGACTCCGGGCAGCTACTGAGAATTTTTGGACAGAAAAACTCAATAACTGATTTTTTGGTCCTGACCCGGGATTTGAACCCAGGACCTCATGATCAGCAGTTGCACTACTGCAACCACTAGACCAACGAGGCAGTCAACCTCTGCAATACAAAAGCAACCACAATAACAATTTGAGAATAAGTAACAAATAATTTCCACTTCATTACCTTTAGTATGTGGTTGAGCTCCTTTTGGTTAGGTGTCCGTCGGGCTAGCAGCACCACCGTCATACCTCCTGCAGCAGCAGCGCAATCACTGTTATGATTCAGTCTAAAGAGTAAAGTAGCCAGTTTTATTGCAGATGAAAATGGCCAACCCTAGATAATAGCACTGTTCTAGCAGGATTAACCAGTTGTCGCGATTTTATAACATACGCATTGCATAATTATTACCTTTTTTATTATCCCTACCTAAATGGATATTACTGTTTTAAAAAAAAGCATTGCCAATAAACTACATGATAAAAAAATTCTGCATATACGGGTATATATTAAATTCACCTTATATAACTACTTATGTCATAAGTACCCAACTCATGTCACTGGCAAATATGTAAATAGGGTAACAACATAAGTTAATACATATTTCTTGTTCAATGTTCAAAATTAAAAAAAATATACTCATAATGTCCTCCAGACCGAATTTCGATCAAGGCGGCCGGACTCAATAATAATAAATAATAATAATAAATTCTTTATTTCAGATAATTAAAATCCATATGTGGGTTAGTAACACAATAATAATAATAACAAGGGTTAGTTACAGTGGTAGTACAAAGGTTTGCTTAAAATCTAGGGAAATAAAATAAATACATTGTGCCGAGACAGATCTCTGAATATATTATTATATTGGATGCGCAAGGCTTCAAGCGATCTTTTGGTGTATTTGACCCATAGACTCCCCGTGTATACGCTCTGACAGTATGCTTTAAAAAGCGTAATCTTAACTTCTTTTGTACAACGGGAAAACCTGCGAGCCAACATATTACCTCTAACCGCTAGAGCCCTGCGCTCCCTTTCAATGTCAGCATCATCCCTGAGGTCACCAGTAATAATATGTCCCAGATATTTAAATTTAGTGACTCGTTTCACGTTCATGCCATTTAGGGTAACATTAACTGCAATATTGTGAGATTTACCAGCGGCCTCAAAGACCATGTACTCTGTTTTTTTGACATTGTATGTGAGCCCATGCTCAGTAGCATACATCTCACATACCTTTAACATCTCACTTAAGCCTCCCACCGTTGGGCTGAGCAGCACCATATCATCAGCGTAACTTATATTATTAATGTTAACGCCATCTATACGACATCCGACGCGCATGCCGCTCAACTCCACGATAAGGTCATTTACATACATGTTGAAGAGCTTGGGAGATGTCAACCCCCCCTGTCTTACCCCGCACTCCAACACGTATCCTTCCGACAGAGAATCAGCCCACTTTACAAAGTTAGTTTGGTTGGAATACCAAAACCCAAACACTTCCAGCAACTCGGCCGGAACGCCCACCTCCGCCAACTTTCTCCAAAGTATCTCATAGGACACAAGGTCAAAGGCCTTGGAGAGGTCAAGGAAACAGGCGTATACCGGCGTCTTGCGATCTGTGTAGTATTGGACAGTGTGCTTTAAGCTAAGGATTGCGCTTTCAGTAGAAAGTCCAGGTCGGAAACCGAACTGCGCGTCATGTATGTTTGCATACTTATCTAATTCCGAGTCAAACACACTGTCCAATACCTTAGCAATTGCTGTTGCAAGTGATATAGGGCGGTAGTTCCCCCTGCTCGAGATGTCTCCGGTCCTGTCCTTAACAATGGGCACTACGATGGTCTTTATGAGGTCACGTGGTAAATAAGAGTGATTTATGCACATTGAGAAGAACAGGGCCAGCACCCTCGGCAGATGAGGCCCGGCATGCCTCAGATGTTACACACTAATACCGTCATGACCGGGGGATTTGCCACCGGTCATTCTTTTTAGCGCCTCTAAATAGAGGCTAACAGGTTTATAGTGCCCAAGTAACTGACAGATCGGGTGCACTCTCTATTCCCTCATTTTCAAAGTCCGATGGAACGGTAAACCGACACTGCCGACACGACCGCAGAGATCAATCGCTTTCGAGGCACGGGTGTGATACCGCCAACTTCCTGACTTCGTCAGCTGCTGAGAATTCCTTGACGGAAAACTAAATTAGCTGATTTTTTTTGAAATTTTCGGCGCGACACGGGATTCGAACCCGGGACCTCATAAGTCGAGATCAGCAGTCGCACTTCTACAACCACTGGGTAAATTGGGTGGGAAATTGTCGCTATTGTCGAAATCGGCAAAGAAAAAAGTTAAATAGGTCTTCCTTCTGACTGGTATATTGCCCTCCGTAAACCATAATACTTATGATACACCACAAGGATATATTTTCTTTAAATTAAATAAAATTGTCACTCTTCATATGGCGTGCCATATACGGCCGTAGAACTGATAACTGTTACGAAAAGACGTTCTTGAGGAACTTATGGAATGTAAACTTGAAGGGTAAGTAAACAAGTTTTTTTTTTTTTTTTGAAAGGGTAATGGAGCAAACGTACCTATTGATAATAAGCAAACTAGCTTGAGGTTTATATCACCATATTTCATGGAACTACGTTTCCACTAATAATCCACACGCAATTACTTGAAATTAAACATAAAAAGTTTTAAAGATTTTTTAAAAAATTTGTTAGCTAAGATCTCCGTAAAACTAAAATAAATATGTCTTACCTAGTTTGTAAAGCACCTCCAGGCCTCCCTCTATTGCAGTCCGCAATCATATTGTGGCGCGACGACAGCGCCGCCACATCTTCTACGGTCACAATATAATAGCGGTTATTCATCGCAGAGCCTAATTCTGATGATGCCTCGTTACATGTAGTCGTGTGTTCATAGTCGTGCTAGAAGTACGTACGCGTAGCGCACGCAAATATCGAAGGGCGGGAGGTGCTCGTCACACTAGGTAACTATGTTGCTCGTAAAACTAGGTTTTATACGTGGTAGAGCCACGCTGCGGCTATATTACGGTCGTAGCAAAAATAGGACCACGCTCTCACAGAATACCAGTTTAAAATAGTAGCTTAATACTGCTGTGTTACGTATGATGAGTGTAGAGAACCGAAGACCCTTTTAACTAGATTCAAGGCATTCCATCTTAGTCCGCAGTGGTGATATCGCATCTGAATTTTGATTCTTAATCAAGGATAATGAAGATGTCTATAGTTCGATACCAACTAAAAGAGATCAGGCGCAGCACTAACGGCATTAAGTACTTTACAAGTCACGGGATCAAAAAACACCGACAACTTCCTGAGAAGTTTCAAATTTCAAAGTTCTTGACAGAAAAACTCAATAACTGATTTTTTGGCCCGACCCGGGATTCGAACTCGGGACCTAATGTTCAGTAATCGGGTTTACGATCATTTGGCCAATAGCCAATATAATATGCCAATAGAAAATCAAGAAACAAACGAGTCAATATAGTTACAAAGTTGACATGTGTGCGACGTTGGTTAAAAATACTATGAATCAGGCTTGAAGCAGGTGGTTTCCTTATAGAAAAGTTTTTGCTGAGATAACTACGAGCAAGCAGCTGCCGTGGAAGTCGCGAAAATTGCTAGCCCCTATATTCTTTGCATCTAATAATCTAGATATTAATAGTCAATTGCTAATGACCAAGTGGAAATACAACCACCGTTTGCTCAAACGCAATACAATTACAAACGAAACAGACGCACTGGCGCATTCTCAAAGGATACGGGCGTGCATATGCTTATATTTCCGAACTGCTTTTTGCTTATATACGTAACAATTAATTACACTAATGTTTAATTTATTTCCTAACATCTGTGCACGGCAACTGTGTATCATTTTGTGTGTCCAAACATTCGATATGATCATAAATGCCTCTAATATAAATATTCATGGAACCCTTTTTTACATGGAGAAATGCCTATACATACCCGCCTAGCGGGGGCAAGGACTGGTTATATCGGACTCGCACCAACTAAAACCCCATTGTTTTCCACCTTCGTCGCATATTGGCAGGACCACGGGAACACAGTCCCGTCCAGCGCTCACCGCCCCATGGCGGCCTTTCCTCGGAAAAGGACTATATACTTTAACATTTTTTTATTATAATAAAGCCCAAATCCCAATTATAGAAAAGTCCATTTTTAAGAGTGATCTAGTTACGGGTTGGTGTAAAAGAAGAAGCTAGAATGAAGACATGACGAGACTTGCAGGGAATCGATGAATGTGGGGGCTTAGGACCGTGTCTTGCGTTTAGCAGTTCAGTTACATTATTTGAGGGAGACTTTGGCAAAGGTGTTTTATTTTCGTTACCGGGTTTTCCGCAGCATTACGATGTATGGACCATCAAGAACAGACTCTATACCTTTCTAAAAGACCGGCAATGCACCTGCAATCTCTCAAGTGGTGAAACCCATACTCGTTTGCCTAATCATCTATAAAAATTGCTTGTACTCAATAATACTGGAAATGAAACGTTATAAGTTATCGTCAAAGTTTTTTAAACTGGTAAACCGCGTTGTCTCTTGTGTGTTTTCGTAAGAGTTTTCGTAAGATCTCAATGCAACCGATAATAGCGGTATGACCATTTAGTTTACACCAGACGTATAATATCTAGACTGGCGACGGGTTTTGTTTTTTAGTTACTATAGTACGTAAGAGTAATATGGTCGGTCACCCGATTAATATGGTCACTTTCTTAAAATTCGAAAACTACAGCCTTGCTTACATAGATAACTTTGTGATACGATAGCTCTTCATAAGTCAACCAAATAATGAAGTGTCAAAAGGACGATGCTTGGGCGATGCTTTATAGACGCCATTTTGACAGTTGACATTATTGTATTTTAGTCGATTTTAGTAGGATGTAGTGTAGTTAATTTTTTAAGTCGATTTTTCGAAGTGTTCATAATTATTTGCGAAACTTGTTTGGTTTTTTTAAAATATATTAGTTATATAGTATACGACTTTGTTTTTTTTTTGTCTTCTATCCTCCTCCTAGTTTTGGTTTTATAGGGCCGCAAAGCTTAAGGTGACCATGTTACCAAGGTATAAATTACCCTGACGTACCTTCACATCCTATTTATTATAAATTTCGACGGTAGCCTAATGGCAGGGCGCGAACCGCGAACTCAAAAAGGTCGTGGGTTCGAATCCGCCATTCAACTACTGGCGTGAACCACTCGTAACACAAGCAATTTAAGCTTATCACGAGTGGTTAAGGGGAATATTAGTAATGCGTATAGCATTGTTAATATTCTTTAAAAAAATTATATCCTACGCTAATGATAAGTTTACGGTGTATTATTTAAACGCTTTGTTAGTCATTAGTCACTCATTTTGTACGATGGAGTGAATTTGTTAAAGCTGCTATAAGTTATGTAACAAAAAAAATATAATTACTTTGTAATATTGCCAATTTTGACGAGAAGGACAAAATCTGATTATATTTATTATACTTTTTGTTGCAAAAATCTTAACAAGTCAAATCGTAAACAAAATTTTCAATAAATGGAGCAATTCAATGCAAAACATTGCAAACCTTTTGAATATGCGCACATGCGCCCTTCAATGTTTAAGAAATACCTTACAAAACGCTTTTCATTTCGTTTGAATCGATTTGCGCAGATTGTGCGCTCGCGCAAGATGAGTCAGATAATGTCATAGATTAAACATAACTTTAAATAGACAGTAGAATAGCTTTTTACACAAAAAATTTCATGATTCGCAAATAGCTCAACATGATTTATTACCTTCACACTGAGTAGTTGCAGTTTAATTTTATTTGTGTGATCTTTTTACCAAATATTTAAAATATGATTACCGATATTGAAACATGAAAACAATGCAGTTAAAGTAAGCTCTTACGTGATAGAGACAGGCTGCAGCTATATTAGTAGTATTGTTGCAGCACGAATGGGTCAGCTCGACCGGGTAAGGACCACGCTCTCACAGAATACCAGCGTAAAATAGCAGCTTCACGCATCGTGTATCTTATGGTGAGTGTAGAGAACCGGAGATCCTTTTTACAGGAAAAGAGGCATTCCATTTTAGTCCTTACGGGTGACAATATAACTGTATTTTGATTCGTGAACGAGGATTGTTGTAGATATGGGCCGCAGTAACCACTTCCTATCAAGTGAACTGTGTGCTCGTTTGTCACCCTAAACGTGTGAACTAAGTGCATTGATAAACGTCTCAAAAAAATCAAATCTAAAGAGAGCTACAAATAAAATAACTCTAATGCACATGTTTACACGATCTACAAGCTTGTGTAATAAGAGAAGAGTGTGGTTTGCAAGATGATGTGGTGACCAGGATTAAGAAAGGAATGCTTCGGTGGTTTGGTCATGTGGAAAGAATGAATGAGGAAAGAGTGACAAAGAAAATTTATCGTGCAGAAGTGAATCGCAGAGTCGGAAAGGGACGTCCTAGGCGAAAATTTGTCGACCAAATTGGCGATTTATTGAAAACGGGCCAAATTAGGAGTACCCTTAACCGACGAGCATGTATGCGTAGGTGTATGGATGTGAAGGAGGCAAGAAAGGTGTGTCAGGATCGTGCCAAATGGAAGTCTGTAGTCTCTGCCTACCCCTCTGGGTGACAGGCGTGAGTGTTTATGTATGTATGTATCTACAAGCTCATCGTATAATCTTTGAGCGCGCGTAATTAGTAGCGGAGTGAGCGTTGTCTGTCAGGAATTCTTTTGAGAGGAGACAATCGGAGGAGGCTATAGTGAGCGTCCCGATCAATAGGGTATCGTGTGTCGGCCACCTGCGCGCCAGCTCTTTATGCTTTATACCGTCGCAAGCCCTGCAGCACAGTTGTATGCGTTTCTGCGCATGCTCAGTTTGAATTTATTTGAAACTTTCCTGAGCGAAGCAAGTCTTTAACCAATGTGCATAATATGCATTTTTTATATGATGATTATGAGTTTTTCAGGAGAGTAAGTTCTCCTGAAAAACTTATAACTATAGAAATCAACAAAAATATACTATCACTATCGTACATATATATCAGGAATCAATCCGCCCTCAATGGAGGCCCTTCATCTTTCCGCGGCTGATTGCTTTTGTGACAGTTTCTTTGTATTTTCATTATCATCAATACAGCCATTTACAAGTCCACCGCTTAACATACAGACATTCAGATTTCCTCACGATGTTTTCCTTCACCGCCGAGCACGTGGTAAATCAGCACATAAAATTGCAATTAACAATTTCATTGGTGCCAGCGGGGATCGAACCTGGCTTGCTCACTTTTTTTTTATGGAAGAGGGGGCAAACGAGCATGCGGCTCACCTGATGTTAAGTGACTACCGCCGCCCATGATCAACCGCAACACCAGGAAAATTGCGGGTGCGTTGCCGGCCCTTTAGAAAGGAGTAAGCTCTTTTCTTGAAGGTCCCCAGGTCGTATCGGTCCGGAAAATTCGCCGGTGGTAAACTATTCCACAGAGAGGTTGTACGTGGAAGAAAACTCCTTGTGAAACGTACAGTGGTGGACCGCCAAGCATCCAGATGGTGTGGATGGTATCGGGACGTTTGCCATGTAGTGCGTTCACGAAATTTGGCGGCTGGGATTAATCCGAACAATTCCTCAGAGCACTCCCCGTGATAGATGCGATAAAATACGCAAAGAGATGCAACACCTCTTCGCAGCGCCAGTGAATCGAGCCGATCGGAAAGCACTCGGTCGTCGACAATTCGAGCCGCTCTGCGCTGGATGCGGTCAAGTGGAAGGAGCTGGTACTGGGGAGCCCCAGCCCAAAGATGGGAACAGTATTCCATGTGCGGCCGAACCTGCGCCTTGTAAAGTTGCAGGCGGTGTGCCGGCATGAAATACTGTCCCGCTCTGCTGAGCACGCCAAGCTTTTTAGAGGCCAATTTGGCCTCCTCTTCCAAGTGACCACGAAACAGCACGTCACTCGATATGTCGACGCCGAGGATTCCGATACTGGCTGAGGCAACAAGGGGAGTGCCTTGAAACTGAGGGGATACGACAAAGGGGTTCTTTTTAGCGGTTAACGCACAAACTTGTGTCTTCTGGGGGTTAAACTGGACTAGATTTAGTCGTCCCCAATCCGAGACTCTGTTCAGCAAAGACTCGACTTCAGACACAAGTTTGTCCCGGCACTCGGAGACGTTTTCCCGAGAAATATTGGCTCGGCCGGTGTAAAGAGCATCACCAGTGCTGTCATCTGCATAGCAATGAATGTTACGGGTATGCAACATATCATTGATATGCAGAAGAGACAGCGTTGGCGATAGCACGCAGCCCTGTGTAACACCAGCATTAATAGGCTTGCAATCGGAGCTTGCACCGTCTACAACGACCTTGATGCTCCGATCTGCAAGAAAGCTGGTGATCCAATCGTACAATTTCTCGGGAAGCCCATAGGAAGGGAGCTTTGAAAGAAGCGCTTTGTGCCAAATCCGATCGAAGGCCTTCGCAATGTCCAAACTAACGGCCAATGCCTCTCCCTTGAACTCTACTGCCTCCGCCCATCTGTGAGTGAGGTAGACCAGAAGATCACCAGCTGACCGACCACGGCGAAAACCGTATGGGCGGTCACTAATCAGCTGGTGATCCTCAAGGTACCTCATGAGCTGGCAGTTTACAATGGACTCCATTGTTTTGGAGAACAAGGAGGTGATGGCGATTGGCCGGTAGTTGGACGGGTCTGAGCGGTCGCCTTTTTTAGGGATCGGATGGATGAAAGCCGTCTTCCATGATTTTGGGACTACGCCTAGGGAGTAGGAGTACCGGAAAAGACGCGTTAAAACCGGTGCCAACTCTGGAGCACACGTCCTCAGCACAATTGGGGGGATTCCGTCGGGCCCACTCGACTTGTGGATGTCCAGGGAGAGGAGTGCTTTGCAAACCGAGCGCTGTGTGAACTGCACTTCCGGCATGGAGCACTCACACCGCGGGATGGTCGGCGGCGTACTCCCCCTGTCATCGAGAGTCGAGTTAGACGCAAAGAAAGAGCCTAGAAGATCGGCTTTCTCCTTTGCAGTATGGGCCAGTGAGTCGTCCTCCCTGTGCAGAGATGGAAGAGATGGCTGACAGAAATTCCCCTGGACAGCCTTGGCGAGAGACCAGAATGCACGGGTTCCAGAAGGAAGGCGAACTAGTTTCCCGCCAATTCTGCCTATGTGCTCTGACTTTGCCTTGGCAATGACTCTTTTGAAGGACCTAGAGGCGGAATTATACTTCTTTTTTAGAGCGCTGGTGTTTACATCCCGGGACGCTGATGCATCAACCCAGGCTTGGTAGCACTCCTGCTTATAGCATGATGCTATTTTACAGGAGCGACCAAACCATGGCTGAGATTTGCCTCCAATGGGCACCACAGAGGAAGGAATAAAAGTTCCATACCCTGAAGTACCACATCAGTAACAGAATCCGCAACAACGTTAACTAACTGTTAACTACTATACATGTATGTGTTTGTCCCTTTTTAGTGTCGTTTTTAGTTTCATCTAGTTCCAGATCACAGCGATTATAAAGAATGTTTCCTTTTTCAAAAATGTTTCCGCCAATACGCATTAGGAGATTAGGACAGCGCGGCCGACAATTCCTTGCACTAAAACCCTTTTAGCGATGAGAGAAGACTTAAGAACTACGAGTATGTCCAACTGTGAGACGTATATAGGCTGTAACATTACTTTTTACTTGACTTTATAATATATTGTTTAAAATTTTAAAAAGCCTTGCAAACTAAAAAAATACTTACCTATGGTAATTTGGAGTCGTCAATGAACAATAAAGAGATTTTTCGTTGTACAAGGTGTTAGTTAACTCGGTATAACCGCCAACGTTCTATCTGGTAGTACAACAGAGCTTGTTTGTTTATTGGAAAGTTATTCGGAAACTTCGATAGTTTGAATCTTTCAAACTACGTTTGTTGATCCCTACGCATGCATTATTATGTGTATATCATGCTCTGTCCAGACCGGAGGTCGATGGCGCAGTTCAATGTTACCAGTGCGTCCGGTTTGGTACTGCATGCTGTATGCGCAAAGGCATATGAACAACACTATGACCCCTAAAGCGGATGCGTCCGTAATTCTGATGCCTTTTTACTACGTAGTGACCCCGTAAAGAATCAATGATCCCTGTATGTAAAGGAGATAATTAAAGCACTCGCACCATAAAAAAAATATTTAATGAAAGAAAATATTTGGAGATCTCGACAACTGTGCCACCTCCTCAAACACCTACACAAAAAAAGTCATGAAAATCGGTCCAGTCGTTGAAAGTACATGGTTCAATGACAATCACACGTACAAATTAATTATATAAATAAAAATATCAGTCGAATTCATATAAAAATTATAATACCACACGAATTAAAAATTTAACTTTTAACACGATATAAACCTAAGTAGGTATATATATATATATATATATATATATATATATATATATATATATATATATATATATACCCATACCGCAATACTCACAGAATAGGCAATACTTTCCAATATTTATGGACTCAGTCAATCATTAGATCTCACACGCAGATACGCCTTACCCCCGAGTTCCCCGCTGGTTCCTGAGAACGACACTCATTATCCAAGTAATTTCCTATCGACATAAAGTAAAATTTATCGAATTGAATTAGCGAATCGATACCGCACAGTTGCAGCCTATATGGGAAAACATAGACTGATTATAAACTGTCACTGCAACGTACCTAGGTTGAAACTAAAGTTTTACTGCAGCTGCCAGCCATTTACAAGCACCCTCGTACACTGAAGTAAATGAACGCAATTGCTTTAAATTTAATTTAATATTACCTATATATAGCTTTATTGTTAATGTTCTTTTGGCTTACGCCAATAAATAATATCAACGCCTAAAAACATTTGATGTCAATAATTTTAGAACTCATCCACTTTAAGTTCGAGCGAAACATTTTATAATCTCAAAATAAAGCAATTTAAACATCGAAAATTGTAGGCAACTTTTAACAGCCAACAAAAGAGTTTCCGTAACGTATCGTTCGCACCCATCCCTAATTCGTCTGATTGTGGGAAATTAGAAAGACAATAGCGATTATATCACAGTTAATAGCTCCCATCAAGTAACGGATGGGGTGACTGCCGGGGGTCGCAACCTTGCTTATCTGACAGGATTAGCGGGCAGGAAGTCAACCTATCTACATGACAGTATTAAATAGTATTACCTATTATATCAGATCCTTATTGTGGTAAAATGTGCCTTCTTCATTATCACCCCGCAAATTTCCAATGTTTGGCTTGAACATATCCGATTGTTGGAAGGATTTATAGAGGCTGCCCCCAATCGTCAATAAGGATATTCTAACGTAAACACCATCTGTGGGAAGTTATGATACCTCTCGGGTATTTACCCGTATTTTTACGTGGTAGAGCCTCGCTGCAGCTATGTTATGGTTGTATCACGAATGAGTCGGCTCGACCGAGGTTTTACCATGCTCTCACAGAATACCATCGTAAAATAGCAGCTTAATGCTGCTGCAGACCCTTTTTACTGGAAGCGATGCATTCTATCATGACCCTTAGGGGTGACAACGCATCTGCATTTTGTTATTTAATGGAAAGTAAATTTAAATGTCTATGGACCACAGCATCCACTTACCATCATGTGGAATGTGTGCTCGTTTGTCATCACCATTCTATAGAAATAAAATCGCCTTTTACCTGCGTGACGAAAGGGTTGCAAGATTATTTTATGTTGCTACCACACGGCGTTTCTGAGAATGTATAACATAAATATCATTTCAATTATTGGATACAAGAACATCTTTCCTTCATTTCCCATAGTCGTTGTTAACGACACCCATGAGACAACTTAGAGTGTGATGGATTCATTAACTCCCACTTAACGAAATAATATTGTTATTTAGTGCTAATCAGTAATAATATAGAAATAAAATATGCTTATAAAAATGAATCATTAATCTTCGTTTCACCTGCACGAATATTAGCGACAAAGATAATATGCAAGCAAATCATGCAAGAAATAAAAAACAAGTAGATTGCCTACACTTGCTTGTTTACTACAAAACGTATAGCTCTATTAAAATTACCTATACCTATTGGTAGCCTAGTACTTATCGAAAAATAACAACCGTAATTAGAACAAGTCTGCAAGGCTGCCACTTTGAAAACCTTTCTTCTCCTTGCTTCTCCATATAACTATAGCATTAATAAGCTAACGTTTCGCTGGACTATTTCAGTTACTCTTCTTTTTTTATAGGATGGGGTGACAAACGGGCACATAGTTCACCTGATGGTAAGTGGTTGCTGTGGCCTATAGACATCTACATCGATCCTCGACTACGAATCAAAATGCCGATGCGTTGTCACCCGTGAAGACTAATATAGAATACCTCGTTTCCAGCGAAAAAGGTCTCCAGTTCTCTTCACTCACAGTACGAAAACAGCTGCATTAACCTGCTATTTCACGCTGGTATTTTGTGAGAGCTTGAATCATCTCCGGTCGAGCCGACCCCTTCGTGATACAACTATACTACTAATATCGCTTCAGCATGGCTGTACTACGTATAAATATATTCTTTTGCGAATAGCCTCGTTACAGATTATATCACACCGAAAAATTCCTAGTATATTCTGCCATTGACTAATAGTGAACGATTATTAATATATGAAAATTGATAGCTCTGTAGAGGCGCTCACATTTCGTAGCGATCCAGACATAGTATGCCACATAAAAACTAATAATCAAAGCGGACACCTACAACGATGGCACACAAGAGAAAAGCTCTTTATCCTATAAAGTGCGTAAGTATGCAGCGTTGGCATAATTTTTTTAAATAAAACTTTATGCACAACGCGTTAAAGTTTAATTTTCATTAAAAACTTATCTATATTATGCAAGGGGGGCAACGAATGTATTGTGTTAATATCACAATATGGCGCTGTCAGTTAATTGGAATAGATTATGGGAATGAAGGGAAAGAAGTTTGTTTGGCAGCGGAGAATGGTCCCGAGGGATGCGCAGTTGATGATCGTTTTACGATTTTTTTAACTAGTCATCAAGTGACAATAGAGAAAAGGCGGATTATCACAATATTTGACAGTGGTCGTGTGGCAACCCTTGAAAACTAAGACCGATTGTGGTTTCAACTAAATAGATTATACAAATAATTGTTCCAGAGATTAATAGTGTACAATTACATACTTATTAAAACAAAATATTCTATAAAGTCAGCGTGTATGAACTGAATTAATGTCATTACAATACATTAAAATGGGTCTGATACTCCGCCAACGCAAAAAAAAATATGTTATCTCGTTATACTCGTAGCACATAGGAGTTGCACTCCTTCGTAACTTAAATTAGGTGGTATGCTACAAGATGACCAGAAAAGAAGATTTTCTCTATTGATGTATCTAATAAACGTAGACGCCGGGATTTGGTTGTTTGCAACACGCGTTCGAGCCCGCGGACTCAGGATAACGTAGTTTGTGCTTTAAAAAGGTACCCTGTGCCTCCTCCACGCGCGTCGCTCTAACGCACAGGTTTTGTTAGCGGTGTCTGTTCTAGCACAGAATAAATAATAGGTTCTAGTACGTATAGCACTTACTAATACGACGTTATTAGTAATTATATACAAATAACATATTTCTTTAATGATTTTGCTAATCTAATCCTGATTTAGCACGTATACATTTTGTAATTTCGCAGTTTTTTTCTCTATCCTCCAAAAATCGCTATTAGAATTCCTTAATGAAGTTGTTTCTAAAATAAATGGCCGATCTCAGAAACTTAAGAAATTTTCATTTACTTTATAATTACTCATATGATCATGTACTGATATAGAGCAAATCATATTGAAATTTTTGTTTTAGCCCACACACAAATCCGAAATATTAAAGTTGGGCCAAATTTCCGACAACTCATAACCGACGAGCATGTATGGTGTGAAAAGAGAGTGAGAAGTGTTAGGATCGTGCCAAAGTGCGTAGTCTTTGCTTAACTCTCCGAGTGAAAGGCGTGAGAGCTTAAGTTTTTAATTCAATCTGTATATATTAGCAAACGATCGACATGAAATGTCTACTTCCACGGACCTTATTAATGCACTTGCTGTTTTATTGTTACCTCAATCTGCTACATCTTCAAATAGGAAACAAATAACAGCTTTCTCTTTATGTTCGTCCAGTACAAGAATTGCCAACATTATTAAACCAATTCTACGTCGAATAAAATATCTTGCTAGTTGTTATTTTCGGTGACGGCATTGCGCCGTAAATTAGTTAATAGATATAAAAGATATTTATAATATAGTTTAGAATATTAATGTTGTATTGAATATTGTTAACGAATCCTTATCATTATACTAATTCCAGTTTTTGGATTTTCGATTAACCTCTTGGTAATGTCGGTTTATAAAAGTTACTGCACATCATACGGTTTCATCGTGCAAACTTTCGCATTTGATTCCACTTTTCTTAATATACTATATTTTAGTAAAATGAGATATTTACGTGTGTAAAATATGATAATTCTAATAAAAACAATAAAAATTAGATCCCCCAATTCTCATAGAGTGACGTGAAGGGAGTTATTCTCCGTTGTCAAAGGCGTGACCCAGTAACAAAGCCCGCACCCGCATGTCTGCTGCGGCAGACAGCGCGGCTCCAGAGTCTGACTCATCGCAGCACTGACCATACTCGAGAGGACGTCTCAGAGTCGTCCGCTACCGTCTCAAGAGGACGGTTCATTGGTATTTCCTAACTTGAGACGTTGCAGTACCTACTCAGCTTTATCGTCATCTATTTGATTGTTTCACTAAATGGATCTTAATTGATCCGTATAAAGAAACGATGAGTAAAATAGATTATAGTTTTTGAAATCATGCATATTAACTCTACGATGCCTTTATGAACGAACGTAGCAAACCAAAAATGTATATAAAGGCAGTTTTAAATTAGTTCTTTAAGAAATTGTCCTTCATTGAATCTTATTTTAAAGATAAATGGGACTAACGTTTAATAATATTAATGTGAGAATGTTGAGATATCCCGGACCTTTAAATATAAAGCATAGATCTGAGCGGTGTATAAGTTAATGTTCTAAAAGAAATGACGGAGATGATGAGTTGTTACAGGTTTCAACTACAACTATAACAATTACGCTTTAGTGCTCACTTAAGCACTCTTTCGACTTCCGCGACGTAGTTTGAAAACCGTAACGACCGCCATGGAAACGCCAAAGTAAAAACATATAAATAACATTTGGTGTAACATTGCATTATAGCGTGACGTGACTGACCGACCGTTCACTTAGGCTTACATGATCTTTATTTCTACAATAAACTATTCTGGTATGTTGATATATATGAACTTACCATAATAGTTTCTTGTATTAATATTGATACCATTTTATTTTTGATGAGCAAATTAACATCAATGATCAAAACACTTGAATCACAAATTACTAAGCACAGCGACTTTGGTAACAGGCAGGCATAAGACGTGTAGGCGGCGAACGAGAATTTACTACTGAAAATCATTCCAAGGCTGTCCTGCGGTGAGATGTATTCAATGTAATAAAAAATTACTTTTGATAAAAGTTAAAGAACAGTGGTGAGGCTAAGCGCTCGTTATTAAATTTCACAGTATGCGATCCCCGCCGGCATCAATAAAATTGTTAATTGCAATTTCAAATACTGATTTACCACGTGCTCGGCAGTGAAAGAAAACATCGTGAAAACATGCAAATTTCATATCTGAGAATTAAGAAAAAATTTTTTCAAAGACATGTGAAGTTCGCTAACACGCTTTGGGGTAACAAGCGGACAATTCGTAGCCCTAAAACCCTCTCAAAAATGAGGGAGGTCTGGAGGAGGTCTGTGCCCTGCAGTGAGACGTATACACGCTCTAACTTTAACTAACTTTAAAACTTAAAAGCTGTCTTTAAATAACTAAAAACAATAAAATAATTTCACATGTTGTAATCGGTGCAAAGACAACACAGCGTATAAAAAACTAAGGCCGGAGTTCAGTATGTGAAGATATAATTTCTACTTTTTATTAAAATATATTAAAATATATTGTTTTTTACCCTTTTGACGAAGGTATATCATAATATCAATGTCCCGTAAGTAGTTACATAAAGAACTTTATTCCCTATATTACCACCTCTAGTGGTGGAGTTTTATGTCCAAATGTATAAGGGACCAGTTCTAAGTATAACCTATTTCATAAAATCGGTTCTATTGACAAAGATTTGATACACTCAACATACTTACAAATAAATCATACAGTCGAATTAAGAACCTCTTCCTCTTTTTAATTTGATTTCGGCTAAAAATAGCCACAGTTGCTATACTCCCCTATGTGCAATCTCTGGGAGAGGCCTATAATAATCAGTAGACTTTTGATAGGCTCTAAAGGAAATGATGATAGTGAAAGGGTTTGAATAGAATATTGATGATGATATTGAGTCACTTTACTTATTTATTTATGCAAGTCAGGGTAACAGACGCACACGCGCTGCATCTCCTGGGTTGTTTCCCTTGGTCGCCACTTACGGCCATGGATCGATATGGTATATGGATATTCTTACACCGCCACTACATGGTCTTAATATTAACATTAAATAAAATATTGTTATTGATAGTCCACGCGAATAGGCTGTAACGATTGACGTAAAGTATTAATGATAACACTGGTCAACAAGCTATGGCCCTGACTATGAAAAAAAATATTGAGAGATTGCAACAGTTTTACTTTTTGAAATATACAGTTTTATTATTTTGACAACAAATAGAGAAAATTAATATATTATGCTACCAAAATTTCTATTGAAGACTATCAAATGATCTTTTACAAGATGTCCTTGAATGAACGATTTTAGGTAGATCTTGTTGCAAACTCCAGCAGTAATCTGCCATCATATGCGAGTCCCACCGCCCCTGATAGCGCTCTTCCATTGTCCGAACATCCTGATGGAATCTCTCACCCTGCTCCTCACTAAAACCACCCATATTTTGTGGAAATTGGTCTAAATGCGAGTGCAGGAAATAGTGTTTTATGCTCATGTTGCACCCTAGCTCTTGCAACTTCGATAGCATGGACCATAGGCATGGACTTAACAAGCTCAACGTGGTTGTCAGATTTCTTTTTGCCTAGGAAATTACTCATAACCAAATAAATGAATTCCAACCTTTGAATTCCACTTCAGTCATTGATTTGAATATCTTTCACGAGTTGCCTAATCTCTGTCACATCAAAAATACTAGCTTTCAATTTTTCTGTCCTGGAAACTTGAGTGAAAGAAAATTAAATTCGCCACTTTTGTCAAGCTCCTTCACAAAGCGTTTCATTATGCCGAGTTTAATATGAAGTCGTGGAAGTATAGTGCGGTCTCGGCTAACTAAAGGCATGTTTATAACATTTTTGGTATCATCTTTTAGCTCTTCTCGCACTGGCCAAACTTTTTGTGACCAATGGTGTTGTTTGTCACGAGTGTTCCAGAGACACGTGAAACAAGGGAACTTCGTGTATCCCCCCTGTTAAACTAAAAGAAAGTTAACCATTTTCAGATCAACACAAATGACCCATTTGTGATCTTGATACTTAATTATTTCCATAACCTTAGAAACATTTGCGTATTATACTTTAGTATTTTTTAGTTGGTTGGTTGGTGGTACTACTTAGTAGATTGGTACTTTTTAATTTACCATTTGTAGCAAAATAACACCGACATCGTTACGAAAAGCTTAATCCTTCTCTTGAGAAAAATGTGTTAACAGATTTTTTTCTCGGGTACGATGAGATGCTAAAATCTCAGAAGCTTCTTTCGGTAAGTTCAGATCTCTTACTAAGTCATCTAGTTCTTTCTCATTACATGATTGGGGTTCTTGGCTAAATTTGTAGTCCGCATCAGTCTTCACTTGATGTATTTCGTTCGAGTTCATAGGTATTTGGATCATTAGAAGATTTGGATGTTAGGTTATGACCTCTTATTTCGATTTCCAGAGTTAATTTCGTTTATTTTCACTACGCAGAAGTAGCAATCGTCATAATGGTTTCAAGGTTCTCGCCAAATCATGGGTGTTACGAACATTATTGCATCTCTTTTTCCAATGGACCCTAACTGTAGACATACCACACATTCCTGGCATACGATAAGAGGAACTCATGGCTTATCCTGATTACACGTTTTTATTTTAAAATATTGACGATACACAGTATTTACAAAGTTCTTGACGAAGCCATATCGAAAACTAGAACAAAATATATATATATATATATATATATATATATATATATATATATATATATCAGTGTCCAATAAAAAACACAAATCGCGTAGAAAAAGTAAATGAGGGTAGTTAGCTGTAACTCAAAAGCATAAGCTGTTAGACATGGAGGTTAGAGAAATTAGAGAAAATTTTTTGCCATATTTAAAAAATAAGCATCAATTTGATATAGAAACAAAAAAATCACAGGAAACAAAAATTTCTTTTTGTTGACCAGTGATGATGATGATGGTAATTACTGATAGTCGGAAAAATATCGACGTATCTACATATATCTTTTTTAGTTAATGTAAGTACCTATCTGTTTCGGACGGCAGGGACACGTCCAGTGCCCGCACAATCGCCCTGGGACAATCTCCCACTTGAGTGACGTACGCTCCTTACTATTCGCTGGTGACGCACGTCCCACGCACCCCTGAATTCGTATGTATTAGTACGACCCCACTGGGACTTCGAGAGAGAGACGAGTAGCCGGGAGGAGGCAAAATTAAACACTTTTTCTAGGTAGCTTCTTGTTCCGCAGGTTGCGGCTTCCCTTTTTTCCCTTTTGTTGTTGCCTCTTCGACGGCTGTGCTGCGATTGCGCTTGAGCCTTTTTTTTGCGCCCGAAGCAAATATGGACAACCCTCCGGAAAGCGGGGGAGGGAGGTGGGGAATGCTCATAGCATACCACGCAGCCGGCTGCGTGGTTATGTGGAGACTTTTACCCACTAAATCCCACCTTTATGGATTGGCTTACCGATTTGACGAGAGATCTTTAAGCCGTACACGGACGCGACCCTCCTTGGCAGAAAGGAGGGCGTAGCGCTTGAGCCAGTGCCAGTGTTGTCATCTGCGAGGGACTACTATTGTTTATCCCTGCAGGTTTCAGGCCTCGGGGTGTCCCCCATTACCCGGGTAATCCTCACAGCCCATTTCTATGGACCGGCCTTGGGAGCCGTACAAGGACGACATTGTAGGTACTCTTCTTTGGCGTATTGCGCGCCACCAGGTAGGTGCTTCCGGAGGGTCAGCAGTCTCGAAACCCCGCGGAGTCCCGCGGACAGGGAGTCGACGCAAGGCCAATCCTGCTTATAGGTGTGCGCTCCTAACAGCAGCACTCTGGGCCTCCAGTGCTCTGGCTCTAGGTTAAGGCGTGGTGGATCCCTAGGCAGAAGTTGGCGTATCTCGCGCCTCTGGGAAGGGATCTGCCGAAGGGTCAGCAACCTCCAGTTCCCGCGGAGATACATCTCGACATGGAGACGAAGTCACCAACAGGCGCGCGCTCTCCTAGCAGCACGCCGGGCCTTCGGACTTCGCTTCCCAACATGTAGGTTATACGCAGCGTTGGGTACGTAACGTCCCGGGTGGGGTCAGGGGCGTCCTCGAGGCTCGACGCAAGCCGAGTTGGCCCCACAGCACGTGCACCCACTGCGAAGCGATGCGCTGTACTTCTCCCACCCGGGCGGAAGCCGACGACCGACGGACCGGCTGCGAGCGCGGTCCGGAAGCGACTTAGTGCTTGAGCTGTGAGTTGTCGTCTACAGGGCATGTATATGCCATGCAGGTCTAGGGCCTCGGGGTATGCCCCCATTGCCCGGATCTTCCTCATGGCCCACAACTATGGGCCAGTCCTGGGAGCATTTTCTGGCTTTGTAGGTGTTGACGGATTAGTCCACAATCGGTTAAAACTTTTTTCCGTAGTCGGTTAAACTACGGAAAAAAGAGGTTGTCATTTTAAGTCGAGGTTGGCCTATCAGCCGCATTGTGGGTTTGACCCGACTCTCTAATCTATATAGAGAGGAGTTCTCTTGGATAAAATCGCCCGTCCGGGGGCCGTGTGTGCAACGGCGCAAAGCCGTTGAGGTGTTCGTGTGGCCCGTTGTCGGCGCGGTCGAACATGCCGCGCGCCAGCCGGGCCACGAAGTCTGTGATGGTCTCGACTTTCAGACCGGCCGCTATGAAGTTATTCCGGACGTAGCGACTTGCTCCGACGATCGTCCTTAATGTCAGGTTCTGCTGGGCCTGCAATCGCCGCCTCGGAGGGTCGCTCAGAAGCGCGTACCTGGCCGGAGCAGCGTAAGTAATTATGGTACGAATGTACGTTTTGTATAATTTGAGCTTGGTCTTGGTTAGCAACTTGGATGCCAGCGCTTGAGCTGCTGAGCTGTTGTCGTCTGTATGGGCTTTCTGCCCAGCAGGTATCGGGCCCCGGTGTATGCCCCCTTTACTCAGACATTCCTCACGGCACACTACAGTGTGCCGGTCCTGGGCACCTTTGACAAATATTATGTCTAAGTTGGCCTTTCTGCGGCATTGTGGGATTTACTCGACTTCCTAATCTATACAGGGAGGAGTTCTCTTGGATAAGGTCGCCCGTCCGGGGGCCGTGAGTGCAACGGCGCAAAGCCATTCTGGTGTTCGTGTGGCCCGTTGTCGGCGCGGTCGAACATACCGCGCGCAAGCCGGGCCACGAATTCTTCTAGGCTCTCTATCATTAGGTTGGCCGCCATGACGTCATTCCGAACGTAGCGACCCGCACCGACTATGGTTCGTAATGACAAGTTCTGCTGGGCCTGTAGTCGCCGATTCTGTTAATCGCTCAGGAGCGCATACCAGGCCGGAGCAGCGTATGTTAGCAAGGGTCTTATATACATTTTATAGATGGTCAACTTCGACTTTGTCGGTAACTTGGATACCAGGACAGGACGGAGCATCGCCCGCGCACATCGAGCTTTGCGGACGACAAAGTCGACATGCGCAGTCATGCGCAACATCGTGTCAATCCGGCATCCAAGGTAGGTAGGGCCTTCTCATATGCGATCTCCTGGCCTCTGAGGGTTAGCGGTGGTGGTAGTCTCCTGAAGCGGCGAGTGAGCAGAGCGGTCGTCTTGCTAACATTGACGGCCATCCTCCATTCATCCAGCCATGGTGGTAGCAGGTCCAGCAGACGTTGCATCCTGGCAGTGGCGATCTTCTGGACGAAGTGAAGTAGGCGCTGTCATCCGCAAATAGCGCCAGCTCGACGTCGTCCTCCCATTCGTGCAGATGCCCTGCCAGGGTGGGGATGTCATTGGTGTAAGCAACGTACAGGACTGGAGACAGACAGCTGCCCTGTGGCACACCAGCTGTTATGGGTTTTATTGCGGACTCGGTGTCCTCTACACAGACGTAGAACCTCCTGTCTACGAGAAAAGACGCCACTAGCCGCAATATAGCAGGAGGGACACTGGTCTGATCTTCTAACTTATAGAGTAGTCCTGGGTGCCACACCCTGTCGAACGCCTTCTCGATATCGACAATGACGCCCAACGATGTGCGGCCGCGGTTGTGCTCGGCCGCAAGCAGGTGCAGCACTCTGGTCAGCTGTGTTGCTGTTGAGTGGTCCCTCCTGAATCCATGCTGCTCCGCCCAAAGTTGGATGTACGGGCGGAGACGTCTGAGCAGTATTCTTTCAAACAGTTTAGCTATATGCGCTAGCAGCGTGATCGGCCTGTAGCTGGCAGCTCTACGCCTGTCCTTCCTGGGTTTCGGCAAGACGATGATTTTGCCTTTCTTCCAGTCCTCCGGGAAATGGGATGTCCGCAATATGCCGTAGTAGAGCTGACCTATCTCTACAAGGACTCTATTGGGCAGCTGTCGTAGTGCAGCGTTGATAATCCCATCGTGCCCCGTCGCCTTCCTCGGTTGCAGGCGGGTTGCTGACCTCCGGAATTCAGCGGGGGACATAAACCACTATCCTGCAAGCGGTGGCGCGGGTGACGACTGGAACTCTTGCACGCGGCTCTCCTTCCGGGTGTGGATTTCCATGAACTAGCACTTGAGCGTCGTTGTTGTCTTCTGCAAGGCGTAATGCCATGCATGTCTCGGGCCTCGGGGTATATCCCCTTTACCCGGATGTTCCTCACGGCACACTGCAATGTGCCGGTCCTGGGCGCCTTGGTGGTAAAGGCGTGTTGTATTTAGCGACTTTTGTCGCAGTCGAAGAAATGTCGTTAAAAGAGGTTATCTAAATAATTGTGTTTAACACAAATTATTTTGTCGAAGTTGGCCTTTCTGCGGCATTGTGGGGTTTACTCAACTCCCTAATCTATATAGGGAGGAGTTGTCTTGGATAGGGTCGCCCGTCCGACGGCCGTGAGTGCAACGGCGCGAAGCCGTTGAGATGTTCATGTGGCCCGTTGTCGGCGCGGTCGAACATACCGCGCGCCAGCCGGACCACGAATTCTTGTAGGCTCTCTATCTTAAGGTTGGCCGCTATAACGTCGTACCCGACGTAGCGACCCGCACCGACTATAGTTCGTAATGACAAACTCTGCTGGGCCTGAAGTCGCCGCTTCTGATGATCGCTCAGGAGTGCATACCAGGCCGGAGCAGCGTATGTTAGCAGGGGTCTTATGTATGTTTTGTAGATGGTTAACTTCGACTTTGTCGGTAACTTGGATGTCAGGACAGGGCGGAGCATTGCCCTCGCACATCGAGCTTTGCGTATAGCAAAGTCGACGTGTGCAGTCATACGCAACATCCTGTCGATCCGGCATCCAAGGTAGGTCACGGCCTTCTCATATGCGATCTCCTGGCCTCCGAGGGTTAGCGGTGGTGGTAGATTTCTATAGCGGCGAGTGAGTAGAGCGGTCGTCTTGCTAACATTGACGGCCATCCTCCACTCATCCAATAATGGTGGCAGCAGGTCCAGCAGACGTTGCATCCTGGCAGCTGCAATGTGGGCTCTTCTGGACGACGTGAAGTATGCGCTGTTATCCGCAAAAAGCGCTAGTTCGACGTCGTCCTCCCAGCGCTTGAGCGTTGATTGTCGTATGCTATGGGACTACTTTTGTTTATCCCATGCAGGTATCGGGCTTCGGGGAGTCCCCCATTACCCGGGTATTCCTCACGGCTCATAACAATGAGCCGGTCTTGGGAGCCGTACCAGTACGGCATTGTTGGTAATCTTGGTTGGCGTATTGCGCGCCACCAGGTCAGTGCTACCGGAGGGTCGGCCGTCTCGAAGCCCCGCGGAGTCCCGAGGGTAGGAGTCGACGCAGGGCCAATCTTGCCGACAGGAGGGCGTTCCAGCTGCTCCGGGCCTCCAGTGCTCCTTCCTGGCTCTAGTTGAAGGCCTGGTATTCCTAGGCAAAAACTTGGCGTGTCTCGCGCCTCTGGGAAGGGAATCTGCCGAAGGGTCAGCAACCTCAAGGTCCCGCAGAGAGCACCTCGACGTAGAGCCGAAGTCACCAACAGGCACGCGCACTTGGGCGCGCCGGGCCTTCGGAGTTCGCTTCCCAGCGTGTAGGTGATGCGCAGCGTTGGGTGATCTTCACCCCGGGTGGGGTCAGGGGCGTCCTCAAGGCTCCACGCAAGCCGAGTTGGCCCCACAGCGCGCGCACCCACTGCGAAGCGACGCGCTGTACTTCTCCCACCCGGGCGGGAGTCGACGACCGGCGGACGAGACCGCTCACTAGCGCGGTCCGGACGAGACTCCTTGATGCGCTTGAGCCGAAATCGGCTCGATCTTTATACCAGCCGGCGTTACCGTACGGACGCTTATGCGGTTTTATCTTCCTTCGCATGTCATCCTTTGGAGCCTTTATTTATTATAATTTTTACATAATCCTTACAATATTTATATCGTTAGATTTCTCAAATATTATTGTATAATACAAAACAATAATATAAGCTATAAATTTCTCGACATAAAAATTTCTAGAAAAAAAAAACCTAAAATAATGCTAAATTTCTGTACGTTTTATCTTATATCCTTTAAGATAGATGTCCGATCTAATTGGTTCTTTTTGTACATAGTGTATTACATGTGAACCTTTAATTTGACACTAGTTTCAAGCGATAAACAAAAATTTACATTTTTCGTGAGTATTTATTATTATTATTATTATTTATTTATTTATTTACAATTAAAAATGTTGCTTAAAAACTCCCTTATAAATTATCAAAAGCTAACTTATTATGTCCTAATACGAGTTAATATACGCTAATTTTCCTTACTACACTACTTAGGAAATAATATTATAGTCTTATAAATTATTCACAAAGCACAGTTCGTCATTGGTTAGTTTTCCCTACAACTATGTGCACCCATGAGCGCAGATGGAGTCTTGTCGCCGACACTGTCAGCCTAGTTTACAAGTATAATATTAAGTTTAATGATAGAAACGTAAGTTCAGTACCACATTATCTAATTATCACAGCCCATCAAAAGTCCGTCACTGAATACATCCTACATAGATTGCCTCATATTTTGCCATGACTGTCATGCTTGCCCATGCCCAGCTCCAGTTTCCGTTTCCCTCTGTCGCTTCTGTCGATGGGAAGTGGAATATTTTACAACGCTACTTACTACACGGCAAACAAAAAATTAAGTTTTTTGAAATATTAATTATTAGTAAAAAGTAAAGTAAAGTTACAGCCTATATACGTCCCACTGCTGGGCTCAGGCCTCCCCTCATTTCCGAGAGGGTTTAGGGCAAGGAAGTGTCCGCCGCGCTGCCCAAATGCGTGTTGACGAACTTCACATGTCTTCGAAATATTTTTTTTCTTATTCCTCAGACATGCAGGTTTCCTCACGATGTTTTCCTTCACCGCTGAGCACGTGGTAAATGAGCACTTAAAATTGCAATTAACAATTTCATTGGTGCCGGCGGGCATCGAACCCGGGTTACTCGCGTTCTGTTATATTTACAGCGAGCGTTAACCACTGAGCTACCACGGCTTAATTATTAATATAGGAAATTTAACTTAAACCATTTTTATTGTAAAACTGCCGTATAATATGTTTAACTTTTTACGTTTCAAATCGTTTTTGTAAGTTTGTACATTTTGTGTGCTGCTACATTTGTATTATTTTAAAAGAATTCCAACACAAACTATAGTAGTCGAATTATAGCGTGAAAGCATACATCGTTTAGTGTCGACGTGTGTGTCGATAAAAAACGTAACAAAACTAACAAAGCTTTGAAGATGAGCAATAAAAATGCAATAATGCGTTGTTGTGTGCGCACCAGTGGAACGGCACACGGGGCACTGTGCGAGTGCGGCGTGCGACAATGGACGCAGCGGCGCGTGCGTACCCGCAAGTCTCACCTTGTATATTTTATCTTTACTCATAAATAATATTATTTGTAGAGAAATATTATGTTTTACAAATTATAAAAAAGTGTATTATGTGCGAGCAGCTATCAGGTCTAGGGAAAGAGACCAGTATCACTGCGACCTAGAAGATCTATTGTGATCGTAAAAAACAAAGTCTAGGTTTTTTTATTATTCTAAGCCAGCGCTAAACTACAATTCCAACTGATAGTAAGTGGTGATGTAGCCTAAGTAGGTGAAGCGCACTGACTCAACAAAAGTCTATTTAGTCTTACTTTGAAGACGCCCACACTGTAATTGCATGGAAAGACAGATGGTGGCAACTTATTCCACTCCTTTGCTGTACGTATGATGAAGGACGTCGCAAACCGTTTGGTTCGAATGCGTGGTGAGTCAACAACGAAATGGCCAAACATCTGATTGTCCGATGTTGGGAGGGAGAGGTAGAAAATTATGCAATGCCTGCGTACACTCTCCGAAATGCATCCTGAAGAAAACCGAAAGGCTGGCTACTTTGTGCCTGTGTTCGAAGCTGGTAAGATTGGTTTTAACTAAATTTGGGTCACCAATAAGCCTCTTAGCACGCCTTTCCTTTCTATTCTATTTAAGTCCAAAGCTGCTAGGTGGAATTTTACAGGACCAGCCTATATATGGTAGCAATACTCCATGCACGACCGGACTTGCGCTTTATGTAAAGTAAGCATCTGTCCCGGCGTGAAGTATCGCCGCACCTTTGCAAGGACTCCTAGCTTCCTTGCAGCTGATTTGGCCTTGGACTCAATAAACCACCCGAAGTTTAGATTTGAGGATATCTTAGCCCCCAGCTACTATAGGCGTATTTTACTGATACATTTCAGGGAAAAAGGAGCCAAGGTGAGCTGGCGATTGGTATCATCCCATTCGGAGACTGTAGTTTGAGCTTCACACGCTCTACCATAGCTTCTCTTTCGGACTGGATTTGATCCCGACTGGCCCAAGGACTTGGTTGGTAGCTTTCCACAACCGTGTTGTCGTCTGCCTATCCATAGATAGCGGGCATAAGCAAATCATTAATATAAATTTACTTCTTCTTCAATAGCCATTTAAATCCAGTCCTGGACTTTTTAAGAGTATGCAAAATTACGCGTAATTAATAAAATTATTTATTTTTTAAAGTTTTGGGTACAAAGCCAGTGAAGTACTTGTATTGCAGTAGTAACCATAGCAACCTAATGTTTCACAAGGATTTTAAGCTTGCCTGGAGTGGTTAACGGCAACATTAGTAATGTTAACAGGGTTTCTAGTTTTTTACTTATAAATAAATAAGCAAGGCATACTCTAGGGCTTCTTCCCATCACAGGTCTGTGCATTTAAGTTCGAAAGCGTCATACGTTATAGCTAAAGAGAGACCGCCGCGAGCAAATGTTGTCAAGATGAAAATGCTATTATCCCATCTTTTATCCCTTAATTATCCTTTTTTATACGATAAGGGTGACAAATGAGCACACAGTCCACCTGATGGTAAGTGGATTCTGTGGCCCATAGACATCTACATTTAACCTCAATTAAACATCAAAATGAAGATGCCTCGTCACCCTTGAGGACTAAGACGGAATGCCTCGATTCCAGTAAAACGGGTCTCTGGTTCTCTACGCTCACCATACGAAACACAGCAGCATTAAGCTGCTATTTTACGCTGGTATTCTGTGAGAGCGTGGTCCTCCCCCGGTCGAGCCGACCCGTTCATGCTACAACCATAATAGCTGCATTGTGGCTCTACCACGTATAAAGTAATAATATAACAATATCCTAATAAAACTGTTTTTGTTTTGTATAATATTTATCTATTGTCTTAAATACTATTAAATATTTAAAAATAAAAAAACGTCCTCTAAACCCCGTCGTTATCGGCAAGTTTAATCAATAAAGAAATATTCAAAGCTCCCAAAAGCCTTTGTAGCCAAATTCAAAAAACAGGCTTATAAGCGAATAAAAACTTCCCTAACAGCAATACTCTAATAATAATCTTCAATAGTCCATTGTGGAGTTTTTTCTTATATTTGATTTGTTGCTACAAATAGCCGATATAAAAAGCATTTAAGGTACTTAATGTCCAGTAATTGGCGATCAATGAGGATCAGTGGGCACATTGTGTTAAAGTATCGAATGACTACATAAGCTTTGTCCGAAATGAAAAGGACATAAAAAATATGCCAAGCAGGCACCCGTCAAGGGTCAGCATTAATAGCAAGCTGTCGAAGTTGCCAGATTATAAAAACTTTGCAACGGGTAACTTTTTTTATAAACCGTAGCGATTTAATGCAATAAGATAAGCCGTGTTTCTACTTCTGTGGTAAGCTTATTTTGGCGACAAAAAATTGGTGACAAAACTTTATATCCCAACTGTGTGACTCTAAAGACTTTAAATAGCTACTTTAAGGATATATATTAAAAATTATATTACATTACTGCGTCACAGTCATGGTTGATAAATGTGAAAATTTTATTTTTTATTTTTATTCATTCATATCTTTTTGTCTCTAATACGAGAAGGATATAATTGAAACGTTCCACATCATCAGCCTTTTTAAGACTGCTGGACGACAGTTCTTTCAGAGCATGTTCCCATTGGAATTTTTAGTTAACATGTCGGGGAAGATTTGCTCATATAATCACAGCCGACACCAAAATTTTACTAGTGCAATACCAGTCTGTGAAATTTGGGTTTAACTTTGTGGATGAATATTTCTCCAAAAATCAACAGAGTGCGCCGCATGTTGTATTTTTTTCCTTAAAAATTAATCATCTTAATATATGTATATAAATTACGTGTCACGTTGTTTGTCCGCGATGGACCTAAAACTACTTAACTGATATTAATCCAATTTGCACACCGTGTGCAGTTTGGTCCAACTTGAGAGATAGGATTTTTTTTGCCCATGGGTGACCCACAGTTTTTTTTTTGCAAATTTAAGGATTTTTTAATAGGACATGACAAAGGGTCGTCGAAAAGGGCAGAACAACGTCTGTCTGGCAAGCTAGTTGATTTATAAAAATAACTATTGGCTTGGAAAAGATGTTAACAACTTTAGATATCACTGTATTTTTACTTTTATGATAGAATTCATTATTCAAACGTCACGTTATGCAAGTAAATTACCTTGCGCAAGGTGCAGCATAACGGTCTTCATCAGCCGTTTTAAAATTTAAACAAAGCCCCCGATGCGTAATGAAATCACCGGTGGGGCATCGCGGTCCCACGCACTCTGAATAAGAAATATGAGCTGAACGGATACTGCTATTATCAAAACATTATTACAACACTCGAAACGCTTCGCCCTTCCAATGTAAAAATTAAACAACAATTGCCTTTAATATTCGCTTGCCGGTACCGACCCTCGGGTGGTTTTATAAAAAATCTGTCAATCCGCTGCAGATCAATCATTCTTGGTGAATGGGAGGGGTGAGCGCCGCTCTAAACCACAATCGAACTTCACAGATAATAAAAGGCGGTCTATATTTACGTAAACGCATCGGTTTGATGCACAACATTACTCTGCGACGCATCCGACACTGATTTTTGTTGTTGTTCGTTGTCCCCTTTTAGGTCTTTGTGGGAGACTTGCAACTTGAGTGACGTTTGACGATTGCTGCAAAAATGTCAAGTAGGTGAATTGACAAGCTGGTCTTTGGGATGGATATTTACTTGAACATATAGAATGGTAAAATTATGAACTACAAGGAATTCGATACACAAGACCATCAAACATCAACATGCTCTGAATAACATTTCTCCAGTAATATGGGACATCGTCGTAATACATACGAACATCATCTTAGCCTTTGATCTATTTCTATATCTATTAAGGAGTTTAAAATTCATCTTTAGAGTGTATCACATTTCATAATTTGAGTACAGCCTTAAAAGTTTGTTACGAAGATCTTAACAATAATTAACGGACTTATTGAAGAAGAATTGAAGTATTGGAAGCGCACACATCTTCAAAGTATAAAATTATCTATAAAGTGATATATGTCCACCGATTAAAATGCAGCAAAAACAACTAAACCACTAATATTGTAAAAGGAAGTGACCATCATAGCTCGGTAGGCCGACAAGACAATCTACTCAGGTAGTAGGCACGCGCGGAGACGTGCGCGAGCGCGTGCACGTGTTGCCACGCTCGGACGCGCCCACGTGCCAACTCCGGCAGGTAACACTAATTTTCAGCGTGTGTCGAACTGATAATGCAATACCAAACTACTTCCAGTATGGCAACAATTCCTATTTAACAATAAATTTACATCATGGCCATGGCACATATGTTAAAAAGTAGTTAAAAGGTTTTTTATTTTACACTTTTAATAAAAAGATAATAAGACCTTAGTGTAGTGGCGGCGTTAATAAATCTATGACCCCACATTGTAAAATAGTCGACTATGATCCATCAATCCGAATAATCTTTGCAGAATACCTAGCCATCATAATGTTAAGTTTTTCTTACAATGTAATAAAATGATTTATTAATATGTACTCGAAATCAGAACACATCATTATAAATCATAAATCCAAGATTAGCTTCATCGACATCATTCTCCCTCTGAGATTGTCTGAAATGTCTAAAATTCTGTCTCGAATATCTGAAATATATAATCTGAAACTGATTCACACCAAAAATTGTCTTGAGTGTTTCATTACAAACTAACATAATTATAAACTACTTTTTAATAAAATACCGTGTTATAAAAAACTTACTTAATATGGTACTCTCATTAGAAAGAGTTATAACATAGAACAATACTAATTAATTTAAAATATTTGAAGAGTTGAAGACCTTCGTTATTATATTTGTTTATTTTATATGCGTCGATTGAATGGGCCAGTGGGTTAAAAATAGTAAAATAGAATATAATGAGAGTTTATAAGACCCTGCATTAGCGAGGCGATAATCGTAGTGTCAGCCGTGCATTTTATCACCGGAGCTAATCACCTACCATTTCTCCCCTGACGCTGGTCGTGTGCGCCATCTTGCTATTACAACGATAAACTGTCATTAATTTTATATGGAAGTTTTTTAGTAATATATCTATGATAGGTTTCTTCCATTGCTCAGCATTTTTGTATACATACTTAAATATATGTTTTAGAAAATTTCTTTTGATACATTTTAATTACAAACAATATTTGATCTGCCTATCCAATCAACTGCCCTCCTGGGGTATATTTGCCACTAAAGCCTTTTGTTTGTGACGTTAAACACTTTTCCAAATTGCATACATATTGTGCAGTTAAAATGTCAATTTAAATTATTAACAATAGTTAGTCAACTATTTTACAAACTGTGAACAAAAAGGTACGAGTATTATTCGCAACAATAGTTTGACGTTGGAACGCACGCCCGACGTTCAACCATTTTATATCTATACAAAATGTATCCGTGTCAGAATGCTCATCAATATGATTATGATTAGTATTTACGTGTTTCCATGTTTAGACTGACCACAGGGGAGATCCACTAATTTTATATTGAGAAAGAAAGATATGTCCCTGCGTTTTGTTTATTATTTTGAATATAATCGAAACTGTTTTGATAGTATGTCATGAAAACCTCGGATCAATAAAAATTATAAGAAAAGAGAGAAAGTTTTTATTTTCTACAAAGAGTATGTACAACGTAGAATACAATACTATTGATGTTAAGAAAGCGGCATATTTACATATGGGGGATTACCATTAAAGTTATTGCATTTGTAAGAGACACAATAGCACCTTCTCTAGCTACTATTTTTAATACAATATACACTTGGCTTAAGCAGTAAACCGGTAAAAGCCGAGATATGAAAGTAAACAACGTAATAATAATAATAATAATATCGTTTTCTCGTGGACCGAAAATTGCCGTATTACAAGTACTTGCCGGAAGCCGTGCTCGAAAATGACCGCGCCAGGCTCTACTGGGACCGGGCCATCATCAAAGACAGGACTATTCTTGCGAATAAGCCTGATATTGTGCTGATGGACCGGGCACAGTCAAGGATATTTTTGGTCGACATTACAATTCCGTATGACGAGAACCTCGTGAAAGCCGAAACAGACAAGCAATCAAAATATCTGGACCTGGCTCACGAGGTGACCGACATGTGGGGTGGTCTGCCGACTGAAATTATTCCTGTAGTCGTGTCTGCAAACGGGTTAATCCCAGCCAGCCTCTCGGGCCATCTGAGGCGACTGGGACTCCGTGATGGACCGCTCCGGGCTCAAATGCAGAAGGCGGTGCTCCTCGATACCGCCCGCATCGTCCGCCGGTTTCTTTCCCTTTCACCCTAACCCTCGACCGTTTGGTCTCCCCTGCCGAGGGCTTCCATCTGGTTGGGCTTTTAATTATTTATGTATTATTTATTTATTTATGTTAATATATTGAATATATATTTAATGAATATATATTTAAGTATTTGAAAGAAAAAAGGCAGTCTTTAGACATCTTAATAAGAGAGTAAAAGAAGTAGTTGAAAGAAAAAAGCAAGAAAGAACGGATAAGAATGATAGAAGAATCTCGGATAATTTCCAGGCAAATATTAAAATGTTCTGGAAACTTGTAAGAACTGCCAGGGGACATTCAAAACAGCCTATGATGAATGCTATAAGAGACGAGAATGGCTATATTCTGAATGATGAAGTTTTGAGTTTAAAGAGATGGAAGGAATACTTCGAAAGCGTGTTTATGAGTGAGGAGACAACGTGTGTACTAAGTGAAGTAGAAATTCCGAAAGAAGAGGAAAGAGGTAGCGAGATAAGTATAGATGAAATAATGAAAGCAATGAAAGGCATGAAAGCAGGTAAGGCTGCCGGATATGATAGAGTTGCACTCGAAATGCTAAGGGCAGGAGAGGAAGTGGTGGCAGGCCTGCTGCACACCTTGTTTAATTTATGCTGGGAACTGAAGCGGGTACCGGTAGACTGGTGCAAAGCCGTGATAGTCCCAGTATATAAAGGAAAAGGGTCGCAGCAGGACTGTAAAAACTACCGTGGCATCAGCCTTCTTACCATTGTGGGAAAACTGTATGCTAAGGTACTGATTGAAAGGGTCATGAAAGAAACTGATGGAAAAATTTGGGATGTGCAAGCGGGATTTAGAAAGGGAATGGGATGTACAGATCAAGTCTTTTCCATGCGCATGATCGCGGAGAAGTTTTTGGCCAAAAACCAAAAGGTTTTTTGTGCGTTCATGGACTTGGAAAAGGCCTACGACATAGTGAATAGGGATGTGCTATGGCAAACACTGAACTCATTTGGGTTGAGCGCTGGCTTGATACAGGCATTGGAGTCCCTTTATAGGGACTCTAGTGCTTGTGTTAGGATCAACGGGGTCTACTCGGACTGGTTTGACATCCATAAAGGTGTCAGACAGGGCTGTGTGGCTTCCCCGTTGCTGTTCAACCTATTTATGGACAGTTGTTTGCAAAATTTGAAAGTTGAAGAATGCGGATTAAGAATGGGTGAGTTAACCGTCAAATGCCTTTTGTACGCCGATGATCAAGTTATCCTTGCGTCGTCGGCGGCCGAATTGCAAATGATGGTTACATTAATGAATATATCATTAAAAGAAAGGGGTATGAAAGTGAACGCAAGTAAGACGAAGGTTATGGTTTTTGAAAGAGAAGAAAGTAAAACGATTTGTGAAATAAGAATAGAAGGGGAGTTGATCGAGCAAGTAGATGAGTTTGTATATTTGGGCTGCGTATTTAGCAGGGATGGGAGATATGATAAGGATATAGAACGACGAGTGAATGCGGGAAATAGAGTAAATGGGGCCCTGCACTCTATTGTGAAGAGTCAAAATGTGTCGAAAAAGGCACGTATGGCAATTCACAATGCTGTGTTGGTCCCTACTTTAACGTATGGTAGTGAAAGTTAGGTGTGGCAGAAGAAGCACGAGAGTAGAATGAACGCAGTAGAAATGCGGTCGTTAAGGAGTATGTTAGGGCTGAATCTTAATGACAGGGTAAGAAATTATGTAATAAGAGAAGAGTGTGGTTTGCAAGATGATGTTGTGACCAGGATTAAGAAAGGAATGCTTCGGTGGTTTGGTCATGTGGAAAGAATGAATGAGGAAAGAGTGACAAAGAAAATTTATGTTGCAGAAGTGAATGGCAGAGTCGGAAAGGGACGTCCTAGGCGAAAATTTATCGACCAAATTGGCGATTTATTGATAACGGGCCAAATTAGGAGTACCCTTAACCGACGAACATGTATGCGGAGTTGTATGGATGTGAAGGAGGCGAGAGAAGTGTGTCAGGATCGTGCCAAATGGAAGTCTGTAGTCTCTGCCTATCCCTCTGGGTAACAGGCGTGAGTGTTTATGTTATGTTATGTATGTATATTTAAGTATATTTATTTTTCCCTTTATATATTTATCCAGCCCAACCAGATGTGATTACTCTATTAATAACCCAGAAATAATAATAATATTTAAAAGGTAAAAGGTAAAGGTATGGTAATAGGTAAAAGGTTTGGAATGACAAACAAGTGCATGGGCGATTTTTTAAAGCATTGACTAATCCTTATGTAGACATGGTTGCATCAGTACATTGGTTACAATTTGGTGACCTTTTTGCAGAAACTGAAGGTTTTATCTGTGCAATACAAGATGAAGTAATTAAAAAGAACAACTACCGGAAATACATTTTGAGGGACGGCACAGTTGACGTATGTCGCGCATGTCACCACCCTGGGGAGTGCCTCAGACATGTTATTTCCGGTTGTTCACAACTATCAAATGGTAAGTATTTGCACAGACATAACCAAGTAGCTAGAATAATACACCAACAGCTTGCCATTAAATTTGGCTTTACTCAACAGGATGTTCCATATTATAAGTATGAACCAAAGCCAGTCCTTGAAAATAGAAGTGTCACGCTGTACTGGGATCGGTCAATTATCACAGACAGGTTTATAGTGGCAAATAAACCTGACATTGTGGTGATAGACCGATCTACACGCAAGGCAATAATAGTGGATATCAGTGTTCTTCATGACGAGGGTCTCGTAAAAACGAGACCCTCGTCATGAAGAAGAGAATGATAAAAAAAATATATCGACTTGGCTCATGAGATTGTCGCTATGTGGGACGTTGATTCTACTATTATTGTACCCATAGTTGTATCAGTCAATGGACTTATTGGTAAAAATATGGACGATTACTGTCCAAGTTAGGTTTGGGCAAATGGCTGAAAGCATTAATTCAAAAATCAGCCTTATTAAATACGGCTCGAATAGTAAGAAGGTTCCTATCTTTGGATGCCTAACTTCACCGATGGCTTAGAATTTCTCGTCGCGGTGGATAATAGCCGAAATAATAATATTATTTATATAGATTGTATTTATATTTATAATATTATAGTTTTGTGATAATATATGGGATCATATAATAATATTTACTTATTTTATTTTACTATTTTTAACACACTGGCCCATTCAATCGACGCATATAAAATAAATATTAAGTAAATATAATATTTACTTACTCTCTTTTCTTATAATTATTTCCTGGCGAGATCGGATGATCCATTCTAGAATGATGTCATTTCTAGTGATAAAGAGCTTACCCCTCTATCCTTAGCCAACGAGCAATGGCAGGACCCGGCAGTGGAAAGCATTTCCGACCGGGAAACCGTATGGAAGGAGAAGGAGCTCCACGGGAGGCACTACAGGGCTCTACATGAGCCCTTCGTAGATACAATCGCCTCCCTCAACTGGCTACGTTTCGGTGACCTTTTTGGGGAAACCGAGGGTTTTGTCTGTGCAATACAGGATCAGGTTATTAAGACCAACAACTATCGGAGATACATCCTAAAGGATGGCACCGTCGACGTCTGTCGAGCTTGTCGCCATCCCGGTGAGTCACTTAGGCATGTCATCTCCGGTTATTCGGTGCTTTCTAACTCTGAATACTTGCACAGGCACAACCTAGTAGCCAGAATTCTACACCAGGAGTTCGCTCTGAAATACGGTCTCGTGGACCGGAAATTGCCGTATTACAAGTACTTGCCGGAAGCCGTGCTCGAAAATGACCGTGCCAGGCTCTACTGGGACCGGGCCATCATCACAGACAGGACTATTCTTGCGAATAAGTCTGATATTGTGCTGATGGACCGGGCATGGTCAAGGATATTTTTGGTCGACATTACCGTTCCGTATGACGAGAACCTCGTGAAAGCCAAAACAGATAAACGAACAAAATACCTGGACCTGGCTCACGAGGTGACCGACATATGGGGTGGTCTGCCGGCCGAAATTATTCCTGTAGTCGTCTCTGCGAATGGGCTAATCCCAGTCAGCCTCTCGGGTCATCTGAGGCGACTGGGACTCCGTGACGGACCGCTCCGGGCTCAAATGCAGAAGGCGGTGCTCCTCGATAGGTACCGCCCGCATCGTCCGCCGCGCCGGTTTCTTTCCCTTCCTCCTAACCCTCGGCCGTTTGAGCTCCCCTGCCGAGGGCTTCCATCTGGTTGGATCTTATTTATTTGGGTATTTTTTGTATTTATTTTATTTTATTGATATTTATGTATACTTATTTATCTTTTCATTTTAACTTAAAATTATATATTTATAGAACCCAACCAGATAAGAAAATTATATAGATACCCCATTTGGGGTTATTATTTAATATAATTTGGGTTTATTATTTAATAACAAAATTTATTTCAGCAAATAGAATTGGTTTACAGACATTAGTGGCTGGATTCTCCTTTTAAGCAAATAATGCCTGTACCAGGTGAATCCACTTCTTATCAATATCTATATACTATATTATATACTAATGAAATATGTAATACAAAGAAAAACTTACAGACTAAATGGGAGTATTTACAGTTTTTTCCCTCCGATTATGATATTTGTTTATGTATTATACATTCGATATATTTTTTCGAATAAATATCTAGTTCTTTATTGATATTTAGTTATAATAAATTACAGGAAAGCTAATTTTAAGTAAAGTTATACCTTTATTATCTAAATCTGGTAGTACCGTTTTAACGTTTTACCATTTAACTTTAAGTAAAATTTTTGAAAAATTATTTTACATCAGATGTTAAGTTTTTTTAATATAAAATAAATTGTTCCATACAAGTCAATTTGGTTTTACAAGGGGTGAACAAGCGATGCCGGAGTTAAGCTTATTTTTTTTGGTGCATGGGAAAATTCAGAGCATATTATGTGACCTTTCCAAGGCATTCGACTGTGTACACCATGACACATTAATCAGGAAGCTACAGTACTATGGTGTAAAGAACACAGCGCTTAAACTAGTTATTTTATATTTAAGTAATTGAGTGCAGAAAATTATTATCAATGGTGAAAGTTCTTCCGGATGGCTCGTACAGATGGGTGTCCCTCGGGACAATTCTTGGCCCATTCCTATTTTTGGTTTATATTAATAACTTACCTTCCTTGTATGTTATCCCCTAACCATGACATAATATTATTTGCTGATGATACTTCCTTGATTTTTAAGCCTAAACGTCAATCATTTAAATGTGGCTAAGTGAATAATGCTATATATCAAAATTAGTGGTTTAGTAAAATGTCTCTCTATTACCAAGTTTAAATATTTAATAAACAAACACTCTATAAAAAAGGTTATTATAATATATACGAATACATGGTTGAATACATCAATTGGAAAACAATTTGGAAACGACCACTTCAATCCCCTGGTATATTAGGGGCTATTTATTTTTAAAAAAATGTCCCGCTGGATTTCTTGCTGGTTCTTCCCAGGACAAAGGTTTTTTTCGAACCAGAAGTAAAGTAAAAATTGAATTTTAATAAGAATTACTACATGTAATTCTCCAACCCAAATTGAATAAAAAATATTCTATTCTATTCTATTCTGTGTGAGAGTTAACAGTTTTTTTCGTCGATATTACAAGCAAGAAGAATAATTTGTGAAGCCTTCTCTTGCGGGAAGAATGTTCTTGAGAATGTTTACAGATACGTCTCATTATCAAATTTACTATGGTACATGTTTTATGGTACGGGGTACGGGTTGTAGAAACGTTTTGCGTCACTTAAAAGTTTTCTGTACAAGTTTTATTGATTTGAGGTTATATATGGCAAATATAATATGTTAACTAAACGGATCAATTTGACGGTTATTATCTAAAAGAATCGAATTTTCTCTCTTTACAATGAAATCTGCTTGAACTAGAAAAATGAGGACAACGGAGATATATAGGTAACTAAGTCCGTACGTTTCTGAGGATATAACGGTTAGCTAAAATCTGTAAACTTTAGACTAGGTTGACTTCTTAGAAGCACGCATATGAAAGACTTAAACTTCTTCACACTAGTTGGCATCGTGACGTATTTTCTTTAATTTATTAGCGAATTACCGTAATGGCAACATTTTATAGCCGCAATCACGGTACAAGAACATAAAAGCGATCGATTATTTAACAGGTAAAAAGGCATGGTGGTAGCATAATTATTTTTGTTGACTTGCTCGGTGCTCTGTTGGTCGTAATAGCGACTGATGATGTTGATGTCCCGGGTTCGAACCCCGAGTCGGGTCAAAATCAGTTAGTAGGTTTTTCTAACAAGAAAATCTTATTAGCGGCCCGGAGTCAGGAAGTTGACGGTGTCTATGCCTCGGAAAGTACGTGAAGCCGTTGGTCCTGCGCCTGATCTCTCTCTGGTCGTGTCGGTTTACGGTCCCATCGGATTATGAGAGTGAGGGAATAGAGAGTGCACCTGTGCTTGCGTAAACACTCGGGTACTATAATGCTTACCAGTACAGATGGCTCATCTCTCTAGCTAGTGAAATTTAAGCTTTTGGGGATTATGCAGACCAGATCAGAGAAACCAGCACGGGATTTGCTTTATTTGGTCTTTATATAGAAGAATAGATGAATTATTTTTACAAAAAAAAAATAACTACTTTATCAAAAAAAAAATCTTAACTGTTATCAAACGCTCATTGTATTATGAGTAGAACTCACGAGAATCCATAAAATCCTTAAAGACAATCCTTACTACTCCGTCGGAATTAGAATATTCGCCCACAAAAAGTTATCTAAACTTCAAAAATAAGTGGTAGTCTGTTGGGGCAAGGTATGAAGAATACGTGGAAGAGATCTCTGGCTTTAGTTCTGTTAATTTTGCCAAGATCTATTGTGTAGTATACGGCCGGGCATTTTAATTAAGAGCCAATGGCTTTATTCATACAATCCAGTTTGGCAGTTTGCCAAACTGGATTGTATGAATGCCAGTTTTTATTTCTTTATAGATAGGGTGACAAGAAAGTACATAGTTCACCTGATGGTAAGTGCATGCTGTGGCCGATAGACATGTACATTACTACATAGACATGACATATTCTTGGTTAAGAATCGAAATGCAGATGCGTTGTCACCCCTGAGGAATAAAATTAAACGCCTCCTTTACAGTAAAAAATGTCTTTGGTTCTCTAAACTCACCTTACAAAACAGCAGCGTTAAACTGCTATTTGATACTGGTATTATATGAGAGCGTTGTCCTACCCCGGTCGAGCCGACCCATAAGAAGCTTCAACAGTCAATAGTGAATGTGTCACCAGGCGGCAAGAAGCCACAGGCAATAACACGAACAGTGAACCAACGAAATCTCACCTTAAGCTTCTTTGCAATGATTGGGCATCTGGACTGATGAAACCTGAACTACTGCGATGAAATCTTGCGATAGTCGTACATATAGGATTTACTTTTTACCTTACTATTATTTGAATTCAAAATTTAAACAAGACTGCTTCTATTTCTAACAGCTAAAGCTTCGTATATCACTAACAATATACGAAGCTTTAGCTGTTCAAAACCAATTTTCACTTAAAAAATTAAAGGGAACTATAATATAATTTGTAACATTATAGCATTCAACTAGTATTTACGATAGCACTCAGCAATAAGTATAACCGTAAATTTCATACGTACAAATATTGTCCTAATAACAATAAACATAAAGTATTAGCGGTCACAGGGCGCCTAACCCTTTCCCACCGCTCTAATTTTACTAATGCGTTCCGTTTTAACCGAGGGGTCAATAAAGTATTAAGTTAAATATACACATTAAAACGTTGTTTAACCTAAGAATTTACTAATTATTAAACAATCGTTTTAACGTTACATCGACTTCAAAGTTTTGTACAAATATTGTATCACATATATATTAATATTGTTACTAACATGTTTTAGGATATAAATTTCCAAATATTATGTTTCTATGATCGGCGCCGGCGTGTAGTGGTGGCGTAATAGAATCTACTACTCTACATGTCCAAATACTCAAACGCTACTCAATTATAGGATACCGATAATCTCGTGCTGTCTCTATTACTTTACGTTAAAGTGATAGAGTCAACACGAGATTAACGGCATCTATAATTGAGTAGTGTTTGAGTATTTGGCCTTATATCATTCTGTGTGTCGTAAAATACGACAAAGGGAAATAAAACACGAAATAGGCAGCACCATCTTACTCAATAGCAACATTAAAAAATCGTGGCAGGCAACCCGCTTGCTAAGCGTGTGCACTAGGACAGGTATATGGAGTACATATGTCATAGTGCCCATATTCAACAGTGGTTACAAATCAAAATAATAAAAGTGTACAAATTGTAATTTTTTTGCGATTTAAGGAAAAGAGATGGTTCATTGTAATTAAAATAAATTGCATTGCATTGACACAAACTTAAAAAGTTTCAACATATCACAGTCGAAATGAAATCCGTTCACATGATGTCCTCTGTCACAATCGTAGCTAATTGCGCATAATGAGTGGAGCAACAGTGCAATATGTTTTTTTTCTATTATTATTTATGTGCCGCGAACGCCCTGCCAATTTGGCCACCCTTCACCATTCGCGGGTTGAAATAAAATTTAATGGTCCGTCGGAAGCCTTTGGAGTACCTACCAGTTCAAAAGAGATTTTGTGAAATATCGGATTTCCGGAGTCTAATAAAATGTGTATTAAACGACCATCACAATATAATTTTGTAACCAAATATAACCCTGATAATTTATTCAAGGATATTTTTGTCGCTTTGTTCTTAACATTACAAGTATCTACATAGTATTTTGCCGATTTGGTAATGATTGACTAAATTTAGGGTTTATACTTAAAAAAAAGATTTTTTTCACACTACATCCATCAATATTGTTCTAAGAATTAAACAATCCCTTCTACATAAACTTAATAATATTATTAAATCTTATATGATTATAATTATTTTAGTCACTTCATAATTCATTCATTCATTCACTGTAGCTCTTCACAAGTCTACTGCTGAACACAGGCCTCTCTCAAAGAATGCCACACTGTCCTAAACCACCTGCATCCATCGAGTTCCTGCATATTTTACCACGTCGTCACTCCTTCTGGTGGGGGAACGCCCCCACATTTCGCTTACCGGTACGGTACACTCGAGAACCTTGTTTCCTCTTCGATTGTCGCTTCTTCCAGCTATATGACCGGGACATTGCTATTTCAGCTTACAGATCAGTGTGGCTATGTCGGTTACTCTGGGTCTCTCGAGCTATATGGCCGGCCTATTTCTACTCGCTACATGTCCTATTTCTAAAGAAGCTGGTGATAAGTGGCGATAACACCCTGCAGATCGCTGTCTTAGCGTAACAAAAGCCTTATTCACTTAAAGGCAAGCTAAAAGACAACCACATTACACCCATATTAGTTCAGATGTATGTAATGTCAAATTTATTGCACATCTTATAACACCATAACATGAATGTATGAAACATGGACTTAATGATGTGATAAAACAAATGCCCAAATAATATCTGTCTTTGACACTAACAATGTATCTTATATTCTTTATAATTATCCGCCTAACGGTCTACTACTGCACCATGGGCCTGTCCCACTCTAAATAAGCTATGCCATTATTACCACCCTTGGGCGGGCGAATTGACGATCGCAATATTTAACATTTATAACAAGAAGAAAAAACAAATGCATAATTGATCATAGCTATTTTTTTGTTTCTTCTAACTTTCGCAATTAAAAATTCAATAGACTACACTGACCCAGTGTACGTAGTGCTACGAGTATAGATATACATATGTGGCTGCATCATGCAGAAATTGATTTAAGATTTAGGAAATAAATAAAAAACTGTCAGTCGTAAGACTGGACGTCAGAAATGTAAACTTGTCAGCTTCACAAACTTGTAAACATTATTTTTGGATTGATAAGATTCTTTGAAGAAGTAGTTTTATTATAATAGGAATTATTTTTAACAACGTATTAATATAGTATATGATAAAATTTTCTTTTATTGCGCTGTTTTACATGAAAGAGAATGATTATTATCTGTATAATACAAATAAATTTATATATACATATATTTAATCAATTTAATTTTTCAATATTACTTTCATCAATTTTATGTATCAGAGTGTGACGGTCACGCGAGTTCAGTGCTCTTTCTCCATGTCAAAAGTGCCTAACGTACCTAAAAAAGTATTCACTTCAAAAAATTTCGCTTAAAAAATGCATATCTCAATTAATGTATTTTTGAAATATAACTTGCTTTGACTATTGAATTCGCAACGTTATAAATGCTTAGGTTTAGGCATTATCAGTCAATTCTTCCCACGCTTAGGCATTAGTCACAAAAGAGGATCATATTAGAAGCTTCAATTAATTAAGGTCAGCAATCAAGGTGCGTTCCCACGTTTTGATATCTGACAATCACGCAACATCTTTATTCCTTTATTAGATTATTCAGAACCCCCGTTTCGTAATGCCCTTTTGTTTTGGGGAGAGTGTGAAATGGGCCGACCGCAGTTACTTTTGATAATTGGAATGAAACATTTTTAAATACACAAATAATTTTTTCAGTATTGAGGACATGTGAGATTTTGAAACCACAATGTTATTTTTTTAAAACAAAGTATGAGCCGTTCTTATTTACTATATCTAATAATGTGTATATGTATAGTAGCGAACAAGCTGTATGTGTTAGAAAAAAAATTCACAGGAATAACAACTGTCTATGAAAACTGTTAAAGCAAAACATTTACTAAGTACAGAATTTCATCCAAATCGATAAACAATGATTAGAACAGCGTAAGAAAGCTGTTTAATGCTTTTGTATTTTGTATGGTGAGTGTCATAGAGAATATAACCATATAGTCTTTGGTGAGTGTAGAGAACCGGTGACCCTTTTTACTGGAAGCGAAACATTACATCGTAGTCCTCAGGGGTGACAACGCATCTGCATTTTGATTTTTAATTGAGGATAAATGTAATGCCCATGGGCCAAGCATCCACTTAACCTCAGGTGCACTGTGTGCTCGTTTGTTAACCTTATTCGATACAAAAATAAAATACTAATATAACATTTTATTACTTTATAATAATTTATTTTTGCCCAGGCGTGGGGCCGTGTGAGCTAGAATAGGTACTAAGAAACAAAAAATAAAAGTAAAAACACTCCAACAAGACTTCAGGACAACTTCAAGATGATATCTGTGGCAAAATTACCAAACATTTTGCACGTGCAAGTATATTAGTACATCAAAATCGTTGGAGCCATTTTCGAAAAGGCGAATACAAAGTCATAATATAATAGTACAGGATTTATTAAATGACTTCCATCACCAATCAATCGAAAGATTACGTCACCGGTGCACATTTTGCCTGCCAAAAAGCAATCTATTTAAAGTATCACTTTTGTTATTGGATTCATTCAAAAAAAATTGTAGATATTGTATAGTTTTACAACTTAACAAAAATTGTGCGTTTAATTATGTTTACACATTTTACTTAAATAGGTTAAATAGTAACAAACTCGTGCAGCCCGGCGGTAAATATTACAAGTAAACGTGACTTAAACGTGAATACCGTACTAAATTTCTCCACTACGCCGATGAAGAAGATTGACTTCAATAAAATCTAAAAATATAATCAAATCAAGTACCTACTCATTCAAAGAATAATATCAATTTCACGCATTCACGTCGATAACACAAGGTTTAAATGTGTGGGACATAGAACAATTTGTATAATTCTACTGTAAATCAATCCTTTCTATTCAATTATCGCAAAAGAGTTGCGACGTGCCCATGTTTATGCTAAACGCGTTTTTTACTTCCTCCGTGAAAGTTAGGAAGGGTGTGATAGATCGTTGCAAAAATTACCTCTATACATATGAAACAGTTAAAAAAATTAAACAATAATTTCATAGTGACATATTCATGTTATTTATAAATATTACTATATTATGCAATTATCAGGATTTTTTATCTTTTAAACCCAACCTAATAAGAGCAGCAAATATTCGCTTTACGGCGCCTCTACACGTTGGCCAACACAGTGGCGAATGTAGTGGCTAATAGCATTGGCCAACGTGTAGACGGGGTGTTTGGGCTTCATTGGTATGTATTGGAACGATGGCCCGCAAGTTGGCGCGAGATCCGTGTTTTGTCGGTTTTTTACAAAAGATCAAAGGATTGTTGGCAGAGTTTGGTTGCCACGTCCACACGTTGGCCGCACATTTAGTTTGCTACAAGCTCCCAGAGTGATTACACGCATCTGATTTAAATTTTATATTCTAGCTTTGTAGGGTGGATGCCCCAATTACCGGCGCGATTTAATTATTATTAAACATTTGTTTAAAACAACAAGCTATTTATCAAAAAAAATAACGTTTTTTTACAATCAGATTATTGCGAGACAATTTTAAAATGAAAAAAAAAATGAAGCACGTCGTTTGTACGTGGTAGAACCATGCAATTATATTAGAAGTATTGTTGCAGCACGAAGGTCGGCTCGACCGGGGAAGGGCCACGCTCTCACAGAATATCAGCGTAAAATAGTAGCTTACTGATGCTGTGTTTTGTATAGTGAGTGTAGGGAACCAGAGACCCTTTTTAAAGGAAACGAGGCATTTTATCTTAGTCCTCACGGGTGACAACGCATCTGCATTTTGATTCGTAATCGAGGATAGATGTAGATGTCTGTGGGCCACAGTAACCACTTACCATCAGGTGAACTGTGTGCTCGTTTGTCACCCTATCATATAAAAAACGTCGATTTCTTATAATTTAATCGTGCAAGTTTTCGAAGCATTATCATCATTACAGCTGTTCACAAGTCCACTAATGAACATCATCCTCCACAGACTGCCGCAAAGCATGCACCTGAGCCACTTTGCTCGTCATGAGTTTTTCATTTATGTTCTAAGTTATAATTAGTACCTATTATTAAGTCAGTGGTAATTATATTTATTGCTATTGTTTTTGTCTTCTATATTTTTGTCAAATAAATTATAAGGTTTTTTATCTAATATATATCAAATGTCTGATGAAACCTGAAATGAAATCTGATGAAACCAAGTACATGTTTTGCTAAACTTTAAAATCAAAACCCAATTTTAAAACATAGACTAATCGATTATAACTCCTTTAACTTTGAAATAAGTTAAGTTTTTATTAATGGTATTTATTCCAGTTTATGGTGCATGTAAAAAATAAATAAAGCTAATTGTATATCGTATATCTATTTACAGCCCCATTAATAACCACTATTATTTTATAATTCTTTTATGAAAACGTTAACCCCACACTAGGATTTTCTCCCGTATCGCGCAGGCAGTTTACAAACATAAATTGCAAAAGAACACACATCCAGACCCGAAACAATTATTTGTAGGACATACAAATACTTGTTCCGTGCGGGATCAAACCCGCGGCGCTCGGCGCAGCCACTCATTGCTGAGCCACTGCGCCACGATGCTTATAAATTCGTCCGCACATTGGCCCGAACCGAAGTAAACTGAACGACCTTCCAACGTGTGGACGCCGTTACCAAATCTCGGCCAATATATTCGCCACTGTGTTGGCCAACGTGTAGAGGCGACATAAAATAAAATAAATTCTCCGCACATTGGCCCGAACCGAAGTAAACTGAACGACCTTCCAACGTGTGGACGCCGTCACCAACTCTCGGCCAATATATTCGCCACTACATTCGCCACTGTGTTGGCCAACGTGTAGAGGCGCCGTTAAACATTAGCTGGATTATGCCCTCAATAATCCGCCTGTCGCACATAAGCGCTAGTGGCCAAGCCACGTAGTCAAACACTTAGCCACAGAGCTACCAACATTACATTACATTTTAAAGATTTCAAAAAAAGCAGGAGGTTTTCATTACACAGTATTTTTATGTGTTTTTTATTTAAAAGCTGGTGCTTTTCATGTGGTACCATAAAAATTTGATCTGGGCGGTAGTTTTTGAGTTATCCTTAATAATGCGTATTTGACTTCGAATATATTGATAATGTTTTCATTTTATTTATATTGAAGTCGGTTTTACATTTTTTTTTAATTTTACCATAAACATGTTACTACTGCAACTTATTTAAAATGGGTAGGTATGCTAATAGGGTAAAGCCGCAAGTCGTAGGTAATTTTAAAGCTTTATGCAAAACATAATCAAATAATCAATCTACACTACGCCTCGTACCGGTAGGCGTAGTGTAGGGCGACCCTCCACTAGATGGAGTGACGATCTGGTAAGACATGCAGGAAGTCGATGGATGCAGGTGGCTCAGGACCGTGCTTTGTGGCATACCTTGGGGGAGGCCTATGTTCAGCAGTGGACTTGTGAAGGGCTGTAATGATGATGATGATGATGCAAAACACATCTTTATTGCTAATATAATAATGGTTAACTTTTTTAAGGATACCGCAATCGATATGGAATAAATATACTTCAAAATATTTTATATAATTTATATATATATATATATATATATATATATATATATATATATATATATATATATATATATATATATATATATATATATATATATATGGGGCAGAACGAAATGATAATGTTTCTGATTGTATGACATCGAAACCCTAAAGAGATTTTCTGTTAATTTCGAATTTAAAAAAACATACAAAAAGTGTAGAGCTGGCCGTGGTCGCGTGCTGCATAGCAAGCAGGAGGCGGCGCGCAGGCAGGGCTGCGACGCGCACGCGCGCCCGCATCGTGTTGATAACGGACGACAATAAATTAACAGCGAACATACGGCTTTTCACAATAAAACTATTTATATTGTCAGTTTTCACCTTGCCTTTTTATTTGCTATCAATTTCAAGGTACAAAATACCTTTTTTTCGTAAAGTTTTAATGGAAAATATTACAGAAAACAATGGAGGTAAAAATCAAAAGGACATGTAAAATATAGACAGTCGTTTCAGAAAATTAAGCAAAAACTGTCGATGGATATTCATAATAAACTTTTTTTATAGAATAGGTGGGTGACAAACGAGCACACAATCCACCTGATAGTAAGTGAATGGTGTGGCCCAGACATCTACATTTATCCTCGATTGAGAATCGAAATTCGGATGCGTTGTCACCCGTGAGAACTAAAACGGAATGTCTCGTTTCAAAAATGGGTCTCCGGTTCTCTACACTCACCATACTAAACGCAGCAGCATTGAGCTGCTATCTTATGCTGGTATTCTGTGAGAGTGTGTTCCTTCCCCGGTTGAGCCGACCCATTCGTGCTACAAATAAAATATAGTTGCAGCGCGGTTCTACCAAGGAAAACTTTCCACATGCGAAGTGCCACTGACTTACTGACAAACTGACTAACTCACACTCTAACTTACAATCAGATTATTGCGAGACAATTTTAAAATGAAAAAAAAAATGAAGCACGTCGTTTGTACGTGGTAGAACCATGCAATTATATTAGAAGTATTGTTGCAGCACGAAGGTCGGCTCGACCGGGGAAGGGCCACGCTCTCACAGAATATCAGCGTAAAATAGTAGCTTACTGATGCTGTGTTTTGTATAGTGAGTGTAGGGAACCAGAGACCCTTTTTAAAGGAAACGAGGCATTTTATCTTAGTCCTCACGGGTGACAACGCATCTGCATTTTGATTCGTAATCGAGGATAGATGTAGATGTCTGTGGGCCACAGTAACCACTTACCATCAGGTGAACTGTGTGCTCGTTTGTCACCCTATCATATAAAAAACGTCGATTTCTTATAATTTAATCGTGCAAGTTTTCGAAGCATTATCATCATTACAGCTGTTCACAAGTCCACTAATGAACATCATCCTCCACAGACTGCCGCAAAGCATGCACCTGAGCCACTTTGCTCGTCATGAGTTTTTCATTTATGTTCTAAGTTATAATTAGTACCTATTATTAAGTCAGTGGTAATTATATTTATTGCTATTGTTTTTGTCTTCTATATTTTTGTCAAATAAATTATAAGGTTTTTTATCTAATATATATCAAATGTCTGATGAAACCTGAAATGAAATCTGATGAAACCAAGTACATGTTTTGCTAAACTTTAAAATCAAAACCCAATTTTAAAACATAGACTAATCGATTATAACTCCTTTAACTTTGAAATAAGTTAAGTTTTTATTAATGGTATTTATTCCAGTTTATGGTGCATGTAAAAAATAAATAAAGCTAATTGTATATCGTATATCTATTTACAGCCCCATTAATAACCACTATTATTTTATAATTCTTTTATGAAAACGTTAACCCCACACTAGGATTTTCTCCCGTATCGCGCAGGCAGTTTACAAACATAAATTGCAAAAGAACACACATCCAGACCCGAAACAATTATTTGTAGGACATACAAATACTTGTTCCGTGCGGGATCAAACCCGCGGCGCTCGGCGCAGCCACTCATTGCTGAGCCACTGCGCCACGATGCTTATAAATTCGTCCGCACATTGGCCCGAACCGAAGTAAACTGAACGACCTTCCAACGTGTGGACGCCGTTACCAAATCTCGGCCAATATATTCGCCACTGTGTTGGCCAACGTGTAGAGGCGACATAAAATAAAATAAATTCTCCGCACATTGGCCCGAACCGAAGTAAACTGAACGACCTTCCAACGTGTGGACGCCGTCACCAACTCTCGGCCAATATATTCGCCACTACATTCGCCACTGTGTTGGCCAACGTGTAGAGGCGCCGTTAAACATTAGCTGGATTATGCCCTCAATAATCCGCCTGTCGCACATAAGCGCTAGTGGCCAAGCCACGTAGTCAAACACTTAGCCACAGAGCTACCAACATTACATTACATTTTAAAGATTTCAAAAAAAGCAGGAGGTTTTCATTACACAGTATTTTTATGTGTTTTTTATTTAAAAGCTGGTGCTTTTCATGTGGTACCATAAAAATTTGATCTGGGCGGTAGTTTTTGAGTTATCCTTAATAATGCGTATTTGACTTCGAATATATTGATAATGTTTTCATTTTATTTATATTGAAGTCGGTTTTACATTTTTTTTTAATTTTACCATAAACATGTTACTACTGCAACTTATTTAAAATGGGTAGGTATGCTAATAGGGTAAAGCCGCAAGTCGTAGGTAATTTTAAAGCTTTATGCAAAACATAATCAAATAATCAATCTACACTACGCCTCGTACCGGTAGGCGTAGTGTAGGGCGACCCTCCACTAGATGGAGTGACGATCTGGTAAGACATGCAGGAAGTCGATGGATGCAGGTGGCTCAGGACCGTGCTTTGTGGCATACCTTGGGGGAGGCCTATGTTCAGCAGTGGACTTGTGAAGGGCTGTAATGATGATGATGATGATGCAAAACACATCTTTATTGCTAATATAATAATGGTTAACTTTTTTAAGGATACCGCAATCGATATGGAAAAAATATACTTCAAAATATTTTATATAATTTATATATATATATATATATGTATATATATATATATATATATATATATATATATATATATATATATATATATATATATATATATATATATATATATATATATATATGGGGCAGAACGAAATGATAATGTTTCTGATTGTATGACATCGAAACCCTAAAGAGATTTTCTGTTAATTTCGAATTTAAAAAAACATACAAAAAGTGTAGAGCTGGCCGTGGTCGCGTGCTGCATAGCAAGCAGGAGGCGGCGCGCAGGCAGGGCTGCGACGCGCACGCGCGCCCGCATCGTGTTGATAACGGACGACAATAAATTAACAGCGAACATACGGCTTTTCACAATAAAACTATTTATATTGTCAGTTTTCACCTTGCCTTTTTATTTGCTATCAATTTCAAGGTACAAAATACCTTTTTTTCGTAAAGTTTTAATGGAAAATATTACAGAAAACAATGGAGGTAAAAATCAAAAGGACATGTAAAATATAGACAGTCGTTTCAGAAAATTAAGCAAAAACTGTCGATGGATATTCATAATAAACTTTTTTTATAGAATAGGTGGGTGACAAACGAGCACACAATCCACCTGATAGTAAGTGAATGGTGTGGCCCAGACATCTACATTTATCCTCGATTGAGAATCGAAATTCGGATGCGTTGTCACCCGTGAGAACTAAAACGGAATGTCTCGTTTCAAAAATGGGTCTCCGGTTCTCTACACTCACCATACTAAACGCAGCAGCATTGAGCTGCTATCTTATGCTGGTATTCTGTGAGAGTGTGTTCCTTCCCCGGTTGAGCCGACCCATTCGTGCTACAAATAAAATATAGTTGCAGCGCGGTTCTACCAAGGAAAACTTTCCACATGCGAAGTGCCACTGACTTACTGACAAACTGACTAACTCATCACGATATCACTAAAACTACACACCCGATTGACTTAAAATTTACTACTCATTGCGCAATGTAGACGCTCACTAAGAACTGATTTTACTATAGTCCCATAAAATAATCTTGAAATTTTACATCTAGGTTCCGCAATAAAATATAAGCGAAATACCACAGACTCACTCACTCGTCACGAGAACTCCAAAACTATACGCCTGATTATCTTGAAATTTTGCATATATACTCCTTTCTCAGGCTAGACACCCACTAAGAAAGTATTTTGGAAACTACAACACCTGAGGGGGTGAAATAAGGTGTTACGACAGACTACAAAGAACTTTTTTTAAACCTTCTGGATTTATATATGTAACGAAATTCGTGGAAACTCGTAAAATTTAATAATTTTGTACTTAGTAGCATAAACCGTTCTCGATTCCTATGATATAATTGGTTAGTTCACTATTTAACACCATATTCTTAACAAGAAATATTAAATATAATATATCTATAACATAGAATTCTTACAGCACAAATTACTGTAGTATTTTAATTATATTGAAGTCGGTTGTACAACATTTTTAATTTTACCACTTGTATACAACTTAATCAATGTATTCAAAGTCAATTAAATACGCATTATTGATGACTGCCTCGTTAGCCTAGTGGTTGTAGTAGTGCGACTGCTGATCATGAGGTCCTGGGTTCGAATCCCGGGTCGGGCCAAAAAATTAATTATTGAGTTTTTCCGTCAAGAAATTATCAGTAGTTGCTCGGAGTCAGGAAGTTGGCGGTGTCACCCCCGGTGTCAACCCCGTGCCTCGGAAAGCACGTAAAGCCGTTGGTCCTGCGCCTGATCTCTCTCCGGTCGTGCCGGTTTACCGTCCCATCGGATTATGAGAGTGAGGGAATAGGAGTGCACCTGTGCTTATATGCACTTGGGCACTATAATCCTGTCCTGCGCCGATTGAGGGTAACCTCCGTTGAGGCTGGCCGCCGTGACCGAAATTCAGTCTGGAGGACATTATTAAGGATAACCCAAAAGCACTAGCTTTCAAAAAAAACTCATCAATATCCTATCATTGTTCACCTAGAAAAAAGTTCTGAGGTAACACATAAACATAAAAACCTACAGTCGAATTGAGTACCTCCTCCATTTTGAAGTTGGTTAAAAATATCTTTGCTGGACTGACTGATATATGAATGATTTAATAAGTGTTCTCATTTGCTAACTTTGCTACTAAACACTAAAAAACTGTTAAATAGAAGCGCATGATTGTCCATATAAATACACAAAACCAAAAGCAAGCAAAAAGCAAAAAGCAGAGCATCAATCTCGAATATCGTCAACAGCGGACACCCGGCAAAGCTGGTAACTATAATATCGTATTTTACAAGTCACTTAAATTGCGCATTTCTGAACTATAGGATTAGTTACAGTCGAAACGATCGTTGCGAGCCAGGTCAATCATCAACGTATTTGCCGTTTGACAGTTGGCGCCGAAACGCGGGGGCGTATTTGTTCGAGAGCTCCACCAAAATAGTTGTTTGATTAACTCTCTTTCATGTCGCTGTTCGTCGGAACGCGATTGTCTGCGGATTTGTTTAATTTGAAGCTTTGTTTGAGGGCCGCTTGTGTGGAAAGGCTTACGGGGCTGGGGTCGCTTTCAATGGAGATGGATATGGAGATTCGGTATCGGGGAAGGGTTATCTGCGTTGTCACAGACAGATCGCAACCTGTGCTTGATTCGTGAATAGTATCGGACGACACAATAATGAACCAGGTATTAAAAGTAGATGCAAAGTGTTCACTATATTATTTAAATTTTCGCTATTGTGTCATTTTAACTATTTTCTACTTTAAAACGGAATAAAAGCTCATCAGTATTCAAAAAACTTACATTATGAGGAAAGTTACCGAAAAGTATATAACGTTTTTGTTAAAAAAAAACATTTTTTTTACGATTACTGCAGCAGGAAACATTCAAAAAACCTACATTAAGAGGAAAGTTAGCGAAAAGTAATTATAACGTTTTTGTTAAAAAAAAAACATTTTTTTTTACGATTACTGCAGCAGGAAACATTCAAGCTAATACTTCTGTCCAATTTTAGTAAAGAAGACAAAGTAAAACACACCTCCTGTTATTAAAAGACTAAATAACTGTTTAATTAGAATAATAATATTTGTAACGAAAATGAATGCTATAAGTAAGATTTTAAACATCTGGAGGGGTTTGTATTTGTAGGTACGCGACTGTGAGAAAAGATCTCGGTGCTTCCATGTGTTCTTTCTTTGATCCGTCGCTATTTGTTCACGACTTAGAAAAGTCCTCAATGATTCTGTTGTTTATTTATATCGCCTAATACTCTCAATTGCTAATTGAAAATCGCATAGAAGCTTGTAATTATTTCAATAAGAAATAAATCGTTACTTTGCAACCATCCGCTGAATAAATTTGTCTTACTTAGTTTGAAGAGCACCTCCCGCCAATAGCACTATTCTAGAAAAGACACACCGTATTATCGTCGATGGTGTGTCTTTCCTAGAATAGTACTGTTGGGAGTAGTGGTGCTGGGATTAATGGTGACGGGATTAGTGCACGCAATTGAGAGAGGGCGGGAGGTGCTCTTCAAACTAGGGAAGACTCATCATTTTATTTTGTTCAGCGGATTGTTGCAAAGTAACTATTAATATTTAATATTTTTATTAAATCGTACGTAACATTTGAAACAATACCATTATTATAGTCAGGGACAACTATATTTTTTATATAAATGCGGTTCAAGATGGTTAAGAACCGACTTGTTTACCAAATTCTATCCTCACCACATGTGGTGCACAGCACGAACTAACTTTCTAAACTCTCGGAAGTCGGAACTAACAAATTGCGCTATATTCAGAAATAGATACCGTAATTACCTCCATGCGGTAGCAGGAGACAATATTAGCTACAAGGGAGTACAGGCGAGGCTGATGTCGTGATGTTGGATGCTGCTGAGTGTGAGCGAGAATTTTTATCTGTTATAGGATAGGGTGTCAAACGAGTACATAGTTTACCTGATGGTAAGTGGCAGCAGCAAGACATAGACATCCTCGATTACGAATAAAAATTCAGATGTGTGAGGAATAAGGTGGAATGCCTCATTTCCAGTAAAAAGTGTCTCCAGTTTTCTACACTCCCCATACGAAGCACAGCTGCATTCAGCTGCTATTTTACGCTGGTATTGTGTGAGAGCGTGGTCCTGTCCCGGTCGACAATCATTGGTATCCCAAGCTGTAGATGTGGAGCCAGAGAAGAGCCTATCAGATTTTTTTTTATTTTATTTAAAAGGTACACCAACAGTACATGTATACATATTATAAGTTACATTTTTATAGTATAATTTCTTATACATATACCTATTATAGGTGCACACAACATTGACAGATTATATTAAGTAACAACATTATATATATATATATATATATATATATATATATATATATATATATATATATATATATATAATAATATATATTCATATATATATATATATATATATATATATATATATATATATATATATATATATATATATATCTGAAAATTTTAAAACAATAAAATAGTAAAATTCACCAAAAAAAATACTCTTTATCCAAGATGCTCAGATGCTCTTTATCCAAGGCCTGGGCGATGTACCCTTGTGATATCTTAAGATGGCATGCATTATGCTTGAAGTAATGAAATATCCTAGACTACCTACGTCCTTAATTTGACTGAAGCTCCTCAAGGGCCACCGCCAATGGAGCTCACAATTTTCTCATAGTCTTGACAAAGTGAGAAGAGGTAAATATTGTGAGGTTTTAACAGGATAAACTTTAAGAATAAAAATATATTAATTATTTGAATACTACTTTTTAAATACTAGCTAATATAAATTTATAAGAGGTAATGTACATCAAAGGTGAGAAATGTTTGTTAGGGTGTTACCACACAAATTAATCGACCGTCGATCGATGGCATCGATCGATGGTGGATGGATTAGTCGACGTCGATCAATATTTTCTACCACACCGATCGATCAATGGTATCCATCGATATTAGAATTTATTAGTCGACGTCGATCGATATTTCCTACCACACCGATCGATCGATGGTATCAATCGATGTTAGAACGGATTTGTCGACGTCGATCAATATTTTCTACCACACCGATCGATCGATAGTATCAATCGACGTAAGAATTTATTAGTTGACGTCGATCGATATTTCCTACCACACAGATCCATCGATGGTATCAATCGATGTTAGAATGGATTAGTCAACGTCGATCGAGCTGCTTGATTATTCGAGAACCCGACCCACTCCACCGACCGCTATTTAAAATGTCGTCTACATGAAATAAGCTATATGGCCATAAAATACAGTCGCATCCAGAGTATTCTTTGTTTGTATCTATGTAATAATAATATGAGCTAGAGCATACTGGCCAACAATAACGCGTCCTCTTCTGAATACATTTTGAATATACTGATGATGAACCCACAACCACATCAATCAATAATTGTCAATCGACCCTGATTAATGATTGAACAACGTTATATCGACCAGTATCCGTCGATCAGTTAAAGCTACCACACCAATCGATCGATATCGATCGACGTCGATCAAAGGCTTCGATTGACTATCGTTCGATTAATGTGGTAACACCCTTACTGCGATTGTCGACCCGCCGGCCAAGTCAGGGAAAATTTGCCTCCAACAACTCGAAAAACAACAAATCATTGACACTTTCACATCCTTTTAATTATTTATCTTTCAGATATTGAACGGAAATATTGAGGAAAAATTCAACATAATCAAATATTTTCATCGTTTCTTTAAAATAAACGATGAAAATATTTTTTGTTTTTAAGGAACACATATATTACAAATTAAACGAAATTTGACAAGATTAAAGCTAGCAGGTGCTCTTGTTGGCGACATTAAACTAAGGGACTAACTACTAAACTTTGTGGCTTTGTTTGTCATGTGTCTGCCCGCCCACAATGTGGGCTGCTTTAGGCAAAGTAGAATAAATAAGATTTTTGTATTTCAAAAATAATTGACAACTACTCTGAGAATTATCAACCATTTTGTTCCCACAGCTCTTTGATTTAGCTTACATTTGATTGTATAATTTCCATTAAATACTTCCCATAAAATTGATGAAAAATGAAAATTTCACCATAAGTGATAATCATGAAATATTAGTATAATTTAATACATTCCGTTTAAAAGTAAATAGACAACACCTTCGAGCCTAGTGCATTAGAATAATATTATGAGATGCGAATGATGTATTTTACAAATATAAATATTCAAACTGGTACCAATTATATATATAGTATAGGAATAGCTAAACGTGGGCCTCCAATACCTTATATGGGATTTTTTAAAATCATAAAAAATGTTTGAGTAAACTCATTGAAGTAATATGTACCTACTTACGTACTAGAGCAGCTATTTCAAACAAAAAAAGTGCGCTACTCTGTGTTCGCGCGGTATGTTTTTTTATCATGCAATAAACATACTAGCACAGAATAAATAATAGTACTACGTAATACTAGAAGATCTAGAATGATCAGTAGGTAATCGTAGATTGTATTGTTAAATGGGTAAATTATATCGGGAACAATTTTTAAATTTTGTCATTTATTTTGTATATTATATTTGCTTATTTAATGTAATATTACATAATATTATATCACAGTTACATTTTAATGATATTTTTATCTCAATATTTTAAAAGGTACCTATCTATGTCAAATATTTAAAAAAAACATACTAAATGTATGTTTAACAAAACTTATTAATATCACATTTAATTATTTTTAAATTTTAATTAAATTAAATTTATTTATTTAAATTAGAATAAGAGTCGTTTATAAATGCTGGGCACGCGAGAGTTAAAATGGACGAATTTATTCCACGTTGACTTTGATGTGGAAACCTAAAAATAAAATAAAAGAATAATGATCAGATTTAAATATAAAAAATTTTGCTTAATTACGATAATTTATGTATGTTTCTACTAAAAAAAATGTGTGTAATAATATATTCATCCTATACTTAAGTACCCACAGAAATGTCGCTCTGAACAAATTAATTTTATAATCTATATTCCAAGACACGAGATGGCGTCTTAGGAATAATTTGTTTTATTATTAATATATCTCTTTTACTCATTAAATATCTTATTAACCGATGAAAATTAATCCTTAGTCTTTACTGACATTTCTTGAATTTTTTGTGCAATATCTAAGTGCACACGACGGCATATTTTTATCAAGAGATTTTTTTAAATCAACACAACACGTGACAACTCTACAAGCGTCTAGCGGGTGACTGATTAAAGTGCGGTGTAAGCACCGCAGTTGAATGGAACAGAGTAGCTGAATGCAGTATCGCCTCTAGGGCTCTAGTACGTAGTACATAATAGCTCAATGAGTAAACTTGTAAAATGTAAAACGACTTCAAAGAACTATAAAGAATAAAATCATCGAAATCGATTGAAGTGGTATAGAATTATGTAGTAGGAAAAAAGAAAAAAGAAAGAAAAAAATTAATCGCACATATTATGTCGGACCTTAGAAAGTTAAAGAGTTTGATGATATAGGTCATGGAATTTGACCAAAATTTCATCATCCCTTTTTAACAAAAAAATAATTGCAAATGGACCACGTAGTAAAGAATTATTGTTGAACATAAATAAAAATATAGTGTGACGAATTCGTCTTTAAAAAGACGAACGTTTTTTTAAAGTCGGTTAAAAATTCAAACAAGTAGGTACAGGTCCTTACTTCAAAATTTAAGTCAATAACAGCAATTGCTTCTTTTTTATATAGTAAGGGTGACAAAAGTGCATGCAATTCGACTTTATAGTGAATAAATGCTGTGGTCAATAGACCCCTACATCTATCCTTATAACTTAACTTATAACTTAGCTTATAACTTAACTAACCCTATATTTATCCTTTGAATGTGGCGAAGCCATGCTGCAGTTATATTAGTTGCAGCACGAATACGTTGGCTCCACCGGGGGAGGACCACGCTGTCACAAAATCAGCGTAAAATAGCAGCTTAAGGCTGCTGTGTTTCGTATGGTGAGTGTAGAGAACCGGAGACCCTTTTTACTGGAAACGAAGCATTTCATTTTAATCCTCAGGGGTGCAACGCATCTATCTGCATTTTGATTCTTAATCTAGGATAAATGTATGGGCCACAGCATCCACTTACCAGCGGGTGGACTGTCTGATAGTTGGTCACCCTTCGATACACAATACCAATATTGATCGAAGTAGTCACCCTTATTATATATAAAAAAAACTCTCCATTAAGAATCAGAATGAAGATTCGTTATTACCCGTGAGGACTTAGATACAATGCTGTCTCTTTTAAAAAGGCCTCCGATTCTCTACACTCACCATACGATTCACAGCAGCATTAAACTACTATTTTGTGGAAGCGTGGTCTTTCTACGGTCCAGTAATCTGGTCTGGTCTGCTCTGGTACAGTAATCAAAATATATTTGCAGCGTGGATCTACCGAGTTAAGTGCTTCATCGAAGAAAGGTTACACAGCACTTCATTATAGTACGTGAGGGTAATATTGATCATCCGGATAATATGATCACTATCTTACTACGCAAAAACTACAGATTTTTTGCATAGATGTTACGATAGCTCTTCATCAGTCATTCAAATAATAAAGGGTCAAAAGGGGGCTGCTTTAGCGACGCTATTTTGACAGATAAATTATAGTTAATATTTTAGTTTTCTTAAATTAATTTTTCGGAATGTTCCTAATCATTGCTAAAGCTTATTTCCTATTTTTCTCTTAATATATTAGTTATAGCACACGACTTTGTGTTTTTGTCTCTGTCCTTCTCCTAGTTTTGGTTTTCAATGGCGGCAAAGCTTAAGATGACCATATTACCGTCACGTACCTTATTATTATAATATAATATTTTCGCTATTATACTGGATCTTTTACCCTACAAATTAGAATAGGCCTACTGCCTACTGCACCCAGCGCTGCTATCAACGCAAATAAGAATTAGGAGGACAGTACCAACCCTGAGGTGCTCCTAGCAAGAACTATGAGAGTGTAAAGAGAGTCTTCATTTCTTACTTAAAAAATAGTGACTGTTATCTCACAGTCGCCTACTTAATCTCTAATCCATAAAGGATTGACTAAGTGAATAAAAGGTACTCGAAAATGATTGCATGTAAACTTTTGATAGTGTATTCGGTACGAACATTTGACACCAAAATAGAATAATCAGTTTCGCGAATTGAGTACTTCCGGCGCGGCGCGGCGGTGCGCGCAAATAGTTGGCGCGCAGCGAGTTATTTGGGCGGCAATTGATAAAGCAGCCGAAGGGGCCTGGCTGCCTACCGTCCACCAATCATAGAACAAACTGATATCCTCCGCATTCATGTTTGTAGCAAAGTAGTAATAAGAGAAACAAGTGAATTCTGTGTTAGTTTTTATTTCTTTTATCATGACTACTCTTCTTTTGACCTTACGTAACCTAACTGTACAAAAATTGTGTAAAAAAAATTGTTCCAATTACTGTATGTAAAAACTCAGGCACTTGTTTAAGGTCATTATGTCTAAACTTGGTTACAGTTATCGTTACTGTCTATTAAAGTCCACTGTTGAAAATAGGCGTCCCCTATAAATTGCCTCATACGTTATACAGTTATTTGCAGTAGATGCCACGCTTATCAAGCGGGTAGGCAAACGTAGTTTTTTTAAGCCGTTTCCAGGAAGACGCTGCTTTCATCCTCTGATTTGTTTCCCAGCCCCACCCACGGGATGATGTTGAGAAGTGGATATTCTTACACCGTCAGTACACGGTAAAAACTTAATGTAGGTAAAACTAATCATGAGAGATCGAATTTAGGCATTCGAATTTCATAAATATCGGGAAAAACATTTAACAATATTATGGTTCAGATAAAATGTTTTGTAGCGATCACTTACGTAGAACTAATAAAATTGTTATATTATAAATAAGCCGCTGTATTTCAAACAGTATTCAGCATGAGATTAAATGTAACTATTCCTAAACATTCGCTAACAGTCCTAAGACCTCTTAGCGTGGGATTATAAGTCCCAACTAGCCGAACGAAATAAAAGAAGGATTTATCATGAAGCGTAAGTCTCGCAGTATTTTATCCAAGATGAGTAATCCTGTTTCATTTTACTTTAGCACCAAAATAAATAAGTTAAAACCGAGGCACATTAAGTGTTTAGCAAAGATTAAATCGGTATTTATTTTAACCGCCACAAGTATTAACGTATTATTTTTGCAAATTCATTTCACTATTCACAATCATTCAAAAATAACGAACCTAATATAAATTTTGTAATAAAATACAATTTTACAGAATAAGCTTACAATACCTACTGGTTTACTTTTTTAACCAATTTCAAAAAAGGATGATTGATACTCAATTTGACTGTATTTTTACGTGCGTTACCTCGGAACTTTTTTTAGATGAACCGAATTAGATGATTCTTATATTGAAAAGCTGATGCTTCTTATGTGGTCCCATATAAATTTTATCAAGATCTGACCAGTAGTTTTTGAGTTATCCTTAATTATGCGTATTTAATTCACTTCGACTACATTAGTGATGTTCTCATTGTATTTATAATGAAGTCGGTTGTACAAAATGGTTAATTTTACCACTTAGCAAAGAGTAGCGTGCAAAGGAACACCGTTCACTTGGTGGCAATTAGATGATGACATAGAGATTGATCCATAGACACCTACCTAAGTGTATACCTATTAGACTAATACTCAAAATGCAGAAGCATTGTCAACCACTGTGAATTTAGATGCCAAGTTTCATTATCAATAGAAGGGTGTCAGTTTGTGGTCACATGACCTTCTCCTACATCTTTAGCCGGTAAAATTCTACTGCTAGACATGGACATTTTCCGTTGTAAGTAGGATTAATACATAATCGTCATGCATGCCATTGCATTGCAGTACAGATGTTTCGCTACTTTGATGCTACCCGACGCTTGGGGCATTTTAAATCTGGCTTAAACGAAATGATTATAATGCCAACTATGGGAAACCACAAGATCTTTCTTCTTTTTATAGAATAGGATAGAATAAGGGACAAACAAGCACACAGTCCATCTGATGGTAAGTCAATGCTGTGGCCATATTTATGAGATAAGACAGGATATTCATCCTCGATTAAGAATCAAAACGCAGATGCGTCGTCACGTCTGAGAACTATGATGGATTACCTCGTTTCCAGTAAAAAAGGGTCTCCAGATCTCTACACTCACCATACGAAACACAGCAGTATTAAGCTGCTATTTATCGCTTTGTGCCAAGTTCACACGCGAAAAGTGTGTGCGACTGCGCAGGCGCCGTCGTTAACGGTGTAACGTGCGCCCGCATCTTTCACCCTTCGCACACTCGGCCTACAAAATATATTTTATACACTAATACCTACTTATATTGACTAAGTAAAGCTAACGTATATTAATTCAAATACTTAAAATTCAAAGCCAAGTAATGACACCTTACAATTTATTATGCTAAGTAACGTTGCCAATATTTATGGTATGTTTTATTTTATTACTTAAAATAAGTTAACGTATTTTAATACGTAATACGTAAACTTAAAATACGTTATATAAAAAGTCATACATTATCAAACATCATGTATTATCATTAAATTGTTTAAAATAGAAAAGGTGTTTTTGATTTATATATATTATATATTTTTATGCAGATAACAATTTTTTCTAAACTACTATAGTTATGTGTTCCAAGGCAATTATTGATTCCCAAGACATCTCCCGATGCACAAATAGGTACGAGCGTTAATACAAAAATACAAAACGGTAAAAATAGCATTTGTTTACGTGATAAAGTCACCTGTAGTTGTATTATGTTACCGCTTCAGCACGAATGGGTCGGCTTAAACGGAGAAGTGCCACGCTTTCACAGAATATCAGCGTATTACTGCAGCATAATGCCACTGTTTCAGCTGGCACCGAAGCATTGTATCTTACTCCTTAGGTGTGACAACGCATTAGCATTTGGATTTTTAAACGATGATAGATGTAGGTACCTACGTTTCTATGGACCACTGAATCCACTTACAATTAGGTGACTGTGTGCTCATTTGTCGGCTTTCGCTTCTATTAAAAATCATCTCTTTTGTTTTGAACTTAGCAGCATAATGATAACAAAGTTGAGATTCATCATTTAGTAGTTAGTTAACACGCAATTGCGAAAATTGAAAGAGGTAAAGTTTCAATAACGACATCGACAGTATTCAGTAGATTTTAGTTTTAATACCTAGTATCATTATCTATTATATATTCGGAGGTTCTAGTACCTAGTAGGTAAGTAACGTCCGCATTATAATCACTGTATACATTTTATGTTTTTATTTCTAACAAAATTAACCAGCAGAATAGGTTACAAGTTCTTAATATTATAAATTAAATAAATATTTTTTTTTGCAATTTCACCCGAAAACTCGAAACAAGTAACGATGATGATTCAATAGGTACACTCAGCTCGCGGCCTTACAGACCTCGAGCCATGAGTTGAGTCGCATGAAGCTGTAAGAACCGCATAGGCAAAGAGCACCAACATTACAGAAAATAGATGTAATAGGAAATATAAACATGATAACTACACACCTATATCGAAAAACAAATAAAATGACAAAAATTTATCCACATCCATTAAAATATTTAATCAAGCTGGAATTCGCAGTTACTTAGCTATTTACTATAATCGTTGTGAATCTCTTATTATTTAATTCTCATAGTCAGTATTGTTTCCTACGCCAGCCGGGATGTGCGCTCATTGCTGTATTCCTGTCTAAAGGGAACTTACCCCTTGTTGCAGATGTTTATATGCTGCATTAACTACTTATAAAAACAAGAAACAAACAGAACGCATAGAGATTAACATAAAAAAGAAACAATTTATCTTTTACGTTGAATTAAATGCAACAATATATCGTTTCTTGAAACATCCTATATGACAGTAAATTTTTATTTTGTAGCGATAAGGCCGAGCTTCTCAAGCGTAAACTGAATTTAAAGGATCGGCATTATAATGTATCGTCGAACCGTACAGGAAAATACCTGTCACGATTTTTCCTGAAAATGTAATGTTCGCGATGCGATAGGTGGCGATTGGTTGGTTGGAAGCAACAGCTGATTGGTAAGTAGGCGGTCTCGCGCACACGGAGTGAGGACATTGGCCCGACTGAACACCCCACCCGACGTGGAGTGGGGCGAATCATCCCTAAGTTTATTTTTGTTGTTAAAGTCAGTGAGCTATGAGCTTTCAACGTGTATAGATGTATTTTATAAAAGGGATTAAAGGTAGCGGATTTATTGTACGTCCCTACGTATAATAGTGCTGTGACATTGAACTGTTTGTTTGTCGACAAGACGTTGTGATTGTGTTATTGATTCTATTGCGGAGATGGTGATCCTGTAAGTATTATTTTATTATTCATAGTCTCTTCCAAAATAACATATAAATATGAGATTTAAAACATATTGATACTTGAAAGTACCTGATTTTACATTCTATTTTAGCAAAACCTAATATTAAATTGGACCTTAACCAATACTAACATAAACATACTAAAATTATGCATCTCTCCTTCATACTAATAAAACTTTTTAATCTGCTATTTCACGCTATTTTAACTTTCAATGCCCTTTAAAAATTATTTTCGGATATTTCTTTAAAAAGTATTTGTATTAAAAACTTATATAACTTTTTTACACCCCCATAATATCCAAATTAAAAATAATTTTAGATTTAAGAATTATAAACCTATATTCTGTTTTAATTTTAACCTCTGTAGTTGAAAAAATATTATAATCGCAAATATAAAAATAACATATCACTCTATAAGATACCAAATATAATTTTTAAAGCTCTGTTATAAATAGATACGCTTAATGCACATGTGTTAGTTCCATTTTGTGCTAGTTTTGGAAAATCAAAAAGTCCAATATAACTCTAAATATAATAACTAAGTAGGTACCTAATTACCATTACCATTACCATTACCGTTACTGCTTGTAAAAAGTCCACTGCTGAACATAGGCCTCCCCCATAGATTGTCTCACAGGGCAAATCATAGTTGCCACGGCAGACCAGTGTTGCCGTTTCAGCGCATTTGGCGCTGGACTAGTAGACTGGATGTTATTAGTACGTAGGTATTAAAAAAGCGCTAGGGACCCTATAATTGCACTAGATCTAGCGCCAAGTACGCTGAAACGGCAACGGAACAGCAACACGCTGGCGGCTTGTCAACCGTAGATTTTTAAGTATAATCAAGTTGTTATCAGGAGGATGCTACTGCCCATCTCCTGTTTCACTTTCTCTCTGTCGTCTCATACGACACCAGCGGGAGGATATGGGGCAATGGATATCCCTACATTCTAACACCGCTATTACACAGTTAAAATCTTAATACAGCTTCACGGTAAAAACTAATAGGTAATTTAGACCTACGGTATATGGGCCTAGCTGTCGAAACGCATCCGAAACAGAATTATTAATATTTTTATACGTGCTAGAGCCATGCTTCAGTTATATTAGTAGTGTAGTTGTACCACGAATGAGTCGGCTCGACCGGGGAAGTACGACGTTCTCACAGAATACCAGCGTAAAATAGTAGGTTATTGGAGCCGTGTTTCGTATGGTGAGTGTAGAGAACCGGAGACCCTTTTTACTGGCAACGAGTCATGTGCATTTTGTTTTGTAGATATCTATAGTATAGGCCGCTGCAACCATTTACCATCGGGTGGACTGTGTGCTCGTTTGTCACCCTATCCTATAAAAAAAGAATACATACTGCGCATCAAAACTCGAATCACTGATATTAATAATAAAGCCGCTGGACTGAAGTGGAACGACTTATGGGGAAAAAAGCTCCACACAATGATACATAACGACGTGGCCGGCTCACACGGAGATGGTGGAAGGATATGAATATTTTTGACTGACCAATTGGACCCAGTAAGTCTTAAACTGTGAGAAGTGGAAAAAAGTTAGCGAGACATTTACCCTGCATAGGCTGAAAATAAAATAATAATGAAAAATGACGTTTGGACCCCGATATTATTCAAAACTAATACTACACACGTCATGCTTTTGACGACATATCATGTCACGTAGTTATTGTATAGATTCTCTTTAGTCATGTCTATAAAACATGTATTTTATAAAGGTGCTCAACGAGAACACAGTCCACCAGATGGTAAGTTGAATTGAAATGAGTTGATCTAGCCCCGTCGCCTTCAACTATCCTCGACTAAGTAGATACCTAAATATAGATCACCCTTGAGAGCTAAGACAAGTACAGTAGATATCGTAACAACTATAAGAAACACAGCTTCATGATTCTATTATTTTATGCTAAGGCTGCACCTTAATATGCCGCACATTTAATCTACATTTAATTATGTAAGTATCCTATTAACAAAGTCAATTCTAACGAGGACTAATATGTAATTATAAAGTGCCAGATTTTACTTCTAATTCCAAACTCATCTGCAATGTTTTGCCGCTTGACTGATAAAATAGCCATCTATTAACGGCGGGAAATTTATTTAAAAACGGAAAATTTAATTAATAGCTAGCTAGGTACAGTATTAGTACTGAAGGGTAAGGGGTGGTAGCAAGGGTACTTAACGACTCTATACTCACCATTCCATTCTTAATTAAGTCTATCTACATGTAGATATAAAATACCGATGATTAATTCTAACGAAAACTACCAACATAAATTATTTTAGGGCACCTCATAATCGTTTGGTAACGGCGCTGCAAGGAGCGAGCTCGAATCATTCAGGATCAGATCAGATCAGAATTTAGTTTTAAACAAAAAATAAAACCACCTAAACTCCTGTCAATTTAAATTTCCAATAAACGAACAATTTATTTTCATTAATCTATTAATAAAAATAATTTAACTTATCGTTTTCAATCTTTTCATTAACTCTATATCTATTACAAAAGTTAAAACTAAATAACGCGCACAAGTGAACAAAATAGTACAATATATACATCATTGTGCTTTAATTCCGTGTCAAATATGTTAAAGTGGGCAAACAGGGGAGGGTTGTGGAAGGTGATGGAGGGACACCAATTGAAACTAATTGAGACTCGTTGTAACCGCGTCGCGCCTTCTCTCGCCGATAAAATAACTAAATAGCTTATTATATTTTAATATCTACGTACTGGCGCCTTTTATAATTTTGTTGGGAACAATATCTATATTTATCAATCACTTGTCTTTTGTAGTGGACTTAGGTATGGAGTATGTATGCCTTCCAAGTATGCACCACCAGACGTACATTAAAAGTAAAATTTGTCCATACTAACCATGCTGTAAAAGCGTGTTGATAGGTACCTATAGTGTAGTACCTAATGCTGCTACCGATAACCAATTTGTTAAATTTGGATTCCGCGATTTTGTCTGGACTTTCCGCCATCAGTCGGTCATCATCCTCATCCGTCAATCAGGATACACCGCATGCTAGAGATTGATAAATAGCGTGGTATTTGGACATTAACTTCATCATCATCATCATTACAGCCCTTCACAAGTCCACTGCTGAACATAGACCAAGGATAGTCACACAGCACGGTCCTGAGCCACCTGCATCCATCGACTTCCTGCATGTCTTACCAGTTCGTCACTACATCTAGTGGGGGTTCGCCCTACACTACGCCTACAGATACGAGGCTGCCATTCGAGAACTTTTATCCCCATCGGTTGTCGGTGCTTCGAGCTATATGGCCGGCCCATTGTCACTTCAGCTTACTAATCCGTTGGGCTATGTCGGTCACTCTGGTTCTACTGCGGATATCCTCATTTCCAAGTTTATCACGCAGAGAAACACCAAGCATAGCTCTCTCCATATCTTATTAACTTATTCCACATAAAGTAACAAAAACGTATAAAAGATAAGGTGTAATTTATTCTTTCTACAGGAAGGTTTCCAATAAAGGTTCTCAATATTGACAACCGTAGGTATACGTGACAGTGCCACGCTGAGCCTATATTATGGTTGTAGCAAGAACGGATCGGCTCGACCGGAGTAGGACCGCGCTCTCACAGAATAACAGCGTAAAATAGCAGCTTATCAATGCTGCTGTGTTTCGTATAATGTGTGTAAAGAACCCGCAACGGGTCTCCCTTTTTAATGGCAACTTAGTCCTAAAGGGCCCACAGCATCCGCTTACCATTAGGCGGACTGGGTGCTCGTTTGTCACCTTTATTGTTTAAAAAAAATATAAAAGCGAATACTGACTACCGGCTGGTCGGAACTAATAAATTTTAATTCTTTTTGAACCACTTTCATCTAGTTCATTAAAATGAAAATTATCTATTATTATAATGCACCTACTTAATACATTAATCAATCATTGATCTTTAAGTGCCTGTTAAACAAAGTACACAAAATCATTAAAAATAAATGTAAAACAACAATTATATAGGTTCTAATAAATTTTTTATGCTAAAATTCAATGTTAAAACAATTTTTCAATGGAAATCCTCTCAACGTACTTGCAATAACATTCACTTAAGTCCACAGCGGTTTTCTTATCGCTAAAACTCACCCTACCTTATACATTCCAATTTCACAACGTTATTTAACCAATTAAAGCGCAGCCTGCCCCTTCTGAAGGTAATTCTTGAGCAATTGGCTCAATAAGTTTAAGCGAGGGGAGTCAAAACTTTCTGTGCAACGTCTGGTTGTTTTAACTAACGAACGCGAGCGAAAATGTGAAGCCCTTAAGTGTGTTAATTTACTAATCGTAGCTGTGTCAATACGTTTTATTAAATTTTTAATCTTACAAGTCGTGTTTAATACATGATAATTACTTACCTAAATAAATAATGAAACTTTAAATAGCTTAGTATTTTTCATAGTAAATGCTGATTTTTAAGTCTTCAGATAAAAGTCATTTATAGGATAAAATTAAACATAAATAAATTACAGATGATTGGTATGAACAAAATTTAATTGTTTAACTCTTATAAATCAGTCAGATTATAATTTATTTGATGGATAACTTTCAAACTTTCAACTTCATGAATGAAAAATTGACCCTGTAGGTAACAAGCTGACAAATGAGCACACAGTTCACCTTATGGTAAGTAAATGCATCATGACATCTACTTATTGATATACAAAAAACCCTTCGTAGGTATATCAATGCATCTACATCTCTATCTTCGATTAATCAAATTGCCGTTGCATCTAAGATGTAATGCCCAATAATAATAATCAGAAAAATTCGTCTCTGATTTCTGTCACTCGTCATTCTTCTTCTTCTTCAAACTAAAAAAGTTCACAGCAGCATTTTGGTGTAATTTAACGTTGGTATTCTGTGCGGCCTGCAGCAGTATAATACGAGCCAACCCATTCGTGTTACGACCACAATATAATTGTAATATGAAAGACAGATACATAGTAAAGATATAATACTTTATATAATCTTTTTTGTGATTAAAACTGATTCGAAACTGTTCATCTAACAGCGGCCGTACGGACATGTCAGAGACACCGTCGACGCCGGAATGGGACATCAATGACGCAGTCGTACCCAGGGTTACAAGCTTCGACACCTTCGGCGAGTGGTGTGACGGCCATGTGCGACGCGTGTATCCGCCAGGATGTGAAGAAGCTAGAAGGCACGCGTCAGGGTGGGCCATGAGGAATACCAACAACCACAACGTGCACATATTAAAAAAGAGCTGCCTCGGAGTCTTAGTATGCTCAGTCAGATGTCGATTGCCTGATGGATCACGGGTGCATTTACGACCAGCCATTTGCGACAAGGCGCGAAAAAAACAGCAAGGTAATTACGTTTATCTATTTTTTTATAATTTAAAACTTTTATTAATAACAATTTCAAATAAATGTTAAGACATCATAGTTATCACTACTTTCATAAAATATTATCTATTTAAAAATAAAAGCTAATAAAGCTCTTTCTAAAAAAAATAACATACACATACAACAATACCAACAACAACTAGCTAGTAAGCTGTCAATTTGAGAATCTCTTTTATAACTTTATGAAATAAAAAATACACCCTAAAATATAATGCTTACGAGAATTTATTATACGTAGTAGAGCCATGCTGGTCATCAGGGTGAGCCATGTAGTTATATTACCTACTAGTATAGTTGTAGCACAAATGGGTCGGCTCGACCGGGGAAGGACCACGTTCTCACAGAATACCCGCGTAAAATAGTGGTTTAATACTGCTGTGGTGCTATGGTGCTATGGTGAGTGTAGAGATCCATCCAAACCATTCCATCTTAGTCCTCAGGGGTGACAACGCATCTGCGTTTTGATTCTTAAACGAGGATAGATGTAGAATGTATGTCTATGGACCACAGTAACCACTTACCATCAGGTGGACTGTCTGCTCGTTGCTCACCATATTCTATAAAAAAATCTGTAATGAAAACCTGGTTACCAAACTGAATTTAACTTTTATCTTTTTATATTGTTAGGCAAACCGTGTCCGAACCGACTGTGCAATGGCGGTCGTCTCGAAGTTCAGCCCTGCCGTGGACACTGCGGCTACCCAGTCACGCATTTCTGGCGCCACACCGAGCATGCAATATTCTTCCAAGCGAAAGGCGCGCACGACCATCCGAGACCCGAAGCAAAAGGAGCAAGCGAAGTCCGAAGATCGATAGGTGCGGGAAGACGAGTGCGAGGTCTCGCGTTACTACTGGCACGAGAAGCAGCGATAGCTGACAAAATACTTACCGGAAAACAAGAAAAGCAAATGCCACAAAAACTAAGCAGCAGTCACCTGCAACCACCACCTCTCATTCCAGATAACCAAAGAGGTAAGTTCGATGAATTCAAATCATTTTAATTTTAAAACTAATTCTATTGACCTGTCTGTCGAAATCACAGTGTCAACGTCACAGTGGATTATGAATAATTACACATTATTATTCCGTAATCCTTCCACTGAGTAATCATGCCCTCCAGAACGAATTTCGGTCGCGGCAACCAGTCTGAATGGAGACTGACCATCTGCGCAGTACAGGATTATAGTGCCCGAGTGCATGCGCAAGTACAGGTGCACTCTTTATTCCCTCACTCTCCTATTGAGAAGGTAATCTGACCCATCCGGAGAGAGATGAGGCACAGGGCCAACACCTTTACCTTCCTGACTTCGGGCTGATAGGTACTGAGAATTTCTTGTCAGAAAATCCTAGTCTGGCCTGAGATTCGAACCCGCTACCTCGTGATCAGCAAACCGTGTTTACGACCACTAGACCAACGAGGCAGTCATGCGCTCATTGATTAATATAGGTATCGATTTAATGTACCTATAGTATATAGACTATTATTTATTCTGTGCCTATAGTAACGAATTCTCTACGCAGCCACCATGCGCTATGACTTCCTTAGTGGACCCCCGGTAATCCGACAAACATTTTGCTGGGATGTGTCGGACTATCGAATTTTAAGATTCTATATGTTATATATATATATATATATATATATATATATATATATATATATATATATATATATATATATACCTACTATATAATGTAACATAATGAAGTATGATTCGAACTCTGAAGTACCTACAAACCATACTTCAATATGTATGTCAAATTTAGTAAATTAAACAACACAATAGACAGCTAACGTTTATTGTGTTGTTTAATTATTAAATTATAAAATTAACGTCATTAATGCCATAGAACTTACAAAAAATATGCAATAACTTTACACTAGAAAATAATTGAGTACAAACAATTGTACGTACTAAAAGAATCAAAAATTATGAATCAATCAATTTAAGAAGCATCAATTTAAGAGCGGTATCAAGAAACAATAACGCTTTTTGAGGAAAATGATGATCTTTCAACCATTTTCAGAATCAAATTTTTCTGTCAGAATCATAACAATCCCCTACGCATCTAGGGTTGCCAGGTATTAAAACCGAAAAGCCGAACAGACCAGCGAGCTTAGCCGGACATTTTGGTAAATAGGTCGGACACCCTTATTTTTTGTCTTAGTAAAAGAATTTTTTTAAAGTATAACAATGTTTTTTTATCATTTACTGTAAAATCTTCTTAAGTTCTAACGAAATAACAACAATTGCATAAATCAGTCATCTTTATTATTAATTATTCAATATTCATTACAATATTAATTTCAATAATTGCAATAGTATGTATGCAAGTATATGAAAAATGTAAAGAAATGGTCAAATTTAAACAGCTTTACAAAAACCGGACACCGCACCGTCTTATTTGGCCGGAGACGCAACTAAAAGCCTGACTGTGTCCGGCTTTATCCGGATGGCAACGCTATACGCGTCTATATAACTTGTTCAATCATGCATTAGGGAAGATTTTCAAAAAATATTCAATAATAAATAATAGACCATGTCGGATTAGCAAGGGCTGCCGGATTACCGGAGCTCCACTGTACTTAAATATCATAATTCATAAGTATTTTGTTTACTTGATACTCGTATTAGAGAGAATTTTTTGTTTTAAGAAATTTCGTTCTGAAAATGGTTGAAAGATCATCATTTTCCTCAAAAAGCGTTATTTTTTTCTTGGTACCGCTCTTAAATTGATACTTCTAGGAAAATATCTAAAAATAAATATTTGTAAAAAATAAATCACGCACTAAAGGCGACTGATATATTATACCGTAAACTGCCGCAACATTGCCTTCCATGCTTTACTTTGCCTAAATCGAAAATGTCCCCATAACTTTGTCATTTTTTACATCTGCAAAACGAAATCATAGTAATTTGAAATAGAATATAACTGGGAACGCAAAACTAAAGCCGTCATGCTTTAAAACCTCATATACCTTATCAGTAGCGGCCCTAGGGCGGTGCGACTACACCGGGCGCCGTAATCGTGGGGGGGGGGGGGCGGCGAAATCAACCGAAACGCTACCACCGAGCACCGGTCACCAATTCACTCACTCTTATCGCTAACATTCCGTTTTGTTGACGCTAATTAGGAAGTCAAAGCACGAGTCAGTTACTGGCTTGTAAGCAACAAAATGTTGCTTACAAGCCAGTAACTGACTCTTCGGAAAAATGACTTACTGGCCTCTTTCTTGATGCAATTGTGTAAGTGTTTGACTAAGACATGATTGATTGTCGAGGTCAAAGGTACAATAATGGTGCGAACATGGCAGGAAAATTAGAGGTGTTCAAACCAGAATTTGACTCAAAATTCTCGGGCATTTTTCAATCCATGTGGTTGAAGTTATTGATATCCGAGATCATGCATAAGACACGTGTTTCCTTAATTAAGTAGAGCATGGATCTCAATTTTTAGGAAAGCAAGCGCAGACCGCCCTTGGCGTTAATCCGATAAAACTAGCCCTCGCCTCCTGGTCTAAATAAAGATCAAGGGGCGTTAGACACAAAAGTGCGTTAAGAACTTGTCCAGGCGATGATTCCATACACACTTTTAATAAAAAGTATATAGTGGTGATTTGATTGGACAGGTTATCTTTGAGGTCGGTAGCCTTTGGTAAGGTACAAAAATTGGCCTCGACGTAGGCTTTGGTATTTATGGGGAATGCCCCAAATTCAAACTTAGTATGAATTAGGGTAGATTCACTTCTATCTTCCAGGCAGACATTTTCGTCATACTTCAGCGTGCAGAAATCAATCTGCAAAAACACTACGTCAATCATATAATCTATATAAACTCTGATAGTCAAGCAGCATTGCTAGCGCTGAGATCAAACTTAGTGAACCCGAAGCTAGTAGGAAACTGCGTGAACCGTCTAAACGCCTTGGGATATAACGACAGGGTCGTTTTAAGATGGGTTCCGTGCAACGCCTATATTGTAGGCAATGAACTTGCCGATGAGCTCACACGGGAGGGCAAAAAGAGCACACAAATTAGAACCGAGTCACTTTTTGGAATTTCAAAAGCCTAGCCCGATTAGTGGACCCTTGAAATTCTTTATCACGAAACCTCAATCCGGACTTTTGATCGTGAATTCGCTTTAGAAGCCCTGGGATTAGGTAAAAATAAACTGTGCATTCCGGCAAGAGAGCCCTGACTGGACACTGTTGTCTTATGTTATCTACATATCTATGGCCATCCTGGGACTAAACAACTCAAGGATTTGCCGGTTTTGTTCGCTAACGGATGAAACACCTCTGCACGTCCTGACTGATTGTGGACCTATGACTGTAGTTATTTTATCTTTTTAACACTGTCTGCAGAACAACAGTTTAAATGAAAGTTGTCAAACGAGATTATTAACTCTTATTATGAGAAATAATCTGTACAACTAGTCACCGTATAGGAACACTAAGGTTTGTATTTAGAGGGGCGCCACGATCTCGCAACACCTAAAATTTTTGCTAGGGCCGCCACTGTTGTATATAATATAGCTCACATTATCAGCGATTGAACAACCATCGGACGTAGTCCAATATTTTTTGGCGCCACAAACTTTTGATATAAGTTGAACAATAATACTTATATCTGATTATTTTTTACTAATTTAAGTAACAATATTTCTTTATTAAATTTAATATTTATTTCCTTGATTGTATAGAATTCGATAAAATTATATTTAGGCAAAGTTGAGAACGTAATTTAAATTATTTGCCCTATCTTGGCCTGGTGTAGGGTTGTCACTTGTCACAATACGAGTAAGTATATATAGCTGGGTTCAGCGCTATCAAGATTGCAACAAAAGTTTTTAGTTAGTTTGATATATATATATATATATATATATATATATATATATATATATATATATATATATATATATATATATATACCACACCGAACTATTGTCGACAAAATTAAAATAAAAGCTACCGAGTATCAGTCAGGTTATTTTATTTAGGGTGTAGTCATGCATAATATGATTATGTACTTAATTATTTTCAGTCCAAAAATCAAAGAAAAACAGCACATAGTACGAAAATAAACACTTTTTTATTTTATTTTTAAATAATTTTAGCACTTTAATGACAAGTTAAACCAAGTTTTAACCTACTATAGAGCCGAACTTAAAACTGCAGTGAGTTGAGACTTCGATTGACGAACTGCGAATAATTAGGTAAAAGTTACAGCCTATATACGTCCCACTGCTGGGCTCAGGCCTCCCCTCATTTCTGAGAGGGTTTTAGGGCAAGGAAGTGTCCGCCGCGCTGCCCAGATGCGTGTTGGCGAACTTCACATGTCTTCGAAATATTTTTTTTCTTATTCCTCAGACATGCAGGTTTCCTCACGATGTTTTCCTTCACCGCCGAGCACGTGGTAAATCAGCACTTAAAATTACAATTAACAAATTCATTGGTGCCGGCGGGGATCGAACCCGGGTTACTCGCGTTCTGTTATATTTACAGCGAGCTTTAACCACTGAGCTACCACGGCTCTTACAAACTTCGCTACAAAATTCTGTCCTAACTTTGCCTCGTCATATATACAGAGAAATAATTCTCAAGTAACGATAATGGAATAACAATCTAGTATGATACATTTATATGGATAATGATCACATCCTTGCCATCTTACGAAATCGGCAATAGGCTAAGTTTCCGCCAAAATCCAGTCCTAGTGCTATAAACAAGGTCCTAACTTAAACTTTATTTCTCATGCAATAGATTTCAATAGATATTATAAGGTAAATTTTGATATCTATATAGGCTAAAATGTTCAAAATCCAGCCAAAGTAGCGGCAGTTTACGATACGTAAAAAATATCACCGGATTTCATCTCTTGTCAAGGTCACAGGAAAAAGTATGGAAATGTAAAAAATTTATGACCTCCGATATTAATATTTAATAAAGGCGGCACAGGGAGCAACGACGAAGCAGCAAGATATTTGCTACTGTAAACTACAAAGTCGATTGTCCACCTCAAATGTTGCGGTTATTGCTTAACCTCCCCACAATAAGAAATGCCCGTCTCTGACTGGGGACTTATTACATGGGCCGTAGATGAAAAATAATGTTTGTGTAATTATTTCCAGTATCTACAAAACTATCGGATCTACACATTCGCTTCTCGCTGCTTGCCAACTTTTATCTAGTTTCTAACTCTATTCGCTTCTCGTTCATCATTTGCGGTGGGACAAGTGCCTTTGTCTTCAAAACTTCTTTGAATTCAATTTAATAATGGTGCAATTACACTTGGTCGTTAGCCCGTATTCGGGTGCACGAAAGACGTTACTCGAATTCGGGCACCCGAAGCATTATTTACATTACATTATATTATTTTACTCGAATACGGGCAAACGACTCTGCGCCCGCGTTCAGTGAGGTACGTGTCTGCGTACGCCATGACATCCGCCAAAACCGCGTCGAATATCTTGATTCGGGTAACCACAACGAAGGCGGGCTTACTCGACTCTGTTCATTTACACTTAGTCGTTGGTCCGAATTCCATAGGCACCCGAATACGGACAAACGACCAAGTGTGATTGTGACTTTATTTAACAATTTATGTACCTACTACCTACACACAACCAACCAGTTAAGAGTTTGTACAAGGACGCTTCTTATTTCATAATGAAATTTCTGCTAGTAGGCTGGTCTATAGCCATTACATAAATTATTACAATGTTTGAACTATCGATTTGGATAAAGCTATGCATCATATACCGCTCCCGTGGTCGTCCCGATAGACGGTATATTCATCTCATATTTACCTAATATAAAACACCTAAACAGCAATAAGATCTCTTTAAAAAAAGTAAGATGTTTGTTAATGCCACAGCTTAGACCTGTGGTAATGCGTTTGCTAATCCGCTTATCGAGCGTGGCGATTACAGCAAACTTCTTCAACTACAGAGAGAGGCCTATATTCATTAGCAGTGTCTGGTTTATTTTATTAGTTTTTTTATAGGATAAATTTGACAAACGTGCACACAGTGGACCTGATAGTAACTGGTTGCTGTGGTCCATAGACATCTACATCTATCCTCGATTACGAATGCAGATACGTTGTCACTCGTGTTTCTAGTAAAAAGGGTCTCCGGTTCTCTACACTCACCATAAGTAACGGCAGCGTTAAGCTGCTATATTACGCTGGTATTCTGTGAGAGCGTGGTCCATCCCCAGTCCAGCCGAACCATTCGTGTTACAACTATACTACTAATAGGTATAGCTGCAGGATGACATGAGCTCAAATCTTTAAATTTTTTTTATTCCAACAGGTCTAACTTGTACGTGCGGACCATTTGAATGCAACTGTCGATGGCGTAATGAAACACCTACTGAGGCCTACTCAACTACGACGTGGCAACCAGTGGAACACCAGACCTACGTAACATACCCTCCAGCACCACCGGCACCATCACTTCCGCAACACCAAACTTACGATACTTCATTACCCGCAGATGATATTTTCCATCCAGAAGAGATCTTCCAATTAGACCAACCTATCAGACTTGACTTTCCGATAGAGGAGAACACGCTAGAATCGCCACCAACCTTCGCCGATCTTAACAATGATAATTCGAGACCTGAAGACGCCTATTGGCTGGATTGGCAAAGAGCTGCCGGTGGATCGGAGTCAAGCGAAACTCCCTCGCCAGAGCTCTTTGGTAATGGATATCAGCACCCTGAAGCATTCTGTGATCAACAGCCATATACACACCAACTATATTACCCAGAGGAGGCGCAATATTATCCTATTGAGAGTTCTAGAGAATCGCCAAATATGGATCTGCAGGAACGTTACTACAGATATGGTCAAGACTGTGTTCAGAATAATAATATGGATATGCAGTCGTGGAACTACTCCGATTGTGCGTTCGCATCGCATTTTGATGCCCAACACTCGCAAGTAGTGAACTCGTTCGGAGGTCTATTATAATGTTCCTATATAATTATGTACATAGTGTATTGTAAATTGTAAATAATTTATTTTCGTCAAATATATTGTACATTCCATATAACTTTATTATATCTTAAATGTGGGGAAATACTTTTCATTTATTGTTTTACCTAATGTTTTGGCTCGTATAAATAAAACAATGTTTTTTTTTTACAAAATCTTCTATTTATTGTATATAAAAATTACATTAAAATTGTCAATTTAACATATTTTTTATTTCTAACGATAAAATTGGTCACTACAAAATAGTCCATAAAGCGATCACACATTGAATTTATATATTATGCATTTGCAATCGTGAAACAATTTAAAAACATAAATACATCATAATATTACAATATCAAAATAATATGAAATGTTTTAACAACAACGCAGCATTTGATTACCAGATTATTATTTGCCAATACTTCAGCACATGTGGGAGTGTTATTTAAGAATAGCCTTTGCATGAATTTTAAATGAAATATTCTCGCCATTACTGCAGCTGAATAACTCTAAGGATTAACAAGTTTTTACATTACAAATTTAGTAATCATTGATACAACCTAAAACATTATTTCTAAGACAAAAGTTCGTTTTTTAAAACATTAGATGTTAATGAATAAAAATCTTTTCACACATTTACTTATCACCTGATATTCAGTATTGCTAAACACTATTTTAACGCACAATTTATCCCTATTTTATATAAACAATTACATTTTTCATTGTGGAGACTCTTATTGCGGAATCTTGAACACCACATTTGGGGCAAAAGACGTGATCAGTAAAAAGCTTAGTTCATTTTAGCTCAAAACTTGTATTACTTTACGTCCTTAGCAATAGGCCCCTTAATAAACTTAATTAAAATGTTTTTAATGTTTTATATTCGTAAAATTATTATTCAAAGGGTTGAGGAGAGCACAGCACGCACTATCACAGCAGTCGGCAACCCGAAACAGTGTCCCTAACCCCAATTAGATTCCAAAGAAAAAACAGGACCATACTTAAGGTTAGAGACACAAATAGCCCCATGTTGGGAGCCATAATAATAAGGCCACAAATAAATTTTAACATGAAGCAATGCCTTCTTGTTGCAATTTACGCTTCAAAAACTAAATACACTAGCACGGAAACCGCTAGAACAATATTTCGGACGCAAGTCTGTGCGGTTAAACAAGAGATTGTGATATCCTTAAACATGTAACTCTATACCCAAAATGCCAGATTTTAGAGACTAAACGTTGTAACTGAAGCGAGATCGTTTATTTAAGCGTCATTGTATCCTGCATAGAAGCTAACACATGCTTAAAAGACGAAATTCTAACCTGAGTAACTAGTATGTTCTACTATAACTATTATGACTTAGATAGCAATATAGTGAGACTTAACGATAGAAGTATTATAAGAATTAAACTTTTTTATTTCGACCTGTAATTAGACATTTGATATAATCATTATATTTTGTTGGATATTCTATGCATTGTAATATACCTATAAAACTAATGTTAGAATATATTATTATAATTTTTGTGCTATTGATAAAGTAACACATAACCTTAATCCAACAAATCCTAACTCACACATTCATATATTTAATATTGCAAAGGAAACTAAATCAATAACACAACACAGAAAGAAAACAAAAATAAATCAACAAAACAGCAATTCAAAAAAAGTTTATTACTTTCAAATATCAAATATATTATTTGGAGGGCTAAATAGAAAATTTGTACTATAAAAAAAATATCACCAACTAGTAAAGTAATTTATATGGAAGTATGCAACTTCCTAAAGTCATTAATAAAATAAAAAAAAATTAAGAGTATCTTTTTCATAATTAACAAAGTGAAAAACTATTTTTAATGTTTCAAGAAACATCTAGAATTTTTACTCAATGTTTATGAAATATATTTTAAAATCATCTCTACTACTTTACACAAATTAAAAGCAGATTCACCAATTCCTAGCCAAATTTTGGTGTCATCAAAGACATTTCAGTACATTACTTTTTTATGTAACTTAAGCCTCTGGAAGACATCAACTAGGTGGAAATGTAATATAGCAGTGACCAAAAGAACACACTTTTCCATCAAATTTATAGTTTATTTTTTCATCAAAGTGTATAACGAAAATACTTTTTACATATACTCGATGATTTTTTTACAGTCTGGAAAAAAATAGGGTGCGTCAGGTGAACGGAATAGAAGCCTATGGCACTGATACTTTACATTAACATATGAAATTGATCTATCAATAAATACTACTAATTAGGTATGTATTATTTCAATTTCGATAGTTTTTAATTCTTTTATTTATTTCATTCAAAAACTTTGTTGTTCTTATTTTAGTACCTACCGAAAGTTTATTTCAAATTAGTAATATTTATTGATAGATTAATTTCATTAACATGTTATTGTAAAACAAAATAAAAAATTATAAAATATCTGTGCCATAGTCTTCTAAATCGTGCACCTGTTACACCCTATTTTTCCAGACGACAAAAAAAACTTCCTGTATAATAGTAAGAAAGGATACTACATATAATAAAAATACAATTTCTCCTAAATTCTACTGATATTTAATATTAGGAGGTTAATTCGCAAAGTGGTATCCCTAATATATATATGTATATATATATACATATATATATATATATATATATATATATATATATATATATATATATATATATATATATATATATATATATACGCATATTTTATATAATTATTTTTATATTTTTATTCATTTATATATAATTTAGTAATCAAGGACTTAAATTTAAACACAACTTGTACAAAGTTGATATTTTTTACTGCACTAAATCTATGTATGTCTGTCAATATTAGTGCATTATTTAACAATCAAAAATGAAAGTTTCCAGCTTTTGAACAAAAAAATTCTGACATATTTTTTTGGTTTTCTTGAGTTAGGTACTTACTTAGAAAACAAATTATTGTAACAAATTCTCAATCGAATGTAACGAAAATGTAACATTCTAACAAAAGGCAAAACTAGAAAATGTATGCCCAGTTATGAAATTAATTATATATTATATGCATTTACATGCAAAATATCTAAAATTATACTTATACATTTTGACACATATTTCATACAGAATCGCAATGTGTATAAAATGTGTAGTTACTACACTAAATGTATATAATGTATGTTATTATATTATATGTACTATTACAATACATTTTATTTGTGGCACTTCTATTGTAGGGATGTTTGTCATATAGAGATGATAAGAAATAAAGACCGAGTAAATCCTCTTCAGTTAAATAAATTATAGTAGATCACATAATGACAAAATGTCCTCAAACCTCAAAAGAACCTGATTTAACTAAGCTTCTGTTACCTTAACCTTTTGCAGTCCAGTGCACTACATATAGGTTATTGCTATTGTCTTACTATTATGTTGTGCCTGAAAATCGGACATTTAAAGTATTAATGTAAGGAGACATCACAACACACACAGCTGCCAGTTTAAAACAATATTCAGTATTAATTGGTGTATCGGGGCATTCACTATACAAGTTTATTACAGTTCAATTGTATATAATTGAAGGTCTTTGCAAGGTACAGTACAGCATCCACTAGCTGTTAAGTGCACTGGGTTGTGTTTATAACATGAAATGCAATCCAATGAATGTTAAAAGCATTTGGTAAATGAGCAGTGCGGGTAGATGTGGATGTGGATGTATCCACTCAACTAGAACACTACTGTCACATCACTGTATTCAATGAGGGTTTTTCATATTTGCACTATGGTATTAGAAGTTATGTGTATAGAGGAAGGGTGTGGCATTAAAGTATTTCCTAAACTACTTGATTATGGTTGATTATTGTTTAATATAAATTTCTGTATCCAATACGATTGACATTTAAATGACCAGTATCACACTGGTGCATCCATCAGAGATAATTATAGTGAGAACAGTATTCACTAGGTGAGCAGTGGGGATGAGTGAGGATTAGATTTGACATTTATAAGACTATTGCATTGCTGTATCTACTAAATATTTTTATGGGTCACAGTAACACAAATACTGCACACTGTCCACTCTAGATTGACAATGGAGTTGGGCGACATTATGACATCTACTTATCAAACTGGTGGTAGGTCAATGTTCAGAAGACCTTGAAATAAGCCTAGACTGAGTGAATAAAATTTATTTTCTTAAAAAAATATTTTTGATTTCATATCATTTTATTTACCAAGGGTTCATTTTCATTTCTTGGAGCTACAAAAGGTAATTCCAAATCACAAGACAGTGTCCATTAGCTGCATGGTGCTTGTGGATGTAGGGTGTTATAAAATTTTAGTAGCATTTCATGTATTCACAGTATATTGTTGACAGTTACCGCACAGTTTCCAGTAGACAAACGGAGTGTGTATAAGTCATGAAGATATTCACTATTATTTCAGTGTGGTTTGCAATCATTAACTAATGTTAAAAATCGTTAATTATCACATCATTGCATCAGTCGTCGTGGGATAAGCACTGTGCAATTGTATGGGTATGGCACAAAGACTCGCACCATACTTGATTATTGTGTACTATTGTTCACAATGACGTCACAATATCTCGACAAAACAGTAGCGCCAGTTAGAAGCCAGGCAGTGCACTATGGTTCATTGTGACGTCACAGTGTCCATGGGCACTAGACGGTCGATGGCGGGGAGCACGCGGCCTTAGCCCAGGTCGCAGCTTCCTACACAAATTCAGAGCCAGACAGTGCACTATAGTTCACTATGACATTACAATATACACGGAGCACTAGACGGCCGGTGGCGGGGAGCGTGCAGCAGTAGGTAAGGGCGATGCCTCCCGCGCCAGCTCGGAGCCGGGCGGTGCACTATGGTTCATGGTTCACTATGATATCACTGTGTCCACGGGGCACTAGGCGGCCGTCGGTGGGTCAGGGCGCGGCCTCCCGCACCAGCTCGGAGCCGGGCGGCGCACTATGGTTCACGATGACGTCACTGTGTTCACAGGGCACTAGACTGCCGGCGGTGGGTCAGGGCGCGGCCTCCTGCGCTAGCTCGGAGCCGGGCGGCGCAGCCCCGCGCGCCACCACGGCTACGGCGCTCACCGACAGCTCCAGCGGTTCGCCACCTGGGCACCGACCCACGCTGCACTCCATGTCCGTGCTGCAACCAAACAACATACACATTTTTATCATTGTGGCGGCGCGGTCGTCATGCTACAAGCGAAACACGTCGAAGCCTAAATCGCGCTATCAACGTTCCGAAGTAAAACTGTATATATAGAAAAGCATTGGCCGCTCCCCGGACAGAACACCTTGCCCAACGGAAGATCCCCTTTTCCTTCAACGGTCCATATCGTCATAATCTTCATCTTCATCTCATTTTATCATGTGCTATCAATGGGTATAGTTCGTGCCAAATCGATTGAGAAAAACGGACATTGACCTTTCGGTCTGAGCATGGGTCATTGACGGTTTTTTAGTCAATGTAATTTAACTATAAATCAATAATGGTTAACAGGTTTAAAAAGCTGTTAAATAAATAACAGGTATTGAAACTTCAATTGTTAGCGTTAATCGTCAATTTATTATTTCAACGTTTTCGATCAATATCAATTTTGTTGCAGATTATATATAAAGATTATTGATTTGATAAGAATAAATTCGTATCTAAAGGTTATTTTTATGTTTATTGAACTGGAATGACCATTCTTCGTACTTTTTCCAGGCTTAGGACTGGCTGGGTATATACATTATTCATCATTTTTTTGTTTTTTTTCCTTTGTTATACAATTACACTTCAAAGCTCATAACTTGCAAAACGGCCTCCGTCTAAGTTAACATTTCAAAATAGCAGTTTCTCTACTTTGCTGGTAGTAAGTCTTGTTCTTCTTTGATTTACAATTAGCCCCGATTTGGAGAACGTTCTTTCGCATTGCACTGCTGTTGCTATAGTCCGTTCGCGTTAAGAAAAAATAGTGAGTCATCGGTCCGCCGGCCTGGCCACGCCCCCCCAGCCAATTAAAATGCAAGAAATTAGAAAGTCAAGTTCACAGTGACCAGTTGAAGTCAGGCCTTCGAACAAAACGGTTATGTATTTTGCGTGTTACTCGTTCAACATTAAATTTTGAAAATGACCACCACCACCTATTCGCAAAAATAAAAGTGGATCAATAATCCATAGCGGAGAGAGATGCGTAATTTATAAGTACTTTAAACTGTGTGATTTAAATGCGACTGTGGAGAGCACAGTAATAAAAACAGCAAGTGCATGTGGTGTGTCCGAAAATACTGATTATAAAATTATTAAAGAACAAAAGGATACTAACACATTAAAATCACCCGTGAAAAAAGAGCTCGACTATCGACGGTCGATAAATTAGATGAACTAGGTAAATGTGCAATAAGGAGAAAAGTTCACTCTATATATATTTAAATAACGACTACCCGACATTGGACAAAATTATAACACTTTGCGAAGCTGACGAAGATATTCCTGTTTTCAAACGTACCGCACTTCATAAAATAATGCACGAGCTTGGTTTCGATTTCATTAAACAGGATAGCAGAACATTGTTAGTCGAAAGAGAAGATATTGTTTTATGGAGGTGTAAATATCAGAGGCAAATAAAAGAATACAGACCCGCTAATAAAACCATTTACTTCTTGATGAAACGTGGGTAAACGCCGGACACGTAAAGACAAAAGCATGGTTGGATACAACGGTAAAAAATAAAAGACAAGCCTTTCTAGATGGCTTTTCAGCCGGTCCAAAAGCTCCGACAGGAAAAGGTAAAAGGTTAATTGTATTGCACATTGGCAGCGACAAAGGATTCGTGGAAGATGGTCTACTAGTATTTAAATCTAAGTCTACAAAAGACTATCATGAAGAGATGGATGGTGAAAGATTCCTTAATTGGTTCATTAATATAAAGCCTAAGCTAGAACCAAGAAGTGTGGTTGTCATGGATAACGCAATCATTCAGTAAGAGTCGAAAAAATACCAACAACCAGCTGGAACAAGCAGCAAATAGTAGATTGGGTGCAAAGCAAAGGCAAATCCATGGACATGACTTATTTAATAAAAGAATTATTAATAAAAGTTGCCGAAATCGCCCAACAATATAATAAATATTTAATAGATGAGACTGCCAAAAGTAATGGCTATTACAAACTTAATCCAATTGAATTGGTTTGGGCCCAAATAAAAAATTATGTTGGTGCCAATAACTCCACGTTCAAAATGAGTGACATAAAAAAATTATTAGATGACGCAATAGCATTAATAGACGCTAATCGTTGGAAGAAGCGACCACGTGATACGCGAACAAAATACCATGTGGAATTTGGATGACATCATGGCACTTGCAGAACAAAATTCTTTCATAATTAATGTAACTGGAGAATCTAGCGATACTGATTAGTGATTTAAGTAATTTTAAGAAAATTTGTTTCTGTTAAACTTAATTAAATGTTTGAAAAAAAAAACTTTACTCCACTGTGAATACACCTTTACCCTGGTAGTTGCACTGATGACTCACTATTTTCTTAACGCGAAAGGACTATAGTCGTAGTACATTTTTCAATGTAAATTTTGGCTAAGTTTGGATAAAAAATTGTGAGTATTCCATCATTCCAAAAAATTCTTCCAGTCACCAATAGTATTTGTTCTTAGTAATATGTCGTCGGCCAAATAGATGTCCACTTCTTTTATGGCTTTTGATAACGGAGTGACTGTGGTGGGAGGTGCCCATATTATTTGATCAAAAATATCGAGTGGACTGAATTTATTCTAGTTCTTGTCAAATCATTTTGATTTGAAGTGTGGGCCAGTGTTGCAGCATCAATTTTGGATATTTCGGTGGCGATGAGCATTTGTACTCTATCTTTTCTTTTGACAGTTTCAGCGTGGTCTGAAAATCCCTGCATCTTAAATCAAGGGTCCAAGAAAGTACACAAACTAAATGTGCCACTTTGCTCTATCCCTTTGAATCTGTCTGATAAACCTGATTTCAAAAATGAAACTATATCGTGGACATTTGATGTTCGATTTCCTTACTCTCATATTTTATTATAAGATTATATCAGGCAACGTGTCGTTATTATAAGATAACACGCCGTCAAATATTTATGGCCACTCTTCGAATGGTTCATCTCATTCTGACATAACTGTTGGTAGATGGTCCAATCTTCCGAAGTGATCGTCGACAAGTCTTTGTCTGCTAGCGTCTTAGTCTTTCTCTGCGAGCTTTTTTTATGTAAGTCACAATTCGTTTAATATTGTCTATTTGTCTTTGGCAGAGTAAACTATTGTTTCTACGTGGCACTAACATAATGTCCAAGCTTTGTCACAAAACAATATTCACGTAAAATCCCAACCAATAAAACTTAAACTTAAAAAATAAACTAAACTTAAAAACACTTGTCCTTGACCGCGTAATGCAAACAAAAGAATCGCAACAAATTTTAGCCTTGAACGAAGCTCATGGATTGTTTACACTTACTAAATACAAAATCTTAACAAATAACAAATTAACTTTCTTTACTTGCTCACGCTCAAGCACTCACGCACAAGACCGCCTCCGATGTGTTGACGCGGTGGTGTTCGGTAACCTCCGGAAGTAACGAATATTTCCGAAGAATACTAAATTTACAGAAATGAATAAAATAATTATGAGAAATATGCATTGAGTGCGTTGACGTAAATTGAAAGCAAATATTTTCAACCTATTTTTTCATTAATGAATAACAGTTAACACATTGACGAATGAAAAGTCGTTGAAAAAAAACAGTTAATTGATTCAACACCCACTTCTATATTCGGTCGTTTAACCAGGGGCTAAAAACCTTCAATATATAGGCACTTTTTATATGTAGTACTTTATTTATAATTATTTTTTTTATAATGATATATTATATTTATCAACTATTATTAAAGTTATGTAAATGATCGCTGTAGAAGAAAAATTATCTATTGGTATAAAGTACCTTATTCATTTAACAACAAAAAGCATTACATAACGCGCGTTTTTTTTTAATTTTAAAGGGATGAATTTGCAAAAGCTCAATATGGTGATTACTGATTATATTGCTTCAAATATTTTTTTAATACGAAACTGTTATTAAATGAATTGCTGCGTTACCTACTTACCATATATTGAAATATAAAATATAACACATTTTTCGGGATATACCGTAATATTTTACGATGTTTATAGGAACCACAGACAATATTATTTAAGAAACAAAAAAAAAACAAAACATATGTGCTGACCTAGAAGTGTGAATAATATCAATATTTAAATATTGTTATCACATCTAAATTGATATTTTGTAACTTACGCCTTTTGACACTCGGCTCATATCTGAGGTCATCGTCCGTTTTTCTCAATCGATTTGGCACGAACTATAATCATAAAAACCGACATTGGCCTTTGTTTGGGGAGACAAGTTATGGGTAACTCGTCTATTTTATTTGAGGATGAGTCGAGTACCTCATTTTACGTCGCAAGGTACTCACGAGGTGCCCCTTATTTGAGGCGAGGATTCTCTCGTAGACGTATTCACCTCACAAGGCGAGTCGCCTCATTCTTTCCGAAAGTTTTTAAAGCAAAATATGTTGCTGCTTAAGTCATTTTATTTAAGTGATGTCTGACGGTGTTATTGATAGGTGCCATTAGTGGACAAAATACTTATAATTTGTTCAATGCACATTTGTATCCCTCATGATTGAGGGACACATCACTGCAAGTGACTCGCCCCGGCCTTGCCTGTATAAGATCTATTATAGCGGCATTATTTAGATTCAAGGTAATCAAAGACCATTTATTTTAAAAATTTATCGATTTTCCAAAAACAAATATCCCAAGTTTTACAGATAAAATTTAGCTTAGGACAATTGCTTCAGCTATTCTGGAGATTAGTCCGAACAGACATTCATTAGACCTGCATCCATCGACTTCCTGCAAGTCTCTCCAGGTTGTCATTCCATCTAGTGGGGGTCGATACGAGGCTGCCACTCGAGAACCTTTTTCCCTATCGGTTGTCGGTTCTTCGAGCTATATGGCCGGCTCATGGCCACTTCAGCTTACTAATCCGTCGGGCTATGTCAGTCACTCTGGTTCTCCTGCGGATATCCCCATTTCTAAGTTTATTACGCAGAGAAACTCGGAGCATAGCCCTCTCTATAGCTCACCGAGCGCTGACGTCTCAGACCAATAAGTCATCACTGGCAACACGCACTGGTTGTACAATCTAATTTTCAGATTTTGAAGTATACCTGACGAGAAGATGTGACGTAATTTCTCGAATGCTATCCAACCGAGTTGAATACGTCGATTGACCTCTCGGTCGAAGTCGGACTTACGTAGTCAGACTATTTGTCTCAGGTAAACATACTCGTCAACAACTTCGAGCTTAGTACTCCCAATAACTACCGGCATAGGTGTGAAATGGACATTAAACATGATCTTTGTTTTGTCAAGTTCGTCTTTAAACCTATCTGTTGGGAGACACAATTCAAGAGAGAAAAAGGTCATTGAACATAGTGCTTAGGTCCTCCAGCGATTCTGCCATAATTGTTCCGGGTCTGGATGTTTGTCCTAGTGCAATTTATGTTTGTAAACTGTCTCCACGATACAGGAGAGAATCCTAGTGTGGGGGTAACGATTTTTTTTTTAAGAAAAAATATATTGTCGGAAAAATGAAGGTGAGTGATATAATCGCGATTGATGTTAATACCGTATCCTTTCCCGTCCAATAGCTTGAAAACGTCTTCCAGTGCAGCGCAGCGGTGAAGAATTTCGGGGATCTCTCTGCATTTGGATAGGCTTTGTACTCTGGTTCTGTATTCGGATAGCCACCGTAGCCCTACTGTATAAATACTTCAGAACTTCAATATACCGACAGTCCCTTTGGCACCGCCAAAATTTCAACGGAATCAAATGCTTTCTCATAGTCCACAAACGCCAGGCAAAGTGGCAGTTGTACTCTTCTGTCTTCTGTACAATTTGAAGAAGGGTGTGTATGTGGTCTGTGGTGATGAAGCCTTTTTGGAAACAGCTTGTTCAGGAGGCTGAAAGTCGTCGAGTCTGCGTGCGAGACAATTCGTAATGAGTCTCGAAAAAAGCACGTAGACGCGGTTCAGAAGGGAAATCGGTCTGAGGTTCTTCAAGAGAGCGTTGTCGCCTTTCTTGAAGAACAAGACTATCTCACTTCTGCTCCACGCCTCCGGAGTAGTGTCACCATGGAGGACGGAACTGAAGAACTTCTGAAGAACTTTAAGTACTGGTTTTCCACCCCCTTTCAGAAGCTCCGCTATAATTCCATCCTCGCCTGGTGCCTTGTCCTTTTTAAGATGCTGGAGAGCCATTCTAATCTCGCTCAGACTGACGTCCGGGATATCATCGGAATAGTGTAGGATAAGACTTGCTTCTGGATCGTTACTCACACTTGCGTGTGGCTCCAACGATGATGTGTACAGATGCCCATAGAACCTCACAATCTCACTTAAAATCACAGGTGTCCTGGAAACGATGCTGCCACACTCGGCGACAGCTTTGACACCTTGCAAGCATGAAAGATCAGGGAGTTGGTTTTTCTGGCATACATATCTGTGGCAAAGACTTTGGAGCGCCGATTCCGCTCGATCGCTACTTCAATTCAACTTTTACAACAAAATTCCAAAAAATGTTCAAGGTTTGTCAATAAACAAGTTAAAGTTTTATATTAAAGAAAAGTTGTACAAAAAGGGTGTAACTTACACAGCGCTGACTGTGGACATTTGCATCCTAGATGTATTCCACTGCTCACTCGCTTCGATGGAATCCAGCTGGTCTTCTGCGATCTGCGGAGCGGATGTGGATGTTTCGCCTTCTACTGGTGACTCCAGATTGATAAGCGTAGCCGTCGCCACCTCGTTCACTCTGCATGCCTCATCTGTGTTCGAGCTCGTTGACTGGCTTGTGTCAACGGACTTTTGGACATCTGGAAAAAACAGTTTAAAGTAATAATAAAAATATTCATTACGTACATATTTCGTATTAAAATTTTTGTATTATTAGTATTATACCAGAATAATATAATTTAGGAATATAGTCATTATACATGTACAGTATTAGAGAATAATTTATTATATATATATATATATGTATGTATATATATATATATATATATATATATATATATATATACATAAATTTTATAAATAAAGCGTATTAAAATTAGTGCATTATATCTGCGTATAATAGTGACGTAATACTGGTTTCTAAGATACAGTTATTACAACTAGTTTAGAAGCCAGAGTTCCATTTAATTGTTAAAAGATTTGAGGCAAATAAAGAATTTATTCATTTATTATATATAAGGTTTGCATAACAAAAACGGCAATATTAGCAAATAATATGTTTGGGGTGTATATTCAAATAATTATTAATAACTAAATAAATTGCAATTAAAAAGTGTGAATACTATTATTAAAATAAGGCCTGGTATATATGCCGCAGTAAGGTGATTAAAGCCGTGGTATAGTTATATACCTAAGGATATAGCGGAATATAGTTATGACAGCGGTTCCTAACTATCTTCGTAGACTAATCTAGTGAAGTAATTATAATTGTAAACTGAATGTATAGGAGCACACTCGTGTAGAAAATGTTCATGTTATTTGTGAAGTATCGTCATGTGGTGAAGGTTACTGACCGCAACTGTCGTGCAATTAATGTAACAACGAAACAAACATTCAGGACCAAAGAGATAAATCTATAGGGAACTTAAAACGAGGTGCTGAAAAAATTAAAAAGAGTCCTCTAACTGATTTTGTGACATTGACATTGGATCTTCAGTTCTTGTTGTATTGTTGTTCATGTAAATTTTTTGACAGTAGGTTTTTTTTATAGAAGAGGAGGCAAACGAGCATGCGGCTCGCCTGATGTTAAGTGACTACCGCCGCCCATGATCAACCGCAACACCAGGATAATTAGAGGTGCGTTGCCGGCCCTTTAGAAAGGAGTAAGCTCTTTTCTTGAAGGTCCCCAGGTCGTATCGGTCCGGAAAAATCTCCGGTGGTAAAATATTCCACAGAGAGATCGTACGCGGAAGAAAACTCCTTTTGAAACGTACAGTGGTGGACCGCCAAGCATCCATCATAGTGGATGGTATCGGGACGTTTGCCGCGTAGTGCGTTCACGAAATTTGGCGGCTGGGATTAATCCGAACAATTCCTCAAAGCACTCCCCATGGTATATGCGAAAGAAAATGCAAAGAAATGCAATATCTCTTCGTAGCGCCAGTGAATCAAGCCGATCGGAAAGCACTCGGTCGTCGATGTTTAAGTTACGGCTGGGGAATTGAAAGAATTGAACTTGTTGATTTAAAAAATTCAAAAAGTATAAGTATAATTAGTTTTGACCAATATTGTTGGTCAACATATAGGTACTTATAATTAATTCCCTAAATTACTCTAGTAAGATAAAGATAAGATTATTAGATCGTGCTCGTATCATCATAATAGTTATAAAGCTAGCTAGCTAGTATAAAACCATATCACTAGAGATATAACTGTTTTGCGGCTTCAACTATCTTACTGCGACATATACATCAATTTAAATGCAAATAATATGAAAATACTATTAAGAGTAAAAGCAAAGACCTGGAGCATGCATGTAGGTCAACCATTTCTTGAGCGGTCGATTTTCAGCAAACATGCTGAGAACACTGCTCTTCATTGCATCTGCAATGAAATGCGCGTCAATCGCGTTAAAAAAACGACCGTTAACGTGCAAGTAAAACAGCACTAAATTTTCTAATGTAAGCAGAATTTTACTAAACTTTGTACAGCACAAACAAAAATAGCCCAAAGATGTCGCAACAAAAATAGCATACGGATTATTAACAAAGTTATATTAAGTTGCAAACAATAACAGTAAGAGTAGCAGAACAATAAGATAACTAATATTTTTATCTGAGTTAATAACTTCTGTCAGTCATAAAGTCTGCTTGTTCATAGATATTTTAGTAACTAAGAGAAAATTATAATTACCATTAATGCTAGCTTTAATGCAATTACGTCTCACCGTACAAATAAACTTCATAAATTACCTTGTTTATGTCTATGGTCACAACATGGCGGCTGCGCCAAGTGCGGTCGCAGCGGACGAACACGTACTCTATAGAAACGCGACCCGCGTGGCATTTGATAACGATTGCCGTTCTAAAATGAAAAAAAAATATACCACTAAAGTTAAAAAAGAAGAAAAAAACTAATGTTATAATTATAATACAATATTTAGATCAAACAACCGATATCAATTCAACAAACAACACATAAACAGACATAATTTTTACACAAACCAATAACTTATTTTTGTGAAAGTAGGAAACATCCAAAAGATAATACAAACAAGCACATATTGCACCTAATGGTAAGTCAATGCTTAATTAGGGATCAAAAAGCTGATGCGTTGCCGACCCCAAGAACTAAGATGGAATGCATCGTTTTTACGTTGCTAAGGTTTTATGTAGCTAGTTTACGCTACTATTCAGTGAGAGCTAGATCCCCATTCAAATCGACCCATACTGCATACAAACATACTCGTAATATAACAGCAATGTGGCTCTATAAAGTATAAATAAAGTTTTATAATGATTTCTTATGTTTACGCGAACACTAAACATTTAAATGAAACTAAGTTTTACGGATTTTATCGCGTATATTAGCTTATTATAAATTTCCGACGTTTCTAGTCTTTACAGCAACCATGTTCACATGGGGGAGGGGGAGTGGACTGAGGTGTTTGCCGTCCGAAAAGTTCACTTTAAAATTATTCATTTTTGGTTCGATCTACGCAATATGAGCTTATAGTAATTTGAAGTCTTGCAGTGGTACGCTTGGGTTGGGATTTAATTTAATTAATTATAGAATCCTAAGCAGAACATGGTAGCACCTAGCCATCTTCTCTATTTTAAGTAGGATGTTTCTTGATTTCAATAGCCTCGTGAATCATCCTTGGAAGGAATCGGTGTTCTTTAGCGAGGATTTGGAGTCTATCAAATCTGATATATTGACGGGGGCGATCCCGTAAGTGTTCACAGAATGCAGACACTAACTGGAGCGTCGATTTTTCACATCAACCATGTGTTTTTTTAGGCGTCTTTTAGTTTGTCCTATGTAGGAGAGATCACATTTACAATCAAGCTTCTTTTATTTTTATAAATGTATTATTTTTAACAAACAGTATTCACTATATTTATTGACATAAGGTAGAGAATGACATAAGGCATTAAGTCCGCCCTTAGTAACCCCTAGGTAAGTGTTTGCAATAAGTGATAAATATTAAATAAGTAAAATTAAGTCAATAAATACGCACGAGCAAAAGAAATTTGTTGTTAGGAAACATATGGAGTTGTATATTCTATTTTCCAATCCTTAGTGCAGAAAATATATTACAGTAATACCTGTATAGCTGGCAATTTATAGAATTTTTCCACAAATAATGAGTAATTTATACTAATACTATTAATGCTCAGACACATTAATAAAACTGAATACTATTTATGGAACTTACCTTTTTTGCGTAACAGAACTCCTTCGATTCGACTGTAGCGACAGTGTAGAGTTTTCTTTCACTTTCGTTCTTGACTTGTATGCTAAGATCCAGCGCTGCCAGGCAGTCACTGTGAACGAAGTACATCATCGATGCCTCCTGCAAAATAATTTATTTTAATGACATAATTTTAATTTAATCAAATGAATTTTAAAATTGATGATTAAGTTAATTAATATTAATTATAATAATGTCTTGGACATTTGTCTGATTTTTCTAGTTTAATTTTTTATTATATTTTTAAAGAGAAAGCAAGTTACTGTATAGATAGCAACAGAATATCTCAGTATCTCAGATGTGTACACACCAACACATGTGTCGAGCATGCAAATCTCTCGAAACATTTTATTTGTATATAAAAAAAAGTGCTGTCAGAATTCAGCAATTTTAATTAATTTAGCAATTATAAACCCAGCGGGATCACATTTTTCTTAGCCATATATAATTTTAAAATAACTTTGTACAATTTTTGATATTAATTATAATAGAAAAAGCATGGCAGTGATCACCTCAATAATGAGGGGTTATTTTCATTCATGTATTCCTTAATATTAAAAAATTTTCCTTTTTGTACAAACTTTTTGACAAACTTTAAACATTTTCTGAGAATTTGCTGTAAAGGCAATTACTAATTCTGTGAATTCTAGTATCTGGCACTGGCTACAATCTTATATTTTTATGTACGTACATCATTTTCATAAATGTATCGCGATACTAATGTTAATATGTATGCTTATTTTTTAAAAATAATTCTCCGAGAGACTTGTTATAAATTGAAAGTTATAAATTGCATATATGTGTTGGCCCTCTTTTACAGATCAAATATGGTTTCAATGTCAGTCGCGTTTTCCCATGGCCAAGACATAATGCTATGGAAGTAACTAAAATAAAATAATCCAGCTGTTACAAGAATGGTGAGACTTTAATCTTTCTACAGAACTAAGTCTGCTTCTTAACCTAGATGTACAGGGGTCCCAATGAATTATTGCGTCAATAGTAATTCCAGGCAAACAGAGGAATGTACAATAATCTAAATTTCTATACATGGTAGTCATGCTGTAACTATATTATAGTTGTAGCACGAATATGTCAGTTCGACCGGGAAAGTACCACGCTCTCGCACAAAACCAACGTAAAATATCAGCTTAATGCTGCTGGGTTTCGTATGGTGAGTGTAGAGAACCGGAGACCCTTTTTACAGGAACCAAGGCATTCCATCTTAGTCCTCAGGGGTGATAACGCATTTGCATTTTGATTCTTAATTGAGGTTAGATGTAGATGTCTATGGGCCACAGTATCCACTTACCATCAGGTGGACTGTGTGCTTGTTTGTCACCCTATCCTATGAAACAACATGTCATCCCATTCAAGAGCACAGATTGTGAGGTTACCTGCATGACGGTGTAGTTGAGGTGCGCGGGATCCCACAGCAGCAGCACGGTGTGTCCGGCAGACACGAGGACAGGCTGAGCGCGCACAGGTTGCGAGGTTACCTGCATGACGGTGTAGTTGAGGTGCGCGGGATCCCACAGCAGCAGCACGGTGTGTCCGGGCAGGCACGAGGACAGGCTCAGCGCGCACAGGTTGCGAGGTTACCTGCATGACGGTGTAGTTGAGGTGCGCGGGATCCCACAGCAGCAGCACGGTGTGTCCGGGCAGGCACGAGGACAGGCTCAGCGCGCACAGGTTGCGAGGTTACCTGCATGACGGTGTAGTTGAGGTGCGCGGGATCCCACAGCAGCAGCACGGTGTGTCCGGACAGGCTCGAGGACAGGCTGAGCGCGCACAGGTTGCGAGGTTACCTGCATGACGGTGTAGTTGAGGTGCGCGGGATCCCACAGCAGCAGCACGGTGTGTCCGGGCAGGCACGAGAACAGGCTCAGCGCGCACAGGTTGCGAGGTTACCTGCATGACGGTGTAGTTGAGGTGCGCGGGATCCCACAGCAGCAGCACGGTGTGTCCGGCAGACACGAGGACAGGCTGAGCGCGCACAGGTTGCGAGGTTACCTGCATGACGGTGTAGTTAAGGTGCGCGGGATCCCACAGCAGCAGCACGGCGTGTCCGGGCAGGCACGAGGACAGGCTCAGCGCGCACAGGTTGCGAGGTTACCTGCATGACGGTGTAGTTGAGGTGCGCGGGATCCCACAGCAGCAGCACGGTGTGTCCGGCAGACACGAGGACAGGCTGAGCGCGCACAGGTTGCGAGGTTACCTGCATGACGGTGTAGTTAAGGTGCGCGGGATCCCACAGCAGCAGCACGGTGTGTCCGGGCAGGCACGAGGATAGGCTCAGCGCGCACAGGTTGCGAGGTTACCTGCATGACGGTGTAGTTGAGGTGCGCGGGATCCCACAGCAGCAGCACGGTGTGTCCGGCAGACACGAGGACAGGCTGAGCGCGCACAGGTTGCGAGGTTACCTGCATGACGGTGTAGTTAAGGTGCGCGGGATCCCACAGCAGCAGCACGGTGTGTCCGGGCAGGCACGAGGACAGGCTCAGCGCGCACAGGTTGCGAGGTTACCTGCATGACGGTGTAGTTGAAGTGCGCGGGATCCCACAGCAGCAGCACGGTGTGTCCGGCAGACACGAGGACAGGCTGAGCGCGCACAGGTTGCGAGGTTACCTGCATGACGGTGTAGTTAAGGTGCGCGGGATCCCACAGCAGCAGCACGGTGTGTCCGGGCAGGCACGAGGACAGGCTCAGCGCGTACAGGTTGCGAGGTTACCTGCATGACGGTGTAGTTGAGGTGCGCGGGATCCCACAGCAGCAGCACGGTGTGTCCGGCAGACACGAGGACAGGCTGAGCGCGCACAGGTTGCGAGGTTACCTGCATGACGGTGTAGTTGAGGTGCGCGGGATCCCACAGCAGCAACACGGTGTGTCCGGACAGGCTCGAGGACAGGCTGAGCGCGCACAGGTTGCGAGGTTACCTGCATGACGGTGTAGTTGAGGTGCGCGGGATGCCACAGCAGCAGCACGGTGTGTCCGGGCAGGCACGAGGACAGGCTCAGCGCGCACAGGTTGCGAGGTTACCTGCATGACGGTGTAGTTGAGGTGCGCGGGATCCCACAGCAGCAGCACGGTGTGTCCGGCAGACACGAGGACAGGCTGAGCGCGCACAGGTTGCGAGGTTACCTGCATGACGGTGTAGTTAAGGTGCGCGGGATCCCACAGCAGCAGCACGGTGTGTCCGGGCAGGCACGAGGACAGGCTCAGCGCGCACAGGTTGCGATGTTACCTGCATGACGGTGTAATTGAGGTGCGCGGGATCCCACAGCAGCAGCACGGTGTGTCCGGCAGACACGAGGACAGGCTGAGCGCGCACAGGTTGCGAGGTTACCTGCATGACGGTGTAGTTAAGGTGCGCGGGATCCCACAGCAGCAGCACGGTGTGTCCGGGCAGGCACGAGGACAGGCTCAGCGCGCACAGGTTGCGAGGTTACCTGCATGACGGTGTAGTTGAGGTGCGCGGGATCCCACAGCAGCAGCACGGTGTGTCCGGCAGACACGAGGACAGGCTGAGCGCGCACAGGTTACGAGGTTACCTGCATGACGGTGTAGTTAAGGTGCGCGGGATCCCACAGCAGCAGCACGGTGTGTCCGGGCAGGCACGAGGACAGGCTCAGCGCGCACAGGTTGCGAGGTTACCTGCATGACGGTGTAGTTGAGGTGCGCGGGATCCCACAGCAGCAGCACGGTGTGTCCGGGCAGGCACGAGGACAGGCTCAGCGCGCACAGGTTGCGAGGTTACCTGCATGACGGTGTAGTTGAGGTGCGCGGGATCCCACAGCAGCAGCACGGTGTGTCCGGCAGACACGAGGACAGGCTGAGCGCGCACAGGTTGCGAGGTTACCTGCATGACGGTGTAGTTGAGGTGCGCGGGATCCCACAGCAGCAGCACGGTGTGTCCGGCAGACACGAGGACAGGCTGAGCGCGCACAGGTTGCGAGGTTACCTGCATGACGGTGTAGTTAAGGTGCGCGGGATCCCACAGCAGCAGCACGGTGTGTCCGGGCAGGCACGAGGACAGGCTCAGCGCGCACAGGTTGCGAGGTTACCTGCATGACGGTGTAGTTGAGGTGCGCGGGATCCCACAGCAGCAGCACGGTGTGTCCGGACAGGCTCGAGGACAGGCTGAGCGCGCACAGGTTGCGAGGTTACCTGCATGACGGTGTAGTTGAGGTGCGCGGGATCCCACAGCAGCAGCACGGTGTGTCCGGACAGGCTCGAGGACAGGCTGAGCGCGCACAGGTTGCGAGGTTACCTGCATGACGGTGTAGTTGAGGTGCGCGGGATCCCACAGCAGCAGCACGGTGTGTCCGGGCAGGCACGAGGACAGGCTCAGCGCGCACAGGTTGCGAGGTTACCTGCATGACGGTGTAGTTGAGGTGCGCGGGATCCCACAGCAGCAGCACGGTGTGTCCGGCAGACACGAGGACAGGCTGAGCGCGCACAGGTTGCGAGGTTACCTGCATGACGGTGTAGTTAAGGTGCGCGGGATCCCACAGCAGCAGCACGGTGTGTCCGGGCAGGCACGAGGACAGGCTCAGCGCGCACAGGTTGCGAGGTTACCTGCATGACGGTGTAGTTGAGGTGCGCGGGATCCCACAGCAGCAGCACGGTGTGTCCGGCAGACACGAGGACAGGCTGAGCGCGCACAGGTTGCGAGGTTACCTGCATGACGGTGTAGTTGAGGTGCGCGGGATGCCACAGCAGCAGCACGGTGTGTCCGGGCAGGCACGAGGACAGGCTCAGCGCGCACAGGTTGCGAGGTTACCTGCATGACGGTGTAGTTGAGGTGCGCGGGATCCCACAGCAGCAGCACGGTGTGTTCGGCAGACACGAGGACAGGCTGAGCGCGCACAGGTTGCGAGGTTACCTGCATGACGGTGTAGTTAAGGTACGCGGGATCCCACAGCAGCAGCACGGTGTGTCCGGGCAGGCACGAGGACAGGCTCAGCGCGTACAGGTTGCGAGGTTACCTGCATGACGGTGTAGTTGAGGTGCGCGGGATCCCACAGCAGCAGCACGGTGTGTCCGGCAGACACGAGGACAGGCTGAGCGCGCACAGGTTGCGAGGTTACCTGCATGACGGTGTAGTTAAGGTGCGCGGGATCCCACAGCAGCAGCACGGTGTGTCCGGGCAGGCACGAGGACAGGCTCAGCGCGTACAGGTTGCGAGGTTACCTGCATGACGGTGTAGTTGAGGTGCGCGGGATCCCACAGCAGCAGCACGGTGTGTCCGGCAGACACGAGGACAGGCTGAACGCGCACAGGTTGCGAGGTTACCTGCATGACGGTGTAGTTGAGGTGCGCGGGATCCCACAGCAGCAGCACGGTGTGTCCGGGCAGGCACGAGGACAGGCTGAGTGCGCCGGCCGCCAGCCCGCACGGCGTGTGGCAACGCGCCCGCGCTCGCCCCACCCTGCCCTCCTCCTTTTTCGGCGACGACCTGATCCGAAAATATACCATCAGTATAAGCCAGTGCTTGCCTATTATCCTACCTCTGCTTCGACTCTGGCTGCTTCGTTGATATGTAGTGGTGGTAAAAGCGGTTGCTGATTATTAAGTCCTGGATTCGAAATTGTACCAGTCTTAAATCAGTTATAGGATTGTTCTATTAAGAAAAAAGTAGCAAGTCGTACAACTTGCACCTAATCTCTCCGCGGTCGTTGTCAAATTAACGTTCCATCCGAATATAAAAGTGAGGGAATAGAGAGTGCGCCTGTACATGCATATACAAACAAGCACTGTAGTCCTGTCCCGCGCAGATGCCCAGTCCCCGTTCAAACTGGCCGCCTTGACCAAAATTAAGTCTGGAGTACATTATTACACTATCCCACCTGATGGTAAGTATAACTCATACCAGATAACAACAATGAAGGCACAATTGCTTGATGGCAGAAATAGATAGAAGCATGTCACCAACCGAGACTAACCATTATAGTCTGGAAAAGTTCACTGCCGAACACAATAAGCCTCCCCTCCCGCAGATTGCCTAATTTAAACCTTAATCGGATTGGTAACCGCATTTTTTTTATCATTTCGAGTTGATATCAGGAAGTGGTGCTTCACATCTCCTTTTGTCGCTTCTAACAACCCGCGCGAGATGATATGCGTTAGTGGATATTCTTATTATTATATATATTGTTTAGTGGATTAAGGTACAATTTAGTAGCCGACTGCTGACAATAGCAGCAAGCGACGTGTCATCGCGATACAACCGGTTTCTAGGTAGTTCTATGAAATACGTTCCGTGGCTAGCGACACGTCGTTTAACGGCAGACGACACCGTAGCCCGACAGATCAGTAGTGCCGCCAACGTCCGAGCGACAGAACGTTGAATTTTTCTTAAAAAATGAGTTTCAATGATTACGAGTAAGAGAAACTAATAAACCAGGTGGCCCAATATCCCGCACTGTACGTTCCCTCACTTTCGCGGCATTTCAGCATAGGACCTGTGTCTTTTCTCTTTATACTTGTATAATTAAAACAAATTATCATCGTCTTCTAACAAAAGATAAAAAAATAAATCGCGATCAAATAGCTCATTTCCAGTAAAAATGTTCTATGGTTCTCTACACTCACCGTACTTAACCATGTTGTAATATATTACTCTATTTTACTTAGGTATTCTGTAATATAGCATGATTGTTACCCGCTCAGTCAACCCATTTATGCTACAGACAATACTGCTGCATCTCTACCACTTACAAATTTATTATTATACTTATTATAAAATTATATTTTATATATTTTTATATGTAATATTTTATTTATTATAAAATAATGTACATTAATGGAATAATTTTTTATGTAATAAGAAAAAATTTGCCAGAAATTAAAACGAATTTTTTATAGGATAAGGGTGACAAACGAGCACACAGTCCATCTGAGGGTAAGTGGATGCTGTGGCCCATAGACATCTACATTCGATTAAAAATCAAAATACAGATGCGTTGTCACCCCTGAGGACTAAGATGGAATGCCTCAATCTCAGTAAAACGGGACTCCGGTTCTCTACACTCACCATACGAAACTCAGCAGTTTTCTGCTTTTCTGTGAGAGCGTGGTCCTGCTTCGGTCGAGCCGACCCATTCATACTACAACCATAATATAGCTGCAGCGTAGCTCTACCACATAAAAGGCATCTGTTATTTTCAGCGATTGAAAACCCTTTATAGTAGGTATAAGTAAAGATAAACATGATGAACTCAACTCTGTCATTCAAAGTGTGGATAAGAGTTTGGGTACATAATTAAGCGGCTTTATTATAAAGTGACTATAATGAGTCATTAAATACCTAGTTGTCTGTCCCTAAATGGTATCAAAGTAGGTTTATCACACAAATGAGTGATTTTAGTAGCTAACCGCTGATAAGTGTATATTCAGTCTTCAACTTAAAGAATTATGATATACTTATAGTTTGCATTCAAAAATAATTTCGTTTTAACTATTTGCGAATCACTACCCAATTTATTCTACATACACACCTTCCCTCACTGTCATCTTCTCGGCTCTTTTCTCCATCCTCATTCTTTTTTTCCAACTCTTTTTTCAGCTGTACTACTTGATGCTGGAGAGCAGCCTTTTCGTTTTCAAGTGTTGCCAGCTAAAATAAATATTGACATTAATAATTACATATAAATTTAATCATTAATTTTACATTAAACTATGTTGTAGCGGCGTAAAAGAAACCGTTGGGTGTCGTAAGAGTCTTAAACCCGTGAAGATACAGAGGTAAATAAAATAGGAGGAGCGATTGCCAAACCGCCCGCCAAGCATATGGCAAAATATTGGGCGATCAATAGGAGAGACCAATGTTTAAAAGTATACTTATAAAAGGCTGTAATGAATGAATGAATTACTATTAGTTTTGGTTTACGAGGGTAGAATGTGGTAGAACTTGGTAATTGTGTACAATAAACCAAATGCACAAATAAACAAGAAGCAATGGCTAAATACGGCATTTGGAAATTCCGATAAGCAGCAGCTTTATCAGTACAAGGGCATCTGCACTCGCCCATCTAGCTTTCCAGAGTAGTGACTATGGGAATCCAGGTGGGCGGTTATACTATAAATCTCATTAAGCACATTCTTTAAAAAACCTATAATCGGCAGTAGGTTAAACGTGAATTGTGTTTGTATTATTGTACTGTATTTATTCATTATACTCTACTAATCTAACTTTACTTATTGCTTAGAATTGATTATTGCGTATTTAAATAAATTATTATTTTTCTCTATACCTGTCTCTTTCAATTGTCATTTAGTGAAAATGATAGCAACTTTAAGCATATCTTTTTTTTATAGATTAGGGTGACAAACGACTACACAGTCCAACTGATGGTAAGTGGTTGCTGTGGTCCATAGACATCTACATTTATCCTCGATTAAGAATCAAAGCTTTAGCCTGGTCTGAAACCAACAAATAAATAATAATAGTTTTTTTTACCACATTATTTACCACTTTTTTTACCACTTACTCTCATTATTAGGTAATTTATACTTTTTTTTTTATTCGTATTTATAATCTTTCTCGATGCATATGGTAATACCATAAACGATTGTTACACTTAGCTACGTAAGTTAGTTCTTAAGCCATTTTAATAATTACAGTGTAATCAAATATTGGTAAACCTTAATAAATAAATAAAAAATGCAGATGTGAGGCCCATAATATACACAATATAATTCAATAGTGCGCACGTAGATTTATACTACTTTTAGATCACAATGCATGGGAGTTTCTTCACAACCCGAACAAGAGAGTTGGTTGGTGATGCTGGCCAGCGCAAATCCGACGCCCTCGCATTGATAACTACCTACTTTCTATCACCAGTCTATAACGAATCAATCAAACAAATCAACAAATCATCACTCATTCGTCATAGCCTCGTTTGTCAACACATGCACGTGTGATTTTTAAATAGAATAAGGGTGACAACCGAGCACACAGTGTACCTGATGGTAAGCGGTTGCTGTGGCCCATAGACATCTACATTTATCCTCGATTAAGAATCAAAATGGAGATGCGTTGTCACCCCTGAGGACTAAAATGAAATACCTAATTTGCAGTAAAATGGTTCTCTACATCCACCATACGAAACACAGCAGCATTAATCTGCTATTTTACGCTGGTATTCTGTAAAAGCGTGGTCCTACCCGGATCGAGCTGACCCATTCGTGCTACAACCGTAATACAGCTGCAGCATGGCTCTACAACATAAAGTTTCTTGGAGATAAAGTTAAAAGACTGAAGAAGTTAAAAAGTTACCTGCGTCTTAAGCAAGGTATCGTAGTCGTTGGTCTCGGGGTCGGTGAGCTGCTGTATAGTCTCGCGATACTTGTTGCACTCGCGCGCGAGCGTCTGTTCGCGTTCGCGTAACAACTCCAGCTGACGATCCTTTTCGGAGAGCAGTCGACGGGTCACGTCGTTTATTGTAACCTATATATACAATGCGTTATTCTTTATAATCTGAATTAGAAACTTGAAACCCTTATAATAAAAACAAAATCAATAATTTTCCAAGTTCTCACAGTCATGGTGGGACTGGGGCGTTCAACATCCCAATGTATCGTACCCATTTGCTGTACTTAAACAGCGCTACAATAAGAAATCATTAAGTTAATTTTTTATAAAGGTGACAAACAAGTACTTAGTCCACATGATGGTAAGTGGATACTGTGGTCCATAGACATCTACATCAATCATCATTTAAAAATAAAATAGCATCTTGATTAAAACTAGTTTTACGGATTTTATCGCGTTTATTTTACTTTCAATTACTTTTATTTTTAATTCCCGACGTTTCGGGCGCTTTCCAGCACCCATGGTCACGGCTATAAAATAGCATCGTCACCCTTGAAGACTACGATAGAATATCTCTTTACCAGTAGAGAAGGGTCACCAAAAAACAAACACACAAAAAAAAACAAATATTCGGTATTCAACCTATTCGGATACTTTGTTCTATTCGGTCGAATACCGAATATTTTGGTACTATTCGGCCGAAAACCGAATACTATAGTGAAATATTCTGTTGTAGTCAGATAATTAGTAAAATGAATATATTTATTCATTTTATAATAATGTATTTTTCTTTCTCTTACCCTAAAGATTCTACCCTACCGTGGATACTCGGAAACGCGTGTCCGTCTATACAACCCAGACGGGGTGGATAATAGAAATACGTATATATTATTTTCTTCCGACTTTCCCTCTCGGCTATATACAGTCATGTACACAAACATGATAAAAACTGGCTCAAGGTACTTAGTAGACATCTAGCAATATTTTTTTTTGTTTGTTTGTTTGAATTGAATAGGCTCTGAAACTACTGAACCGATTTGAAAAATTCTTTCCCCATTAGAATCCTACATTATTCCTGATGAACATAGGCGATAGAACGTTTTCAAAAAATTTAGGGATCCGTATGAAAACTTCGTTAATGTAATCCAAGGTGTAAAAAAATACCAAAAAAACCTTATATCGTGTACGCTGCGTCTATTGACAATAAAGCAAAGTGATGTGCTACAGTTTTATGGAAGACATCAATATCTACATAAAAGTCTGCAATGCCATATGTCTAACTATTATAGTTATCTCACAATAACTACTTTCATGTCGCGTGTCATATGTCGCGCGGCAGAGACGCGTGATATACGCGGGTGAAACCGCGGAGTACAGCTAGTTATCTATAAAAATATATACATAAGTACTTCTTGTTTGAAATGTCAACGTTGAAATAAAAGGAGTGCCTCACAGGATTACAGATTAATTGCAATTCTTGGAATAAAATAATTTAAAATGAAGTTAAATACAAACTTCAACCCTAATGTTTTTGAAATGTTTGCAATAAAATCTATCACATTAAAGTGACGAATTTAACCAGGATATCATACTGCGTCAACTCAATAGTGAAATTAGAGCTGGTAATTGCCTGGACAATTGACATATTGCAGAATTTATAAATTACGCAATAATATTATTTAAAACGAGGCAGTTTAATTTGATTTAAATACAATATGTAATGCATGGACTTTAGACTGTAATGGTAACGGCAACACGTTAAGTTTTTTGATAAGGTTTGTGGTTATTAAAAATTAATTAATAATTATAGTGTATGTGTTGAACTGTACTTGGAGTGCAAAGTCGAAAGAACAAATAAAAGTGAATTTCGATTATCCATCCCATCTGGGGTAGATAGACAGCCACGCGTTTCCGAGTATCCACCCTAGGGTGGATTCTCTACGGTGGACAAACGGAATAACCCAAAAAAACTATCAAATAAATATCTATGCATTTCAATTAAAATTTAGGAATGAAAGATTTTAGTGCAGAGAGACAAATTTTTATGCATTTTCAGGCAGTAGTTCACTCCTTTTCGTCTCATAAAAAATTCTGGTTTCAGAGAAAAGATGCTCTGAATAAACACTACTTCCTTCCAAGCCGAATATTTTTACTTAGTAATCGGCTAATCGGCCAAATATACTATTCATTTGCAAGTCTAGTAAAAAGTTCGTTGCTAAGCAGCCGTAGGCTTGCAATTCTTCATACGATATAATGTCTATACTTGTAGTATATATTCATCTTTAAATTAACACCTATACATGAAATGCATTGGTATAATTACAACATTTTAAGTAGTGCAAAAAATAAAGCATTTACCTGTTTATCAGCCTCATATTTGGCCTTCAGCAGAGCGATTTCTGCACTAATTTTTTGCTCGCACTCAGCTTTACACTTCTCCACTGCAACTCTCACGGCTTCTTCCTTCTCGACTTCCGCGTTCTCCTTCGTCTGCATTACAATGGCGTTGTGATTACTTATCTCTATTACATCAGTTCGCTCAATCTTCTCTAGACTCGATTCCGATGGTGAGCGATCCATATTGGTCAGTGCTACTAATCTGAATCTGTAAACATAAAAAAATATTATATATACATTTAATACAACTATAAGTTAAAAGTAAGAAGTTATATTACAATGCAACAATCTTTGGAGTCAACAGATACTTTAAGGTTTTTATTTTCTTCCAATAGCTATTGCAATAATTGAAAGTGTCAAAGTCATGCTTGGAACTTACCTGGAACGCATGGATTCAACTTCGGCTTTAAAATCCAAGTGCATCTTTTCTTGTAACTCTTTGATTTCTTTTTGCTTTTGTGCTTCCATTTCTTCAAGCTTCTTTTCAAATGATTTTAGTTCCTCTCGAGTTTTTTCTAATAAGTCTTTAGTACCCTGATGTTCCGATTCTAATTTCTCTACTTCTTTGTTATGTTGAATTTTCAATTGTTCTTGTTCATTTTTCAAAGCATTAATAATGTCATCTTTGTCATTAAGGCATGCTTTGATGTCACTTAATTCTAACTCATGATCAACAGTAAGCCTTTGCGTTTGTTCACGAAACCTTATCGCCGCCTCCTCGTTACTCTTCTCCCAAGCATGAATAACTTCTAAATATTTTCCGGATATATATTTTTTCTGTTCGTCTATCTCATCTTTGAGTTTAACTAATTCATCTTTAATATACATTATGTTAACTTTACACAAGGTACACAGTTTACTTAAAAAGTCTTGTAGCTTTTCAATGTTCAATTTATGAGTGTCCATGTTGTCCTTAAAATTAAAAAAGTTTGTTTATAATATTGATTTATTGATATAGAAGTTGAACACAATCTATAAAATAAAATAATGTACACAAAATCTAAATAATCTAAGTAAAGAAAATAAAATCAGCGAAGCAAATAAAACTAATACAAAGATTATATTTTCGTGGGGCCGGTGAAGACAGGAGCAACAAAAAACGAACTAGTATTAAATCCACCCATAGAGACCTTTTGTTTTACAATTGAAATTTATCGTTTAAACTGCTACAAAAATATAAGACTGATTTTTACAATACAAACCCTTGAAGTTGTATAGAAATGTTTTTATAACTGAAGATATTTTAGGTATATATTTAACAAAAATCAAAATGATTAACTAATTTACTGTATGGTCTTACATAGGTGGAACTATAAGATGTTAGATTATATTCAATTTGCACCTGCCGTTCATCCCGGCCCCATTCCAAGCTGGACGGTAGCGACTCTTCAATATAAAACTCTGAGTTTTCAAACTCCTCCTTCTGTTTCAGTGGACTTTCCACCGTTTCCAATATAAGTGGGAGTGTTCGCACCTCGGTTACGGTTGATACTGCCATCGTATCGGGAGCACAGGTCGTGGACGTGTCGATTTTCTGCTTTTGTGAACCGCTCTGTCTGCTCAACTTCTCAAAATCGCCTGTTTCCGTTTCTGATTCGAAATCTCTGTAAACCAACACATTATTAAACCCGGTAACCAGTAAACTTTTTATATAATATGATTTATATTGTTATATTTTTTATTTTTTATGTTTTTTTATAATTTGTTATATTTTTTATAATTTTTTCCTTAACCGCCGAGTTAAGAGTTAAGTTAAGAGAGAGACCTACAACATGGTAAATTAAATTTTGAAAGAGCTATTACGATTTTTTATGGTTTCGGCAAGGATCATATCAATAATATAGAAGCTTGGCAGTAAACATACATATACTTCCCTTTTGCACTTCCAAACGTTTTAAAATTTACATTGTAAAATTGAAAAATTACGTTACCGAATTTTGAGTTTTTTTTATATTATTTCTACTAGTGCTTTTCTAAATGTCATATAATTTATATTTTACTGTAATAATAAATTAACTACTATAATTTTATATAGATGGCGCTATAATTATTTTCAACCACCATATGGTTTCATTATTAGCGAGGTAATATGAAGTACGCATAACATGTAATTAATTACTTTGCTAGCTGCTTTCAACGTAATTTTTCAATTGGGCCAGCAAATATGTATCTTCCTTTTAATCAATAACCGTTACAGCATTTTAAAGTTCACTGCTGAGCATAGGCCTCCCCGTTGACTTCCATATTTGGCATCATTGATTTATAATAACTCAATGTTTGGCATAGTATTGTAAATAAAAACTTTGAAAACAAATCAAAAAAGATCGATTCTTGAGAAATCGATCTTTTAGACCTCAATTTTTTTTATTGATTCATCAGATTTCGATTCAAATCGATCTTTTGAATACGGAAGTAATCGCCATCCGTAGCTGGTACACTTAAAAGTATTGATGATTCATTCATCGGTTTTTGAATGTTCCGGTACAACCAATCACAAACAATTAACTGAACCTTTTTAACTCGTGATTGGTGTAAATAGCGAATGAGTCGAAAACCGACCGAATCCAGAATGATCTGGATGAGGTGTTTTAGTGGAGCCCGAAATGATCCATTCGAATGATCGATCCGAATGTACCGGTACGCGTGACGAAATGTATTAGAATAAATTTGTCACGAGAAATGAATGATTGACACATGTATAATATACTATCGTCTAGCATCATAGTTCTGCCATGATCTCTCAATTATTGTTTGTATTCTTTTATTTATATTTTACAAAAATCCGAATATTATTGATCCAAATAATAGTTCAGATATACGATACATATAAAAGCAATATCTTACCTATCGAGGTCAACTTGAACGTCAACATCCCTTTCATCATGGTCGGATGCTGATAACCTGGAATAAAGTAAATAATATGATGATGTTTTCTATTTTAAATTTTTTTTTAATTTTTAATAGCTAGTCACCCCAGCTTCGCACGGCATTCCGGACGGAAGTAGTGGTACGTTTTCTATCGACCTGCTGCAAAAAGCTCCTAGATTCGTTTTGCATTTGAATCATTTTGACAAATATTCTTCACGGAGCGATAAGTATCCCCAAATGTTAATCCCAAAATACAGTAAAGTGTTTTACTACTTTTTTATAAGATAGGGTGACAAACGAGCACATAGTCCACCTTACGGTAAGTGGTTGCTGTGGCCCATAGACATCTACATCTATCCTCGATTACGAATCAAAATGCAGATGCGTTGTCACCTTTGAGAACTAAAATGGAATGCCTCGTTTCTAGTAAAATAGTTTCCGGTTCTCTATACTCACCATACTAAACACAGCAGCGTTAAGCTACTATTTCACGCTGGTATTCCGTGAGAGCCTCGTCCTTCCGTGGTCGAGCCGACCCATTAGTGCTACAACTATACATCTTATATAACTGCAGCATGGCTCTACCAGTCAGTCAGTATCACCTTGCTACTGAGTAAAGCTTAAACCTAAGTACGTTTGGGTAACTTTTATATACAACTTTTTGATATAATGAATCTTATGCATAGCATATAAAGTACTATTAAAACACTATAGAAAACAAACTAACCTTTGTTGAAAAAATTTAACTGCGGCTTCCATATCATAGTGGGGCACATCCTGTGCCAATTCTTGAAATGTATTTGAAATAAGTTGCACGTCCTCATCCGTTATTTTTGGAAGGCGGGCGTCGAACGCAGGCGGCGCTTGTGTAGCAAATGTCGGTGGGAGGTCTGACATGCCTGGGAATAAATTCTTAAGAAAATGTCCGTCGAACAACGAATTGAAGTCTTGACGACGATTTACTTCTTCTTCATGGATCTTTTGTAACTTCTCTGCGAGATCTGTCGCCCACTGCAAGTAACATAAAATGTATTCAGACAACAAAGCTTTTTACACATATTACTCTAACACGATAATACCACATTCCATATGAAAATAAAACAACCGACAATATTTGAAATAAAATCATCTATTGTCAATCACAGTTTAAATTTCAATATTTATACTGTGAAACCTTGATATTACAAATCTGAAAGATATTAGAGGAGAATATTTGTTACACCAAGTAATTTATAACAATGAGGTTTGTTACATAGAGTTTAGGTTGGTTAAAAATTCGTTTTAGCAAGGTAAGCAAGCTTATAAATAACGTAAACACATTATAATGAATACCTTACTACACTAGACATTAATTTATTATGATAGTTTGAATTCCTGGATTATCTTAAACTAAATGTGTCTACACCTGTCGAGACATGAATTCTTATAAGAGACGGATTGGTAGAATACTTTATACAGAGGTTAATTATACTTTCTATACATACATATTTTACAATTATTGAAAAATCGCTGTAAAGAGGTTTATATAAGTTATTCGTAATATAAAGGTATACTAACTAGGTCGTAAGCTAACAGAAGCCATCGGACAGGTCATAGAGAATTTCTGCTTAGTTTGGTTCTACCTGCTAAATAATAGGGGTCACGAAAGCGTAGAAAACATCCTTTTGATCATAGAAAAAATTATACAGTGCGGTAAGGATGCAGATGTCAAAATAAGCGATTTTGATGAATTAGATCCTGAAGATAACGAGAATTATATTTTACATTAACTTTTACGGTCAGTTCTAGAGGATTTCTATGAATTTGTTAAATCAAGGGAATCGTTATATTGAGGTTCGTTATACTAAGATTGTACTTTATTTTGTGTTTGTATTTCTACATAGTATAAAAAATTAAAATTGTTTCCTGCCATCTGTATGCTTAGATCTTTTAAACTACACAACGGATTTTGATGCGTTTTATATTAATAAACAGAATGGCTCAAGAGGAAGGTTTTTAGGCATAATTATACACATATAATTCTTTTGTCCGTGTGTTTGAGACTGAACTGACTTCGATGAATTGTTTGCGTGATTAAATTGATTCGAGAGTGGTTTAGATTCAAAATTGGGTACGGTAGGTGGCGCTGTTATCGAGCTCCAGAAATCGGAATCGCGCCGGAACGGATCGCTAGTTTTCTATACACACAAAATTAAAAATTGAATGAATTACGATCAAATTTGGAGCGCTAGTGATAATAAAGAAACCTTGAGATGTGCGGTGGAGAAAGCGCGGCGGCGGGCGACTTCGTGTGCGGCGCGCACGAACACGGCGGGCGCGCGGTGTAGCTGCGCCACGATGCCGAAGTAGCGCGCCAGCCGGTTGAAGCACTGGAACGACAGCATCGCGTGCGCGTCCTGTACCGACATCGAGTTCTCGATCATCAGCACCGCCCTGTCGCCAACCGACCCACACAGTTAATGGCGCCTGCTAACATCACGTTCACCACATGTCGCTAGTTCCAACTGAGGTAAACTTTTTGGTCGCAATAAGCATTAAAAAGTTGCGTTTTAATTATAAGCTTTTCGATTATTTATTTTTTTATAGAAGAGGGGGCAAACGAGCAAACGGCTCACCTGATGTTAAGTGACTACCGCCGCCCATGATCAACCGCAACACCAGAAAAATTGCAGGTGCGTTGCCGGCCCCTTGGGAAGGAGTAAGCTCTTTTCTAGAAGGTCCCTAGGTCGTATTGGTCCAGAAAAATCGCCGGTGGTAGACTATTTCACAGAGAGGTCGTACGCGGAAGAAAACTCCTTTTGCAACGTACAGTGGTGGACCGCCAAGCATCCAGACGGTGTGGATGGTATTAAGACGTTTGCCGCGTAGTGCGTTCACGAAATTTGGCGGCTGAGATTAATCCGAACAATTCCTCAGAGCACTCCCCGTGATAGATGCGATAAAATACGCAAAGAGATGCAACATCCTTTCGTAGCGCCAGTGAATCGAGCCGATCGGAAAGCACTCGGTAGTCGACGATTCGAGCGCTCTGCGCTGGATGCGGTCAAGTGGAAGGAGCTGGTACTGGAGAGCTCCAGCCCAGAGATGGAAACAGTATTCCATGTGTGGCCGAACCTGCGCCTTGTAAAGTTGCAGGGAGTGTGCCGGCATGAAATACTGTCCCGCTCTGCTGAGCACACCAAGATTTTTAGAGGCCGACGCCGAGGATTCCGATACTGGCTGAGGCAACAAGGGGAGTGCGGAGTGAAACTGGGGAAATACAACAAAGGGGTTCTTTTTAGCGGTTAACGCGCAAACTTGTTTCTTCTGAGGGTTAAACTGGACTAGATTTAGTCGCCCCTAATCCGAGACTGAACTTCAACAAAGTCTCGACTTCAGACACAAGTTTGTCCTGGTACTCGGAAACGTTCTCCCGAGAAATATTGGCACGGCCGGTGGAACGCTCAGTGATGCTCATTGATATGCAGAAGAAACAGCGTTGGCGATAGCACGCAGCCTCGTGGAACACCAGCATTAATAGGCTTGTAATCGGAGCTTGCACCGTCTACAACGACCTTGATGCTCCGATCTGCAAGAAAGCTGGTGATTCAATTGCACAATTTCTCGGGAAGCCCATAATAGGAAGGGAGCTTCGAAAGAAGCGCTTTGTGCCAAACCCGATCGAAGACCTTCGCAATGTTCAAACTAACGGCCAATGCCTTCCCCTTGGATTCTACTACCTCCGCCCATCTATGAGTTAGGTAGACCAGAAAATCACCAGCTGATCGACCGCGACGAAAACCGTATTGGCGTTCACTAATCAGCTGGTGATCCTCAAGGTACCTCATGAGCTGGTAGTTTACAATTGACTCCATTGTTTTGGAGCACAAGGAGGTGATGGCGATAGGCTTGAAATTGGACGGATCTGAACTGTCGCCTTTTTTAGGGATCGGGTGGATGAAAGCCGTCTTCCATGATTTTGGGACTATGCCTAGGGAGTAGGAGTACCGGAAAAGACGCGTTAAAACCGGTGCCAACTCTGGAGCACTCGTCCTCAGCACAATTGGGAGGATTCAGTTACGCCCACTCGACTTGTCGGATGTCCAGGAAGAGGAGTGCTTTGCGAACCGAGCGCTGTGTGAACTGCACCGCCGGCATGGGGCTTTCACACCGCGGGATGGTCGGCGGCGTGCACCCCCCGTCATCTAGAGTCGAGTTGGACGCAAAGAAAGAGCCTAGCAGATCGGCTGTCTCCTTTTCGGCATGGGCCAGTGAGTCGTCCTCCCTGTGCAGAGATGAAAGAGATGGCTGACAGAAATTTCCCTGGACAGCCTTGGCGAGAGGCACAGATTCATAGGCAGAATTGGCAAACTAGTTTCTCGCCAATTCTGCCTATGTGCTCTGACTTTGCTTTGGCAATGACCCTTTTGAAGGACCTGGAGGCGAAATTATACTTCTTTTTAGAGCGCTGGTGTTTACATCCCGTTGATGCGTCATCCCAGGCTTGGTAGCACTCCTGCTTATAGCATGGTGCTATTTTACAAGAGCGACCAAACCGTGGGTGAGATTTGCCTTCGATGGGCACCACAGAGGAAGGAATAAAAAGATCCATTTGAAGCTCCAAGCTGATGTGGTACTTCAGGGTGTACCACATCAGCGACAGAGTCAGCAACAACGTTGGGATCATCCGGCGAGAAGCAAACTCGCCCCCAAGGGTAGGATGCAAAGAAAGACTGCATCCTATTCCAAACGGCTGACCTATAGTGCCAAATACAGCGGCAGCCTGAAGAATGCAACCGCAATTTCAGCGTGAGTGGCACCACACTCCGAGCAAGATAATGGTCCGAGGAGCCTAAAGGGGTGGCGACGGAAATCTGATAACCGTCTGGGTGAGAGGTCAGCAGAAGGTCCAACAGGGAAGGTGCATGATCCTCCACATCTGAAATCCGTGCAGGCGAAGTAACCAGTTGTGTCAGACCATATGCCAAGGAAAAATCATGAACAGATCTCCCCGCATGATCGGTTAAACGAGAACTAAGCCACTCGGCGTGGTGGGCGTTAAAATCGCTGAGGATCACGATCTCTGCGGAGGGGATCTGCTGTTGCAAAGAATCTGTAGCCATTTGGACGTGGTCGAAGAGTCGGTCTGTTTCGGCATTACCGCTATGGGACTTATAGAGGCACCCGTAGACGGGCGGATGGTCGTCGCTGTCTACGCGTAGCCACAGGATGGACAGGTCCGAACCTTCAAGACTGCCGAAGCGTCGAGAACAGATGTCCTCTATGACGTATACGCAAACTCCAGCCCAAAGTACAAAGAAGTGTTCCAGTTTGTACCCCGGGTAGGAGAGACACGAAGCATCAGCCGGAGAGGACACCTGCGTCTCGGTCAGAAAGAGCAGAGCCGGCCTCGCCGTCTCGAAATGGTAGTGGACGGCGTTTAGGTTAGAATGAAGTCCCCTGATATTGCAGGAATTCAAAGATAACGAGACCAAGGTGACCGCCTTGGTCTCGTTGCTCGGTTTGCCCCGAGCAGTTGTTGTCTTGAGCGGAATTTTGCCCCCACCCCTAGAATACGCGGGGCAGCCTGAGCACCCACGCTCAGGAGTGGAGTAATTTGGTCGTGGATGCTCAGCGAGGGATTCTCCAGGGGTGCTGGTACCCTCCTGGGGTAGATCATTACTTATTTCCGCTACCATGTTAAGGGGGAGGGGGGATTGGTCCTCCGGCCACCTGCACTCACTAGATAAAACGCGGAAGCTGAGCTTCCACTTTACGTCGGTATTCTGTGAGGTCGTGGTACCACCCCCGTTTGAGCCGGCCCATACGACAGATAGCAGAGCTACCGCGTGGCTCTACCTCTGCTAGTTACTACTGTCACGTATGGCCTGTTGCTGTAAAATACTACCTAGTAGAATGGGCCTCGGTGAAGAGACGTGTTAAAAGGCTTATTGCTGACCCTGATATAATTAAACCAATTTTATCAACCGCAAGCGCAGAGTAGCCAGCCTCTCGATGTGGTCTTATAGGATACACTGTGGGAAGTTTGCCCTTTGACTATCTCATCACTAGGCGGTCGAAGAGACTCTACCATCTTTGTTGTCGATATTCCACGCATTCGACCAAAAAGGTCCGCCTCGTCTTTTGTAACGCGTACAAGAAGAGAGTGGAATTATTTGACGGAATCTGTCATACATTGGTATGACAGATTCCCCCAAATTGTACATGTAATTGTACAATCTATATTTCTTCAAAATAAGAATAAATAGGATTTGTTGTTAAGATAGTAAGATTTGCCATCGAAGCATTCATTACCAATTACCATAAAGTAGGGTTGTAGTCAAGCAATGGATTATAATAAGTAAAAAAAAAAATTATTTTTCTTGAAATTAATAATCTAGGTATTTGATTTGCTAGTGATTATGTATCTTCTGAATGACTTATGCGATTAAGGTCATATTCACACAATATATTTGTGTTTACTGAGATGAAGGTTCATAGGATATCACAGGATGCCAAAGATAACTTAGGTTAGTGTATTATTAGAGAATTTAAAATTTAAAATTCTATAATTATAAACCAAAATTACTCATATTCGAATAAATTAAAAAGTCAGAGTGTGGCTGTATCGTTGACACGGCCGTGAGTTTTACGTGAATACATGTACGTAGCAAAACGACCTCAAAATGGCAACGCTCCCACACCTACAACCACCCACACCCATACCCACAGCTACAACACCAAACTGAATCCCCCGATTTTGAAGATTTCAAGAAAGTGACATCAGTCGAGTTAGAAGTATGGCTAAAAATGACGAGCCATTATCATTAATAAAAACAAGGTTAATACTATGTCAGATTAGGAAAGATGGACAGGACGAAATTTTAATGGTTTCTTGTATGACAGCAGAAAATGTATGATTGTTGACTATCTGAATGTATCATGACATAAAGGGTCGAGTCTAAATATTATATGGCATGTATATGACTGGTATTTAACAGAAAATAGTTAATACAAAAATCAAATAAAACATAATTTATTTACTCACTCCAATCTAGCTTTCAATATATGTGACAGTTCATCCTTCGAATTTGCAATGCGACGTCGAATATCAATTAACACTTGATGTCCATTTAGAAGTTTTTCCAACTGACAACAATGTGACTGTACTAAAGTTGGCAATACTGAAGGATCGCACGCAGAATTTAGTCGCTCACGATACTGGAAATTATTATAACAAACTTTGATTTATTCTATTTTGAATGAATTTTCAATTAAAAAAACATTAATATTACATTATTTTAACAAATTCGCAGATACGAACTCTAATAATGACATCATGTTTATTAAATATTTTTTGTTTCTTCCGTCTTTACAAAGGCATACAAAATCGATGGACATCAGAATATACTTTAAATATTTCTTTGTCGCAAAATATCACACTTAAAAAATATTACCGCCAAAGATATAGTTAATATGTACTCAGGTTATATATAGATAACTAACTTGCTTGTCTTTCTTTCATCTTAATATCTAAATAATTCTGGATACACAATAATTCAAAGACTTAATACTAGTTTTTACGGAATTTATCGCGTATAATATACGCGATAAATTCCGTAAAAACTAGTAATATTTCAATGTGTAGTGTTCGCGTAAATATAAGAAATCATTAATTCAAAGACTACTTATTTTCAGTTATTGTATAATATTGATTGATTTTAACCTGTATCAGAGAAGCAGCTTGATCATGCTGGTCCCGCTCAATTTTCTTAACTTCACTTAAAAGCTGATCGAGACCGTACAAGCGATCTTCAATGCCTTTGATTTGCTTCAGGCCGTGCATGTTAGCATACTCGAGTATGTGATACAACTCTGCTTCTCGTTCCTTGAGTGGTTCTGCGTCGATCTGTTGTAATAATGTTGTTAAATTTTACCATTTTTATTCATTTATAGTGATGTAAAAAGAGTCCATCCCATGGAAATACCAGAATAAGTTCATGCTTTAGATGACGGTATAATTCATTTCATCTACGGTAGACTAGACATAAAATATGAAGTACGGCTTTGGGTCGCAGGATCAATGGTGTGAGGCGTCTAAAGCTATGTTGTGTGTTGTTGTTTATCTGCCACCCAAGCGTGACTATAATGGCAAAGCCTTCCTGTAACAGGAGAGTCCCATGTGCCCAGCAGTGGACCCTTGCGGGCGGATGATAATGTTGCGCGCCACAATTAATGCCTGATACATGGAGACACTAGTGACCACTAGCGCCCTCTAGTATCAAACAGCAGAACTAGGAGTCAAGATCCGTCTAGAAATTTCCATGGAAGAACTTCCTAGAACTATCGACACTTAGTCGGGACCGGTATGTACTCGAACATTCTAGATGTTTCTATATTAGAAGTGATCAGTAGTACAATTGTGTTTTATTATTAGTGTGTTTGAAGTTGTAATTGGTGTTCTGTAATTAAAGTGTCAATTTTGGTAATTCAATCGGCAGGTTCTACAGTCACGAACCCCAAGCTCGTAACAATAATAAAAAAAACTATTATGAAAAGACCTTAAATTTCTAGGACTGTTTGTACATATTGTGATGTAGAGCAGCCCACACGACATATTATGTCTTCTTCCTTGACACCTTTCCATATTACATGGATGTAAGGTTGGAAGGTGTCAAATGAGAAAAGACGTGTTACCCGGACCAGTGACGTAAAATACCCAAACCAGTGACGAAAAGGTGTCAAATGAGAAGAGACGTGTTACCCGGACCAGTGATGTAAAATACCCAAACCAGTGACGAAGAGCAGTGTAATAAATAACAGGCGCAAGGCGTCTGATACTGCTATCGTCAAGCCGTCTGCAAAGCGTGGCGATTATATCATCGGTAGTTTATGAGAGAGGCCCATGTCCAGCAGTAGACTTTTAAGGGCTTAAAATGAGGATGATAATGATGATGATGACCTGGTACAAAACCTGGAGGTTAATATTTTTAACATTCAAAAATATTTCGAAAAATAACTGAAATAGGATTTTTAATTTGGGCTTTTCTTAATAGAAAGAAAAAAATATTTCATTCAATGAGTTCATATGTATTAAGTCAATATTGAAAGCCGTGATGTCTGTGACCTTAAGACATAATTAGATAAAAAATATGAAAACTGATAAAGAAATAGCATTTTAAATGTTCATTATTTTTCAGTAAATCATAATACCGATTTGATACCCACACTTGCACTACTAGACAACTACTAACACTTCAACTTTTAAATTAATACAAGTTACTCTTCAAACCCTTGCTTATCCGATCTATAGCAAGAAAGAATGAGTGAGCGCATCTGTACATACATCATAATCATAAGCTATAAAATTGACAAGCTTCGAGATTATTGAATAAAATTGACCAGGTGAATAATTATCATCAATTTGTAAAAGAAACGAAATTATTTGAATTTAGTATTCAATATGCAATATCACAATGCATGTATTACCGAATTTTATTTTCTGTTATGAATTTTATATATTTACTTTTAAATTATGGATCTAGGATCCCAATCGGACATTTGGTCATTTGGTCAAGACTAATGACGACTCAACTTGTTATGGACTAAATCCCCCTACGCTACTAAATGAATGTGCTTTCCGAGGTACGGAAAACATCGCCAATTTCTTGACTCCGGGCTACTATTCAGAATGTCTTGACAGAGAAACCCAGTGGTAGAATATTGGTCCAACCTTCACGCTTACAATTACTGGATAAGCGAGGCAGTTAAATGCAGAGGCAGTGATATATTAAGTAAGGTAGGTAACATTAATATGTTTAAAAAATATCTGCATATTATTACTTACCAAGGCTAATCCTTTCTCACAGTAGTCTAAAATATCTTGCAACGAGGCTTTATTCCCTTGAGCAAGAATCCAATGCAACAAAGTTGGCTCTTCTTTAGTCTCGTAAGAACTTGCTTTAAATGTAACCCCTTCATCAGACTCCTCAATTTGTTGCATTGCATCTGAAGATTCTGCTCCTTCTTTACTTGTAGATGGATGTTTTTGTTCAAATACTATAATAGAAATAAGTTCACTAAATATTCTTAACATGTGGTAAAAAGCAATAAGGATTTGATAGAATAATCTTTTTTAATAGATATTTAAAAAACTACTTATTACACAAACTTATTTGCAAATACTTATTACACCTACATCTATCACCTATTAAGAATCAAAATGCAATTGCGTTGTCACCGTGAGGACTAAGATGGAATGCCTTGTTTCCAGTAAAAAGGGTCTCCGGTTCTCTACACTCACCATATGAAACACAGCAGCATTGAGCTGCTATTTCACGCTGATATTCTGTGAGAAGGTGTTCCTTCCTCATTCGAGCCAACCTATTCGTGCTAAAACCACAATATAACTCCAACATGGCTCTCTACCATGTTTAAAAATAAATACATTTCATCATACCGATGCATTTATTAAAGTATATCAAATGCTAAACATAGATCTTCCCCATAGAATGGCCTATGGACACTTGACATAGTTACTAGACAAATTGACCACCGTTTTATTATTTTCCGTTGTTATCAAGATGCTGCTACCAATCTCCTGTTCCACTGCCCTCTGTCGGCTCTTACGACACCCAGGGGAAGATGTGCGGTAGTTGGGATCCCTCACAAGCCGCCACTACGCGGCAGTTGATTTATTTACAATAAATTAATTTTAGATATGTGTGTACAGGTATGGAAAAATCGAAGACCAAAGGAGCATATTCTGCTGAGTCGTATTTTTTTAACTTATTTTAGATCATACCTCTTAAACGAAGTAAGCCTTTGTATAACTCAATGATTATCAGTATTTATTCATTAAATAAACTTATCAATTTTATGATTCGCACTCTACCCTTTTAAGTACGATAGTAAGCGCAGGACTAACATACGTATTATATTAATACTAATAATAATAGCGCAGGACGTCTGTGTTGTTTATGATAATAATAATTTAGATACTGCTTATAATGTATAATGATATACCTCAAGTTTTCTAGGTGGACTCATTTTATACCTTATGCAAGAGAGCGGTAGGTACTTACTTAAAAGCATTCCTGCTTTTAAGTAAGTACCTACCGCTCTCTTGCCTACTTCTGACACCAAATAACATTATTTTGTGTTCCGGTCTGGCCACTTTGTAAATTAATTTCACGAATTTAATTTACCAAATAACATTATTTTGTGTTCCGGTCTGGTCGGTCTGGCCACTTTGTAAATTAAATTTCGAGAGGCGAATGGAATCGTCTCAGACGCGGTTCAAAGGGCGAATTCTTACACGGTTTGTGGCGCAAATGTATATGAGACTGTTTTGGCATTAATTACGCCTAAAAAATCTAGTGATGTGACATTCGCGGAAATTGTAACAATTCTTACGAAGCATTATTCCGGAAGGCCAGTATAATTTTTTTATTCCTTTTTAATTTAGGGACTTACGTTATTTTTAACATGTCAGTCACATTGTGCCTTATAACTAAATAACACACTACAATTTATTAAATTACTTACACAAAAATGGACGACACACACGGTCGGTTCAATTGATCATTCCAACTGATCACTTCAAACTAGGACTGTTGATATTTTTCAAAATATCGGATTTTCGATACATCGATAATTATAAATATATCAATATCGAAGTTTTATATATAAGTTTATTGATCGATATATCGAAAATTCGTTTTATATATGGTAGAGCCATGCTGCAGTTATATTAGTAGTATAGTTGTAGCACGAACGGGTCAGCTCGACTGGGGAAGGCACACGCTCTCACAGAATACCAGCTTAAAATAGTAACTCAATGCTGCTGTGTTTCGTATGGTGAGTGTAGAGAACTGGAGACCCTTTTTACTGGAAAAGAGGCATTCCATCTTAGCCCACACGGGTGACAACGCATCCGCATTTTGAATCGTAATCGAGGAAAGATGTAGATGTCTATGGACCACAGCAACTACCATCAGGTGGACTGTGTGCTCGTTTGTCACCCTGTCCTATAAAAAACTCCGATATTTTAAAACACATCAACAGTTCTAGTTTGAACTGATCAGTTGAACTGACCGTGTGTGTCGTCCACTACAGGCTGAGGCACTACATCATAGACCTGAAAGGTGACAACGCATCTGTAGTATCCTTCTTTGGTTTAAGTTGGCTGCAGGTGGACTGTAAGTTCTTTTGTGACAAAAATAATATATAAAAAGTCTCAACCAAGTAATGTTAATCGATAAAAATTTACCATCTTCCTCTGACAACTTGAATGCTTCTACTCCAAAGTCCTGATAGGCTCGGTTTTCTGAACTATTGTCTAACGGTTGATTTATCCTGTAATGATGACCCTCGAAATCCGTCTCCTCGAATACATCGAAAGCAGAGAACCTGTGCGCTTCAGCTTGTAATTGAAGCGCGGGGAGGATTGGAATCTTTTTTAATGATTTTAAAACATCATTGAGGCTGTAGAACAACGACAAACATCGATTAAAGCATTAACAAGACAAATATTACAACAACAACTAACAAAACATTAAAACTACAACTGACTGGAGTAGAAATGTAACATGTTACATGAATTAGCATAAATTTTAGTATAGCAAAGGTGAACTGCTTTAGCATAAGCCTAAGGCCAGGGTTAAGAGTAAGACAGTTTAACTTTTCATTAAATCTGATATAAGTTTGTTTTGTACTTTTAAATACAAAATATCGATATCAATGTTATTGCTGAAAGAAATATTTTATAGGACTTTATAGTTTATGTCAGTCTCGTGCGCGCGCGCTCAACGCATGGTTGTGTGTATCGATTTAAGTGTGTTAGCAGTGACCAAATACCAATTTCGCATTTTATTTGTACAAAAATATTTTGGCACATATTTATCTTAGAGACATAAATATTTTTATACTTACGTATTTAACATTGCATGATATTCTTCCTTCTTTAAACGATGTTTCCTAAATGATTCTTTAAAACTTTTCGATCGTTCACAAAATTCATTAAATATGTCCTCTAAATTAGCGACCACAGCAGCCCAACCCTGCGTAACACATTTTAAATTAAACTTATATGAGCAGAACAACTGATGGATGTACTATATACCAACACTCATTAGCCGGTTGGTCAGCGGGCTACCCTTGATGCTACTGACACCACAGCAATACCCAACGGCACCAATGAAATTTGAAGTGCAGATTAAGGAAAACATCGTGAGAAATTTGACTCAGAAGCATGTCTGAGAAACAAAATGTTTTGAGTACATGTGACATTTGCCAACACTACCTAGAAAATTCTATAGGCAAACATGCTCCATATTTCTTTCAGGTATGAGAGAAAACCCGGTCCCAGCATTGGGAAGTATAATATAAGCAGAAACTTTACTTATTTTGTTATCAAATAGGATATTTAGTGCATAACATTAAAATAAATCACAATATATTAGATATTTAACATGGCGACATAAAAGAACTTTGCAACAAATTTAATTCGAACTTACTTGATGTTGCAGATGTTGTTCAAGAACTAACTGGTCACAACTCCTAGACACATCATGAGCAAGGTCACTGAACTGTTGTGCCAACGTGGCGCATGATATTACTGTATGAACAGTTGGAGGTAAAGAACAGCACATTTCAACGGAAGTCCTTAAGTCTACAATAGATTTTCCTTCAAAAGCGCTGCGACTATCACTTCGAAATGCTCCCGTACTTAATTCCACAATGGGGCTGAGGTCTCCTACCACTAAAAATGAAAAAATGTTTGTTATATATCATGGATTGTGATAAATAGTTATGAATGTGGGTACTTACATAACATTGTTAAGAAATAATTTTAGTTAAGTCAACTAGTTTGTCATTAATTTCGCTACCTAGCACAATACACGTATTTACCTAAATTACGGTGTTTTATTGGATCCAACAGTGGCGACGTAGTATAAAATGTGAAACAATGAAACGAAAATCAGTGAAATTTCACGAATTTAATTTACAAAGTGATAATTGGGACAATTATATAGAACGATTAGTGTACTGTTTTGAGGCGAATGGAATCGTCTCAGACGCGGTACAAAGGGCGAATTCTTACACGGTTTGTGGCGCAAATGTATATGAGACTGTTTTGGCATTAATTACGCCTAAAAAATCTAGTGATATGACATTCGCGAAAATTGTAACAATTCTTACGAAGCATTATAGTCCAAAACCAAACGAGATTTCAGAGTCTTTACAATTTTATAAACATGATCAAAAAGAAAATGAATCAGTATCAGAATATATTGCACATATTATAAAAATAAGTGCGGGGTGCAATTTTACGGACTTGGAACGTATGCTTCGTGACAGACTTGTGTGCGGTATGAGGTATGCTAAAAAAAGACAATTTACAGTATACGGATGTAGTGGATGCCATGCTATCATCTGAAAGTGCAGTGAGGTGAGGGATGTCCGCATGATGCAAAGTGTGACCAGCACTAACTTTGCCATCTCCAGGGATTCAATTTCCACTATTTCACCTGTAACATCATCATACGAGCCGATGGATGTCAATGCCACGAAATCTCAAAATAATATTATATTCTGCTACCGATGTGGCGATCGTCATGGCGGTGTGTGTCGTTACGTAAATGCTGTTTGTAATTTTTGCAAGAAAAAGGGGCATATTGAAAAAAGTTGCACAGCTAAAAGGAAAAGCCGTAGGGGCAATGTGAATTATACACAAGAGTTAGATACACATCTAAAAGGCATTTATAACTTGGACAGTTTGACTTGACGGGTACCGGCATATAAAATAAAACTTCTATTAGATGGTGTGCCAGTGATCATGGAGGTTGACTCTGGGTCTGCTTTCTCAATTTTGAAAGAACACACACGAACGCAGTTACATTCTAGAACTATACTAGATATACTGCCTAATAAGTTACGTACGTGGAACAACTCCCCGGTACAAGTAATGGGACAAGCTACAGTGGAAGTTCAATTTAAAGACATTAAGTGTAATTTGAATATTGTTGTAGCGAAGGGCACGGGCCCAAATCTTATTGGTCGAAACTGGTTTAAAGCATTAGATATTACTTTAAATACTATTAATGTTATTGATATTGATATGGCAGACATTGATAAAGTGCTTAATAAATATAATATAGTTTTCAGAGAAGGGCTTGGTAGATATAGAGGGAACTGTGAACATACAAATTAAGCCTAACACTGTTTCTAAATTTTTAAAAGCTCGACCAGTGTCATTCACGTTAAAAGAAAGGATTGAAAAGAAAATCGATCGTTTAGTGGGGGAGGAGGTACCGCGCCCTTTATCTTTTTCAGAATGGGCGACACCAGTAGTTCCTATAGTAAAGAAAAATGGAAACATACGACTTTGCGGAGACTATCGAAGTACGGTGAATCAAGCTACTGAGTCGGATACGTACCTAATGCCCACGGCTAGTGAAGTTTTTGCAGTTATTGTAGGTGGCTCTTATTACACGACACTTGATTTAGACAGAGCATATACGCAAGTGGTGGTCACAGATGCTACAGCGAAGCTCTTAACTTTAAATACATGTAAAGGATTGTATGAAGGCGTGTCCGGGAATATTTCAACACTTGATGACCGCACTAATAGTCGGTGTACCAGGTGTAGCCGTGCTTATTGATGACATTATCATCAGCGGTCGCACATTGACAGAAATGACTCAACGTCTTGAAACAGTATTGGAGCGCATTGAAAGAGCAGGATTACGTCTTAATAAAGATAAATGTAAATTTGCTAAAAGACGCGTAGAATTTTTAGGTTTTGTAATCGATGCGGATGGTATTCATCCAGCTCAGAGCAAGGTTGAATCGATTCTTAAAACTCCAAAACCTAAAAATATACAACAGTTACAAGCATTTTTAGGCCTCTACAACTTTTATTAGAGGTTCATACCTCACAAAGCAACTATACTTGAACCTCTACATAGATTTCTTGATAAGTCACAAATGAGACAATGGACTGACCGAGAACAAAATAGTTTCGATACTGCCAAGCGTTTACTTTCTTCAGAGTTGACTCTTGTTCATTACGATCTTAATAAGCCATTGGTTCTTACCTGTGATAGCTCTGAATACGGCGTCGGCGCTGTATTGTCACACGTCATGGAGGATGGAACAGAGCGGCCTGTTGCGATGGGCTCTAGAAACTTGCATGCGCATGAGAGACGTTATTCCCAATTGGATAAAGAGGCCACTGCTATCATTTTTGGGGTATTTAAATTTCATAATTACCTGATGGGAAGGTCTTTCACGATAATCACAGACCACAAGCCTTTGCTTGGTATATTTGATCCTCAAAAGCCAATGCCAGCGATCCTGTCACCTTGCTTAACTAGAATTGCGTTAATACTTACGTCACACAACTACAAAATTGTTTATAAGCCAGGTAGAGAAATTGGAAATGCTGATGGTTTAAGTCGATGGCCACAGCCAGTTCCAGATCAACCAGAACAACAGCTTTGTGATGTTTTGCTTATGGCAGAGACACCTGCTGATTTTCCAGTAAATGTGGATCTCATAGCATCAGCAACGAAAAGAGACCGAACTTTATCACGAGTAGGTCACTATATACTAAGCGGTTGGCCGGACAGAGTCACAGACAGTGAAATGCGTCCGTATTGGTTACATCGTACCAAACTCTCATTACATGAGGAATGTATTTTATTTGGTTGCCGCGTAGTGGTGCCGCCACCGCTGGGTGAGCCTTGTCTAGGTGCCTTACATAAGACACACGTTGGTGTCGTGCAAACGAAGGCAAGGCAAGAAGTTACATTTGGTGGCCACAATTGAATCATGACATTGAAGTTTTAGTGGGTGAATGCTCAAAATGTTTAGAAAACAGGCATATGCCCCCTAAAACAAGCTGTGAATGGATAACACCAACTAAACCGTGGTCTCGAATTAATGTAGACTTTGCGGGACCTTTTCAAAATAAGACATTCCCGATTGTCGTCGATGCTTATTCGAGATGGCCAGAGGTTTTTATGGTTAACAATATGACCTCTGGAACATTTATTCGACATTTAAGGGATATGTTTGCAACACATGGATTGTGTGAAACTTTAGTTTCAGATAATGGAACCCCATTTGTATCGACAGAAATGAAAATATTTCTTGAAGCCAATAAAATTAAACATGTCACTACAGCACCTTATCACCCGGCTACCAATGGTTTGGCTGAAAGGATGGTCCAAATCATTAAGGACAAACTACGCAAGATGGATGATGTTCCATGGGATATCAAACTCCCTAACATTTTACTAGGTTTGCGTGTTACACCCTGTACAGCAACTAAAAAGAGTCCAGGAGAACTTTTAATGAACAGACGCCTAAGAACTTTGCTAGATACAATACACCCCGATAATCGCCAGCAAAGAAAGAGAACACAACCAATTATTAGTAACGCTCAAAAAATTAACAGGGAATCAAAGACGGGACAAAATGTAATGTATCGGAATTATGGTAATGGCCCAAGATGGTTACCAGGAACTGTGGTAAATAGAAATGGACCATTTGGTTATGAGATTGCTACGGATGATGATCTTTAGTAAATAGGCATATTGATCAAGTAATTAACAAAAGGCAATCTGACTTGAGTGCAAGAGAGGATGAAGAGATGTCCGAAGAGCAAGATATCACAGTTAATAGTGAACTATTGGACAATGACTTAACAGAGGAAGTAACTGACTATAACTTAGGGAAAGATAAGACCAATAATGATGTAAGAGAAGAGACTATTGAAATACCTAGTCAGGATAAATGGGCGGAAATGTTAGGTATATCAACTAATACGAAAATAATTTATTCTGGGGGAAAAATTAGGAATAAAATGAATGTTCATTCTAAGTCACCATGTGAGAGACGTAATAATTTTATAGCTTAAGTTAACCTGTTTTAATATAAATATATATTTAGTGTATTAGATTATGTTAAGTATTAGAAGTTGATTATTGAGTTAAAAATTAATATTGTATGTACATGCTTGGGGGAAAGGTATGTTATATATCATGGATTGTGATAAATAGTTATGAATGTGGGTACTTACATAATATTGTTAAGAAATAATGTTAGTTTGTCATTAGTTTTGCTACCTAGCACAATACACATATTTACCTAAATTACGGTGTTTTATTGGATCTAACAATGTTAAACTAAAATTATAACACATAAGGTTAATCAATGAAAAGTCAAATCACTATTATTTAAGTGGCCAAGCCTTTGCTCGAGCCATTATAAGATTACCCCTTGATTTTCTGGCGATTACAGTGTACCTTTATTTCAATGCAAGTGAGAAATTTTAGCGAATATGTGTCAACCAAGGTATTCATTTACTTAAGTTATGTTGCCACGTGAGGCAGTTCGCTTATGAAGGCTAATTCATCAGCAATTGGAAAAGCCCAAAACTTTGTTTCGAGACATAGCATCCTTGCATCATCGGCTGTTCAGCCAAAAAAAGAACAACCAGGTAGTAACGGAATTAAAACCAGTATCAATTTCTAAGACTGAGAGAAGCAGTGCCAAGTCTCAGTTTTCCGTTTCTTTAATTGGTTACTCGTTTGCTTACGTTTCAAGCTAAACCGAAACCATGCTCAGCTTCTTGGCACGCACTTACGCAAACCTAACTTCTTTTTTAACTTTCTTCTTTCTTTCTTTATAAGTAAAAGTACTTTATCGGACGATGTTCATGATTCCATCAACCATCCATTATTTCCTCAGATTTCCTCATTGGGAGAATTTCGCCATAGTTGTCACGCTTGGGCTGACCGGGTGGGCAACTGCAGATTTTTATAATTTTGAGTTATCAAGAAGATGCCGCCTGTCCATCATTGTCATTTTGTGGTACCGCCAATAATGTATATATCTCGACCGCCACTATACGGTACTTGACACACAGTTTTGGTACATGGTTAGTTCTACCCATACTTCGAACACCTCGACCGCAATACCAAACAGTATTTGACACACGGTTTGGTACGCTTAGTTCTGCCCATAGCTGATACAGCTCGACCGCCACTATAAGGCACTAGACAGACGGTTTTGGTACATAGTTATTTCGGCCCATAGTGAATATACCTCGACAGCCACTATACGGTATTTGACACCCGGTTTTGGTACAGTTAATTCTGCCCATAGTGGATATACCTCGATGCCACTGTACAGTGTTTGACACACGGTTTTGATACAGTTAATTTTCAGTTCGGTCAAAATAGACATTTAATATTAAAATAATTCGCAAACACTGAAAATTGTTACGAATGTTGAGAACACTGTTATAAATTAAATGTAAAATGTTATAGGATTCAAAATTTTTGGTATTTAACACTGGGTTAGTTCTGCCCAGTGGATATACCTCGACCGCCACTATATAGAATTTGACACACGGTTTCGGTACAGTTAATTCTGCCCATAGTGGTTATACCTCGACACCACTGTACAGTGTTTGACACACGGTTTTGGTACAGTTAATTTTCAGTTTGGTCAAAATAGACATTTAATATTAAAATAATTCGCAAACACTGAAAATTGTTACGAATGTTGAGAACACTGTTATAAATTAAATGTAAAATGTTATAGGATTCATAATTTTTGGTATTTAACACTGGGTTAGTTCTGCCCAGTGGATATACCTCGACCGCCACTATATAGAATTTGACACACGGTTTCGGTACAGTTAATTCTGCCCATAGTGGTTATACCTCGACACCACTGTACAGTGTTTGACACACGGTTTTGGTACAGTTAATTTTCAGTTTGGTCAAAATAGACATTTAATATTAAAATAATTCGCAAACACTGAAAATTGTTACGAATGTTGGGAACACTGTTATAAATTAAATGTAAAATGTTACAAGATTCTTAATTTTTGGTATTTGACACTGGGATAGTCCTGCCCAGTGGATATACCCCGACCGTCACTATACTTTATTTGACACACGGTTAATTCTGTCCACAATGAATATATCTCGACTGCCACTATATGGTATTTGACACACGGGTTTAGTACACGGTTATTGATTGCAAATGATTAAAGATGCATATGTGTGCGTGAGTGCCTGTTCTTACAATTTGTTGAGCATGGTTTAGGGGTCACTTGAAATATACGTGTTGGTCCATCTATCGTCATCATCGGTCTATCATTGCTATTTTGAGAATGATAACTATTATCAATGAACTATTATCAGTTTAACTTTCTGGCAGTGCAGAAACATGATTGGCAAATGATGGGGTTTAACGCCAAAAATTATACTGTGGCTGTACAAAACTGTAATTCGGCCCATGATCACATACGGCTCTCTGGTATGGTGGACCAAAACCAATGAAGCCACCACTATACAAAAGCTTCAGCGTTGCCAGAGATTAGTATTGCTGCCACGGGCTGCATAAGGACTACACCCACAGCAGCTTTGGAGGCTATGCTGGAGCTAACACCGCTTCATCTACATATACAACAAGAAGCAACTTTAGCTGCCATTAGACTCAAGACCCTAAATCTTTTAAGTAAGAGTAGAATCCCCCATACAGATATAATCGATAGAATTTACTCAAAAATTCCTATCTTACAAGCCAAATATGATAGGATCCCAAAACAATTTGTATTTGATAAGAAGTACAGGATACAAATGAAGGAAACTGACCATCTGTAAGGATTGGGTCCAAGAGAGCTCAAAGATTTCATGGATGGCTCTAAGACAAATGAAGGTGTGGGGTCTGGGGCTTTCTCTGAAGACCTTAATATCCCACATATGCACACCGCTGGGTACCCACAACACAGTCTTCCAGGCTGAATGCATGGGTATCATCCAAGCGGCCATAGCAATAGATGCTAGGAAGGTGAAAGACTTCTCCATCAGAATACTGACCAACAGTATGGCGGTACTACAAGCTCTCAGTTGCAATGTGACGAACTCGGGACTGATATACGAGTACTATCAACGATTGAATGAGGTATGTAAGCAATACAATGTGACTCCGCAATGGATCAAGGGACACAGTGGATCTAGAGGCAACGATGCATCAGATGAATTGGCCAGAAGGGGATCGGGCCTAGCAACTATAGGGCCGGAACCAATAATACCAATCCCCTTTGGCTACGTTCATTCACTGGTACGTAGATACTTTAATAATTTACATGCTCAGCTTTGGAAAAATTTAGTAGACTGTAGACAAGCTAGGGAGGCCCTACCTGAAATAAACAGTCGTCTAACCAAGGTTCTAATGAGACCGAACAAGTCACAGATCAGGATAGTAACAAGTGATATCACAGGATATAGCTCTTTTAACAAACATTTGTTCACCATAGGTATTACTGACAGCCCCCTGTGCAGGGGAGGGGGAGAGGAAGAAACGGCGTCTAACGTGTTGCTGACATGTCCATTGCAGTTGCAGAAGTTGCTTGCAACATCAGGGGACTGCTGAGCTTCTTCGGGGAGATATCATGGCTCGAATAAGCATATTATTTCTGCCCACACGTAAAATACGCGCTTAGACGTGGAGTTGCGGAAAACAGCCCGTCGTAAACTAAAGTAAACTATTGTCAAGTAATTTTTTTAACTTCCCGCTAAGAAAATTGAAATTTTTCAAAAATAGGGAAGTTATTGGTGTCACCCCGATTTTCGAAAATCGAGTTTTCATCAGATCTCGACATTTTGAGATCGAAGTTGTTTACGTATGCGCGGGCGTGCGGGCGATATGGGGTGATACGTTTGCAAGTTCACTTCACATTTCAATGTTTATGTTTGTTTTTGTTGTCAAATTACGACGAAGTAAATAATGCTATAGCTAAGTTAGTCAATTGGTTTAATGTTAATAATTTGCATTTGAATGGAACTAAAACTAAATGTATGAAATTCGTAACTCCTAATGTTAAACATGTCAATACTAATGTAATTTTAAATGGGGAGGAACTGAGTCTTGTTGATACCTCCATTTTTCTTGGAATCACACTGGACGCAAAGCTTCAATGGCTCCCCCATATATCAAAACTAGCTAGCAGACTTAGTTCTGCAGCATATGCTGTAAAAAAGATTAGAACTCTTACCAGTGTTGAAACAGCTAGAATAGTTATATAATTTAGTATATACTTTAGTTATTTCCATAGCATTATGTCGTACGGTATTTTGCTATGGGGACACGCGACTGACACTGAAATTATATTTATTTTACAGAAGAGGGCCATTAGAGCAATATATAATTTAAAACCAAAAGAGTCACTGAGACAAAAATTTAAGGAAATTAATATATTAACTCTGGCCTCTCAATACATTTATGAAAATGTAATGTACGTACACAAAAATAGAAGTAGTTTTGCGAAAATAAGTGATATTCATTCTTTAAATACTAGGAGCAGACACAAACTGGTAGTACCAGTTACTCGACTCCACTGAGTCAGTAATTCATTCTTGGGGCGATGTATACGCTTTTACAACAAAATCCCAGAAAATATACAAAATTAGTCATACACAAAGTTCAAAAATGTTATTAAACTAAGTTTGTATAAAAAGGGTTATTATAATATTAAGGAATTTATAGATGATAATAACCCCTGGGAAGGGTAATCGCTACCAAGCTATTACTAATTTGTCTTGTGTTGTTGATTGTAAACATGATTGTAAGCTATTATTAAAAAAAATAGTCCCGCTGGGTTTCTTGCTGGTTCTTCCCAGGACAGAGGTTTTTTTTGCGAACCAGTGGTAAATTAAAAAGTGACTTTCAATAAGTATTTTTATAATCTACATTGAATAAAAAAGTTTCTATTTCTATTTCTATTGTGTCTGTTGAAAGTTTATGCTTTTTCAAAGATTTTTAGTTACAACCGAGACTAACTTTCGAAGACCATGTGAGCAAATTGCTCGAAGAGGGGAGGGTCAAGAGTACTCGGATACCTAGACGTGCATGTATGAAGAAGTTAATGAACCTGAAAGAAGCGAAAGGGGTATGTAAGGATCGTGACACTTGGCGATCTGTTCTCTCTGGCTACCCCGTTAGGGATTGTGCGTGACGATAAGTAAGTAAGTAAGAGTAAGTTTAGTTACAATGGGAGGATAATAGTGTTCCCCTTGATGAATTGAAGTGTGTTAAAATGCTAATCGGCGAGGAAAGGTAAAATCTTTAAAAATGAAATTTTAATTCAATAAACATTTCTTCATACTTTAATAGGTACAGAACTCTTTAGTAATAAAGTTTAGTTAAGCTAGGTGTATTTAAAGGTTTAATAATTCAATATTTACATTACTATATGAGTTAAAAATATCATTTTGAAGGGCAGCATGAAATATGAGATACCTAGGTATAACTTTAATTTTATAGCAAATAATTGCTACAATCTTTTTTTAATGTGAAGCCTAAATTTTAATGTAATAAGTCAAAAGAATACATGTATTGAGGTTTTTAAAGAATATTTCCCTTAGTCCTTCAGTATATAAAATTTTAATAGCAACATCTACTTAGGTGAAGTCATTTTGTGGAACGAAAATTGATTGATTCTCATGGTGGTACGTAAACACACTATCAGCTAATTTAATAATTTTATATTTATATTACCATATGAGTTAGAAATATCATTTTGTACGGTTAATTAAAATTGAAAATGAGTAATTATATAATAAACAGTCATTATTTTATGGTACAAAAATTTGTAATGTTTTATCTTTTCATTATACCATATCTAATTCCTGTCGTAATCTGTTCTTCTATGCATATAACTTAAACAAAATAATTTCGATGTTTCACATATATGCCAGGCGTCCCTTTTTTTTTGTACATTGTTTGTACTTTGTTCATGCTTTTCTTTTGTTCATCTATTGTATTGTATGTAAATGTCTTTTTCTTTCGCTCAAGCAAACCCAAACGGCTCCACAAAAAGGTATGCAATTGCTGATATATCATACAATCTATCTTACGGTAGTATGCCTTTTGTGTACTTTGTTAAACACGTCCTTGACAGTACTGAATATGAAACTGAAGAGTGAAGACAAATCAAGATTGGTGTATTTTTATAAAACTGCTAAAAACAACAAAACAAAATCTTGCCCTAGTTTGGAGCCCTAACTTCGCCACTGATGCTACTGCCAATTTTTTGGTTTTATTTCCTCCATTGTCTCTTACAAAATCTATGGGATGTCATGGGATAGTGGATATTCTTATACCACCACTACACAGTTAATATTGTTAATAATATATCAAATTAAAAATTGCGAATTATTATAGAGACTGTTAGATTAACTTATATACAGTAATATGTCATCTGTGTAACAACAATACTCACTTGATTGTTTTATTCTACTATCTTTGACTGAAGGTTTGCTAAACATATATATGGGATTAGTATCTGTTCCAGCACTGTATGATGAAACCATATGATCAGATTGCAGAACTTCACCCCCACTTACAAGGAGAACAAGAGAAGTTGCTGAAATTTTGGTTTTCCTCTCTATTGCAGCTTTTAAACTGGCCACACTGCAAATAACATTTTAAAATGTAATATATTCTTGTTATATCATTGGATGACAAACGAGGACACAGTACACCTGATGGTAAGTGGATGCTGTGGCCCACAGACATCCACACTTATCCTCAATTAAGAATCGAAATGCAAATGCATTTTCATCCCTGAGGACTAAGATGGAATGCCTCGATTCCAGTAAAAATGGTGTCCAGTTCCTACACTCACCATATGAAACACAGCATTATTACACTGCTATTTTACGCTGGTGTTCTGTGATTATGTGGTCCTACGTCGGTCGAGCCGACCTATTCACGCTACAACTATAATATAGCTGCAGCATGGCTCTTCCAAATAAATAATAATAAACACACAAAACGTTCTATACATGGTAGAGCCATGCTACATATTAGAAGTATAGTTGTAGCATGAATGGGTCGGCTCGACCGGGGAAGGACCACACTCTCACAGAATGCCAGCGTAAAATAGTAACTCAATGCTGCTGTTTTTCCTATGGTGAATGTAGAGAACTGGAGACCCTTTTTACTGGAAAAGAGGCATTCCATCTTAGTCCTCATGGGTGACAATGCATCTCATTTGAATCATAATCGAGGATGGATGATGTCTATGGGCCACAGCAACTACCATCAGGTGGACTGTGTGCTCGTTTGTCACCCCATACTATAAGAAAAAAAAAACTAATTTTAATTTAATGGATATCATAAGATTTAATTTTCAATGAATTTAATTTCTTGATGTTTAAAGTGCTTTGCAGCACAAGTATATCAGGGGGGGGGGGGGGAAATAAATTGAATGTTCCAACACCATACTTAACTAGGATTAACTTTAGAAATGCTAAAGTTAATCCTAGTTAAGTATGGTGTATTGAATATTAAGAATATGTTTAGGAGTCAAATTAAAATACAATTCCAAGCCAATGACATTGGCATTAGAACATTAAGCACCACAAAATCTGTACAATTAGTTTTATTCCATGTATCATAGTCACATAAACCTAAAAATTCACTGGGTATGTTCCGAAATACAACACAGTACACTGATAAATGCTAATGACGTCATCAATTGACACTATATTGTACTGGCATGCCGCCGCCATATTTCGTCGGATATCCGGCCACAATAAATCAATTTTTAATTGTGTGTACGCTGAATGAAGCATGCCAGAATTTGTTTCTATTTATTCAAATACAAAAAATTATAGAATAATTGCTGGTATATCCATTAGGAGGATATAATGATTTTTGGATCACAAAATGACAAAATAATCGCCAACACTTTTCTAAATGGCGCAAAAGTATGACGTCATATACTGTCCAATGTTTTGGAACGAATCACCAGTATAGCGTCGATTCATGACGTCATTTGCATTGGACAGTACACTGCGTTGTATTTCGGAACATACCCACTATAACATCCTAAAATTAGGCCATATAAATTTCATTAAATACAACATTTTACTAACCTTTGGAGTGTAAGGTTCATATCATATGTGGTCATTTGACCAGCATCCACATGGAAAACATACAACATGTTGACAGTTATTAGAAGTAAATCATAAACAATAACACAAACTAGTCCAACCTCATATTATTATTTAAATGGGTGTATTATGCTGTAACAAATTTAAAAAAAAATATTATTTTCTGCAAACTTTTGTTTTAAAAAGAACTAGGGGCAAGTTAACACTGCAAATGTATTACTAGAACCTAAAATGATAACCATATGATAACTACGCGTAACTTTACCATAAACAGTCCTCTTTATCGTTGTGACCTCATAAAACTAATGAATTATTTCATATATGATGGTCTCTTTGTTATATAAGAATTAAAGAACAATGGAATTTTAATATTAGAACAATATAATACCTGTCTGAAATGTTATTCGAATAAAGAGAAAGAAAATCCACTGATTACATTTTATAAACAACAACTCAAAATAAACAATAACGCCACGGCAAATATTCTAAATATTTATTACTGTTTAAATAATATGGAATTAAACTATGTTCACTATTACTTGGAACATAAATAAATTTGCAGAAGTATGGCTATCAAAATGAAACGTGTTTTTTTGCGTTTGGACAACAAAGATTTGTGGATTTGATATGCACTTACACAAACAAAATTGAGGTTTCAACATTTAAATTGAGCATTACGTAGAGTCAATCCATTGTGATAAACGTGAAAATTTTATATTATTATGTAACCAAAATAAAATAATTTAGACAAAAATAAACGCTAAATTTACTGAACAATAGTTAATATTTTAATCTCTTAGGTCAATACCACTCTACATTGCTCTCTTTACTCACAGATAACTATATACTAGTCTTTACTGACAGATACAGTGTACAGTGTGACCACTGACCATCACAAAAATTGGGAATCTATAGTAATGGTGGTTAATATAGCGTATAGCGCCATATAATAGCGCGCTATCTCTCCATAGCGCATAGCGCGTGTTTTGTAAAGCTGAGAATAAATTATCGGACTCGTCCGTCAGCCGCGGCTGACAGACGCGGCTTAGCGGTGTGCACGGTAGCTGAGACGGCGTCCTCGGACGCCTCGCTTCGGTCATTCCAGAAAGGTTTTGTCAATCGAGAAACATGACAAACAGTGACAGCGAGGACGAATTTATAAAGTTAGCGGCAGCTGCTTTATGTCGTCCTCCAAAAAATAGGGGATCCAAACACTCCTTGTCCATGATATTAATGTAAAACGACTCGAGTATGATGAATTTCATACATTGTATCCAGACTTACAAAAAGATGATAAACGTTAAAAATTGTACTTATGAATGTACTAATATGTACTTGTAAATATAGGCACTCGTAGCCATGAACACATTCAATTAATTTTTTTTTCATTACACATCATGTTGCGAGCGCAGTTAATTCGCTTGTGACACTCGAAACGTCCGCGGACAGTGTGAACGGGGCACGGGACGCGCACCAAACATCCAGGCGGCCAGATTCTGTTCGGACGTCCGAACGCTCAAGAGCGACGCAAGGTCATGTCCGCGTCTTACGGCCGATAGTTTGCACAGTGTAGTATTAAATGTACTGGCTAGATCTCAATAAGCCGCGGCTGTCAGCCGCGTCCGTCAGCCGCGTCCGATTATTTGTTCTCAGCTTAAGTAGTCGCCATGACGCTATGGCGCTATGGCACTTTGGCGCTAAGGCGCTTTGGCGCTATTAAGCATTAATATCTAGCGGCAACTAGTTCTAGCAAGCAACAGCGCTGTTGGGAGTGGATCAGTGGACGTCTGACGTAAATTTGTTCTAGTAGCACGCTAATCATCGCGCAACCGTTTGTTGCGCAAAATGTTTTTAAATGTAAATAAAATATAGATACAAAAGTATATATAATAGTGTATGTAAATAGTTGATATTTGTATAAACAATCAATAAACTTTGAAATACACCTTTAATTTATTTATAATTTATATTAAGGTTAAAATAACCCTTGCATCGAATATAATAAATTATAATTTATTTTATTTTGTTTTAAAAAGTATATGCCTTAAAAATATTTTTAGTACAATTGAAAGTCAGTTCGTTCATTGGTTTTTATTTATCGTTTTATTTTATTTTAGTATAAAATGCGACTTCTTACGAAATAATGTTTCTGTATAGTATCGTGGTATATCCAACGAACGACATGTAATGTAACGTGCTACGAGATATAGCGTGCTGTAAAACTTAACGCGCTTGCCGGCCTCCTACACGCTTTCATATAAATAGCGCGCTGATAGTAGTTTTGAACAACTTTAATCTATAGCACTGACTGAAAATCTACCAGAATTTCTAACAGTCTCAAAATTACAGGAAAGATGCTATTGCTATTAGTAACGAAAAAGCACTCGCGCTGATTATTTCTCTCACTGTTAATAACTTGAATTTCAAGTTACCATGGTTTGATGTGCAGTAACAACTCATAAAAACGATTTTTTATAAAATAAAGGTTTCAAAAGAACATACTGTCCACCTGATGGTAAGTGGATGCTGTAGCCCATAGACATCTACATCTATCCTCGATTAAGAATTAAAAATGAAGGTGCATTGCTATACGTGAGTACTGAGGACTAAGATGGAATACCACGTTTCCAATAAAAAGTTTCTCCAGTTATCTACATTCGCCATACAAAAAATAGGAGCCTTGAGCCACAAGTATGGGTGCGTAAACATAACTATGTATATTTTGTTGTGTGGAACTACCTCGCAGTTGTTTGAATTTTTCTTTTGTTTTTATAATTGTTTAATGTATTTTTAATAACCTTGGCTATAATTTTAATTTGTTAAAAACTCAAATGGGCTCTGCCTGAAATAAATAAATAAAATAAGTAAGCTGTTACTTTACGATTTACGCAAATGTGTCGTCTCGATCGGAGAAGGACTCTGTGCTACAACTAATATAGCTGCAGGGTAGCAGGGTAGGTAGGTATGATTCACAGAAGCAAACTTAGAAAAATAATGATATTTATTTACATCTGTACCGTAAAGCCTGGTGAATATGCTGTTTTTCTGAGGACTTAAAATTCTAGGTCCTATTTTCAAACAAATAACATACTCTCAGACTGGGCTTCGATGTCAAATGAGACATTTTATTCTTCTTAACCCGTCCCAGCCGTTATTTATATAACTTAGAAACATAGCCAACACTCTTGGCAGATGGGCACCAGCATGTACCAGATGTTCAAGCCCATCATGCCCTGGTGATTTACGTCTAGTCATAGAATTTATTACTTCAGAAACTTCTTTGGCAGAGATCCTTACACACGATCCACCTGCAAACGTCCACCATCGATTAATCGCGATGACGGACCCCGCGGTGACTCTACTTTAAAATGCTCTTTAAATAGATTGGCTACGTCTCCAAGTTGGTTGTGACCCCGAATATTAGCGGGAAGGCTCGACTTGGGATTCAGTTTATTCGTAAGTTTCCAGAATTCTTTAAATTTCTTTTGCGAATGACTTGATGCGATCTTATCCATTCTTAATTGCTCTGCGTGATTTTGACACCATTTTAACTTTGACTTGAAATTCCGTCTTGTTTCACACATTTTATTATAATAATAACCCGAAGATGGCTTACCGTATAAAACCCACGTTTGAAAGGCAAGTCGAGCCTCCCCGTGGGCATCTCTAACGTGTTTATTACACCCCACAACATATTTCTTATTCTTTTTCTTATTACAACTGGCCTGAGCTGATTCTCTAAGAATAGTAACAATATTACTGTACATAATATCTAAAATTAATTTGTGATTATCATTAATACATATATTATTACAACAATTCATAAACTCTTGTGGAAATTTTACGTCTTTTAATTTAGAGTGACACAATGTTTTATAAGTTTCTATTTGGTTATTATTTCTGACACTCCAAATTATTTTATTATTACAGAAATAGCTTACCACACTTTTTGATCTCAATAAGTTAATATTGCACTCGATCAGCAATGGAACATGATCCGACCAGTAGGTATCATACAGTACAGTGACCAGCGCCGACAACCGTGCGCATCACTAGTGTAAGTGTAGCTGCCCGCTGGGAGGATCTCTAAATCAACACAAATCAACTGCTGATCCGTGAAAAAATGTATCAGTTCGTTACAAAATAATGTACCGGGATGCGAATTAAAGTCACCTAACGCAAATACAGAGTCGACATTTTCATTTTCAATAATAGCACTTATCTCGCTCATGCACGATGTAAATTCTATTAAATTGTCTACTGAATCCGTTGGCATATAAACCGAGAATATTATGTAAGTTCGATTACTATGGAACACTTTAATTGCTGTAAGACGCGCACTACCACACCGATTCGACCACACTGACACAATCAAACGCATTTTTCCTTCACAAGAGGGCCACACCACCATAGGGTCTGCCTGCCTGTGAGTATATATCTTAGGGTTGCACTGCTGGGAATATATAGATAGATAGGCCAACTATGAACATCTTTGTGCGGACTATTAGTAGGATTAACTGGACTAAATCTAGTCCAGTTCAATCCCCAGAAGACTCAAGTTGGCGGGTGCATCATTCATCATCATCATTACTGCCCTTCACAAATCCACTGCTAAACATAGGTCTCCCAACAAAGAATGCCACAAAGCACGGTTCTGAGCCACCTGCATCCATCGACTTCCTGCATGTCTTACCAGGTAGTCACTCCATCTAGTGGGTGGTTGCCCTACACTACGCCTACCGGTACGAGATTGCCACTCGAGAACCTTTTTTCCCCATCGGTTGCCGGTTCTTTTAGCTATATGGCCGGCCCATTTCCACTTCAGTTTACTAATCCGTTGGGCTATGTCGGTCACTCTGGTTTTACTGCGGATATCCTCATTTCTGAGTCTATCACGCTGAGAAACTCCAATCATAGCCCTCCCCATAGCTCGCTAAGCCACCTTGAGCGTCCTCATACGGCCAGCAGTGAAGGACCACGTCTTAGATCCGTAAGTCATCACTGGCAACACGCACTGGTTATACACTTTAGTTTTCAGAGATTGAGGTACACCTGACGAGAAGATGTGTCGTAATTTCCCGAACGCTGCCCAGCCGAGTTGAATCCGTCGATTGACCTCTCGGTCGAAATCGGACTTACCTAGTCGGACTATTTGTCCCAGGTAAACGTACTCGTCAACAACTTCGAGCATAGTACTCCCAACAACTACCGGCATAGGTGTAACATGGACATTAAACATGATCTTTGTTTTGTCCATATTCATCTTAAGACCTATCCGTTGGGAGACACTATTGAGGTCATTGAGCATAGTGCTAAGGTCCTCCAGCGATTCTGCCATAAGGACTATATCGTCGGCAAATCGAAGGTGAGTGATGTACTCGCCATTGATGTTAATACCGTATCCTTTCCAGTCCAGTAGCTTGAAAACGTCTTCCAACGCAGCGGTGAAGAGTTTCGGGGATATAACATCACCCTGTCTTACACCTCTCTGCAGTTGGATAGGTTTCGAACTCTGGTTCTGTACTCGGATAGCCATCGTAGCCCTACTGTACAAATACTTCAGCACTTCGATATACCGACAGTCAACTTGGCACCGCTGAAGGGACTGTAGCACCGCCCAAATTTCGACGGAATCAAAGGCCTTCTCATAGTCCACATATGCCAGGCAAAGTGGCAGATTGTACTCTTCGGTATATAAGACGTATTCATCAGTAAAAAAACTCAGGTGTTGTTAGTAATGGCTGTGATAGTGGTAGTGGGCAGTGGAAGCGACTGTGGAGTTGATGGTGGTAGTGGTGGTGGTGATGCTGGTCGTGGTTGTGGTATTGGTGGCGGTGGTGTTGGTGGTGGTCCACTACTCACCACCATCAACCATACTACAAGCACCACCACCAACACCAGCACCACTTCCATTAACACCACCTTCACCACTGTTTGGCAATTGTTTTATTTTCTCTCGAATTTTCATACGTACTGTACAACTGTTAAGCATTAATTATACAGAACATTTACTAATAAGTAATTTATTAATTACTTAAATAAATCTATAATGTCTTATTTTATCTCTAAACTTAGCGCTAATTATAAAACGAATAAAAAAAATTGGTTGATCCTGCAGGCCATCCCTGGAACTTCCCGCTAATTTCAAATGCAAAGCGCTCCAAATTTCACCAAATTATATTGCAAAATCTCGAAGTTATGTTTAAAAAAAAAACGTTTTTTTTCAAGTTTTTCTCCTTCGATATCTCACGAATGCTCACGAACGAATGAACCGATTTTTATTTCCAAACGGAATTCGACGTCATTTTTTGAGGTTATTAGCTTTTGAAATAGATCACTAAAGCCGTTTAAAAGTTATTCAAAAAAAAAACAGATTTTCAAAATTTTTATTTTTGAGATTTCTCAAAATCTACTTGTCCGAATCAGTTCATATTATTACCAAATCTATTCCACAGAGATCTTTAGAACGCCGCAAACTGCATGTCAATCGATCAAGACGTTCAAAATTGAAATAATACTAGTTTTTACGGAATTTATCGCGTATATTTAACTATAAATACCCGACGTTTCGAGCGCTTTACAGCACCCATGATCACGGTGGAGACTGAGATGTTCAACGTCCAAATGTCACCGTTAACAGCGGTTACCATAGATAAAAATTTAACTTGTATTGTGTGTATTCTATGGTAACCGCTGTTAACTATGACATTTGGACGTTGAACATCTCAGTCACCCCATGACCATGGGTGCTGTAAGGCGATCGAAACGTCGGGTATTTATAGTTAAATATACGCGATAAATTCCGTAAAAACTAGTATTATTTCAATGTGTAGTGTTCGCGTAAATATAAGAAATCATTAAGACGTTCAAAAGTTATGAAAAGTTTACATACTTACACACACACACACACACACACACACACACACACACACGCACGCGCACGCTCACTCGCACGCACGCATATATGAATGCATGCACGCACGCACGAGCGCACGCACGCACGCACGTACATACATACACACACACACGCGCACGCACGCAAGCACACACGCACGAACGTGCGCACACGCACACGCACACGCACACGCTCACGTACACGCACACGCTCACGCTCACGCTCACGCACACGCACACGCACACGCACACGCTCACGCTCACGCACACGCACACGCACACGCTCACTCTCACGCTCACGCTTATGGAATTTATAATTGCTTACGGTCGCGACCACAAATGAAAAAAATAAAAAAACTGACATTTGACATTAAGACTATGGTATTGCCACATCCAAATGAACTAAATAATGTTGTCTACTGTTGAAAAATTTTTTCATTTTCATTTTTCGTTTTAAAACCATAATGCTATATAATTTTTTATGCAATTTTTTCGTCTTCCAGGTTGATAGTAGTACTGGGCATTTTATTCGGAAACACTTTTAAAAAACAGTTTGTCAAAGAAAAACAAACGAACAGTTTCGCGAAGATCCAACATTAGGTTTAAAAATGAACGAAATTAATACAATTCTACATTTCATTTCATTCTCGGAACTGTCTCAATCGCAAAACGTTTACAAACTACATGCTCCTTTGGTAGGTTCATAGGTTGGATCTAAGTTAATACTCTATTACTATTGCTTTATGAACTATTGTCGTATAAACAGAAAACAGTTATAGTAACAACTTTTGATTTGATGTTACGATTAAAGCTAAAATAAATCTTATTTATATCTATACACAATTCAAATTTGGTTGTAAACGGTTGAACAAAAACGAACGGACCGAGTAAAAACGGTATTTTTCGGCTTTCTCTTATTTTTTTATGTAACGGTCAGCTTGGTCAAACGTACGTTTTTTGTTTTAAAATTTAAATCAGTTTCAGTTGTCGTCAAGTAACGCTTGTCTACGCTTACTGCGTTAGCTAATTTCGAATTTGCAAAAAAGTGACTGTATGTTTACGCGCGAAAAGTGTTTTATGTGATATATTGTATATATTAATTGTTTAATAGTTTTCTAATATACCGATAAAACCGATTTAATTTATAAATATCTTTTTTTCTAATATTGTAGATAGTGTAAATAATGAAAACATGTATATAAAATGAACTTTTAAATACGCTCGTAATATTTATCAGCCAGTCCTAAGCCTGGAGAAAGTATGAAGAGAAGTTCGCTTTATTATTTTGTAAACAAACATATGGTGAAGTCGTTACGTACACTGGCGGAATTTTTTTCGAAAAAAACTGTTTTTTTTAAAACTGTTTCTCAGAACTGTTTCTCATCTCAAAAAAACGGTTTCGTTTCGTTTTACAAAAAACCTGGAACGACCCAGTACTAGTTGATAGAAGACAAATTGATGGTATGCAGCCTTTATTCCGTTGATTTAAAAATATTTTTTATTTTTTACGTTTAAGCTTCCCGAATATTCTGGTTCATTCTATATTATTCTTAACATGATTACCAATGTATTATTAAATAATAATATTGTCATACTATTTGTTAGCTCATGGTATTCACAAGCAAACTGGGCCAACCTCAAGACCTTTAAAAAGTACATTTTTTTACGACCTTACCCATATAAGGTAAGGAGCTGTCCCATCGTGAAGTACCGCCGCACCCTTGCAAGAACACCAAGTTCCCTTTGGCTCTGGACTCAATGAACCACCCATAGTTGAGGTTCGGAGAAAATTCAACCCCTAACAATTGAAAGCGGTAAAGTATCAATACTACTTGGTATCGAGTACATTTCGTTAATTTTGGAGACGAAAAATTATGACAAAACAATTAGATGCATAGGAAGAGCTGATAAGTGCAATTATATATGTATATAAAGTAGAATAAAGTTTACTCTATTTAAGTTCCACCTTAGTACTTGTATTTCATTGTTTGCAACTTGTTTATATTTCTTAATTAGTACAGCTTTTGTACTTTTATTTTATTGTTTGCAACTTTCTGTATTATCTAATTCTTACTACAATAAAGTGTTTACTTACTCATTGACTTACTTATTTAATATTCAAAAAGTACCCAAAATCGAATCAGAGCACCCCACTATCCACGTGGTCTTGTCTGCCCTACCACTAGAGTGTATATAAGAGCCCGGAGGCGCAGAGGGAGAGCAGTGCCCGCCCGCCGTAGGGAAGCGCAGGCACCGAGATCGCCGTAGCGGCTGAGGCTGGTCGCCGAAGACGACCAAAAAGCCGAAGCTACGAAGGCGAGCCCAGGTGCCTGTGCTTCCCTACGCTAGGGCGGAGGCACTGCTCATCCCGCAGCGCCGGAGCACAACTTCCCGGCTTCTTACCCCCCTAGTCTCCAAAATTAACGAAATGTACTCGATACCAAGTAGTATTGATACTTTTGATACGATACTTGGTATCGAGTACGTATCGATACTTTCAAAATATTCGGAACCCTACACTAATTGACGTTTGACATCAATGATTTGTCAAATTCATTTTGTAATTGGTGTAATTGCGTGTTATTTGCCAATTTGTATGAAAAGTTTTAAAAAATATATCTCATGAACCGTAAGTTTCCGCAACCTACAACTTTGCAAAACGCTTTCTTTTAGTGAGTACTATCTACAAAAAAAATATGGGCTTTGAAATCGATGGTCCATATTGGAAATATTAACCTCGAATTGCTTCCGCATCCACCGTATTCTCCAGATTTGGCCCCCAGCGACTTTTTCCTGTTCTCAGATCTCAAGAGAAGAAAGAAATTTAAAGCCGATGAGGAAGTAATCGCCGAAACAGAGGCCTATTTTGAGGCTAAACACAAATCGTACTACAAAATCATTCTCTAAACCATTTCCCATTATCTGGGGTCGGCGCAGTAAACCTTCTTGTTCCATTACTCTCTATCAGCCGTCATTTCCATACTTACTCCTTTCATTCTCATATCACTCTTCACACAATCGATCCATCTTTTATTCGGCCTTCCTCTGCCCGTGTGTCCCTCCACATTCATATTCAACACTCGTTTTGTGACATGACTTTCATTCCTCCGCATCACATGCCCAAACCATGCCAATCTGCTTCCTCTCACCTTTTCTACCACTGGCGCTACTTTCAGGCTTCCTCTTATATACTCATTCCTTATCTTATCCATCCTTGTCACACCACACATCCATCGTAACATTCTCATTTCATTCGCATGCAGTCTATTTTCATCCTTCTTCTTGACGGCCCAGCATTCACTTCCATACACGACGACAGGTCGGATGATCGATTTGTAAATTTTCCCCTTCAGCCTTATTGGCATTCGGGGATCGCACGTTGTGGCTGTGACCTGTCGCCATTTCATCCACCCTGCGTTAATCCTATGCTGCACAGCTCTATCTATTCCGCCGTCGCCTTGAATGAGGGAACCGAGGTACTTGAAATCTGAGCAGGTAGGCAGTATAGCGCCATCCAACGACATGGGTACAGGACTGGAAAGACCGCCGAAATCACAGCACAGATATTCGGTTTTGGATCTGCTGATCTTCAAGCCAACACTTTCCAGCCTCTGTTGCCACCCCGTCAGTCTGCTCTGTACCTCGATGCCTTCTTCCCCGACAAGCACGATGTCATCGGCAAAGAGCATGCACCAGGGTGCCTCATCCTGCAGGTCCGACGTCAAAGCGTCCATAATCAGTAGGAAGAGGTAAGGGCTCAATGCCGACCCTTGGTGCAGCCCTACCGCCACATCGATACTGCCCGTAGTTCCCGCGGCAGATCGTACACATGTACGGGATGCTCTGTACATAGCACGGACTAACCTCACATACTTCCCAGGCATACCTTTCATCTTTAACGCCCACCACAAAACCTCACGGGGAACCCGATCGTACGCCTTTTCAAGGTCGACAAAAACCATGTGCAGATTTTTATGCACGCGCTTGTACTTTTCGCACAAATGGCGTAATGCGAAAATGGCATCTGTCGTCAAATCGTACTACAAAAATGGTATTGAAAAGTTGGAAGATCGCTATAATCGGTGTATCGCCCTCGATGGCAACTATGTTGAATAATAAAATCGAATTTTGCCAAAAAATGTGTTTTTCTATAAAACGATACGAACTTTTCAGCCCAAATGTTAAATTCCCTTTGGAAATGCGATATTGAAACTTTCATTACTTTTATAACTTACTAACTTAACTTACTTACTAAGGAAAACGGTCACAGCAGGACTGCAAAAACTACCGTGGTATCAGCTTGCTTAGTATTGTGGGTAAACTGTATGCTAAGGTGGTTAATTAAAAGAGTTATGAAAGAAACTGATGGAAAAATTTGGGATGTGCAAGCGGGTTTTAGAAAGGGAATGGTGTGTACAGATCAAGCCATGCACATGATTGCGGAGAAGTTTTTGGCCAAAAACCAGAAAGTTTTTTGTGCGTTCATGGACTTGGAAAAGGCTTATGACAGAGTGGACAGGAATGTGTTGTGGCAAACACTGAACTCATATGGGTTGAGTGTTGGTTTGATACAGGCATAAAGGTCTCTTTATAGGGACTCTAGTGCTTGTGTCAGGATCAATGGGGTCTACTCGGACTGGTTTGGCATCCAAAAGGGTGTCAGACAGGGTTGTGTAGCTTCCCCTTGGCTGTTCAACCTATTTATGGACAGGTGTTTGCAAACTTTGAAAGATGAAGAATGTGGGTTAAGAATGGGCGAGTTAACCGTCAAATGCCCTTTGTATGCCGATGATCAAGTCATACTTGCGTCATCAGCGACTGAGTTGCAAATGATGGTTACATTAATGAACTGGGAATTAAAAGAAAGGGGAATGAAAGTGAACGCAAGTAAGACGAAAGTGATGGTTTTTGAAAGAGAAGAAAGCAAAACGGTATGTGAAATAAGAATAGAAGGAGAGTTAATTGAGCAAGTGGATGAGTTTGTGTATTTGGGATTTGTATTTAGCAGGGATGGTAGATATGATAGGGATATAGAACGACGAGTAAATGCAGGGAATAGAGTGAATGGGGCATTATACTCTATTATGAAGAACCAGAATGTGTCAAAAAAGGCACGTATGGTAATTCATAATGCTGTGTTAGTCCCTACTTTAATGTATGGTAGTGAAAGCTGGGTGTGGCAGAAGAAGCACGAAAGTAGAATAAATGCTGTAGAAATGCGGTCTTTAAGGAATATGCTAGGGTTGAATCTGAATGACAGAGTGAGAAATTGCGTGATAAGAAATAAATATGGTATGCAAGATGATGTTGTGACCAGGATTAAGAAAGGAATGCTTCGGTAGCTTGGTCATGTAGAAAGAATGAATGAGGAAAGAGTGACAAAGCAAATTTATATGGCAGATGTGAACGGCCGAGTCGGGAAGGGACACCTTAGGAAAAAGTTTATCGACCAAATTGGCGATATTTTGAAAACGGGCCACGTTAGAAGTACCCTTAACCGACGAGCATGTATGCGTAGATATATGGATGTAAAGGAGGCCGATATTTTGAAAACGGGCCACGTTAGAAGTACCCTTAACCGACGAGCATGTATGCGTAGATATATGGATGTAAAGGAGGCGAAAGAGGTATGTCAGGATCATGCCAAATGGAAGTCCGTAGTCTCTGCCTACCCCTCTGGGTGACAGGCGTGAGCGTTTATGTTATGTTTATGTTTATAACTTTCACCTTTACTTTTTCTAATTTCTTTTTCTTTCTTGCTTTCGAACTGGAAACTGTAGCTGATCCCGAACTTACCGAACGAATTGCAAATTCAGCCAATGTTGTCATCTGCGAGGGACTACTATTGTTTATCCCTGCAGGTTTCGGGCCTCGGGGTGTCCCCCATTACCCGGGTAATCCTCACAGCCCATTTCTATGGACCGGTCTTGGGAGCCGTACAAGGACGGCATTGTAAGTTTTCTTCGTTGGCGTATTGCGCGCTACCAGGTAGGTGCTTCCGGAGGGTCAGCAGTCTCGTAGCCCCGCGGCCAGAGAGTCAACGAAGGGCCAATCCCGCCTACAGGTGTGCCCACCTAACAGCAGCACTCCGGGCCTCCAGTGCCCCTCCCTGGCTCTAGGTTAAGGCCTGGTGAATTCCTAGGCGGAAATTGACGTATCTCGCGCCTCTGGGAAGGGATCTGCCGAAGGGTCAGCAACCTCCAGGTCCCGCGGAGACGCATCTCGATTCGGAGCCGCAGTCACCAACAGGCGCGCGCTCTCCTAGTAACACGCCGGGCCTTCGGAGTTCGGTTCCCAGCACGGTAGATTAAACGAAGCGTTGGGTATGTAACATCCCGGGTGGGGTCAGGGGCGTCCTCGAGGCTTGACGCAAGCCGAACCGAGTGGGACCCACAGCACGTGCACCCACTGCGAAGCGACACGCTGTACTTCTCCCGCCCGGGCGGGAGCCGACGACTGACGGACGTGACCGCCTGCTAGCGCGGTCCGGACGCAACTCTTACGCAAATTCAGCGACTTACCGACTTACTAACCTGTCCCGGAAGCTATACTCTAATGAGACGATTCGATTCAAGCTATTCGATCATTTTCACTATCACATTTCCATTTATTACCGCATATCTTTATTGTTCGCAAAAATTAAAAAAAAAACAATTATATTTCTCATAAAGTACAATAAAGATGTATTACAAAAATGATTAAAACATGAACATTTAATAATAAAAGAGAACTTAATAAAATATTAAACAAAATATTACAATTTTACAAGTAATTTCTTAGTCACAAATCTTAAATATCGAATATAATGATTATTAATAACTACTATTTTCATTGCCAGTTCAACATGTCTTAAACAATACAACAATTTAATTAAAGAATTAAAAAACAAAAAATTCATTTCTAACATGTATTTACTGTTAAAACGACATTATACTAATAGAATTAAATATTTCTTAACATATTCCTTGCCTTACAATTTTGTAAAACTTTCTAAAATGTTTTTTATATACATTTTCATATTTTTCATAATAACAGACATCACTTTTAACATTTACATTTTATAATTTAATATTATTTTTCACCAATGCTAGTTACTCATGTGTGTTGACAAACTCATTTCTACACGACTCTCAAGAACATATAGGAGGCTGTTGCCATCCCTTTCTAATATTTATATCTTTATCTGTAATACGTGGTAGAGCCATGCTGCAGTTATATTAGTAGTATAGTTGTAGCACGACTGGGTTGGCTCGACCGGGGAAGGACCACGTTCTCACAGAATACCAGCGTCAAATAGTAGCTTAATGCTGCTGTGTTTCGTATGGTGATTGTAGAGAACCGGAGACCCTTTTTACTGGAAATGAGGGATTCCATCTTAGTCCTCACGGATGACAACGCATCTGCATTTTGATTTGTAATCGAGGATAGATGTAGATTGGCATGCTCTGATCACGATTCTACGGTCCGTTTTTGCGTGGAATGCACGGTTCCGGAGATGTGCAGATCAATTAACTCTTATCTAATTGATATCTGGTGAGGGTCTCCACCGTCATTAGCGCTCCATTGTTATTATCGATTGTTCATTGAATACCGTCATTGTCTATTCGTGCGTCGGATTATCAGTGCTATTGTATTATACTCCTTTGTTCCTAGCTGCAACGCTAATCTGAATTATCAATAAAATACATTACCTAATTTTTTTACAATTTTTATTTACGAAATACAAAATCTTATTACTTATTATCTATAAAATAGGAGCGAAACATCTCATCCACTAAAATATCGTTGTACAATGTGTTCCCTGTAAATATACTCGTAAAACTATGCATTGAACATCCCTGAAACTTATATAGCAAATACATTAAGCAATATACGCCACAAACTGAAGTCCACTCATTCTGAATCCTATCAACATTCCAGTTCCATCTTCTACAATTCCTTTTTAAAAACTCTAGATGATATCGTACAGGTGATCGTCCATATGAATCAAAATATTGACCATTCGTCAACCTCCTTCAACCGTGTTACTGGGTACGGCACGTATTTTGGTTAGGGATTCGCGTGGAAGCGAACAAAGCGTCCGTGCACTGCTGGACAGCGGAGCCCAGAATAGTTTTATAACGCGACAATGTTGTCAGCGCTTAGGCTTAGTAATAAATAGGTCACTTTCATGTCCTGTAGTTAAAGGCATCGGAGGTACTAGTAAAGCTACCCAGGGATATATAAATTTAAAATTTTATTCTCGGATAGATCGTAATGTTAACTTTGATATAAATGCACTAGTAGTAGATAGGGTCACTGAACGGTTGCCAACCGTTTCGGTTGACACCTCGGCATTGATTGAATTTAAAAATTTGACTCTAGCGGACGACACTTACGCCGTTCATGGAAACATAGACATGCTCATTGGAGCATCGCTTTTCTCTCATCTTTTGTTGAACAATAAGGTCAGGGGCAACTCCTCGCATACCGCGCCTTACGCACTGGAAACCGTATTGGGCTATGTGATCCTTGGCTCCGCCCTCATCATAGATAGTATTTCGGCAACCTCTTATTGTGGTATGGCTGTCGAACCGCTCGAGTCGTTAGTCCGCAAATTTTGGGAGATGGAGGAGGTGAACGTCCCACCCATAGCTAGCTCAGATGACAGGTTATGCGAGGAAATTTACGTCAGCACGACCGTTCGTGATCGCGACGGTAGATATAGTGTAGCGCTACCCTTTAAAGGAGATGTTTTATCTCTCGGCGATTCGCGTCAAATGGCGGGAAAACGTTTCTACAGCTTGGAGCGTAGGATGCTCGCTTCACCCCAGTTAAAGGAAGCTTACGACGGCGTCATTAACGAATATATAAGAGAAGGTTACATATCACTTGTGGCTTCGAAATTAGATAACTACGAAGACACACCGTCGTATTTCATACCACACCACGGGGTCATTAGAGAGGACAAACTTACATCTAAGTTACGTGTAGTACTCGACGCTAGTGCTAAAACTAGCACTCACCTGTCGCTTAACGATATCCTCTATAATGGGCAAAATTTACAGGGCAGTTTATTTAATATAATAGCCAATTTTCGTTTGTTTAGTACAGCACTATCCGCCGATATTCGCCAGATGTTTCTTTGCATAGGGGTCCGTGAATGCGACCGTAGATTCCAACGCATTTTATATCGTTTCAACCCAAAAGAACCTCTAATGGTGTTTGAATTTAACCGCGTTTGTTTTGGTTTAAAGTCGAGCCCATTTCTTGCGTTACGCACGGTGAGACAGCTCGCTCACGATGAAGGTCCCTCTTATCCTAAAGCTAAGAGGGCAATTGAGAGCGGATTATATATGGATGATTTTGTATACTCGGTCGATAGCGTGGAGGAGGCGACCCTAACCACCGCCGAGGTCATAAGGCTCATGAAATCGGGTCAATTCGATCTTGTGAAGTGGACTAGTAATTCGCGTCCGGTTTTAGATACAATCCCACTATCACACCGTCTTTCGGCGATAAAGGAATTCGACGATTCTGATACACACAAGGTGCTCGGTCTGTGTTGGTCACCAGAGTCCGACGTGTTTAGCCTTAAGGTAAATCCGCCCGTAGAGAAATGCACAAAGCGCACAATACTGTCATGCGTTGCTAGATTATGGGACTTCATGGGTTTCGTAGCTCCGGTGGTATTATACGCTAAGCTTTTGATTAAACAACTTTGGTTATTTGAATGCGACTGGGATGACTCGCCGCCTGACAGCATTGTTCGGTTGTGGCAGCATTTTGGAGAGGAACTTCCTTTATTAAGGGAAATTAAAATACCGCGTCATATAAACGTAGATAGAAATAGCGTCATAACGGTCGTTGGGTTTGCAGACGCCAGCGAGAAGGCTTACGGGGGCGTTGTATATTTCCACGTCCAGAATAACGGTAGAAATTCGATCAGCCTCATTAGTTCTAAGTCGAGAGTCTCCCCCCGTAAGGTTGTCTCTCTGGCGCGCTTAGAGCTTTGCGCAATACTAGTACTCACCAAGCTTATTACCGCAGTTATCAGCGCATGTAGGGATAGAGATCACATAGAAAGGATATTTGCCTTTTCCGACTCCACCGTCGCCTTATGCTGGGTTCATTCTTCACCTCACCGTTGGGATACGTTTGTCGCGAACCGAGTGGCCAAGATACAAGACGAGTTAGAAACGCGGAACTTTTATCACGTGTCCGGTACGGAAAACCCCGCCGATTGTCTATCCCGTGGACTCACCCCGATGCAAATAATGGACCACCCGCTTTGGTTCCACGGACCTGCTTGGGTTCACTTGGATCCCTCGCAATGGCCAATAACCGATTTCGAACCTTCGTCAGTGTCACAACCGCCGGAAGAGAAGAGACACGCTCTAGTGGCGAACGTTTCGAGCGAGGTTTCTCCAATCATTGCTTTGGCGAACCGCTTGTCCTCTTGGTCGAAATTATTGCGTAGCGTAATTTACGTTTGTCGATTCGCGAAGCTTTTACCGCGACGTTCGTATGTCTTAGCATCCGATTACAACTATGCCGAGTCGCTAGTATTACGTGAACTTCAACGTGCGCACTTCTCTGAAGAAATTAGAAGATTACAATCGAATAGAGCTTGTAGTCGCGCCTTTCAACGCCTTAAGCCATTTTTACAGGATGGGATTGTAAGGGTAGGTGGACGCTTGTCCAACTCGCAATTGAGTTTCGACCAACGGCACCCTATTATTTTACTGCGTAAAGACCATTTCATGAACTTATTAGTCGATTACCATCATAAATTGAACTCGCACGCTGGCCCCGACTTGTTGATGTCGATTTTGCGTCAGAATTATTGGATTCTTTCTGCACGTAGTTTAATACGCAATCGGGTGCACAGATGTATAGCTTGCTTTCGGGCACGCCCCAAGCCGTCATTTCCGGAAATGGCGGAACTTAGATCTTGTAGAGTAATACAATCAGTAAAGCCCTTCACGCACACCGGGTCTGATTTCGCTGGTCCGTTTAAGGTCACGCTCACTCGCGGGCGTGGTATAAGATCCACAAAGGCTTACGTCTGCATTTTCGTATGTCTAACTACTCGAGCGGTGCATATAGAACTCGTTGGTGATCTAAGCACAGCAGGCTTTATGGGTGCATTTAAAAGATTTCTTTCCCGCCGTGGCCCTGTAAGTAAATTATATTCGGATAACGGTACGAACTACGTCGGTGCAAAACGTATTCTATCAGAACTACATGAGCTCTTAGCTAGCAAGTATTATAATTCGGAGTTCGCTCACATTCTAGCCGAGAACCGCATTGAGTGGTCTCTGAACGTCCCAGCCGCGAGTCATTTTGGAGGCAATTGGGAGACTAATATTAAGAGTCTAAAGAGTCACTTATACCGAGTAATAGGAGATCAAATTTTGTCCTTCGAAGAGCTAAGTACGGTGCTCGCCCAAATTGAATGCGTAATGAATAGTCGCCCACTTTGTCGTACGTTGTCTAGTGACCGCTGGCTCTAACTCCAGCACATTTTTTGAATTTAACGCCTTTAAAGTATTTGCCAGCCGCAGATACGGATGAGAACAGACTTAGCATTTCCGCACGCCACAAATTATTAGATCGGTTAGTACAATCGTTTTGGAAACGATGGAGGATGGAATACTTACATACGTTGCAGTCTCTGCAAAAATGGAACACAGCAACTGAGCCTTTAGCTGTAGGAACTGTAGTTGTGCTCACCAAAGAGAATACGCCGCCTCTCCACTGGCCGTTAGGAATTGTCGAAGAGGTCTTTCCCGCTTCCGACGGAATAATTAGGATAGCTCGCGTTAAGACCACGGTTGGGTCTTACCTGCGTCCTGTTGTCCGTTTGTGCCCCCTGCCTCTTCCATAATTTAAATTAGCTTTCTAGATTAAAATTGTAGTTGAATTTAGGTAATCTTAGCGTTAGTTAGTTATTTTGTTAGTTGATCTTAGCTCTAGTTGTTTTAGTTAATTTTGCAGGAAATCCTTCAAGGGCGGGGGGGATGGTTGCGCGGAAAAACCATTCGTGTTATTTATATTTGGACGGTAGGTGCCAAGTCGTTTATTCCTTTCCAAAACGATATCGTTCATACCCTCCTATCGACACATCGGGGTGGTGGGGTGGGAGGGGAAAGAAGATGATTCTAGAATGTTACGTAATCATCGGAACCGAGGATATATAAGGCACGCGCGACCGACGCGGGCCTCTTCCCGCCGCGCCAGTCATTGGAACCACACCGCTCTTCCCGCCGCGCCAGTCATTGGAACCACACCGCTCTTCCCGCCGCGCTCGTCGTTGAAACTACAACGCTTCTCTCCCGACGTACCCCTGGAGCCCCAGAGTGTCTGTCCAGAAGAAGTTCCGGAGGTCGCAGCTATAGTGCTCAACAAATAGAAGAAACCCCGGTGAGTCAATATTCCTTTAATTACTGCCTGTCTGATATAATTGTTTTAACCCGCTCCAATTTTGTTTTTCTCCTAATCAGGCAGGATTCCCTTTCATCGATTTGGCACAATAATAGTTTTGGTTTTAGGGAAGAGCGAGTGCATTGTACCGCATGCTATAGTAGTCGCTTTTACGTAAGCGTAGAAGCAATCGCATATACAGTCCACTTTAGTTAATATCTCGCGTAATAAGTTTAAGGCTCGACCGGGGAATTAGATTTCGGCAGCCTTAGACACGTGGCTCCACCACTGTTTCTATAGGTTTCTCTGTCTACGGTTTCTATCTAGCACATAGCTGTCTTTATCTAACTTATTATCGTTATTTCTTATCAGTTTTCGTTATTGATAACTTACGTATGCATGTAACACAAGCTTTTAAATTAAATAACTTTAAATATTTAATTCTTTATTCGTAATGCATAGCTAATTGCTACGTAATGCATGACTCTAAGCTAATTCAAAATATCTTTGTCTTTCAGAAATTAGCATTTTATAAAACTAATATAAATTTGACATTTATTTTAAGAAACAATGAATGGTTTTTAAGAGATATTGTCTCGCGTCGCCAACAAGTACTATAATTGCTCATTTGAAGTAGGTAGTGGATAAGATATGATAAGATTATAAGTATACTTAATTAAATTGAAATGTTGAATACTTACTATCTATCTAGCAAATTCAAATGCATATCTTTTTAAAAGATACGATTGATCCTGCAGGTCAACCCACTTTTTAAAGTAATAAAACATAAGTAAATCTATTAAATTTTTAGTTATTGAAACTCTTTGAAACGGCTCGTACAGAGTGAGGCAAAAGTAATCATCCGATGTTCTTTGGCTGTATTTTTTTACAAATATAAAACTTCGGTTCTGTTTATGGATTATTTATGGTTAATTCATTAGAATTTTCCTATCAATTTGAGAAGATGATATTGTACAAGTGCCCGCTGCCAGCATTGATGTACATACGGGCCCTTTTTATAGCAATTTACATCACTTTTGCCAGAACTTCAGGCGATAGGTTCGCGCATTCGTGTTCGATGTTGTCCTTGAGGACTTCCAGAGTCCGAGGCTTGTTCACGTAAACACGAAACTTCAAATATCCCCGCAAAAAGAAGTCTGGTCAAATCGGGTGATCTTAGCGGCAAGTGCAATTTTTTTTATAGGAGAGGGGGCAAACGAGCATATGGCTCACCTTATGCTGCCCATGAACAGCTGCAACACGAGGGGATTGCACATGCGTTGCCGGCCTTTTAAAAGGGAATAGGCTCTTTTCTTGAAGGTCCCTAAGTCGTATCGATCCGGAAAAATCTCCGGTGGTAGTTGATTCCACAAGGAAGTTGTGCGAGGAAGAAAACTTCTATTAAATCGCTTATTGTTGGACCGCCAGTCATCCAGATGATATAAATGGTATTACGAGTTTTGTCGCTATGTGCGACGGTGAAACTGTGCGGCTGGAATTTGTCTGAACAATTCTTCAGAGCACTCCCCGTGGTAGATGCGATAAAATACGCAGAGATGCAACATCTTTTCGCAGTGCTAGTGATTCAAGCCGATCGGAAAGAGCTCGGTCGCCGACGATTCGAACTGCTCTGCGCTGGATGCGATCAAATGGAAGGAGCTGGCACTAGGTAGCTCCGGCCCAGAGATGGGAACAGTATTCCATGTGCGGCCGAACCTGCGCCTAGTAAAGTTGCAAGCAGTAAGCCGGCATGAAATACTGTCCCGCTCTGCTGAGCACGCCAAGCTTTTTAGAGGCCAATTTGGCCCTCCCTTCCAAGTGACTGCTCATCACTCGATATGTCGACGTCGAGGATTCCGATACTGGCTAAGGTAACAGGGGGAGTGCCCTGAAACTGAGGAGATACGACAAAGGGGTTCTTTTTAGCGGTAATCGCGCAAACTTGTGTCTTCTGGGGATTAAACTGAACTAGATTTAGTCGCCCCCGATACTGGCTAAGGTAACAGGGGGAGTGCCCTGAAACTGAGGAGATACGACAAAGGAGTTCTTATTAGCGGTAATCGCGCAAACTTGTTTCTTCTGGGGATTAAACTGGACTAGATTTAGTCGCCCCAGTCCGAGATTTTGTTCAACAAAGTCTCGACTTCAGACAAAAGTTTGTCCCGGAAAACTGCGACTCTTGTTCTTGAGGAGTATATCGATTTACAGATTGTCGACATATATTTTACATTTGTTTACTTCAAATATATCAAAACCAATTTGAAATTTGACGCCATTTGCAAAAAATATAGCGTCTTCCAATAGGGTAATTACTTTTGCCTCACCCGTTATGATTGACTTTAAAATCTTATCAGTTCGAAATCTCAATGTACATTTTGCCGTCCCGCCCATCTCGATCGGTTGATTTGTTTTAAATTTTATTTACATACATACATACACAGTGGCGGCCCTTGTGCGGTGCGAGCGGTACGACTGCACCGGGTGCCGTCATCGGGGCAGCGTCGAAATCAACCGAAACGTTACCATCGGGCACCGGTCACCAATTCACTCACTCTTATCACTAACATTCCATTTTGTTGGCACTAATTAGGAAGTCAGCACGAGAATTTTGTTGCTTCTAACCCAGTAAAGTCTTATACTATTTAAAATCACGAATAAGCAACTGCATAGTATAGGAACCACAGAAATCGTAATAATAAGACAAATAGAAATGAATTAGCGCTCGATTACTTCCATAAACGATGTCGCCACATCTTACCGTATTATAAACAAACGCAATGCACAATGATAACTAACATTTCACATTACATTGCTTGGCGAGTTTGTCAACGTCGCGTGTGTCGCGTGGAACAAAAGCAGCAATGGTATTTGTACAATACGAAAAGTAATAAATGAGTTTGCAAACGTGAATGTCATAGTAAAGTATTCATCGAGATGTAAATTAATTAAAACAATGATAATTAGTAAATAATCAACTTACTGATGAAATTTTAGGCCTTTATTAGTATAATTACACGTCCTTGATGAGTTTTTACAACCGATTATGCTGCAGTGCACCATTATAAATTTATAATAACAAAAATTCACGTACGAAGTACACCGCACAACTAAATCACAAAATGGTGAATTATGTTCGCCAACCCATATAAGCGCCGACAAGGTCACACGTCTATGCGACTTCTATTGTTTTATTATTACGATTTCTGTGATAGGAACACTAAGTTTGTATTAAGAGGGGCGAGCGCCACTGTGAGATCTCGCACCACCTAAAAATTTACACACACACACGGCCGGATGTTCAGCCGATAATAGTCGAATCGGCTTCCTAGGAGTTCAAAATGCGGAGATCTGATGAAAACTCGCAACCTCAAAATAGGACCGAAATCCATAACTTCCTACTTTTCAAAATTAATAATTTTCAACAATGTAATTATAATAAACTCACAACAGTGTACATATTAATCGAGGTATAGGTGATTAACAACGATTTTGTTCAAAGTGGCCGCTACTAGCTTTCATACAGGATTTCAATTTCTCTGGCCACGAATCTATTACTTTACGCGATGTTTCCATGTGGATTACAGCCACTGCTAGCTCTAATGCCCCATTTACATTCAGCCCTGTTGGGCAGGGAAGTGAGCAGGGCAGTGAGCAGGGCAGTATGTAAACAGGCTACTCGCGCTGACACTGCCGCTGCCGTTGCCACTGCCCGAAATGTCGGTTTTTCGTGCGGAAGTCAAAGGACGGGCAGCGCGAGCGGCAGTGAGTGTTCACATTCCAGTGTTGCCACCTTAGTGGATTTTCCACTAAATCTGGTGGTTTGGAACCCCCTTTTAGTGGCAAATTTTTGCTTTTAGTGGCTAGTGGTTTTTTTAGCGGATTAGGAATTTTATAATAAATTATAAGAAACGAGTCGTTTCATATAAATAGTCGTTTCAAACGTCTATTTAGCCATATTTTATACTTTCAAATATAAACCTATATATTTTTAGGAGTATATTTTACTACGCAGGCAACACCAATCCACGCATTCACGGGGTTCCCCGTTAAATATATTTAGTATAAGGCAACTAATATAAAACGATGGAATGCAAGGGCGAGATCTATCTGTATCTCGCTCTCCGGAATACTAAATAGTTGAGAGGGATATAATTTCCGCTTTCTATTCTATTTGACAGCATTTTACAATACTTAGTCCAATGTTTTTGAACTCGGTCACGCACGATCACTCGGATTCAGTGCCTCAATGTGCGTTGTTGTTTGTTTTTGTTTCGTTTTGCGATTACACATTTTTAAATAAAAATATTATTCATACGACGTCATGCCGAAACCTCAATATTCCCAAAAATTTAGGGATTCTTGGCTTCAAGATCCCGATTTAAAAGAATGGCTTCAAGCAGTTGAAAGTACCACTGGCCAAGTAGCAAAATGCAAGTTTTTTGGAACGATATTAAGAAGTCACTACGGAGATTTAAAAACACATGCTCTTTCGAAAAAGCACCAACAAAATAGAAAGGTAAATTATAGCTTTGTCTTTGTTATTTATAACGGTTCGAACTTGGTCAATTAATGAGGTTGCATTTAAATTTTTCTTATATATTTCATTATTTGTTTATAGGTTATCACCAAACAACCTAAGCTGACATTCAAAAAGGAGTCTACTGATAATAAAAAGAAAGATGAAGCCAGAGTTGCCTTATTTACAGCAATGCATACAAGTATACGAACAGTTGATCATTTAGGAGAAGTTATTAACCATAGCCATGAAAAAGAAATAAATAAAATGCAGATGCACCGAACTAAGTGCACGTATGTAATAAAAAATATTTTAGCATCTCATTTTACAGAACTTATAAAAAACGACATTAAAGATCAACCATACAGTTTATTAATAGATGAATCCACAGATATTGCTGTACAAAAATATTTGGGTTTAGTTATAATTTATTACAGCACTACACATGAAAAAATAGTTTCAACTTATTTGGACCTTGCTGAACTCGACGCATGTAATGCTGAAGGTATTGTTTCTGCCATAAAGCGGACGCTTAAACATTTCGACTTGCGAATTGAAAACTTAATGGGTATTGGCACAGATAATGCATCGGTGATGGTTGGCGTAAATAATGGAGTTTTTTCCCGATTGAAACAAGAAATACCGCACTTAGTTTTGGTACGTTGTTTATGCCACTCCTTGCAACTGGCTGTTTCAGCAGCAGCAAAGGAATTTCTTCCGCGAAATCTTGAATTTTTAATTAGAGAGACATATGATTGGTTTGCTCGCTCGTCTTCCAGACAAGTTATCTATAAAGAGCTATACAAATCCATCAACGATGGACAGAAGCCTCTTAAAATTGTTCAAGCCTGTCAGACTAGATGGTTATCCATAGAGTCTGCTGTGTCGAGAATTTATACGCAATGGCTGGAGCTTAAAACTCATTTTTCGATTGCTAAGTTGCACGAAAGGTGCCACACGTCAGAGCTATTGCACTCTATGTATGCGAATGATATAAACTATGCATATGTATCATTTATTTATCCAATTTTGATTGATATAAACAGAGTTAATAAAATGTTTGAGTCAAAAAATACGGACCACACCTTATTGTGCGGTGAATTAACAAACTTGATTGATACGCTTGTCACCAAAGTAACGTTGCCTACACATAAGATAGATATCTTTACTCAAAATATTCGTGACTATTTGGACCAAAGATGCTACCTGGGATTCCGATTCGAAAAACATATTCAAGAAATGAAAGAGAAAGGTTTTCCCCGGGAAGAGGAAGAAGTATTGCGGAATAGGTGCATACAGTTTATAGTTTGTCTCATTGACGAAATAAAAAACAGATTGCCGGAAAATATTACTCTCATGAAACAAATATCCCGTATAAGTGTCGAAAAAGCCCTGCATCACAACAAAGAAAATCTTGTTGATATAATGGCTCGGTTCGTAACAAGTACAGAATTAATTGCAAAAATTGACGATCAATGGCAGCAAATTCATTTACTGAGATGGAATGAAACAAAAGATACAAAAAATTTTTGGAGCGAAGTCTTGAAATTCAAAGATGCACAAGGTGTTGCTCGATTTCAAGAATTAGCAACATTTGCGATTACACTTTTGGTATTGCCACATTCGAATGCCGATGTGGAAAGACTTTTTAGTAGCATGAATATTATAAAAAACAAGCAGCGAAACAGAATGAAGCTAACTCTTTTGAAATCAATTCTAAAAATACGCTGCGGTATGCAGTTAATGGGAAAGTGCTGCAACAATTATGAAATTCCTTTAAATCTTATAAAACAAATTGGGACGAAGGAGTCATATCAGTCCGATAAGGATAACAGTAAGGCTGAAAATGAAAATGCAGATTCATCTGAAGACGATTTATTAATGTAAATAATATCTTAAGCAACTTTATTTTTTTAATTACTAAAAGTAAAAAAATTATATTAACAACAATGAGATTTTTAATAATAAACGTACTTTTACTTTTTTTTTGCTTTAATCATATTCATATATCTTAGTGGAAATTTTAGTGGTTTTCAGAGGGGGACATCTTTTTGTTAGTGATTTTCTGGTGGTTTGAGGAGCCTTGTCTGGCGGATTGCTATTTCATCCGTTGGCAACACTGTCACATTCAGCTCCATCGCTCACTTCGCGACAAGCGCCTGGATGAACGGACGTGCGTGCCGTCTTGTTATTAAATAAATACGATCTACCAAAATGCCTTTCGAGTGGAATAATAAAAAACCAATAAAGTTTTTAGAACTGCTGGAATCAGAAAAAACTATATGGGATTTCAACGATAAAAACGACAATTCATCACCTTCTACGAATACGAATTTTCTTTTTGAGATAACATAGTACCTATGTACATAATTAATTATAAATTCGTCAAATTTATTATATTAATATAAAATTTAGTTTAAGGAATTAATAAACATTGACATTTTATTTCTAAAAACGATTAGTAACTCATATTGATTACTTATTAATTAAAATGTAAAATAAAGTTAAAAGGTAATATTTGCATAATAGCCTGAGATTTTTAAATTATAATTTTATTGTAATTAAAATTATGAATTAATTTATACTGTAGTGTAATTATTAAAATAATAATAGCTTAACTAATCTCATATAATATTTAATATTATTTATGTAACAATAATGTAATAATTCAATTAATAATTTATGAACAATATACTGTATAAGAATTCAAATAGAGTGGATCTGTATAAGTATTTAATTGTACATAATATTTGAATTCAAAAAGAATGTTTGTACCTAACTTTTAAGCAATGCAATAATTTTAAAACGTAACATTGGGTTTGTGTAATTAGCTGTATTTCATATCATTTTTGCATGCCAATTATGGCAAAACATGTCAGTTCCACGTCATTGATCATCTAATGTACCATGTTTTTAAGCAAATAAATTTTCTATCTATCTATCTATCTTCTTTTGAACTTGATATCTTTTTAAATTATTAACATAATTTTGTATTGCAAGAAGACACAGCGCGGACGCTGTAATTATTTCGACGTCCGCCATAGTCGAAAGCGATGTGAGTGGTAGGGCAGAGTGTGAATACACACTTCCCGCGATCCTGCTACGGCAGTATTTAGGGAAGTATTGCCGGCAGCGCGAGGAGCAGTGGCAGTGGCTGAATGTAAATGGGGCTTAATAATTCTTGATAGACTCAAATTTAGCCTCTTGTGAAGTTCGAAACATTACGAGCCATTTTTGAGTTATTCATGCCTTGTAATCAGGTACAGAATCTAGCAAGCTCATGATAGGTACAGGTACAGTCTTCAAAAATGTGTAATCTTTCTCTTTATCACTGAGAGGTTTCATCACAGACATTCTCTTGATAAACTTTACTTCTTCTTGATTAAAACTACTTTTACGGATTTTATCGTGTTTTATTTATTTTATTTTTAATACCAGACGTTTCGGGTGCTTTCCAGCACCCATAGTCACGGGGGACTGAGGTGACTGACGTCCCGATGTCAAAGTTAACCCGAAGTACCTTCAAATTTTTAATTATTGTCTTTGGTCCGATCTACGCAGAATGAACTAACTATGTTTAGTTTTAATTTTATTAATTATAGGGCCCCAAGCAGGTGGTAGTACCCCGCCTCCTTCTCTATTGAAATTAGAATGTTTTTTAATTTCAATAGCCTCACGTATCATCCTTGGTAGGAATCGATGTTCTTTCGCGAGGAGGATAGTATATAGTAGATAGTTTGAAACAGTTTACGGGTTAGTTATTAGTTGATATCATTGATTGAGCAGTTTGAAAGGGCAAACCCGGCTTCTCGACTTTTATGGTGGCTTTGCTACTGGATGGTAGGTAAATCACATAGTCTTAGCGTTACAAAAGCCTATTTATTCACTCTTGCCTTGAAGATACCCATATTGTAATGGGTACTCCTTTGCAAAGACAAAACAAAAAAAAAATAAGACAAAGCTAAACGTTTGTTTCCAATTCGTGGAAGCTCCAAAACAAAAGGATGTCGACCTGCCGAGCTCGTGGTTGTCCGAGGGTGGAAAGGGGAGGAAGAATAGGAAGGATTTAAGGCATGTAATTTCTGCGCTCATTCTTCGAAATTATACTCGTAGAAATACCGATAAGCTGGCTGCTCTGCGCATCTGCTCGAGGCTGACAGGATTGGTTTCAACCAAATCAAGTTTACCAAAAAGCGTCTCAGTACGTCTCTCCACTGAGTCAAACACTACTAGGTAGCATTTTGCAGCACCAGCTCATATGTGACAGCTGTACTCCAACTTCGATTTGCGCTTTATAAAGAGCGCAAATCCTGTCGTGCATGGAGTACTATATACGAAGCTGCCCCGGTGTAATGTACCGCTGCACCTGCTAAGCCATCTTGCTTCCTAGCGGCTGCTTTGGCAATGGACTTAATAAACCGTTTATAGCTGAGGTTGAGAGAAATCTCAACTCTTAAAACAGAAGGCGATCAGTATACTCCAAAGATACATCCCGGAAAGAAGGAGCAAGGTTTAGTGGGCTCCTTTTTCGGCAGTGAAAGGACACTCTAATGTTTTGAAGGCGTTGGCTCTTACAAGATTGGCATCGCCATATACGGAGACTGCCTGCAGTGACAGATTTGCAAGCTCAACCATAACTTCTCTTACGGACTTTGATCGGGACTGGATCAAGTATTCGCTCATTAGTAGAGTATCATTCGGCTCGTACCTCTCGATAACTGTGCTGTCATCTGCATATCCAGCAGCAAGAAGAGAGTTGTGGAGAGAACGGACCTCTGAGGAACTCCTGCGTTAGTCGTCGTAGGATTGGACGATCACGACCACGACGACCATCTATGACTCGGAAAGACCGTTTAGTCAGAATCGACTGATTTCGGCGGAATCCGTAATAGTTACCACTGAGGAGGTCGGATGCTATAAGATAGGCGTTCAATATGTTCGCTCCATAATCTTGCAGAGTATGGAGAAATTGGATTGCATTGGCCGATAGTTGGGAGGGTCGGCACGGCTGCCCTGAATAGGTTGAACATTGGCTAGCTTCCAAGAGGGGACACTATTCCAGTCCTAAACGAGAAGAGGGATTTGCAGAGCTACATAGGAGAAAACTTGGATGCGCAAGCCTTAAGAAATATATTTAGTATACCATCTGGTCTACATGTGAGAAAATGCTTTCTTATGGCTAACATTCGGTGTTTTGCGGTGTCGAGCTTCTCCAAAATCTAGTCTAGTTAAACCTTTAAGAAGACAAAGATTTACGCTTTTACTTCTAAAAAGAAAATATGTCACATCTCCTCGATTTCAGAGCACTACTTTTGCTGCCTGAACCGGTATGGGAATCATCGGCGTCAACATATCAGATGGTGTTCCGTTTTGAGGTCAAATGAAAGGGAAGGTTAAATTGGCGAAGGTAAAAAGTTTGACGTGCTCAGTCGAGCGGCAGAGTAGGGCGGTATTTTATGTCGACACACCGCTTGCAGCAGTACAAGGCGTAAGCTCACCCTCACACTCATATTTGAAAACTTTTTGCAACCCAATACCGACTCTTTTCACTTGACCACATATAGGTAACTAAGATCGGCTCGACTAGCGCTGTGTGAAGAGATGTTGCATCCCTTTGCATTTTCTATCACACTTACCACGGAGCACAGAAAACGAAATACCTTATTATTTAGATTTCTGTGCCACGGGGTATTCGGAAGAATTGTTTGGATTAATTCCAGTCGTCCAACTCCAACATCGAACATCGGAACAAAATTCACAATATCATCCACACCCCATCTTGATGCTTGGCAGTTCAATACTGTGCAATTTAACGTAAAAGTTTTCTTCTTCGCTGGTTGTTTTGTGTAATCGACCACTTGCAATTTTTTCCGAATGGGGAAAAAATTCCGGACGGAAAATACCTGTCTTTCTAAAAAACCTCAGACTCAGAGGCGATGGCCATGGAAGTTATACTGGGATACCACACCAACTTCTCCTATCAGGCGGCGATTGTATTGGCGGTATCTCCTTCCTAGAACTTGTAGGTAGAATTCCTTACGTCTATATATGCTTTCGCAATCATCATCATCATTACAGACCTTCACAAGTCCTTTGCTAAACAAAGGCCTCCCCCAAGAATTGCCACAAAGCACGGTCCTGAGCCACCCTCATCCATTTATTTTCTGCATGTCCTACCAAGTCCTCACTCCGTCTAGTGGGGGACGCCCTACACTCCGCCTGCCAGTACGAGGCTGCCACCCGAGAACCTTTTTTTCGCCATCGGTTATCGTTTCTTCGAGCAATGTATGAGACCGGCCCATTGCTACTTCAGTTTACTAATCCGTTAGGCTATGTCGGTTACTCTGGTTCTACTGCGGATATCCTCATTCCTAAGCTTATCACGCAGAGACACTCAGAGCATAGCTTTCTACATAGCTTGCTGAGCGACCTTGAACTTCCTCATACGGTCAGCAATGAAAGACCAGGTCTCAGATCCATAGGCACTGGCAACACGCACTGGTTGTGTAATCTCGTTTTCAGGTTTTGAAGTATACCTGACGAGATGTGTCGTAATTGCTCGAACTCTGCCCAGCCGAGTTGAATCCGTCGATTTAGCTCTCTGTCAAAGTTGGACTTACCTAGTCGGCCTATTTGTCCCAGGTAAACATACTCGTCAATAACTTCGAGTTTAGTTCTCCCAACAACTACTGGCATAGGTGTGACATGGACCTTACACATGATCTTTGTTTTGTCCATATTCATCTTAAGACCTATCCGTTGGGAGACACTATTAAGGTCATTGAACATAGTGCTTAGGTCCTCCAGCGATTCTGCCATAAGGACTATATCATGGGCAAATCGAAGGTGAGTGATGTACTCGCTATTGACGTTAATACGGTATCCTTTCCAGTCCAGTAGATTGGAAACATCTAATTCTGTGGTGAAGTTTCAGGGATTTATATATTACGTCATACTTACACGTATATATATTACGTCACCACATACTCAGATAGCCATCGTAGCCCTACTGTAACAAAAACTTGAGCACTTCGATATACCGACAGTCCACTTGGCAACGCTGAAGGGACAGCAGCACCGCCCAAATTTGGACAGATTGAAAGGCTTTTTCATAGTCCACATACGCAAGACAAAGTGGCGGATTGTACTCTACGAACTTCTGTACAATTTGCGGAACGGTATGTATGTGGTCTACGCTGCTAAAGCCTTTTCGGAAACCGGGTTGTTCGGGAGGCTGGAAGTCGTCAAATGTGCGTGTGAGACAATTCGTAATGACTCTTGAAAACAGCAAGTAGACGCGGCTCAGAAGAGAAGTCGGTCTGTAGTTCTTCAAGAGAGCGTTGTCGCCTTTCTTGAAGAACAAGACCACCGCACCTCTTCTCCACCCCTCGGAAGTAGTGCCACCATGGATGACTGAATTGAAGAGCTTCTGAAGGGCTTTAAGTATCGGTTTTTCACCCGCTCTCAGAAGCTCTGCTGTAATTTCATCCTCGCCCGGGGACTTGCTGTTTCTAAAGAGCCATTCAAATATCCCTCAAAATGACGTCCGGGATATCATCGAAATAGTATCCGGATAAGACTTTAACCTGCTGCCCATAGAACCTCTCAATCTCACTCAGAATCTCCAATCCCGGAAACGATGCTGCCATATTCAATCTTTAGCTTCGACAGTTGACTTTTTCTAGCAGACATATCTCTGACAAAGACTTTGGATCCCTAGTTCCCCTCAATCGCTTCTTAAATACAAGCTGTATTAAAGTTGCGTAAATGCCGCCGCATGCATTTGGAGATCTGTCTGTTCAGTTACCTGTATGCTGTCAAATCTGCTGACTACTGCAGCTTCATCTCCCATCTAACAACCATGAGATTAAGAGTGTGATTTGAGTTTTTGTATTCTTCTGCGAAAGGTCTTATGAAACTTAGCTCCGACCGCATGGACAGTTTCCACAATCCACTTCATTGCAGTTTTATAGACACTGAAAATGATTTTGTAACTCGAGCTGAGTTTTCGGATCTAGAGCATGAGGGAGATGGAGCGTTGACTTCATTAGACGTGACCTCTCCAACGTTACGTTTAGGTTCAGTGTGACTCTCATCATTAGTTTTCATCCTTACAATCACTGAGACATCACTGAACAGTTATTGTCTGGTCATCATAATGAAGTCAATCTTGTTTTTTGTCGAACCTTTGGGGCTCGACTAGGTCCACATTCTGTGAGGCCGCTTTTGGAAGAAAGAGTTTACCATAAAGAGTCCCTCTTTCTCCATAAAGTCGGCCAGCTGCTGGCCCCTTGGGTTTCGTTGCCCTATTCTGAATTTCCCTACTTTCAGCTTACCATTCTCTCTTGTGCCTAGCTTTGCATTTTCTGCGTAAATCTGGAGAAACCTGAATGGATAACAGGCAACTACTTACACTGATGAAGATTGAACATGCTAATATTAGGTTATATAATGTCTTAGCAGAATCTTTTCCACAATTCTTATCTTTAATATAGGTACTACAATAACTTAAGTCCCTATAAATAAATTAAAGGGTAGGTAAGTAAAAATCTGTATGAATACTTTTTTATTTAACAAAATAGTGTAAAACCATACAAAACTTCCCTCTTATAACTAGTGTAAATTACATTTTTAACATAACAGCATATATATATCAAAACTTAAAATTATAGGTAATTTGCAAAAAATTGCACAATTTTTAAGGCCCAAATTCTATTGAAGGAATGTTTTATTGCTATTGATGTAACCTTTTATTTGATAATACTAAACATAAACTCCCACTAAAATGTAATATTATAGTTTATTTAATATACAGGTATTTGCAAATTTAAAATGTTTTAGAAAGATAAATTGTATATAACCACAAAAACTATTATACAACCATGCTGGCTAGCTATTTATCAAAAAAATTATGATAAAAACTGTTGTCACTGCACTGTCATCTATAAAACTTAAGTCTATTATATCATTCACTTAAAGATTACAGGAAAATATAATTTTTGAAACGTTTTCTTGCACTATATTTCACAATAATGATAAGTAACAATCAATACAGTCAGTTTGCATTTCAAGGTGATATGCATGACCTCTGCGACCTCTGCATAAACAGTTGAAAGTATTTTATATGGTAATATATATTTGATATGGTAAATATTGTGATGATATTGATACAATTTTTATAATTGAATTAAACAGAAATAGTAACTAAAACAGCACTTTAATGCACGGCATATAGTTTGACCTCAAAACAACCTCTACCAATAAAACATAACTTGAAATTGGAATGCACATTTACAAAGTCTAACAATGAGCTTGATCCAACTATAATTAATCAAGTATATTAAAAAAATTATAAAATATTAGTAATAGAAAAATATATACCATCACCGCTTCTTCCGGAGCCACAAGGTAAAATTAATTCAAGCTAGTGTAGGTTTTTGCCACTTATAAGAACCTGAGTATTTAAAATCATTTTCAGCCAATTTGACATCAGCATCAGCAGGCCCACGAGACCCGTAAACATAGGGTATAGGCTTAATATGTTGCTCTTCTAGCTCCTTTAAGACTGGTGTAAAAATGCGCCAGGCCTCTTTCAGTTCATCATTGCGTACAAAATGCATTTGTGTGCCTGTAAACACATCTAAAATTAACCTTTCATATGCATCTGGAACATCTGTCTCACTATAGCGAAGGCTATATGTCAAATCAAGTTCAGTTTCTATCAAGTCAAACTTCATTCCAGGAGATTTACACATGAGTTTTAAATACAAAGCTTCACCAGGTTGAACTCTTATTACCAGTTCATTCCTTTTTGTTTGCCCGAAAATATCTCCAGGGACATCTTTGTACTGTATTCTCACTTCTGCTTTTCGTTCATTAAGGGCTTTCCCACAGCGAAGGATGAATGGCACACCTTGCCATCTTGTATTATTGATGTTTACAACAGCTAATGCATATGTTGGAGTAACAGAATCTTTTGGTACAGTTGGATCATCTAAATAGCCTAATTTCTCATCACCTTGTCCATTAGGATTACCAACATATTGCCCAACTAAAATGTCACTCAGTTTTATTGGTGGAATGTGTCTAAGAACTTTCACTTTCTCATCTCTTATATCATTTGGATTCAATGTCACTGGTTTTTCCATTGCAACTAAAGAAAGAATCTGCAAAAGATGGTTTTGCATAACATCTCGAACAATACCAAAATCGTCAAAATACCCACCACGACCTTCTGTTCCAAATGGTTCCTTAAATGAAATAAGGACTGAAGCAATATTTTCTCTATTCCAAGAAGGGTTAAAAATTTGGTTGGCAAACCTTATTGTCATTAAGTTTTGAACCATTTCCTTACCTAAATAATGATCTATTCTGTAAATTTGATCTTCCTTAAACAAACCAGTTAAATGGTTACTTAATTTATTAGAACTTACATCATCTCTTCCAAAAGGTTTTTCTATAATAACTCTAGTATAACCTTTAATAGCATGACATGCATTCCTTATATTAACTGTGACTTCTTCAAATAATGTTGGTGGTACAGCTAAATAGAAGATTCTATTTGCCACTGGGCCTTTTTCAAACCTTGTAATATGTTCATTTAGGAACTCAAAATCAACTCTTTTATCATAAGACCCAGACACATACGAGTTTGCATCCCAAAACGCTTCAAACTTTTCTTCTTCCCCATTTCCCACCTTCATATATTTTTTACATTTTTCTCTTACTTCTTCAAGTGTTTGTTTAGTTCTAGCATAACCTACAAACTTGGTAGAGTCTGGCAAAAGATTGTCCCGATATAAGTACCAAATTGTGGGATAAATCTTTTTCTTAGCTAAATCTCCCGACGCTCCCAGTAAAATGAACGTATGAGGATAATGAAAATCACGTTTGTTCTCCATTTTTGTCTTTTTTACAATCTTGTTTATTTACAGGCTATAACTGTACAAATGTAACCCGATATTATGTTTATTCTTGAACTGGTCTTACTTTTAACGATGATTTCGAAAACTTGAATATTAATTTAAGTGTAAATAGATTTAAAACCAATAAAGAATTAGATTAGATTAGATTAGAGAAGAGAAGACTAGATTTAAACTTTCATGACAAAAAATATTATTTTATGGTCGGTACCTTTACAATCTCTCTAATCTGTAATCCACACTGACTTAGGTAGTCTGTGATTTAAAATGAAATGAACACACAGAGTCCTTTTTTATATAGGAAAATGAACACAATCACAGATGAATGATGAACACATAGAGGGAGTATAGTTCAGAAAGGACAACGATCGCCGTAGAAAATAGTGTCCCAGAAATATGGACACCATAAGTGAGGCGCTGCGATCGCTAGGTTCGCTCAATAAAAGTCATTTTCAGTCTATTTTTCCGATCAGATACTAAACCACTTGCACATCTACGCACAATAAATTATTTCTCCATTTTTTAATGTTTCTTTTTCTCAAAAATTAAAAAAATACGGAGCATGAAAATTTTCTCACCAATGCCGCGAAGAAAATATGTACATTATTCAACTAACTTCATCTACTTGTACTCATAAACAGCTAACTTCGCAGCCACTACTCACCGACGGCAGCGCCGCTATAAATTCTACAAATTTTCAAGGACAGGCGGGCTATGCTTTAGTACGTAGCGATCATTCTCCTGTTATCTAACCTCCATGGTTCATTCTCACTCTACGGATGAATTCAGGTCCATGAAGTTGGCACCCAGAAATAATTATTAAGAATGCGACTAGCATAAATCGATTGCGCGTAAAAATTGATGTTTAACGGTACTAATTATTTGTTTACGCGTCAAATATTTGTTTAGATATTTAAAAAAATAAGGCGGGTGCTGTGAAATAATGAATTTTTATTTTATGCTTAAAAATGACGGTAAAAGAATAATTAAAGAATGTAAATTTGTAGATTTTCACATGCGCAATCAGCACTCGATATCAGTTTATCCATAAGTTATTTATTTACATCGTAAATAAATAATGCCATAACCTCAGCCGCAACGTCCGAGCTCGAGAGTGCAATATCACTAGTACGCTAGCGCTTAAAGCACTTTTTTCTTTAATTGGTAGCAACAGCTTCCTAAAGAGCGTTGCGAAAAACCTATATTATTTATGACTTTATGGTTTAAAATCTTTTTAGTTTTTATACAAAGTTATAATTATATATATATATATATATATATATATATATATATATATATATATATATATATATATATATATATATATATATATATATATATATATATATATATATATATATATATATATATATATATTGAAGCAAAGAAGAGAGCATGGCTAGATTTACTAGCAACTAAGGCTGGTAATTCTAGCGGTACGAATGATGATTTTGAAAGAAAAAAGGCAGTCTTTAGACATCTAAATAAAAGAGTAAAAGAAGTAGTTGAAAGGAAAAAGCAAGAAAGAACGGATAAAAATGATAGAAGAATATCGGATAACTTCCAGCCAAATATTAAAATGTTCTGGAAACTCGTAAGAACTGCCAGGGGATGTTCAAAACAGCCTAAAATGAATGCTATAAGAGATGAGAATGGCTATATTCTGAATGATGAAGTTTTGAGTTTAAAGAGATGGAAGGAATATTTTGAAAGCATGTTTACGAGTGAGGAGACAACGTATGAACTGAATGAAATAGGAACTCCGAAAGAAGAGGAAGGAGGTAGCGAGATAAGTATAGATGAAATAATGAAAGCAATGAAAAGCATGAAAGCAGGTAAGGCTGCCGGATATGATAGAGTTTCACTCGAAATGCTGAGGGCTGGAGAGGAAGTGGTGGCAGGCCTGCTGCACACCTTGTTTAATTTATGCTGGGAACTGAAACGGGTACCGGGAGACTGGTGCAAAGCCGTGATAGTCCCAGTATATAAGGGAAAAAGGTCGCAGCAGGACTGTAAAAACTACCGCGGTATCAGCCTTCTTAGCATCGTGGGAAAACTGTATGCCAAGGTACTAATTGAAAGGGTCATGAAAGAAACCGATGGAAAAATTTGGGATGTGCAAGCGGGATTTAGAAAGGGAATGGGATGTACAGATCAAGTCTTCTCCATGCGCATGATCGCGGAGAAGTTTTTGGCCAAAAACCAAAAGGTTTTTGTGCGTTCAAGGACTTGGAGAAGGCCTATGACAGAGTGGATAGGAATGTGCTATGGCAAACACTGAACTCATTTGGGTTGAGCGCTGGCTTGATACAGGCATTGGAGTCTCTTTATAGGGACTCTAGTGCTTGTGTTAGGATCAACGGGGTCTACTCGGACTGGTTTGGCATCCATAAAGGTGTCAGACAGGGCTGTGTGGCTTCCCCGTGGTTGTTCAACCTATTTATGGACAGTTGTTTGCAAAATTTGAAAGTTGAAGAATGCGGATTAAGAATGGGTGAGTTAACCATCAAATGCCTTTTGTACGCCGATGATCAAGTTATTCTTGCGTCGTCGGCGGCTGAGTTGCAAATGATGGTTACATTAATGAACAGATCATTAAAAGAAAGGGGTATGAAAGTGAACGCAAGTAAGACGAAAATTATGGTTTTTGAAAGAGATGAAAGTAAAACGATATGTGAAATAAGAATAGAAGGGGAGTTGATCGAGCAAGTAGATGAGTTTGTATATTTGGGGTGCGTATTTAGCAGGGATGGGAGATATGATAAGGATATAGAACGACGAGTGAACGCAGGAAACAGAGTAAATGGGGCCCTGCACTCTATTGTGAAGAGTCAAAATGTGTCAAAAAAGGCACGTATGGCAATTCACAATACTGTGTTGGTCCCTACTTTAACGTATGGTAGTGAAAGTTGGGTATGGCAGAAGAAGCACGAGAGTAGAATAAATGCAGTAGAAATGCGGTCGTTAAGGAGTATGTTAGGGCTGAATCTGAATGACAGGGTGAAAAATTGTGTGATAAGAGAAGAGTGTGGTTTGCAAGATGATGTTGTGACCAGGATTAAGAAAGGAATGCTTCGGTGGTTTGGTCATGTGGAAAGAATGGATGAGGAAAGAGTGACAAAGAAAATTTATGTTGCAGAAAAGAATGGCAGAGTCGGAAAGGGACGTCCTGGGCGAAAATTTATCGACCAAATTGGCGATCTATTGAAAACGGGCCAAATTAGGAGTACCCTTAACCGACGAGCATGCATGCGTAGGTGTATGGATGTGAAGGAGGCGAGAGAGGTGTGTCAGGATCGTGCCAAATGGAAGTCTGTAGTCTCTGCCTACCCCTCTGGGTGACAGGCGTGAGTGTTTATGTATGTATGTATGTATTATAATTATAGATTGAAACCTCTTTATTATATTTTCATATAAAAAAAAAACAAAAGAAAAAATATGGTGGCAAAATTGTTAGTAGGTAATTCGTTACGTCAAGGAAAATTTATATTTTTTTAAATTTTTTTTAAAACGTTACCTCCAAACTAGGATTTTCTCCTGTATCGTGGGGGCAGTTTACAAACAAATTTCACAAGGACAAACATCCAGACCCGGAACAAACACTGGGTCTATGGTAGTTCATGAGTATTTAAGAGATGGCGCTGATTTATTCTATGCTTAAACCGTGAAAAATTTTTGTTCGCACGACCATATCTTGTCGTTTATATTGATGTTAGCCATTGACATTCTGCTAGCGAATAATGATGACGATTTTCTGATTACGATTCCATTGTTGGTGTATCACTGTTACTGGGTTTAACACTCTAAGATTCCAATACAGTCAATACTACATAAAAATATCTATCTATCCGGAGACTTTTTTAAAAATATGGATGTCTATAAACTCTTTCGATTAATTATTAAACAAGTTGAGATGAAAGGTTACGAGGAATACCGTTTCGGAATTCCGATTCAGGATTCCGAACATAGCAAATCCATATAAAATCAAGGGATCATATCACACGTACAGTGGGATTCCGTATGGAATTTAATCCTATTCAAAATTCCGCATGATTGCCTGTGCTTCCGGAATCCCGCACACAAAAAAAAGCCGTTTCGAACGCGACGAAAGTCTTGTACAGATTTTGTATGAGTTGCATCACACATACGATAATTCTAGACGGAAAGTACCCAGTGTGAGTCGCACGACCGCAACGAGTAGATGTATTGACGTATGTTTGTAAATGTAATCATATTATATTTGTATCTCTTTCATTAACGTTTGCTCTTATTTTGTTTAATAAGTCGTCGAAAGAGTTTACAGATATCACAGAAAGAAAACAAACGTTTGAGTGTGGTTTATTTACGGAATCCCGAATCGATATCTTGAAATGGTTTTTTCGAAACGAAATTCCGACTGTATGTAACCGGCCTTATTGTGTTCTTTTTTATTTATTAAGATTTTAGGCTTGGATGCTTGTTTTTTTTATCCATGTCTTTATTTTATTCGGGATCTTCGTTTTTATAATTTTTTTTCTTCACAATATGCTGATACGTAAAATTTGCAGTTTTTGGGAGATTTTGACGATATCTCAACCCAGCTGACAGTCGATGACGAGGTAAACTCAAATTCATTCAGGCGTCTATGTGGCCAAAATAACTTGAGGCCCATATCCACAGCGAAGGACTTGTTTCGTCGTTTCCACTGATATTTCACATGCGCAAACTTAATATACAAAATCACATTACTTTTACGTATCAACATTTACTTCAAACTATTATATTATACGATAAAACTAAATTAACAATCCGTCTACGGTTAAGTTCACGCCAAAACCCCCCAGTAATAGTGTTCTGTGAAAATGAGCCACAGAACACAACACAATTATTTTCTTGCTCTCTACCGAGTAAAAATTACTTAGTGAATAAATATACTCTGTGTTTGTGTAGGAGTTCTGAGTAGAGACACAAACTAATAAGAGTACTAACGTAGGTAGAGACACAAACTAATGTTGCGCGGCTAAGTTGACATCTGGCACTAGCGCCATCTAGTGTCAGGTAATAGAACAAGGAGAGAGCTTTCCAGAAAATGACATCACTAATCTTTCAACCGACATCGCCATCTGTTTTCGAAATGAAGAACTAAGCTTCTAGAAGCTGAGACTCGAACTTTCGGCGCTTTGTCGATTGGTGCGCGTATTTACTTGAATGTTCTGGATGTTTCGGTACTAATCTGTATTTATAGGCGCTGCAAGGTGCGATCGGGGAAGTATTGAATTTGGAGAGACAAGCGAAGCTTCGGAGCGAAATAAAGTGAATCAGTGTGATTAATTATTGTTGTTTTAATTTTTAATTGGTGTAAAGAAAATAAAAGTGTTAATTTAGGTAATTCTATCGGCAATTTTTATTGTCACGAACCTCAAGCTCGTAACACTAATAAGAGTACTATAATTCATAACGGGGCGTAGAGATAATGAGAACAAACTCTGTATAAAAAAGTGTCCGTAGAAAAGCGCTAAATAAGGGTGGCGCCACTGTAGTAGTACACAGTGTGAATGTTAAAGAACTTTTTATAATTTTTTATTGCACTGACTTTCACCATAATTCTTTTTATAATAATTAGTTTATTGTCTTCAAAATTTTTATTTTCATAATCACTCTCAACGTGTTTTATGGCAGATATTTCTAGGTTATATTTACTAAATTATTTAAGAAAAAGAAGTACTTGAGGTTTTAAATGCTGCAGTCTCATCAACTACTCTAGTCACCACAAAAATATCAAATTTCTCAACTCAGCACACTTCAATCCGTCGACAACTGTTCTGTTCATTTCATACCCTCTAGCTACTCGAGCGCTGTTGTGGAGAGTTTTTGAACTGTTACTTACTGCTTACAGATGGACACCTTTTTTATTATCCTATGGGAGATTGTCCTCCTTACCTTTATACTCCATGTTTTGGTCTCTACTACTACATTAGGGTAGGAACTAACACAGTAATGTGAAGATTGTAATGCCGTACATACCTTTTTGATAGATTCTGACTTCTCACAATAGAGTTAAAAGCCACATTAATACTGTGTCCTGCTTTTACTCGTCGTTCTGTATCCCTGTCACATTCTACACATCTTAAATAGACAAACTCGTCCACTTGTTTCACATTATATTAATTTGCTTTCTTTTCGTTCGAAAACAATCACTTTCGTCTTACTAGCGTTCACTTTCATTCCCTCTCTTTTAATGAGGTGTTATTTAAAGTAACCATCATTTACCATTCGGGTCACTGACGCCACAAAGGGTATGTTACGGTAAAGTCACCGATTCTTAAACTTTCAGTTTGCAAATAACTGGGTTGAACATCCACGTGGAATCTATACAACCCTGTCTGATACCTTTATGGATACCAAACCTATACGAGTTGGCCCATTGATCCCGACATAAGCACTAGAACCCCTATAAGGGGATTTTAGTGCCTTTTTATTTACATGGGGAAATGCCTGGGCATACTCGTCTCTCAGGAGCAAGGACGGGTTATGTTGGACTCACACCAACTAAAACCCCATGGTGTTAAATCATCGCTGCATATTGTTAAGGTCATGGAAATGCTTCCGCATACATCCGCGATCCAATTAGCGCTGACCATCTCATGGCGGCCCTTTCTCGGGAGAGGAATACTCCTCCTCCTTCTCCTACTTAGGTAGAGCGCAAAAGGACACGCCCCGTGGACGGGCGGATCTGATAGGACACGAATGATAGGACGAGTGGAGCATCACAATACCAACCCTCCACGTCGGCTGTAGCGGTAGGGGGGCAAAATTGTAGCACCGATTATGTTCCGTCCAAGATGTGTAACACGCAGCCTTGTCCCGTTACATAACCGAGGAGCATCTAAATTTCGCATTAGCATGACTGGGACGCCTAATATTAATTGAAGCTTACGTGAGGGCACACCTGACAACTCTATAGAATTTAGAAACTCTGCGGGATATGAAGTGCTCTGTTCTGTGTCCATAACTGTGTCTACTGACAAATACTCTGTTATTTCTCCTGCTACTTCGCTTAATATATCTGAATTTATTTTGTTAACGCTCTCATTTTTTGGTGCAAGAATCGCCCTTTCACATAACCATTTGTCTTCATGCATGTTGTTCATTAAATCTGAATAAACGCTCGCAATTAATTTGGAATGACTCTGTACTAAATTACAAAAATCTCTCGTCAATTTAACGCAGCCCTCAGCATCCGTTTCCAACCGCCCATCGCCAATTTTTAATAGTGTGTCAGCATAGTTTCCAACATTGATATCATTATACAAATGCACTCTCATATTCGTAGTTAAACTGAATTTTGTCACCTTGTTCCATAAAATAGACGACTTGAGGCGTGCTTTAATTTCATCTGCAGGTGTGCCCTTTTGAATGACAGGTAAAGTTTGGCGAAAATCACCAGCCAGTAAAACCACCATTCCTCCCATTACATCGGTATTGCTGCGCAAATCCTGGAGCGTTCGATTTAGTGCTTCTACAGCTTTTTTATGCGACATTGTACTTTCGTCCCACACTAAAAGTTTGCATTGTCGTAGCATTTATACCTCGTGCACTATTTTTGTTAAAGTTGCAGATCGGCGATTCTTCCTGGGCCAGATTTAGAGGGAGTTTTAAAACAATGCAGTGCGGCCCCCGCTTAGCAGCGTGGCGGCTATACCGGAGGAAGCTACGGCCACAGCAATCTTTTTATCTTTACGTACTTGCGCTAATAATAAATTTAAAAAAATGTCTTCCCAGTTCCTCCAGGGGCATCTAAAAAGAAAAGTGCACCATTTCCAGATTCAATTTTTCCTAATACTTTGTCAAAAACTCGTTTTTGTTCGGGAAGCAAGCGGGGTACAAATTCGGCTACTTGCTGATGCAAAGCTGGTATATCGTAGTTTGTTTCACGTATAATTTCATCACTTAGTTCATTTTCGGTTGTTCGCTGAGGGCTTATCATTCCAAAGTCGCTTAATTTTTTTCCTACCATTGCCATTACTTTATCTTCAATTTTTCCAAGTGCTTCATTATAAATGTGTTCATTGTATGTCATGTTCGCGTAAGTCTGCTGTAACCGTTGCAAAATATCTTCCGCCATGTACTCTTTATATTTATCCCACAATTGATGTGCATTAGATAGGACGCAAGATAATATGAGAGTTGCATCAAGATCCCTAATTTTGGCTGGTGACTGGCACTGCACAGCTTCCTCCATGGTTCCATCCCAGTGATTATCGTTTTCTAAAAGATGCAGAGCTTCATATGTTTCTCTATAAGTTGCGCATTCCTGACCGTTGACAGTTTTAAGGTCTTTATATCCTGTAGGACCTCGAACATGGTGCAGCAGCAATCGTAAACAGAAACATTCAAAATTAGTTACGTGGACGGTATACACACGACCAAGGGCATCTGATGACTTTACACCGGGCCAATTTGCAACAGGCGCGCCTTGAATGCGGCATTTCCACTTCTTCCTAGATGTGTTCCAAGTATAATAGCGGGGGACTTCAGAATATAACAACGTTTTTGCAAAGGGGTCGCTTTGACAAAGTTGAAAGAAGGCTGTTAGTGTAGTTTTTGGCGGTGATGCAATTCTTTCTTGGAAATTTCTTTCGGTGAAATACACACGCTCTCCATTTTCTAAGTGCACAGCAAGGTGAGTAACTGTTGGGTGCCTTTCGTGTAAAGGAAAGCCAAGGAGACGCCACGCTGCCTCCTTACTGCTGACATAACGCCCTGCTTGAAAGGTCTGTACTTCATTAACGGGATTTGCCTCACCTTCACTACTGAGATTAAATATTGCTTGGTCGCTTCCTTTATTTATGTACTTACAAATATATTTGATAGCGCGGACAGAGCTACATGCTTCTACATTAATGTGGGCATTAAATATTTTACATACAATGGGCGAATACGAGACAATCCAGCTGTTATCTAAGGTTTCGAACGCTCCAGAGCGAGATTTGATTATAACTTTCCTGCCATCTTCGGGAGCTCTGCGTCTGTATAAAGGGTAGCCATTGTCATTGTGCACTGCTTCTTTTAATAGCTGTTTAGGGAATTTATTTGTACATTTTTCTTCTTTCATACATGGCGATATTGAATTTCGTGCTCCACATGGACCGTGAATCATATTTCGGACGATGGTATCATACAATTCTTTATCTTGCTCAGGATCCGGAATCTCGGCGCTTATTATGTCGTCTATTTGGCTGGGCCGCAACTTCTCTTTAAGCCATATTAGAATGTGGCGGTAATCCTCTTTTTTGCCATTCAATTGAATACGTGAAGCACTGCACCTCTCCGAAAATTTTCCCTTTGTTAATTACATACATTAATTTTTGTACTTTTAATCTAAATACTCTAGCAACTAAATCGTGTCTATCAGTACTTTTTTGGCCCGGCATTAGCTCCTCGGTTATTTCTTTCCATGTGGGATTGCAAGTAAAAGTAACAAAAAGATCAGGTCTTCCGTAAGTTCGTACATAGGCGAATGCGTCTTGTGTGTACTCATGTAGGTAGCGGGGACTGTTAAGGAATGATGAGGGCAGAATTACCATTTTGCCTAAATCTCTGCGGTTTACATTGGCGTCGCTAGAAACTGCATCTTGTAAATGTATATAATTCTCAACGCTTAGTTTTTTTTTTGATTTAAAGATATATGACGGAGACGTTCACTTTCTACCTTCACATACATGTCTACCAAAAATTGATGAAATAATTGTCTACACCGAGCTAAGAGGTTAAAATCATTTTCTAGCAACATCATAGGATATGCATAAAAATCCATACATGATACTTTTTTGTTCGGAGTAGGCTCTTTTGTGACCGGGTTAATGAGTGGAATTTAAAAATGATAACCCTCTTGTCCTTTGCAATAAATCAATGGGTATTGCAGAGCGTCATAAAACTTGTGTGTATCGGCTACCCGTTGCAACGTATCATCACGTGCTCACAAGACAATGTCTCGTGAAGAAAATTGATCACCACTAATTATGGCTGCTATTTCGTTTATCAAAGGTGCATTGTAGCGCCTTTTATGCTCTCCTCGAGGGGTCCGATCTGCGTGAATGACAGAAACAGAAACAGAAACTTTTTTATTCAATGTAGATTATAACAATACTTATTGAAAGTCACTTTTTTCATTTACCACTGGTTCGCAAAAAAAACCTCTGTTCCTGGGAAGAACCAGCAAGAAACCCAGCGGGACTATTTTTTTTCCAATAATAGCTTACAATAATGTTTACAATATACGACGACTTTATAATCCTCTTCAGGTAGGTTTTCTAAAGCAGTTTTAAATGTTTTGACTAAAATGTTACGTTCATGCAAGAATCTTTGAATTTTGAACACTGTGTCTCAACTCTCTCAACTCCCTGGATAAATTGGCAGCGACGGTCTACCTCAATTTCTTCGCCCCCATAAAATATACTTGCAAAAATGTATGCTGTTCGTTTTCAGCTGGAAAAAGTGAACCTATTCTATGATATATTTGCCCTTGCACCATAAATGTAGGCGAAAATCCCGGCATTATTATTTCCCGGTCAACTCCGAAGGACGTCATTTGAAAGCATAAGTTATATTTCCGGATCCTGTTTAAAAAGCGCCGTGACTCATTAGCATCATATAAAAAGAGAGTTTTCAAAGGTTCTTCTGGTTCCCCAAGTAATGGAAGAGACACTTTGCCATTGGAACAGCACATACCTGCGGTCTCATCTTTCCATTTTAAAGCGCTGCAAAATCGACACGCCTTGTCCATCAGTCCGATAACAACTAACCTGTGATTTTTATAATCAATCAACGGATCATAATTGAATGCTGCGTCATTAAAAACCGATCAATTGTTTCTTTGAAAATTTTGTCGACGTTCAGCTTGGAGCTGTGCATTTGCATCTCTTCGCGCCTGTGTCTGTTCCGGTGTTTCAGATGCCCTTATAGTAGATTGACGTTCAGCTTGCTCAATGAGTCTGTGTTGAGTTTCATCAGGTGTTTCCGCGGCTCTTAAGGCGGCCTGACGTTTCGCTTGTTCGAATAGCTTTTCTGACTTTGAGCAGGTGTTTCAGTAGCTTTTAAAGTAGATTGACGCTCTGCCTGCTCAAGACGCCTTTGCTGACTTTTATCAGGTGTATCAGTAGCTCTTAAAGTAGCTTGACGCTCTGCCTGTTCAAGACGCCTTTGCTGACTTTGAGCAGGTGTTTCAGTAGCTCTTAAGTAGCTTGATGCTCTGCCTGTTCAAGACGCCTTTTCTGACTTTGAGAAGGTGTTTCGGAAGCTTTTAAAGCAGCCTGACGCTCTGTCTGTTCAAAACGCCTTTGCTGACGTTGAGAAGGTGTCTCAGATGCTCTAAAAGCAGCCTGACGCTCTGCTTGTTCTTGCCTTCTCAGTTCAGCATCTTCTAAAGATTCTAGCGATCGAGCTAATCTTTGCTCTTGTCTTTTAGAAGATACTCTTGAAAGGCTGAACTTACGTTTGCGAGGCATTATCAAGTAACAACATTTTTTAAAATCAGAACAACGAAACCAATTCAAGACACAACACGAATCCGAAAACGATAGCCAAAAAAAATCGAATCAACTTAAACCAAATCACAAAACAAATCGCAGAAAACCGAAATCGTAAGCAGTAGTCAATATAAATATAACCAAGGAAAAAAGAAGTAAGTGTATAGGTACTGTATACACTATCTATACTATTAATATTCCTTTGAAATATTATTAAACAACCTAAAACAACGAAAACCAGGAATATAGTATACAAATAAAGGAATACCAACCAAATCAACAAAACCGATCCAAGAAAATACACAAATCCGAAAATGAAAGCCAGTAGACAGGTGTCGATCATGCATGATTCGTTCGTTTGAGCTGGTACACTTAAAAGTATTGTACAAACAATTGACGGTACCTTTTTAACCCGGGATTTGTTTGAATTGAATGAGCCGCAAACCGGCCGAATCCCGTATGATCTGAATAAACAGGCGAATCAAATTAACATGCAGACTGCAGAGCATAGAGTAGAGTAATATGTACACCGAACACCATTACTCCTAGCGGAGAATATATACGGAAACTGCAGAGTATCGGGAGTATTTATTATTTTAGGTTTTTTCTATTATAATATTGTTACCTAAATTAAAAATCATTTTACATTTAAATCTATGAGTTAAAAATATCATTTTGTAGAGTTTACTAAAAATAACACTTCAAAAGATTTTATGATAAATGACTTATTTAATGATAATTTTCAACCATCTTATATAAGTATAAGTTAGGTAAAAGTTTAATTTCATAGCAAATAAATGTTTCAATCCCTATTTTTAGACATGTAAAATAGGATGAAATTGTGTATGTTCAGACTCATAGAGTGTTAGGAATGAAAGGGGGATGCCCATATTAGGCCATGGAACGCCCAACAATGTGCATTTGTTAAAAAAATATATCTTTATTTATGGTTATTAATCGCGGTATTCATTTATCCTAAAACAATGGGAATAATTTTGCACAAATTAAAAGTACCGAAAAGATAAAAATAAAATTAGGTAAATACGTAATTCATTAGTCTCTGAATAAAATAAAAAATGTTGCCAATCACAAAAATCATTAAAAAATCGATTCCCCTTTTCGATCGATTACTTATGGTGTCATTATTACAATGCTTATATGATCTTTCGATAATTATCACGATGTTATGATATAGGTTTAAAATAACCGTTGACAATGGATATTTATCCAAAGCAGTCGATACGCAACCGTTATTAACCAAATGTTTACCGACTACAGACGAAAAAGGATGGTTATGTTTTTACTGTGTGTGCGGATTAGGCTATGTTGAATCGTTTTTTGCTATGGTGCTTAAAACGTAGGATGCATTTTATTATTGAGGGAGCTACTATCAAAGAATATTTTATTCGCTTAACTCGTAAAGTACTTGACCAACTTTAAGAATTCTTTCACCACTAGATTGTTATGTATAATTTTAGATATCTAATATAGGGTTAATTTTATTATAGAGGGCGCCACTTTCAATGAATACTGTTACGAGCTTGAGGTTCGTGACAATAAAAATTGCCGATAAAATTACCTAAATTAACACTTTAATTTACTTTACACAAATTAAAACTAAAAACACTAATAATTAAACACACTAATTCACTTAATTCCGCTCCGAAGCTTCGCTTGTGTCGCTGAGTTCAACTCTGTCCCGATCGCATCTTGCAGCGCCTATTTATTTAAATTAGCAGAGAAAAATCCCGAATCTTCAGGTAAATGCGCGCAAAGGGACGAGTTTGCGAGTATAGATTTTCTAGAAACTTAGTTCTTCGGATGGCGCTGTCGGTTGAGAGTGTGATGTCATTCTCTGCAGAGCTCCCCTCACTCTCGTTCCTGATACTAGATGGCGCTAGTTGACTTATTCACACAACAATACGTTTTTTGGCTAATCTCAAAAATTACTAGACCGATTTTGAAAATTCTTTCACCATTAGATTGCTAATGAGGGCGTTAGCTGTGTGATAAATTGTATTATTACAATAAATAATTGTGAGATTAATATTTTCTAAATAAATAAAACTAAATACCTACCTAAGATGTTCAAATCCAATTATTATTTTTACAATTTAAGAATCGTATTTACACACTTTACTTACTCAGATTGATTATTATAGATAAAGAGGTAATAAACCTAAAGTAAAAGAGCTCCGCTTAAACGAAAAAACTATTTATTAGAATAAAACTAAATGTTGAAAAAAAGTGGTTCAGTGCGAGTCGGATTCGCAGGCCCATGAAGAGTTCAGTAGTAACAAGCATATATTTTAAATCGAGTCAAAATACCACTATCATTATCGCCAGCAACAAATTATTTTGTTTTTCATAGTGTTTGTATAAATAACAAAGTTGTTTTTGCGGTTCCTTAAAATGTGCTACTTGTATCAAAAAAAGGACTATTATACATTAAAGGGGTTTCTGTGGTTTATTCATTACCAAAGAGAAAAAACTTATTGCGCAAAATAGGTTTTTATTAATTTCAAGTCATCAAAAGCGGCAGTCAACCGTTAAAAACTAAAACAACCGTTGTTATAGGCTCGGTTGAATTCATTGACAACCTTCACATTTATAGTTATGATAATTAAACAAGCGAATTACTAGCTGATTTACCAAGAATTCTTTAGAGTATAACAAAACGCTACTGCACAAGTTAACTGTTATTCTTATCTGTTTTTAACATAACATTTAAAATGGAATCATGTTATGATAATTCAAGAAGTTAATTTCCAGCTGATTTACCACGAATTCTCTAAAGCATAACAAAACAATACAGCACAAGCTAACTGTTCTTAAAAATACATTTGAAATAGAGTTTCAATAAATAAAGGAAATTATATTTTAAAAAGCGTGCAGAACTTAAAACGCGTCAAAGATTATTCTTTTTATGATATTATTAATCGAATAAAAATCGATATCATTCCATAGATTTTATGACAGTTAAGTGGCAACATCGTATCCGACAGGTAGGCCGCTGTCACTGTTATGTCACAAGAATTAAATTACGTGTTATTGTTTTGTTGTAAAAGTAAAATGCAATTGTTGATCTCTCAACAATTGGTTCGAACACAGCAGGTAAATAGTTGGTACATATCACGATGTGGTATGTCTTCCTCTAAGAAATGCTTTATAACTGAGTTTACTTGAATAATATCAATATAATAATTGTAGCTTCTTTATTAGGTACAAGTTTCGAGTACAGTGAACGTGTAGTGTGGCACTCGCAAAATGCACCAATAGTTCGTCTTGAACATCTATACATCAGCTGTGGCACTGACACTTATGAGAATAAGATCACACACATTGTTTGTCTTCGATTTTCCACGTGAGGAACTATTTGCGGTACGTGAGGTAAGTGTTTAACACGTTTAACATTTCAATTTATTAAATGTGATCCATATATCTGATAATTATACATGTTTTTACACTGATTGTATATCAACTCAAGAACTTGTTTTATTTTTTCACATCTGCCCTAGCTATATCTGACAAACATACTAGCTTATTTATGAGATTGACCAGTTTTATCAACTACCAAGAAAGGAGACAGTTGATTTTTCATTGTTTTTGGACTGCTGGTAGTCTGTCAGGCCTTAATTATTAAATAATATAGGGCATTAAATCCGTCCTTGTGCAGTAACATTTAACTTGATAAATATTTTATTTATATTTGAGTTTGAAATAAATCTATTTTATTTTTATTTTTTCACTTTGACTTCATTTTTTGTATTTTACATTATTTCAGTTGTCATGCCGTGTATATCATAATTGCTGGCAATGAACTGATAGAACAGCATCATGTTCAACTGCAGAACGGGAACCATCTGAATCATCTAGTCCGTCCTCGTTGCAATCTGAAGTGAGTAATGTATTGCACTCAGAACAACAAAGCTTAGATCATACATCACACAGTGTACTGCTAACTAATTATATAAAAGCACAATGTTTTTTACCAGGTTGTAACAGTTCCATCAGCATTGCAAGTATGTCTCTTTTGTGATTAACTACATTTTGCGATAACAAACATACATAGTGACAAGTACTATGTATGTGTGTTGTACTTGGTAGAGCCATGCTGCAGTTATATTAGAAGTATAGTTGTAGCATGAATGGGTCGGCTCGACCGGGGAAGGAGCACCCTCTCACAGAATACCAGCGTGAAATAGTAGCTTAATGCTGCTGTGTTTTGTATGGTGAGTGCAGAGAACCGGAGACCCTTTTTACTGGAAATGAGAAAATGACCTTAGTCCTCACGGGTGACAACGCATCTGCATTTTGATTTGTAATCGAGGATAGATGTGGATGTCTAAGGGTCGCAGAAATGTCTCCAGCAGATGGTGAATCTCAGTTAATGACAAGATATGCTAATAAATCCAGAGCCGTGACTATGTGTCGATATGGGTAGTAGAGGTGGTGAATGGCATTTTTAAAACTGAATTTAAAATATTTCATCAAAATTACTTTAACAGGGCTTCTACACATTTGATGATAGACTGCTGTGGCTTCTGCTATAGTTAATAAATTCCACACAAAAATAAGGGACAGGGATGATGCGGCTCAAATACTTGAAATAGTTCATCAAAATATGGAGACAAATAATGATTTTTCTGAGTATGCTAGGGAAAACAATCTAAATTGAGCTAGGGCAGGCAGACTTTAGAAATATAAATGTAGACTTTAAAATGTTAGGGAATTTCCTGTTTTAACTTACAGCGACTTAATATTAATTGCTTGTGTCACATACCAATTAAAGCAAGCTTGCTACTATTATGGTGAGCATATAAGATTTAATGGTTGCTACCGGATAGAACTCTGTAATAACCAGAGGAGCAGCATTATGGAAGGAATAAAGTTAAGCCCTAGCTGATCTTTACTTAGGGCTAGAATTGCAAGTCATCACTATTAGTCGTAAAGTGTATTTTATTATATAAATTCTATATAATATCTAATATATAAATTCTTTTTTAGGAAGGAGGCTTGGTACTACCACCTGCTTAGGACCCTGTAATTAATGAAATTAAAAACCCAAGCGTACCACTGCAAGACTTCTAGACACAGTAAGTTCATTCTGTAGATCGGACAATAAATAAAAATTAAAAATCTGAAGGTACTCCGGGTTAACACTGACATTGGGACGTCGGTCACCTCAGTCTGTCGTAACCATGGGTGCTGGAAAGCACCCGAAATGTCTGGAATTAAAAATCAAAGAAATAAAACGCGATAAAATCGATAAAAATAGTTGTTAAAAAAACTGCATTTGTGAAAATAAAAACTTCAAATATTTTCAAAACCCCGACTTTTTTTAAAGCAATTCCTTTACCATTTCATTGTTTTAATTGCATATTATCGATAACATCACAGTTAAGTAATGGTTAAGGGTAAAAGCGTGACAGGTGGTGATAGTATTTCTGATCCATACTTACAATCACGCCTGTAACCCTTGCGGGGTAGGCAGAGCATCAACGGATTACTTAATATCGTCTGCGAGGTTATCGCCTATTCTGTGAATTACAATGCACCAAAACGTTTGAAGAAAATCAGCTGGTGAATTTTATGTTTTATATCGCTCTCTTCCCGGTCCTGCGTGGAAAAATACAGATCCATACATTTTTTATCTTAATTTGGTAAAAAGACATAATAATCCAGATCACGGTGGCGCCACCTAGCTAAATTTAATTTTGCAACATATTCGATTTTCCCATGGGAGTGATATGTTTTTCCGCTGAAAAAAGTAGCCTATGTCACTCTACAGCCACCGAACTATCCCCATACAAAAAATCATGCCATGCCGACGCTCTGTTGCGACATGAAAGAAGGACAAACAAACAAACACACTTTCGCATTTATAATATTAAAGTATGGATATGGATTCCCACGGGAACGGGAATGAGATACTTTTCCGCTGAAAAAAGTAGCCTATGTCACTCTAGTGCCACCGAAGTATCCCCATACCAAAATTCATGCCATGCCGACGCTCTGGTGCGACGTGAAAGAAGGACAAACTTTTGCAACATATTCTATTTTCCCACGGGAATGAGATGTCTTTCCGCGGAAAAAAGTAACCTATGTCACTCTATAGCCACCGAACTATCCCCATAAAAAAAGTCATGCCATGCCGACGCTCTGTTGCAACGTGAAAGAAGGACAAACTTGTGCATCATATTCGATTTTCCCACGGGAATGAGATGTTTTTCCGCGGAAAAAATAGCATATGTCACTCTAGAGCCACCGAACTATCCCCATACCAAAATTCATGCCATGCCAACGGTCTGTTGCGACGTGAAAGAAGGACAAACTTTTGCAACATATTCTATTTTCGCACGGGAATGAGAGGTTTTTCCGCGCAAAAAAGTAACCTATGTCACTCTACAGCCACCGAGCTATCCCTATACAAAAAAATCATGCCATGCCGACGCTCTGTTGCGACGTGAAAGAAGGACAAACTTTTGCAACATATTCTATTTTCCCACGGGAATGAGATGTCTTTCCGCGGAAAAAAGTAACCTTTTTCACTCTACAGCCACCGAACTATCCCCATACAAAAAATCATGCCATGCCGACGCTCTGTTGTGACGTGAAAGAAGGACAAACAAACAAACAAACACACTTTCGCATTTATAATATTAGTATGGATTATTTTTCATGTACCGAATAATAGAATAAAACAAACTCAAACAAAAGCTTAAAATAAAAAAGTTAGATGTTATAATAACAATCTTATAAGTATGGAATAAAGCTTAACTTTTTTAATTCCCGACATTTCGGACACTTTCCAGCGCCTATGCTCACGGGGACTGAGGTGGTTGACATCCCGAATCCATAGTTAACGAAGGCTACCTTCAACTTTTAAATATTAAGTTTTGGTCCGATCTACACAGAACGAGCTTACAATATCTTGAAGTATCGCAGTAGTATGCTTGAGTTTAGATTTAATTGTATTAATTATGGGATCCCAAGCAGATGGTAACCCCCAGCAATCTTCTCTATTGCAATTAGAGTGTTTCTTAATTTCAATAGCCTCGCGAATCATCCTTGGTAGGAATCCGTGCTCTTTTGATAGAATTTGTGGTTTATCAAATCTTATATAATGGTTGGGATGATTCTGAACATATTAACGTACTGCAGACTTCCCGCAGTGTTGGTGCCTTACAGCAGCGATATGTTCTATCACGAGGGTTTTTATGGATCTTTTTGTTTGTTCTATGTAAGACAGACCACATTCGCAATGAAGCTTGTACAATTCTGCATTTTATAAAGGAATATTACAATTGATGGATGGTAATAACTGACTGATATCTCTGATCTGAATAAACAAAAATCGAAATCTATGGAACTATTAAGAATCAAAGAAAATTCAACTGACTCCCTTAATGAGGTTAATAAGTACTTTACATCGATTGGTAAAATCCTTGCCAACGAGACTCTTAATAAGTTAAATAAAAGCGAGGAATATTTAACACGCGAAGTAACTAATAACAATAGTCCTAAAAACTCCATGCTACTGTTACCAACTGACCCAGTGGAAGTAAGATGCGTGATATTGAATCTTAAGAATAATAGTGCTGCAGGTCATGATCAAATTCCTACATGAATGTTAAAAATATTTCATAGTATTCTAGCGGAGCCAATATCGTATCTATGTAATCTTAGTTTCTCATCAGGAGTTTTCCCTGAGATATTTAAGAAAGCCACTGTGTCGCCTATTCATAAGGCAGGTGATAAAACCCTTGCTTGTAACTACCGACCTATAGCTTTATTAAGTGTCATATCCAAAATTTTAGAAAAGATTGTTAACAAGAGGCTAATTGGTTATCTAGAATCCAATGAGTTACTATCTCCCAATCAATTTGGCTTTAGAACCGGTAAGTCAACGGAATACTGTATACTAAGCGTGACCTCACAAGTAAATAAGTACGTAGATGAGGGTGACAGATGTGTAGGTGTTTTTATTGACCTACAAAAGGCATTTGACACAGTGTCAACGTCGATTCTTTTGCGGAGGTTGGAGAACTTGGGTATAAGAGGGACTGCACTGCAATGGTTTCAAAGTTATTTATGTGACAGAAAGCAGTGCGTTAGAGTGGATGGACATTCCAGTAATGACATGCGATGTACATACGATGTCCCACAGGGCAGTACTCTCGGACCGACATTATTTTTAACTTACGTAAATGACATGACTAAAATTGAATTAAATGCCGGTAATATAACTATGTATGCTGACGATACCGTAATAATATTTCATGCAAAGAGCTGGGAGCGTGTGAAACAAGTTGCTGAGGCGGGACTGGCCAAAATTTCTTGCTAGGCTAGAAAATAATCTACTTTCACTAAACACAACCAAAACAAAATTAATCTGTTTCAGCAAAACTCTAGCGGGTCAACCAAATGACAAATTTAAATTAAAGATTCATACAAGCCCATGTAACAAACTTGATGATGTTCCAATATCTTGTAACTGCCCTTACATAACTGAAACTAACGCAATAAAATATTTGCGAATTATAATTGACGAAAAGCTTCGGTGGAAACATCAAATAATATCACTTAGTAAAAAAATAAGAATGCTTGTCTATGTTTTTAAGTTACTAGGGCTTGTAGCAAGTCCAAAGTTATTGTTGCAAACTTACAAGACTCTCTGTGAATCTTTAATATGTTACGGTATCTGTTCATGGGGCGGGGCTTGTAAGACAATTCTTGTCGAAGCTGAACGTGCCCAACGACGTATTTTAAAAGTAATGCTATTGCCTCCATTTCGTTATCCAACTACACTAGTGTATGAAAAAGCCCGAGTACTAAGCGTAAGAAAACTTTTTATCTATCAATGCATACGAAGGTACCATTGTATAACTGCACCATGTATCAAAATTGCAAAGAAAAGGACATTCAAATACCCGACCCCTAGAACAAAAAGTATTTTTGCGATAAGACACTATAGTTACATTGCCCCGCATTTGTACAATAAGTTATACAGGGAATTTAAATTAAACTTAAATAATTACAGCAACCACCAAATAAAGGCAAGGATCAGAGTGTGGTTAGAGAATCTTGATTATGACAGCACAGAAGCACTTATGCCGTAGGTTTACCGCAAGCAATACTCACACACATATATTCCAAAGCACACACACCGACTCACACACTTACACACACACACACACACACACACACACACACACACACACACACACACACACACATACACACACAAAACAAGCGCTTAAAATAACATTCTTTTTATTTCTTATTTATATTTCTGTACTTGTTTAACTTCCTAAATAACTAAATTATTATTATTATAAAGAAATCGATCTTTTGACAAGGCTAACTTTAAGGGAAGGAACTAGTTCCTGAAACACAGTTACACTGGCTCAGGGACCAGGGAATCAATGAACATATGTAAAAAAAGGTTGTTATTAAATAAATAAATAAATAAAATAAATAAATGACTTATCTTCTTCGGCGGATTGTAGTATATTCTTATGGAAGCCCGCTTCAAGATGTAGTCAATCTCATCCGTGACTTCTCTGATAGAGGAGTACAGAAAAGACACGCTCGACTGTACCCGATTTCACACGGTCACTGTGACGGAGGCGCGGAAACCAAAGCTTGTTGTCGTGCAAAACATGCTTGATGTGCTAAGGGTGGCAGCTAGTTGCTTACTTTCACAGATCCCTTGTCTCTGAAATAAAGATTTTTCCACGGTTGCTAACTGTAAGCATACTACTGCAAGACTTCAAGGTAGTGTAAGTACGTTCTGCGTAGAACAAACAAAAAGATCCATAAAAACCCTCGTGATAGAACATATCGCTGCTGTAAGGCACCAACACTGCGGGAAGTCTGCAGTATGTTAATATGTTCAGAATCATCCCAACCATTATATAAGATTTGATAAACCACAAATTCTATCAAAAGAGCACGGATTCCTACCAAGGATGATTCGCGAGGCTATTGAAATTAAGAAACATTCTAATTGCAATAGAGAAGATTGCTGGGGGTTACCATCTGCTTGGGATCCCATAATTAATACAATTAAATCTAAACTCAAGCATACTACTGCAAGACTTCAAGGTAGTGTAAGTACGTTCTGCGTAGATCGGACCAAAAATTTATATTTAAAAGTTGAAAGTAAGTAGCATTTGTCACCATCACCGCGTGACCATGGTACTGGGAAGTGTCCGAAACGTCAGGTGGTTGCGCGGAAACCCATTCGTATTTATTTTTTATTGGACGGTAGGTGCCAAGTCGCTTATTTTCCTTTCCGAAAACGATATCATTCATACCCTCCTATCGACACATCGGGGTGGTGGGGTGGGAGGGGCAAGAAGATGATTCTAGAATGTCACGTAATCATCGGAACCGAGGATATATAAGACACGCGCGACCGTTGCGCGAACCTCTTCCCGCCGCAGTCGTCGTTGAAACCAAACCGCTAGTAGAAACCGCTTTAGCCTGGAAGCAATCGAGCTCCAGGAAACCCGCCTCACCTCGTGTGAGATATAGTCGCGCACCGCCTCTCTCCGGAGTGTTCTAGAAGAAGTTCCAGAAGTTGCAGCTATAGTGCTCTACAGGATAGAAGAAACCCCGGTGAGTCAACATTCCTTATTTACTGCCTGATTAACATAATTGTTTTAACCCGCTCCAATTCGGTGTTCTCCTAATCAGGTAGGATTCCTTTTCATCGATTTGGCACAATAATAGTTTTAGTTTAGGGAAGAGCGAGTGCATTGTACCGCATGCTATAGTAGTCGCTTTTACGTAAGCGTAGAAGCAATCGCATATACAGTCCACTTTAGTTAATATCTCGCGTAATAGGTTTAAGGTTCGACCGGGGAACTAGATTTTCGGCAGCCTTAGACACGTGGCTCCACCATTTTATGGTCACTTCGGCAGGATTTGGTCGAATTGTTGAATTAATTAATTAGATAATGCACTCTAATTTATGGAATAGACTTAAATAGAGTTCGTTTAAATTTAAAATTTGATTAGGTATTCGCAAACAGAATTATTCGTTTTGTAGCGCTCGTATTTGGTTAAATTTAAAGCTTATTAAATAATTGAAACAGTGTAATAGGAACCGTTTGATACGCTTACCCCACAATCTTGATAAAATTATTGAGTTTAGCAAACGACGCGTCACCTCGACTCGCTGCGCAGGTGTTCGATTTAATTACGTAATACGGCATACCGAGTGTCCATCCTTCATTGTTTGTGCGTTGTGAGATTAATTGTGATTAATATAACTTTATTATAATAATTTAAAATGGCAGTTAGTGGAAGTGAAATCAAAATTAAAACGCTTTATGCCAAGAGGGACATACTCTTTTCGCGTATGCAGAATATAAGTGATTATATAAAGAACATTAATATAGAAGCAGTGCGGGAAACCTTTTTGAATGAAATCGAAACGGTAGATTCTTTGCGGATAGATAACGAAAGAATATTAGACCAAATTAATCATTTGGAATTACAAATCGACCCGAAATACATAGTGAACTACCAACCGCTGCTGGCATTCGAAGATATGTTGTGTCGCGTGAAAAGAACTGCGAAATCCCTACAATCTCAAAACGAAGCAAAGCCGGAAATGCAGGTACGTCCACGTGACCCAATTAGGTTGCCGCCAATAGATATTCCGGTATTCAATGGTGATATTAAGACGTGGCCCTTCTTCTTCAGTAGTTTTCAAAACAATATACACAACAACCCATCGTTATCGGACGCTGAAAAATTATATTACTTAATTAGTAAACTTAGTGGCAGGGCACAGTCGATCTGCTCTGGTTTTACACCTACAGCAAACAATTACTTATTAATATTCGAAACGCTTAAAACTAAATATGAAGATAGGAGAATGTTAGCTTCCGAATATTTGAACCAGATATTCGATCTCAAACCTATATCATCCGCGAACATCAACGGCTTAGAGCAGTTTCTAGATAAATTTGTGGCATCGGTGGCTGCACTTAAGAATTTGAAATTTAATGATCTTATGGACGTGGTGTTTCTCCATGTTGCACTAAAGAAATTAGACCCCGACACCGTGCGTGCGTTTGAAATGGAGCATCGTAGCTCGGAGATGCCTTCCTTTCATTCATTAGCATCGTTCGTGCGAGATCAAATAAAGGTGATGCAGCGCTCTCCGAACGTTAAACAGGAGATTAAAAGGTGCGTCGACCGTAGACAGACTCAACCATCTAAAATAGCAGGGTCGTTAACTTACGTAACCGCTACGCCAACATCACTCCAGCATACTTGTATAGTATGTAAAGATAAACACAGTAATTTATATAATTGTGCGACTTTTCGTAAATATTCACCAAGCGAACGTTATAAATTAGTAAAGACAAACAACCTATGTTTGAACTGCTTAAGCGATAAGCATTTAGTTGCAAAATGCAATTCGAGTTCCGTATGTAGCAAGTGCGCCAGGAAACATCACACGCTATTACATTTTGAAAATAGCAACATAGCGGCGTCAAGTAAAGCGGACAAGGAATTCGCCCCTACTAAGGTCAACGATTCTAGCGGTCGACCTGGTGATGTCGCTCTGTGCTCATTGGCAAATATGGGAGCACAACCTCCTTCAACCGTGTTACTGGGTACGGCACGTATTTTGGTTAGGGATTCGCGTGGAAACGAACAAAGCGTCCGTGCACTGCTGGACAGCGGAGCCCAAAATAGCTTTATAACGCGACAATGTTGTCAGCGCTTAGGCTTAGTAATAAATAGGTCACTTTCATGTCCTGTAATTAAAGGCATCGGAGGTACTAGTAAAGCGACACAGGGATATATAAATTTAAAATTTTATTCTCGGATAGATCGTAATGTTAACTTTGATATAAATGCACTAGTAGATAGGGTCACTGAACGGTTGCCAACCGTTTCGGTTGACACCTCGGCAATGATTGAATTTAAGAATTTGACTCTGGCGGACGACACTTACGCCGTTCCTGGAAACATAGACATGCTCATTGGAGCATCGCTTTTCCCTCATCTTTTGTTAAACAATAAGGTCAGGGGCAACTCCTCGCATACCGCGCCTTACGCACTGGAAACCGTATTGGGCTATGTGATCCTTGGCTCCGCCCCCATCATAGATAGTATTTCGGCAACCTCTTATTGTGGTATGGCTGTCGAACCGCTCGAGTCGTTAGTCCGCAAATTTTGGGAGATGGAGGAGGTGAACGTCCCACCCAACGTTATGCGAGGAAATTTACGTCCGCACGACCGTTCGTGATCGCGACGGTAGATATAGTGTAGCGCTACCCTTTAAAGGAGATGTTTTATCTCTCGGCGATTCGCGTCAAATGGCGGAAAAACGTTTCTACAGCTTGGAGCGTAGGATGCTCGCTTCACCCCAGTTAAAGGAAGCTTACGACGGCGTCATTAACGAATATATAAGAGAAGGTTACATATCACTTGTGGCTTCGAAATTAGATAACTACGAAGACACACCGTCGTATTTCATACCACACCACGGAGTCATTAGAGAGGACAAACTTACATCTAAGTTACGTGTAGTGCTCGACTAGCGTCGAGCTAAAACTAGCACTCACCTGTCGCTTAACGATATCCTCTATAGTGAGCAAAATTTACAGGGCAGTTTATTTAATATAATAGCCAATTTTCGTTTGTTTAGTATAGCACTATCTGCCGATATTCGCCAAATGTTTCTTTGCATAGGGGTCCGTGAATGCGACCGTAGATTCCAACGCATTTTATATCGTTTCAACCCGAAGGAACCTCTAATGGTGTTTGAATTTAACCGCGTTTGTTTTGGTTTAAAGTCGAGCCCATTTCATGCGTTACGCACGGTGAGACAGCTCGCTCACGATGAAGGTTCCTCTTATCCTAAAGCTAAGAGGGCAATTGAGAGCGGATTATATATGGATGATTTTGTGTACTCGGTCGATAGCGTGGAGGAGGCCACCCTAACCACCGCCGAGGTTATAAGGCTCATGAAATCGGGTCAATTCGATCTTGTGAAGTGGACTAGTAATTCGCGTCCGGTTTTGGATACAATCCCACTATCACACCGTCTTTCGGCGATAAAGGAATTCGACGATTCTGATACACACAAGGTGCTCGGTCTGTGTTGGTCACCGGAGTCCGACGTGTTTAGCCTTAAGGTAAATTCGCCCGTAGAGAAATGCACAAAGCGCACAATACTGTCATGCGTTGCTAGATTATGGGACGTCATGGGTTTCGTAGCTCCGGTGGTATTATACGCTAAGCTTTTGATTAAACAACTTTGGTTATTGGAATGCGACTGGGATGACTCGCCGCCTGACAGCATTTTTCGGTTGTGGCAGCGCTTTAGAGAGGATCTTCCTTTATTAAGAGAAATTAAAATACCGCGTCATATAAACGTAGATAGGAATAGCGTCATAACGGTCGTTGGGTTTGCAGACTCCAGCGAGAAGGCTTACGGGGGCGTTGTATATTTCCACGTCCAGAATAACGGTAGAAATTCGATTAGCCTCCTTAGTTCTAAGTCGAGAGTCTCCCCCCGTAAGGTTGTCTCTCTGGCGCGCTTATTAGTAATGGAACAACAAATAATGGACCACCCGCTTGGTTCCACGGACCTGCTTGGGTTCACTTGGATCCCTCGCAATGGCCAATAACCGACTTCGAACCTTCGTCAGTGTCACAACCGCCGGAAGAGAAGAGACACGCTCTAGTGGCGAACGTTTCGAGCGAGGTTTCTCCAATCATTGCTTTGGCGAACCGCTTGTCCTCTTGGTCGAAATTATTGCGTAGCGTAATTTACGTTTGTCGATTCGCGAAGCTGTTACCGCGACGTTCGTATGTCTTAGCATCCGATTACAACTATGCTGAGTCGCTAGTATTACGTGAACTTCAACGTGCGCACTTCTCTGAAGAAATTAGAAGATTACAATCGAATAGAGCTTGTAGTCGCGCCTTTCAACGCCTTAAGCCATTTTCACAGGATGGGATTGTAAGGGTAGGTGGACGCTTGTCCAACTCGCAATTGAGTTTCGACCAACAGCACCCTATTGTTTTACCGCGTAAAGACCATATCATGAACTTATTAGTGGATTACCATCATAAATTGAACTCGCACGCTGGCCCCGACTTGTTGATGTCGATTTTGCGTCAGAATTATTGGATTCTTTCTGCACGTAGTTTAATACGCAATCGGGTGCACAGATGTATAGCTTGCTTTCGGGCACGCCCCAAGCCGTCATTTCCGGAAATGGCGGAACTTAGATCTTATAGAGTAATACAATCAGTAAAGCCCTTCACGCACACCGGGTCTGATTTCGCTGGTCCGTTTAAGGTCACGCTCACTCGCGGGCGTGGTATAAGATCCACAAAGGCTTACGTCTGCAATTTCGTATGTCTAACTACTCGAGCGGTGCATATAGAACTCGTTGGTGATCTAAGCACAGCAGGCTTTATGGGTGCATTTAAAAGATTTCTTTCCCGCCGTGGCCCTGTAAGTAGATTGTATTCGGATAACGGTACGAACTACGTCGGTGCAAAACGTATTCTATCGGAACTACATGAGCTCTTACCTAGCAAATATTATAATTCGGAGTTCGCTCACATTCTAGCCGAGAACCACATTGAGTGGTCTCTGAACGTCCCAGCCGCGAGTCATTTTGGGGGCAATTGGGAGACTAATATCAAGAGTCTAAAGAGTCATTTATACCGAGTAATAGGAGATCAAATTTTGTCCTTCGAAGAGCTAAGTACGGTGCTCGCTCAAATTGAATGCGTAATGAATAGTCGCCCACTTTGTCGTACGTTGTCTAGTGACCCCTCGGAACCGCTGGCTCTAACTCCAGCACATTTTTTGAATTTAACGCCTTTAAAGTATTTGCCAGCCGCAGATATGGATGAGAATAGACTTAGCATTTCCGCACGCCACAAATTATTAGATCGGTTAGTGCAATCGTTTTGGAAACGATGGAGGATGGAATACTTGCATACTTTGCAGTCTCGGCAAAAATGGAACACAGCAACTGAGCCTTTAGCTGTAGGAACTGTAGTTGTGCTCACCAAAGAGAATACGCCACCTCTCCACTGGCCGTTAGGAATTGTCGAAGAGGTCTTTCCCGGTTCCGACGGAGTAATTAGGATAGCTCGCGTTAAGACCACGGTTGGGTCTTACCTGCGTCCGGTTGTCCGTTTGTGCCCCCTGCCTCTTCCATAATTTAAATTAGCTTACTTGATTAAAATTGTAGTTGAATTTAGGTAATCTTAGCGTTAGTTAGTTATTTTGTTAGTTTATCTTAGCTCTAGTTGTTTTAGTTAATTTTGAAGGAAATCCTTCAAGGGCGGGGGAGATGGTTGCGCGGAAACCCATTCGTATTTATTTTATATTGGACGGTAGGTGCCAAGTCGCTTATTTTCCTTTCCGAAAACGATATCATTCATACCCTCCTATCGAAACATCGGGGTGGTGGGGTGGGAGAGGCAAGAAGATGATTCTAGAATGTCACGTAATCATCGGAACCGAGGATATATAAGACACGCGCGACCGTTGCGCGAACCTCTTCCCGCCGCAGTCGTCGTTGAAACCAAACCGCTAGTAGAAACCGCTTTAGCCTGGAAGCAATCGAGCTCCAGGAAACCCGCCTCACCTCGTGTGAGATATAGTCGCGCACCGCCTCTCTCCGGAGTGTTCTAGAAGAAGTTCCAGAAGTTGCAGCTATAGTGCTCTACAGGATAGAAGAAACCCCGGTGAGTCAACATTCCTTATTTACTGCCTGATTAACATAATTGTTTTAACCCGCTCCAATTCTGTGTTCTCCTAATCAGGCAGGATTCCTTTTCATCGATTTGGCACAATAATAGTTTTAGTTTAGGGAAGAGCGAGTGCATTGTACCGCATGCTATAGTAGTCGCTTATACTACTTACTACTTTTATAAGCAATCGCATATACAGTCCACTTTAGTTAATATCTCGCGTAATAGGTTTAAGGTTCGACCGGGGAACTAGATTTTCGGCAGCCTTAGACACGTGGCTCCACCATCAGGAATTAAAAAAAGTTAAAATATAACGTAATAGATTCCGTAAAATCAGTTTTATTCCATGTGTAAAATTCGCATAAATAGAAGAAATCATTAATCTTATAAGTAAGTACTATATGCAAAGTATATGGTAAGCACGGGTATGAACAGTCTTTAAATGGCAAGGGCGACGTTATTAGTCACGAGAAGTCACGCGCGTTAATTGTATCTCTCAACGGTATTTATTTTAATTTTAAGGTTTTAAGTTGTAAAAATTATTCACGGAAGAAAACTAATGAGAACAATATAATTTTTTCATCAGTATGTAATATTTTGATAAGAAAACACTGATTTTTACAAACTTTTACTTAGGATTAAAGTGTGAAGCGGGAGGTGCGCGGCCGGAGCGACACAGTGCGAGGCAGTGAATTACTTAGATTTATATGTTTGATTAATAAAAATTGTTTTATAAATTCATTCATGTTTTTTATTGACCTGCGAAAACCTATTATACATATATTAACTAATATTTTATAATACCAAATATTTACTAAATACTTACCTATTACTTTAACTACACAAAAATTAAAATCTATACAAAAAAATAAAATTGAAGTGTCTTTGTAATGTCAAAATAACACACACGTCAAAGCTTTTCACTAATAGCTAATACTACTTCATATTAAATAATTATGAAAGTATATATGGTACATATAACAAAAAAAAACAATTTTGATGTGTAACATCTTTCCTTTCGCTGTCCCGCAATCTGTGGGAGTGATTTAGAGTGTGTTACAGGAAACCGGGTAAGTGCGCGCTATTTGATTTGACCAATGAGCTCGCGCGGTGGTAGCAAAGTGTGCTGTTATATACACTAATTTATATGTGAAAACTATATTACTAAATGAGTTTACTCCTGATGATCTGTCTGAGAAATGAGCAGTTCGTTGCTAAAAAGTACAAGTGAGTCATTATCATTATAGTATTTCACAAATCCACTGCTGACCTTAAGCCTCCCCCAAAGAATGCCACAAAGCACGGTCTTGAGCCACCGGTATCCATTGACTTCCTGCATGTACTTGCCATTGATGTTAATACCGTATCCTTTCCAGTCAGCTTGATAACGTCTTCCAATGCAGCGGTGAAGAGTTTCGTGGAACGTTATCCTGTCTTACACCTGTCTGCAGTTGGATAGATTTCGTTTTTCGCATAGATTTCGTACTCCAGTTCGATAGGTTTCGAACTCTGGTTCTGTACTCTGATAGCCATCGCAGCCCTACTGTGCAAATACTTCAGAACTTCGATATACGGACGGTCCACTTGGCACCGCTGAAGGGACTGCACCACCGTCCAAATTTCGATGGAATCAAAGGTCTTCCAATAGTCCACATATGCAAGACAAACTGGCAGATTGTAACTCTTCAGACTTCTGTAATTTGCTGAAGGGTATGTATGCGGTCTATGCTGCTAAAGGCTTTTTCACAACCGACTTATTCGGGAGGCTAGAAGTCGTCGAGTCTGCTTGCGAGACGATTCGTAGTGACTCAATTTTGAATTTCTTCTTCACTCGATTCAAAACAGCACGTAAACGCGGCTCAGAAGGGTTTCCCTTCTGAGCCGCGTTTACGTTTACGGTTTGTAGTTCTTCAGGAGAGCGTTGTCAACTTTCTTGAAAAACAAGACTACCGCACTTCTACTCCATGCCTCCGGAATGGTACCCACCATGGAGATGGAGGACGGAACTAAATAGCTTCTAAAGGACTTCAGGTACCGGTTTTTAATCCGCTTTCAGAAGTTTCGCTGTAATTCCATACTCGTTTGCGGCCCTGCCGTTTTTAAGGTGCTGGAGAACCATTCCAATCTCGTACAGACCGACTTCCAGGATATCATTGTAAGTTTTATCTTTTGTCAATTATCGTGCAGGTTTACGCACCGAGTTTGGTGCGTAAACCTGTATGACCTTCAGCGAATACCGTTTGGTGATTCTGAGTATAAGGTACGCAACCCTCTCTTTAGACCTCATATAATCCTATAATATTCCGGCGCAACTTATTTATCTCTTCTTCCAGCTCCAGGATCTTCTCCTCATTCCTCAAGGTAGGTGCGTTATATGTTGTCAGGTCGAGTCGTCTTAGGTGGCAACCGAACCTCCGCCAGATCTCCAGATAAGAATCTTCTTAGCACCCTCTGTCCCACGCGTTACCGTGGTCGCCACCGTAGTCTGGAAGTAGCCGTAGCCTGTTGCAGAATTGAACGGCAGAGTCGGAAAGGGACCACGACCTCACAAAAGTGAAAGCTCTGATTCCACGTTCCATCTAGTGAATGCCCAATCCCCCCCCCCCCTCCCTATCAATATGGTAGCGTAATTAAATGTAAGACTACCCTAAGAGGGTACCCCTGGAGAATCCCTCGCTGAGCATCCAAGACCAAGCTATTCCACTCTTGAGCATGAATACTCAGGCTGTCCTGCAAATTCCGGGGGGGGGGGGGGGAGCAAAATTCCGCTCACGACAATTAATTCTTGGGCTAACCTGAACAACAAGACGAAGTCGACACCTGTCACGCTATCCGTAAATCTCTGCAATATCAAAAGACTACACTCGAATTTAAACACCGTCCACTACCATCTCGAGACGGTGAAGCCGGCTCTGTTTTTCTGACCGGGACACAGATGTTCTCTCCGGCTGATACTTCCTATCTCTCCTACCCAGGGTACAAACTGGAACAGTCCAGAGTGTGGTGCCACTCACGATAAATCGCGGTTGCATTCTGTAGGCTGCCACCATGTTTGGCACCATAGGTCGGTCGATTGGGATAGGATACGTTTTTCTTTGTATCCTATTCTGGGGGGGGGGTATGCAAAATGGTCCGGCTTTGCTTCTCGCTGGACGATTCCAACTTTGTTGCTGATTCTGTCGTGATGTGGTACTTCAAGATATGGAACTTTTTATTCCTTCCTCTGAGCTGTCCATCGGATGCAGATCTCAGTCGTGGTTTAGCCGCTCCGGTAAAAGAGCATCATGTTGTAAGCAGGAGTACTACCGAGCTTGGGCTGACGCATCAACATCCTGGGATGTAATCACCAGTGCCCTAAAAAAGAAGCATAATTCCGCCTCCAGGTCCTTCAAAAGAGTCATTGCCAAGGCAGTCAAAACACATAGGCAGATTTGGCGAGAAACTGGTTTACCTTCTTTTTGGAACCCGTGCATTTTTTTATAGGATAGGATGACAAACGAACACACAGTCCACCTGATGGTAAGTGGTTGCTGCGGCCCATAGACATCTACATCCATTCTCGATTACAAATCAAAATGCAGATGCTTTGTCACGCGTGAGGACTAAGATGGAATGCCTCGTTTCCAGTAAAAAGGGTCTCCAGTTCTCTACACTCACCATCTGAAACTCAGCAGCAGTAAGCTACTATTTCACGCTGTTTTTTATGCATATCAATATGTTGCAAGCCGGTAACATTCATTGCTATGCAGATGACAGCAATGTCGATGCTCTATACAACAGCCGTGCCAGCATTTCTTGGGAAAACGTCGCCGAGTACCGGGACAAACTTGTGTCTGAATTCGAGTCTTTGCTGAACAAGTCTCGGATAGGGGGCGACTAAATCTATTCCAATTTGATCCTCAGAAGACACAAGTTTGCGCATTTACAGCTAAAAAGTACCTCTTTGTCGTATCTATTCAGTTTCAAGGTATTCCCCTTGTTGCCTCAGGCAGTATCAGAATCCTCGGCGACGACGTATCGAGTAACGTGTAGTTTCGTGGTAACTTTGATGAGAAGGCCAAACTGGCCTGTAAAAAGCTTGGCGTGCTCAGCATAGTGGGATATTCATGCCGGCACACCGCCTGCAACATTACAAGGCGCAGGTTCAGTCCTACATGGAATACTGTTCCCATCTATGGGCCTGGGCTCCCCAGTGCCAACTCCTTCCACTCGACTGCATCCAGCGCAGAGCTCGAATCGTCGATAACCGAGTGCTTTTCGATCGGCTCGATTCACTGGCGCTTGCATCCCTTCGCATTTTCTTTCGCATCTACCACGAGGAGTTCTATGAAGAATTGTTCGGATAAATCCCAGCCACCAAATTTCATGAACGCACATCGAGGCAAAACTTCCGATACCACCAACACCATCTGGATGCTTGGCCGTCCACCACTATACGTTTCACTAGGAGTTTTTTTCGCATACGACCTCTCTGTGGCGTAATTGACCACCGGCGATTTTTCCGGACCGACACAACTTGGGGACACCTTCAAGAAAAGACCTTACCGACACAACTTAGGGACACCTTCAAGAAAAGACCTTACTCCTTTCTAAAAGGCCGGCAACGCACCTGCAATTCCCCTGGTGTTGCAGTTTGTTGAACCGATTGATTGTTTGTCCCTCTCTTATAAAAAATGTCAGATGTTACATATCATACGCGACTACTATAAGGCTCGCTCGTTTATTTTTTATTTTTGTTCTTTCTTTCTGTCTGTCTGTCTCTCCGAAATGACTGCTGATTTTGACGGGTTCTTCACGGGCAGATAACTAATGTTATGAGGAGTAACTGATGCTAGTTTTATTTTAGAATTAGTCTTCCGCGCAAATAGTTAAAAGCTACGAAAACTAATCGAAATAAATTTTTGGAAGACGAAGTCAGGAGTAACAGCTAAACACTAACAGTAACAGCTAAAAACTAAACCCAAGCATACCACTGCAAGACCTCAAGACATAGTCAGTTCATTTTGCATAGATCGGACCATAAACAATAATTAAAAAAGCTGAAGGTACTCCGGGTTTAACAATGACATCGGGACGTCAGTCATCTCAGTCCCCCGTGACCATGGGTGCTGGAAAGCGCCCGAAACGTCGGGAATTAAAAATAAAAAGTAAAAATAAACGCGAAAAAATCCGTAAAAGTAGTTTTAATCATGTGTAGTGTTCGCGTAAATATAAGAAATCATTAAGTAACAGCTAGTTACAAACTGAATTAAAATGACACATATACACATCAAACACACACAATGCATCACTTGGCATCACTATTCAACCGCTTTATCTGTGCATCAGTATCTATAGAATATGTTAGCGATTGGCATTACATAATGGGTAACGACTAAAAAGCACGCTCAATAGTTTGTTCATAAATACTCTAATGTACGAGTACTCACAACAATGCATAAAAAGGTACACAATTTTTTTGAATGTATTTACTAAAGTATTGTTACGAGCTTAGGGTTCGTGACAATAAAAACTGCCGATTGAATTACCAAAACTTTTATTACTGAACACCAATTAAAACTTAAAAGACACTAATAATTAATCACACTGATTCACTTTTAGTTCACTTCGAAGCTTCGCTCGTCTCGCCAAATTCGATACTGCCCAACGGCCTTATATAGGGCTCTTCCACGAAAATATCCAGAATATTCCAGCAAATACGGGCGCTGACCGACCGGGCGCAGAAAGTTCGAGTGTGGGGCTTCTAAAAAGCTTAATTCTTCTGTTAGATACCAGATGGCACTACTGGTGGAAAGTTCAAGATCGATATTTTCTAGGAAGCCCTCCTCACTCTGGTCCCCGACACTAGATGGTGCTAGTGTCAAGTACCAGACGTTAACTTAGGCGCGTAACACTGCTCCCTCCTAAGACATGCTCGTCCCGAGCATTATCGGCCGCATAATAACGCGCCAGTCGATCCACATGGACGATCTTAGGAGTACCTCTTGCAGCTTTCTGAAACGGCTCCGCAACGTCAAGGGCTATCCTATCCCATGGTGCACCAACATTGTACAATTTCGATGCTCCTCTACTGCGAATCCGAGGTCCCTTCAAAGCCGCACAACTTGTACATGTGCGACACCAATCCTCGACATCGTCACGATAATGGACCCAGTAAAACTGTTCTCGGATCTTCAGTAGAGTTTGTTTAACTCCCAGATACAGCTGTAGAACATCCAGCACTTTAGCTTTAGGGACAACCATTTGCAAACGACAGCTGTCTCCTCAACCATTTTCCTATTTACGGCACAGGACTCCATCCTGAATCAGCAAGCTGTCCCATTGGGCCCAATAGCTTTTAGTGGTCGAACTCATCGCTGAGACGTCGCTCCACTAGGCCTTGGTAGCACGGGCCTTCATCCATTCCAGAATCAGCTTGATGTCCGGATGTTCCTGCTGTGCATGTTGTAAACTGTCCTTCCACTCGTTGCTGAGGTGGTCTGTCCTGAGCATCCTCACGGATACTACTTCCTTACTATCTTGCCTAGTACAATGCTTACAATCTTCAAGACAAGGTCTCTTTGACAACGCATCTGCGTTGCCATGCGATTTCCCGCTGCGGTGTTCAATCACAAAGTCGTATTCCTGCTGCTGGGTGGTGCTGTTAGCCGCACAACCCTCTCGAGACCGATCAATGTCCCTTTTTACAGATCGCTTAGGGCAGCTGGATCGAAGATGACCCCCTTCCCCACAGCCATAACACCTAGGGCTGTATCCATTATTCTTCGACATCGACAGGCCTGTTGGTCTAGTGGTTAGTGACCCTGACTGCTACGCCGGAGGTCGTGGGTTCGATTCCCACCCAGGACAAATGTTTGTGTGATGAGCACGATCATTTGTTCTGTGTCTGGGTGTAATTTATCTATAATATTTATGTATTTAGAAATATATAAGTATGTTTATCAGTTGTCTAGTACCCATAACACAAGCTCTGCTTAGCTTGGGACTAGATGGCGTTGTGTGATAGTTGTGGAATATTATTATTATATTATTAATATTAAAAAAGACATATTAATATTTCGGTCGCGAACTGTAGCCGCTGCAACCTCCCTGACGCGATGGGAACGATGATCCTGCCGCACGGCTTTAACCTCAAGTGTATGGGCCAAGGCTTCCTTAAGCGTCACGTGATGCTCGAGCCTCACAGCAGCTCTGACTTCAATGTCGCGAATGCCGTCGATGAATGTCTGCACCAGGTTCCCTTCTATGAGCGCAGGTACAGACCGGTATGCTTTTCGCACCAGCTTCTCCACCTCTAGAGCCCACTGTTGCAGGTTTTCGTCGATGCGCTGCACGCGATCTTTAAGCTGCGCATGAAAGACGTGTTCCAGGGGAGCGTCGCCATATCTCGCCTCAAATGCCTCAAGGAGCTGCTCATAAGTCACTTCCTCACCGAGAGCTTCCAGAACGGTTAAGGACCGGTCGCGCAAGCTTAGTGTGAGAGTAGTCATGGCCTGACTTTTATTCCAGACGTACGCCTTCATAACAGCTTCGAACTGGATTTTGAACCCACGTAGCGAAGGTGTTGTAGCTACTACGGGAGCTGTAATTCCATCCCCCAGTTTGAGGTCGTCCAGCGTTTTCTTCACGTCAGCCATCACCTTGTCAACCCGATTGTTCACTTGGTCGATTTGGGTTTCAGCTTTCTCGATTCTGGTTTCAGCTTTCTCGATTCTGGTTTCAGCTTTCGCGATTTGGGTTTCAACTTCCGACAGCCGGTTGTCATGCTGAGCAACTCTATCCTTCACCTCCTTTATCTCCTTCCCGAGGGTAGCGTGAAGGTCCTTCATGAGGAGCATCTGCTCTTCCAACCGACGGGCCTGTTCCTCTTGTCCGCCCCGCAGCTGCTCTTCCAAACGAAAACTGTTCCTCCTGCTGCTCTTTTAACCAACGGGCCTGCTGCTCCTGTCGGCGAGCCGGCTCCTGCAGCATCACCATCAGAGCACCTAAGTCAAGAGCTGTAGATGTAGGAGCTACTGACAGGCCTTCAGCCAGTGGCTGGCCCTCCGACATCTGCGGCGTTGCACCACTAAATCTTCTTTGGTCCGTCTCCTGCCGGCGTTGACTTCGGGTACGGACACCCTCCGTTTCCTCCTTAGCTAAAATCGGCATGATTTTATCCCACTTCTGACACCAATTGCTACGAGCTTTAGGTTCGTGACAATAAAAACTGCCGATTGAATTACCAAAATTTACACTTTTATTACTGTTGACGACGCTCACGTTGCTTCTCGAACACCTGAAATATAAATAATATTAATCAATAAAAAATAAAATATGTAAAAAAAATATACTCATAAAACATTGTTACTTACCTAATGTACTTGCTGTTTTTCTATAATAAATAAGTACGTGTGCATACGGGGACGGTGGCACTTACCGCGATTTTTATCAGTAGGGTGAAGGTATATTTTCAACAACGGTGTTGCACCGCTGAGTACATGATCCCGCGTTTCGAGTTAGTTGCACTAGAACATCATACGAGGTGACACCTATGTCTCCCTCCCCGCGGATGTACACGCGCTCACCAAATTTTTTTTTTGTATATTTTTCTCCCAGACGACACCAGCGGCCTACATCATCAACATAGTGGTCCTTCGGCCGAATCCTTACGTCGTCTGCAAAAAATATAATAATAATAAGTACCAGTTATGTTCCACGCGCCGGCTACGCCGCAAAAAAAGCGACGACCACGTGGCACCGCTGCAAAATCGGAGTGTAAGAACAACCAAGATGTGTTACCATCGTTCAGCTTAAAGGATGAAGTGCTGGAAAAACCTGGAAATGCGCTAAGTGCCTCTAGTAAGAGTAAAAAGTCATCAAAGACCGCAGGCACGTCGTCAAGTACGGCACGCAAACGGCAATTGGAATACGAAACCGCTAAAGCTATGGCTCTCGTGGAAATACAAGCAGCGGAAGCTGAAGCAGAAGCCAAAGTTAAGAGTGCTCAGGCAGAAGCTGCCAAGCTTAAGGCAAATATTCAGTCGAAGCTGCTAAACAAACAGCTTGCAGCTGAGATGGCAGAATTGGAGTCTCATTCACGCTCTTCCCACAAGTCGGCTATGAAATCTTCGACCAGCAAAGTTGAAAATTGGCTGAATGCTCCAGGAAACCAGCATGAGGAGAACCGAGAAGAGTACTCTTGTGAAAAAATCGGCCTAGAAAAGCTGGCACATGCCTTGAATGATGCAGTAGCTGCCTCATCATATAAAATACAGAACCAGGAGCTCTTAACAAGATTAGCAACGTCTAAAGACCTGCCTTTATTTTTTGGAGATCCAATGGAGTGGTTGCAGTTTAAACAGGCGTACCAAGAATCTACCCAATTATGCAAATATAGTGACACAGAGAATTTATGGCGGCTACGTAAGTGTCTTCGTGGCGATGCTAAAGAAGCAGTGACTTCACTCTTGATTGGTGGAACTACACCCGATTTAATAATTGACACCTTAGAACTTCGATTTGGCAAACCAGAAACAATTATGAGTAAAATAGTTTTACAGCTTAAAAAACTATGTCCGTTGCCGTTAACTTATCATAATGATATCATTAATTTTGCAATAAAAATAAAGAACTATGTGGCTGCTGCCAAAGCAATGCAACAAAGTGATTATCTTCGCAGCCCGGAGTTAGTATCGATTGTCGTATCTAAGCTTCCAACTTTGCTTGTCGCAAAATGGACCGACTACGTTTATGAACAGCGAGAGTGTAATTTACCGAAGCTAGAATTGCTTAGTGATTTTTTATATGAGGAAGCCACTAAAACAGCTGCATCAGGAGTAAGTCATATTCACGCTCAATATAATTTAAAGAAGCCCGATGAACGTAAACACCGTTCACACTCGTTGTTGTACACAAATAGTAATCAATTACAAAACGCGGAAAAGTGTACATTTTGCTGAACATGGGCTCATGGTGTCGCAGATTGTTCACGGTTTAAGCGCGCCTTACGCAAAGATCGCTGGCGATTTGTACGCGTAAATAAACTTTGCTTCAAATGTCTTGCCCCCCGCCATACGAATGGTATGTCTTGTATTGGCAGTAATTGCGACATTGACGGCTGCAATCAACCGCATCATCGTTTACTGCACTGGATAAAACCATTGGAAGAAAGCTTAAAAACTGTGGAGCGAAGTGAGGATGAGCATCCCAGCACCAATGAAACAGTGACTCATACGGTGGCATCCCACTGTCACAAGGTGCTTTTGAAAGTGGTGCCGCTCACTCTTCACGGACCGAATGGCAGTTTGCATACGCATGCACTACTGGATGATGGAGCTACCGTGACGGTGATATCCTCTGATATCGCAGATGAGCTCGGATTATACGGTGCAAACGTGATATTGCGCGCGCGCAGCGCATGGGACTCGGGCGAGCTTGTGTGTGAATCTCAAGTAGTGAGTGTTAGTGTTACCAATTCGTATAACGAAATGTTTACTTTCCGTGCGCGTAAAATTAAAGAATTAAATTTACCAACACAAAAAGTGCCGAATATGGACTTTAATAATTATGGATTGTTAAGTGAAGATCTTATGTTATGTAATTGTAACGCTAAGCCAAAATTATTAATAGGTCAGGACAACCATCATTTAATTTCTCCCATTCGTTGTGTTCGTGGTAAGCAGCGTGAGCCGTACATAACTCAAACTGCGCTTGGATGGTGTGCGCACGGATATATGGTAAGTGATGTTAATTGCACTGATCGCTTTGTCTCTTTCATTAATAGTTGCACCGAAAAAGCGGGACAGTCGCAGTGTATCTTTCACTTACACACGGTAGAATCGATTGCTAGCGATCTCTCTCTCGATAACGATAACGGTGAATGCACCTGCGCGCAGTTGCACGATGCGGTTCGTAGATCCTTCGCGTTAGAGTCTATTGGTGTAGGTTCGAAGCCGCGCCGCAACCCAGACGAAATACGCGCTTTACAAATTTTAGATGACACTGCAGAATTAGTAAATGGTCAATGGAATGTCGGCTTACCGTGGAAATACGATGAATTACATTTACCCGACTCTTACCCTAACGCTTTTAATCGTCTAAAGTCAATAGAAAGAAAATTTTTGCTCAACAAAGAGTATGCAACTCGTTATTGTGAAAGAATGAGATACTTATTTTCTAATGGTTATGCTAGAGAACTTAATGAGACCGATGAAAACTCTAATAAACGTATAATATGGTATTTGCCGCACTTTGGTGTAGATAATCCAAATAAGAAAAAACTGCGTTTAGTTTATGACGCGGCAGCAAAGTCGAACGGTTATTCTTTAAATGATTTTCTTTTACAAGGCCCTGATTTGTTACAATCGTTATTAGGAATAATGTTACGATTCAGAGAAAACCGCGTAGGTATCATAGGGGACATAAAAGATATGTTTTTAAGGATTAATGTACGAAAAGAAGATGTTAATTCTTTGCGTTTTTTGTGGAAAGATATCTATTTAAGCAATGAAAATGAACAATTAGGCTTCGGAAGTAGTAGTAGTAGTAAGTAGTAACAAAGGTTCAAAATTACCTATACAACATCCTGTTAAGAAATATGTTATGACGTCATTAATTTTTGGCGCTAACTGCTCCCCATTTATAGCACAATATATTAACCAAAATAAAAACACATTGCGCTTTCAGAATAAAATGCCGGATGCAGTTAATGCAATTAGGAAAAATCAATATATGGACGATTTTATCGATAGTTTACCAGACGTCGCTACTGCTACAAAAATGATAAAAGATGTTTCATATATTAATCAGCAAGGTGGTTTCGTGATGCGTAACTGGTTAAGTAACAAGTCAGATGTTCTTAATGATATGCCAAAAGAGACTTTAAATGACATGGCGATACGGTTTAATGTTGAATCCCAGCCGGAACGAACGCTTGGGCTTTTGTGGTTTCCCGCGAGTGATATGTTCGGGTTCGATCTTTCGTTAAAGCGTATACCGAGTGATATTTTACAACTATCACGAAAACCGACTAAGCGTGAAGTTCTTCGTATTATAATGTCTGTATATGATATTCATGGTTTTTTAGCACCTTTTACGATAAAATCCAAAATTTTAATGCGCGAAATATGGAATGTAGGTATAAAGTGGGATCAGGAAATAACAGATAGTTTATTTGTTTTATTTAAAGATTGGATTTCGCAGTTACAAGAAATGAGTTACGTTCGAATCCTGCGGTGGTATTTCTATAGCAACGATTCTGTCGGTGTGATTGAGAAGAGCGGCCACACCGTAAACGACGATGAGACGTCGTTGCAATTGCATATTTTTTGTGATGCATCTCCATGCGCATACGCATGTGTTGCTTATTGGCGTAAACAAGACAGCAACGGCGTGCAGGTGTCATTCATTGCGAGTAAAAGTCGCGTTGCGCCGTTAAAACCGTTAACTATGCCTAAACTCGAACTTCAAGGCGCGCTATTAGCATGTCGCTTGGCAGAGACTATAAAAAAGGAGCATAGAATTAAACCGTCACGTGTTTTTTATTGGACTGATTCAATGATTGTTATTTATTGGATACGTAACGAGCATAGAAATTACAAAGTTTTTATTGCAAATAGGTTAGGTGAAATTGATGAGTTAAGTAAAATTGATGAGTGGCATTATGTGCCGACAAATTTAAATATAGCCGAAGCATTAAACAAAGGAGTTTCCTGGCAGTTTATACCACCAGCCAGTCCTCATATGGGGGGAGCTTGGGAGCGTCTGATTAGAAGTGTGAAAACGGCACTGAAAGTCGTTCTTAGAGAGAGGGCTCCACGAGAAGAAGTTTTATTAACGCTTCTCGCTGAAGTCGAAAATATAATTAATAGTAGACCGCTTACCCATGTTTCGGTGGACCCTCAAAGTAAAGAGGCATTAACTCCAAATCATTTTTTACTAGGATCTTCGTCGAACTTACCTGTACCTGGGGTCTTTGATGATGGCGACATGTATGTTAGACGACAGTGTCGTATTGCCCAACGGTTGACAGACTTATTTTGGAGCAGATGGGTAAAAGAGTTTTTGCCAGAGCTAATTCCTCGTCGTAAATGGGATAGGGAAGGTCCGCAATTAAAAGTAGGAGATCTTGTAGTAGTAGTCGATCCATCATTATTTCGAAACTGTTGGCCAATAGGTATTATTGAAAAGGTTTATCCAGGTTCAGACGGCAGAGTCAGAGTAGTTGACGTTAGGACTAAGTCAGGAGTGATGAAGCGATCAGCTGCTCGCGTGGCCTTTCTCCAGCTTGATAATGAGTGTCGGCGAACCGACACTTGGGGGGAGGATGTTGACGACGCTCACGTTGCTTCTCGAACACCTGAAATATAAATAATATTAATCAATAAAAAATAAAATATGTAAAAAAAATATACTCATAAAACATTGTTACTTACCTAATGTACTTGCTGTTTTTCTATAATAAATAAGTACGTGTGCATACGGGGACGGTGGCACTTACCGCGATTTTTATCAGTAGGGTGAAGGTATATTTGCAACAACGGTGTTGCACCGCTGAGTACATGATCCCGCGTTTCGAGTTAGTTGCACTAGAACATCATACGAGGTGACACCTATGTCTCCCTCCCCGCGGATGTACACGCGCTCACCAAATTTTTTTTTTGTATATTTTTCTCCCAGACGACACCAGCGGCCTACATCATCAACAATTACCAAATACCAATTGGTTGCGCGGAAAAAACCATTGGATTATTATATTTGACGGTAGAGGTGCCAAGCCGCTTGTTCCTTTCCGACAAACGATATCATTCATACCCTCCTCGATCCTCCATCGACACATCGGGGTGGTGGGGTGGGAGGGGCAAGAAGATGATTCTAGAATGTCACGTAATCATCGGGGCCGAGGACATATAAGGCACGCGCGACCGTTGCGCGTCCTCTTTCCTACCGCGCCAGTCATTGGAACAACAGCTCTTTCCACCGCAGTCGTCATTGGAACAACAGCTCTTTCCGTCACAGTCGTCGTTGAAACCACACCGCTAGTAGAAACCGCTTTAGCCTGGAAGCAGTCGAGCTCCAGGAGACCCGCCTCACATCGTGTGAGATATAGTCGCGCACCGCCTCTCTCCGGAGTGTTCCAGAAGAAGTTCCAGAAGTTGCAGCTATAGTGCTCAACAAGATAGAAGAAACCCCGGAGAGTCGACATTCCTTAATTTAGCTCCTGCCTTACATAGTTTAACCCGCTCCAATTTTGTTGTTCTCCTAATAAGGCAGGATTCCTTTTCAGCGATTTGGCACAATAATAGTTTAGTTTTAGGGAAGAGCGAGTGCATTATACCGCATGCTATTGTAGTCGCCTTTACGTAGGCGTAGAAGCATCCGCATATACAGTCCACTTTAGTTAATATCTCGCGTAATAGGTTTAAGGTTCGACCGGGGAACTAGACTTCGGCAGCCTTAAACACGTGGCTCCACCACCAATTAAAACTTAAAACACTAATAATTAACCACACTGATTCACTTTATTTCGCTCCGAAGCTTCGCTTGTCTCGCCAAATTCGCAAACCGAGTGGCCAAGATCCAAGACGAGTTAGGATCACAGAACTTTTATCACGTGTCAGGTACGGAAAACCCTGCTGATTGTCTATCCCGTGGACTTACTCCGATGCAAATAATGGATCACCCACTTTGGTTCCACGGACTTTCTTGGGTTCACTTGGAACCCTCGCAATGGCCCATAGCCAATTCCGACCCTTCGTGAGTGTCCCAACCACCGGAAGAGAAGAGGCACGCTCTGGTTGCGAGTGTTTCGAGTGAGGTTTCTCCACTCATTGTTATGGCGAACCATTTCTCCTCTTGGTCGAAATTATTACGTAGCGTGATTTACGTTTGTCGATTCGCGAAGCTTCTACCGGGACGTTCGTACATCGTTGCGTCCGATTATAGTTATGCCAAGTTGCCAGTATTGCGTGAACTTCAATGAGCACATTTTTCCCAAGATTACAATCGAATAGAACTTGTAGTCGCGCTTTTCAGCGCCTTAAGCCATTTTTACAAGATGGGATCGTTAGAGTAGATGGGCGCTTGTCTAACTCAGAGTTAAGTTTCGATCAACGGCACCCTATAGTTTTACCGCGTAAGCATTTTCTGGTCCTTCGAGCAGGATTAATTTCTAACCACTTAATATTATAATTCCGAGTTTGCTCACCATCTAAGCCGGAGAATCGCATCGTCTTCGTCACGAGCCATTTTGGGGGGAATTGGGAGACTAAAGAGCCGTTTATATCGAGTAATTAGTGATCAAATTTTGTCTTTCGAAGAATTAAGTACTGTGCTCGCTTAAATTGAATGCGTCATGAATGTCCCTTTTGTCGTTGTCAAGTGACACCTCGGAGCTGCTGGCTCATTTTTTGCAACTCCAGCGCATTTTTTGAATCTAACGCCTAACGAAATATCTGCCCGCCACAGACATAGACGAGGACAAACTTAATATTTCTGCACGCCATAAATTATTAGACCGTTTAGTGCAGTCATTTCGGAAACGATGGAAGACGGAATATTTGCATACGTTGCAGTCTCGGCAAAAATGGAACACAACAACTGAAACTTTAACGGTCGGAACTGTGGTTGTACTCACCAAGGAGAATACGCCGCCTCTCCACTGGCCATTAGAGATCGTCGAAGAGGTTTTTCCCGGATTCGACGGGGTGACTCGGGTAGCTCGCGTTAGGACCACTGTCCTGTCGTCCTGTTGTCCGTTTGTGCCCTTTGCTCAATCAATAATAATAATAATAATAATAATATTCCACAACTATCATACAACGCCATCTAGTCCCAAGCTAAGCAGAGCTTGTGTTATGGGTACTAGACAACTGATAAACATACTTATATATTTCTAAATACATAAATATTATAGATAAATTACACCCAGACACAGAACAAATGATCGTGCTCATCACACAAACATTTGTCCTGGGTGGGAATCGAACCCACGACCTCCGGCATAGCAGTCAGGGTCACTAACCACTAGACCAACAGGCCTGTCGATCATCACAAATCAATAGTTTGAATTAGCTTTCTAGGTTAGATTAGTAGTTGAAAATTAGGTTTAATCTTAGCGTTAGTTAGTTTTGAAGGGGACTCTTCAAGCCGGGGGGGGATGGTTACGCAGAAAATGAATCGTTTTCCGCGTAACCATTCCCCCATTGTGGATGCGGGAAGGACGGACAATTGCTCGCCAATTGTCCTTCCTTCCCGCATCCACATTTCTTCCAACGCACCTCCTGAAAAGAAGCGTCGTCGACGGCATCAGGACTCCACCCCGGTAAGTGCTTTTCCCCTTTTATTTTATTTTGCATACTTGAGCCTTTTTTGTTTGTTTGTTATCCCGGCACATTTTCTCTCCTACCGGCTCAAGTAGAACTTCCTCTCGACCCTGGTGAAGCAATAGATTTGGAATAGCGAGTATATTGTTCAAGGCTGTCGCGTGCCACGTCAGTCATCTAGTTTTGAAGTACCTATCAGGAATCCCGGCATACAGTTCACCTAGTAACATCTCGCGTAATATGTTCAAGGCGCGACCTGGGAATCGAACTCGGGAATCCCTAGGCCCGTCGCTCAACCACCAACCCTACTTTAGAAGCGTTTATTCTTCTTATATTAGTGACTCCCTTTGATATCATTTTTGGAAATTCCCGCCAACATTAAGGGATTCACGTTGCCTAATTTAACTCCTTCTTTACAACTCTCAATAAAAACAGTGTATTCAGTCATTCCCATTGACTCAGGGAATAATTTAAATTATAATATGGCTTATAAAAATCATCATTTTCCCGCTGCATGTCTTGATAACGTTTTGCGGTTTTCTTTTCCCGCCCGCGTCGTGATCCATGCCTTTATTGATGCCGTCACTATCAGATGGCATTTTTATTTATTTCGTATAAAATAAGTTTATTTTCCATCAGAATTTGAAGCTAAAATGAGACTTTTCTAATTTTAATTTAAAAATACGCGCTCTTCATCCCGCAATTAAAAAGCAAGAACCAGCGATGTTTTCTCAAACAACTTCTTATAACCGTGAGTTTGCACTAACGCTAACGCGATTTTCACAAATAAACATGTTTTAAACACTGTTTTCTATCAATGTATCAAAAAGCGTTTGCAGGAACAAGTTTGTAGTGACATATGTTTAACAGTTTATTGTACATTACATATTTTAACTTGGTATATTATATCTTAATAACTACAGAAACAAAATGTTTGAAAACAAATTTGTAGAAATATTGTCATGTTTGTTATATGGAAGCCCCTTACAAAATCGTAAACTACGCGGCAACCTCGTATTCCCATACAACATTTCAACATTGTTTCCACGAGGCAGTTTTGCTAACTTGATGGGAAATGTAGCTGCCGTGTATTCACAGTGACGCCTGCGGCGACATCCGACAGCATTATATAAACGACACTCCATGATGCCACTTCACTTCGTTGCTAACATCGGACGAGGTGTAGTTTTAATTAGTATTAGTTCTTTTTATTGTTATACAGAATGGGTCCCACATATATGCAATAAATGAAACCACAAGTAACACTAGTCCGTAGAAGTGTAGAAAAATTAAATATTAAATTAAAACCCGTAAAATAAAAAAGTGAAATTTTGAAACAAAATAAATACTAAAATAAATTCAGTAAAAGTGAACATTCTGTTTAGACAACGTACTTTGACCCCTTGGAAGAGTGACAACGTTGCACGCGGGTGGCACGCCGACAAAAGACACCGCTGTCGATATGTCGCAATACCAATAGTTTGCACTGCTTGGCAACGTCGCTTTTTATTGTTCAAGGATTCATTCAAGTTCATTGAATCATTGACTTAGTGACCCAATTCTATAGAGTGTTCAAATTTGCTTAAAATTAAAACTCTACTTTTTGACCTAATTACTGGACCGATTACGTTCATTTTTTCTATATCGTCAGCAAAGGCGATAACAAGTATATGGTTTCATTTATTGCGTATATGTGGGACCCATTCTGTATAATTAGTATTATATATTTTAAATTAAACTTAATAAAAGTAATTTTGGTTTTTTGGGTCCGACGGCGGCGACTTTCATAATTTGTTGAAAGATAAGTTTGAATAACTGTTGAAAATTTTACACAGTTTTTGTGATTGCAAACGCCACCATCAACAAAACATGTTGTGTGATTTATTTTATGCGATTTGTTTCAAAACATTATGTGTTGGATGTTTATCAGTGCAAACGTACTGTCACAGCAAATCCGAGATAATCATAGATTACTGTGAGATATAAACGAGAGAGAGATAATAAATGGTGGAATCCGTAGACGGAGAATGCTAGGATTCTCTGTCTACGGCGGAATCGGTCGCAAGCTTTGAGCATAGAATATACTCTTTTCTATACTCAAAGGTCGCAAGGCGTAACTTTTTTTATTAACTTTGACTCTGGGTTCTAGCCCTTCTGTGGGCCGCAAGGTGGGGTTAAATGACGTCAATGATCAACCGAGAAATGTTTACCAGTACTCGAAACAATTTCTGTCGTCTGTTTCTTTTATGTATGACACTTTTAGCCGAGTTAGAAAGGGATTGGCTGTGTATTGATAACTCAATGTCGAATTTACCATATTTGTATAACCAATAAAACATATAGACTCTCTGAGCAGCTCCTCTACTTTCTATGCTCGAAGGTGTGAACGGGCAGCAGTGTTGCCATATATACAGATTTCCCCGTATTTATACAGATTTTCGGTGTGTGATACAGATTAGCACTGGATACAGATTTTTATACAGAGTTTTCCAACTCTATTGATTGGTTTACCATAATATACAACTTAAAACAGAACGAAACCGGGCACGTTCCAGCCTGCAGATATTAAAATTTCAAAATAAAAAAAATCTCATTTTATAGATCTCAATAAGCCCTTTCGACCTACGTTAATTAATTTATAAGCCCGTTTTTCGTTTCCCCAGAAAAATAGAATTATAATTTTCAATTTTCCTCTATTTAAAATAGCCATATCTCTTTGAAAAATGATTATTTTTTACTCTACCAAGCGTGAAAAAATTGCCCTTGCGCTAATTTAATTTTCCCGCGTGCTAATTCTTAAAAATATTCAATAATTATTATTGTAAACAATAAAAAACCGTCGTGGCATACACTGACACTGTTGATGATGTGAGTTTCACCTTTATTCTGTCGCGCATGCGCAATGCGAAGATAATTGGCTTGGAAATGTCACGACGGTTTTTTATTGTTTACAATAATAATTATTGAATATTTTTAAGAATTAGCACGCGGGCAAATTAAATTAGCGCAAGGGCAATTTTTTCACGCCTGGTGGAGTAAAAAATAATCATTTTTCAAAGAGATGTGGCTATTTTAAGTAGAGGAAAATTGAAAATTATATTTCTATTTTATCCTAGGAAAACGAAAAACGGGCTTATAAATTAATTAACGTAGGTCGAAAGGGCTAATTGAGATCTATAAAATGAAATTTTTTTATTCTTAAATTTTAGTATCCGCAGGCTGGAACGTGCCACCTCAGAACGAAGCAAAATAAGTGACTAGATACCGCGTTACATGCATCATTGCATAATTCTATTCTTTATGGTTAATATATTTTTACGACCTAATTAGTTAGTACGGCAGAATTACAAGTGTATTATAAAATATGTACGACTGAAAATAATAAAGTAATTATATATTCTTTTGTTGCAAATGTTTGAGTTTTAATACGTTGTATGCTTAAATAAATTCAATTTTGCCATATAAAAATTTTTGTGTATTTTATACTTGGTAGACACACGCTGCAGCTATATTATGGTTGCAGCACGAATGAGTCAGCTCGATCGGGGAAGGACCACGCTCTCACAGAGTACCAGCGTAAAATACCAGCTTATTACTGCTGTGCTTCGTATGGTGAGTGTAGAAATCCGGAGACCCTTTTTTACTGGAAACGAGGCATTCCATCTTAATCCTCAGGCGTGACAACGCATCTGCGTTTTGATTCTGCGAGGATAAATGTAGATGTCTATGGGCCACAGCATCCACTTACCATCGGTGTACTATGTGCTCGTTTGTCACTCTTATTCTATAAAAAAATATTTTTATTTAATAACGATAAGTAATCAAACTTTATCAGCTTATCATGTTGGTAGTTATTTCTTGTTTTTCAAAAGAAGCACTGATGGTGATGATCAATTATTCTATTTTGGTTTATTATATTATACAAATTTTAAGTTAAAATAGCATCTCATTTAATACAGATTTTAGCAGTTTCTGATACAGATAAAGGTTCAAGGCATCTGGCAGCACTGACGGGCAGTAACAAGTGAAAAGTGGGAATAAAATACACACTTGTCACTTCTCGAAATGTAAACCGGGACTTAGATCGAAAACAATGCTGTAATAATATTTATTAGATTTTCAGCCTTCAGTCCAGGGACACCTTAAATTAAATATCGTTTTTGCGAGACTGTTGTTCAAATAGTGTAGTTTTACTAACTTCACGCCGCCGTTCCAGATTATCAGTCTTTAGCTGTTCGTTCGGAGTACGGACTCTTCTCCATAGATAAATAGATATGTAGAATGTTCTCCTCTAAGACATCGCCGTACAGAAATTGACGTAATGACGTTTGGGTGACGTGACGCTACTATATGCTTATGGTTTTGTCACTTGAAAAGGAAATAGACACTTTTGTGTTTAAATTTAGTATTAAATTAATTTAGCCCATTATATTTTGTTATTAGTTATTACATATATAAGTTTATTAATGCAGTGTTTTTCTTAGAATCTCATGAGTTTTGGTCATACTAGTGTTTAAAATTGCATATGTAGGTATATTTAGTTCAACGACCTTGTTACTGACAGGTTCATCGTTGTGACTGAAGTAATATATGAAAGTATTATAGAAGGAGATAAATAAATTGCTGCTGAGGATGGAGCCCTCGAGAGAACCAGGCAAGTGCATTTTTATATCTAACTTGCCAATATGGTAATTTTAATTCAGAAAATATTTTTATGTTAACATTTGTTTAGTAAACGATTTCAATAGTTTTTACTTGATAACTATATCTTACAGTATAAATTTAAACTGCTTTTTATTAAGCTTATTTAGTTGGGATTGAAAAAAAAGCCTTAAAAAGTCATACCATCCATCTTAAGTAATTTAATCCGTAAGTCCAAACTTAAATATTTTAGGTCTGAATTTTTTCTATTACAGCCAATTTTTATATCAATAGGAGGTTATAAATGTCTCTTAGTAGGTTCTAGCTTAGATGAAGATGCATGTAAAGTTGCCTTTCGTTACCAGATTTTCAGGAAAATTTAATGAATACTTTTGTTGAAGCACATTACATGCTGTTCTATTGGAGTTACTACTTGCGCTGGATGTAGCTGGCACTATCATCCGTAACCAAAATCTTGACCAATTTCTCGAACTATATATTTCAGTACTGTGATTATTGCACCTTGATGTAGTTGGACTTCCTAGGCATTTGGCAGGCGGCTCTCGAGACTATTGGCAATGAGGACATCAACAATTTTTTCCATTAGGGTAGCATCAGTTAGGAATGAGGTGAAATATTTGAAATAGAAATAGAAATAGAAGAGATGCAGAGATTAATATTTATTTTTAAAATATTAGAAATGTTTTATATTAATTAGATAAGAAATGGATAAAACTACATATATTTGTTAAAGTTGAAAAATTAAAAATGTGTAAAAAATTAAAGAATACAGCACTGAAGCATTGTTTTGTATACATACACACACTAGAAACCAAAAACTTATAATTACAACTTTTTGATGATGACGGCACAGTGCAACCATGTGTGTGGCAAAGAAGTCCACCTTAGTCCCAACTGGTGGAGATGGTTAATGCTCCCTGTAAATATAACAGAACGTGAGTAACCCGGGTTCGTTCTCTGCCGGCACTAACGAAATTGTAATTTTAAGTGCTGATTTATCACATGCTCGGCGGTGAAGGAAAACATTGTGAGGAAACCTGCATGTCTGAGGAATAAGGAAAAAAATATTTCAAAGATATGTGAAGTTTGCCAACACGAATTGGGGCAGCATGGTGGACACTTTCTTGCACTAAAATCCTCTCAGAATGTGGGGAGACCTGTGCCCAGCAGTGGGACGTATATATGCTGTAACTTTAGACCAAACTAGCCACATCTGGTGAGCATTCGATTATTAGCCCTCACTGTTCAAAGCTGAACATTTTTAGCTTATTAAATTTTTTTTCATCCCATGGGATCCGAAGTGGTCTACAAGCATAAAGGTTGACTTCATGTAATGCATTCATCACAATCATATCTTCAAAACCAATTGCCAAGTCATTAAATTGGGTTGTCTTCTTGCCATAATTTTTATAAAGCGGTCTTGTCTTGTAATCATCAGCATCAGTGCTTGCTTATCATCTATCAGCAACTGCTTTCAGCTTGCCTATTGCATTCAACATCTCTTCCCTTTGTTAAATTTTGGCTTTTTATAAAAAAATCACTAGTTTTAAATGTCATAAAAAAATTGCAAAAGTTGAAATATCATATTAAAACAATTTAGTCTTAAGAGACACAGAGGCAAGAAAATTTTCTTTTTTTAAATGTGAATTCAATTTTATGGCTTCGTCTAGTCTTGTGTACATAGTTCATTAATTATTACAGTTAGAAAAAGTTTCAGCACGCTGCAATTTCCCTAAAGTATATTATATATTAACTATATGATGTATAGTTATGAAATCATCTTAATATATATAAATTACATGTCACATTGTTTGTCCGCGATGGACTCCTAAACTACTTAACCGATTTTAATCAAATTTGCACACCGTGTGCAGTTTGGTCCAACTTGAGAGATAGGATAGTGTTTTTGCCCATGAGTGACCCACAATTTTTTTTTTGCGAATTTATGGATTTTTAATAGGACATTACAAAGAGCCGTCGAAAAGGGCAGAACAAAGTCTGCCTGGCAAAATAGTATTCTATAGATATAAATTTAATAAAAAGGCTTTAATAGATTATTTTGTAATATTTATTAGAACAGATTAAGAATACATGTTTATACATGTTACATGTGCATCTGTTTACTGTAAGTTAGACTCATGTCATACACATATCATAAAATAAGGTGTAAGAGGAAATATAAAATCTTTTCTCCAAATGTCAACCTCACCTACATGCTGTGCACCCTGGTGACTATCACACAAAGCTCTGACAACCACTCACAAACTGAAGATGAAAAGTAAAAAGCTGCTCTGCTATCAACAGATTGTTTAGTAGGGACAATACTTTTAAAAAATGCATGCCTGGTTGTTTTTGAAAACTGCAGGGAAAAGCTAAACAAGATAGAAAGTGCAGTAATGAATAAAATTATTGATTTGATTGAAAACCGTTATTTCTGCTAAGCACATAAATATTTGTTCATTTAATCCAACTATCCAAACCTAAAGTAATTATTTGTAGGACATATAATCACTTTTTGTGCATTAATCGAACCTGCGACTAGCAGTTCCACAACTAAACTGAAATGAAAAAATAAAATATGATCATAATGTTATCAGTCTCTTGATGAGATGATTGGTATACTATTTTGAAAATGTACTTGACTCTTTGAATCATGTAATGATTTAATATATATTTTTAAAGATTTCTGTTATTATTGCATGTAACTTTGAAAGTTTTTCATCTGGTTATAGCATATCAGTATGCTTTTTTGATGTTATACTAAATAACCATATGTTTCTCTTTTCTTTTATACGATATAAACAGGACATTTAAATTGATTTTTGATTAAAATTACTAGTACCTATAAATTATTCTAACTACGCCATGGGTTGAAAATGCCTAATGGCATTAAGTCCGCCCTTTGTATTTTTTTGTAAAAGGGAATGCAATAAATTATAAATATATAAATACTTGTACTTAAATACTTGATATAACTATAGAGAATTTTCAGTTCTTTCTTGTTTTTGAAATTGGAGACAAATAATAAAATTTACAATAATTCCACTAATACCACATAGATGGCGTTATGTGCGTATTAATTTCATGTTATGTACTAGATGGCGCTCTTTACATTCAAGGAATACATTCAAAGTTACAAAATAATTATTCAAATAATAGCTTGTACATGTGAATGCATATTAGATAAAATCACTTTTAGGAATTCTGTTGTCCGTTTCATTTCTAGTTTTATAATCTCGAAGTTTTGTCTTTTGACTTCTTTACAGAAAGCACCTTTTACTCTATTCTAAATTCTGGCTCAGGTTTTTGATGTCCTTATGTCATAATTAAGTTTTAGTTTTAATTTTTATTGATTCTTGGTTCCATCTTGTAAAATAAGCTTTCAGTATCTTGGATCTTGAAGTATTGAAGTGATATTTTTATGTTTGGATTTCATTTTATTAATAACAGGACCGCAAGCCATTGTGCTGCAGTCAAGATATTCTGCATATATAATAAACACTTATTTTAACTTAAAAATGCAATGGTGAGCTCTTTTACTGCTAAGGAAAAAATCCGAAGACTAAGTGAAATGTTTGTGGCAACTTTTTCTCATTCACGAAGTAATAAACTTAAAGAATTGAGTAGGTACTTACGTGTATAAAAAATTAAACTTTTAATAAAAAGTAAAAGCCGACTACTATATAAGAGGGTTATATTAAAAAGGAAAATAGCTTTAGAAGTCGGTGCTACATACTTTAAAGAATTAAAGATTTTTCTATATTGTCTCTAATTTTTATTAATTTTTAACTTCCCGCCAAGAAAATTTTAAATTTTCAAAAGTAGGGAGTAGTTATTGGTTTCATCCCGATTTTCGGGTTTCGATTAATCGAGTTTTCATCAGATTTCGACGTTTTGAGATCCCAGGAAGCTTTTCTTTAATTTCATGTGGACGTCCATACGGATGTATGTATGTATGTGTTTGTGTGTGTGTAAGTATGTAAACCTTTCATAACTTTTGAGCATCTAGATCGATTGAGATGCGGTTTGCGGCGTTGTAAAGATCTCAATGTGGAATAGAATTTGGTGATAATATGAAGTGATTCGGACGAGTAGATTTTGAGAAATCTCAAAAAAATTTTGAAAAACTGTTTTTTTGGAATAACTTTTAAACGGATTTACTGATCGACTAATCAGCTCTTGACCTTAAAAAATAACGTCGAATACCGTTTAGAAAATAAAAATCGGTTCATTCAGTCGTGAGATATCGAAGGGAAAAATTTGAAAAAAACGTGTTTTTTTTTAACATAACTTCGAGATTTCGCAACATAACTTGGTCCGGTGAAATTTGGTCCGCTTTGCATTTGAAATTAGCGGGAAGGTTCAGGGATGGCCTGCAGGGTCAACCAATTTTATGACGCTTTTGGATGGACAAAAGGAATCATCATCTCATCATCATTCATTGTCATTACGGCCCTTCGCAAGTCCACTGTTGAAAATAGGCCTCCCACTAGGAATGCCACAAAGCACGGTCCTGAGCCACCTGCATCCATCGACTTCCTGCTTGTCTTAATAGGTCGTTACTCCATCTAATGGCGGGACGCCTTACACTTCGCCAGCCGGTACGAGGCTGCCACTTGAGAACCTTTTTTCCTCCATCGGTTATCGGTTCTTCGAGCTATGTGACACGCACTGGTTGTACAATCTAGTTTTGAGATTTTGAGGTAAGCCTGACGAGAGGATGTCGCACTCTCACGAACGCTGTCCAGCTGTGTAGTCAGACTACTCCTGTTCCAGGTAAACATACTCGTCGAAAACTTCTAGCTTACTCCCAACAACCACCGGCATAGGTGTGACATGGGCATTACACATGACTTTCGCTTTGTCCATATTCGTCTTAAGACCTATCCGTTGGCACACACTATTGAGGTCATTGAGCATAGTGCTTAGGTCCTCTGCAATTCTGTCCTAAGGACTATATCGTCGGCAAATCGAAGGTGCGTGATGTACTCGCCATTAACGTTAATACCGTATCCTTTCCGGTCCAGTAGCTTAAAAACATCTTCCAACGCAGTGGCGAAGAGTTTGGAGGATATTACGTCGACCTGTCTTATACCTCTACAGTTGGACAGGTTTCATACTCTGGTTCTGTATTCGGATAGCCATCACTACAGTACAAAGACCTCAGCACTTCGATATACCGACAGTCCACTTGGCACTGCTGAAGGGATGCAGTACCGCCCAAATTTCGACGGAATCAAAGGCTTTCTTATAGTCTACATACGTAAGAGGTAAAGTGGCAGATTGTACTCTTCGGACTTCTGTACAATTTGCCGTATGTGGTCTATGGTACTAAAGCCTTTTCGGAAACCGGCTTATTCGGGAGGCTGGAGGGATATCATCGAAACAGTGTCAGATAAGACTTTGACCTGCTGCCCTTAGAACCTCTCAATCTCACTCAGAATCTCAAGGGTCCCGGAGACGATGCTGCCATATTCGGTCTTTAGCTTCGACAATTGGCTCTTTCTAGCAAACATATCTCTGGCAAAGACTTTGGAGCCCTAGTTCCGCTCAATCGCTTCTTAAATACAAGCTGTATTAAAGTTGCGTCAATCCCGCCGCATGCATTTAGAGATCTGCCAATTCAGTTGCCTGTATGCTGTCAAATCTTTTGACGACTGCAGCTTCATCTCCCGTCTAACAGTCAAGAGATTTAGAGTGTGATCGGAGAGTTTTTGTGTTCTTCCGCGACGGGTCTTACAGAACTTAGCTCCGTGCGCATGGACAATTTCCGTACTAAAATGATTTTGTAACCAGAGCTGAATGTTTTCGGGGCTTTGGAATAGAGCACGAGGGGCACGGAAGGTTGAATTCACTAGACGTGACCTCTTCAACTTCATGTTTAAGTTCAATGTGCCTCTTACCATTCAATGATTGCTGCCAGTTTTCAGCCTTGCGGCCACTGAGACATCACTAAACAGTTGTTGTCTGCTCGTCATAATGAAGTCAATCTCATTTTCCGAAATGAACCGTCGGGGCTCGATCAGGTCCACTTTCTGTTCCGCTTTTGGAAGAAAGAGTTAATCATAAGAGTCCCTATTTATTGGTTTCGTTCCCCTATTCCGAATTTCCTCACTTTCAGCTCACCGTTCTCTTGTGCCTAGTATTGCGATATAGGCTGCTGTGCACAAAGGACTTCTCTCATTTTTGGGGGTTATAGAGCAATTAGTCCTCTGCGGTCTTCAGTGCGTATTTACTGATTTTACACGTGGTAGAGCCCCGCTGCGGCTATAGTATTGTAGTTGAAGCACGAATGGGTCGGCTCGACCGGGGAAGGACCACGCTCACAGAATAACAGTGTAAAATAGCAGTTTAATGCTGTTGTGTTTCGTATGGTGAGTGTACAGAAACGGAGACCCTTTTTACTGGAAATGGGGCATTCCATCTTAGTCCTCACCGGTTACAACGCATCTGCATTTTGATTCGTAATCGAGGATAGATGTAGATGTCTATGGATCACAACAACCACTTACCATCATGTCGACTGTGTGCTCGCTTGTCACCCTATTCTATAAAAAAACATGACTTCGAAATATTTTATCTCCCAGCCATGAGGGTTTCCTTACAATGTTTACTTTCATAATTGAGGAGTGGATTTTATGGTTAGCGCTTAGCCCTACAAATTATAGAACAATGTGAATATTTTCATAATGTAACAACATTATGAAGCCTAAATTGTATGCCAAGCTGACAAACAGCGAACCCAAAAGTTAAAGACCATCTGTCTGACTGCCAGTCGGATTTCGTCAAACAACTCGACTGGGGACTTACTTCACGTTATACACATTTAAATTTCTAGAGCAGTTTGGCAGAGCACATCTGTTTCTGGTATGATAGCTTGCAAACTTTCTACTTACGGAATATCTTCTCGTATACGTGCCTAGATGAAATCCAGTCCAATGCTTCCTGAATAAATCCTAAAAGGTCGATTCAGACATTCGGGTCATCGATGACTGCTTGTCCGGTTAAAGCTAGCAGGCCGGGATTCCTCAGAGATTCTTTCTTTTTGCGTGCCTGAAGTAATGGAAGAATAAGAATAAAGTGCACGCGCAGGTAAGGTTCAATTAGATGTTAAGGTAAGTGAGTAGATATGATAAAGCGATTAAATTACACCTTTATTTTATAGACGATCTCAAAGTAGAAGAACCATTCCAATTTGGTAGAATTTAGTGCCGCCGAAACGCACGCGTTAGGGGTCAAAATTTCTTCCACCTTTTAAGTCCCAGGCGAAGCTGACAGTACTGAAGCTTGACGTCCTCAACAACTTGCGGGCGTACTTCACACTAGAAATATTCCTTAAACTTCATCGAGCACACGTTCAATCGTGTAGCTGGTGTTGCCAAATACCAACTAGTTAGTAAAAGGACGTGCTAAGAGGCTTGTAGGCGATGCTTCTTGTTTTTCTGCAGCTACGAAGCTCTTTTATTTAAACAGCACATCATTGTAAAATAAGAAATCTTTCGCTGTTATACGGAGAATGCACAGGACTGCACACCATTATTCCACTATCCCCTTTTTATAGACTAGGATGAATATAAGAGCATCTTTTAGACAAACGTACATAACATATTTGACCTCATCTCCACTTTTCATCAGGTCGGATTGTGTTCAAACCCTTGCCTTTATGAAAAAATGGAGCTTAATTTAAATTTATAAGTCTAAAAATTCGCCTTGCTGATACTAAAACAGTTAGAAATACTAAGAGACATTGTAAAATAAAACTTATAATTAAAAAAAGACGTTAAAGGAGTTAAAAAGAATATTATAATTTCTACGTGGTCGGTGCTAAGATATAGTGTAACAAACAATGATTTCAAAAGGAAGGATAGGCCCATCTAAATATTTTACTCATAAGTTTTTCATAAATTCATTGAAAGAAGCGAAAGAGGTATGTAAGGATCGTGACACTTGGCGATCTGTTCTCTCTGGCTACCCCGTTAGGGATTGTGCGTGACGATAAGTAAGTAAGTAAGTAAGTAAGTTTTTCATACTAGAAAAAGTAGCGCATCTGTCATAATACAAACGTCATATCATAACACGACGTAACCAGGGTCGGATTTCGTAGTTCATTTATCCTAAGAGTATCATTATTTCATAGTTTGTAGTATTTTACCTAAAGGTCGACTTGTATTATTATTGGGTCCTTTTACTTTTTAATGTTAACCCTACGATATAGAGAATTTCTGTATTGTACATGAGTACCGCGTTTTTTTAATAAAATTAGAATTAGCTCCCTTTCTGGTCAATCAGTGCTCGATTGATGCATTTATGTTACATACTTAATACAATTATAATGAGGAGCTACCACGATAGAAACTCTATGCTCCAGAAGCAATCGGTTTGCAAATGTATTTTATTGATACATGCAGTTTAGTCGTTTTACCCAAAATATCGATTTTAGTGTTGCAAGTTAATTAATACTAGATTACCAAAATTTTATGTTTAAGATTTTCGTGAACATCACTAATTTCATTTTGTTTTCTTTCCATAGTAATTTTATTCGAAACCCTTTGTTATAAGGATAGGCAAGCAACTTCCCAACAAAAGCAACCAATATATACGTCATATTTATGTAAATTGTACAAAAGTGCTCTCGATACCAGAATTTCAAAATATTTTATGAACCGGAGTTTCAGATTCAAATAAGCAGATATGGTTTCTTTTGTACTCTTTTCGTTTTACCTTTATTGAATATAAAATATATTATGTACCAATATTCAAAATTTAACTTATACTAAGTTCTTTAGACAAAAATTAAACAGAAATAAAAATAAAACCGTTAAAAAACGTAAGGTATAGATAAACTAGATGCGTGACGCCAAAGTCACGGCACATGGGAAAAAAGAAACATGAAACGTCAAACGTGATACAATTTAAAAAAATGGTATAATTTTATTTTTCATGTACAATGTTTTTCAGGGCCTGAGTCCAACCCCGGCCTAATCTTGGTAACGTAACTAAACTAACTGTAAAATAAAACTTAAAAATGGGTTTATATAATAATTTTATTGTTACAAAATTAATATAAAGTTGTTTACCGATGATACGATATCTCATGTTCCTTTTTAATCTTTGTATCGTAATTTTTGCATCCATTTACCATGCAACTAGACATATTTATGACAGGCAAATCTGTCTTGCGCGCGCACCACTGTCGACCGATTCGCGTTGGCCCTAAACTGTAATTTTAGGGCCAGCGCACTGGTCCGTTTTAGTTGTTCGGTCGGCCCGGTCCTTACGCTAGTAATATTTAAGTCAATGGTAACAAATAATTAAAGCCTCGACTTCAGAAGCTATTATGTGGAAAATTAATTTAAGTATTCCTTTTAGTTATTTCAAGTCGGTTTTTCACTTTTAATCAACAGTTTATTCAGCCCTTTTGGACTAAGAAATAATCTAATAATCGTAATGACGTGATACCCTCACCGAGCCGACCCATTCGTGCTACGACTATAATAAAGCTGTAGCATGGCACTATCACATTAACCACAAACCATGTTCCACATACTGCGTTTCACAAAGTTACTGTGAAACATAATGTGTCTCTCTCGTAGATTGAGATTTTACATGGTAGAGTCACGCTGCAGCTATGTATATTATGGTTGTTGCGCGAATGGGTCGGCGCGACCGGGGAAGAACCACACTTTCACAGAATACCAGCGTGAAATACTCATTTTAATGCTTCTGTGTTTCGTATGATGAGTGTAGAGAACCGGACACACTTTTTATTAGAAACGAGGCATTCAATGTTAGTCATAAGAGGCATTCTCGTTACTTACACAACGCATCTGCATTTTGATTCTTAAGGTCACAGCTCATTAGAGCCACCCGGCACCTGCCCCTAACCGCCTCGTCGCCAGGCGTCCACTCGTAGTCGACAGGTGGACCACGGGTGGACGCCGCGTTGTCACCAGTAACCCTCGCGTGGTCATCGAGTGCACCTCTCGTCGTCAACGAGTGGACCCCGCGTGATCAACGAGTGACCCTTAAATCGTACAATAAATTATACTTCCGAACTTCTTCTATAAGTTTCATTTCATTCATTTTAAAAATAAACAACAATGCGTCCGACAAATTCGAATGAAAGGCTCGAAATGAAGAGTTGGTGGAGAGCGCGGCATCGCACTCGCGTGAACCGCGCGTTGCCAGCTCGCGCTTCACGCGAGGAAAGCATGCCATCAGCGATCTATCATCGAGTGGTCCACTCGTGGACACCTCACGAGCGAGGCGATCCGGTGATAGTACGGAGTTGATGCGGTCGGGTGCCGGGTGGCTCTAATGAGCTCTGACCTTTATTCGAAGGTAGATGTGTATGGGCCAGAGTATCCACTTACCATCAGGTGGACTGTGTCCTTGTTTTTCATTCATATTTTATTAAAAACATGACCTTGTCACAACATGGTAACTATAGTCAGTAGCCTCCTTATTTGCCGCAGTAGTCACGCTCGGCATGTGGGTTCTGTGCGGGTGGGCAACCGCAGTTGTTTATTATTTTAAGTTGTAACCAGGAAGATGCTGCTGGTAGAGCCACATTGCAGCTATATTATGGTTGTAGCACGAATGGGTCGGCATGACCGGGGATGGACCACGCTCTCACAGAATACCAGCGTAAAATAGCAGCTTAACCCTTCAAGCGCCATAAAAATTTAAAAATCCCATGCAGTCGCATGCGCCCGGCAAGTCCCGAGCGGTCGCATGCGACCGCACCCACCCACAGCACTTAAAACAATTAAAAATTATATTTAGAGACTACTTTTCTATGAAGAAGTTTAGTTATAATACTAATACTAAATCTAAATCTGTACAAAATTCTCTATCTTGTGGTCTAAACAAAAATCAGGTTTTACTTCATTACAAAAAGAGTTTATTGTATTTTAAGATAACAAAAAAAAAAAAAAACATACCAAGCGAATGTTGGCAGCGTGAAAATCACAATTATTTCAATATAAAAAGTAAAAAAAAAGTTACAGCCTATATACGTCCCACTGCTGGGCTCAGGCCTCCCCTCATTTCTGAGAGGGTTTAGGGCAAGGAAGTGTCCGCCGCGCTGCCCAAACGCGTGTTGACGAACTTCACATGTCTTCGAAATATTTTGTTTTCTTATTCCTCAGTCATGCAGGTTTCCTCACGATGTTTTCCTTCACCGCCGAGCACGTGGTAAATCAGCACTTAAAATTGTAATTAACAATTTCATTGGTGCCGGCGGGGATCGAACCCGGGTTACTCGCGTTCTGTTATATTTACAGCGAGCGTTAACCACTGAGCTACCACGGCTCAGCACACCTCGGGGGAAGCCAGTTAACCAAGCTGGCTAAAATAAGTTGGTTCCTCTCAGCACGTCCCAAGCGCGACGTTGCACTCCGATATTTCAATATATATTACTCGAAATTATTTACTATTTATTAGATAGATTATACAAAAACTATTATAACGATATAACAAAATTATGCACACAAAAACTTTCATTACAATTTTATAATAAAACACTATACTAAAACACTAATAAAACACTAGAAAAATTTAAAAATCAACACAATAACATTCACGCTAAAAATACTAATTGCGTACGAAATTAACGTAAATTATAAATAATTATCCATAACTTGACTTTTTATTGCACTAGAGGATAGAATATTTCATATTTGTTATATAATGCCAAACTTCTTCATAGAAAAGTAGTCTCTATATATAAGTTATAATGGGTTAAAGTGCTGTGGGTGGGTGAGACCTCATGGGACCGCTAGGGGGTTGAGAGGTTAATACTGCTGTGTTTCGTTTGGTGAGTGTAGAGATCCGGAGACCCTTTTTTTACTGGAAACGAGGCATTCCATCTTAGTCCTCAGGGGTTACAACGCATCTGCGTTTTGATTTTTAACAGGGGATAAATGTAGATGTCTACGGGCCACAGCATCCACTTATCGTCAGGTGGATTGTGTACTCGTTAGTCACCCTTATAGTATACAAAAAAATTGATTTCATTTCCCTCCATAACCTCCTATGATTTAGCTTACCTTCCGGATAATATATGGTATGGAATATGTCTTACGCCGCCACTACACGGTAGGGGGATAAGGATCACTTAAAATGATTCAATTAAGAACAGTCCGGCGACGGGGAGCAACGTCTAAGGTTCGAGACGTCTCGCTTTAAACCATGAACTATTACAGTCTAATCAAATATAATGTATTAATAATCTATAGGGTTTACAAAGAAGAAAATATTATTTGAATAAACCTACAAAATAGTAGTTTTTATTTTGTTTACTAACTAGTTTAGGGAATGCTATATCTTGCATTCAGTTTCCAACGTAAGTTTTCGTTTGTCTCAGCGACCATGGAATAATTGCGAATTCGCTTTATTTTCAAACATGACTTACTTCGTGTCGGCAATGCTATTGTAGCATTGTCGGTGTCGTACCAAGGGCCGTGGCCCGTGGCCGCAGAATTAGGGATCGTCATTTTTGTGGAATTATTTTTTTAAATCAGCCGGCCGCCCTAACATATGAAATGATGTTAATAAAAATATCAAAAAATATTTAAAATGGCTCTTGTTGCATATTTCGAATAAAATATAAAGGAAATCGTAGCATTGTAGGTTCAGAATCAAAAAAATGAAAGCCTGACTTTAGAATGTAAATTTTATTTATTCTTTTAAATTGTATCGCTCCACAAAAAAAATCTATACTTAAGTAGCAACAATATTCACATTTTATGTAAGTATCACCTGGTGTTTTTTTTTTAAACTCAAAAATTATCGTATAAAGTACCTAAAGCCTAGATCACTCCTGGCTTTGTTCTCTATCCTTCGTGAAAATTAATTACAATCGGTTCCAATCCGAAGATTAGTTATATACATATAAACAGACAGACGGAAATTTAAAAAAAATTGTTATTCATGACTTAATGCCATGCAAATAACTCCCTCAACTCATTAAAAGACAGCTATTTCGATATTACAGAGAGTTACTTCAATTGTAGTTAGATGTGTACTTGAATTTGATAAAACTTTTACTTCTAAAACATTCTCCTTCAACAGTTGCAAGGCATTCAATGAATGCGCGGCAGTAGGAATCCTTATGAGCATGACTATTCTATGAAAAAGAGCAGACAAGGGTTATATGAATCATATCGTAAAAGGTCATAAAATAATCCTGTTGTAACATACACATACATACAAAAAACAGTCGAATTGAGAACATCCCTTTTTAAATTATATAAATAGGCTATAGAAAACTTTTAACAATTTCATATTTTTAAAATACCTCCTTGCGAAAATAGAGGGTTAAAAAAACAGGCGACAAGCGGTAGCTAAACTCATGTTATGCCACTTAGCATTGCCTTCTGTTCAGTGTTTCAGATACATAAACGGATTAATTCTTGGTCCATGTTTAGTCCATCCAGAGGTGTCTTCTCAAAATTTTTACTACCTACAGTAATGGACTAAAGTTCATAACAGCAAATTGTAAACGAATTAAATAAATGTGAGCTTTCCACAAAAAATATTAACATAAAATAAATATTAGAAACATTTCATTGTATTGATACTAGTTCAAATTTTGTATAGCGATCGCATAAGCACGTATAATTTAGTAATAAATTAAACAAAACAACTGTTACACATTGAGAACTCTTCTTGTTCTCTGACAAAGCCATTAATTATATAAATTAGGATATCTTTTCATTTTTGTACAGCCACCTTCCCCCTAAAAAAATTATTCTGGATATGATACGAATTTTATTTAAAATTAGAAGTTTGAAATATCGACATGACTATTAGAATTTATATGACATTACAGTGTATAAAGTAAATATGTAAAAGTATAATATACTAAATATACTGGGGGGTGGCGCAGAAGTAGTGTCATAATGTGAAATGGCTGCCATTTTGTTACAAATTGCAAAACAAAAACTTGGGCTCTGTTTTCAAGGAAAGTTTATTGGAAGTTTTGTATCAATCACATTAAGCTAATGAAATAATATCAGCCGAATGACAATTAGCTGAATAAAAGAATGTTACGTTTTATGACGTAGGTAATTGAATTACTTCCCGCAAAACATCTGTCTACAAATTGTCTATTTTCTACTTCAATGTTAGTTTTCAAGACTTGTAAGGTTGCGGTTTGCTGTGGTAAACGCGAGATTTCAAAAAACCCGAAAAGATAGTTTAACGCTTGCCGGTAAATTGAAATCGCCAAAACGGGAGATCACACGGTGCGGAAATTGGTGTCTCAAAATCTCCAGAGTTGTCCGAGCTGTGTGAGCGGTTACTTCTTCCTGCTGGAACCAACAATGCTTAAGATCCAATTCAGATACGTGCGCCAAAAAATTTCACTCGTCGGTCTATAGCACTCACCAGTTACAGTGACGAAGGTGCCACCGACGTTCTAAAACAAGGGCCAATCACTTTTTCACTGCAAATGATACACCAAAGATTAACTTTGAGAGGATCCACTGGCTCTTTGTGCGTTATATGTGTATTCTGACCCAGAAACACAATATTAATTGTTCAGATTATCTCTTCAGTCGAAATGTGCTTCGTCGCTCATTATGATTTTCAATACGGAAATCATCCTCTTCTCGCACCAGGCTTAACAAAGCGCGGGAATGTTAACCTCATCCGGTACCCGTCAAGGTCAGCAGGTAACAATTGTTGTATAGTTTGCACTTTGTAAGTAAACATCTTCATCTCTTTCAACAAGTTTCTTTGCGATGAACTTCTGCTGATGATTAACTACGTGCTTCATTATCTCGTTGATGTTTGTGGATATTGTCGGAGCTCCTCGGTAAGGCAGTGATGTTCTTTTTTTTATAGAAGAGTGGCCAAACGAGCATGCGGCTCACCTGATGTTAAGTGACTACCGCCGCCCATGATCAACCGTAACACCACAGGAATCGCAGGTGCGTTGCCGGCCCTTTAAATAGGAGTAAGCTCTTTTCTTGAAGATCCCCAGGTCGTATCGGTCCGGAAAAATCGCCGGTGATAAACTATTCCACAGAGAGGTCGTACGCGGAATAAAAATCTTTTTGAAACGTACAGTGGTGGACCGCCAAGCATCCAGATGGTGTGGATGGTATCGGAACGTTTGCCGCGTAGTGCGTTCACGAAATTTGGCGGCTGGAATTAATCCTAACAATTCCTCAGAGCACTCCCCATGGTGAATGCGAAAGAAAATGCAAAGAGATGCAACATCTCTTCGCAGCGCCAGTGAATCGAACCGCTCTGCGCTGGATGCGGTCAAGTGGAAGGAGCTGGTACTGGGGAGCCCCAGCCCAGAGATGGGAACAGTATTCCATGTGCGGCTGAACCTTCGCCTTGTAAAGTTGCAGGCGGTGTGTCGGCATGAAATACTGTCCCGCTCTGCTGAGCACGCCAAGCTTTTTAGAGGCCAATTTGGCCTTCTCTTCCAAGTGACCACGAAACTGCACGTCACTCGATATGTCGACGCCAAGGATACCGATACTGGCTGAGGCAACAAGGGGAGTACCTTGAAACTGAGTGGATACGACAATGGGGTTCTTTTTAGCTAGTGTCTTCTTGGGGTTAAACTGGACTAGATTTAGTCGCCCCCAATCCGAGACTCTGTTCAGCAAAGACTCGACTTCAGACACAAGTTTGTCCCGGTACTCGGAGACGTTTTCCCGAGAAATATTGATACGGCCGGTGTACAGAGCATCACCAGTGCTGTCATCTGCATAGCAATGAATGTTACGGGTTTGCAACATATCATTGATTGCAGAAGAAACAGCGTTGGCGATAGCACGCAGCCTTGTAGAACACCAGCATTAAAATTCTCGGTCGAACGAGAGAAATATAGAGCTCGTCACTTCTTGCGACATCTCTAAACCTACCCTACGTTAAAAAAAGCAGACCTGAAATTGGTGAAATAAGTAGTGACAATAATTCCGCGTTCTCAGGTGTGTACTCGTATTATTGTATTGCTTGTTGTCAACTAAAACTCTGTTTTTATGTAACATAAGTCTAAGCACAACAACATTAGACGCCATTTCCAAAAAATTTGCGCATTTAGATTATGACATTATTTCTGCCGCACGGGTTGTTGCGGATGCAGAATTTTTGACATCCGCGGGTGCGGATTTTTAAAGGACCCCGTGGATGCGGATGCTGAATTCGAGTTTTTTAAGAAAACTTCTTTTTAGGGGAACAATTAAACAAAAAACTATAATTTTTATATTATTTTTATTTATCAATACAATTTTGAGTAAAAAAATCTTAATACAAATACTTTTAAGTTATATTAAAAAACGTTTTTTCAATAATCAAATAAAAAAATTGGTGCATCATTTTTAATGAAAAGTAATATGGCGGATTTATTAGCCCCCAGCCGGTTTCGTAGTGAATCGTAGATTAGCCCAGCGCAACTAAATACGAGGGTGACACTGAAAGTTCTTAGAAAATCAAAAATTGAACAAAGTAGCAAGTTATTAGTTTTATTATATCTTTTCAAAATAATGTCCATTTACATCAATACATCGCTGCATCCGATGGAACCACTGAGAAGAGCACTTTGCCCACTCGTCTTTAGGGGTCTCTTCGACGGCATTTTGAAACGCAGCCACTGCTTTCTCGGCGTCCATAAAACGTTTTCCTCGAAGTTTTTCTTTTATTTTCGGAAATAAAGAAATAATATGGGCTTCTTATCTATTTCGGTTTTCTCAAGAGTTCCTTGACGCCGACTGAGTGCGCAAGATGCTGATGATGATCTAAAGCTAAAATGGGTTTTGAAAGTAAAAATTTAACTACAAGTGCATTGAAACAACTTGATTATTGGCAAAAATTACCGAATAAAAAAAGTCCGGGATAACCCCCTATTGGCAGAACGCCCCTTACCGCCCTGATCTAGCACCATTCGATTACTTTCTATTTTTGAAAAGTGAAGCTTGACCCTGCATCGCGCATTTTGACATTTTTGAAGATACTCGTAATGCGTTTAGAGCAGCGGTATTCCCTTCAAAGTAAAGTATCGCCAGTGATTTAAATTGGAAAACAAATGAATGGCTGTACATTCAACGAGTGTGTTATACATAATATGTTGTTTACATATGTTTTTCTATAAAAAATATCAAATATTAAGGAAGAATGTAGAATATACAAAGTATGGCTTGCCTCAAGGAAGTATATTAGGCCATGTTCTGTTAATTGTTTACATTAATTATGATTATAAACTTTCTGGTCGAAGCGACAATAAACAAAAATAATACTATTGGCATAATTTAAACAACTTGGTTCTTTATGGTTACCATCATTCTGTATCTAAGAAAAATGTTTGTTTGTGTGCAGACATCAGAATCAATTGGAAATTTTTGAAATTTAGGGATTTGCTCTCGGTAACATTCCAAAATTAAAATGAATTAATAGAATCAGGTATTATTTTGCGGATATCTTTTGTATATGGGTATATGAAAAAATAATTTGAATGAATTTGTCGTGGTAGTCATGTTGCAGCTATATTGTGGTTGTAGCACGAATAGGTCGGCTCCACTGGGGAAGGATCACGCTCTCACACAATACCAACGTAAAACAACAGCTCAATGCTGCTGTGTTTCGTATGGTGAGTTTGGAGAACCGGAGACTCCTTTTACTGGAAACGCAGCATTCCATCTTAGTTCTCATTGGTGACAACGCATCTGCATATTGATTCTTTATCGAGAATGTGTGTAGATGTCTATGGGCTACAGGATCCATTACCATCAGTGGAATTTTTGTTCCTTTGTCACCTTTATTCTATAAAAGAATTAAATTTGTTTTTGAGGGTGGGCGGAAAGTTCTCTTCTGGATAAGACACATCATTTCTTTAGTTTTAAATATAACACTTACCTAGTACAACCGGCAGTGTATATGATTGATGCATTTCATTTCAGTACTCAGGGGTGTCAACACATCTGCGTTTTGATTCTTAATCGATGACATATGTATACGCAAATGGGCCATAGCATCTATTTACCATCGAGGTGGACTACGTGCTCGTTTGTCACCCTTATTCTATAACAAAATCAAACAGAGTAAGATGCAGTTACAATTTTGAGATTTAGCACGTATGATGCGTCGCGACTCGCGACCGGCAGCGCGAGCGGTTGGCAGGGTGAGGGGTGCGCAATCGTGTGCAGTGGACCACTCGACGTCGCACAAGGTCAAGGAGAATGATTAACAACGAAAATACAGCAAAACAAACTAGCGCCGCGGGGCGGAGGCGAGGATGCGGCGCGTCAGTCGTAGCAGCGACGCCGATCGCTCCCGTCGCGTCTGTCGCCGCTAGCGACACTCGAAAATCGATGCATGATCCGCAACCTGTTTTCGACAAGAAACATACATCGTAATTTGACTATAATTTACGATGAGTGATGATATCACAGCCATTAATTTGCGCCCCGGTTTTTATTTTATTACGATACGTCATGTCCTACGCCATACACGAGGGTCACCTTATGACATTTTAATATGCTGAAATTGTATTGGAAATATCATGTAGTTTTGTTATAAAAAATATTGATTGTTGTCGTTGATTCGTACTAGGAAAAAAACGTAGGTAGGTACTTCGATTCTTAAAGCGTGTGATCGGACATATTTTTGATATAAATATATACTTAAAAGATTGGAAAATTTGGGAATTTCAATGTCTACAAATTATTTTTATGGTAGATAATTTGGGTAAGTAATATATAAACGCTTATGAAACGCCAATATATTAATAAGTGGGGAAACAAACACATTTAATAATTTAATCTCGTAAAAGTCGATGTTTTGGAATAACTATGGAGCATTCCTTGTTTCCTTAGTGCAAATGGACGGTGAAAGTATTTAACACGTTCTAATAGTCAAGTTAAGGGAGGTGAGGGGGTTAATTTAAAGATTTAAGAGTGTTGTTTTTGCGCACTTATAAAGTTATAATGTTTTTATGCCTATGTCTTTATCTGACACGAGTCGTTAAGAGCATTGCAAGGTTGGGAGTGTATTGACTCCAATATACTGAATAAGTTTATCACGATGTTCTAGTCATTGCATTTCCATTAGTATAAAATTTTCAATTTTCTATCCAGATAAGAGAGAAGTTTCCTCTTTTGATAGTTTGACGTCAGGGTGATGTAACTGACTGCCGAAAGCGTGCCAAAGCGGACTACGGAGATCTGTAAATCTGTAACCTGTAATGCAGAGGAAATAATAGGAGGATATTTCTATACAATATATCTGACTATTGTAATTTTAAACAATTTTAAATACTATTTAAATATACCTATTGCTACTCAGTGTACATACTCGATAAGATTTCGGAAACGCACTAGGTATATAGGTACAAAAATTGTGTTCAAATCTAAAGAAATTTATTAAAATAATGATAAAACACGAGTATGAGTAGTTTATTTGAAATCAATGTTAGAATTGTTGTAAATTTAAATTGAATAAATATTTATAATCTAAATTATAAATAAAATAGTACCGGCGATATGTATGGGCAACAAATTGTTGTACATAATTTTAGTATTTTGTTCATAGGCACCCATGACCGACCTTCTTGGGGAGTAAGATGGGTAGAGGCACTTACGTCAGACATTCACCGTTTCATTACTTTTGCGTACCTTTTATTTAACAATAATAATACTTTTGTCATATTAATGGAACAGAAAAGGTTTCTGTGTCGTCTCACCTATATGCAAATTTTTATTAAAATGTGCGAATTATGTATTTGCCGTGTTCATGAAAGCTTGCTTTAAAAACAAAACAAAACACTATTTAGACTCAAACGACACAGGACATGTACAATCCCCCTATACAATAGCCCAATTCCTTGAGTTACAGAGGTGAAATATATGGTTGCACTTACTTTGTTTGATTCTGCTTGAGCTTACAATTTTGTCATAGGCGGCAAAAATTTTTGAAAAAAAAATTTGAAAAAATTTATACGCGCAGGTGGGAAAGTACTTATGCAATGAGCAACACGATTTCCGAAACAAAAAAATCTATGGGCACAAATCTCTCTTGACTCTTATCGACTACATATCAGTGCGTATTGAAAGGTGGTACCTACTAGGTCGATATCCTCTATTTTGACTTTCTAAAAGGGTTTGATGGGGTTAATAATGACATGTTTCTTGATAAGTTTGCAGCCATAGCCTTTGCTCCAGGCCTTCTGGCATATGTATTTTCCTCGATGACTTGTAGGGTAATTTTAAAATAAAGTTTTATGAGTTCAAGTTTGTATGCGTTTTGAAATAAATTCTTGGCATTTTATCGCTACACAAAGTTTTAAGTTAACATTAGTATCATTATAAATCTGAAATGGATTGGTTAAATATGAATATCATTGCAGCGCTTCTTTAGTTTGTTTTAATTGAATTAAAGTAATAACTTCTTGGGCTGCTTTTCACAAGAATAGTATAAACAAATAACGATTGCTAATTTAACATGAAGGCGTTACAAAATTAAAGTAAAATGCACATGGGCTGTATAGAGATGTAAATTTTCATCTCTAAAATTACTTAATTTATACAGTTAATGATAATTATAAAACAACGGAGATAGAACAGCTTCTTAATGTACACTTTTAAATGTATGACTCAAGTTGTATTGAAGTTTGTTTTAAACCTTATACTTTTACTTTTTTACTTTTACTTATCGTCACGCACAATCCCTAACGGGGTAGCCAGAGAGAACAGATCGCCAAGTGTCACGATCCTTACATACCTCTTTCGCTTCTTTCAGGTTCATTAACTTCTTCATACATGCACGTCTAGGTATCCGAGTACTCTTGACCCTCCCCTCTTCGAGCAATTTGCTCACATGGTCTTCGAAAGTTAGTCTCGGTCTACCTCGACACCTTTTAATATTTACTTTCGCTCTATATATTTTCTTCACCATTCGGTCTTCACTCATTCGTTCAACGTGCCCAAACCATTGGAGTACGCCCCTATCAATTTTTGTGATAAGGTCATCTTTCAATCCTGCCATATTGCGAATCTCTTCGTTTCGCTTTCGGTCGGCTATGGTAACGCCACACATTTTACGAAGAGATCGCATCTCCACTGCATTCAACTTGCTTTTATGCTTCTTCTGGCATACCCAGGTTTCGCTGCCATATAACAAAGTCGGTACCAAAAAACCTTATATATTGAGGGTTTGTAAGTTCAAACAGAAGGAAATGAAATAATTGAATACAGCGCTAGATGAGTGGAATCAAGTTAAACTAAAGGCCACCAAATATCTTTGATATATGCCTAAACGGATGTTACAAAAATAGTTCTGATGCTGAAATGGCTGACATCTAATTACTATTAGAAATTCAAAAATTCTCCTATTTATAAAAATACTTATAACGTGAAAACGAGTGCGTACCCATAGTCCATAGTGTTGTTTTTTCGCAAAGCGATTATCCAAGATTGTATCACTGTCAAGGCCTTCTAGTTTATTTGAATTTATTGCTGCCCTCACGTCAGTCAACTTAATTTTTGAATTCTAATTCACTAGTTTGCCATCGTTACAAAAAAAATTATTTTACTTTTTATTAAAATGGAAACCTTTTGGAGAAACACGAAATTTAATGAACTTGGAATAGTTATTTAATATTGGAAAAAAATAATAACTTAATTGTATTTTGTACTTTTATTACAAATCAATTTTTTATTGCTATTGCATAAAAGGATGAAGAATTGAAGGATGAACGTTCATATCTGTATAAACGATTAATTAAAATATAAATTACTTTATAAATATTACTATTTTTAAAACAAAGCGACGAAAGTTCGCAAAAATTTTAACAGCTCATTTGAGCATTTTAAATATTCTTTTAACATATGTATAAAACAATTGTTATCGGTGATCCCCAGTTGTGAATAGAGCGCGTCACGCCCCGGGAAGTGTTTCTCTTTAGCTTGGTCATGGCCAAGGTCTTTTGCCAACACACTGCGCTCATTATTATGTAATGACGCGATTCGTTACCATTCCTGATCTACTTACATAATATGTAAAAATTTTGTCGTTATCACTATAAAATATAAATTATTATATAATGTGCTCAGGGTACTATGTTTTTTGAAGTGTGACAAACGAGCACCCAGTCCGATGAGTGCATGCTGTGGATTTCCTTCATTTCAATATCTAGCTAGGTACATCTACTTTTATTTAAGATTCAAAATTCTGATGCGTTTTTACCGTTTGAGAACTATGTCAACTTCGTTACTAGTAAAAAAGGTCCAGATTGAATAAAAAAAATTGAGACTACTTAAATTAAATTTGCATAAATTATGGTAAGGCAACAGTGCAGTGTGATAGTGTAACTCTGGTGGGAACCATTCCGCAATAGCTTTCAGTTTTTGATTTTAATATGATGTCACCTAAAATGGGATATTAATATAAAGTAAACACCGGCTTAAAATCAATACTGATACATTTTTACAATAAAACCAAACGTTAGAACGAAACCAACCAAGATTATCATCACCAGAGTAAAACAATCTGCTAATGGGTACGAATTAAATTTTGGATTTGTAGAATTTAGTAAGGTAAAAATAAAAATGTAAAGAACATATTAAGGGTCTAATAAGGTTAATCAATCGATTACATTTGTTTTGTTTTATTAATAAGTTTTTCTGTTTATCTAAAAGCTTGATTTTAAATCAAACTAAATTAGCCAGTAAAGGACTTTTTAATATGATTTTCTATCCCTCCTTCATCAAATACTAAGTAATTGCTAGACAGTCTCCTGGGAAATTTGTTTTTATAAGGATGTCATGTAACGTAACAAACAGTTCAAGGTAATAAATATATTATGGTGTATAATGTAGAGGTATTATAAGACATTATTACAAACATCAAACAACGCAGTGATCAAGCGACAGTAGCCTAATGGCAGGGCGCGGGCCGCGAACTCAAAAAGGTCATGGGTTCGATTCCGCCATTCGACTATTGGCGGGAACCACTCGTAACACAAGCAGTTTAAGCTTACCACGAGTGGTTAAGAGGAATATTAGTAATGTTTATAGCATTGTTAATATTCTTTAAAAAAAATAAAGCAATTTTGCTTTAATTCTGCCAACTATATTACTTTTATTAATTTATCAAACTCATAACTCATAACGAAGACGCGTATTTTAAAAAGGTTTGTTGATTTATTAGTCTAGTCTAGTCTGAACTGATCTTGTCTATTAGTGTGGACGTGACTATAATGCGCATGTCTCTTTGTCTTTAAAAATGGAAGGAGTATTGTTTCGAATCAAGTTCCGGTTGCAGCCCCCTCCACAGACCAGCACAGAGTGAACACGGAGATCTCGTATTTGTAGCAGAGTGCAAACAAAAACCACCTGTAGTCGTTAGAGAATCGCCAAGGTCGCGGGCCTCGCGGCGCGCTCCTCTGCGTTCCGTTTACCTATATCTCGCGGCGAATGCACGCGTCGCGCCGCCCCCGCGCTTTGACTCACCGCACCCGCCACCCGCCACCCGCCTGCCCCGTACTCCGGGTCAAGTCTAGGACGCTCGTCTGACGATGTTGCTTCGATTCTTCACTTTGTGGTTCGGTGAAAATATGGCGCTATTGTATCAAGTCAAGAGGAGCTTGATCAATCCCGATCACATATCTAACTTATTATTTCATCTGTTATTGATAGTAGGATATGTTGTGTAGAAGTAAAGCTACAGTTTCTCAAAGCTCTCTATTAGATGGAATGAAAATGAAAGTACAGAATAAATATACATAGTACTAAATAAAAGTGAGTTGTACTTTGCGCACGAGTCGGTATTGTCAATGTTAGTTGTAACTGGTGAGCATGCGTCAAGGTCGGCGCGGATCGATAGCATCATAGTGACGATGGTGACGACGCGACGGAGAGGGGAATATAAGTTATATGCATGTCGTGTGCTCCTCACGATGCACGTATTGAATGCGTATCGCAATTTGTAGCAACTACGGAGAAAAGCAAAAGAAAGAGAGCATTTTTAGAACATCGGCGCGCCTATTAACATTTCCCTCAGTGAGAATTAATCGCTTAAGGATGTAGTTACATTTCTGTTCTGTTCGTTCGTGCTAGTATTTAGATATTCGGTTTGCAAACTGACTTACGAACGCACACATTTAACAGTTTTCCGCTATATTTTATATATTATACATCACTAAACTTGATACTTATTCAGCAAACAAAGAAAGACAGCAGACTGCGTATATTTTAAGTGACGTTGAAACTATGCTCAACTTCTTGAAATGCGCTCTCGCATATGTACATCTTTTTTCTTTCTATTATTTTTTACCGATTGGCGCACAGATGGATGCACCTAAATCCATGTTAACGGTTGCAAATTATTTTAAATGCATACATGTACGTGAAAGCGTGTTCTTGCAATAAGGTGAGCATGGTTTTGCCTCGGTTTTTGTATCCCTTGAAATGTACGCAACGCTTGGTTTTTCTTTTATTGTTGGGAATGCAATCTCGTTCTCGCGAGATCTCGGCCTTTTTTAGCAAGATTGATCTCGGGCGAAAAAAGGGCGAGATCTCACAAGATTGCACTCGAGCATAAAAATGTCTTATTCGAAGCGCAGACTAAAGATTAACTCACGCTACACCGAGTCGGGTCCTAGCCGAGTGTCGGAAGTAGCACGGTCACCGAGCCGGTCCCGTGCCTGAAATTACAAACACGGGACTCAACTGAGCAATTACCGTTGCGCCGTGATGCAGTATACTCGTTCGAGCAAAAATAGTGTTATAACTAGACTACAATCATGTTGAAGTTTGACGATCTGGAATTAGCGGCTATTGCGATCGCTCTGGATGATGACGAATCCGATAATTCTTCAACTGCAAGCTGGGACCGAGTTGTTGCCGAGCGTTGTCCGTTGCTCGGCCGCCACTCGGTTGCCGCTCGGTATAGCTTGAGTGTGTCCATACAAAATATATGTAATATTAGTTGACCGTGCTTCGGCCGACACTCGGCTCGGACCTGACGCGGTCTAGCGAAAGTCAACCGGAGTTGCGATCTATCGGTTATTTATTTTGTCCAACAAAATAAGAAGCCATTTAGCATACGATTCTTTGGACATTTTGTGCTTCGTAAGGAGCTTCTTTCAAAATAATTCGTAATAATGGCTTGTGATTTGAATTGAACAAATCTTTCGTTTGATTGGTATATTTTGTTAAATAATCTGTATTGTGGTATTTTAACAAAATATAGTTTAGTTTATTTAGATATTAGAAAGTAAGATAAAACGCACCACCTCCTACTGTTCTTAATTCCAGTTTCTCCTTAGCCCAAAGGTTGTCTGGAAGAGATCGCTTTTTAGCGATAAGACCGCCTTATTGTACATACGTATATATTAAGTTTTCTCTGTAATGTATTTATTCGTTGTATATGTGTGGTGTACAATAAAGTATATGCTACTACTACTACTACTAATCTGTAATTCAAATAGTCTGACTAACTGGTATATTTTGTTAATTAATCTGTAATATCTAATGGATCTACTGAGTAGATATAGACCCGTTAACCAAGCCATGCGCACTTTAGATCGTACAATACCTACTCCCGTTCGCTCAGTAGAGCACGAATTTGATCAGAATTATGTAAGAGTGTGTACCTATGATAAAACTATTTTTTCGTTTTAAACAAAACCAAAGACACTATGCAATAGATAATAGTATCAAAGACAAAGATATGCTCTTTTATTTTAAACCATAACCTGACAATGTTTCTTAGAAAAAAAAAAGAAATCACTCTGAACTTTCGGCGTTCCACGAGTCGCTTTGATGAAGGTGCTCCGTCTTTTTTATAGAATTTTATATTTGTGTCTGGACTAAAAACGAAAGTATTATACTTTTTTATATTCCTTGTAATATAGTAAACACGTAGATATATAATTTGTGGTATAAAAAGTGAAAAGTAAATTGCCAAAAGTACTTCAAAATCCGGAAGGCCCATTTTGGCGGCTGGGTCATAAATGTGTTATTTTTCAAATTCTCATTTATTTTTAGTGTAAAATGTAAGTAAAAATAGTTTTCTTACATATTTCAAATAACTTGACGTTGCATTTATTTCAAATTCACACAAAAATATATTTTGAAATATTGTTCGAAATGTCATACAGATAAAATATTATTATTATTTTTTTTTAATTTTTTTATATTTTAATATTTTGGTATGAGTAACGAATGGAAACACATAAAACATAAAATATACATATTTCCGAACATTTTCATATAAATTTCTCCAAAAACAAAAGTGTAGAATTCAAATTAGTAGTAATTTTGTCTCTAAAATTGAAGTATATACAACTACTATGCTATACAGGGTAATTTACGTATTTTATTACAATTTCTAGCAACCAAAAATAATTTTATTCGATAGTTTATACATTTAACAAGAATTCCTGTAAGTTTTATCCATAAATATTGTCTCAAAGTAAAAATATAGCAAAATTTGCAATATAGCAAAAAATTTTCTAACTAACAAATTATCCCGCCATTAAGGTCCCGAGCGAACGGGAGTATAACATGTCGCGCGCTGTCAGAGCGTAAAGGTTTGATAATAATATGTCAGTTTAATAGTCAACTCAACTTAAATAATAAGTTTCATTTTTTTTGACTTCTCGTTGTTTTGTTTGTTATAAAATAACTGTTTTACTATTAAAAGATTTTTGTTTGATATTCGAAGAGAACACTGGTTGTTTCTTTCAAATGTTATTTGATAGATACGTACGTCAAAGTTTGCTACTTAGAAGTTTATTAAAAAATTATAGACAGATACGTTAAACAATGTTTGATGCATAAAAGTCTATTTAAAAAATTCGTGAAAATGTTTATCTTATAATTAATAAAATAAAATGTTTAACTTACTATTTTTTTTATTATTTTTTTCCTCATTTATTCTAATATTGTGATTATTTGCAAAGAAAACACACAAAACTGCCAATCTTGCGAGATCTCGCAGTATTGTTATACATAAACTCGCGGGATTTCGCTTGAGCTCCATTCTCGCGAGATTAGCATTCCATAATTATCGGTATGAGGATACTTAAAGTATTAATAATTTTACAAGTATTGAGTAAAGTTCGCTGGCGGAACTTTGCAATCGCATTTGGTATCTGGCATGATAATAATGTTCTTATTATTTGTAAATTTTAAAGCTGCGAGTTCAGCATTATTACAAAATAATTTAGTATAGGACGCCGACACACGGGAATGCACGTGTGGGCTTGCGGCTGTATTTGTTATTACCTTGTGCCACCTATGTGCGTGTGTGTGTGCGGAATCTTTTTTATAAGTTCATTTAACTTTCGATAATAATGATTAAACGTTCTCTCTCTTATCACTAAAGATTACCTTGACAGATATCGAACATTTTTTTTATAAAAATGACGGATGGAATTCGAAACATGGAGATGCATGTAACATAATATGATGAAATTAGATTTAAACTAAACAAAAAATAACAGAAAGTATAATAAAATATATGAAATTAAAAAAAACAATTCACTGTGCAAATTTGATAAAAAACATAACTAAAACATGATTAAAACTACTTTTACGGATTTTATCGCGTTTATTTTTACTTTCTACTTTTAATTCCCGACGTTTCGGGCGCTTTCCAGCACCCATGGTCACGGGGGACTGAGATGACTGACGTCCCGATGTCATTGTTAAACCCGGAGTACCTTCAGCTTTTTTAATTATATATCCCGATGTCATTGTTAAACCCGGAGTACCTTCAGCTTTTTTAATTATATAAGCTGAAGGTACTCCGGGTTTAACAATGACATCGGGACGTCAGTCATCTCAGTCCCCCGTGACCATGGGTGCTGGAAAGCGCCCGAAACGTCGGGAATTAAAAATAAAAAGTAAAAATAAACGCGATAAAATCCGTAAAAGTAGTTTTAATCATGTGTAGTGTTCGCGTAAATATAAGAAATCATTATAACTAAAACAGGTAAATGTATCTTATGGTCACCACACACGGTCTGTTCAACTGATCAGTTCAAACTAAAACTGTTGATAATTTTTAATCAATTGGATTTTCGATATATCGATAAATAAACTTATATATAAAACTCCGATATTGATATAATTATCAATTTATCGATAATTCAATATTTTAAAAAATATCAACAGTTTTAGTTTGAACTGATCAGTTGGAATGATCAGTTGAACTGACCGTGTGTGTCGTCTATTAGATTCATATATCTCGCGTGTCGAGGGTTAACTAGCTCTGGAAGTAAGCAGTTACTGTAAAATTTAACTAAAGGTCCCTCCACATTTTCCTTCTCTTTTTATGTCTCTTTATGAATGCGAATTTAATTTTACCGTCGCCTGTCTATGTAAATATACACATATTCTGAACTTGGTACTACCATTTGTTTCTTGTGTTGATTGTGAAAACGTCAAATTTATACGATTAAAAGTCAATTTTCTTTTGTTTGATTGCTTCTTCGGGTCCCGTGTTATAATCGAATCGTGGTCATTTCACTTATATGAACCAGGTTCATACTTGCTGTTTGGAGTAGCACCCAGAAGTGAAAATTCGTGGTATATCTAATTTATACTCATGTAAGTTAACATTTAAAGCCTTTTCTAATTTCCGGGATGCTTTACGCTCGTTGTTCTTGCCATTTTTATAGACGGTATATTGCTTGAATCATAGCCACACAGTAGGAGAGCACAGTTAGTATGTTCAAGCAGCTTGCAAACACTGGTAAACCATAAAGCTGTCAACTTTACTTCTGGTTTTCAAGAGGAAGTTTGCACTCTGTAAACAGTGCTCTTTTCAATAAAGTTTATCTGTTCTGCGAACTTCACCAACTGTAATATAAGGTCGAGTATTTCTGATATTAGCCTGTAGAACTGTAATATAAGGTCGAATATTTCTGATATTATACCTATATCTGCAATCAAATGTGATGAGTTCATAGTCTGACAAAAATCTTTTACCCGTTAAACCCATAAAATTTCTTGAATGATGTATGATCGGGAACATGTGACAAAATATTAATTTTTCACCCCTCAGTACAGGACTTCTTTACTGTGCTAGTCACCAATTGTCGCAGCGTTAGAGGAAGCATCATAGCTAGTGCCGCATGAACGTTAACTCGAAATGAGTCTGCAATTACTTCTATTATTGGTATTCTTTGAGACGACATAATATTTCCGATAAATTTTACATGCTCCATATCAACCATACAATGCTCCGATGTTTGTTCCCACCATTGACAAACTCAATTACGCGTTACTTCATACAACCGCAGAAGTACGGTGGGACGTCTCCATAGGCAAGAACAATATGAAGCTGGATATAACCAGGACCATTGGATATAATTCCCGATATACTTACTTACTTACTTATCGTCACGCACAATCCCTAACGGGGTAGCCAGAGAGAACAGATCGCCAAGTGTCACGATCCTTACATACCTCTTTCGCTTCCTTCAGGTTCATTAACTTCTTCATACATGCACGTCTAGGTATCCGAGTACTCTTGACCCTCCCCTCTTCGAGCAATTTGCTCACATGGTCTTCGAAAGTTAGTCTCGGTCTACCTCGACACCTTTTAATATTTACTTTCGCTCTATATATTTTCTTCACCATTCGGTCTTCACTCATTCGTTCAACGTGCCCAAACCATTGGAGTACGCCCCTATCAATTTTTGTGATAAGGTCATCTTTCAATCCTGCCATATTGCGAATCTCTTCGTTTCGCTTTCGGTCGGCTATGGTAACGCCACACATTTTACGAAGAGATCGCATCTCCACTGCATTCAACTTGATTTTATGCTTCTTCTGGCATACCCAGGTTTCGCTGCCATATAACAAAGTCGGTACCAACACTGCGTTATGTATTGCAAGGCGTGCACTAACTATATATATAACTGCCCATTTTAATATCGCCTTAGGGCACTGTCTCAAGCTTAAAATCTTCACCACACATTTTGCAAAGAAGTTTAACATTTTAATGGAAACCAGCTCTTTATTCTTTATCAATAATTAAGCTGCTGCTTAAGAAATTTCAATCATTCTCCTATCTTTTGTCTAACATTATTTAACCGCACATATTAGCTCCTAAGTTAAAAAAAGTCGACATTAATACCTAAAGTAAAATAATCAAAAACATCGCATTGCCTTTAACTTTTTCCGTTCTTATCTCATTAGCAAATAAAATTTTTAAATGAAATTTTCTTACATTGCCTGAAGTTAAACTATAAACTAGTAAGCACACAAACCTTGTTATTTAAGTAATAATTTTATATAGTTTTATCCAATGACTATGTAAAAGTCGAACACTTGTTTTGAGAAGTGACAAGTGCAAGTGGCAAGTGCAACTGACAATTGACAAGTGCTTAGTGCGAATTTTATTCACACTTATCAATCGTCACTGCCTGTTCACACGCACGAAGCACTTAGGCCCGGTTTACATTTTGAGAAGTGACAAGTGCAAGTGGCAAGTGCAACTGACAATTGATAAGTGCTTAGTGCGAATTTTATTCACACTTATCACTTGTCACTGCCTGTTTACACGCACTAAACACTAAGTTTAAATCATATATATTGTTATAAGAGCAATATTTATAAATTTGTTTATTTGTTTGTCATTGACAGACAGATAGGGGTTTATAAGATCAAACATCGATTTAGCTAGATCTCATTTCTTGTAAAATTTGTTTTCTCCGTGTTTTTAAGCACAAAGCTATAAACTTGACTTTCCCGCCCAGTATGATTGTTAATTTCACCTAATCGCTGTAATTTGGCGTGTTTGAATTTTACAATGAGATCAGAGTGTTTTTATTTTTGTTTATGAGTGTGTGAATTTTTTGTTCTTTCGTATTCTAGCCCACACGTGCCCACAGCTTGGTAAAGATAAGTAAAATAAAAATTAGCTATTTTATCTACATACTTCATCATTCCAAAGAAAACTCAAAGTATAATCTTATCATGTAAAATAAAATGGTGAAATACCTTTAGGAAAATAAAATTATAATACCAGCATGCATTTTACAATTTCATTTTCCATAATAAGATTATACTCATTGAGTTTTCTTTGAAATGATGAAGTATGTAGATAAAATAACGTGTACGTCTATGTATTTCGTTTATTAATAATTGAATACTGGTAGGTAGGAACCTATTTCAATGGTTTCTGTTTTGCCATTGTTGGTTTCGATTCGTATTGTACGGTCCATGAATCTCATTCTACTAAAAGATCTATTCTTTTTTTAATGCGTTGTGTATTATTTATAGACCGTAGACGTAGTGATGATCTGGTTTGAGTTTCATGTTTTTTCATTTACCGATTTTTTATTTTAGCTATTAGCGATAAACCAAAATTTTATGGTTAATTTGGTGATATTTAAATAAGAATTTTTAGATAATATATATGTTGTTTTTTTCTACGTTTTGTAAATTTGTAATTGCACTTACAAATTTCTGCTAAAACCATGTCAGTCGAAGGAGGGACATGGTTTTAGCTGAATTTTCTCACAGAGAAAACTTAATTTTTTTTTATTCATTTCATTACGCAGTATGTACATTAGGGTGGAGAGCCATTGTATGAAAAAAAAATCTTATTTTAAATTCTAATAGCGCAGGATTAGTGCCTTATGATTAACCTATTATTTACCTATTTTTTCAGCTCAATTGAATAATATCGGCCTCCGCAGGGGCCTTAAAGTTTAATGTTTTATCGAAAAGTTTAGTATGTTTCGGCTAAGTCAAATAATAAATAAGAGTCGACAAGGGATTATAAATGAAACTCAATAATGTAATTACAATACTTATAATGTAATTTAATAAAAAAGTGAAACAAAATTCAATCATGTTTTAAAAATCCGCAGACACAGTTTGCCAGATATTTTCAACTCTAGATGCTACAATATCTCCTATTTGTGAAAACATTGGCTCTTTCATAGTTTCCAGTTGCAATTTTAGTTGATGTCTGGTCCACTCGTAGCGCTGCATCACATCTTCATATACGTGGGTAAAGTGTTCTTTTTAATATTTTGGATATCACCGAAAATGGGACAATTGAATGCACTAAAGGTTCTTTACATGCTTCAAACAACCAAGAAATATTGTGAAATAGATAAAAGCGCGACCTTTCACATTGAAAATCAATAGGATACTGGCAGTGACACGATAAATGCGCGACAAATTACATCCCGCACGTGCGCCAAATTTACTTCCCGCGCTCTATCATGACTATGATGATTTGAAGTAAGTTACGTAAAAACTTGGTATTTTGTTAATTTATAATGAAAATAAAGAATATTTTAAATTAAAAAATAAAATAAAATGTTACAATTTATTTAATAATAGCATATTTACATAGCGTCAATCCTGGGTGGGTCGAAAATCATCTTTTTATAAAACTGCAATGACCTTGCGGAGGCAGTTACTCTGAATCAATTCAAATAATATTTTGTATGAGTTAATTTGATTTCTAAAGGCACCTTTTGCGCACTATTAGATTATGTTAGGTGAAAAAAAAATTTCATTCCACCCTAATGTATAATACTACCCATTTAAGACTGGTCTTCTTCTCAAGTAAGTTCGTCTAGCTGACATTTGAAATCATTGCGTTAAATAGCTATAATAAGAGGCTTATAAAGTAAGACTTGTATATCTCTCTTAAATCCGCTTTTTATATGTTTCTGAAAAATTTTATCAGCCCACCTATCGATTTGAAGCCTACGAAGCTATCAATTTCAGAGATCCAAGGTTGTTAAGGATACCGTTTGATTGACAGGTTTTGATGCGGGTGAATTAGTATCCTATATCCATCGCTCTTTTGTTGGCACATATGGTTGGGAAATGTTTGCCTACTTATCTATTATATCTTTTGTGAAGTAATTCAGCTATTTTCATTCACAGTCTATTTATGGGATCCTTGGAAAAGCTTGCCAACATCATGTAATGAACAATTTTTGGCTATTTTTGTCTTGCCAACAAAAATAGGTGTTTTTGAATTGTTTTTATTTTGAATTTTCTGTTAGAATTATTGTCCATTCAGAAATCTTATCTCTTTCTAGAACACTGCTCTAATGTTTTTTGTTTATAGTGTCGCCATTAAAAATTTGATTGTATTAGCTTAATACATGCAGCTATTTTCGAGGGTGATTGACCAACATTATGTTTATGTGTACCTACAATGGTATATGGTTGAATATAGATTTGTACGATTTGGATAAATAATGATTTGTTATGAAAATCTTTATAAACATCATTTTTCGCTGTTTGACGGATTAGCAATTCATTCTAAAATTGTGAGAATATTTTAAAAATTATACATCAAATACTTTGAATCGAATTTGATGTATAATTAATATGGGATCATACCTTTGCTCTTTGAAAGTATACTCCATTGATAAATAAGAATTTATCTAAATTGGTTGACTAACCTCGAAGTTATCGTAATATACTTATACACATATTTAAAAATAAATTTGAATTGATAATCTCTTTTTTTTCTTGATGATATTTGGAGCTTTAATTAAAACTTACGGCTGGATATTCTGATGAAGGATTTGCCTTCAGTTTCAGGTATCAGTAATCACTAATCAGTTTTGGGTATACTGCCAATTATTGGAAGCCATGAAGTCTTTTTCGCATTTTCCAGAATTGCCTCTTACGACACCGACGGACTAAATAAACTAATGAATTCTTTTTCGCAGGTTTAATATGATACTATTTCAATTCTATTTTTTTAGTTACCGACTAAGTTTTCATATAAATTATTTTTATACATGATACTTACTTATCTTGAATTTTATCACATATTGTTGTCGACGTTACTCCGGATGAGGATAAGAGTGTTTCTACATAGTAAGACCAACAGGGAAATACACTATGCAATTATGCCTCAAGTCATTTTTAATAAATAATATGTCTGTTATATATTAAAAAACAAAAGCTCAAGCTACTTAGATCTTTGCAAAATGTAGGTATATGAAAAGATCTTCAAACTGTTTTATCGTACGGCGATTTGAGCGCTCCCTCAGATCAGACTAATTGAATTCTTATAAATTGTAATTTTTTGGGGTTTCTTTTTAAATTTGGCTATAGTAGGCTAAGAGAGCGATGAAACCGGCATTTAAAAAAATAAAACCAATATATTTCGAGCACATGAGAAGTGCGTCGACTTGCACCGGCTACTTAGTAGTGTGTCCATGACCTAGGAGTTTACGATCCAAACAAAGTTGTATGGGTGGAATTAGAAAATAGTACTTAAATAGGCAAAAGCTTCGATTAAGATAATTTTAGCTTCGATTAAGAATTTCTGTATTTCTTACTTTCTCTCAAATTTCAAGTTCATATGTTTAAACCTCAGATGAAGTAAAAAAAGGTAGATACAGCGCATCCTTTGTTATTGGTGAAGGCATCAAACTACGCTCATTTTCGCTCAGTACTTCTCGGGGCGTCGTGCAGTAAATTTGCCTACAAAATGCCGTCCTGTGTAGTTAAATGGTGCAAAAACAATACTAAAGTGAACAAAAAGTCTGAAACAATATCGTTTCACTCGTAAACACTCATTTAACTACGTCTCTTCTTTTTTACGTGGTAGAGCCATGCTGCAGTTATAATATTAGTAGTATGGTTATAGCACGAATGGGTCGGCTCGACCGGGGAAGGACCACGCTCTCACAGAAAACCAGCGTAAAATAGTAGCTTAATGCTGCTGTTTCGTATGGTGAGTGTAGAGAACCGGAGACCCTCTTTACCGGAAACGTGGCATTCCACATTAGTCCTCACGGGTGACAACGCATCTGCATTTTGATTCGTAATCAAGAATATATTATGTAGATGTCTATGGCCTACAGTAACCACTTACCATCAGGTAGACTGTATGCTCGTTTGTCACCCTATCCTATAAAAAAATGAAGGGTAGCTGCTATAAGACTGAGCTGAAATGAACCAAAATAGCATCCATCCTCTTGACTTGACAGTGATAAAGCCACGCAGCGGCTATTTATGTCGCATGGATGGGCCAGCTTGAACCGAGGTGGTACCACGACCTCACAGAATACCTGCGTGAAGTAGAGGTTTACCTCTGCGTTTCAATTGGGCTGGAGGTCAAATTCCCCCTCTCCCTTATCATTGATGCTTAAGCTGCTCCGCGTATTCTGGGGGGGGGGGGGGGAGAAGGAATTCTGCTCGCGACTTAAACTGTTAGAGGCAAGCGGAGCAATAAGAATAAGGCGACTCCTGTCACGCTATCAGTGAATTTTAGCAACATCAGGACACTTCATTCTAATCTTAATGCTTATCCACTACCACCCGGAGACGGCGAAGCCGGCCTTGCTCTTTTTAACCGAGACTCAGGTGTTCTCTCCGGCTGATACTTCATATCTGCCCCGGCTGTAGTTTGTCTATTTTGCATTTACTAAAATATACCTTTTTTTTTCATTTAGAAAAGTATATTTTTTATTTCCATGGAAATTTATTTTTTATTCCAACTAGTTCTTTTTAGTATTAAGTTATTTTTTATAAGAAACATGTTTTACATTACATATGTTGTATATTTTATCGATGCTTACATGCTCACTGGACACTCTATCAAGAAGACTTTTAAGTGATCTACAGACACCTCCTATGTGCTTCATCTTTTTTTGAATCGTCAAATTGTTGAAATTTATTAAAACAGACAGATATACTTTCGCTTTCGCATCGTACTCTTGTATTTGTAGCATTGTCTCTCGATTTTCAGGGACTTTTGAAAAAAGTGGCAACTCTTCTCTGACTCACACAAAGTTATAAAATTGGTTACAGTTTCTTGTTCTAGGTGCGATATCTACCTTTTTTACTTCATCTGAGGTTTAAACACAATTAATTAATATTAGTTACTGCTCATTGTATTCTAGCTAAGTTTAAGTAAAAACTAAAAATCATACTCGATTTCCGGATATACAAAGGAAATTCCAAATTCTCAGACAGACTTCATATTTAATGCATTCTTAAATTTGTATCGGTTGTTTTTCTACTGAACTAATAAGCAGGTTGATTCCTTTTCAAGTTCAATTGGATATACTGCGTAGTTGGTTGCTCAACATTGCAATCTTAATTTACCTTTTCCAAAATGCAAAAATATTGTTATATGTTTGGCGAATAATGCATGTGTAGATAAGTAAATTATTATTTATATTATTATACTATCGTTGTTATACATTGTTTATAATAATAATCGTTAACATTTAGTATTTTTGAGCACGTCTCAAGACATCTCTTGACTAATGACCGAATGAATAATTGTCAATGTTAAATTAGCTTTCTCGGTCTTTGTGTTTAGTGGCATTACCTATGGTACAAGGATAATATGTGTGAGGTGGACCATTAACTGGTTTGTCACTAGTATTTTACAAATCTTTGATTGCATCTTTTCATGAATCACGTCCTCGTTATCCGCAGCGCATGTTTGGCCTTTTTACTTTGCTTTGATGCTTCTGAATACTTTATTTGTAATACCGCGTTGGGAATTACACGCTCGTTATCCTGGAGTGCTATACTTAATTCAATATGTTTCAAGGACATTCGTGCACCCGTTCGAAATTTGTCAACCATGAGTTGTTTTTGTTGCACATACATTATACTTATGTTTTTCTTTCCTAGTAATCAAAATGGTTTTAAAGGGTTGTAATTACATAGTCAGAGATATCTGGTATGAAGTAAACAATATTTGTTACGAGCAAAGGATAAAAAGTATTGGGTAGTTAAACAATAGTAGTAATACCTCAAAGGCGTAGTATTGCTTGCTGTGTTTTCATTTCGGTACCATGAGTTGTTTTTGTTGCACATACATTATATTTATGTTTTTCTTTCCTAGTAATCAAAATGGTTTTAAAGGGTTGTAATTACATAGTCAGAGATATCTGGTATGAAATAAACAATATTTGTTACGAGCAAAGGATAAAAAGTATTGGGTAGTTAAACAATAGTAGTAATACCTCAAAGGCGTAGTATTGCTTGCTGTGTTTTCATTTTGGTACCATGAGTTGTTTTTGTTGTACATACATTATACTTATGTTTTTTTTTCTAGTAATAAAAATGGTTATAAAGGGTTCTAATTATATAGTCAGAGATATCTGATATGAAGTAGATATGAATTTTCGATAATTTAGTACTCTGCGGCTGCTCGGAGTACGGACAGAAGCTAATCGCACGGGGCTTGCTCGTATTAACTCCTCTTACTAACTCAACCACTCGTTATATGGGGCACATATCACACCGAAACGCGATCTAGATATTATACAGAAACAAAAACTAAATTGGTTCCCGCTGCTTAGTTTGTACAAGTTGTGTAAAGTTCATGTGGATAGGTTTCCATAGTTTTCGTACCAAAGTATACAGAACACAGTATATTAGCTGACGTGAAAAAAGATGTTCTCAATTCGTTTTTTATAGTATGTAAAAATCAGTATATAAATATAAAAAACCATTTGAGAGCTGAAAATTTGAAAGTAACATAAAATACAATTTTATTTGTGTATGTAGAACCGAAATAAACTTAATTTAGCGTTAGGGCAAATAAGTTGCGTAGTTTATCTTTCATGTTTAAATGACGTTTACACTCCCAGAATAATAACTAAATAACGAATAGAATAATAAAAATAATAACGAAATTGATTCGATATTGTTTATTTGGACTAGGTAAGATACGTAATAAGAATATATATAGATTTCTAGTTAGTAGTTATCATAGATTTATTTAAATACTAGCTGTTCCGTCCGTGTGATTTATTACGGTTGGATATCATGAGTATTATATTTTTTTACCGCGGAATCCTAATTGTATTACTAAAATAAAAGTAATATATACTTAACCGACTTTGATCAAATTTGCACACCGTGTGCAGTTTGGTTCAACTTGAGAGATAGGATATTTTTTTTTGCCCATGATGACCCACAATTTTTTTTCCGATTTTAAGGATTTTTAGTAGGATGTGACAAAGCGTCGTCAAAAAAGGCAGGACACCGTCTGCCTGGCAAGCTAGTATATATATATATATATATATATATATATATATATATATATATATATATATATATTATATAGTACCTGGTTGATCGGTATTTTTCGCTCGATTTTTTTTAATTCGTGTGTTTTGGAAATTATATTTAGATACAAATTACACACTGAAGAAATATAAATAATATTTTTTGATCTTAGCGACATAACAGAAAAAACGGAACTGGTTATTTGAATAAAAAATCATGAGTGCAATTATTTTAATTTAAAGTTTCGTGTTTTTAAAAAATACTAAAAAAAGGGCTCGAAAAAATAGATTTTCTCAAAAAAGAAAGAAACATGAAAAAAAAGTTAAAAAAAAAGTCGGTCGGTCGGTCTGGGCTCGAACCGGGGTTTTACGATTCTGTAACCGACCATTATACTAATTAAGCTATTTATAATCATTAACATTTCCTCAAAATTTACCTTCTTATTCCAACGATATTGTAGCAGTTTTTCATTACCTAAAAACACGGACAAAAAGACATTTCCTAAAAATAAATCCTAGCCCGATCGATTTATTATCCCCGAAACTCCCTGGACACAAAATTTTATGAAAATCGTTGGAGCCGTTTCCGAGATCCCGATTATGTATATATACATACATATATATATATATATATATATATATATATATATATATATATATATATATATATATATATATATATATATATGTATATATTATCCGAATGTACAACAGTCACGACGAGGGAGGAAAAGAATGAGAAAAGTCGAACAAAATACAGAAAAAACATTGAATTTATTGAATGAATGAATCTTTTAAGTTTATAATTTAATTAATATTATATATATATATATATATATATATATATATATATATATATATATATATATATATATATATATTATAATAAAATTAATATTGGAAAAAAGTACTATACAAAACTTCAAAATTATATTAATTTAAAACACGTTAATGGGGATATTATATAAATACCTTTTTTCTGTGGGTTGCAGGACGGGGTATTTATTAAAACCGACGTAAGTCGTGAAGGTGTCATAATATTATATATATATATATATATATATATATATATATATATATATATATATATATATATGAAATAATTGTATCTCAAACTAGAGAATAAGTTATTTTCTGATAATGTATGTATGTAAGTGATTTTAGCATAAATTCTTAAACTAGAATAAATACGACGTGATTGATTCAAGAATAAGTTAGCGCTGCTGTCAGCGGCAACATTTTCAATCAGTCAATCAAGGTCTCACAAATACATTACGATTTGAATTGTATTTAGTGACATAGCGAAATTTTAATGGTAGAGGCTATCTTGGGGTTTCGTCTATGAGTGACGTAAAACTTAATTACAGAAACGATCCGATCATCACGAAGGCTATCGACAAAACATCAACTATTTATAAAATATAATAAAATTTAGTTGATTCAGCTCTGAATAATAATAAATATGGCGTTTAATAGCAAAAAATGAAATTGATTCCAGCAACTCGTTTTCCGACATAAAGTCAGATTTATTCACGTATGATTGTATACGGACCTTGAGCGCGCTTGGCAAGACCTTCGCTACAGTAACCGCGCGGAAGTTGACGGGTACGTTTTTTTGTCAATTTCGAGCTCGTTGAATTTTAGCGCGCATTAGTTAGTCACCGGACAACCTTCGGCGTCGGAGCCCGCGGCGCATTGTTGTCGAGCTGCACTGCGATATCGCTGCGTCGCCGTTCGTCATCGGGTGCATTAACAGCCGCTATCACAATGTCACCACGTCTGCTTTGTGCCCGGCGGCGGTGACGATATCGGTCGCGCTGTGTCGGCACACGGGCTCGGACGCGTTCTTCGTACTACAGCACTGTAATGCGTCGTAGGTCGTGAGCTTACAGTATTGTCCGGGGCGCAAATCGATCGCGGCCGATTACGAGTAATCTTATCGGATCTGAGAGTTGTGAATTTGTGCAGTGGTGCAGTGGCCGCATAATAGTCGTTGTGCATCGGATCGTAGTGATGTGAGGATGTTAGTGCGTGGTCATGTCGCTGGCGAAGAAAGACAAGCCGACGATGTCGGTGACGGCGCTGATCAACTGGGCGCGGCCAGCGCCGCCGGGGCCGCAGGCGCCGCCGCCCGCCTCGCCCGCGCCCGCCACCATGCTGCAGCCGCTCGCGTTCGCGACGCCCTCCAACATACCCAGCGTTGACTGCTCGCTCGACATGCAATGTAAATATCGCTCCATATTTATTACATAGTTACTACCTTGCTGCATTTGTAACTCATGCCAAAGATTTATTCTTCTAAAATCCGGAAACAATTCAGAAAAAAAACGCTCTGATCTTGTCCTCTTCTCACGCGTTATATCTTATTGTAATAAAGTTTTATCTTAACCTAAGAACATTTTACTGTTTTTTGGTTTGGTCATTTTACTTGGCTATTGCATTATTAGAAAATATTTTTTAATTGTTGTGTTTATGTTTGTAATGAACGTAATCAAACATCAAAAAGTTATTTATACTCAATATTTTTTATTGAGTAAAAAATAATTGCGAATTCATATACTTAATTGGTTCTGTTATGAACATACTTTATCGAAGCGCGATATAAATTTGTATACTAAAAGTAAATTATTTTAGTCTTAAGTACTCTGTTCAAAATAAAAATAAAACTTCTAATATAATTGATTGATGTACTTATCTAACATACCGGTTGCACGTTAATATGGTGACTACAGAAATTGGCTTCTGTATTTTTCGTCATCGATTTTATTGAAAATAATAAATAACTTATGATTTCATATAAATCTCACTTACCTGGCAAATTAACTTATTTACAGTAAATAGCAACCGTTTATTATAAATCAATAGATAGAATTAATGAGATTGAATACTAGTACTAATAGTAGAGTGGTTGCCCCCATTAACAGCCTTCTTGTATATAGTACTATTATATATTCTGTGCTTCTAGTGCTAATTTCAACTTTAAAAAATCGTGCTATTTTAATTTTAGCACAATATTCGTAAACACTTGTTTAAATCGATAGGTTGTTTATCCAAAAATATAATAAACATTCTTCTACAATCATATTATTTCAAGAACAGTTTAAAAGACGATGATAAACGAATAAAGGAGTTATGCCTCAAATTCCAGCCAGTCTGTGCCGAAATGTCGTTCTTTTATGTACCTCAGTGATTCCCAAAGTGGTCTATATCGACCCTAGGGGTCTATGACAACCTGCAAGGGGTCTACGTAAGCGAAAAGCGGGGTCCATGAAATGAAAGTGGGGGTCCACGATAGTGGATCTCAACACATACACTGATAGTACCTACCTATTTACTTACATCATACTATCTTATAATATCAAAACATATACATTATTTATAAAAGTATCTACGAAGTAAAAAATTTATTATATATGTTTATAAAATTGTGTAAGTTGTAGGATGTTTGTATTCGCTTTGTGGTCGCAATACATTTTGAACTTGCAAAAACCTGGGAGTCGCAGTCTCAGAGCTTCGCTACCTTGCACTGACTTGTTCAATTCGTCACTCTATCGATCTATCAATTCATCTCAATACGAATGTGGGACAAATACGTTTATTCGTTTCCTGAATCTTGAAAAGGAAAGTGCTAAGAAAATATTTTAAAAAATGTAAACAGACATAAACATTATTTTGTTTGAGAGTGTTGGAGAAAAGTAAGTACATTATTTTTATTAAATTTTAGTTTTTTACTCGTAGTTAGCAAAGATAGATAAATTACGCCAATCATGACTTTAGTTATTAGTAGTTTAATATTCAATCATGCAAAATTACACGAGTACTCCTCAATAGTTTCTTTTTGAAAGTTTTAGCATATCGGTATTATAATTACAGTGCAATCTCCGTAATTCGAGCTAATTGTTGCAAGAAGATGTTCGAATTATGGAATGTTTTCGGAAAAATCAAAAAATATTTTTAATATACAGCTGCTGGATTTTCTGTCTTATTTAAATAATTTAATTTTGCCCACAGATGACTGATGCCATGTCCGAATCTAAAACGAAATGTAGACAGTACAGTGTCGATTATTTGAAATTTGGCTTCATTCCATCATTGCCGGACAAACAATCGCCTATGCGCCTTTTATGCAACAAAGTTTTGGGCAATGACGTTATGAAACCATCTAAACTGCAAGATCATCTGAGAAGATGCCACCCTGATAAAACAGAGAAAGATTTGAAATACTTTCAAACACTCAAAGATAAACTTCAGAAGAGACCTTCACTGGACAGAATGTTCGCTTCGACGTCACAAAAGAAATGATGATGGTTTGCGGGCGTCTTACAATATCTCGTTACTTGTAGCAAAATCCGGAAAACCGCATACTATCGGAGAGAAGTTAATTTTGCCAACCGTTGAAGAGGTTTTAAAAACAGTTTTACACAAACCTGCATCTGATATCATTAAAGGAATTCCCGATATTATCCGATATTAAAAAAAATATCAACAGTTTTAATTTGAACTGATCAGTTGGAATGATCAGTTGAACTGACCGTGTGTGGCCACCATAAAAGATACAGATTCGTAACAACTAATTTTGAATCAATTATTGTTTTGATTTTAAGAAGTGCGATTTTTACACTAAATAATTATTAAAAGCAAATTGTGATAAAAATATAATAATATTTAATCATCTAAAATTTCGAATCATCATCACCATTACAGCCAATCCATCACAGTCCATACTTCAACAACTTGGCTTTTTATGATTTTTTTGTTTATGTGTTATACAATCACTTGCCACAAATGTCTAAACACTCTAGACATTTTCAGTTAAAAGACAAGCAAGTAGGTACATGTTTCCCTAAACTTGTAATTTCAAATCCAATTTTATAACACAGACGAACCCAATAGATCTCCAATTCCTTAGCACCGTCGCCTAGCCTCAAAATAAATATTTTTTTTATTTTTAATAAAATAAGGGTGACAATCGAGCACACAGTCCACCTGATAATAAGTGGTTGCTGTGACCCATAGACATCTACATTTATCCTCGTCATCATCATCATTACAGCACTTCACAAGTCCACTGCTGAACATAGGCCTCCCCTTAAGTAATGCCACAAAGCACGGTCCTGAGCCACCTGCATTCATCGACTTCCTGCATGTCTTACCAGGTCGTTACTCCATCTAGTGGGGGGTCGCCCTACACTACGCCTACCGGTACGAGGCTGCCACTCGAGAACCTTTCTTCCACATCGGTTATCGGTTCTTCGAGCTATATGGCCGGCCCATTGCGACTTCAGCTTACTAATCCGTTGGGCTATGTTGGTCACTCTGGTTTTACTGCTGATATCCTCATTTCTGAGTCTATCACGCAGAGAAACTCCGAGCATAGCCCTCTCCATAGCTCGCTGAGCGACCTTGAGCGTCCTCATACGGCCAGCAGTGAAGGACCACGTCTCAGATCCGTAAGTCATCACTGGCAACACGCACTGGTTATACACTAGTTTTCAGAGATTGAGATATACCTGATGAGAAGATGTATCGTAATTTCTCGAACGCTGCCCACCCGAGTTGAATCCGTCGATTGACCTCTCGGTTGAAGTTGGACTTACCTAGTAGGACTATTTGTCCCAGGTAAACGTACTCGTCAACAACTTTGTGCATAGTGCTCCCAACAACTACCGGCATAGGTGTGACATGGACATTAAAACATGATCTTTGTTTTGTCCATGTTCATCTTAAGACCTATCCGTTGGGAGACACCATTGAGGTAATTGAGCATAGTGCTAAGGTCCTCCAGCGATTCTGCCATAAGGACTATATCGGCAAATCGAAGGTGAGTCGCTGTACTCGCCATTGATGTTAATACCGTATCGTTTCCAGCCCAGTAGCTTGAAAACGTCTTCCAACGTAGTGGTGAAAAGTTTCGGGGATATAACATCACCCTGTCTTACACCTCTCTGCAGTTGGATAGGTTTCGAACTCTGGTTCTGTACTCGGATAGCCATCGTAGCCCTACTGTACAAACACTTATCCTCGATTAAGAACTAAAACGCAGATACGTTGTCACACCTGAGGACTAAAATAGAATGCCTCGTTTCCAGTAAAAATGGGTCTCCGGATCTCTACACTCACCATACGAAACACAGCAGTATTAGGCTGCTATTTTACGCTGGTATTCTGTGGGAGCGCGGTCCCCGGTCGCGCCGACCCATTCGTGCTACAACCACAATATAACTGCAGCGTGGCTCTACCACGTAAAGTCTGAAAAAATATGTCCAAATTAATTATATTTATGCCATTTTATGACAACCTTGATTTATATTGCGTAGCTGAAATTAGGTACATCAAACCGAATAACAGTCTTGTAATTTTAATATTACAAATCACAAAGCCGAGAGATGAGATTAGGTAATGTAAGCCTAATTATATCTGGATCATAACTCAAAAAATTTGGAAAATTAGAGTTGTCGGTTGTGTCCGTGTTTTGATTTAAGGCGACACCGTGAAAAAATGCACCTCCTTTCATCGAATAGTACACCACAAACGAAAGTGGGATTTTGATATAGGTAAATTCAGGTCTTAATCTTGAATTGGATTGCTCAAAAACACGATTGTATAATTTTGACTCAATCATAATTATTTGCGAAAACACCTCTAAAAAATCAATATAGTTGAAATTACAACGAAATCATTTGATCTATATGCTTGGGAATCACTCAAATATATTTATTCATAACATCAATATTCATAATTTACATGCTCATTATTTTGATAACTTAAATCAATAATTTTTTAAAAAATATTTTAAGATTCTGACAATTTCTAAGCGTTGATTAAAACTACTTTTACCGATTTTATCGCGTTTATTTTACTATTATTTTTAATTCCCGACGTTTCGGGCGCTTTCCTGCACCCATGGTCACGGGGGACTGAGATGACTGACGTCCCGATGTCATTGTGCCAAACCACCTAAGTTGTATGGGTTACCAAAAAAAAAATACACAAACCGCTCCATTACGTCCAATAGTGACGTCAGATTGATTCGCCAACTTACAGATTGGCTCAATACTTAGCTAAAATATTATCACCACTCAGAGGACACACAAGAGCTCACACTAAGGATTCATACCATTTGTCCGTGAGATAAAAGACCTATGTCTTACTGACAATGAAACCATGGTCAGTTTTGATGTTCAGTCTCTATTTACATGCCTACCTGTTGAAGACTGCATCTCAATTATAACTAGGAAACTAGAGGAAAATAATATGCCAGCAGAATATGCAGTATTGCTCGGACATTGCCTTACATCTGGCTATCTATTGTGGAAGGAAGAGTTTTACAAGCAAGTAGATGGTATTGCGATGGGCTCACCTGTATCTCCCATTGTCGCCGATATATTCATGGAAGACTTTGAGGAGAAAGCCCTCCTTACTGCACCCGTTACACCAAGGATCTACAAGCGGTACGTAGACGATACTTTCACAATTTTACAATCAGACAAAGTAACTGCATTTTTAGAACATCTTAATTCCATAAACTCTAAAATTCAATTTACTATGGAGTTAGAGGCAAATAATTCCTTACCTTTCCTAGATGTGTTAGTCATCCGAAATCCTAACAACACCATTGGTCACACTGTGTATAGGAAAAAGACCCATACAAACCGATATTTAAACGGTGAATCTCACCACCATCCTTCACAGTTAGCTACCGTAGGCAAATCTTTGTTACAGAGAGCACGAGGGATCTGTGACAGCAAACACCTGGCCGCCGTGCTTCAGCACGTCAAGCAAGTTCTGCACGACAACAAGCTTCGGGTCCCGCGCCAACGTCACAGTGACCGAATGAAGCCGGCCACAGTCGAGCTTGTGCCTGCTGTACTACCATATGTTAGAGGTGTCACAGACAAGATTGGCTACATCTTGAAGCGAGCTTCTATTAGAACATTCTACAAGCCGCCGAGGAAGATTAGTCAGTTCCTACCATCAGTCATGTGTCATATTCCTCTACAAGATGCAGGAGTGTACAAGCTTGATTGTGAATGTGGTCTCTCTTATATAGGACAAACAAAAAGATCAATTAGAACCCGCGTCAAAGAACATATAGCTGATGTGAAGCATCAACGTTCCGGGAAGTCTGCAGTTTGCGATCATATCCTAGACGGCCCCAACCATTACATCAGATTTGATAGACCACAAATCCTCGCGAAAGAACACCGATTCCTACCAAGGATGATACATACGTGAGGCTATTGAAATTAAAAAACATCCTAATTTCAATAGAGAAGGAGGCTGGGTACTACCACCTGCTTGGGAAACTATAATCAATAAAATTAAAACTAAACATTGCAAGACCTCAGGACATAGTCAGTTCATTTTGCATAGATCGGACCATAAACAATAATTAAAAAAGCTGAAGGTACTCCGGGTTTAACAATGACATCGGGACGTCAGTCATCTCAGTCCCCCGTGACCATGGGTGCTGGAAAGCGCCCGAAACGTCGGGAATTAAAAATAATAGTAAAATAAACGCGATAAAATCCGTAAGAGTAGTTTTAATCAATGTGTATTGTTCGCGTAAATATAAGAAATCATAATTTCTAAGCGCTTTTAATCGTCGCAGGCGCTACGCAATTTTAGACCTTATGACGGCGTTTCTTCAAGTTTTTGTAGAAATTATGTATTCACTCGGATCAGTACGGCGATAGCGTTTTCGATGTGTCTTAAAATTAACAACTGATTAATATATAAAATATACTTTCCTCTAATTACGGAGAGTTTTTGTACACGATATTTGTATTTAAGGCCAATAGCAAACCTTATTTTTGAAGTAAAAAGGCAAAAAGACTGCTATTAGGAACGTGGCTGGTACTAATTAAGCATCCACCCTATCTGGTGAGTGCAACCAGTCGGGCCAGCACTTGATGCTTTGAAAATTTTATTAAAAATTATAAATCTTGAAATGAAACGTCCTAGGCGAAGGTTTATTGACCAGATTGGATTGAAAATGACCAAATTAAGTGTGAGTAACCCTTAACCGACGAGCATGTCTGCGGAAATATATGGATGTGGAGGAGGCGAGAAAGGTGTGTTAGGATTGTGCCAAATGGAAGTCCATAGTATCAGCCTACCCCTCTAGGTGACAGACGTGAGACGTGAGTGATGTTTATGTATAAAACTGATAATATTTTAAAAGATTGCGTATGCGAATAAAATATAATTCTAATTTGACATTTTATTATTTTTAGTTGTTGACAAATTCAGAGAAACAGCACATCTTGGAGTATATCCATCTTATTGCAAAAAGTGGTTTAAAATTAGTGTGTTTTAATAAAAAAAGTTCCGCAGAAAATATGCGAACTAAAATGTAAAGTATGAAATGTCAAATTTCGCGAAGACACGACGCGGCGGCAAGGGGATTTCTTACATAAAAATATTTAAGAAATCCCCTTGCCGCCGCGATTTGTTAAAAGATGAAAGCAAACAATTAGTACTTTAAGCATTTTTTTAAACTGCAAAGCTAAGATTACCTTTCAATTTGACCTACCCTTTCGTTAGATCAATGTTGTATATATCTATTGTATGTAAATGAATGTCATCTTTATTAATTTACGGCATTCATGTATCGGTATCACAAACATGCAATAACATGGATACTCTTGTTTCCCAGGATGGATGAACTGTATGCAACATACATAATTAAATTTATTTGGAACCTTTAGGGCTCGAGGCCTTATCGCTCTGACCGTACATTTTTCTAATAATACCTGACACCTTCCGCTATGTGACGTGCCATGTAGTAGCGACGTAGGAAAATCCACTACCGCATATTATCAAACCCCGAGCATAGTCCTCTCTATAGCTTGCTGAGCGACCTTAAGCGTCCTCGTACGGCCAGCAGTGAAGGACCACGTCTCAGATCAGTCATCACTGGCAACACGCACTGGTTGTACAATCTCGTTTTTAGGTTTTGAGGTGTAACTGACTTGAAGATGTGTCGTAATTTCCCAATGGCTGGTAGCCGAGTTGAATCCGTCGATTGACCTTTGGGTCGAAGGTTGACTTACCTAGTCGGACTATTTGTCCCAGGTAAACGTACTCGTCAACAAATACGGGCTTAGTGCTCCCTACAACTACCGGCATAGGTGTAACATGGGCATTAAACATGATCTTTGTTTTATCTATTGTATATATAGTCGCGGCTCAGAAGAAAGTCGGTCTGTAGTTCTTCAAGAGAGCGCTGTCGCCTTTCTTGAAGAACAAGACCACCGCACTTCTGCTCGACGTCTCCGAAGTAGTTCCACTATGGAGGACGGAATTGAAGAGCTTCTGAAGGACTTTAAGATTCGATTTTCCACCCGCTTTCAGAAGCTCCCCCGTAATTCCATCCTTCCTTTGGACCTTAACGTTTTTTAGGTGCTGAAGAGCTATTCTAATCTCGCTCAGACTGACATCCGGGATAGTGTCAGATAAAACTTTCTCTTGGATCGTTACTCACACTTGCGTGTGGCGGCTCCAACGATGATGTGTGCAGCCCATAGAACATCTCAATCTCACTCAAAATCTCAGGTGTCACGGAAACGATGCTGCCACACTCGATCTTCAGCTTTGATAGTTGGCTCTTTCTGGCAGGCAGATCCCTGGCAAAGACTTTGGAGCCTTGGTTTTGCTCGATCGCTTCGTCAATACGAGCAGTATTGAAGTTGCGTAAGTCCCGCCGCAAGCGTTTGGAGATCTGTCTGCTCAATAGCCTGTGTGCTGCCAAATCTGTCGCAGACTGTAGCTTTATTTTCCTCCTAACAGCCATGTTAGAAGGAAAGAGTGAGTTTGGAGAGATTTTGTGTTCTATTGCGGCGGGTCTTGCAAAACATAGCTCCGACCGCATGCACAGTTTCCACGAGCTTGTCATTCATATCGTCCACTGCATTGTAGTTTACTAGGCGATGAAAACAGTTTTTTAACTCGATCTGAAAGGTTTTGGGACTTTTGAGATTAGATTTTGGACACTATGTTTTAGAACATGAGGGGGACGTAGTGTTGACTTCATTAGACGAGACCTCTCCAACTCAAAGTTTAGGTTTAGTGTGCCTCTAACTATTCGGTTCTCGCTGCCAGTTTTCACCCTTGCGATCACGGAAACAGCACTGTACAGTAGTCGTCTAGTCGTCATAATGAAGTCAATCTCATTTTTGTCGAACCGTCGGGGCTCGACCAGGTCCACTTTCCGCCGGAAAGAAAGAGGGGCTGCTTCGGAAATAAAGAGTCCCTCTTTCTCCATGAAGTCAGCCAGCTGCTGGCCCCTTGGGTTCCGTTACTCTATCCCAAATTTTCTTACCTTTCTCTCATCTCACCGTTCTCTCTTGTGCCTAGTTTTGCGTTTAAGTCTTCCATTAACACCGTATGGTTTTGGAAGAATGCATGGTTCTAGAGATATACTCATACATTTCCTCCACCTCCTCATCGGGGTGTGCCGAGGTTGGTGCGTAAACCTGTATGACCTTCAGTGAATACCGTTTGGTGATTCTGAGTATAAAGTACGCAACCTTCGTCGACACACTTCCAATCTTTACAACGTTGTTACGAGAGATTTGTGGACGATAAATCTGACACCTCCTTGGAACAGATGGTCGCCCTTCCAGTGAAAGAACAGATTACCGGATTAAAGGTCACCGATTCTCTTCGGACCACGGATAATCCTATAATATTCTAGCGCAACTTGTCTATCTCTTCTTCCAGCTCCATGGTCTTCTCGTCTGTCCTCAGGTTGTGTGCGTTGTATGTTGCCAGGTCGAGTCGTCAGATACTACAAAATGAATGATTGTTATTTTTTGGTGACATTATCAAGTGGAACAACACGAGATGACCTAGAACTTTTTATAAATTATTTGCAGGCTAGCCACCCCACCGACGAGTGTAATAATCGATATAATAGTTTAGTTTGCTGTGGATTTATTAATATTTTATGGTTTATAAGTCAGCCTGTTGTGAAAAGGCTCTCATTTCTGGAATGATTATGAAACAAAAAGTTCGTCGCGTAACTGTAGTGCGTTTTGGTAGATATTTGAAAACTGTTTTTTTTAATTCTAGTAATTGAAATCAGAATAACTTGCTCTTATCAAGATTAATTCAAAAACAAGAAAAAACTACCGTCTTGTGTTTTACTGGTCCTGGTAGCCTGGTACTAATGCCTTCTTTATCCATGCGCCACGCAATAACCTAAAGAACATATTGTTTATCCGGAAATTGTAATCTGAAATGTTATTTTGATCGACTTTCACGTCAGAAATGAAAACTTTACGAACTTGTAAACATTGTTTTTGTATATATCTGTATGTGTGTGGGTGCGTGCGTGTGTGAACTACATAAATTTTATTAGACCAAGTTCTTCAAAATAAATACTGCAAATAATATACACATATAAAACTTATATCATTTTAAATTAATAATTTAAATCATAATAATAAAGTTAATAATCAAATTAGTTAGTTTATGTATTCTAAATATTATTCATTTTATTAAAAAAAAAAACTTAACATATTATGTAGGTATAGTTTTGTAACAGTTTTAAACGTGTTACTTTTATTTTATTTTTTATTTGTATGAAGTAGATATATCTTAATCATCAGGGGTCAACACATTTGTAATTGGATTTCCAACCAATCTAGTTCAGCACATCACTTTTTTAATTTATTGGTCAACGTTACCATAGTTAAAACTATATTTTTGAAATTTGTCATAACTAAAATTAGTAGACGTGAGAAATTCTGGTCCAGTTATAAAATAATCAACTTTTGGTAAGTATATTAAGTTGCATAAAAATTATGTGAAGCTAAAAGCTCGCGTACTCCATACATTAGAGAGCGTCATTTCCTGTTCAATTTTGTTTTAACATTTTTCCGAAACAATGTTTCGTGATTGCTGTGCCCCTCCGTTTTTTCAAAAGTATCTATACAAAGATAGGGGGTCGCGTAGGCGTGGCGGACACTTCCTTTCCCTAAAACCCTCTCAGAAATGAGGGGAGGCCTGTACCCAGCAGTGGGACGTTTATATAGGCTGTATCTTTAGTTTAACTTTTATGCCATATTATATCCCCGGATTGTTTTTACTGAAAACTATTAGAATCGCAGACAACTTTTGTGCAATGATATTATGGTTCATCACTCTCCTCGTCAGCCCGCGGCGGTTCACTGCTGGGCATAGGTCTCTCCCCAGGCGCGCCGCATAGCTCGGTCTTTGCCTACACACCACAGATTAAATAATATTAACGCCGATATTATTTCATTTCATTTGATTTTTTAAATTACAAGTTGACTGTATATACATATTATTAACATAATTGGGAACGTCCAATTTAAAGTTAACATCCTCTTAGTACATTCTAAGAAATTAATATTCTGATTTTCCTTTGATGTATTTTCTTGTCTTATTAAGAACTAACATATCAACAAACTGGATTCACTTTGTTGTAAATTGCCTTATATGATCATATTTATACAAGCAAGATTTAGAGACAACATTCTACATAATATTATAACTTGGGGTAGTAACATAGAATTAATCTTTAATTACTTTAAAGTAAATTTAAACGTCTCTTTGAAATGTATCTCTTGTGAACGATGCTGTATCAAGATGTGTTATTAGTTTGTTTTGACATGTTTATTTAATGCGTGACTGACTCGAAGTCTATCATAGCTTATCCACAAGGTATTAATTTTTAAATAATGGTGTCTATATTTACTCAAACACAATATACAACTAATTTTAGTCATATTAACGCCCTTGTACTCTTGAGCTCTTGACACTGTTCCAAGATCTTTTGAATGCAGGTCCTGTACCTGTCCCGTACCTTGCCCCGAAATTGATTTCTAAATTATTCTTTAAGGGATAGGGTGACAAACGAGCACACAGTCCACCTAATGGTAAGTGGTTGCTGTGGCCCATAGACATCTACATATATCCTTGATTATGAATCAAAATGCAGATGCGTTGTCACCCGTGAGGACTAAGATGGAATGCCTCGTTTCCAGTAAAAAGGTTCTCCGGTTCTCTACAAACACACGAAACACAGCAGCATTAAGCTACTATTTTACACTGGTATTCTGTGAGAACGTGGTCCTTCCCCGGGTCAAGCCAACCCATTCGTGCTACTACTTTACTACTAATATAACTGCAACATGGCTCTACCACGTAAATTTGTCACCGATGTTGTAATTGATAGAATCAGGCGTTACTTTGCGGAAATCCATTATAATAAAAAATAAAAATATAAATTTCTTTGCAACTTTCCGCTAAACATATAAAATGATGTGTCTTACCTGGATTGAAGCGCACCTCCCGCCCTCCCTCAATTGCATACACTAACTCCGTCACCACTAGACCAAGCACCACTACTCTCAACACCACTATTCCAGGCAAGACACACCATCGACGATAATACGACACGTGTTTCGCCTCTACACGAGGCATCCTCAGGTAATATAGACTCTACGGCGGCTGACCGCTAAGAGCTCACCATCGACGATAATACGACACGTGTTTCGCCTCGTGTAGAGGCGAAACACGTGTCGTATTATCGTCGATGGTGTGTCTTGCCTGGAATAGTGGTGTTGAGAGTAGTGGTGCTTGGTCTAGTGGTGACGGAGTTAGTGTATGCAATTGAGGGAGGGCGGGAGGTGCGCTTCAATCCAGGTAAGACACATCATTTTATATGTTTAGCGGAAAGTTGCAAAGAAATTTATATTTTTATTTTTTACCGATGTTGTAATTACATTATCATATAACAATAGATATTATTATGAATGATGAACGCGAAACGAAAGAGGTTGTTTTTGTTACGTATTATTAATATAAATCTTTGTCAAAATATTATACACTTTGACATTGGAAAGTTCATAAGTAAATAATACATTTTAGTTCAATTTCCTTAATCTTGAATTGCCAGTAGTTTGAAAGACGACATTTGAAATAGAATATTTTACGATTTTGTTTGAAATGTCGTCTTTGCTGTTAAATGTATGTCGGGCCACGCACAATGTAGAGGTAGAGTTCCGTAGTTGCCCGTCACAAATCACAATACGTGGACTCACTTAGAAAGGGCCTTTTTGATATTACTATCAGCGTATTAAATGAGACCGCGATTTGACCGCTGTAGTGAGTAAAAAAGGGCCCAAAACGATGGTATCTGAATTAGTTATTTTTAAGCAGACATAAGAACTGGTATTCAAAATATATTTAAAAAAACTTTTCAAAAACAGAATGCCTAAATTATCCTAAGGGTCGCCCGCGTAAACCAAGAGTACCACGGATGAAACTGTAGGCCTACAATAACTACTAAGTAAAAAATAAGAGATGGTGGTGTGTCAGGATCGGTCTCTTGGCGATCGATCTTCTCTGATTACCGTAACGTAACGATACCGTAACGAAAATGAAAACGTAAAGATTTAGTAGTAATGCATAAGTAGGTTCTCTTAAGTAAAACTGCGGACGGGACGGACATGGCGTAATTGTAAGAGATCCTTGTTGTTTTACTATGGAATAGGTTACATTTTTATTTGGGAAAATCAATAATAAACATATAAATTTGGGACTATTAAGTAGTACCACATTTCCTATTTTGTTATGTAATTAAAATACTGAATATTTATGTAAACCTTTTTACATTATTTGGCCAAATAAAACATTTCTTCTTTAAGATACGCCTATTTTTCCCCCATAAGAAAGCCACGTGTCTGTTTAACTGTACGGATATTTATTTAATGAAATTACATTACGTTTGAGGCCCATTTTCGCAAGTTACTGAATTATTATATATATTATGCATTCTAATTACTTAATATTGATTTATTGATACGTTGGCTCGAATGAAATAATTCGGTCTTTTTTAAAGTAAAATTTGTGTTTTCTAATCACTAGTTAAATTTGAATAGTTTTTTTTTACTTTCTTTAACGATGACATCGTATAGTAGACTGAAGAATTCACTACCTTTGTCACACCTCATAAATTAACATTTTACATATTACATGACATCTTTGTGGTTATCGAATACCAAATCAAATATAATAATAAATGTAATTTGTTGTAATTTGATTTTGATTCATAGATATAAGAAGATGAAGTCGATCAAATAGCCTACGAGAGAGAACAACGTTTGTGAACCTAAAACACTACCAAAACTTTGTACTGTACCGTAAAAACAGTTGTTTACTTTATATTAACAGTTATGTACGGTATGTTATGGGGCAGAACCCACTATCCCATATCATCCCGCGGGTGTCGTACAAGGCGACAGGAGGATACAAATCAGGAGGTGGGCAGCAACTTCTTCCTAATAACGGTTAAAAATTACAAACTGCGCTTGCCAACCCGCTTGCCAAGCGTGCCAGCTATGGAAAATACCCTCCCTATGGGGCAATCTATGGGGGAGGCATATGTTCAACGGTGGACTTTAATGGGCTATAACGGTAACTTCTTATAAATTGGCAGAGTAATTTCGCACACATTCGTTGATAACATAAATTAACCCAAACTTTGAGAAGACAGTCCCTGGTAGGAAAGCAATGGTCAACGCAAGGGTTATCGTAAAATCGATTAAATTAGAAATCAAGTATTGATGTAACCGTATTTTATACACAAAACCGAGACCTTTTTACATTTCACAACTTGACAAGCAAGATAATGTAATAGATTTTTTTAAACAAGCTAGATATTGGTCTAACTTTATTCATTCCTTTATGTCGGCATTTGGAGGTGCAAAGGAGTCTATTAATTTAATACAGTTTTTTGTAAAATAACTATTATCTCATATTATCACATATATACATAAAACGTCACGCCTGTAATCCTCAAAGGGAAGACAGAGTTCGTAGTAACGGTAAACGAAAACGTTTACCTAAAAATATGGGCAAACACGGAAAATTATCAAAGAAGTGGTAGGTCTAATTTATCACTTACGCCTACACAATGGCGGACCCTTTAGTCGCCTTTTACGACACCTAGACAAGTAACACAAGTGTCACATTCTTTTTGGTATAAATTAACACTTATTAAACTACTACTAAAGGCTTTCCTATCGTCAGTTAAAAATTATTCATAGAAATAAACTGCAACTAAAACGAAATAATAACGTAGTAGTATTATTTTGTATGTTTTGTATTTAGTCAGGTTATTATTTATTTGCTTGATAACCTTTGTATTATGATGATTGAAAATCGGCCCTAAGACCTCTAAATCAAAAAATAATGTTTAGGAATAAACAAATTTGTAACTGTTTCAATTTTCTTTACATATCAAAGTACAGATTTATTGTTATTTAAACAATTGAATAAACAATCAATAATAAAAACACTGTTGTTAGTGGCTGAACTTTTAAAGCTCCGTGTTTGAAAGCAGAAAAACTAAACAATTTTAGATTGAATATTTGCCCAAATAACTTACGCGAGTAAAAATAAATAATAAAAGTAATAATAGCATTTGGTACCTACTATTGAAAGAACGTTTCTATAGATTTGTAACAAAAGCTTTCACTAAAAAGTGTTCGGAGGCCTAATAAAGGACTTATTTGTGTTTCAATTAAAATAAAACTGTATTTGTATGATTTCTTCGTCCACCTTGTTTTATCCTTTTTACCCTTAAGAAATTTAAATCAACTGACCTTTGATTTTAATATTTTAATTTAAAACTTCTTCGCTTATGAGTTTTGAGCTTATGATGGCGAATGAACTATGAGCCGTTAAAGTTCAATCATTTTATCTAAAATTCTAGAAAAGTAATGGAGTACTTTTATCTATTGGCATATTATGTACGTTATAGGCCGAAGTTAAATTTTATCGACTCTCCCTTCTCCTTCCGCGTAAGGGATTTCAATTTTCTATTTTACCGCCAAGATATGTATGACTAAAGTAAAGAATAGAAGCCTTTAAAAAGACGTACAATTTGTTTCTAAATTTTGTCATTATTTTTTCACATTTTTCTTCATTTCACATTGCTATGCTATTTTGAAAATTTAATTCATACAGCTATTTAGCGAAATATAAATATTTATACTAGCTTTAAATATCTAAAAATGTGCCCGAAAAGGAACTAATACGAAATGAGTTTTGTGTCCAAGGTAGTCTGGGGAGATATTTTAATGACTTCGTTTACGATAGGTTTCTTCTAATGAGTTTCTTCTAATAAGTACTTAAATACAGTGCCTATTTCCTGCTTGAGAGAGATTGCAAATAAAACCATTGTCTTTCTCCAAACTTACGTTTATTTATTCTTAGGTATATATTAATACAATTATTATTTACATCAAATTATTCTGCACCTACTTTAAAAATGAGCATTAATATTCTTCGATGTCTAATTGGACTAGAAGTGTTTTATTAAATATAGAGCACATGTATGTAATTCTTATTAAAAGTATTTTTTTACTTTACTACTGGTTCGGAAAAAATCCTCTGTACTGGGAAGAACCGGCAAGAAACGCAGCTGGACTTTTGTAGAAGTAAATTTTACTATATGAAAGGTTGTACAATATCGTTTTTCCGCAACTACGAGTACAGTTGCTTAGCTTTGGTAAATTTTAATATTTCTTAAAAAAAAGTAGTACTGTGGAGTTTCAAGTCACGGTCCAATTTTTCACGTTTTTGTTTTGCGTGTAGGTTAACTAGTGTTGTGTAACTCATACTTGCCTCTGAAATTAGTAAGAGTTAACGTAGTAATATTGTTTTTGAAAAATTCTATATTCATGCAACTCTGGCTTCTAAAATTTTTAGTACATCGTAAATCGGCTTTAATTTCACACATCGTCTACCACAGCCTTCTAGCCCTCAGTCGCATAGCCGCTAACTGGGTACATAAAATACCACGGGCGGCGCACGGCGGAGCGCGGCGATCGGCTTTTTATACTTCGAATAATCTAATCGGCGAGAGTTGCTCTCGACGGTAAATTTTCAAAATAGCATAGCAACGTGAAATAAAAGAGTTTAGAAACAAATTATACCTCTTTTTAAAGAGCATATTCTATTCTTTACTTTAGTCATACATATCTTGATGGTAAAATGGGAAATTTTTGATAAACTAAAGTTTGTTAAATGATAAAAATAATAACTTGTCTCTCCGGTTTAATTGTAACCTTCCATTAATAAAACGACCTGTGTTATACTATTACAAGTTATGTTTTTAAACTTGAGATATTTTAGAAATATTCAACTTATATATACCTGAAATATTTTTAGAGTACGCATTTATGACAGTAAATTTTTTAATAGTTGCTTACTTAGGCTTTGGACGTTAGTCTGTAAAATATGTCTTACATTTAGTTGTCACTTTGGCAGCCATTTCAGTTTGCTAAGATACTGAGTGGTAGTACTCGTGTTCTGCCGCTAAATATCCGTGCTTGCGCTGCTGCATCAGGCTCTGAAGGGTATAGAGATCCAGTACAAGCATTTCATCTTATTCCTCAATAGTGACAACGCATCTTGTAGCCTTCATGTTTTCTTACGTGGTAGAGCCATGCTGCAGCTATATTAATTGTATAGTTGTAGCACGAATGGGTCGGCTCGACCGGGGAAGGACCACGCTCTCACAGAATACCAGCGTCAAATAGCAGCTTAATGCTGCTGTGTTTCGTATGGTTCTTTTTACTGAAAAAGAGGCATTCCATCTTAGTCCTCAAGGCTGACAACGCATCTGCATTTTGATTGGCAAACGAGGATAGATGTAGATGTCTATGGTCCACAGCAACCGCTTACCATCAGGTGGACTGTGTGCTCGCTTGTCACCCTTTTTCTATAAAAAAAAAATATTTTTGAAGACTGCATTAGCCTCTCACCATCAGGTGTATTTAAGTGCGTTTATTACTTCTGTTTTACAAAAAAGGTGGGAATGTTTAAAGTAACGCCATTCTCGCCTTCGCAAAATCTGTACAACATATTTGGTTTCTGTCTGAAGATTATAGCAAATGCCTTTTTTATATGCGAATATAGAAATCTCTCCACCGCCGTACCCAATTAGAGTATAATTGCATATGAATGCAATTTGTTTTCGATATTTCGTTGCGGGCTGACGCTGACGATAGTGCAATTAAACTTTCTTTTCACGGTCGACAAGCAGACAACAAAGCGGCGCGTGTCGTAAATTGGTTACTGTGGTCATACTAATACCACATTTAAAGCAGACACAGGCCTAATTTCACGGACATATGACCCTAATAAAGAATTCAACTGAATTATCAGATGAACGCTAATATTTTAATTCATGCAAAAGTAAAAAGTGATATCCCTGAAGTTTACTGACTTACCAGTAGGTAATCTTCTAATATGTTATATAGATTAATATATAGATTAATGTTTAATTCTTTGTATTTTATGAGCTTGAGAACTTGGTCAACTTATTGCTTGAACTTGCGCGAATGTTATAGGCATAGGTACAATTGACTTACAGTGGGTGATGTTTTATCATTCCCAATTAAACAATATAACACTTCCAAATTTTACCCTTTGCGTGCCAGCTACGAGATAACTCGTAGTGCGGGATTTCACCATAGTGCCGACTACGAATATATTCGTAGATTTTGTAGGTCCTTCTACACAAAGAAATATTTATTGGCACTACAGGTTAGGTCGGATTTTGAACGTTTGGCATTAGCAAAGAAAACGCATGGTAATTTCAAACTTCAAACTTTTAATGGGAAAAAGTTATGATATGACAAACATAAGGTACTGAGTAGTAGTATAAACAAACAAAAGAAGACATAATTCTGTCTTTTCAACAGTAGAAATATAATATTTAGTTGTGATAAGCTTTGAAACAATCAACTACACATAAAGCTGGAGTTTTTGAACACAATGGGCAAAAATATCTTGTTTCTTTGCGAGTCTTATTTTTGGTACACACAACACAAGGTTTAGTTGGCTTGTTTTTCTTTTCTGTAGGTGGTATATATTCCAAATAATGTTGAAGCAATACTTGACCACTTTGATTGACCTCTTTGAACTGCCCTGGTCTTTCAGAATAGTTGATATACTTTTGGCCTAACAAGTGGATAATAACATTTTCAGTAAAATTCCGTAGAGGTATTCTCTCCGATCTGTTCAATCCAGATTGACCATTATGTATTCTTGCAGCATTATGTATAAACATTTGAAAAATGTGAATAGCGAACTTTAGGTTAGGTTAGGATAATATGAAATCATTTGGTCAGAGTGGTCTACTCCTCCCATTCCGTTATTGTAATCGACAACAATATTAGGTTTTAGTTTAAGTTGGTTCCTGCGATTTCTGATAGTTATCATTTCAGGATTGTGCATATTTGAAATGGTTAGAACATCGCGTTTGTCTTTCCATTTGCAAACAGCTACTTCCCCCTTTCTTCTCCAAATCATCTCACCTTTCTTCAGCTTTGCCGATGTCACAACTTTTGAATTACCCTTACGGATTGATTGCAAAGTTCCGCCGGCCGAAACTAGTTGCACTGTTAGTTCGTGTCTAGCTCCCGAACACGAAGCAACCTGTCGTGTTGCTTCCTGTTTTCGCGCCAAATTACGAAAGAATACCATTTTCTTTGCCGACTACGAGTATAACCCTATACGAATATACTCGTAGTCGGCATAGTCGAATGGATTTATGTTCTACTATGCCAAGTACGATTTATCTCGTAACTGCTTAAATGTATGACGGCATACAGCATAAACATACCAAAATATTCTGGCGCTGAAAGGGTTAAAATGATATTTCCACAATTGTTTTTTCTGCGGCAGCAACGTTCCGTGTACCAGCTAGAATAAATTGTTACGCAAAATATCGAAGTGCTCGTTTTTAAGGGGATAGAGTAAGTCAGCTCAAATTCTAATTTCGTCCCCACTTGCCCGCGCGTCGTATGCTATGTACCGACATGTTTGTAATAACTAATACTGTAAGTAGAAAGGTCGTTAGACACTTACTTCATTAGGTTTATCATATTTATGCCTGTTTCTTAACGCCAAACCAGTCGATTCTTATTTTTATTACGGTTATTTCCCATTTTAATTTTACGTCGTCCTGTTGTGTAATGTATATTCTGATCGTAAGCGACACAACCTCCCCGTTCAAAGGCCGAAGCGAAGTGACCTTGCGCCAGGAATCACGCTTCAAAAAGCCGATAGTTTAGGTAATATTTATTTAAAAAAAGGTATTTTAAAAAAAGTAAATAACATAAGCACTGCTTTATAGTTAGTTCAGTTAGTATGCAAAGTTTCATGATCTTATTTAAAGTATTTTATGAAGAACAGCGGTTTATTGTTTATTTTGGAGGTAACTTTGGATTTTTTTTCTATCGAGAAAATTTTACGAAATCGTGTTTTCGTCTAACATAATTCTTAACATTAATCCTCAACTTTACCATATATTTATTTCAAAATTAATGCTGCAATATTTTCGGCATAACGTAGGATCTTGCTAAGCCATTTGGGATTATATTTCCCCTTAATGAATGAATGAACAAAATGAAAATAGAATGGAATGTATTAAACTCTTTATTTGTCGTCGTAAGAAATAAAACTTTTGTTTTTCAAGTGGCATCATAGTTTTCACCTACCTTTGTAATTATTATTTATAAAGATAATAAAGGTGACATATAAGAGCAATGCCCCGCGAACTTCGTGTTTATAGGGTTCGGAACATTGCAGTTCAATGTATCAGTAATTGTGCAATATTTAGTTAAGTTTCAATTCCCTTTATCGCCGCATACTACACTTACGGGTTGATATGGTGTATAGTTGGTTCTCTTACGTGTAACGTGACTATTTGTGAGCTGACGTGACTTTTCGTGGTAAAGCCGTGCTGCATATATATTATGGTTGTAGCATGAATGGGTCGGCTCGACCAGGGAAGGACCACGCTCTCACAGAATACCAGCATAAAATAGCAGCGTAATGCTGCTGTGTTTCGTTTGGTCGGTGTAGAGATCCGGAAACCCTTTTTCAACTGGAAACGAGACATTCCATCTTAGTCCTCAGAGGTGACAACGCATCTGCGTTTTGATTCTTAATCGAGGATAAGTGTAGATGTCTATAGGCTACAGCATCCACTTACCATCAGGTGGACTGTGTGCTCGTTTGTCACCCTTATTCTACAAAACAAAGTATCATTTTAGTCACTGTAATTTTATACAGCCTAATTGTTTGCCTTTACGAGCGTACGAGTACGTTGCATCGCTGTTGTACCTAGGTATACGAAGTAGTAATGTCTTTATAAATATGTTCAGAGTAGGTAGTCGCGTGTTTCAGGTTTTGGACCGTCTCGAGGGCATCCTCTGCACAACATTAAAAATTCCGATTTCTCAATGATGAACATTTTGAGAATACGCGCGTTAAAAGCTTATATTCTTTTGTTGCCCGACTTCCTCTTGACTTCATTAAAATGGATAAACTTTGCAAGGATTTCACTTGTGTTTAACGTTAAACAAAAAATGTGCGCTACTCTGTGTTCGCGCGGTTGGTTTTTTATCACAGAATAAACATAGGTAGAATAACTGAATAACCCGTAGTTAATAGTAGATTGTATTGTTAAATAGATAAATTATATCGAGAACAATATTTAAATTTTGTCATTTATTTTGTATATTTTATTTGCTTATTTAATATAATATTACATAATATTATATCACAATTACATTTTAATAATATTTTATCCGAATATTTTAAAAGGTATCTATGTCAAATATAAAAAAAACATACTGAACGTACTGAATAAAACTGTTATTTACGGATTTTCCGGATGCCTTACAGCACCCGAAACGTCGGGATAACAAAGTTACACGTGGTCAGGAGGTGGACTGAGATATTTGACGTCCCAATGTCATAGTTAGTCCGGCTACCTTCAGTTTTTGAATATTAATTTTTGGTCTGATTTACGCAATTTACTTATTAATTATTATTTTACAATTAACTTATTTATTTATTTACGCGTTAAAGTTAAAGTTGTAATTAAACGCGATAAAATCCGTAAATAATAGTTTTATTCAATGTGTAGTGTTCGCGTAAAGTTAAGAAATCATTATACTGAATGTATGTTAAACAAAACTTATTAACATAACATTTAAATTACAAATATATTTATTTAAATTAGAATAAGAGTCGTTCATAAATGCTGGGCACGCGAGAGATAAAATGGACGAATTTATTCCACTTTGACTTTGATGTGGAAACCTAAAAAAAAAAAGAATAATAAAAAGATTTAAATATGAAAAATTTTGCCTAATTATAATAACTTATATAATATGCTTCTACAAAAAATGTGTATAATAATATATTCGTCCTATACTTAAGTACCCACAGAAATGTCGCATCTGAACATATTATTAAATTCATAATCTATATTCCATTACACTAGATGGCGTCTTAGGAATAATTTGTTTTATTATTAATCTATAATACTTTTTTTATTGACTAAGTATCTTATTAACCGATGAAAAGTAATTCCTTGGTTTTTACTGACATTTCTTGAATTATTTGTGCAATATCTAAGTACGTGCGACGGCATATTTTTATCACGAGATTTTTTTTAATCAACACAACACGTGTCAAATCTACAAGCGTCTAGCGAGTGACTGATTAAAGTGCGGTGTATGCACCGCAGTTGAGTGGAACATAGTAGCTGAATGCAGTGTCGCCTCTAGTACGTAGTACATAATAGCTCAATGTGTAAAACTCAGTTTGTTTCGTCGTATAATATATTATTTTCCTTTGATGATTGTAATAATATTGTATTCTTGACATTTTTCGTATTTAGAGCTAACTTAGAAGACGTTTTATAATTTAATATAGCCAGCCAGATGGTCTTTCAACCTGTCTAAACAAATAACACCAAAACAATATAGTCTATCGCAATGCGCGTCGATAATAAAAGAAAAATGTATTAGGCATAACCGCTTAAGGTTATTTAAACCTTAACAAGTCTCAAATAAACAACCACATAACATTATCTATATGGACTTTTCTGTGTTTATACATTGTATATTTATAGTTATACAATATACGGTTACCCTTATTAATTTTCTTGTGGGTATTTTATTGTCACAACGTATTCCACTGAGAGGATATCATACACTGCGTCTCCGTGATTGATTAATTTTTGTGACAAGCGCGCATCGATCGTCGCATTTCAGGCGACGAAGTTTTTTTTTCTACTAGGTACCCCGTTTTTGGTTTTCGAGAGATTACGTTCGAATTTTAAAGATATGGGTGATTATAGATTACCGACGACAGTAAATGATAAGTAATTGTTTAGAATGATTTGAAATAATATATAAAGATGTCGTCAAAATTGCAAAATATACATATTATATTTTACAGGCACGCGATTTCCTAATAAGGAACATATTGATGCTGATTTTTATTTTCCGTGATATTGTTTATCTTTTCGTATTAAATTTCCCCCACCTCTCGTGCCGCGTGTAAACATGTTATTTGCTCAGATTTGTCTGTAGCATCCTTAGATGTAGGCGAATGTTTGACTTTAATATAATTTACTTCGAAACATCCTTAGATGTAGGCGAATGTTTCACTTTAATATAATTTACTTCGAAATGAGATCGTTTGAAGTGCTTTGTTAAGTCTTGTTATTACTTTTTTTTATATCGAGGAAAACTTTGGCATATAAAAATCTAAAAAAAAATCTTTTAAATCAAATACATAACAAGGCATTTTCAATATCGAAGACTTATGTTTGTTCTCAGATTGGCTAAATCACCATGCGATTATATATAAATAAAGTCCGCATCACTATCCTATTAAGTACTTGGAAACTAGTTATAATTATATCAGCCACCTTGTTTACAGTTATTCAGATCAATTAATTGACGTTTATGTTATAATCGTATCCTTTCCAGCTGGAATAACTTCACCACATCTTCACACATCAGCAGTCAGCACTTTGCTATTACTGAACATAGGTCTCTCTCATAGATTCATTGACACACTTACTAGGCTGCACTAAAAGTATCGAAAATGGAATATTTCCACTGTTCCTGACATATTAAAATCTTTTTAATTGAAAACTCCTTGGTTTTAAAAATCGAATACCATTTATTTATTTAAAAAAATATTCTCGTTCTTGTCACAAGGTTTTGTCAAACTTGTTTAGTCGTTGAGAAAATGGAATTGACTCGAGAAAATTCAAGAGCGATGATTTATTATGACTTTCGAAGTGGTTTAACACAAAAACAGTGTGTTGACCGGATGATTTCTGCATTTGGTGATGAAGCCCCATCCAAAACCACAATTTATCGCTGGTTTGCTGAATTTCAACGTGGACGTGTCAAGCTCAGTGATGGTCCCCGTCAAGGTCGTCCAAAAACTATAGTCACCCAAGACATGTGACGGACCGCGAAATTCAGGCAACTTCAGACATTGGCATGAGTCAAATACAAATAATCTTGCATGAACAATTAGGTGTAAAAAAGTTGTTTTCCCGATGGATACCGCATTCGCTCTGTGAAGAGCAAAGAGCGGCTCGCGTTACTTGGTGCGTCAGAACTCTCGAAAGATTCCACGCAGGATCCTCAAATGCTGTATACAACATCGTATCAGGTGACGAATCCTGGATATACGCGTACGAACCCGAACCAAAAAACTGAGTTAAAGCCAACAAAATTGTTCGTTCACGAAGTGTTGCAAAAAAAATGGTGGCCACGTTTGTCTCCAAAACCGGCCATGTTATGACTATTCCTCTTGAGGGACAAAAAACGGTTAATGCACAATGGTATGCTGGCATTCGTTTGCCACAGGTCGTTTCTGAACTCCGTAAAGAGAACTGCAACCGCCGCATCATCCTCCATCACGACAATGCGAGTTCTCACAACCGCACACAGAACAAAAGTTTTTAGAGCAAGAAAACATAGAATTATTAGACCATCCGCCGTACAGCCCCGACCTAAGCCCTAATAATTTCTATACTTTCCCTAAAATAAAAAATAAATTGCGTGCACAGAGATTTTCATCACCTGAAGAAGCCTGGACGCCTACAAAACGGCCATTTTGGAGATCCCAACTTCCGAATGGAATGGTTGCTTCAATGATTGGTTCCATCGTATGGAAAAATGTGTCAAATTTTGCGGAGAATACTTCGAAAAGCAATAAATACATTTTTAAATAGTAATGTTTTGTCGCTTCCTTGATTCCCGAAATTTTCATCGTATATAAGTTAGACCTCATTCAGTCCCCAGTCAAGTCGTTTTTTGTACCGAATGAAAAATTATATAAAATATTAAAACATATGATATTTTTTTTATTCTTTACACTGGGAACTTAGTCGTGTAGACCTTTCGCGTCGCACCTAGACCACCTTTATTCATTTTTTATGTACAACTTCGCGTGATCTTGTGATCATAGTCCTAAGCGAAGGTCAAGAGTCGCTGATTTCGCGAGTAAGAAATTATATTTTTTAATGATATTAGAGTGAAAGATATAAGTGCATCCGATGATAAATATGACCCTGTAACTAACTTCAATCAAACAAGGCTACGGGTGTCTTGTTACTTTTGAGGACTTGTACAAACTCTTTGCACTATTCCCCTGTTAGAAAGACAAAGAGAATATTATAAAACTGTATATTTAAATATAAATTTGCAAAGGTTTAAAACAGTCATTTGAAATGAATGTTGATAAGTTACAGAAAGACGGCATAAGTAAATTACTTTCTCCTACCCAAAAAATGGTAGCTGTTTACTGTGCGACGCGACAGCCCTCAGACTAATGGACCGGTTGTGTCGGCGCGCTCTGAGCGCCGGACATCGTTTTGTTTGTTTTCAAAGCTTTTGTTTTTTTGGGTTTTGGCTTCAAAATTTTAGCCGAAAAGCAAATGTCGGCTTTAAAAAAGTTGTGCCTGCACTTTGCTTGTATGGATCTTTAAATTATCACGAATAGAAACACGTTATACGACCTATGGATTATTTGTATAACTAACTATGTATTTATTGCAACTTTTCTACCTAAGTATTTCTGAGGCATGATGCGTTTTAAGTCAGTCCTTTATTACATGTGTCTGGAATGAGTTGAAATTCCTTACGACAGAAATTTCTGCTAATGAATTTTACAAACAAATAACTAATGAACAAACATCAAACATACAGAATCAGAACAATGACATAATATAGCCAATATATAAAAAACAACTGGGATTAATGACTGACAGTCGGACCAGAAGACGGGTGACCGATTAATTATATTTGTAAGGGGAATTCCCCAACCAATATCTTGTCCTTCTTCTATTAAATAATCAAATCGCGAATTTTGAGTAGAGTGGGATTTCTTCGACTCACGCATCATTGAGCACGTCCCAAATGTGCTTAATAAGATAGAAGTTGAAGTTACATGCTGGACATTCCATGTATCGTGCATCGCCTGCTCGGAGGAAGTCATATGTAGCAGAATGGGGACAGTCATTGATATTGATATGCATAATTTTTTTATAGGATAGGGTGGCAAACAAGCACTCAATCCACCTGATGGTAAGTGGTTGCTGTGGTTCATAGACATCTACATCTATCCTCGATTACGAATCATAATGCAGATGCGTTGTCACCCGTGAGGACTAAGATGGAATGCCTCGTTTCCAGCAAAAAGGATCTCCGGTTCTCGACACTCACCGTAGAGCAGCAGAGCAGAGCAGCATTAAGCTGCTATTTTACGCTGATATTCTGTGAGAGCGTGGGCCTTCCCCGGTCGAGCCGACCCATTCGTGCTACAACCATAACACAGCTGTAGCGTGGCTCTACCATGTATAAAACATTCCTTTTCTAATACTTCAGTGAATTTTATTTCAGTCTCATTATAAGAAAAGAATTCTATCAGTTTTTTTTTTAAGATTTTAATTAATTTGCAATGTTTGTTAGGGTCAAATCTTGCAAATGAATTTTAAAGCCATTATCCTCAACCGATTGAGCTGAAAATTTTCTCGTTTAAATTAGTTTTTTTTAAATAGTAGGTATAAGGATGACAAACGAGCACACAGTCCACCTGATGGTAAGTGGATGCTGTAGCCCATAGACTTATACATTTGCCCTCGATTAAGAATAAAAACGCTGCTGCGTAGTCGCCCTTGAGTATCAAGAGATGCAATGTCTCGTTTTCGGTAAAAAAGGGTCTCCAGATCTCTACACTCACCATACGAAACACAGGAGTATTAAGTTGCTATTTTACACTGGTTTTCTGTGAGAGCGAGGTCCTTCCCCGGTCGAGCCGACTCATTCGTGCTACAACCATAATATACCTGCAGCGTGGCTCTACCAGCTCTATTGAAGCTTTTGAAATAAATTCGAAACATATTCCTTGATTAGAAAATCTCGATAAAAATAGAATTTTGTTAGCGACCATTGTAATATTTAAGGGCTTTTATTTGCAGGGCTAAACCTGGAGGCGGGGTTCATGTCGCCGATGTCACCTCCGGAGATGAAGCCTGACACGGCGATGTTGGACGGGCTCCGTGATGATGCTACCTCGCCACCTGCCCTTCGAAATTATCCCCCCAATCACCCCCTGAGTGGTTCCAAGCACCTATGCTCTATTTGCGGTGACAGGGCTTCGGGAAAACATTACGGAGTCTACAGGTGATAAATTAATTTGTTTCATTTCTTCAAAAATTAGTTATAAAAATTAGATTTAAATTCTTCTACTCTTAGTCTATCTACTAGCGATCAGCCCCGGCTACGCATGAGTTACTTTTGTATCTCGATAACAGGACAGGACAGTCACCTACGGGTGTTAAAATTGTGAATCTAAACCATTATCGAATCAACTTGATCACACACATAAAATTTCATCATAAACGGTCCAGCTGTAAGAGTTCAGTCACATACACGCGGACAGAAGAACTATTTCACTATATATAAAGATAACTCAATTACAGTCCACACAATACACAGTTGTCTGTTCTAATATCAAAACTTAGGAACGTAACTAAAGTTAAAAAAAATTATAGCCATTCACTTAAGAAAATCCACAAAAAATATTTATAAAATATTAATATAATTTTATAAAATAAAAATGTAATCATACGCTCATAAGTTCACCAAACTGCCATCCCAGCGTTACTAATATGCAGCGCTCCCAAAATGCATGTCTGATGAAATAGAAAATCTGAGAAGAATATTATGTATCTAAGAATTTAATATTGTAATCATATTGTAATTCAGCATGCAGCTTACCCTACTTCAAAGGAACTCTTCGGTCAATATTTTTTTATTGTTAATCTATACGTATAAATAAAAATGAAAAGCTTGTTATATCGTAATAACTACGTTTTATAGAGCTCAGTGAGTTATTTGTATGCTATTAAGCATGAATAAACAATTTTGAATTTTTTGTCTGTCTGTCCGTTCGTCTTTCCGTCTGTCCGATCATTTTGTGATGAGACTTCACGAACAGATGGATAGCAATGCCAGGCCACGAGTGATCAAGGCTATATTATATCCATTGATTTTTTTAAAATAAAATACATAAAGTAAAAGTTACAGCCTATATACGTCCCACTGCTGGGCACAGGCCTCCTCTCATTTCTGACAGGGATTTAGGGCAAGGAAATGTCCGCCGCGCTGCGCCGCCCTAATGCGTTTTGGCGAACTTCACATGTCTTCGAAATAATATTTTCTTTTATTTCTCAGACTTGTTGTTGACTTGTGCAGGTTTCCTCACGATGTTTTCCTTCTCTCTCACTCCGACGGCAGCCGGTTTAATGAATATCTTAAACATAAATACGCCACATTAATAGACTCAAGCCAGGCGAAGTCCGAGCGGGTTTCTAGTTTCGTTTAAATATTATATAAATCATAAACACTCACGCCTGTCACCCAGAGGGGTAGGCAGAGACTACGGACTTCCATTTGGCACGATCCTGACATACCTCTTTCGTCTCCTTTACATCCATATATCTACGCATACATGCTCGTCGGTTAAGGGTACTCTAACGTGGCCCATTTTCAAAATATCGCCAATTTGGTCGATAAACTTTTTTCTAGGGCGTCCCTTCCCGACTCGGCCGTTCACATCTGCCATATAAATTTGCTTTGTCACTCTTTCCTCATTCATTGTTTCTACATGACCAAACCACCGAAGCATTCCTTTCCTCATCCTGGTCACAACATCATCTTGCATACCACATTTATCTCTTATCACGCAATTTCTCACCCTGTCATTCAGATTCAACCCTAGCATACTCCTTAAAGACCGCATTTCTACAGCATTTATTTTACTTTCGTGCTTCTTCTGCCACACCCAGCTTTCACTACCATACATTAAAGTAGGAACTAACACAGCATTATGAATTACCATACGTGCCTTTTTTGACACATTCTGATTCTTCATAATAGAGTGTAGTGCCCCATTCACTCTATTCCCTGCATTTACTCGTCGTTCTATATCCTTATCATATCTACCATCCCTGCTAAATACACATCCCAAATACACAAACTCATCCACTTGCTCAATTAACTCTCCTTCTATTCTTATTTCACATACCGTTTTGCTTTCTTCTCTTTCAAAAACCATCACTTTCGTCTTACATGCGTTCACTTTCATTCCCCTTTCTTTTAATTCCCAGTTCATTAATGTAACCATCATTTGCAACTCAGCCGCCGATGACGCAAGTATGGCTTGATCATCGGCATACAAAAGGCATTTGACGGTTAACTCGCCCATTCTTAACCCACATTCTTCATCTTTCAAAGTTTGCAAACACCGGTCCATAAATAGGTTGAACAGCCAAGGGGAAGCTACACAGCCCTGTCTGACACCTTTTTGGATGCCAAACCAGTCCGAGTAGACCCCATTGATCCTGACACAAGCACTAGAGTCCCTATAAAGAGACCTTAATGCCTGTATCAAACCAGCGCTCAACCCATATGAGTTCAGTGTTTGCCATAACACATTCCTGTCCACTCTGTCATAAGCCTTTTCCAAGTCCATGAACGCACAAAAAACTTTCTGGTTTTTGGCCAAAAACTTCTAGAAAGATATTATTATATCTTTCATAATTTATTTCATTGTGCCAACTTCTAACCGTTCAACTAGTCCAGAAAGAATTTAATTTCCAACTAAATATCTAAATATTTTTGAATTCTCGTATATTTAAATGACTATCACCAGTCACCACGCTTCATAATAAAGTCAAACAAAACTTGGCTGCGACATTTTTTGAATAATTATTTTACTACTTCCTGTTATACAATTCATTTTTAGGGTTCCGTAGTCAACTAGGAACCCTTATAGTTTCGCCATGTGTGTCTGTCCGTCTGTCCGTCCTCGCTTAATCTCTGTGATCGTTAGCACCAGAAAGCTGAAATTTGGTAGCAATATGTGTATCAATCACGCCGACAAAGCGGTAAAATAAAAATTGGAAAAAAATGTTTTATTAGGGTAGCCCCCCTATATGTAAAGTGGGAAGTGATTTTTTTTAATTTCAAACCTAACGTGTGATATATTGTTGGAAAGGTATTTAAAAATGAATAGGGGTTTACTAAAATAATTTTTTGATAATGTCAATAATTTCGGAAATAATCGCTCCAAAAGTAAAAAACAATGTGTCCCCCCCCCCCCTCTAACTTTTGAACCATAAGTTTAGAAAATATGAAAAAAATCTGAAAAGTAGAGCTTTATAAGGACTGTCTAGGAAAATCATTTTGAACTTGGGTGGAAACAACAGTACCCACTACAGGGATCAGTTGCAGGAGCGCGGAGCGCTACTGGAGCGCGAACATAATGGATACCCACCTTTAAACTCATAAGTGGGAACACTTATTGTGACGGACGGGAAACTACGGAACCCTACACTGAGCGTGGCCCGACACGCTCTTGGCCGGTTTTTTATAGAATGAGAGTGACAAACGAGCACACAGTCCACCTGATGGTAAGTGGATGCTGTGGCCCATAGACATCTACATTTATCCTCGATTAAGAATCAAAACGCAGATGCGTTGTCACCCCTGAGGACTAAGATGGAATGCCTCGTTCCCGGTAAAAAGGGGTCTCCGGATCTCTACGCTCACCATACGAAACACAGCAGCATTAACGTGCTATTTTACGCTGGTATTCTGTAAGAGCGTGGTCCTACCCCTGTCGTGCCGACCCATTGGTGCTACCACCATAATATAGCTGCAGCGTGGCTCTACCACGTATATATATATATATATATATATATATATATATATATATATATATATATATATATATATATCACATATGTAGCCTGTGTTGTTTTTAAATGTATTTGCGAGTCTCGCTCCTAGCATTTTGTATTGTTCGTAAATTAAAATATCGACGTGGGATGTCAGATTAGACATCAATCAGTGTTCTGTATCTGGTTATAATATTTTCGATTATTATTAATAAGAATATTAATCGTTGCTTTATAAGAACCCAAGGCTTCAATATCACCCTCCAGGCAACTGTTGCGTAAATATGGTAATGCAGCGATTCATCGATGTTATTAATAAACGTGTCTGGATAATACACATCACGTAAGCGCTTTCATCAAGCGCTCAGCGTCATCTTTATTTTGTGGTCATACTCCGTTGCATTTGTTTATTAACATTTCGAGTAATTTTTCGCCTGCGCAGAATAAAGCTTAGATCGTTTGAATGTAGATAGTGGGTACGCTATTTTTACTACTTATGTATAAGTGTATATATTCAACGTTATATAGACTCTTCGTCTAGACTCCTAGACGGAGGCAATGTACCAACGTATACTATTTATTTAATACAAACAACCTATTGTAAGTAGCGCTTGTATCTTGTGAATTGGAACACGATTTGCGGCGCATTCTAATTTCGTGAAAAGTTTAATTCCGTGTGAGGTACACGTCGGAAACTATTCCTGCTTTAAATAATACGAACTTTATACATTATTAAAATAATTTACAATTCTATCGATCGGTGTCCGCATGTAATGTCATGCAAAAGACATTTCATTTTCACCTTGAGAATATTTAACATTGGCGTGAGGGCAGGTAAAGTGGATCATGGGTGCCGGGAATGTATAAATTTATTTTTGAAATACTCCCGACTTATTTTCGTTGAAGTATGTATTCGTCAGGTAGAATACGCCTAAGACGTGAGGGGAGAGCTTTGGACCGTACATAACAAACATACGCTCTTATAATTCGTTTTATAATTCATTTTATTATAGTTCCGAATGGTGACCACTAAACATACACAAATTGTACATACCTATTCTTTATATGAACTACTTTATACGGAATCAAACGTGTTCGTAAGTTTAAAAAGCGTGAGAATTTAATTTTCATGAAATCCTAACAGATCATTCATCCGAATGTGTAGCCTGTATCGCACCTAGCAGTAATAGGTAGGTACCTACATGTCAATTATCAACCCATTTTAACTATCAATTATTTATATACCCAGCCCGCATTTTTATAGTATTTTTGAAACGTACTTAATATGCTGTTATCTCATCATCATTTTAGATGGGAAGCAACAACATTGATTTTGTTTCATTTTCAATCATAAAAACATGAAAAAAAGGTCAGTTTCGGTTTGTAATTTGTATGTAGTTATGTTTTTTTTAAATTTATTATGTAAACGTACATATTGTATTGCTGGGTTTAATAATGATTTCTTATATTTACGCGAACACTACACATGATTAAAACTACTTTTACGGATTTTATCGCGTTTATTTTTGCTTTTAATTACTTTTATTTTTACTTCCCGACGTTTCGGGCGCTTTCCAGCACCCATGGTCCCCCAGTCAGCCAGTCCCCCGGGTGCTGGAAAGCGCCTGAAACGTCGGGAATTAAAAATAAAAGTAATTAAAAGCAAAAATAAACGCGATAAAATCCGTAAAAGTAATTTTAATCGTCCTGGGTTTAATTTCAGAGCTCAGCTGACTCAGATTATAAAAGAAACAATTTTAATAGTTTTTGAATTTGTTATAAATAAAAATATATGCGATAGGTAGTTTTTGAAGGCCTAACTTATAAAAACTTCTCTCTACATCATCTTTGGCAAATTTCATTGTAGTTAGATACTAAACACACGATTTATAATTGGTTATCTGTTACTTTATATATTTCGCCATAACATAAGGTACCACCTACCTACCTACGTCCGCCTTGCATTGGCTATTTAAATTTTTTAGTCTATACGGGAACAGAATCTTTTAGTTAAAACTGTGAATAAAATTGTTCCATACGGCAATATTCAATTGTAATTTAAAATATCGAACGGCCGGCGGTTTCAAGGTTGCATGTCGTATCCTGTCGTAATAACAGCTACATACTTTGTTACTTACATCTCATTCTGGTTAATGGTAGCTCGGAGCGTATTAATAACTTGCTTTTACCTGCGACTTCGTCCGCGTAGAACACTTGCAAGTCTATAATGTAATTCACTTTAAACTCAGTGTTTTTGCTATTATCTGGAAAACTTAGTGCAGTATAGGAAAATGGTTAAATTAAAAATGATTTTTTTTTATTTTTTTTTTATAGTATGGGGTGACAAACGAGCACACAGTCCACCTGATGGTAAGTGGTTGCTGTGGCCCATAGACATCTATATCTATCCTTGATCAAGAATCAAAATTCAGATGCGTTGTCACCCGTAAGGACTAAGATGGAATGCCTCGTTTCCCGTAAAAAGGGTCTCCGGTTCTCTACACTCACCATACGAAACACAGCAGCATTACGGTCGAGCCGACTCATTCGTGCTATAGTCTATTAATTTCATATAATAGATTTTCCGTTATAAATTGCAATTAATAGATTTCATTTTAATAGAAAATCTATTGTTGATGGCTGTAGTCGGAACTGTGGGTGTTCGCTGGCACAGTAGAGGTGTTAAGTTATAAAACCCCTCGCATTAATCGTAACAAAAACTGATATTTCCAATGCGAAAGGAAGTTTAATATTTGTTGTTTTAGTGATTCCATTATTAAAAAATGTAAATATCCTGTTCTGTGCGCTTATTTTCTACCTCATGTAAAAAAAAATCAAGTGTGCAGTTTACACACGACAGAGATGAAACCTTCAGGAAAGTACACAAGTGTGGGGAGGTTTTTTTTGGGATGTCTAATTCACAACTATTCTAAAGAAATTTTCACTTCAAAAATTTTGTCTAAAATACCGACCAGGCGAAACAAATTAGGGTCGTTGCGCTGGTTTTCGGCCTTTTAGTGGAGTTGTCAACTTTAAGGTACTATAAAAAATAATAGCGATTATGTTGACCTAGTGTTGTTAATGTTAATTTATAGCTTATATAATTTAGTTTTCATTTTGATAACTCATTGATGCTACAAAAGAAATCTATTTTTTATAATAAATTCTGATGTGAAAAATATGCAAAACGCTAGTTTTCGGCCCCAAATTTTAGATATCGGCCTACAAGAATTTTAGTTTTCGGCCGCTGTATTAGAAGAGGTACTATAAACTTAAAAGTGTTTTTGTAAAATCAGAAAATAGCAAAATGGTTTGGGAAATCGGTGTATTTAGTTTTCTCAATCGGTGATTGCGATTTTTTAACCGTGACGTTATTTTTTTCTTTTTGGGTGTGTTTTTGATAGAAAATAATAACCATGATTTATTATTTCTCTTTGAATAACAATCTAATAATAAAATCTTTTAAATATAGCAATCAAATATTCTCATTTACAAGTATTTTGTACTTCCTCATAAGTACTTTAGTTTAACAAAATCTGTTACCATATCTAACCATTCTCATCTCTAACCAAGAGGAGCCATCTGAAGAAAAAATTTTCTTATTGAATCTTCTTCCTAAAACGCAATGTGAATAAAATATTTGATATGATAAGATGAAATGGCCGTAAACGTAAACTAAGACAGCATTCCATTTTCCGCCGCCGTATTCTTTCATACAATTTTAAGTTGGCCGAAAACTAAATTGTAATTATTTTAGAGTCAATCCAGTTTTCGGCCACGACTGAAATGGGTATTTTGTTTCATCACTAACTGTTCAAATTGCAGTACTTAGTGGCCGAAAACTGAAAGTTAGTGTCTACGCACACTACGATTCAATATAAGTAAGAAAGATGAGTTATATGTAGTACGTAACCAAATAAACGAAAGAGACAAAGTATTTAGGCTAAACTCAGGCTATTTTTCGGCCGCATGGCCGACAACCAAATAATGGGACAATTTTATGTGTCACTTTTCGGCCACTTAATTTATTAACTTTATCAATAAATTACTATAATAATCAGTGTCAAATAACTATATTAAGTTATTTATACAGTGAAATATAAGCACAATATTAAGTAGTAATTATATTAAATACAGCACGAAACTTACTTTTGAATGGAACGCTCGCCACTATTTTTTTTTGCTCGATCTTACCCGTTTTGATAGCTTCGGTGTCAGCGTCAAACTAAACTATTTATTATAAATTGCGTGTTGTGTTTATCTGATTTATTAATGCTACCAGATATAGTGAAACTATTTACAAATGCATTAAACTGTATTTCGTACGATAATATTTATTAAAATTGTTATTAAATCAAATTTACTGCATCAGCTCGTGCCAAAGGCCGAAATCTAGACCCGGCCGGCTTACCGGCACATCGACCCTACCTTTTCTTATTATTTAGTCTTAGTGTTGTCTGTGAAGATTGTGGTATTTTATAGACAAAGTGTATGGGAAATTAAAATCATTTCCCGAAAAAACCATCGATGTGTTAAATCGATCTACAATAACCAATAATAAATTATAGGTAATAAATTTCTTAAATGACATTATTCCATTTCGAGTGAATAAAAAATGTTCACGGTTCATGTTATCTATACTATATAGACTGCCCAAAATTAATATATCCATGCAATATGCGGTCGTTCTGAAGTCGTTCTAAGAGTTTATCGTCGTTATTGGTTGGAACTTTATTGTTACAACACAAAAATCAAATTGCTATAAATAAATTTAGATTGTTAACATGTTTATTTGTGTGCGAACTGCGAATTTTAGTGGTGCGTGCTTAGAAGCAATTTTCCACCAGGACTATAATCTAAAACACCAATTTGAGTTGCCATTGTTATACATTGGTTTGAAATAATTGTATCATTAGGCAGATATTTATGGATCGTGATAAAACATTTTACTGGAAGGTAGATCTACCCAAGGCTATCTTGTGTTATTAAGTATTCTTTGGCCTAAACATTAAAATACCTGCGATCCGCCTCGGTTTCGTATGGGTGATCCTGGATCTCGACAACAGCGCCACCAAATGGGGGCCAAATGTGAATCTAAACCATCTAGGGATACAAATACACACAAAAAATACGGTTGACTCTACAGGCCATCTCTGCAACTTTCCGCTAATTTAAAAAAAATTCGAAGTTAATTTTATTAGTACAATCCGGTCACACAGCGTAGAATCAATTAATATAATGTAGCGTGCAGCAAGTTATAATATGCAAAGCGATTCAAATTCACCTCTTTGAGCTCAAAAATGTAACAGGTTTAGGGTAGAATTGTTATATATTTCGAGATTTCTTTCGACAACGATATCTCTCGAACGAAAGAAAACGAAAAAATTCTCTCTAGAAGAATTGATTAGAAGATCATAGAATTGATCAAAACAAGGGTGTCGAAATAATTCCAAAAAATGTTTCGAAATTTTGAGGTTTTTGCAGAATCTACCGTGCTGATACGGTCTAAATTCACAGGGAATCTAAGTTCAGCGAGGCCCTTTCAAACTTCATTAAACACTTTTCGATAGGAGACTTCGTTACAAAGTTATGAGATGTTCACACAGACACAGACACACACGCACGCACGCACGCACGCACGCACGCACGCACGCTCGCACGTAAGCACACCCATACATACATACATACATACGGTCATCATCGCCAAAATAGCCAGAATAGCTTTCTAGGGACCTCGAAACGTCAAGATATAATGAAAACTCGATTTTCTGAATCAAAGTGAATACAATAACTTCATGATTTTCATAGTGGGAAGTTAACATTTTATTAAATAGAATACAGCCATTTTTGAGTTTTGGTGCGAGACTAATGGATAGCGATTGATTTTTTTATACACAGAGATTAATAACTTTGCAAGTCATCACATTCGTTGCTATTCATTCATTCATTACAGTCTCAAAGTCCACTGCTGAACTTAGACCCATATAATAAGGCCTCAGAATGCCCCCACCTGCCAAGAGTGGCAATATTTGCCATAGTTGCCATTCTTGGCAGGTGGATTGGCAAACGCGGTGCTTTTTCTAGTTGTTATTAGGAAGACACTGTTGCCCATCTCCAAGTTTGTTTCCTCTGTCGTCTCTTACCACACCCACGGGATGCTGTGGGATAGTGAACATTTTTACACGACCACTGCACTGTTACTATCCTCCGTAACCCTTACTATCCTCCGTATTTAAATATTTGAATTAACTGGTAATACCAAAGTAGAAAGAGGCATGCACGTTCAGGTTAATGGAACGAGCGCAGTGTCAATATCACCGAACACAGACAGGACAACAACTAAGGGTTCAACAACTTTGGATGGCTTCGCACTATAATTTGCTCGGTACTTAAATATATTAAATATTATACAGGTAAATAATGTGAGAATTAGTTTTGAATTTTTCTCAACATCCTGATTTCGTTTTTATTTTTTATGTCTATTTCGTAAACTAACTGAGCCTATGATATGTTACACAACATATAAAACAAGTTCGATACAATCTTTTTTAGCGTCATGAACCACTTACGAATGTTAAAATTATGATAATCTCATGGAATTTGTTTCGAAATAATAATTTAATTTATAAAAGACAATTATGTTGAAATTGTTTTATCCTATTTAGTTTCCTAGGTGGCAAATAAGTGATGAGAGAAAGAATTCCACCGGAGATTCTTAGCACCCCCTGCCCTGCAGTTACCATGGTCGCCACCGTAGAATACTATACTTATTATAATACCATAGAATAATACACAATAGAATGGCTGTCAACTTTATTTTGTACGAGGTTTGGCGTCGCCAAACCCGATTCGCTGTGTTGACAGACTGAATAAAATTTTAGACTTTTGATTAATGTTCAAGATCATCATTAAAAAAATCGTTTAAATTTTAATACATATTTAATTGTAAAAAGGGTGTAATTTGGCATTTTTTAAATAATTTGAATGTGAAATTTGGAAACGATTGTAACGTCAAATCACATCTCGTGTTGACATTTATACGTATGAATTGACGTGATTGTGACATTTTAGTGGCTACGCGGGCTCCCCCACTCCCCCGTTCTATTAAGTATGTATTATAGTATTCTATGGTCGCCACCGTAGCTGCGCAGCTACGGTGGCGACCACTGTAGCTGGGCAGCTGCGCTGGGAACTTGGGGCGTTTCCTTGTAGTTTTCGCCACCGGAGATATACTGCCATATTTGCCACGCTTGACGAGTGGGGACTTAAGGTTGGCAACCACAGTTTTTTAATGTTATTTTGCTGTTATCAGAAAAATGCTGCTGCCCACCCCCTGCCTAAGTTCCCTCTGTCGCCTCTTACGACACCCACGGGAAGATATGGGGTAATAGATATTCTTAACCGCCACTACAAGGCATTCTAATTGCGGCGGAGTTTCTGAAAGCGGATGGAAAACCAGTCATTGGAGTGGCATTACCCCGGAGACGTAGAACAGAAGTGCGGTGGTCTTATTCTTCAAGAAAGCCGACAACGCTCTCTTAAAGAACTACAGACCGATTTCCTTTGATTCCGTCGAAATTTGGGGGGTGCTATAATCCCTTTAGCGATGCCAGGTTGACTGTCGGTATTCGAAGTGCTGAAGGTGAAGTGTTTGTACAGTAGGGCTACAATTATTTTCCGAGTAGAGAACCAGAGTACGAAACCTATCCAACCGCAGAGAGGTGTAAAATAGGGTGACAGGGTGACGTGATAATCTCCGAAACTCTTCACCGCTGTGTTGGAAGATGTTTTCAAGCTATTGGACTGGAAATGATACGATATTAAAGTCAATGGCGAGTATATCATTCACCTTCGATTTGCCGACGATATAGTCCTTAAGGCAGAATTGCTGGAGGACCTAAGCACTATGCTCAATGACTTAAATGACCTCAATAGCGTCTGCGAACGGAGAGTCTTAAGATGAACATGTAAAAAATTAAAGTCATGTGTAACGGCCATGTTACACCTATGCCGGTAGTTGTTGGGAGTACTAAGCTCGAAGTTGTTAACGAGTATGTTTACCCGGGACAAATTATTCGACTAGGTAAGTCCAACTTGGACAGAGAGGTCAATCGATGCATTCAACTCGGCTGGGCAGCGTTCGGGAGATTACGCCATACAATATACGACGGCTCTCTTCTTTGATACGTGGAAAGCTTTCGATTTTGTTTCTCATGATCAACTTCTAGCAAAGTTGGAGCACTGCGGCGTTAGAGGCACTGCTTTGAGCTGGATCAAAACATACTTGCAGAATAGAATGCAATCAGTCGAAATCGCAAAACTTGACTCTAACGATGTAGCTGAAAATCACAGATCTGAGTTTAGGAAAAACGAGTTTGGCGTTCCACAAGGAATTATCCTGAAACCTCTTCTGTTCCTGATCTATATTAATAATCCAAATGTGACCAAGTATCGATGTATCCTATTCGCTCATGATATATCTGTAATAGTGACAACTGATAACAAATTGACATTAAATGACCACAAAAATGACAGCAGTGAAACTATAGTTCAAACAATTAATTGCTTCAGAAATAATAATCTAATTATTAATATTGACAAAACAAATTTAATTAACTTTAATAATATACAAAATTTGACATTAAATATAAATTATGAAGGACAAATACTTAAAAATACAATAACAACGAAATTCTTGGGTATAATAATAATAATAATAAAGTTTATTTATTAAGGTATCAACCCACATATGTTAAGTACATTTTGCGTCAAAGACAATGAATTTGAGTATTATACACATACAAAATTACAAATTAAACTCTATTATGAGTTAAATATAGTACTTTAAAGCAATTTTTTTCCATCACCTATAGCGTCTGATGCAAACCCTGCCAGTGTTTATAAAATATATTGTCAGGAGACACCTGAGCAACGACCTTAACTAATTCATTTGTTGAGTTACGTACAGTTTCCCAGAAACTGGCCGATTTACAACGTAACACTGCGTAAAAGTCTGGGACGGCAGCCTCTGCGAACATTGTGGACGCACTGCAGTACCGTGGATGTTTCAAAAAAATACGAAAAGCATCATTATACTGTACTCTGAGGATGTTATAGGATTTTTTGGTGTAATTTATCCAGAGTTGTCCGGTGTAAAAGCTAATACAATAGGCTTTAAACAGAGTAATCTTAACATCCTCAGAACACGAGGCAAAGCGACGCGCCAGCATGTTACAACGTACAGCTAGAGCTCTACGTTCACGCTCAATATCCAAGTCGTCACTCAGGCTCTCCGACAACATATGACCCAAGTACCTGAAATTCCTTACAGTCCGCACCTGCACACCATTTATTCTTACTGGCGGTACTCTCCCCGGATCCTTTCCAGCACGAAAGACTAGCATTTCAGTCTTAGACTCATTATATTTTAATCCATGCTGACGAGCATAATTTTCGCAGATGAATATAAGATTTCTAAGACCGTTGATCGATGGGCTAATGAGCACCATATCGTCTGCGTAGCTAAGGTTGTTAAACGCTACACCATTAATGTGACATCCAATTTTGGTACTCCTAACCTCCTCGATCAAGCCGTTAACATAAAGATTGAAAAGGTCCGGAGAGGTCAGCCCTCCCTGACGTACCCCACATTCTAGTTTATAGCCACTAGAAGTTGTGTCGTCCCACTTAACTTTATTTGTCTGGTTCTCGTACCAGTATCTCAGCAAACCCAGAACAGTGCCAGGTAGGTACATTGGACTCATGCATTTTCCTCCATAATATATTATAATTAAGTCGTTTTTTTTGACCCTTTTTATTGAACCGAGCCATATCACCACCTCAAAATAGTAACTACAAAGTCTTTATATATTCCATCGTCATCATCACACCTCAAAATAGCAAATACAAAGTCTTTATATATTCCATCGTCATCATCACACCTCAAAATAGCATATACAAAGTCTTTATATTTTCCATCGTCATCATCATTATTACAGGCTATTAAAGTCCACTGCTGTTATTGTAGCTTTATGTTATAATGAATTTGCTGCTGCCCAATATTCTGTTTTAGTTTCCCTCTATTGGCTTTGAAGACCCATGCGTTAATATGGGGTAGTAGTGAATTTTCTTAGGCCGCCATTATACCGTACCCATAGCCATACTACCAAATCTAAAATCAGTTTATATTATTTACTTAGCGAAGATTAGAGAAAAAAACACAATTGAATTGAGAACCTTCTATTTTTTGAAATCTGCTAAATATACCAAACTTGTTTAAAAAGTTGCGAGTTTAAGAGCGAATAATATAACGTACTGTATATACCACGTGCTAACCATACCTGATCTTGCGGTGTAACTTATGGCGACCGAATGATGGCGGAAAATCCATTCAATATGACGCAAATAAATCTCTGACTGGTTATAGGAAGAATGAACACTATACCAGTGCGAGGATATCGGCTTTGCACTTTATGTTATCAAATCTTTACGAAGTCTAACCGCGCTTTCTCGAAAAGACGAATATCTATATATTAGTCTGAAAAGAATAATATATGTATATATATAATTCTGAAAAGAAGAGAATAATTAAATAAGTACTTATTAGAAATTAAAGCAATAAACATCGCGTAATTGCAATATTGTGTAATTTTAGAGTAAAATAGGCGTGCAACTTTTACAATGCGAACCTACAGCTACAGATATTCAGTAGTAACTGGCCAGCTTATTTACAATATCTAAAAATCTATTTTATTTTTCTTGAAAGAATAAAGGTTTTAATTACGCGTTACCAACCTAATCGCTTTATAACTTATTTTATTCGCATAGCTCACAGGCGCGTCTCTATTTCTAATAGATCAATAACGCCAAATTGATTCATGTAATATGAGCGTCCGACGTGACAATGAACTATAAATACCATGAATCAATTTTCCAATTGAATATTATGGTTATGTTTAGACTCGCAATAAAATGTTCACTTTTGTTCACCTTTAGAAGGATATCTGTATATATGTAAGAAATTGGAAGAATAGGTTTATAATGATCTATTGCTATCGCTCTTTGTGCGATAGATCGAGCTAGACAACCGAGGGAGACAATTACTGTCGGTCGGATAGATTATTTAAACGATTTATACAACTTATTATATATATACTCGCCATTGACATATATGGAAAGGCGGAATAATTTGGAAATATTAAGAGGTTCCTAGTTTTTAAAATAATTTATTAATGGAATACAAAAACACAGGAACATGGTAGTGGTAGATATGGATTGAATATAAAATAAAATGCTTTAGTGTCATTATCAAAGGATAAAACAGTCCGGTGATCTTTTCAGCATTATCTGCAAAAATTATTAGTGTTTGTTAAAAAGTAAAGCTTGACAAACCTAGACTGTAATTACGTATGATAGACCACGATTTGAATATTGACATATAGATTATAATTTATCAAATACTAGATGGTACCCGGCGCGTTGCTGCCATGGAAGAAATAATTTCGGAAATATCGTTTAAAGGAAGAGTATTATCTATTAGGAATTATGTATTATTTAAGAATTATGTATATTATGTATTGTCTATTAGGAATGATAATACATCAATTAAAGTTGAATGATACATAACTTTCAAACATATTTGTCGGTACGATACGCGCGCCACTTACTGTAGTTCTTGTACTGTACCTATACGCTTCGCGTTAGTGCAAATAAAAGTTGACAGTTTTAGCACTATCTGATGAACGGTATGGAAAGCGCATAAAATACAAACAAACAAATATTACGATTTCTTAAATTTACGCGATTACTACACATTGAATAAAACTATTTGTACGGATTTGAACGCGTTTAATTAACTTATTTTTGATTCCCGACGTTTCGAGTGCCTTACCGCACCCATGGTCACGTCTGAGATGTTTGACGTCCTAATGTTATAGTTAGCCCGGCTAAACCTTTTTACCGGTAACCTTCAATTTTTGAATATTAATTTTTGATCGTTCTGCGTAGATCGAACCAAAAATTAATATTCAAAAACAAATATTAAATTTCATATATTACATTTGTTTGCAATCATATACAAATATATACCTATATACACATATATGTCGCGCCTTTTATTCCCCTATACCCGTCGTAGGGTTGCACAACACATTAAATAAAAGTTTTATAAGGATTTTGTTGCGTTTAATTAATTTATTTTGAATTCCCGACGTTTCGGGTGCTTTACAACCACCCCGTTACACCCATGGTCACAGAGGGGGGGGGGACCGAGGTTTGACGTCCCAATGTCCTACTAAGGTAGCCGGGCCGGCGTCGTTCTGCGTGGGTCAATTTTCTATTAGTCGCCTTCTAAGGTTCTTCATGTCAGGAAAGTAGCAGACAGTTAGCACGTTCTTTTTGCTATAAGTTCCACATAAACATGGGGCCTATAAATACCAGACCATGGAACTTTGTTCTGAATAGTTTTAATAAAACCCTGTGTTGCATAAAATATCTCTAAACTTAAATCAGTTTCAGTTTTTTTTTTTGAAGCTTTTAAAGAGAATATCTAAACATGGTAGACACACGCTGTAACAATAGCATGACTGTAGCTATGGACGTATAAAAAAAGTTTAGATTATTAGTGATCGATGTTAGAGACGTATAAAAAAGTTTTTTTTTTCTGTATGAGAAGGACCGTGCCTTCTTACAAAATACTATCGTAAAAAAGTAGCTTGATGCTATTGTACTCTTATGGTGAGTGTAGAGAACCGGGCACCCTTTTCACTGAAAACGAGGCATTCCATCTTAGTCCTCAAGGGTGGCATGGCCGCACCTACATTTTATTACACATACCATCTGGTGGACTATTTGGTCATTTGTCACCATTAATCTATAAAAAATTAATTAAACAAAGACTATTTGTATTGTTATAGCAGTCGAGTTAAAAATCAATAAAATGTTTCGCTAATTAATTTGATGGGAAGGGAGGGAGAACAGATTTTGAATACACATCACAAATTTTAACTTCATTAAAATGCACGAGCTTTGCGTGTCGCAATGTAAAGCTAAAAGTTTTAATGATTGCGCTTTGAATTCCAGTTGCGAGGGCTGCAAAGGTTTCTTCAAGCGGACGGTGAGAAAGGATCTCACATACGCGTGTCGCGAGGAACGGAATTGTATAATCGACAAGAGACAGAGGAATCGCTGTCAGTACTGTCGCTATCAGAAATGTCTCGCGTGTGGCATGAAGCGAGAGGCGGTTCAGGAGGAGAGGCAACGTGCCGCGAGGGGAGCCGAGGATGCGCATCCGAGCAGTTCCGTACAGGTAATAAGAACCTTTGTTTTAACATGGATTAACTATTGGACACAAAGGCACATTACTATGTTTTTAATAACGACTATTTGGAAATATAGAATTTAGCTTGGCTATAATTTAGAAAATAAGTTTGGTGTTATTAGTCATACCTTATTTTTCCATTATTTTTAGTTTTATAATATTTGCTTAAATGTAGTAGATATTCTACAGATTAAATCATAAATTTGACTCTTTAGATGAATTTACTTATTTTTTTATAGATGCTTCAAACTCGTTTCGTTTGGAAAAGCTTTTGGATTATTCATTAATGGCGCGCTTACGTCTTCTAACGATTATTTCGAACTAATTAAACACTGAAAGCATCCAATAAAAGTATCATAAGTAATTAAGTTGCGATGTCGGCTGACGCGCGTAGATATATTACATCGTTTATTGCCCGTATTTAAACACCTGCAGATTCGATAGAAAATTACTCCTAAAGTCGTATATATTTTTATGAGCATTACTTTTTAGTTATTTGCTTCAATGTTTCATATAATATATAATACGAGATACATATAATTTATAGTTAGCGATTGTTCTTAATTGGTCAAATTCCATCGTTATTGATTATATTTAAACTTGTGCTAGTTTCATGGTAAGTGTTTATTATATTTAAATCGATTGCCTAACGGCACCGACACTGTAGGATAGGAAAGACCTGAATGACATAAAGAGGATATCAGTAATGAAGTGTGGTGTTTATGTTTATTTTAAAATTTATTTATCGTATTTTGACATCACTAGAATTAAATACATAAGTATACGTTCACGCCTGTCACCCATAAGGGTTAGCAAAGATTACGGATTTCTATTTGGCACGATCCTGTCATACCTCTTCCGCTTCTTCTACATTATTATATATCTACGCATACATGCCTGTCAGTCAAGGGTACTCTTAATTTGGCCCATATTCAATATTTAGTTAATTTTATCGATGAACTTTCGTCTAGACCCATGCCGACTTTGCTAGCTAACTTCAGCAGCATAAATTTGCTTGACTCTTTCCGCATTGTGTCATTATGCCTTTTCAAAATCTAAAAATGACCAAAAGTTTCTCTCTGATTATTCACATATAAAATACCTATCCGTAAATTCCATCCTCTTTCTAAATCCAGCTTTCACATTCCAAATTTTTGCAGCAGTTTCTTTCATAACTCTTTCAATCAACACAACACACACATCTTAGCATATAACGACCGTGCACCAGTCTCCCAGTACTCGCTTAAGTTTCTAAATTAAAAAAGTGTACGGCAGACTTGCCGCCACTCCATCTCCAGCCCTCTCAGCATTTCTATTGATACTTTATCATACTAAACCGATCATTTCAAAAAGAAAAATAATCTTAATAATTATGGTTAAACAGCGCTATTCTTTTTTACGGTAATTTATTTGTAGTTATCATTTTAGGAGATACTTTAGTATCCACGTGGAAAGCGCCTACAGAAGGGCGTATCCAGAGGCGATACTAAGGAACCCCATTATCTCTTGAAATTAATTGTATGATAACAATGATTTATAAAGCGTCTCTGAGTACAGCAGTCGTCTTTTTATTACTCTTTTGTCTGATATAACATTGCTTTTAAAATAAGATTGGAATAGAATGTCGAAGTGTACAGAACACATCCGGGACCACAATTTCGAAATGTATTTGAAACCTCATCGCAGCAGTCACTCGATATCAGATCATACTTATCTAACAGTCTTCTTTAGATGCGAACACTAAATAAATCTATAATGTTAGCTACTGGATTTAAAACACCGTTGTTAGACCGACAGCTGTCGCTTCCGGAAACGCTCTGTGCGTATCGTGCAAGGGCAAACTTTATCAGATTTTGACTATGAAATATTAACATGTATGTATATACTGTACTTTACAAATAAATGTTAGTAACTGCGAGCTATTATTATATTTCTGAGTGACTTCTAATTTGAATATCACGTCGATGAAATATTAAACGACAAAATAATCATACTTGGGCTAATTACGAATTTAGGTCTGAAAACAGTTTGCGTGTCCTTTGCGTGATGGATTTAAACGATTGTAACATTTTATTTTATATTTATTACATATCTTTACTAGTTAGTAGTGGAAGGAGTCCCCCATCTCCATCTGGGTCACCCCCACCCTCTTACCTATTTCTGACGTTAAATAGCCGCATTGCTGTGTTGCGATGTGAAGAGTAAATAGAGAGTCAGTATAATTACATGACGTGAGGCATTCTGTTTTAGTACTCAGGGATAACAACATATCTTTAGCTTTCTTTATATGAAGTCCACTGCAGATGTCCATAGACTCAATTTTATAAACAAATATAATATATATATATATATATATATATATATATATATATATATATATATATATATATATATATATATATATATAGGTACATAATAAATACTATATATACTCTCAGCAATAACAAGTTTACATCAAATACTTTTTAAATTATTAAAATATTATAAATGATTGAAAGGTGACTGTTGAAAAAATAATGTAGCCAAAGATCACTTAAGTAATTTAAATCACCCTAAGGAGCCATAAAATATCAAAGAATTTTCCTATAAGATTTCAAATAATATAAATCAGTTATATTAATGCTTACACAAACGATGGCCTGTAAGAAACACGAAATTATTTCAAAACAAGGTTTTGGGCTCTACATATATTTTTTTCTGATAGCATGCCACGTGTAACGCTCTGTGTGCCTTTTAAGTTTGTACGGAATGTCGTTAAAAGATATATATATCATATCAGCTATCACATATGGTCGTCTTAATGTACACACAATGGCACGATTCGAATTAAATCAATAACGAACTCGACGCAGAGCAATTATAAAGGTGACATCACAAAATATGTGAACTATCGGCATCTCGCGTCAAGCGCTGTCGAGCTCATGTTTTATTTTTTATAATACATATTGTGTACATATGTGTTTATAATAAACTCATCTAACTTTGCTTAATAGCACTTGACAAAGTTTCTTCTACAAAGTATTAAAAACTTTTTTTTCATTCCACGACCATTAAAAAGGACTACCATCACGATTAGTATAATAAGATGTGCCTTTTATAACAAATATGCTCACAGAGTACCTGTGTAAGATGGCACAATAATGATGTTGTGTTTCGTTGGTGAGTGTAGAGAACTGGATACGCTTTTACTGGTAACGAGTATCCCTCGGATATGACAACGCATCTACATTTTGATTCTGAATCATATGTACGTGGATTGTATAAGTTTGCAAATCACCTTAGTTTTCATGCGATTTATTGATTTCCTCATTTGTGACGTTAGTGAGAAATTCCAAACTATAGACGATTAGTTTCACGACCGTGCGTACTGGCTTTGTTTAGAATGAGAAGATGCATCACATTAAAATTAAACAAAAGATTATATATAAAACACAAGAATCAGGCAGCACATAGAGAATAGCTTTGAAACCCAAATCTACACATAATATAAATAAAATTGAAGTGTATAATATCAAAATAACAGTCTTTTATCGTTTTTAAGGGATTATTTTCATATCATTAAGACATAAATAAGCATTTCTAAAAATTTTGTCTGTCTGTATGTCCGTGCTTATCTTCGGAATAGCTGAACGGTTTGTGATGACACTTCACGGACAGGTAGAGAGCAACGCCAGGAATGATCAAGCTATATTTCATCTGAAAAACGAAAAGTTGGTGAAATAAATGGTTTTTGATAATTATTTTTAAAAATATAGCTAACGCCACCGTGAAAGATATAATCATAAGATATGTGTCAGCTACAACTTCAACTAAGTAAATTTCTGGGGAAAAAAATACTTAGACATGTAGTTCATTTTTTAAATAGAAGAGAGGGAAACCAGCATGTGGCACACCTGATAAATAAGCGTCCGCTGCCACATGAGTAGAGAAACTGCGGGAAGCTTCTAAGGAGCTGTCGAATTTTTTAACCTAATTAGGTAGGATCGACACTGGCGGATAATATTAAATAAACAAATCGTTTATCAGCTTTTTATTATGTATCTATGATAGAATTTTTTTTACACACTGCTTACTTATTTTATTTTTTGTTTTATTGAACAATTTGTCGTACCTGTTAGTTAATTTTAAATATAATATAAAGTTTCAACTCCCACCTGCACCTGCTTTGAGAGCCTTTTGATGTGACGCTCTTTACATGAAAGTTTCTAACGGTCGGAAAAATCGCTGGAGATAAAAGATTCCATAAAAATGTGAGTGCTAAAATTATGTAGTAAAACGGGAAATTTAGAAATTACTGTCCCCCTGTATTTTGCTGCCTGCCTGTTTTTCTCAAATATTTTTAATTTTTACGTACAATATGGACAACACGAGGAACGCTTTTTTGTGTCTTTAGTTTGCAGTTAACCGATTTTTTTAACTATATTATGAAAAAATATTGATTAACTTGTCTTACTCTGCATAATTTTCGTTGTCTAATTTTGAGTTACTAAAAACTTTGAAAGGCCTTTTTGATTGAAGGTTTTCAGTGGAAATGGAAGGAAGGAAGGATCATAGGCCCCGTTATTCTTCCTTACATATGTTGTATTTAATGGTCGACTGCCGGTCGACGGTCATACAGTGCGTCGGTCGCATCGAGTTTACATCTCATCGGTGTTTGAGAGTAACGCTTCGAATGTACACCTAATTCGTCATCGGCCGAGGTTCGCTCGGGATATTGAAAATAGAAAAATAGAAAAGAATACCCGCAATGTCCAATATCGGCACAAGTGGTACACTGCTGCAGTGTAAGCACATACTCGTCCGAGTTACTCGTCCGGGTAGTTCTGTCTGCCATCGGTCGGCAAAATCGGATTTGGTGTAAACGTACCGTAAGAGTATATAAGGGTATAGTGAGTGCAGCTATGTTTGCGCACACACTCATACATTACAATCTTGTCGTGTGTAAATGGCTAGCCTTCGTTGTAAGGCTGATCGCCGTGACCGAAATTCGGTTGGAGGCTTGGAGGACATTATTTTTATTTTGGGTGTGAAATGGAATCATTTTATTTTAGCCCCCAAAAAGTCCACAAAGCTGACGCACAATACCTAGACAACACTTACCATTTATCAGGCGAGCTGTATGCACGTTTATTCACTTAAAATTAAAATAAAAACAGAACCTAGAATACTGTAATATTTATAGATAGTACACGTACTATATGTGTCTACATGTTCACGCATCATTACTTCAGTTCAAATTAACAGACGCTCGTTCCATTATTACGTGATAAATCAACACATACAATTGCGATTAAAAATTCCATTGGTGGCATCGGGAATCGGACTCTAATTGCTTACATAAAGGCTTGTTATAAATAGTACAATTTTGTTATTAAAAGAGAAGTCAATTGTTAATTTTCAGGAACTGTCGATCGAACGGCTGCTAGAAATGGAGTCATTAGTAGCGGACCCAAGCGAAGAGTTCCAGTTCCTGCGGGTGGGCCCCGACAGCAATGTGCCACCGCGGTACCGCGCACCCGTCTCCAGCCTTTGTCAGATAGGTGATGTACATTTTGTAATACATATTTATAGCACCAATGTAACAAAGGAACTTACAGTTCAACTGGTGTTACGTAGCTACTACGGACTCTGGATTCTTGAAGATAATTTGAAACAAAGAAGACTACTAGAGCATAATCTACTACTACTAGGACTACTATACTGCATCTCTCTAGCCTTGAAGTTAACTACTTAACTAGTGAAGCGTAGTCACCTCTGAACTAAAGTAAAAAAGTAAAGTTACAACCTATATATGTCCCACTGCTGGGCACAGGCCTCCCCTCATTTCTGAGAGGGTTTTAGGGCAAGGAAGTGTCCGCCGCGCTGCCCCAATGCGTGTTGGCGAACTTCACATGTCTTCGAAATATTTTTTTTCTTATTCCTCAGATATGCAGGTTTCCTCACGATGTTTTCCTTCATCGGCGAGCACGTGGTAAATCAGCTCTTAAAATTGCTATTAACAATTTCATTGGTGCCGGCGGGAATCGAACTCGGGTTACTCTCGTTCTGTTATATTTACAGCGATCGTTAAACCATTTGAGCTACCACGGCTCTTCTCTCCTCTGATAACTACTATGTAGTTATTATACTGTATCTCTGTACATCCTATAAACTAGAGAGACCTGCTTGCCCAGGGGTATAACGCTATTAGAAATAAGAGGTGGCCTGTGCCTCATAAAGATATCATTATAAATTGTAATTTATTTAAGAAATTAATTTGTTAATTAATTATGCTGAACACTATACCATTTGTCAAAAATATGTATGAACTCATTTTTCAAACGACAATTTTTAACTTGTTTGATAACATTTTTATAAGAACCTGTGTGTGATTTCAGGCAACAAACAAATTGCGGCGTTAGTGGTGTGGGCGCGGGATATACCTCACTTCGGGCAGTTGGAGCTGGAGGACCAGGTGCTGCTTATCAAGGCCTCCTGGAATGAGTTACTGCTCTTTGCCATCGCTTGGCGATCTATGGAGGTAATTTTTTGCTTAACATTGGTATCATATCGTACGAATAAATAAAACATTGCGGGCAAATGTTCCTCCTATGAGGTATGAAATTCCAACCTCACTCGCGCCTTGCCGTTTTAAAGGTATTGGAGAACCATTGTAATCCATCTCAGACTAACTGATATCATTGAAATAGTGTCCGATGAGACTTGCTCTTCGGTCATCACTCACACTTGTTGAACTGGCTCCAACGACAAAGTGCGGAGCTGGCTATAGAACTCTTATTCAAAATTTCAAGAGTCAAGGAAATTATGCTATCACAGTTGGTTTTCAACTTAGTGACAATCTTAGTTCCGCTCAATAGCTTGTTCAACATAAACTATATTGAAGCTGTGTTAGTCTCGCCAAATTCATTTAAGGATCTATCTGTTCAGTTGCCTATACATAGTCAAATATGTTGAAAACTGCAGGTTAATTTCTCGTCTAACAGCCACGAGATTAACAGTTGAAGAGTTTTTGGATTCTACTGTGATGACGTCGAGTAGTTGCAAAACTTAACTTCGACCGCATGGAGTATTCATAAGCTTCTCGTTTATATTGTCTACTGTATTGTAATCTTCCAGGCACTGAAAATGACTGTAATTGGAACTGAGGGTTTTGGATTAGAGCATGATTGGGATATCAATTTGATATCATTAGACTTGATTTTACTAAGTTAACATTAAACCTTTCCCTGTCTTATGAATCATATTGAACACTTCAATCGCATTGGGTAGAAACCTGTAATGTTAGATATAAGTTGGATGTAAATAAATAAATAAAATTGTTTAACTATTGTATTTGTATTGCGGACAGGGAAACTATTAAGGTTTAGAATGCCTATCATCACTTGGTGACAGTTGCCAGATTTAATCCTCTTGATCACTGAAAACTTGTTGCTTGGTAGTCATAAATGAAGTCACTCACTTTTTTTGACTACTATCAGGGCTGGATTTGTCTGGGTTTGTGCGACGGCTTCTGGAAAGGCGAGTTCATGGAGAAGGAGAGACTATTCATCATAAACAGTCTCTCTTTCTCCATGAAGTCAACTAGCTGTTGGCTCCTGGGGTTACTTTCAACTCATTGCCTTTTCTTGTGACTATTTTTGCATTTAAGTAAGGTGTCGATAGAAGAATATTGTGTAATGAGTTTGTTTTTAGAGGAATATATAGCTCTAGAATAACCCCTCATACATTGCGTACGTGGTAGAGCCATGCTGCAGCTTTACTATAGCTGCAGAATGCTCGTACTGAATACAAGTATGATATAGCATCATGATGCTGGTGTGCTTCATATGGTGAAGTGAAGTGAGCCGGAGACCCTTTCCTAGTAATGCTTTCCATCTTAGTCTTCAGAGGTGGACAACGCTGATGCATTTAAATTTTTATTGATGACAGTAAAAAAGGCTTAGAGTGGACTGTGTGCTCGTTTGTCACCCATCCATCCATCTATTACAGTCTTAAAAGTCCACTGCTGAACATAGGCCTCCCGCGTAGATTGCCTTACAGGGGGGAGTTTACCATAGTAGCCACGATTGCCAGGCGGGTTAGTAACCCGTTTTTTTATTACTTTGAGAGGTTATCATGAAGATGCTGCTGCCCATCTCCTGTTTTAAATTCGTTCTGTCGCTTCTTACGACACCCACGGGACGATACGGGGTAGTGAGTATTCTTACAGCGCGACTGCACGGTAACATATACTTGTTTAAAAATAATATCGCATTCATATCCATCATCGAGGTGTGTCAAGATCAATAATACTATTTGGGGATTCTGAGTATAAAGTACGCAGCCTCCTAGATACACTCCTGATCTTGAATATTTTGTTAAAACCTTGCGGACTATAAATAGAACGCTTTTTTGGACAGATGGTCATCCTCTGGTGATTACAACAAGTTGTTGAATTCGGGAATTACCGTGTTCTCTCTCTCTCTTTGGACTTCACATAATTCTACAATCTTTAATTCAATCTTTTGAGCAAGTGAATGAGTTAATGCTGACAAAACTGTTATAAATCCTTTTACCTAAAAGAGACAGTTGGACAAATTAGTCCAACCAAAACTTTATGGTAAAGAAGTACCATTTTTCACGGGAGTTAAGTACTTGGGCGTAACAATCGACCAAAAACTAACGTGGAACTCTCACCTTAGCAACGTATGCCATAAGGCAAAAATTGCTTTAGGTACGTGCAGTCGTTTGGTCGGGAACAACTGGGGCTTGCGTCCCAGTATCGTCCTATGGCTGTACAGCAGCATAGTGAGGCCGATTCTCACCTACGCCTCTATTGTCTGGTGTAACAAGGCCAACCAAAAGACGACTGCGGACAGACTAAATAGTCTACAAAGGACTGCCTGCCTAATGGCAACTGGAGCTATGGATCATCGCCTGGAGCGGCTCTTAATGCACTTCTATGCCTAACACCCCTTGATCTCTAGACAAACAGGCAAGGGCTAGTTTGTATAGGATTAACTCCCAAGGCGGTCTGAGCTTGCTCTCCTACAGATTGAGATCCATGCTCGACTCAATTAAGGAATCACCGGTCTTATGCATGATCTCAGATATCATGCGTCCACTATACACTTTTGATAAAAAGTATATAGTGGAATTACCCTCCAGAGAAGACTAACTGAATAGCCAGGTTATCTGTGAGGTCGGTAGCTTCATATGGTATACCGATGGGTCTAAAATGGGCCTCGACGTAGGCTTTGGAATTTACGGGGAACGCCCCAAATTCAAACTTAGTATGAATTTGGGTAGATACACCTCTATTTTCCAGGCAGAAATTTTCGCAATACTTCGGTGTGCGGAAATCAATCTGCAAAAACACTACGTCAACCAAAAAATTTACATAAACTCTGATAGTCAAGCAGTACTCCTAGCGCTGAGATCAAACTTAGTGAACTCAAAGCTAGTTGGAGACTGCGTGAACCGTTTAAACGCCCTGGGTTGTAAAAACAGGGTCGTTTTAAGATGGGTTCCGGGTCACGAGGGTATTGTAGGCAACGAATTTGCCGACAAACTTGCACGGGAGGGCTCAAAGTGCACACTATTTGGACCCGAGCCATTTTGTGGAATCTCAAGAAGCCTAGCCCGTTTGACCCTTGAAATTCTTTATCAAAATAAATCACTTAAGATCTGGTCTGATACACTGGGCTTAAAACATTCTAAAACCTTAATCCGGGATTTTGATCGTAAATTCGCTACAGAAGCCCTGGGATTAAGTAAAAATAAATTGCGCATTCTGGCAAGAGCCCTAACTGGACACTGTTGTCTTAAAAAGCACATGTCCATCCTGGGACTAAGCAACTCAAGGATGTGTCGGTTCTGTTCCGTAACGGAAGAAACGCCTCTACACATCCTAACCGTTTGCGGACCCTTAATGCGCAAACGTATCACTCATCTGGGACACTATCTACTCCGCCCAGAAGAAGTGAAATTGCTCAGGGCTAAGCAACTCCTTCGATTCATTGAAGACATAGGGCTTAGCAGTGAACTATAGCCATAGCAGCGATTACAATAGATCTTATAGGTCGCAGTGATACTGGTCTCTTTACCTAGACCTGCATAGCTACTCGCACATAAATAAATAAAAAAAAGTGGATGGGTTTGTTTATTTGGGATGTGCATTTAGCAGGGATGGTAGATATGATAAGGATGTAGAACGACGAGTAAATGCAGGGAATAGAGTGAATGGGGCACTACACTCTATTATGAAGAATCAGAATGTGTCAAAAAAGGCACGTATGGTAATTCATAATACTGTGTTAGTCACTACTTTAATGTATGGTAGTGAAAGTTGGGTGTGGCAGAAGAAACACGAAAGTAGAATAAATGCTGTAGAAATGCGGTCTTTAAGGAGTATGCTAGGGTTGAATCTGAATGACAGGGTGAGAAATTGCGTGATAAGAGATAAATGTGGTATGCAAGATGATGTTATGACCAGGATTAAGAAAGGAATGCTTCGGTGGTTTGGTCATGTAGAAAGAATGAATGAGGAAAGAGTGACAAAGCAAATTTATATGGCAAACGTGAATGGCAGAGTCAGGAAGGGACGCCTTAGAAAAAAGTTTATCGACCAAATTGGCGATATTTTGAAAATGGGCCACGTTAGAAGTACCCTTAACCGACGAGCATGTATGCGTAGATATATGGATGTAAAGGAGGCAAAAGAGGTATGTCAAGATCGTGCCAAATGGAAGTCCGTAGTCTCTGCCTACCCCTCTGGGTGACAGGCGTGAATGTTTATGTATGTATATGTATAATTCTACAATATCCCTGCGCAACTTGACTATCCCTGCTTCCAAGTCTATGGTCTTCAGTGTGCACGCGTTATGGTCCCTAGATCAAGCCGTTTTAGGGGGCAACCGAGCCTTCGCTGAAAAATTTTAGCGATTCCTTTCCCGTCGCAAATATAGCGTCGGTTGTCGCTCAACCAGATACAGTACTATTATCGATGGGAGACATTAGTTATAGTTGCCACAAGCAATTTTATTAAAAACTTGCTGTTGCCCTTCCCAGATCAAGCGAGTAGTCTCTGTCGCCTTCACGTCACCCACGTAAAGTATATAATGTCACCCATTAGGTGATGGATACTTTTACGATGGCAACGCACGACATAATTCACGAGACTCCATTAAAATACTATTTATGTATTGTATGGTATAATAATAAATTAAACAGAACTATCCAGCATTATACAAAATCCCGAAAATCGATTCGTTCGAAATTCGCGGATGTTTTAGTTGACGTTTTATATCTTCACGTTTTACTAATAATATCGTTATATAATATCTTCTAGGTAGGCCATAGAGAAATAAATGAAATGGTGAGGAATGTTATTTTAAGTCCAGGTTTGACGTAATAAATGAATTATGCCGATATAAATATATGGTAAAACGTAATATAAAAAACTTTTGTTTTCAGTATTTGGAAGACGAGAGAGAAAACATGGACGGCACGCGGAGTGCGGCTACGCCACAGCTCATGTGTCTTATGCCTGGTAAATATTTCTGAAATTCGGGAGAAAACCTGTATTTAAAATGTATAATTGTAATTGATTCGACTGACTTTTAGTTTAGTCCATGAAGGTTAGAGAACAGGAGAACCATCGCCGTAGAAAATAATGTCCCAGAAATATGGACACCATAAATGAGGCGCTGCGATCTCCAAGTTCTCTCAATAAAAGTCATTTTCAGTCTATTTTTCCGGTCAGATGCTAAACCACTTGTACATCCACGCAGAATAAAATATTTCTCCATTTTTTAATGTTTCTTTTTGTCAAAAATTACAAAATTACGGAGCATGAAAATTTTCTCACCAATGCCGCGGAGAAAATTTGTACATTATTCAACTAACTTCATCTACTTGTACTCATAAACAGCTAACTTCGCAGTCATTACTCACCGACGTCAGCGCCACTATAAATTCTACAATTTTCAAGAACAGACGGGCTATGCTTTAGTACGTAGTGATCGTTCTCCTGTTCTCTAATCTTCATGGTTTAGTCTCCGTGGAGAACCATCATTAAGATAGGATTATAGTGCCCTAGTTTTTGCGCAAGCATAGGTGCACTCTATATTTCCTCACTATCTCATAGTCCGATGAGATTATAAACCAACACAACCGACAACCGGAAAGACATCAAACGCAGGACTAACGGCTTTACGTGCTTTCCGAGGCACGGGGGTGAGACAACCCCAACTTCCTGACTCCGGGCTGCTATTAAGAATTTCTTCTTAGAAAAACCCAATAACTGATTTCGACCCGACCCGGGATTCGGACCACCGGGGATCTCAAGATCATCATATACGACCAATAGACCAACGAGGCAGTCTAATGTAGTTATTAATCGAACACATTTCAAAAATGATTGTTATATATAACGGTTGGTGTGACGCACGCCGGCAGGCATGACACTGCACCGCAACTCGGCGCTGCAGGCGGGCGTGGGGCAGATTTTCGACCGCGTGCTGTCCGAGCTGTCGCTCAAGATGCGCACGCTGCGCATGGACCAGGCCGAGTACGTCGCGCTCAAAGCCATCATCCTTCTCAACCCGGGTGAGTGCTGTATGCCGTATGCCGTAACCCTGCTGTATTTAATATGAAGTTATAACAGTCTCATTCACCAAATAATAACAAACCACCAGTCCAGTCTGGGAACAACAATGACACTGTAAGAAAAGAAAGAAAGAACTTGTTTATTAATTGTTGCATTTACTTTTGAAATTACTATCAAAACACTTCAAAAATTACCAAGTTTCACTATAGATTACTGCAAGAAAAAGGCTAGCGACTTAGCATAATGCTGTAGTAATAGAGGGGTAATACCGTAGGACTGATATTCTGTGTCCAGTCCCTACAGATTGCATAGTACATTACTGAATGAAGAGAATTCGTCATCCCATTTCAAACTCACGGTCCACCTGATGGTAAGTGGATGCTGTGGCCCATAGACATCCACATTTATCTTTAATTAATAATCAAAATGCAGATGCGTTGTCACCCCTGAGGTCGAAGATGGAATGCCCTGATTCCAGTAAAAAGGGTCTCCGGTTCTCTACATTCACTATACAAAACACAGCAGCATTAAGCTGCTATTTTACGCTAGCTAGGTCGCCGGGGGAGCCGACCCAATTGTGTTACAACTATAATATAATAAAGCTGCAGCATGGCACTACCACGTAAAAACGCAACTGTCGCAAAATGTGACTGACTATTGGAAATGTCAGACAAATCAAGTGACAGTATAACCATCTCATCTACTACAGGCGTCAAATAAACGGAGGATTGGGGCAGCATCGAAGGTTCGAGGCGACTGACACTGCTATCGTCTATCCGCCTTCTAAGCGTGGTGATAAAGACAAATTCTCTGTACACCGGGAGAACCTCACGTCCAGCAGTGGACTCGTCCAGGCTGACAATATAAAGGAACATTTGACACATAAAGTTGATGTCTATTTCACATCAACTACGAATTTATAATAATAATTAAATTCGTATAATTCAAACAATGTCCATGTCACACCTATGCCGGTAGTTGTTGGGAGCACTATGCTCGAGGTTGTTGACGAGTATGTTTACCTGGGACAAATAGTCCGACTAGGTAAGTCCAACTTCGACCGAGAGGTCAATCGACGGATTCAACTCGGCTGGGCAGCGTTCGGGAAATTACGACATATCTTCTCGTCAGGTATACCTCAATCTCTAAAAACTAGATTGTACAACCAGTGCGTGTTGCCAGTGATGACTTCTGGACGGATCTGAGACGTGGTCCTTCACTGCTGGCCGTATGAGGACGCTCAAGGTCGCTCAGCGAGCTATGGAGAGGGCTATGCTCGGAGTTTCTCTGCGTGATAGACTCAGAAATGAGGATATCCGCAGTAAAACCAGAGTGACCGACATAGCCCAACGGATTAGTAAGCTGAAGTGGCAATGGGCCGGTCATATAACCGATGGGGAAGAAAGGTTCTCGAGTGGCAGCCTCGTACCGGTAGGCGTAGTGTAGGGCGACCCCCCACTAGATGGAGTGACGAACTGGTAAGATATGCAGGAAGTCGATGGATGCAGGTGGCTCAGGACCGTGCTTTGTGGCATTACTTGGGGGAGGCCTATGTTCAGCAGTGGACTTGTGAAGGGCTGTAATGATGATGACGATGATGAATTCAAACAATATATAATCTGCATAATTCCCGAATGTTTTATGTAAAATAGATATTAAGGTGTGCTGTGTATCTTATATATATCACTTTCTAAGTTTTAAACCTCTTTACTTTTAATTTGCAGATGTAAAAGGATTGAAAAGTCGACAAGAAGTTGAGATTCTTCGAGAAAAGGTATGCTAGTACATATCTTATTATTTTAATGGATTTTCTACCATACAAAACAGGGCTTTCAACAAATTTCCCTTTTTATTATTAAAGTTGTTATGTTTTCAGTCTAATCAGTCTATAAGACTTGAATTGGTGATATTAAAACTGTTTCCTAACATACAATCCTTGATTATGAGAATGTGATTTTCTTTGCATTACAATAAGTATTTTACATGTAGTGCATCCGTGCTGCAGCTATATTATGGTTGTAGCCAGAATGGGTCGACTCGACCGGGGAAGGACCACGTTCTCACAGAAAACCAGATTTAAATAGCAGCTTAATGCTGCTGTTTCATATGACGAATGTAGAACATTTTTAGAGACTAGAGACATTTTTTACTAAAAATGAGGTATTTTATCTAAGTTCTCAATGGTGACAAGGCATCTATATTTTGGTCCTTAATCAAGGATAGATGAAATTTTCAGATGGACTGTGTGCTCATTTGTCTCCACTCATCATCACATTACAGCCCTTCACAAGTCCACTGCTGAACATAGGCCTCCCCCAAGGTATGCCACAAAGCACGGTCCTGAGCCACCTGCATTCATCGACTTCCTGCATGTCTTATCAGGTCGTTACTCCATCTAGTGGGGGGTCGCCCTACATATCGCCTACCAGTACGAGGCTGCCACTCGAGAACCTTTTTTCTCTAATCCTGTCGTCACTCTTATTCTATAAAAAACGTCATGATTGTAGAGTGAAATATACCATATAATGTGAAGACATCTCAATCTTCCCACATCATACATTAGTAGAAAAATTGAGAAACTGTCTGATAACATAGTTTATATTATATTAAAGATAATGGTAAATATTGGAAAGCCTTGCTTTGTTTACAATAAATAAGTGTGGTTATAATACTGTACTTTTAATTCTATTTTTTATTTGTAGATGTTCTCCTGTCTGGATGAATATTGTCGGAGATCGCATAGCACGGAGGAGGGTCGTTTTGCGTCGCTTCTGCTACGGCTGCCGGCGCTTCGCTCCATTTCGCTCAAGAGCTTCGAGAGCCTGTTCTTCTTCCACCTGGTCGCTGAAGGCAGCATCGGTGGCTACATCCGCGAAGCGCTACGTAACCATGCGCCGCCGATTGACGCCAACTCCATGATGTAAACTGAACTCTGAGGCTGCCAACTGTTTGCCAAGTGGGACAGTCTCGTACCAAATGCTATTATAGCTCATGTTTGGTAATTTCGTAGATTGATTAAAACCATTAAACACGGTAACGTCAAAATATAAGTTGTCCTTTAACCTTTTTGAAAGATGCAATCATAATAACTAATTTTCAAACTCTAAATAAGTAAAAAATATAACGAATATTCTTAAAATATGAAGGTTAGGATACAAAATATAAACTTAAATTGAAAGTATTTGTACGCTATTTGTGGAAATGGGTCAATCTTGCCGACAACAGATGACACGACACGAGTATAGAATATATTGTAAGGCTATGTATGCAATTTTTAATAATCAACTTAATCTCCACAACGTACGAATAGTTTATGAGGATGGAAAAGGTCCCATATTGAGGCATAATTATTGGCAGCCTTAGTCTTAAATATATAGCAAAATAATACCGATACAGCAAATACTAGTATGTATTTGTTGTTTATGCCAGTTTTATTATTAACATAGTTATGTAAAATACACCACTAGGTTATTTATTAGACAGGCTGAGCCTGTAAATTTCCGGAGACAAAGTTAAGGTGTTGGGTGTTAATGCATTTAGATAGCCGAGTCGTAAAATCATATTTAAGAAATTAAAGAGACCGGTGTATTTTATGTAACATTTGAATTTATTCACATATCTATTTAGAGGAATTTTTTTAACATTAACAGGTTATTATTTAAAATTATCAACAGTTTATAAAAACATTCATATTTCCTGTAGTTGATAAATATAATATTCAATTAAAAATGATCGGCGATCATAAAATAAATGCATTGTAATTGTACCTGCGAAAATTATGTCTCTTTTATATTGAGACATAATTTAACCGAAAGTGAATAAATCATTTGTTCATGGAACTTTCATAAAATATCTAGTTCATATAAATATATAGTAATAAGATAAAATAATTGTTTTATATTCTTACTATTTTGATGTCGAAATAGCAAACTTTAAATGGAGTACTCAGAATATATATTTAAATATATGTGGGTTCAAAAATAATTTGTGTTTCTTTGACAATAACCTGAAATGGTTTCTTGTTGCATAAAAATGTTTTAAAGTATTTACTCTTTTAATTCAAATACACAACGCAAGACTATGAGATGCTCGTAGCTGATTTATAATACGAGTACTACAATTTAGTAAGACTATGTTTATTTTTCATTCCATCTGATAATTGAGCACCTTTTGTAACTGTTGAAATTTGAATACGAATACTAAAAGCAATTATCACAATTATGGTTTGTAATATTTCGTTGATAATTTTTTTAATGTTATTCTTTAAGCGCGTTGGTGCTACAAGAAAACTACTCAACTAGAGTAAAGCAGTGTCTAGTGCGATGATAAACACAAAGGAACGTGAGGCCGCCTCTTCTATTATTATTACGTAGAATTAATTATAATGAAATTAGTCGTTTTTCTAATAGGAAATTGTATTTCGACATTTTAGGTGTTATAAGTTAGTTAATGTTAGGATTCAAGTATCTTTAACATTTACCAAATCTCGTTTTTAAAGCACGCTATTAAAGTTTACTTTTAAACTGTATGCGACAGCTTATTCTTTTCCATGTTGATATTACGATAAATTAAAAATATATGTTTCAACATACAAACTTTATGTATACTTTATAGGTGCGTTTAAGTTGTTGATGATGTATTGAGAATTTGCAATTATGTTCTGTTGTTATTTAGAAATATCATGATTTCCCACAAAATAATCACCGAAAAGATAAGAAATTGTAAATATAATGTTAATTGTACAATATTTGAAACTACAATGGTTTATTTAAGTAATCAGCTTTATAGTAATATTAAGATGCCTCATTTAGGCTCGTGAGATTAACACAACATAGAAACGGCCTACTTATAAGTCATTATATTGATGATGAGATCCAATTCTCTTTTCAAAATAATGCGAGAACAATGCACGATCTAGAAGTAATTACTTGTGTCAGTTTCATTATCGCTGGACGCTAAATGTACTAAAGCGCTCAAGTAGAAAATAGATTTCAACTACTGACTAAGACACATGAATAGATATAAAATTCAGTAGTTATAATACTGGTAATAATATACAATCTGTGGTAATATTGATGTTAATTTTGTTAAAATGGATAATCAGTTGTTGATGACAATTAGTAATGAAAATAATGTTGATGACTTGATATTATTCTATGGATGGGTTGGAATTTTGTAAAGGAAGTGTTGCAGCGGTTGTGAAATGATTTATAATAACGTTTTCTAAATATCTGATTAAATTTAAGTTGTATTTTTTGTATAGATATACTTAAGGCTTTAAGAAGGACGGTGATTAAAATAAATCATCACAATAAAACTGTTTTATTTATTTTTTAAAGATAATCTTATACACAATATATGATATACAACATTCTGAGATGATAAGCATGTAAAATGAAACTAATATTATTTCCAATTGAATAAGGCACAGCCAAGTAGCTATCTCTTAACGAGAGCAGTAACTTAGAACCGCCGCAGTTCTTATTATAATCTCACCTTTTCTTTTTGGAAAAAAAAACCGTCGTCGGTTCATTCTTATTCTGGCATAGTTGAGCTTCAATTTTAATAAATATATTTCAATACTTGCAATTGATATTTATTGTATTAGATTTATAGGTTTATTTAGATTATTAACTTTAGTATCAATGTTCGTAATTGTTCCGAAATTCGTGTTAATACAATCTATTTTATTTTGAAAGTTGGAAATATAATAATATTTTTTACTTACTTTGACATTGATAAGGTATTTGCAAACAAAACAAATTCATTCTGTGAAGAATCTGAAGAAAATACCACACTAATAGAGAGTTACGTCTAATCTTCCACAATTAAACAACATTAATTAATTTATTATATAATCCTAAAAAGCCACAGTGGCCTAACTGAGAAAAACCTCAATCTTAGTGTAAATGACTTGTTCTCTGCATAATTTGACAAAATTAGCACCTAAACTTGGAATACCCATAGTGAAAACATTGAAATATCATTAATTTGACCATAAAATTATGACAAAGATCGTAACTTTCAACTTTCCTATAAAATCTCAGTATTCATTATTGGTAGATAGGCTACTCTGGTTCTCATGGCTTCATATATACATTTGTTTTTTCTTAAAATAAATACTTGGTATTTTATGACCCATAGGTTTAACGAACAGCATGACGATTACATGTGCCATGATTTCTGGAATGCCAGTATTAAATCTTTGTCCTAATGAAAATAATACAAATGTCAGTAGAAAGATTATTTCAACATTCCTGCTACTAAGACATCAGAATCAGTCCTCTGGATTTAGTGGATCAGGTAATGTTACCTAATCCTGCTAGGACATATTATGTTTGTCTTGATGGTACAGCTTAGAGAGTTATCAAAACTAGTGAAACGTCTGGCAGGCCTGTATGCCAAATTATCTTTCGAAATCGTGAAGGACCAGAACCCTACATTATGAGAAATCATTGATAGAAAAGCGTCTTAAGTCTAAATCTAATAATTTCCAAGTCTAAGAAAATCATCCAACACATTACATACTATGAAATACCTACTGTGGAGTTAGCATATCGTGATTTGTTATAAAATAAATATCTAAGTATTTTTTTGGTATTTCTATAACAGCTTCTTTCATTTTACTGCTCATCGACGTCATAATTAAACTGAATTAAATTAGTTTCTGGATGTTTACGGGAATGTCATACTGTGGCGGTTCTAGTGTTACTTAAATGCAAAATGATTATTTCAGTTGTTTTTTTTTTCGTAAATACACTGATGTTTTTATATCATTTTATGGCAATACTACTACTTGAAAATATACATTTTTCTTTTATAAATATTAAATACATTAAGCAAATGTTTAATTAAGCCTACTTATTAAAATGAGACGCTTCCATTGATTCAAATGCATCCAATTTAATGTTCATTCTGAAAACAAAAAAATAATAATATTAGATGATAAGTGAGTCTAAGATTCGAACTAACATGGAACTTCATTCACCCTTCTTTTTCTGTTTGAAAACTATTTTTATGAAATATTGTTTTACAAAAAGTAATGTTTTAAAGAAAATGTACCTATAGTGAACATTTTATCTTTTTACAATAAATGAAGTACATCCGTGATTTATTTGTATATACATATATTGTTTGTTAAAATCAAGTGGACCCAAAGACCTCATTTTATTACTGTTTAAATTTTGTACTAAATGAACGACGAAATCCAAGAACGAAATATGTAAAAAGATGTGACACAACACGCATGCGCGAAAACGTTTCGAAGGACTTCGTTCAACTAACAGAAGTTCGTACGCAGTTCGAAAGGATTAAGAATGGGATTAGAAATGGCGGCTCATCGAGCCCGTACCGTCGACATGCACAGTACCAATAGCGAAAACCCCGCTGATAACGCAGTGTATCACTAAAACGTTATATTATTAGTATTGGAAAGAACAAAGCGAACTCCGAAACAAATTTTGATGACTTTTCTTGCGTCTACAAATGAGAAATATGTTAAAGTATAAAGTTTTACATACATATAAATAATTTTTTCTTAAGTCGTACACCGCAGGAAGTCAGGAATCAAAGATAGATCTTATTGTGTTATGCCCCCGGATCCACCGATTTTATAATCGAGTAGCATTTACGTGCATTACTGGGTCTAACAGCCTAATCTCTTTTAATGATAATATTAATCCAACTAAGGACTTTTTCAAGGATCCGGTAATTTCTTAACTTGATACACAGCGCATCTTGGTAAATACTACCGTAACGTTTTGCAAAGAAGTTTGCTTTATTTAACTAATTTCCTTAAACATATATTTAGCTACATCATAGTTATCTGTTAGAAAGAAACACGTTATAAAATACCATAAGTTGACTGGTCCTAACAGTCAAATCCAATGCCTGTAGGCGTTAAGTCTGCCTTTTGTTTTGTTTCTTATAAAGAATGCAATAAATATTAAAAAAACATCTCTTCGCAGTGACAGTGAATCGAGCCGATCGGAAAGCACTTGGTCGTCGACGATTCGAGCCGCTCTGCGCTGGATGCGGTCAAGTGGCACTGGCGAGCCCTAGCCCAGAGATAGGAACAATATTCCATGTGCGGCCGAACCTTGTAAAGTTGCAGGCGTTGTGCTGGCATGAAATACTATCCCACTCTGCTGAGCACGCCAAGCCTTTTAGAGGCCTTCTCCCTTCCCCTTCCCTTCCTCCTTCTCTTCCAAGTGACCACGAAACTGCACGTCACTCGATATGTCGACGCCGAGAATTCCGATACTGGCTGAGGCAACAGGGGAGTGCCTTGAAACTGAGTTGGTTCTTTTTAGCGGTTAACGCGCAAACTTGTGTCTTCTGAGGGTTCAACTGGACTAGATTTAGTCGCCCCCAATCCGAGACTTTGTTCAGCAAAGACTCGACTTCTGACACAAGTTTGTCCCGGTACTCGGAGACGTTTTCCAGAGAAATATTGGCACGGCCGGTGTACAGAGCATCACCAGTGCTGTCATCTGCATAGCAATTAATGTAACGGGCTTGCAACATATCATTGATATGCAGAAGAAACAGCTTTGGTGATAACACGCAGTGCAGCCTTCTACGCCAGCATTAATAGGATTGAAATCGGTGCTTGCACCGTCCGCAACGACCTTGATGCTCCGATCTGCAAGAAAGCTGGTGATCCAATTGCACAATTGCTCGGGAAGCCCATAGGAAGGGAGCTTCGAAAGAATCGCTTTGTGCAAAACCCAAAGCAATGTCCAAACTACCGGCCAATGCCTCCCCCTTGGACTCCACTGCCTCCGCCCATCAATGAGTCAGGTAGACCAAAAGATCACCAGCTGATCGACCACGGCGAAAACCGTATAGGCGGTCACTAATCAGCTGGTGATCCTCAAGGTACCTCATGAGCTGGCAGTTTACAATGGACTCCATTGTTTTGGAGAACAAGGAGGTGATGGCGATGGGCCTGTAATCGGACGGGTCAGAGCGGTCGCCTTTTTTAGGGATCGGGTGAACGAAAGCAGTTTTCCACGAATTTGGGACTACGCCAAAGGAGTAAGAGTACCAGAAAAGACGCGTTAAAACCGGTGCCAACTCTGGACGCGTCCTCAGCACAATTGGGGGGATTCCGTCAGGCCCACTTGACTTGTGGATGTCCAGGGAGAGGAGTGCTTTGCGAACCGAGCGCTGTGTGAACCGCACCTTTAGCATGGATCACTCACACCACGGGATGGCCGGCGGCCTACTCCCCCCGTCATCGAGAGTTGAGTTGGACGCAAAGAAAGACCCTAGAAGATCGGCTTTCTCCTTTGCGGCATGGGACAGTGAGTCGTCTTCCCTGTGCAGAGATGGAAGAGATGGCTGACGGAAATTCCCCTGGACAGCCTTGGCGAGAGACCAGAATGCACGGGTTTCAAAAGGAAGGCAAACTAGTTTCTCGCCAATTCTGCCTATGTACTCTTACTTTGCCTTGGCAATGACTCTTTTGAAGGACCTGGTGGCGGAATTATACTCCTTTTTTTTAGAGCGCTGGTACATTTACATCCAGGGACGTTGAAGCGTCAGCGCAGGCTTTGTAGCACTCCTGCTTATAGCATGATGCTGTTTTACAGGAGCGACCAAACCATGGCTGAGATTTGCATCCGATGAGCACCACAGAGGAAGGAATAAAAAGTTCCATACCCTGAAGTAAGACCGAATCCGCAACAACGTTGGGATCGTCCGGCGAGAAGCAAACCCGTCCCCAAGTGTATGATGCAAAGAAAGCATCCTATCCAAACCAGCTGACCTATAGTGCCAAATACGGCGGCAGCCTGCAGAATGCAACCGTGATTTCAGCGTGAGTGGCACCACACTCCGGACAAGACAATGGTCCGAGGAGCTTAAAGGGGCGTCGACGGAAATCTGATATCCGTCCAGATGAGAGGTCAGCAGAAGGTCCAACAGGGAAGGTGTATGATCCTCCACATCTGGTATCCGCGTAGGCGAAGTAACCAGTTGTGTCAGACCATATTCCAAAACAAAATCATGAACAAATCTCCCCGCATGATCGGTTAAACGTGAACCAAGCCATTCGGCATGATGGGCGTTAAAATCGCCGAGGATCACGATCTCTGCGGAGGGGATCTGCTATAGCAACGAATCTACAGCCATTTGGACGTGGTCGAAGAGTCGGTCTGTTTCGGCATTACCGCTATGGGACCTATAGAGGCACCCGTAGACGCGCGGATGGTCGTCGGTGTCTACGCGAAGCCAAAGGATGGACAAGGATGGAAAAAGATAAGCGACAGTAGCCTAATGGCAGGGCGCAGACCGCGAATTCAAAAAGGTCGTGGGTTCGAATCCGCTATTCGACTACTGGCGTGAACCACTCGTAACACAAGCAATTTAAGCTTACCACGAGTGGTTAAGGGGAATATTAGTAATGTTTATTTTGTCATTGTTAATATTGTTTTTAAAATTAAAAAAAAATTAAAGTGTATTTTTATATAACTAATATATGTTTGTAAACTATATTAGTAAATGTGTTTACTGTTGATAGTAAATGCAAATTTAAATTTGAATTCGAATAATAAGTGTTTGAAAAAAGTGCAGATCATTGATTAAAAATGCAAGTAAGTAATAATTAATAATAATTCGAATATATATTTTAGTGTTTAGCTTTTATAAATTCTAAGATAAATTTATGTCATTTCTCAATTTTTTTTTATTTTGATTAGAAAAAAAAAAAACAGGACATAATGTTCATATTAATGTTCCTTATTACCAAGGTGAGATATCAGATGTTACACATCATTATCGACTACAGTCAGGTACGCACATTTTTGGTGGTTTCGGAGTCATATAACGTATCTAGAAAAAAATTAACAGCGTGGCATATTTCACCGCGCCAGCCAACCCGCCCGCGTTCTTGCGATTCACAGCTGTGCCACAGTTTTGTTCTGAATTGCCGGTGTAGTGTTGTACATAGAAATTTTGATTAGAACTGCATTACCTATATAATAAAAGTGGCGGACACCACTTACTTTTGGAAGGCGGCCTGCAAATCTTTGACTTTGGTGGGGTGGCAGACGACGGCCAGGCCGCCGGGCTGGAACAGCGAGCGCAGCCAGCGCGCCGCCGCCGCCTGCGCCTCGCGCGGCGCCGCGCCCGCCACCGCGCACACCAGCTGCCTGCACACGCACCACAACTACACGCACTGCACCCACCCCCGCAGCAATACCGTAACCATTACAGCCTATCAAACTCCACCGTTGAACTCAGGCCTCCCCAATAGATTGCCTCATAGGGAGGAAGGGCATTTGTCATAGTTGCCACGCGTGGCAAACAAGTAGGCAACAGCAGTTTTTCAATTTTCGCCGTTATTTTTTTTTTACAATTATCACACAACGCCATCTAGTCCCAAGCTAAGCAGAGCTTGTGTTATGGGTACTAGACAACTGATAAACATACTTATATATTTCTAAATACATAAATATTATAGATAAATTACACCCAGACACATAACAAATGATCGTGCTCATCACACAAACATTTGTCCTGGGTGGGAATCGAACCCACGACCTCCGGCTTAGCAGTCAGGGTCACTAACCACTAGACCAACAGGCCTGTCATCTGTTAAGAAAACGCTGCTACCCATCTGATTTTTTCCCTCTGTCGCGTCTTACGGCACCCACGGCTTGATATGGAGTAGTGGATATTCTAGACTGCCATTACACGGTAAATAAAACAAAATATTATATACCTAATACAAAATACAACAAAATATAATATATATTTACAAACAAATTCTACGTACACAAAATACCCCAATAACATTATCTCATTACGCCCAAAGTTGATTACAAAAGATTGTTTTGTAGTGCGTAGTAGCATATGTATATAATTATGTATGCTATGTAGCTTAAAGCCTAAAGACATTAAGTCCGTCCTTTGTAACGCTTTTGTTAAGGTGTTAAACAATAAAGTGTTAATAAATAAATACATAAACAAAATCAACTCCATTTCATTTCTCCATTCACAGACACAACATACAAACATACCAAGGGAATACAGGGTTATTTTTTCAAGAGTAGCCAAATTTTACGGTGAAGTTCAAATAAATAAATAATTATATACAGATATAAATTTTTTTGAAAATACTAGTAAATAAGGATTCTGCTTTCATTTGAAATTATTCCAAATTGTTCTTACGCGTACGCGCGCTCCTGTGTGTGTGATTAATGTTTTCGTTTCCCAAGTTTTTGCCTACTGTTTACTTTCTTAGTGACACGCTTACCACTTATGCTTTAGATAATATAATAATGTTGCAAATTATGACTAAAGTTTTCCTTTTACACTTTTGACTTTCTTAGGATCGTCATAATAAAATATTATTTACACTTATTACCTATTTTGAGCACTTTTAACTTCCGTGAACGCAACAATAATTTGACTGTAGCGGTCGTCATAATTTTAGACCTCTTTGACGTAAGCACGACTTCTTATACACAGATAAGACTAACGGTGAAAGTTCCGGCGAGTTTGCAGATTCGCCATTTAAGTTATCGCTCACTGCACTTAAATAGTTTGATTCTATTGGTAGCTAATTTCTCACTGTGATAAAGACTAACTTTGGTATCTTTATATGTACCACGTAAACTTTTATTGCTTAAAATATAATATTCACATATAACATCACCATTTGACAGTTTCATAGTATCCGCGGATCGAATATTTTCGTTACGTTATTGGCAATGAAGCGTATGTAATGAGGTAACGGTGAACACTGTCAGCTGTCAGTCGGGCGAGCTGACAATTTTGGTACTTACGGTGTAACGGTAGAAGAACGTGGGAAGTAAAAGTTTACGAATGTGTGCGTGAGAGGTAAAATCAGTTAAAATAATGGATTAACACGCATTTTGAATTTAAAAGATAAAAATGACAGAAAATTTGAGATTTTTTTAATTCATTTTTCTTCACCATTTGCCTATATTATTTATTCTAAACCTTCTATGCACATTTGGCTGGTAATTGCAAAATTACCCTGTATACAACGAAATCTAAACTATTCATTCTACACAGGCATAATATTCAAATGATTCATTAGCATCAACATTTTTAATATGTAGCATGATATGAATAAAATCGTTATTATGCTATGACCGTGTCTTTCGTTTCGGTTACACAAAATTTACAGTGAAAAATCATCGAGATATTGTCGCGTTGATAACGCTTTGTCACGATATTGTTTTTGTTATACTTACATTTATCGAAAGAAGTAAGGCACAAAAAATGAACCTTATTACACTTTATTTTATAGTACATAATAATAAAAAACATTATTTACTAGTAATTTTTTACATAAAACAAATAAATATTATAATTTATTATCAGTTTTTATATCCATCTTTTCCTGTTCCATTGACGACAATTAATCAAACTACATAATAATAATAAATGAGTTTTACCTCTGTAAATACTTTATTTTGTAGTTACAGTCTGAAGAACATCACTGCAAGTTCATGTCAATTCAATTTAGTATCGATTAATATCACAGTTTATAGAAAGTCTAACAGTTGGGAAACGAATGTACATACTTGCGCAGAGCAACGACGGGGTCTTGCGATCTTATGCCAGCGCACTCTAAGTCTGATGTAATGCATGCGGTTGGCGCGAGCGTGTTGTATTGTACTTATTTAACTAATTTTTAAGAGCCATTTTCGAAAAATGTAATGTCTTAATGGTGAAATACTGTTAGTTATATGAATTACTAAGTAAAGTTCACATAACGGCCATGCTTATGTTTCCATCATTTTGTTTTTTGGTCAAATTGTTAATCAGAATACGAGTACACTACATAATTAATTATATTTATTACGTATAGATTAAATGTATCAAACGTAAATATTCAGTAATGCATCACTTTAAATATATTTTGTTCAATAAATGTTTTTAACTTATAAGTATCTTATTCCTTTAAACGAGCAATTCTTATATTATATATATACATAATCGGAATCTCGGAAACGGCTCCAACAATTTTTATGAAATTTAGTGTCCTGTGGGTTTCAGGGGCAATAAATCGATCTAGCTAGAATTCATTTTTAGAAAATGCTGTTTTATCCGTGTTTTCAGGCAATGAAAAACTGCTACAATATCATTAGAATACGACAGTAAATTTTGGCAAAGCGTCAAGGGTTATAATAGCTCGAATGAGTTATCGGGCGATCACGAAATCGAACTACCCCGGCTCGAGTCCAGATGTCGTCGGTCTAACTTTTTATCAAGTTCCCTTATTTTGTGAGAAAATCTATTATTTCGATTCCTTTTTAGTATTTTTTTAAAAACACGAAAAATTAAATAAAACTAATTGCACTCATGATTTTTTTATTTAAATAACCAGTTCAGTTTTTCTATTGTGTTGGTAAGATCGAAAAATACTCGTATTATTCATATTTCACTAATCATTTGTATCTAAATATAATTTCTAAAAAACACGATTTCCAAAAATACCAAGCAAAGCTCGGTCATTCAGGTACTATTATACATAATGTTAATAAATGATAATGAGTATTATAATATTAAAAATTATTTTTTTACCAATTTCGTAACAAACCCCTAGCATATTTGCGACGACAGCGTAAATAGTAAATAACTACGCGGGCGGTGGCATCGCCTGACATCAAAGGCGTTTCACAACTGTTAGCTCTGTAAACTGTATCAATATTTAACCACAGTGTATCCTCCGCGCAATTTTGTTTGACGTACCTGTTATACATGTCGCCAACACGATTTATATAATTCAGTAGCGATTTCTTCACAACATCAGCGGGGCATTTTTCGGTTTCTACAACTTCGAACAAAGCAGTGCTCTTCGCTGAGGCGAATAGGTCCTCGTCGAATTTGCCGTCTTTCAAAAACTCCTCCTGTTGATTTAGAGAAACAATATTATTTGCACTTAAGAATTGAATGAATATTGAATTCAAGATAATAAAGTAGCACTAAAAATATTTATGTTTTAATAACTACAGTTAGGCAGTTTAAAATCTGCCAGCAACTTTTTCATCATTCGGATTTAACAATTGCAATTTTATGCGAAGGAAAAGATCATGAAGTAACCTGTGTCTATGAAAAATAATATATTTGGAGGACATATTAAGTTAATCAACCCGCACTGGAGCAGCACGGTTAATAGCTCCGTATCTCTCTCAGAATTGAGGTCTATATGATGTATTTAGGCTGTAATATAATATTTACTACAGTAAAGGAAGTCAATTATTTTGTAAATATTAAATCTTTAATTTTTGATCTTGAGAATAGCTTTTGTAACATATTTCAAATTATTTTAAGCCTATTTTAATAAAACAAAAAAAACTTCTTTTTGGCCAAAGACTTGGTAGCCAATGCCACCATAAATTTTAAAAAAGGAAAAAAACATACTGTTTAAGTTACCACGATGGGTTTTGACAAGAATTGAACGGAGGCGGTTCCTGCTCCTGTATTATCGTTTAAGTAATGGTTAAAAGAGGATTTTGATAAATAAAAGTGGTGGGGATTTTGTCTATTAAATACGCATAATATGAACTATCGGTGAAAACGATTTGATAAGTGTTTCAAAGATGATATAAAGTTCAAGTTGTTTGTAAGCTTAGGCGTATTGAAACATGGCCAGGTATGTAAAAGAGCAAGAGATTTTGTAGCTAATAATTCTCTTTGGCGGAAGGCTTTGTAGCCAGTACTACAATAAAAGAAAAAAAAAAGAACCACGATGGTCTTGGCCTTGGCGTAAGCTTGCGGCGCGTTGGTGGCGCGGTAGAGCGAGAACACCAGGCGGCCCTCGCTGGGCGCCGCGCGCACGCCGTAGCCGTATGACAGCCCGCCGCCGCGGATCAGCCGCCACATCGGACCCTGCCACCAATCATAATCAATTGATATATAATTTATACGTCATCAATATAACAGAAACGTGGTATAAAGAGAAAACTTTGTACCTCTTTTAAAGCATTTGCGCGCACGTAGCAGTATGACATTTGGCATAATTAAAGTTTATATGGAAGAGGAGTGCAGAAAGCTAAAATTAATAAAAAATATGTGTAACAAATACATTAAACTAAATTAAATAAAACATATATTGCTTACGTTCATACCGCCAATATCTCAAGGTACAAGCACATCATTTATTTTATTACTCTAAAGCTGATGTCAAGCACTCAATAATCTGTGGTCAAACAGTTGCATAGAGTAAAAATTGTCGCTATAGAAAAACTTACTCTACCACTCTAGAGCCACGCAGCAGTTTTTGCTGTCGCACGGATGGGCCGGCTTGAACCGGGTTAGTATCACGACCTCACAGAAGACCTAATCCTCCCCCCCCCCACCTCCTTATCATGGTAGCGGAATCAAATAAAAACTACCACAGGAGGGCACGTAGCAGTATGACATTTGGCATAATTAAAGTTTATATGGAAGAGGAGTGCAGAAAGCTAAAATTAATAAAAAATATGTGTAACAAATACATTAAACTAAATTAAATAAAACATATATTGCTTACGTTCATACCGCCAATATCTCAAGGTACAAGCACATCATTTATTTTATTACTCTAAAGCTGATGTCAAGCACTCAATAATCTGTGGTCAAACAGTTGCATAGAGTAAAAATTGTCGCTATAGAAAAACTTACTCTACCACTCTAGAGCCACGCAGCAGTTTTTGCTGTCGCACGGATGGGCCGGCTTGAACCGGGTTAGTACCACGACCTCACAGAAGACCTAATCCCCCCCCCCCCCCCCCACCTCCTTATCATGGTAGCGGAATCAAATAAAAACTACCACAGGAGGGCACGTAGCAGTATGACATTTGGCATAATTAAAGTTTATATGGAAGAGGAGTGCAGAAAGCTAAAATTAATAAAAAATATGTGTAACAAATACATTAAACTAAATTAAATAAAACATATATTGCTTACGTTCATACCGCCAATATCTCAAGGTACAAGCACATCATTTATTTTATTACTCTAAAGCTGATGTCAAGCACTCAATAATCTGTGGTCAAACAGTTGCATAGAGTAAAAATTGTCGCTATAGAAAAACTTACTCTACCACTCTAGAGCCACGCAGCAGTTTTTGCTGTCGCACGGATGGGCCGGCTTGAACCGGGTTAGTACCACGACCTCACAGAAGACCTAATCCTCCCCCCCCCCCACCTCCTTATCATGGTAGCGGAATCAAATAAAAACTACCACAGGAGGGTACCAGCAACCCTGGTTACGGAAAAATCCCTCGCTAAGCATCCACGACCAAGCTATACAACCCTTCCTGAGCATAGGTGCTCAGGCTGCCGCGCGAATTATGGGGGGGGGGGATTCAATAAGCGACTAAAACGTAAACGTAAACGGAGCAATAAGACCAAGGCGCCCCCTGTCACGCTATCCGTGAATTTTTGTAAGCTGTCCACTACCATTTGAAGACGACGAACTCAGCCTTGCTCTTTATAGCCAAGACTCAGGTGTCCTCTCCGGCTGATACTTCATATCTCTCCTACCCGGGGTACAAATTAGAACACTCTTTTTTTGCCCCGGGCTAGAGTTTGCGTATACGTCAAAGAGGACATCTGTTTTCGACGCCTCGGCAGTCTTGAAGGTACGGACCTGTCCATCCTATGGCTGCGCGTAGACAGCGACGACCATCCCTGCGTCCACGGGTGCCTCTATAGGTCCCATAGCGGTAATGATCTAAACAGACCGACTCATCAACGACGTGAAAATGGCTACAAATTCCCTGCTACTGTAGATCCCATCCATAGAGATCGTGATCCTTGGTGATTTAACGTCCACCACGGCGAATGGCTCGGTTCACGTTTACCGATCATGTGGGGTGAACTGTTTATGAATTGGCCTTGGAAAATGGTCTTACACAGCTGGTTAATACGCCAAAACGGATTCCAGATGTGGAAGATCATGCACTTTCCCCGTTAGACCTTCTGCTGACTTTTCTTCCAGACGGATATCAGTTTTCCGTCGACTAGGATCATCGGACCATTGTCTTGTCCAGAGTGTGGTGCCACTCACGCTAACGTCGAGGTTAAATTCTCCAGGTTGCCGCCGGGTTTGGCATTAAAGGTCGGCGAATTAGGATAGGATGCGGTCTTTTTTGCATCCTACCCTAGGAGGCGGGTGTGCTTCTCGTCGGACGATCCTAGAGTTATTGCTGATTCTGTTGCTGATGTGGTGCTTCAGGATATGGATTTTTTTATTTCATCCCCTGTGGATCATCGGAGGCAGATCCCAGCCATGGTTTGGTCGCTCTTGTAAAATATCAGCACGCTATAAGCAGGAGTGCTACCAGGCCTGGGCTGACGCATCAACGTCTCGGGATGTAAACACCAGTGGTCTCAAAAATAAGTATCATTCCGCCTCCAAGTTCTTCAAAAGAGTCTTTGCCAAGGCAAGGTCTGAGCACATTGACAGAATTGGCGAGAAACTAGTTCGACTTCCTTTGGAAACCAGAGTATTCTGGTTTCCAACCAAGACTGTCCAAGGGAACTTCTTTCAGCCATCTCTTCCATCTCTGCGCAGAGAAGACGACTCACTGGCCCATGCTGCAAAGAAGAAAGCCAGCCTGTTAGGCTCCCTCTTTGCGTCAAACTCGACTCTCGATGACGAAGGAGCACATCGCCGACCAACCCGCGGTGTGAGTGCTCCATGCCAGATGTGCGGTTTACGCAGCGCTCGGTTCGCAAAGCACAGGGAAAGGCCCTGTGCGTGAGCAAGTCGAGTGGGCCTGATTAAGTCCCTCCCATTGTACTGAAAACGTGTGCTTCGGAGTTGGTACCGGTTTTAACGCGTCTTTTCCTGTACTCCTAATAGTCCCGAACTCACGGAAGACAACTTTGGTCCACCCGATCTCTAAAAAAGGTAACCGCTCAAACTCGTCCAACTACATGCCTACAGCCTCCTTGTTCTCTGAAATAATGGAGTCCATTATAAACTGGCAGCTCTTGAGGTACCTTGAGGATCACCAGATCATTAGTGACCGCCAATACGGTTTACGTCATGGTCGATCAGCTGGTGATCTTCTTGGTGTACCTGTGCATAGATGGGCGGAGGCAGTAGAGTCCAAGGGGGAGGCATTGGCCGTTGTTTGGACATAGCGAAGGCCATCGATCGGGTCTGGCACAAAGCGCTTCTTTCGAACCTCTCCCTTCCTATGGGCTTCCCGAGAAATTGTGCAGTTGGATCACCAGTTTCCTCGCTGATCGGAGCATCAAGGTCGTAGTAGACGGTGCATGCTCTGATTAATAAATGTTATTATAATGTCAAAGAGTACCTAGAGGATAAAAGTATTATAATTTAATAGCAATAGTTTTAATTTAATTGTAACTTAATAATAATAATTTGAATTTAATTATAATTAAATAATAGTAATTTATACATTTACCTAATATATGTGACACATTGTAATAATTTAATAAGATTAGTATATTAAATTATAATTTAACTTTTAATTTTGTATGACAACATTTTGAATTTGATTGTTCATATTACAAAAATATTTAATTTCGAGTTTATATAACATTTAATACGACAATAATTAGCACTATAGACTCATCTATTGACAATATTTTTTTCTTCTTATTCTTAATTTTATTTCAAAGCACCATTATTGAATTAGTAATGCGTAGACTATATTGTAGAGTATTTGCACACTTCATAAAGTAACTACAGGTTACAGGTACTAAGGTAAATACAGCGTACATATTCTAATTTTTTGTAACAACTTTTATACCTGTATTATGCAAATAAATGAATTTGATTTCATTCTGCATATCAATGATATGTTCCAAACTGGTAACATTCATCGCTACGCAGACGACAGCACTGGTGATGCCTTATACAAAGGCCGTGCCAATATTTCTCGGGAAAACGTCGCCGAGTACCGGGACATACTTGTGTCTAAATGCGAGTCTTTGCTAAACAAAATCTCGGATTGGCGGCGACTAAATCTAGTCTAGTTCAATCCCTAGAAGCACAAGTTTGCGCGTTAACCGGCAAAAAGAACCCCTTTGTCGTATCTTGCTGCCTCAGCTAGCATCGGAATCCTCGGCGTCGACATATCGAATAGCATGCAATTTCGTGGTCACTTGGAAGGGAAGGCGAAATTGGCTTTTTAAAAGCTTGGCGTGCTCACTAGAGCGGGACAGTATTTCATGCCGGCACATCGCTTGCAACTTTACAAATCGCCAGTTCGGCCTAACATGGAATACTGCTCTCATCTCTGAGCCGGGCACCCCAGTACCAGCTTCTTCCACTTGACCGCATCCGGTTTGACCGGTTTGAATCGTCGACGGCCGAGTTCTTTCTGATCGACTCGATTCACTGGCGTTACGTAGGAATATTGTATCCCTTTGCATTTTCTATCGCATTTACCACAGGGAGAGCTCTGAGGAATTGTTCGGATTAATTCCAACCGTCAAACTTCACGATACCATCCTCACCATCTGGATGCTTGGCGGTTCACCACTGTACATTTTACTAAAAGTTCTCTTCCTCATACAACTTCTCTGTGGAATTGTTTACCGCCGGCGATTTTTCCGGACCGATACGACTTAGGAACCTTAAAGAAAAGAGCTTATTCCTTTCTAAAAGGCCGGCAACGCATTTGCAATTCCCCTGGTGTTGCAATTATTCATGGGCGGCGGTAGTCACTTACCATACAAATAATTACAGACGGAAGGATCGAATACGCTATGAATTTTGTGTGATTTTAGTAGTTCCTTTTTCAATAGTGCGTGAAATGTATGTCAAGGCAAAAATCATTTACTATATATATATATATATATATATATATCTAACTACGTGCACCTAAGGGACGCCATGCGAGAGGACTCTAACGCCGAAAATATTGGACGGATGGTGATACTCCCTTCCACCTTTACGGGAGGTCCGCGGTACATGCACGAGCGGACACAGGACGCATTCTGTTACGTGCGCAAGTACGGTCGACCGGACCTCTTCATCACCATCACTACCAACCCTAAGTGGGTGACCAACGAGGTACCGATATTTTATATATATATATATATATATATATATATATATATATATATATATATATATATATATATATATATATATATATATAAAATATCGGTGTAATGTGTTTGAACACTAGTATTTTTTATTATACACTATAACGTATTCAAACAAAAACAAAATTTAATTTTTTTAAATAAATAGAAAAAGTGGTCTTGTCGCTCAAGAAGCGATTTTTTCTAGACAAACTTTTTTATCAAAATAACCGCTTTTTACAAAGAATGATGAAAAGGGGAGGTGACACTGAAAAAAAAACAATGAAAAAAAAACGAGATGATGACAGTTAGGGAAATATGAGGGGAAATATTAGTTTCAAGTAATAAGCTTTGAGTAGATTTTTTAAGTGAAGAGATTGAGCACGTCGAATATATAAATGCAAGGGGTTACGAGCACATCGAATATATAAATGCAAGGGGTTACGAGCACATCGAATATATAAATGCAAGGGATTACGAGCACATCGAATATATAAATGCAAGGGGTTACGAGCACATCGAATATATAAATGCAAGGGATTACGAGCACATCGAATATATATATGCAAGGGGTTACGAGCACATCGAATATATAAATGCAAGGGGTTACGAGCACATCGAATATATAAATGCAAGGGGTTACGAGCACATCGAATATATAAATGCAAGGGGTTACGAGCACATCGAATATATAAATGCAAGGGGTTACGAGCACATCGAATATATAAATGCAAGGGATTACGAGCACATCGAATATATAAATGCAAGGGGTTACACAAGCGTACAGCTGTAACTGCTGCAACTTTCGAAGTGAAAGTTTTTATCGACGTAGTGGAGAAAGTTAATACGGTATTAAACATCAAAAGCGTCAAGTTTTCTTGTAGTTTTACCACCGGGGCTGCATGATGCATGAGTATAGTATTACCTAACCTACTTATGTAAAAGATAAAATGTGTCGTAAGGCAGTTTCACTTCAAACTTGTGTAGGTACACAATTTACACGCAATTTTTTTTCCAAATATATACTTCAATTTCCACTCATACTAACTTACATCATTCACAACATTCACGGCATTTACCTCGAGCTGCGTGAAATAGTTGAGCGCGACGAGCAGCGGCGCAATGTCGGCCAGCTCGTGCCCCAGCGGGCCGGGGCTGAGCTGCGCCAGGAACGACGACTCTACTCCGCCTACGCCCACCACAAATCCGCCGCCGCAGTCCGACATGAGCTCCGCGTCCCAATATAATTTTGGCCTTTAACAAACATGCAATGGATTAAAATTAGATAAACTATAAAATAAACCTTTTTTAGTGTTTCTGAATCTAAGACATTATGAATGTAATCCATCTGGGATCTAGATTAGGCGACCAACGAGGTACAGTTAAAATAAATGGAATTACGTAAGCTTACCGCTAAGAATTAGCTTCCTTTATTTAACAATTAGTTATTCGTATTTCACGTGGATCTCAGCAACGTAATTAACATAACTTTAAGTAATACCTAGTTGTATTATTTTGTATTACAGTGGTACAGGTGAACACTTAGGCTCTGTGAGCTGGACTAGTCTTTTCAGGTCTTTGACGGTTAGTACTCTTGACTGGAGAATCACAGTTTACGAGAACGTCTAGTCGGTAATTCTTCATTTTGATATCCTTTTTTACAAAAACTAAGGGGGTTACTAGTGGTCCGGCTGACGCGCGGTATGTTCGACCGCGCCGACAACGGGCCACATGAACACCTCAACGGCTTCGCGCCGTTGCACTCACGGCCGCCGGACGGGCGACCCTATCCAAGAGAAATCCTCCCTATATAGATTAGGGAGTCGAGTAAACCCCACAACGCCGCAGAAAGGCCAACTTCGACAAAATAATTTGTGTTAAACACAATTATTCACATAACCACCTTTAACGACATTTTACCCGACTGCGACAAAAGTTGCTAAATACATCACGCCGGTACTACCAAGGCGCCCAGGACCGGCACATTGCAGTGTGCCGTGAGGAACATCCGGGTAAAGGGGTACACCCCGAGGCACGAGACCCGCATGGCATTATGCCTTGCAGAAGACAACGACGACGAAGGGGGTTACTGCTTCAGTGGCGCGTATTACACCCGAAGCCATAACTGTGTCAGCGTTTTAGCAATATGAAATAACAGCAGGATTACACCAAGGCAGGCCTCTGTCACTCTTGCCACCTGCGTAAAATAAATGCCTACAGTCTCGCGGAACCTAAGTTTGTATTCACAGTAAGGGCTAGCGCATTTTAGGCGAGCAACTTTCTAGTGAATCTTTAGTTATAGGATAAAATAGTTGTGTGTTATGTTTTAGTGTATATTATATCATTCACAATTTTTAAAACATATTCACGATAAAACCAGCAAATAATTTACTAAAATTATTAACAAATATTAATTTAATCATTTCGTGTGAATCGTTTCCCTCGCAGTATTTTCTTAAAATTATACATCAAATTTAGTGTTCTTCCACTCGTAAATTTAACTTAACTGTTATACAACCGTTATTTTAGCGACGGTAAAAAATATCAGACATTATATTAAAGTAAAACAGTTGTAAATTAAATAAATAATCAAAAGGTGTGACATCTATACATAATGTATTTTTACTCTTTATTGCCCTTAGTATAGTACCCACGAAATATCGTCCGTGACAAATGAAGTGGAAAAGATGCAAAGCCCTACACAGACACTCAGGTGCAGCGATAAGGTTTAATTTAGCTTGCAAGAGTGATTTATTGAATTAATAATAATTATGTAGGCTATTAAAACGTCGGCAAGTAGTGAACATCAAAGGAGTGCAACTTCTGTACATAGTACTATTATTTATTCTGTGACCAAAGCGAAACGAAAATCAGATCCAGTCTATGGGCCACAGCATTCCCTTTTATTTTAAGGCATAAGTATTTTAAAATATATAAATAAAGAAAAGGTTGGTTTGTAAGTACGTGGTAGAGCCACGCTATAGCTGTCTTATGGTTGTAGCATGAATGGGTCGGCTTGATCGGGGAAGGAGCGCGTTCTCACAGAATATCAGTGTAAAGTAGCACCTTAATGCTTCTGTTTCGTAGGGTGAGTGTAGAGAACCGGAGACCATTTTCTCTGGAAAGAGACCATTTTCTCTGGAAACGAGGCATTCAATTTTACTCAAAGGTGACAACGCATCTGCATTTGATTCTAAACGAGCATAAATGTAAAATGTCTATGGGCCACAGCATCCACTTACCATCAGGTGGACTGTGTGCTCATTTGTCACCCCATTCTATATAAAAAAACAAGGAGTAATATAATAAGCTGCAATAGCTACTTACATTCAAGGGGGCTGTTAGCTAAACTGCCACTTAACAATAATATTTAATATAACAGTAATGTATAAAACAAGTAATAAAAATATATAGGTAATATCATTATATTGTATATATGAATTAAAGTTAAAAACTAAAACAATTCCAATTGATTATGAAGATCCTTGTGAGAACACTAGATTATAGTCTACTACTATTATCTACTACTACTATCTTTTACCTTTTACATATATTACGTGATCAAAAAATTCTGCTGTCGTCGGTTAAGAACCAGTTTAAAAAATTTCAAAATTAATTTAAAAAAAATCATTAAAAGCTGAATTAAAAAAATCATTATATTGAAGTTTCGTTATCCGGAAGTGAGTGGAAGCAGAACTGAAAACATTTCGTTATCTGGAAGTGAGTTAAAGCTGAATTTTAAATATTTTATTAAGTGGAAGCGGGCGCGAGCTGAATTGAAAATGTTTCATAATCCGGAGCTGGGTGAAAACTGAATTGAAAATATTTCATTACATGGAAGTGGGTGAAAGCTGAATTGAAATCGTTGTTTCATTATATGGAAGTGGGTGAAAGCTGAATTCAAAATATTTTATTAAGTGGAAGCGGGCGCAAACTGAATTCAAAACGTTTCATAATCTGAAGCTGGATAAAAGTTGAATTGAAAATATTTTATTAAGTGGTAATGGGTGATAACTGAATTGAAAATACTTCATTATATGGGAAGTGGGTGAAAGTTGAATTAAAAAAAATCATTACATTCGTACATGAATATGTGAAGCTAATAAAAGTGTGTAACAAGATTACTTTTAAGATACTTACGGAAGAGGTGTTATCTCATTTTCCCTAGCAAACTGCTTCCAGGGTTCTGTGCTCAGTTTGTATCTTTCAAAATCTGTAGCTAAATGGAGCCAAACATTGGCCACAATGTTTCTAAATGTTTGTTTAGCCTCGGCAAGTGCGGCCTCAGCTGAATCGCCACCCGCATTTAATTGTTCAATGAGCTCTTTAAGAAACTTCTGTTGTCGGAGGACGAAACTCCAATGGACGTTGCTGTCTTTGGAGTAGAAGGCGTCGCGGAGCGTGTCGTATACCATTTTATGGCCATTTCGGCGTACCTGTAATTATTTTTACGGTTTCATTCAAAATAGCGGTTAAGAAGACCGTTCACAGTTTATTTTGGTAAGAGTTCAAAAAAAGTCTAAATATTTTTATTCAAAATTGGCTTCAACAAAACTTATACCAATTAATATAATGATATAATTATCTTATTTACCTGTGCTACATCATTGATTAACCTTTGAGCAAACACCAGCAGTCGTTCCTTGGTGAGTTCAGAAGAGTACAGAACTTCGTACAGATGATTCACAACTTCTATGTAATCTGACGGTTCACACTACAATAAACACAATATTTATTTACCACAATATTGAAAACAATATCATACATTTGTATAAAACTAATGTGAACAAGTTCTTTTTTTTAAAGAAGAGTGTGGGCAAACGAGCATGCAGTTCACCTGATGGTGATGGAATCTGAGCAGTCGCCTTTTTTAGGGTTCGGGTGCAGTAAAGCTGTCTTGTTCGGGTTCGAGTTCGGGACTACGCCTAGGGAGTTTGGAGTACGAAAAGACGCGTTAAAACCGGTGCCAACTCCGGAGCACACGTCTTCAGCACAATAGGAGGGACGCCAACAGGCCCACTCGACTTGTTGAGAGGAGAGGAGTGCTCTGAGCACCGATCAGTGGGTAAACAGCACATCTTGCATGGAGCATTCACACCGCGGGATGGTCGGCGGTGTGTTTCTCCGTCATCAAGAGTCGAGTTGGACTGAAAGAGAGCCCAGCAGATTGGCTTTGTCGTTTGCGGCATGGGCCAGTAAGTCGTACTCCCTGTGCTGAGATGGGAGAGATGGTTGACAGAAATTCCCTTGGAGAGCCTTGAAGAGACCAGAATGCACGTGTTCTCGAAGGAAGTCGAACTAGTTTCTCGCCAATTCTGCCTATAGGCGGAATTATACTTCTTTTTAAGAGCTTGTCGATGCGTCAACCCAGGCCGGTAGTACTCCTGCTTATAGCATGATGCAATTTTGTTCTGTCTCCGATAGGTACCACATATGATGAAATAAAAAGTTACATTCCCTGTGGCACCACATCAGCGACAGAATCAGCAACAATGCTGGGATCATCCGGCAAGAAGCAATGCAAAAAGAACGCATCCTGTCTCAATCGGCAGACCAGTATAGTGCCAAAAACGGCGCCAAACTGCAGAATGCAAAACCACTATGGGAGCGTGAGTGGCACCGTACTCCAGATCAGACAATGGTCCGAGGAGCCAAGAAGGGCATCGATGGAGACTTGATATCCGTCCGGATGAGAGTTCAACAGAAGGTCCAACAGGGAAGGTACGTGAGATGTTTACGTGGCAGAGTCACGCTGCAGCTAGATTAAGGTTGTAATATGAATGAGTTGGCCCGACCGGGGTGGGATCACGCTCTCACATAATACCAGCGTAAAATAGCAGTTTAATGCTGGTGTGTTTCGAAATGGTGAGTATAGAGAACCTGAGACTGTTTATACTGGATACAAGGCATTCCATCTCAGTTCTTAAGGGTGACAAAGCATCTACATTTTGATTCTTAATTGCGGATAAATCAAGGATGTCTATGGGCCACAGCATCTCGAGCGGAATTTCACCCTCCCCCCCCCCCTTCAGAATACGCGGGGCAGCATGAGTACCCACGCTCGGGAAGAGTAGGGTAGCTTGGTCGTGGATTCTCAATGAGTGATTCTCTGTCATCAGGGGTGCTGATACCCTCTTAGGGTAGTATTCTTTAACTCCGCTACCACGTTAGGTGTGGGGGGGAGGGAAATGGGCCTCCGGTCACCTCACCAGACGAAATGCAGAAGTAGAGCATATGTGCAACAGCAAAAGTTGCCGCGTAATAAAATACGTGGTAGAGCCATGCTGTAGCTGCTATATATTGGTTGTAGCACGAATGGGTTAGCGCGACCAGGGAAGGATCGCGCTCTCACAGAATACCAGCGTGACCAGTGCAGCCTCATGCTTCTGTGTTTGTATGGTAAGTTTAAAGCCCTTTTTACTGGAAACGAGGCATTCCATTTTAGTCCTCAGGGGTGACAACGCATCTGCATTTTGATTCTTAATTGAGAATAGATCTGGACAGTGTGCGATTAAAAATAAAATCGTTAAAGACATAATCACCAACTCAATAGGCGATTTTATAAGTAGTTTGTATCTGCATCAGAGAAAAATAATTACACAATGTGAAAACATAGATTTATATTGTTATTGTTATATAGTATAAATTTGTTTGTTGCAGCTAAGGATCCATCACCCCACTTCATCCCACGGGTGTTGTTAGAGGTGACTATGGGGTAGGTATGCCAGAAAGATCTCATTATCTAAAACAACTGGCGATATAACTATCTTGTTCACAAAGCAGCATTTTCCTGATAATAACTCAAAATAATACAAAATGTGGTTGGAAACGCGCCTGCCACCTATAGCAACTATGGCAAATATCACCCCCTATGAGGCATCTATAGGGGGAGCCTGGTTCAGTAGCGGATTTGTAATGGCTGTAGCGATAGTGCAAAGGAAGCACAGGAAGAGGTAGAATTAATATGATAAATAAATAAAATAAAATAAAAAAGCCTTTTATTTCATGCATTGCACATAACATTTTCTTGTAATAATAATAGGTTTTAAATGGACTGCCACATTGTTTTTGTTACGTTCACAAAAGTGAATAGTTATACTTTTTTTTTTGTCGTTTTTGTACATATTTATTTTCATTTCTGTTTCTCATTACATATTAATTTAAATGAAATTAAATTTATTCAAATTTAAATTAAATCAAATAAAATATTTAATGTACTTGTTAGAATTCATTCATATTTTTAATATACATATTTGGGTTTTTAATATAACTAATATGATAGTATAATTTATTTATAGCACACAGCAATATGTGATAATAATAAAAAAAATTGAAATAAGTATTACATACCCTAGTTTCTATGTGTACAAAATTGCCGAATTGTCCAACGGCGAAGTTTCCGGGGCGATCGAAGCCGATGTTATTGCTGAACATGACCGTGAGTTGCTCCGTGGTCGAGATGACTTCCTCGTGCGGCACGAAGCTGTCTCCGCGTCGTACCGGGCACTCCGCTAGCCCGTTCAAGTGAAGAGTTAACCATTTACGTGTGTTCTGGTCTACGTTAGACGTGTCTAGGATCAGATTTATCTAAACGAAATAATAACAACTGTTATTTTCTAGAAAACATTCATTTTCCATACAAGAAGTTCACAAGGACAAGCACTCAGGCAACGAATAATTATTTGTAAACCAATCAAATACCTGTTCAGTGGTTTATATTAATTAAACCCGCGGCCTGTAGTGCAATTGATAAATAAGAATTAAAAATACAATATTTACGAATATACCTTGTTCGATCCGAAATAGGGACATAGATACCAGAATGACGTTACCAAAAAAATTTCATAAGCCGTGGCGGATCGCTAATATTGAATATAAAATGTTATTACTACTTAAAATAATTTTCACTACAATTTGCTTTAAATTCAGCAATTTTTTAATATCTAATAACACCCTCATCGGCGATGGCATATAATGTGACTGCAATTATGTATCATTTGCGTTTTTTAAATTATTGCTCTTAATGAACAAAAGATAAACTGAAAAGTAAACTTTGGGGTCAACATATATCCAAACCGTGACCTATACATATTGTCACCCAACAATCATGTATTTTTCCCTAGTTAATTATTTTATTTTTGCTGGATATTTTATTATTTATTTACTGAAAAGGATTACATGGCCAGAATCATATCACGACACTTAAAAGCACTGTAATGGATCGGATAAAATATTTTTACATATAAAATAAATACTGTCTGTTTACCGTACTGTTTTTACTTTTGGATTGCGATAATTGGTGGTATATATAGCCCCTATAGCGATATACAGCCCCACCCATCCGACCGACATCAAACCGACACATCTTGTGATTCCCAATCTACCTGACCCAAGTAAAGTCGAGAACCGTTTTGCAAGGAGATATTGAGAAATATTCTTATTTATTTTGTACAAACAAAAATATGTTAATTATATTAAATCAAAGTCAAATAATCTAATATTAGAAGTATACATACATAAACAAAGTTAGTTTTGAGACTGTGGACTCTAGTGTATAGCGGCAGTTCCTTAAGATCAAAGTATGGGCAGGGTTTTCCGTCAGTGCTCCATGTGGAGATTTTATGACATTTCAGATTTTCACATGATGGCACTGGGACTGAAGCCAACATTCCTGCAGGTGGGGGACGCTGAAATAAAGAAAAGAAAATATTTAAATACAAGGTTCTCAATATGCATCAATGCGTAACTTGTCATCATTAAAGTGCCATCATATATTTATAGAAAGCATATGGAAATAAAGTATTTAATATATTAAAATATAAGGGCCGTAATGATTTCTTATATTTACGCGAACACTACACATTAAATGAAACTAATTTTTAATGATTTTATCGCATTTAATTTAAGTCCTCTCCGTCACCATGGGTGCTGTAAAGCACCCGTAACGTCGGGAATTAAAAAGTTCAATTAAACGCTATAAAATCCGCAAAAATTAGTTTCATTTAATAAGACCCGTATTCAAAACGACTGTCAATTTAAGATGATGAAGTAAATAAAATTGAATCTATACTGGATAAGTTATCGCGCGCAGAAATGAATTATCCATTGTGAACACGAAGCATATGCAGAACGTTATTGCCCCATCGCGACACAAATATAATTTAGTCATCACCATCACCATCATTCACAAGCATCATAAACAGCCCTTCACAAGTCCACTGCTGAACATAGCCCTCTCCCAAGGAATACCACAAAGCACTTTCCTGAGTCACCTGTATACATCGACTTCCTCCATGTCTTACCAGATCGTTACTCCTTCCAGTGGGGGGTCGTCCTACACTTCGCCTACTGGTAGGCTGCCACTCGAGAACCTTTTTCCCCCATCGGTTGTCGGTTCTTCAAGCTATATGGCCTGCCCATTGCCACTTCAACTTACTAATCCGTTGGGCTATGTCGGTCACTCTGGTTCTACTACGGATATTCACATCCACATAAGTCATCAGTGGCAACACGCAATGGTTGCACTGTCTCATTTTCAGGTTCTGAGGAATAGCTGACGAGATGTGTCGCAATCTCCCGAACGCTGCCCAGCCGAGTTGAATCCGTCGATTGACCTCTCGGCCGAAGTTGCACTTACCTAGTCGGACTATTTGTCCCAGGTAAACTTACTCGTCAACAACTTCGAGCTTAGTGCTCCCAACTATCGGCATAGGAGTGACATGGATGTTATACATGATCATCGTTTTGTCCATGTTCGTCTTAAGACCTATCCGTCGGGAGACACTACTGAGGTCATTGAGCATAGTGCTTAGGTCCTCTAGCGATTCTGCCACAAGCACTATATCGTCGGCAAATCGAAGATGAGTGATGTAATCATCATTGATGTTAACACCATATCTTATACATTCATATAATTCATTCATACAATTTTTTGTGCATAAGTTTTTCGTGCGTTGAAGAGTTATGCAAGAGCTATGTAGCAACGTCCGAGCGAACAAGTAGATTTACGATATGTATACCCTCCTGATAAGTGTGATGGCGGTGTCAGATCAACCACTGCCTTATACCGTTCCGTAGGTGCCATAAAATGCGACAGAGGAAAACTGAACAGGAGATGGGCAGTAGTAGAATATTTCAGACAGTAACTTAAAATAATAAATACTGCGGTTGAAAACTAATTATGACAGAAACCGCTCTACGGAGCAATCTACGGGGGAGGCCTGCGTTTAGCAGTGGACTTTTATAGACAGTATTGGATAAATGGATAATACCTCATTGAATTCCATAGCTTCTTCAAGTTGCTTGCCTTTTTTGACTAGTCCAGTTTCGCCCAGTTCTTCCCGCTGTGCTGCTAGCCTTTTCTTTTCTTCTTCAGCCATTCTAAAAAAAAAGAGATTAAATACATTTACAAATGAAACCACTATATTAAAATTTTAAGGTACTTCAAAAATCATATTTTATTCGCTTGATGTCTAATTAGATGCTCTTATGTACATTTAAATAAATAATATGTCTCCCCTTTGAAATTGCCGTCCTGCGTACTTGCCACTTCAAATCAAAATAATTTTTGTTTGGCTAAGAATTCTAATATAAAATTAATTGTATTTTAAAAACATGCAATTCCTTAATGATTTCTTATATTTACGCGAACACTACACATTGAAATCATGGTCCCGCCCGTGACCATGAGTGCTGTAAAGCGTTCGAAACGTCGGGTATTTAAAAAGTTAAATATACGCGATAAATTCCGTAAAAACTAGTATTATTTCAATATGCAATTCCTTTTTTCAAACGTGGACATTTTTTTTTTTATTGATTAGCGTTATGTTTTCATCGCATATGAATCTTTTTCGTCATCATAGATACGTTAAAATTCGAGTAATTACGGAATATGAGTATATCTATAATCTTGACAGCAACGCGGTACAAGTGGCACGTAACATCAACGACATTTACGGAGCGAATACTACAAACGAACGCAACAACCTGTTATTGGTTTGCCCGCTTCCGTTCTGGAAATTCGGAATAAACCCCGTGGTCGTCCGAAACTGAGGAATTAAAAGCGATTGTGGAAGCTGATGATACTCAATCTACAACTGAATTAGCAGCAGCTTTTGACGTTAGCATCAAAACAATATTGGTCCATTTGCGCCAAATTGGTATCAATAAGCTGCCACTGCTTTGATAAAGATGCATCGTTTGCGTGGGTGATTTTGATTATTAGAAATAAAAAATATATAAATAATAAATAGGTAAAAACCTAATGGATGTATGTAGTATTTTTATGTCATGATGGCGGGTTGGTCTTACTAATAGTATAAGTGCAAATCCACATTATTTTAGTAGTCAACTCGAAAGTCAAAAATTATTATTGTGTCCTGTCAAAATTAATCGATAAAAAGTTGTACGCAGTGATATAAAAAACAATTAATATGTCCTTTGCTAAGCGGCAGAGTGAGGCTTGCTCTCTGGTTTTTAAGTTTTAAGGTTTCTCTGTAGAGATAAAAATTCGCAAAAAATTTTTCAAATCTATAAAGCTTGATCATAATGCAGAAATACATATTAATAAAATTTCATCCAATGCTAATCAAAATATAGAGCTTCTTTAATATCCTGAAAGACTAATTTATAATTTAAGAACTGACTGATGATACACATCTTTCGTTTAAAAGCATAAAATACGAGTATGAGGCTTTTCAAAGTGGTTCATTGGAGATAGCAATGGTAATACCTACTTTATCTACATATAGGGGAATTATGACCAGTAACTAGTAGGTTAACCGTAGCAGAATATAAACAGTTAAAGGACTTAAAATATTATTAAAAATAAATTATAGTACAGATTCGAAAAAGGGCTGTTGTATTTTGGTTTATGATTTTAATAAAGCCGTAAAATGAAACCTCTAATATATAGTTTTTGTTATAGTTTAGATTCAGCTAGAAATATCGATCAATTGATTTAAAGTTTGTTATTTTTTGGATTATCTTTGTAACAATAAAACTGGCCTCATTGCTTGAATTTGGTTGTGGGTGTCGATCACTGCAGTGCCTACTTAACAGCGGATGGACTTTAGCTTTTATCATTGTTTTTTCTATAAATATCTTTGTGAAAGAAAAGTAAAAACTTACATAATACATACATAAACATACACGCCTGTCACCCAGAGGGGTAGGCAGAGACTAGAGACTTCCATTTAGCACGATCCTGACATACCTTTCTCGCCTCTTCCACATTCATATACCTACGCATACATGCTCGTCGGTTAAGGGTACTCTTAATTTGGCCCATTTTTAGTATATCGCCAATTTCGTCGACAAACTTCCGCCTAGGACGTCCCTTTCCGACTCTTCCATTCACTTCTGCAATATATATTTGCTTTGTCAGTCTTTCCGCATTCATTCTTTCTACATGACCAAACCACCGAAGCATTCCTTTCTTAATCCTGGTCACCGCATCATCTTGCAAACCACACTCTTCTTTTATCACACAGTTTCTCACCCTGTCACTCAGATTCAGCCGTAACATACTTCTTAGCGACCGCATTTCTACTGCATTTATTCTACTCTCGTGCTTCTTCTGCCACACCCAACTTTCACTACCATATGTTAAAGTAGGGACTAATACAGCATTGTGAATTGCCATACGTGCCTTTTTGACACATTCTGACTTTTCACAATAGAGTGTAGAGCCCCATTTACTTTATTTCCTGCATTAAAGTATACAAGTAAAAACTTATTCAATAATATTCTACTATTGCGTATGATTGGCTGTTCGTATCGTTCGAACGCGCTGATTGGCTCTCCATTCGCTGCTATCACTTCCACGTTTCGTTCAGCGCTAGAGTTACGTGCCTCAACTTATACATGTCTAATGAGAACATAATATTATTATAGGGAGAATTTTTACTGTAAGCGATTTAGATAAAAGTCGACACGATTTTGCGAGTGAAATTCTTATTTATAAAAAGTCACTAAAAGGAAAAAGAAAATAATTTTAATATATGTTACAGCCTCAGACTGAAAAATAAAGATAGACGGAGCGCTGCGTACATTTCAAGAGAGGCCGAAATTAAGCCAAAACTATGTATCTAAAATAATTTGCAACAAACGACATTGTTTTAATTACATATATGTGCGTCTGGCAGTAGACTATTAAGGCCTGTTGTAGAAAGAAACAAGAAATATGTGTAGCGTCATTTGAAATATACTCGAAAGCTCCGTCTATCTTTGTTTGTCTCAGGATTGAGAGTTTGCACGTGCCCATGATTTAGCACTTATATGCAGGCGCAGTGTATTCAGTGCCTTTGTATATGTGATTAAATGTGTGTGCGTACTAACTTAGCTTGTAACTCGATGCTTGGCGAGCCTATAATGGTGACAGAGTCTTCAGTTAGGTACTTTTTTAAGAGCCCCACCCAGTACTCTGAAGATTCTTCCAATAATTCATGCAAAACTTGTTGAGGGTTCATCCGTGAAACAAACTGTTGATCAGAACATGATAATTATTAATAAAAGTATTGTCTACCCCAATCGGTTTCCTAGTGACACTTTTGATAGGCAAAAATGAGCAACCGTGCTTTAGATTTAGACATTTATTTCACCATTATTATAATACTGTACATATTTTCGATTAATTAGCAGTAATCAATTTTCCTGCCTTCTACTATGTGATAGGAATATAATAAAATAAATATTAAAATACCAGGGAAATCATCATCATCATCATTACAGCCCTTCACAAGTCCACTGCTGAACATAGGCCTCCCCCAAGTAATGCCACAAAGCACGGTCCTGAGCCACCTGCATCCATCGACTTCTGGTGCATATCTTACCAGGTCGTCACTCCATCTAGTGGGGGGTCGCCCTACACTACGCCTACCGGTACGAGGTTGCAACTCGAGAACCTTTCTTCCCCATCGGTTATCGGTTCTTCGAACTATATGGCCGGCCCATTGCCACTTCAGCTTACTAATCCGTTGGGCTATGTCGGTCACTCTGGTTTTAGTGCGGATATCCTCATTTCTGAGTCTATCACGCAGAGAAACTCCGAGCATAGCCCTCTCCATAGCTCGCTGAGCGACCTTGAGCGTCCTCATACGGCCAGCAGTGAAGGACCACGTCTCAGATCCGTAAGTCATCACTGGCAACACGCACTGGTTGTACAATCTAGTTCTTAGAGATTGAGGTATACCTGACGAGAAGATATGTCGTAATTTCCCGAACGCTGCCCAGCCGAGTTGAATCCGTCGATTGACCTCTCGGTTGAAGTTGGACTTACCTATTCGGACTATTTGTCCCAGGTAAACGTACTCGTCAACAACTTCGAGCATAGTGCTCCCAACAACTACCGGCATAGGTGTGACATGGACATTAAACATGATCTTTGTTTTGTCAATGTTCATCTTAAGACCTATCCGTTGGGAGGCACTATTGAGGTCATTGAGCATAGTGCTTAAGTCCTCCAGCGATTCTGCCATAAGAACTATATCGTTGGCAAATCGAAGGTGGGTGATGTACTCGCCATTGATGTTAATACCGTATCCTTTCCAGTCCAGTAGCTTGAAAACGTCTTCCAATGCAGCGGTGAAGAGTTTCGGGGATATAACGTCACCCTGTCTTACACCTCCCTGCAGTTGGATAGGTTTCGAGCTCTGGTTCTGTACTCGGATAGCCATCGTAGCCCTACTGTACAAACACTTCAGCACTTCAATATACCGACAGTCAACTTGGCACCGCTGAAGCGAATGTAGCACCGCCCAAATTTCGACGGAATCAAAGGCTTTTTCATAGTCCACATACGCCAGGCAAAGTGGCAGATTGTACTCTTCAGTCTTCTGTACAATCTGCCGCAGGATATGTATGTGGTCTATGGTACTGAAGCCTTTTCGGAAACCGGCTTGTTCGGGAGGCTGGAAGTCGTCGAGTCTGCGTGCGAGAAGATTCGTAATGACTCTCGAAAACAGCACGTAGACGCGGCTCAGAAGGGAAATCGGTCTGTAGTTCTTCAAGAGAGCATTGTCGCCTTTCTTAAAGAACAAGACGACCGCACTTCTGCTCCACGCCTCTGGAGTAGCCATGGAGGACGGAATTGAAGAGCTTCTGAAGGACTTCAAGTACCGGTGTTCCACCCGCTTTCAGAAGCTCCGCTGTAATTCCATCCTCGCCTGGGGCCCTGCCGTTTTTAAGGTGCTGGAGAGCCATTCTAATCTCGCTTAGACTGACGTCCGGGATATCATCGGAATAGTGTCGGATAAGACTTGCTCTTGGATCGTTACTCACACTTGCGTGTGGCTCCAACGATGATGTGTACAGCTGCCCATAGAACCTCTCAATCTCACTCAAAATCTCAGGTGTCCCGGAAACGATGCTGCCACCCTCAGTCTTCAGCTTTGACAGTTGGCTCTTACTGGTAGACAGATCTCTGGCAAAGACTTTGGAGCCCTGGTTCCGCTCAATCGCTTCTTTAATACGACAGTATTAAAGTTGCGTAAGTCTCGCCGCATGCATTTGGAGATCTGTCTGTTCGTTGCCTGTATGCTGTCAAATCCGTTGACGATTGCAGCCTCATCTCCCGTCTAACAGCCATGAGATTAAGAGTGTGATCGGAGAGTTTTTGTGTTCTTCTGCGGCGGGTCTTGCAGAACTTAGCTCCGACCGCATGGACAGTTTCCAAGAGCTTGTCATTCATATCGTCCACTGGATTGCAATCTTGTAGGCACTAAAAGCGGTTGTGTAACTCGAGCTGAAAGTTTTCGGGATTCTGGATTAGAGCACGAGGGGGACGGAGCGTTGACTTCATTAGACGAGACCTTTCCAACTTAACGTTTAGATTCAGTGTGCCTCTAACCATTCGGTGATCGCTGCCAGTTTTCACCCTTGCGATCACTGAGACATCACTGAACAGTTGGCGTCTGGTCGTCATAATGAAGTCAATCTAATTTTTTGTCGAACCGTCGGGGCTCGACCAGGTCCACTTCCTGTGGAGCTGCTTCTGGAAGAAAGAGTTCATCATAAAGAGTCCCTCTTTCTCCATAAAGTCGGCCAGCTGCTGGCCCCTTCGGTTCCGTTGCCCTACTCCAAATTTCCCTACCTTCAGTTCACCGCTTTCTCTTGTGCCTAGTTTTGCGTTGAAGTCTCCCATCAACACCGTGTAGTGGGTTTTGGAGGAATGCATGGCTCTGGAAATATCCTCATACATTTCCTCCACCTCCTCATCGGGATGTGCCGAGGTTGGTGCGTAAACCTGTATGACCTTCAGCGAATACCGTTTGGTGATTCGCGTACCTCTATCAGGTACGCGACCCTCGTCGACACACTCCCAATCTTTACAACGTTGTTGACGGGAGACTTGTGGACGATAAATCCGACACCTCCTTGGGAATGATGGTCGCCCTCCCGGTGATAGAACAAGTTGCCGGATTAGAAAATCACCGTGTCCTCCCCCTCTCTTCGGACCTCGGATAATCCTATAATATTCCAATGCAACCTGTCTATCTCTTCTTCCAGCTCCAGTATCTTCTCAGTCCTCAGGGTGCGTGCGTTAAATGTTGCCAGGTCGAGTCGTCGTAGGTGGCAACCGAACCTCCACCGGAGATTCTTAGCACCCCCTGCCCCGCCGTTACCATGGCCGCCACCGTAGCCAGGAATAGCGGGGCCGCCGGGGACTGGGGGCCGTCTATTTGTGTAATTGTTCATGGGGGTATATTGCCATAGTTGCCACGCTTGGCGAGCGGGTTGGCAACCGCAGTTTTTTATTATATCACAGTTGTTATCAGGAAGATGCTGCTGCCCATCTCCTGCCTGTCTCCCTCTGTCGCCTCTTACGACACCCACGGGAAGATATGGGGTAGTGGATATTCTTAACCGCCACTACACGGCACGCCACCAGGGAAATGAGCAAGATAAATTACTAGCGTGAGACCAAAGGTGATCAAAATTTTAATTCACGTTTGTAACTTCTGAGATTCGTATACTATTCGTATATTCTTCGGATATAGGAAGTAGCGTCAAAGGTACGAGACGCCTGGTACCGCGATCGACAATTCGCCTGCCTAGCGAAGCTAACTATAAATCAAATACGCCCCTAATGGGAGCAGTCCCATGTTCAGCAGTGGATTTTTACAGGGTGAATTTTAATTTAATGTTAATTTACTCCTTTAATTAATATGACAATGCCTAATTAAAATGGTAATATAAATTTCTCATCATTTAAGAGTACTTACATCTTTTTCATTCTGAGAATACAAAGAGTCTCCAATACACCGAAACGCAACTGCGTGGTGGGGATCGGACTCAAGACTAGCGATGCTTTCCCGAAGCTGCTTCTTCAGTAACCTTTGCATTCTTTGCATATCAATAGCTTCTTCACCCGAACGTACGCTGGCTAAACATTTCCGAGCTTCGTTACGCGCCACCTCGAGTTTATTTATTGGCACATTATCTAATTCGATCTTGATTAATGGCGCAAGGTTTTCCGTTAAATTGTACGAGACCTATGGATACATTTATAATTTTTAATATGTTGAAACTTATTAACAGGTACATGAAAAATCAAGGATATAAATATATTTTTATATATAATAATAATAATGATAGTACAATTAATATAGTTACAGGTAATATATTAAGTGTGTTGAAGCTTTTTCAGCTAATACACTTACATCACCAGCAAGAGCGTCTTCTCTTTCGACGAGGCAACGCTGCAACGGTGCCGCAGCAGTATCGCATAAATATCGTAATAAAATTGCACACGCAGTAAGATCTTTCATTGCGGTCTCTTCCGTAAGGAGTGCACCACGCCATCCAAATAATACCTACAACAATATAATATTGTTTTTGCAGAAATATTTGTACACAAAAACATATTATATATAACACATAAACATATTATATACTTTAAACCCAATAGCCCTATTCATTATTAATAGTATTATTATGAAAAAACATAATATACAATTCTACACATGGGAAGGTAAAAAGTTCGTAGAAGCTGTCTTAGTTTTACGGGGACTCCACCTCTGGAAAATACTACGCTATAATAACTCAACGATATTGGAAAAAAAATGCGAGGAAAATATAGCATAGGAGTGCTACTTTTGAATGAAAACGCGTCTGCGCCCAAAACGCAGGTTTTTTTTTAAAATTAGGGTGACAAACGTATATATATACTAGCTGGCCAGGCAGACGTTGTTCTACCCTTTCCGACGACTTAAATTCCTTAAATTCGCAATAACAAATTAAGGGTTACTTATCGGGTTAAAAACCACCCTATCTCTCAAGTTGGAAAAACTGCATACAGTGTGCAAAATTTCATTGAAATGACTTGAATCGTTTAGGAGTTCATCGCGGACAAACAACGTGACACGTTATTTTTATATATAAAGACCAGGCAGACGTTGTTCTGCCCTTTTCGACGACCCTTTGTTATGTCCTATTAAAAATCCTTAAATTCGCAAAAAAAAAATTATGGGTCACTCACGGGCAAAAAAAAAACTATCCTATCTCTCAAGTTGGACCAAACTGCACACGGTGTGCAAATTCGATTAAATTTGTTTAAGTAGTTTAAGAGTCCATCGCAGACAAACAACGTGACACATAATATATATATATATATATATATATATATATATATATATATATATATATATATATATATATATATATAGAAAGAAGGAGATAAAGTAAAATTATGTTGAGTATAATTTTATAGTTCTTGAATTCTACAATTTATTTAGCCGCCCACGTGCTCGTATATTGTCGATTATTAAACCGTGGGTCGTGGCACCTTGGGAGCGTCGCCATTTAAATTGATCTGTGCATTTGCTTTTAAATTTTAAAACCACTACGATGAAGGTTTTAAGATTATTCATAATCAGTCGCAATATAAAATGTTTAAGAAATAATTCTATAATTGTGTATTCTGTAAAATTATACAGGTATAATATGCATGAGTAAGGTGTAATGCCCCGTTAGCTTGTTAACATGTTGAAAAGTTGTGAAGTTTATTGTTTTTGAGTTTAAATTTTTATTAGATTATTATACCATATTTTAATTTAAATTGAGATTACTTTATAACAAATTATATCTTTGTGGCGACGCTGTCGTCGCGCCGCAAGCGAAACACACCGAAGCCTAAATCACGCTATCAAAATTCCGAATCATAAACAGTATATATAGAACATCTCCGAACTATTACATGTAGTGCTGGCCTATCCCCGGGCAGAACACCTTGCCCGGCGGGAGATCTCCCCTTTTCCTACTACGGCCACAGTGGTGACGACCCAACATGATCTGAACATGCAACCCCACCCCACCCATTCGCTCCCGAGCAGATATCTTCCGCAGTCTTCATATCCTGCAAGCCATCTAGCTTCACAAGGTTCATCGCAGCACTGGAATAATAATGCTTCCTGTTCCTTCAAGCTACTCTCTACGCTACAGTGTTCGGCACGGCTCTGAGCCTTACTTCTCGCCTCTGCTTTCACGGCACTCCCGCAGATTACTTGCCTTCTTCTCGACTCACCGCAGACAAAAGGCAATCCACTGGCACTTGCACATTCGTCGGCAACGAGGCTGCACTATCGACCTCCGGTCTGAGCAGGGGGGTGATGTGGCGTCGCTGTCGTCGCGACGCATGCGAAACACACCGAAGCCTAAATCACGCTATCAAAATTCCGAATCATAAACAGTATATATAGAACATCTCCGAACTATCACACGGAGTGTTAGCCGCTCCCCGGGCAGAACACCTTGCCCGGGAGATCTCCCCTTTTCCTACTACGGCCACATCGTTAACTGCAGATGTCATTAAAGTTTCTAGTCTGATTTTGTAAGTATTTAATTTAGAAAGTACCAAAAGTTTGTTCTAAATATTTAGTTGATCACTTAAATAAAAGAATTTATGTTACATTTATTATAGTTAGAATAATAAGATACTTAGTTAATAAGAGTTAATTCGTTTTCATTCTTTTAAAAGGCTTGGTTCCTACATAGACAGACTGAAAGAGATTTTGTAGGTACACGATAAACGACTGGCAAATAGTTTACCAAGAATAACGATAGATTAAATTAGCAAAACTAACTAGATTAAATAAACAAAAAAACTTTAAAAAATACACTAAGAACAGGGAAGAACAGGCAATCCCGGTTCCGACGTCTTTTTGAACCAGGTATAAAAAATGAAGAACCGAATTTGATTCTGCAAGACCTATGCCTCAGCCATAACACACTGCGGTCCGGCTCTTTCACGTTAAAATGCACTATGTGCTCAAGATAAACAAAAGTTCAGTTTACTGACAATTTCATGTACTCTCTACAGTCACTTTAAAGACGTTGTCATTACATGTCCGGAAAATTATATAAATTAGAATTTATAATTAATAGTATCAGGCATTATTTTGCGGAAATTCATTATAAAATTGAAATTTGCGTCAACGCTCACTTGGCGGTTAACCCTCACAATTTATTTCTCCATAAGATGCCTCTTTAAGGGAGAAACGCGTCACTTTATCAACGGTGGTGTGTATTTCCTAGCGTAGTTGTGGTAATGATAGTGCACGCAAATGCGAGAGGACGGGAGTTGCTCTCGAAAAAAGGCAAGTCACGTCATTTTATTTTCATGCAGATCTTTGCTAATTAATCTTAAAATTTCAAAGTTCACCGGATTTGCAGTCTGTAATAAATGGATATACCTGTCCACAGTCTTCAGTATCAGCAGGCCACTGTTCCGTATATTCCCCATACAATGGTGCTGGAGGTATCGTCTGCCATGGTTTCACCCATTCCTCTAGTGGTTCTTTTTCTTTCTGTAAGGAGGAATATTATCAATATCATTCAGTATAATATCACACAATGTATGCGTAAGAGGAGAGTGATGTAAACGCGGAAGATCTTGCTCATCATCAACACTACAGCCCTTCACAAGTCCACTGCTGAACATAGATCTCCTCAAGGAATGCCAAAGGTTTTCAGCCTCCAGCATCTGTTACCAGGTCGTCACTCCATCAAGATCTTGCTTACCATCTCTTATTAGTACCATATGTACAATACAAGGTATGCAGACCAACGAAAGGTGTCTGTTTGATGATTCGCATATTACAAATGAAATACAGTTTATTTTATAAGAAAATTATGATGGAGATGTAACTTTCGTTGATATTGTTATAAAAGAAATGTTATTTTTATTTAATGTATAATATATATAAAAAAAATTATTTTTATTTAATGTATCATTATGTAGATTGATTTTTACTTAACTTAATAAACAATTTATTTTATTTAATTTAATTCAAAATCGAAGCTATTTGATATTTCGAAAAAAAAATATACGACGGCTTTCCATGACACCAATAATATTGTACTTTTATGTTTGTACGTACGCCTATGGTACATACTCTCTCTACATTGTTTGTCCTGCGTAGTTGATAACTTCCTCTAGTTTTAATGTGGTAGGTGCAGCTACAGGTACATTTTGATTGTAGCATGAATGGGTCGGCTCAACCGGGGTAGGACCACGTTCTCACAGAATACCAGCGAAAAATATGTAGCAGCAAAATGTTGCTGTGTTTGGTATAGTGAGTGTAGAGACCCGTATATGGACCCTGTGGTCCTTTTTCTATAAAAAAAAGTTCTCAAAAGTTTCAGAACCAAAATCGGCCAGAATAAATCATCATTATCATATTGTACAAGCAATTTTTTTATTTTAACACAATGCAATTTCTAAAAATAATACATCACCTTGGCAATGATGTCATCCTCAACGATGGATAATGCTTTAAAAACATCTTCAGCTTCAATTTGACCCGTGAGAATTATTGTTAGATTCTCAGCTCTGTAGAATTTTTTATGGAAGTTTCTAACCTGAATAAAAATTGTTACCGTTTTTAATATTATATTTACATGTTTAGTAATATATAGTTTAATTATACAGGGTTATTTTTGAGAGTAGACAAATTTTAAACTTAACTTCAATTATATAAATAATGATATACCGTTATTGTACTTTCTGAAAATACAAGTAAATAAGGCTTCTGCTTTTATTTCAAATTATCCCAAATTGTATGTGATTTTCGGGCAACAACGTTTTTCCTACCGGTCGACCCTTACGAATGTGTGTGCGTGCGCAATAAAATCATTTAAAATAATGCATTAGGTACCAGACATTTTGAATTTAAAATATAAAAAGGACAGAATGTTTAGAGTTTTTGTTTAATAATTTTTCTTCACCATTTGCCTACATTACTTATTATGAACCCTCTTTGCAAATTTAAACGGTTATTGCAAAATAACCCCGTATACTAGACGTAAAGTTCTGATGATATATAGAAATAGATTCAGTTGGATGTTATACCCAAGTTTTAGTATATTTGTAAACATGTGGATTACTTAACTAAAAACTCCAGTCCAGTAGTAATACAATAGAAAGTTATTAAAACAAGATATTTTATGATAGACAGATAACTTACCGAAAAATCATGTATCTAACGAAAGATTTTTTGAAATATTAAGCTTCCTTGAACTATAAGATTACTTCAAAAATCATCGGCATGAAAAAATCGTTAAAATTGTTTTAATTGGAATATATATTATACATTATTATTGTTTTTTTTTAACACTCACATATTATGGATATCTATAGGTAATTTCTTTACACTTAAGAACATAATAGTACAATAATAATTATAATAATTTAAAAAATATAAAAAATATTAATTAAAAAAAATCTGTACACTCAAGAACAAAATACTTCTTGTACTATTATTTATTCTGTGATAATACACATAATACTTACTTTTTGAAGCTGATATTTTTAAATTCTACTAATCAATATATATAATCTTAATGATGAACATTTATGCTACTTACTTTTGTGTTGGAGGTGGAGGTTCTAAGGTTTTTCATAATACCTCCTGTTTCTGAGGAGTAGCCACTGTTTGGATACATAGCACGTAACAAACGCAGCTCGCATCTGAGAATAGGCAAGGTATACTAATGACTTTCTAATAACATCAATTTGCTGATTAGCTAATCTTTTGTAATGTTAGTACATCTAATATACAAATATGTGCTGCTGTGCCTTTGATAACCTATTGCTTGCACTAGTGCGAAGATTGTAGGCATACTCGTAGTACAATTAACTTATAGTAGGGGGCGCGCGTATTGTACCAACAAATTTATTTGAAAGTTGTATATCACTCAATTTCAATGAATGTATTATCATTCCAAATTAAACAATATAACTGTTCCAAATTTAAAATGATATTTCCAAAAATATTTCTTCTGCGGCTGCAGTAAGCCGGGTAATAGCTAGTATAAGGTAATATGGTCACCTTAAGCTCTAAAACCGCCTTATAAAACCAAAACTAGGACGAGGATAGAGTCAAAAACACAAAGTCGTATACTATAACTAATACCTTAAGAGAAAAATAGCAAAAAAGCTTTGGCAATAATTAGGAACACTTCGAAAAATCTACTTAAAAAATATAACTACACTACACCATACTAAAATCGACATAAATAATTACTATAATGTTAACTGTCAAAATAGCGTCGATAAAACATAGCCCTCTTGACCCTTTAATGTTTGATTGACTGATGAAGAGCTATCGAATCACAGAAATCCATAGCTGTAAAAACAAGGCTGTAGTTTTTGAGTTACAAGAAAGTGACCATATTAAACGGATAGCCATAATATAATATTTTAAAAGCACAGGGGATGCAAATAAGTTCGCGAAATGGAGGCCACGAACTATGAAGTTATACTCTAAATTATTTTTCTTTGATAGGATATAATCACTTCTAAATATATAGATATCGCGCTCTCAACCTCATCTACACTCGCAAATTTTGGTTTTCATATCTCTTTTTCATTTCTGTAAATAAATAATTGTCCAGTAGAGGAAATCATTAAAAACTTAAATTTAGCATAATAAAAATAAATATGAATGTAGATTTGAAAACTATAGTATGTCAGCAATATAGCCAGTGATACTCTTTTTGTAATGTAATTATACACCTTGATTTATCACTTGCTCGGCGGTGAAGGGAAACATCGTGAGGAAACATGCATGTCTGAGGAATAAGAAAAACTATTTCGAAGACATGTGAAGTTCGCCAACACGCATTGGGGCAGCGCGGCAGACACTTCCTTGCCCTAAAACCCTCTCAGAAATGAGGGGAGGCCTGTGCCCAGCAGTGGTACGTATATAGGCTGTAACTTTACTTTACCTTGCAGACTATACTCCGGCAATGTTGATACAATCGCCAGGCAATTCAGTTCATACACGAGAAGCTATATGAGGCTATAGAACTGAACGTAGTAAGAAAAAATTGCAGGCACTTATAATTAGGTAAATACCAGAATGTGCAGATTGTATAACCAGTGCGTTTTGCCAGAGCTTAAGTTCGCTCAGCGAGGGTTGTTGGCACTAAACAGAAAACTACCCCGGAAAACCGAGAATTGGTGGACCGGCGTAAATCTTACAAATATTTGAGAAAAGGAAAGATAATACAGCCTTCCTGTATTAAAGTAGAGTAGAAGATCACTGGGTACTGGAGATTTGCTACGAAACAAATACGAGTAAATTGTGATTGAATGAAGTGTCCCAATAATGAGAGATCAGCAGCTATTAACAGCTCTTGTAAAAAACATGCAATTGGAGAGACAATGGTCTACATTACAGATTTCTAGCATAGTTATTACTCTGCCAAGCCACGAATACATTCATAAGCATGTCTATGACAGCCACCCTCAGAATCTTTTCGTTGCAGCTGAAGGGACTTGCACTCAGAACATGGAAGGCCAGTTGTGAAAGTTGAATAAAAAATTTATACATCCCCATACATATAAACAATTGAAGTGTCTATGTGTAATATCGTTAGGCTTATTTGCATTTAGATTTCGCCGCCGCTCGATATCCACTTGAGCTATTACGATCATTAAAATCAGACCGAAGACAGGACGAGAACCAAGGCATTTAGATTTCGCCGCCACTCCAACCATTTTTATAGCTACTTATGCAGCCCCACCCCCCTCTCGCTATCGAGTCCGCAGGCCGAGAAACTCTCACTCGGACCCGCCTAATAAACTGTCAAACGACCTGAACTGCCTCCTGGCGGCTCAGACCAACTCTAATTAAATTAAATTATTCATAATTAATTTGTCTTCGTTGGCACTCCCTTAGCGGCTCGTAGTCGCCTGTGCCCTCTTTTCCCAAAAGAGGGTCGCTCCCGATACGGCATAAGAAAGATTAAACAGCCAGTTGTCAGTCCGCAAAGGCGGTTTTTAGAGGGTAACACTTAGGTTCCCCCGGTAGGCAGTGAGTCCCTCATAACCACGATAGACCGGCTATCGTGGTATGCGTAATACATTTTCAGCCTCCCTACATATAAGGTAGCCCTTTAATTGCTTCGGGCGCAAAAAAAAAGCTTATTTGCATAGAATACTATAATATGCTGCAAATGAAAAAGTAAAGCTATAGTAGTAATGCATATAAGATGTTTTCTTCATAAAATGTTTACTTTTTACAATTTACAATAACATTACAAAGTTATAATACTGCTAGTTTTATGGAATTTTCTATGGAGTTGTAATGAAATTTTTACTAATCGAAGTGTATTATATAAGTTGGTCGACTATTACTCAATAACTGGTTAATTCTACTTAGCTGTGATAGTTTTCCTTTTAACTGATTTATATATGCTACTATCATATATACTTTTTACATTTCCAAACACAGCAGTTTAAATGGTAGAGAGGGGGGGGGGGCACATGATTCTAATGAAAAATACCACTTTAAAGCTAAATATTTCGTAACTGACCCCTGAATCGAAAAAATGTTCTTAACAGACCTTGTCTTATGGAATAGATGGGTAAAAAAAATCTTCCTACATTTACCTGTATAGGAGACTAAATAAAAATGTTTTTTAAGACTTTATTTCAGTTTTGTGCGTGGTTAATATCCATAACTATATCAAATTACAGATTTCTAGTAACTAGGGTCTCTAAGTAAAACTGGGAACAGACAGACATTGGTCTGACGAACCAACATAGCAATACTATATAAGGGTTCTTTGTTGTGTAACTATGGAACCCTGAAAGCTATAGTAGACTTACACATTCACACATTTTTAAAAACACCTAGAACTCAAATATTTTATATTGGTGTATTGTACATGAAGATACCCATCTATTTCACAGAACTAGAGTATGTAAACCAAACCCAAGTCTAGTTTCACAAAAAGTACCCATAGTATTAACCAAAAACAGGTTTATAAATAAACGATTCTTTATGATAAAATCATTTATTATTCATGTTCAAAGTGTAAACCTTTGTTCCAAATATATTTTCAGCCCAATTTCACTTCAGTGGTAGTTGTAATTTTTAATAATGTTTTATATTAAATTCCTTAGTTATTTCCTCAGTGTAAAACAGCTCTTTGGCTCGACTTTGAGTCGAGAAGGCCAGTGCACCGGCCCTCCTTTTTTAATCCAATGGTTATAATTTTTCTACAACTAACAATTATCTAGATGTTCCCTGACTGTATCTTGTTACTGGGCAACAATTATTTTAAACAATTAATTGTGTCAGTTTCCATTATTGGCACTTCCTCCAGTAGGTTGAGCAAATAATTTTCTAGAAACTTTGAGTTGTCTCCATTTAGAGTTTCTGGAAGAAAATGAGGCCCAATCCACTCAAATAGTGGCCAATTATACCTGCCCACACATTTACTGAAAATTTGCTTTGGAAAGAATCTTGTTTCTTCCAAGGTAGATTTGCTTCTTTATCAACCAATTCATGCAGGTTATGGAAGTTTGTTATGCCTTCTGTATTAAATTGTGATATGTCAGTACATAAAACACTTTTCAAAAATCAAGAATCTTCAATGTAACTGTTTAATACAAATTGACAAAATATTGTACTCTCCGGACAGGATCTTCATTTTCGAAGCCTTGTACTCTTGTGCCATGAAACGGATATTTCCCCTCACAATACATAGTTGACCAAACTTTCTATATATGATATGCCAAGGTTTTGTGATACTGCTGTCACTCTTGTAAAATCATTTTCAGATGCTTGTAAAATAAACTCCTCTTAGTGAATAGGTCAACCTAGATTAGTTCCAGGTACAGAGCATTGAAAGCCTTCGAGTTTCATCAACACGACAATACATATTGTGGAATACTCTGACATTTGCCCCTTGAGAATCAAGATAACATTCTTGATACAATTGTGGTGCCAAAGACCCTTTTCCACCAGCTTTGCTGTACATGAAAACAGTATTAGCATACTCTTCGTTGGTGAAAAAACTCAATTTATCCTCAAAATAAACCAAAAAACATGTAGTCACAAGTGAAGGAGCTCGTCAGGGCAGATGGCGAATCTTTAACTTTACAATGTCAACACATAGTAAATGCTTGTAATTGGAATACACATTAAGCTAAGATAAAAACAAGGTTTTATGTACTGATTGAAGCCGGTTTAATCGTTATGTACAATTAAATACCAAATATTGGGATATTTGTCAAAAAACATAATTTTCACTATAGCTATAAATTCTAAGACATTAGGTCAAATAATGTGCCCCACAAGGTTATGTCTCCCCTCAAGGCTTTGCATTGATTTTTCTGAACAGCCTGTACAATATATCCCATCAAAAACATAAATGGGAAATTAGAGCAAACTCCAGTACAAACAACATTTAGAGTATGCCCATAAAAGCGTTGAGATCTGAATAGGCACTAAGATTAATCATAGTCATTTAAATCATAGGTTCTGTAAAAATAGACAATATTCATGGAACTGCTATACCAAACTTGGCCTCCTTTTCACATTAATGTTTTTGTAGATTAATAACAACTACATACATAGAAAATTAAGTATTATGATTTATTACTAAAATATCCTAGCAAGTTAAAAAGGAATGTGGAAAGAATAAGCAATCAACAAAATTTAATCTTTCTTATAATATTATTATAATTTAATCATATGTACCTGCTATCTGCAGTATTCTCACGGCCTTGCATTTCACAATAAACAACTCCAGCATCTTCACCATCGCCATCAATATGATGAACTTCAGTAATAAAGCCTTGATCTGTTAGACTGGGTCTTAGAATGTGATCCAAGTAAATTGGAAGCAGTGTGAGCATTCCTTCATCTCCCGCCGTATAAATAGTGTAACATGTATGATCAGTGTCAGTCCAAGCATTGGTCCCATGGGCCATACAGCGATTAGCCAATAAATCAAGGATACCTTTATAAGGATATCTTTCCGACCCCAGGAAAATAAGGTGTTCTAGGGTATGTGGTAGCCCATCGTCGTCGTGAGCTTCGGTCGCTACGAGAAAATTTATTTATTGTGCATAGTACACTAATAGACAAATAATTTATTTAAATGGGGAGTTGTAACAACTTACCTAGGCAAAAAAATCCATTTACGAGAGGTCCCTCTACGTCCGCTATTATTACCGTCAATCCTGTCTTTTCGGAGACGTATTTATTTACTGGTATGACATCAGAAGCTTTAGTAGAGGAAATTAATTTGAAATGAGACATTTTCAAATTTATTTCTTTCTTTAATAAATGTATATTAAGGTTTTTTTTATTTGTACCACTATACGTTTAATGTAAATAAATAAAATATAACCACATACAGAATCGGAATATCAAAATTGATCAGAATGATAAGTTCATTCCATTCACACTTCACACCCACAGATAACTATATCGTCAGTGAAGTTCTAACAGTGCGTAAGTCATTTTGTGAGTGTTTTGAGATTTGAATGTTATTGGATAAAGCATTGTGGCGCGCATCGTGTGGACCAATCAAAACACGATTCCCGATCAATACCAACGCGTTATTTGAAAAATAGTTACATAGCGTATCTCAGTTGGTGGTGCCAACATTGCGTATGTCAGCTATTCACGTACAAACTCATCGTGCATCAAGTGCTCCGATATTGTGATTCCGATTTAAGGTATTATTTGCAATTTATCTTGATGTTTTATTCCTAATAATATCATCTTTCTTTCTCTTTTTTCAAGGTGATTGCATAGAAATACAAGATAGATTTTCTATTAAGTGATAGCGAAGAACTTGATGATGGCATGTTGATTCTTTGCAGCGACTTAAAGATACAAGTACCAACAAAAAAACAGAAGATATTACCGGTAACATTGACTGACTTAGAAAATATCGATATTAATAACTTATCAATAGAAATAGTTTCCGAGCGTCCATCGCCGCCTTTGCTGGGTCTATTGAGCCCTCAAAACATTCAGAATACCATACCTTTTTCGTCATCTGAACAAGTTACCATAGTAAATTTGCGGCCAAGAGAATTGCAGCCTTTGTCCTCGTCTGTTGAGATTTCACCGCCATTAGAAGCGACACAACCACCTGAAAATGACATTGAAGAGACATTCTTACCTTCAGCTCCATCTAGCTGTTTCAATGAAGAAGTACAGCCGCTTTCCACGACTGCCGAAAATTCACCGTCGCTATTGGAGCAGCTACCGTCTGACAGTGAGATCGAAGATATAAATTCTAATACAAAAAGGAAATCGAAGGGATTGGCACAACCTAAAAAATTGAATAAAAACACAACAAAACTGAAGCGTATGCAAGGTGAAGAATATGTGGGGTACCATAGGGACAGGAAAGTTTCAGGGCAAGAGAAATTTAATGTACTGCATGATGCGCCACGTCCAGCACGTTCAATTGGTTTACGTTGCACTTCCACATTTTGCTTGTCTGACATCGAAAGAGAGAACATTTTTGGCAAGTTCTGGAAAAGCATGACTTGGGAGCAACGGGCAGCAGTACGTTGTATCTCACGTCTCCGTTTGTGAAAAAAAGCAAGTAAAAGTAAAATCTAATCCTCGTAGAAGTGAGAGTAAACAGTAATTTCTCAGTACATCAGAGGCACGTACCCAAGTTTGTCTGAAGACTTTTTTGAACACTCTGGGTTTGAAAGAGTCGACTATAAGATGCTAGATTGATAGCTCTGAACATATCATTGCTAAAACAACACCACGACCAGACGACGACAATGATGAACGCGTTATTAAGAAAGAAGACATGAGATTCCTCAAACAGTTCTTCGATTCGTTACCAAAATGTCCAAATATAAATTGAACTTTGAGGAGGATTATCAAGATCTGCCACGCAGAATTCGACGAAGAGTAGTAATCTCTGAAACTTTACCCCCTAGATCAAAACTCTACCAAAGTCGTATCAAAATATCAGTAACTAAATGGAAACATTTACAGGAGTTAAAGACTGTTATTCCTTCTGACTGTCACGGGTACTATGATTCCTTATCCTATTGATCTCATAAAAGTCTGATTATAGATAAGAAGTTGATTCGTTTTAAGCAAAACATGTTTTACAATACAAATTATAATTTTTTCTTTTTTTATAAAATAAACCTTTAACACCATTTTGTTAAACAATTTTATCATTTCCCTTCTCCATTTTATCTCCTTTACCTATATTAATTAGATGAAACATGACGTAAGTCAGAGACAACTACTGGCAACACTGCGGAATTCACCAAATTACTTTAATGGAAAAGATTCTCGCGATTTTCACGAGTTCAAATCATCACAGAGTTCATTTGTATTAATAATTAAGCACAATATGGCCTTATGCGTAAGTTACATCCATTTCATACAGTTTTTTCACTCTCCTGTAAAGTAGTCATTTTTGACTTTCGTACTGTTAGAACTTCACTGACGATATACTAGTCAGAGATTCACACCGGTTCTCACTGTCCGGCTTATAGATTACTGTGTATATACTAGAGACTAGTATCCTCTTAGTAGTCTGTGCTAGAGACTCCGGCTCACTCAAAACTCAAAACTAGTCAGTGTGATCAGATTAAATTTTACAGAAAAACCGAAGTACCTTTAAAAAATACTGAAATATACCAACTTCCACAAGGAAAATATACCAATAAAAATAATGATTTTCGTTTTATTCGGTCATTATCACAATAAATGTTAGAATTATATTTTTAACATTCTATTTGAGGGATTAAATTGATACAACCTCCTTCGTTTTTCACACCTTGTTTTTTTTTTAAATTGCAGATACATTTTTGTTTATAAATATGTTTCTTTGTACCGCTTTTATTAAATTTATGTGTGCATAACAAAGATTTACTGAAACTAACAGATATTCTTGAATTTAATATACCATTACTGTTAGAAATTTTCCCAACTTCCACCCAAAACTGTTCAAAAGAAAGGGGTGAGCCAGTACTCGAAGATTGTAATAAATGACTTACTTGGCGATCAAGTTTAAGTGTTCTATATTCTTCGTCACTTAACTGCATTTGTTCTGGCTGTTCTTTGTATGGGAAAGTTTCTATTATATTTCTTAAACTGCTAAATTCTTAATTCACGGCAGTGTCAGGGGCAAAAAATTTCAGTTCTCGGAAAATTTGATTTTCAAAAGGCAAACGTGATTTCGATTGAGTGCTCAACTAAATTAAAAAAGATTGGCATCTTTTGAAAAAATCAGCAATTGTTCTTTCATGTTCTTTTTTATAGAAGAGGGGCAAACGAGCATGCGGCTAACCTGATGTTAAGTGACTACCGCCGCCCATGATCAACCGCAACACCAGGGGAATTGCAGGTGCGTTGCCGGCCCTTTAGAAAGGAGTAAGCTCTTTTCTTGAGGGTCCCCAAGTCATATCAGTCCGGAAAAATCGTCGGTGGTAAACTATTCCACAGAGAGGTTGTACGGGGAAGAAAACTCCTTTATATATTCTTAATAAATTTCTTTAACTTTAGTGAAATTACAGATGAATTACATAAACATATTTATAAAAATGTAACCTCATTATCTCTATTTTTAAGTTATATAATTTTTCTTTTATTCTTTTGGCATTCTACCTGTATTATTTGTAAAGGTTTATTAATAATTTTGTTTGATTTTAGTGCAATTATTAATGTGTTACATGTTGCACTTATTTACAAAAATGTAACTTCATTACTGCTGCAACTGTTAATGTCAATGTGGTTTATTTTTTTCTTATTGGCCAACCCGCTTACCTTACTTAACAGTATACTTAACTTAACCATGTTTCTACCGTTGGAGGTGTGTGTCGAGTTATGTGTTAATGAGAAGGTTTATACTACTGTTCATTGAACGAATGATGGGCATATCTGTACCAATTAGAGTATTCTTCATAATTGTTTATTACTTTCACTTAATATACGTTATTAAAGCATCAAAAATATTTTACCAACATAATATTTATTTTACGAAATATAATTTTAAAATGCTATTATCATTTCACCTACTACACGACACACATACATATATATATCTGAATATATTTTGCAAATTTTCTGAATATGTATTGCTGTACGTCGGTAATATTTATATGATAAGTATGTGCTCGTGTGCAAATGAAACTGCATATTATGTGGGTATAGTGAACCGTAGTACTTCAATTCCCAACATTTTTATCACGTGTTATTTTAATAGGTATATAAAAATAATATTTACATACATTAGGTGCTTCTGTGTGTCTTTATATTTTTAATCAGTCGAGTGTATTCGCTTATAATAATCGGGCTGGAGATCCACTGTTATTTATTGTTATAGTTTTCTAGGAGTTATAATTCAAAATATCTGAAAATTGGTCTTTTTAATGCCGGATCTCTTGGCACTAACCATGATGAGTTCCAGGTTGCACTGGAGCGATTGTCACCGGATTTAATGGCAATAAATGAAACATGGCTTAGGACCGGAGAGTCCGGCCATGTACCGTCTATACCCGGATGTACCCTAAAACATATTCCCCGTCCATCTTCGATGCGAAGTCGTGGCGGCGGTGTTGGGTTTTATGTTAGGAGTGGTATTCCAGTCCGTACTTGTTTGCACCCTTCTTCGAATGGTGAAGTTGAACAAATGTGGGTATCACTTGTCATTAACTCGATTAAAATTTTAATAGGCACAGCTTACAGGCCGCAATGGGTAAATGTTGATACTTTCTTTGACGCTCTCACTGATTCATTAGCCACTTTTTCTTGTTATGACAAAGTAGTGTTATTGGGTGATTTTAATATAAATATACTTAATGAAAGTGATAATATGACCTTGAGACTTCAACAATTTCTACATTACACTAGTCTTAGAAACTATGTTACAGAACCCACACATTTTACATCTCACAGCGAGACGTTAATAGACCTCGTCTGTACTGATGCTGAAGTCAAGGGTATACAAGTAAACCGTGTATATGATGTTGGAGCACATGCGATGATTCTGGTAACCCTTAAATAATTAAACCCAAACCTCATTCAAAATTTATAAATTACAGACCTATAGAAATCAATTTAATTCACTTTTATAATATGATTGCCTCAGTAGATTGGGAAAGTGTAATTAACTTAGATTGCGTCAATGAAATGGTATCAAGATTCACTTATTTGTTACTAAATATATTTAACATCTATGCACCTGAAAAGTCTATAGCAGTACGTGAACGAAATTCACCCTGGTTAACTAGCAATGTTCGGTATATCATGAAACTTCGGAATAAAAGCTATGCAAAGTTTAAGAAAACTAATTCTGAAAGCGATAAAATTCAGTATAAATCCTTGAAACATTTGTCAAACATTAGTATATACTGGGAGAAAAAAGCATATTTTAATAATCAAATCAATAATAACTTAAACCGCCCCAAATTATTGTGGAAGAACTTGAAACGGTCCGTCTTTCCCAACATTAAGCAATCCACAGCACTTCCTGTGTTTTTCGACGACCCAAATATAATCAATAACCATTTTCTTAATGTTCCCGGGAATAATAATTTAACCATTTCTGATTTAACTAAATATGAGTTTCATAGATTTGGATGTAATGAGTTTAAACTTCATAATGTAAGTGAAGAATATGTTGCAAAGATTATTTTGTCAATAAAATCAAATGCTCACGGTATTGATAAATTGAGTAGGGATATGATCATCTTAACACTTCCGGCTACGTTAAAAGTGATTACAGCAATCATAAATAAGCCAATTGAATCATCTACTTTTCCTTCTTCGTGGAAAATAGCTCTCGTACGTCCTTTACCTAAAAACAATGATCCTAAGGATCTGAAAGACTTAAGACCAATAAGTATACTGCCGTTTCTTTCTAAAATTTTAGAAAAATTATATATAATTAAGTCATCAAGTTTTGTGATACTAACAATATTTTACCTGACTTACAGTCGGGATTTAGAAAAGGTAGAAGCACATCTACTGCTTTACTCGACGTGGTTGACAATATTCTTACATCACAAGACTCTGGTAGAGGTACGATCCTTACCCTGCTTGATTTTTCAAGAGCATTTGATTCTATTAACATAGATTTGCTGCTGTCTAAGCTATCGTTTTATGGTTTCGTAACATCTTCCATAAAATGGTTTCAAAGTTACTTATGCGGTCGTTCACAACAAGTAATATTAAATCAACCGAATGGGTCTTCCCTTGTTTCTGAACAACGACCACTTAATAGAGGTGTCCCACAGGGTTCTATTTTAGGACCGTTGTTATTTATAATTTACACTGCTGATATAACTAATTGCATGCATTTTTGCAAATACCACCTTTATGCTGACGATCTACAAGTGTATCTTTCCTGCAATTCGCTTGAATTTCATCCTACAATTAGTAACATCAATGAGGACCTAAATCGAATTGCAATGTGGTCACAAAAAATTCCCTCGTTTTAAACCCACTAAAGACTAAGTATATGCTTTTAGGATCGAAAAACCAAATAATTTTTTTAGAGAATCTGTGCCGGACGGGCGAAACTCTCCGGAGTAAATGTTGTCGAAGATACTTCGCGAGTCGCTCACGTCCTACACCTATAGATTCCGGTGGGTACTTTCACCGCCGTCTTTGTGGGTGCCGCTGAGGTATTGTGGACTGTGGTTCAAATCAAAATGCACGATTAACAAATACAAATAGCAAGGTAGTGGACAGCGGTTCGACTGATTGATTAGTCACGAAATTTTATAACTATTGATCACGGTTGTTGGACTACGGTTGTCCACTATTGGTTGGTCACTGTATATTTCAAAAGATTTCTTTAAATTGTACGGTGGTATCAAAGATCTATTGGTAGTAGCTGGTTTTCTAACACTACTGACTAGCAGCTATTATCAACTAAACTAGCTGATTTTATCACTTGTGTAACTGCGGATATCAGTTACCACTTTCACTATAATATGTAACTGCGAATATCAGTTACGACCTTTTTCGGCTAGCTAACACTTTCACTATGTGTAACTGCGAATATCAGTTACGACCTTTTTCGGCTAGCTAACACTATCACTATAATTATGTAACTGCGAATATCAGTTACGACCTTTTTAGGCTAGCTAACACTTTCACCATGTGTAACTGCGAATGTCAGTTACGACCTTTTTCGGCTAGCTAACACTTTCACTATTCACTATATACTGCTACTAGTCACTTCAGCTACCACCGGATACCACTCACTTCACTTCACTGTCACTGGTAGTTCTTCACACTACTACTGGTACTGGGTCCCGAGCCCCTAAGGTAGACTTTGGCAATACTTTGCAGTGAGCCGCTTGCCATTTTCCGTTTGCCTCTTTATTGCATAAACTTTTCACTATACAAATGGCATAAATTGCAATATTTTCAATACAAAACTAATTGCTACACTAACATGCTATACATCAATAAATCGGTAGTCTGGTACTTTATTAGTATATCATAAAGGTTACTCAAAACATTAACATTGTAAAAAGTTATTAAACGAAATGTCCAAAATTTTCGTAATATTTGGGTACATTAATTCTTCGATTTTTCTATAACTACGAAATGCGTTTAATTATACAAAAATATCCCTACACTTCTTTAATCTCTAAGCCATATGCTAATTGAATGTCATATTTATAACTCTTTTAGAACATAAAATTATTTTCCTTATTTTTAGTATGAACTATTACGCAGTTAATTAAAAACTTTTAGAGAGTTCCACGATAAGACGCGTTGTGATTGGTCGATTTTTTGGTATATAATAAAAGTTGTTTATATTACTTGTTATCAAAACGACACTCTATACAAACACACTAAGAGTTATAAACATGCTAAACAACTATATTAATACACGTTTTCATCCAGTTTTGTTGGTAATTTCATTATTAATACAAAAAAACAATATTCTTTATAACTTCGTTTCTTAACGTTGTTAGGCCGTTGCGAAAATCTCTCCCGCCGTGCAGCGTCGCGACGATTTTCTCACAGCGGCGCTGCATCCATTTCGGTGAGCGACGTTGCTTCTACTTCGGCAGCGGCACGAGTTTCCTGGTTGGCCTCTTGATTAGGCCGTTTGCTGTGCGTACCTCCACAGTGCGAATCTGTCCGTCCGCACCGGGGTAAACAGCTTCCACCCTCCCTCGTGGCCAGGTGTTACGAGGTAACTGGCCGTCAGCTATGAGGACTGGATCGCCCACCTCGAGATTGGGACCTCGCCCATGGGCCTCCCGCCGGTTTTGAAGTTCCGGTAAATACTCTCGGACCCAACGCTGCCAGAACATGTCAGCGAGTATCTGGGAGCGTCGCCAGTGTCTTTTACTATTCATATCCTTTTCATCAAATACTCCAGGTGTCGGCAGTCTCGCAGATCCTCCTAAAAGGAAGTGATTTGGAGTGATGGATTCGTCATCGTCGCTGTCTACAGAGATGTGAGTCAATGGTCTGCTATTTACTGTGTACTCCACCTCGCAGAGCAGTGTGGCTAATACTTCCTCATGCGGATGTCTCTCATGAAGGACGGTGTATAGTGCCGTCTTCACGCACCGTATGAGACGTTCCCACACTCCTCCCATGAAAGGCGCGGAGGGGGTTATAAAACGCCACACTATGCCTCGTCGACTGGCTTCTTCTCGAAAAGCCTCCCGAAGTTCCTTGTCTGCGCCGTGCATGTTGGTACCATTGTCGGAGTAAATCTCGGTGGGGCACCCTCGGCGAGCTGCGAATCTTCTTAATGACAGTATTGCAGAGTCAGCGCTAAGATTTGCGACAACTTCTAAGTGGACAGCTCTGGATGTGAGGCAGGTGAAGAGAGCTACGTATCTCTTCTGATGTTGACGTCCCACAGTGACTGAAAGTGGCCCAAAATAGTCCAGACCGGTGAAGGTGAACGGTCTCTGGTGATGAGCGAGACGTGTACTGGGATGGTCACCGGTCGCTGGCACTGATGGTTGTGCTTTTCTGATGCGACATTGTATGCATTGGCTCACTATCTTTTTCGTGGTGGGTCGAAGTCGGATCACCCAGTAGTGCTGTCGAACCTCGTTGATGGTAGGTTCGGTTCCGCAATGATGCAGGCTACGATGCGTCCAGTCAATGTATAATTGCGTGATGTAATGATCACCATCCAATATAGCTGGCCCCTTCATGTCTTCTGTGACTCTCTTCACGGCGGCTATGCGACTTCGTAGCGCGATGATCCCGTCTTTCAATTCTATTTGGAGCGGTCGTAGGCGGCTATCATGAGCGACCTTTTTATTATTACGGAGATCGGTTATCTCTTGTGAGAAGGAGCCCTCTTGTATAGCACGTATCAGGAGCTTTTCGGCCTTTCTGATGAATTCGGCCTCTAGTGTGATGTACCTTTTGACATCTCTATTTTTCACTTGACTGGGAGGCTGCGCGATTTGTCGCGGATTATTTTTCGATTTCCTCCAGTCGGGATCTTCTTCTTTGTCCCTTTTGGTTCTTTTATAGAAGGTCCTGTCTGTGGTTTTGCGGCAGAGTGTTATAAATTGAAGCACTCTAGCCGTAGCTCGCAATAAGCGTTCCCATCTCGAAAACCTTGCTGGATCGGGAACAGCTTCTCGGAGTATCGGAGATTGATACGATTCCTTAATGGTGAGGGATCTTTCCTCACCTGTAGGTTCGGATGACGTGGGTCTTTCGGTTGGCCATGCTGAGGGTTCTTTATACAGAAACGATGGGCCGTTGTACCACTCGTGATTGGAGTCGAAGTTCGGTGGTACGTCCCTCGTGGCAATGTCAGCTATATTCAATTTGGTAGGTACCCAGCGACAGTCCTCTACTTTACTATGTTCCTCGATTGCTGCTATTCGGTGGGCAACGAAAGGTTTGTAACTCCTGGTGCCCTTTTTTATCCACGTGAGGACAGTTTTGCTGTCAGTCCAATATGTTACGGCTTCGGGCATCACGCAATGTGCCTGGATGACGGCGGCAGCTACGCGGCTTCCCATCACGGCGGCTTGTAACTCGAGGCGAGGTATGGACGTTACTTTCAGCGGAGCTGCCTTCGCCTTAGCCATGATGAGGCTCACATGTACTGTCCCATCGGTTGTTGTTGATCTCCAGTAGACTGCCGTTGCGTAGGCGCTCTCACTATCATCGGTGAACACGTGGACTTGGAGTGAACGTGCGTCGCTGAATCCCGGGTAGCATCTTGGGATGCTTACTGATTTGAGCTGTTCCAGATGTTGGATCCATGTGAACCATTGTTTAGTCAGGTCTTCGTCCAACTCCTGGTCCCAGTCTGTTCCTCGTCTCCATGCTTCCTGCAGTATTTGCTTTGCTCGAATTGTAACTGGGGTGGCGAGGCCGAGCGGGTCATACAGCGACATTACTATTTTAAGTGCTTCCCTCTTGGTTGGTGTTTTATGCAGCAAATTGATTGGAAGTCGAGCGAGCTTTAGGTTGAAGCTCAGCTGATCGGTACCCGGTTTCCAGATTAATCCGAGTATCTTTTCCTCGGTTCCTTTGTTTCCCAGATCGACTGACTCAGATGCTTCATGGTCAGGTTCTAATGCTTTTACAACTTCTGGTGCGTTGGAAACCCATTTTCTTAAGGTGAAGTGCGCGTTTTTGTGTATGTCGCGTACTTCCTTCGATATTCGCATTGCCCCTTCCAGAGACTGGAAACTGTCGAGATAGTCATCCATATAGTGGTTTTGAATGATAGCTTCTACGGCTTCTGGATACTTGTCTTTGTATTTTTTAGCGTTCCAGTTCTTCGCGAATATGGCTGTGCAGGGTGAACTGGCTGCACCGAAAATGATCGACGTCATTCTATATTCCTGTGGAGCTTCATTGCGTCGATCCCCTCTCCTGAGATATCTTAAGGCATCTCTGTCTTCGGGTCTAACTTTGACCTGCATGAACATTTCGGCTATGTCCGCGGAGACAGCGATTTTATGGCGGCAAAAACGCATCATGACCCCTGGTAGTGATTGCAGTAGGTCTGGACCCGTGAGCAGGAAGTCGTTCAACGACACCCCCTTTGTTTTGGCTGCGGCATCGTGTACTATTCGAAACTTCTCTGGCTTCATTGGGTTATGGACGTCGAAATGGGGTAGGTACCATGTTCTTCCCGGTGTGCTAGTTTTCGGTGCTATCTCGGCGTATCCTTTTTGTACTAGGGAATTCATTTGTTCATCATACTTCCTTTTTAGATCTTCGTCTCGATCTAATTTTCTTTCGATGGAAACGAGCCGTTTTATTGCTGTTTCATAATTACCAGGCATCTCGATATCCTTTTCCTTCCAGAGAAGCGCTGTTTCTATGTGCCCGTCTTGTAACTGACGGGTGCTGCTATTTAGTATATCTTCAGCTTTCTTCTCTGGGTCGGAGTCTCGTCTTCTCGGATTGATAATGAGAGATTCCAGCGCGAAATATTCGCGGAGTTGGTCATCTATAGTTCCCTCGCTCTTGTGCAGCTCATTGGCCGCGTGGACGCGCTGATACGGGGCTTTAGTGTGTGCCCCGTGTAGCACCCATCCTAGTTCTGTGAGCGAAGCAATTGGCTGGTGCGGCGGACCTCTTCGGATTTGAGTGGATATCAGAAGTCTCCAATTGTCCTGTCCTATTAGGATCCTTGGGTTGCCGGAGTCATATATTAGCTGCTCCTTTAGGTCTTTCAAGTGTTTGCACTTGGCTATGTCTACCGCACGCACAGTCTGTGGCCTCATGTTTAGGCTTGCGACCGTGCGTGCTCTGAATGGCACCCTTTTGCTGTGGAAACTCTTCAGCGATACTTTAATTCTTCGGGATTCCGGTGAATCGAGGGTAGTGTTTCCGATAGCGGTGATCTTAAACGGGTCGAACCGCCCTTTAGCTCCAATTTGTTTGGCGATCTCTTCATCCATTAGTGAAACTGTTGACCCATCATCCAGCAGGGTGTGTGTGTTTACAGCTCCCGCCGGTCCAATTACTCGCACTGGAATTATTTTTAAATAAGCTTGATGCTTTGACACACCGAATGAGTTAGCAACAGTTTCTTGAGGTTGTTTTTGTTTGACCTCAGTCTTCTCCTTTGTATTGTTATGGAGAAGTCGATTGTGTGTCGCGATGCATCCTTCTATTCCACACTTATTGGTTTTGCATTTGTGTGTCTGATTTCTATAACGTAAACAGCGGAAACATAAATTGTTTTGCTTTGCGAGTTCCCATCTTTTGTTGATATCTGCTTCCTTAAATTTTTTACATTCGGATCCGTAGTGACCCTCCTTTTCGCACACTCTGCATTTCGGAGACGGCTTAGTAGTAGCCGCGTGTGCTCTATGTACTGAACGATTGCTTTGTGCTTCGTTTATAATTTCTGGAGGCGCAAATGCACTGCAGAAGCGAGCTTGCTCGGTAATAAAATCGCTGAAGCAGCCGAGGTCTGGTCTAGAGTCATATTTTTCAGTGTAGATTCTATACCACTGGGCACGTATAGAGTTTGGCAGTTTGTCGGTGAGGTGTCGTAGCAGCTCTGCGTTGACGAGGTAATGATCTCGCTTTAGGGCTTTAAGAGTGACGACGATTCCCCTCACTTCGCTCGCAAATGTGCAGATGTCTCTGGGTGCTTCTGTACAGCGTGCTAATCCTCGTAACTTCTCGGTTTCTGCTTGCGCAATTGAATCTGGACGCCCAAATTGTAGCTCCAGTTCTCGCATAATCTCATCTGGCTTAGCATGCCCAATAAGTTCTGAACTGACTGTTTCCAAGGCTCTTCCTTGTAGACTTCGTCTTAGTCTAGCTGTGTTTTCAATGTCATTGAAGTAGCCTCGGGTTGTTTCATAAATGGCACGGAATGAAAGCCACTCGGTATGTGCTCCGCTAAAGCTTGGCAGTGTCATTATAGCTTTCGACGCTGCGAAAGTATGCGACGATAGTGGCGCACTCTCTAACTTTGATTTGTCAGCGAGCGCGGCTATAGCGGACGTGAGCTCCGATATAAATGGACGGAGCCCCCTGTCTTCACTTATGACAGGTTCCTGGCTAGCTTTATTTGGCTTGGGATCCTTTTGTACATCTTCTGGATAGGAATCCTGGTATGTGAGCTCTGATACAATCGGTAGGAGCCCCCTGTCTTCATTAACGATGGGTTCCTGGCTGAGCTTCTGTGGCATGGGATCCCTTTGTACGTCTTCTGGATAGGAATCCTGGTTCGTGAGCTCCTTTTGGGGCTCACTGAGGTCGACAACGTCCGGGGTTGGCTTTGTGACGGTTTTATTAAATGGGGCCTTCCCTTCGGTGATTGCGCCTTGATTTGACTTTTGTTTGGCTACAGAGTTTTCGAGCCAAGATCGAACGTACTCACTTTTGGAGTGACCATCTTCATCATAGTCGTCTGATTCGTTTTCTTCTTCAGCCATCTGTAAAAAGATCTGCGCAAGTTCTAGTTTGATCTTCAATACTTCTTCACGAGCCTTCAAAATTCTTCTATTGGGCCGAACAGTCTTCCTTGACTTCGTACTGCAATTGGTGTGGCCCCTCGGTGGCTCTTCGGTGTGGGTGTCTTCCCGGGCTGTTGGCGATGATGCACGGCTAAAGTCATCGTTGCCTTCTATATATTCCCTCTGCTTCGTTGTGCGGGCCGTAGTGGACAGCGCGGGCAGGGGTATCCCCCCCTCGGGGGGGGGGGCAGCATGGCGCCTCAGCGCCCTCTACCGTTGACGGTGAGCGTGATGGCATCTGGTGGTGGACGGCGGCGTTACTGGCCGACGAACCTCCTTCCAGACAGACGGTCCACGCCTTGGCTTCCCTTCCTTGCGAACGGGTGATCGGCATCTTGAATCTGAAAAATTCTGCGGTTTTAATACGGTGGTGACTATTTACCCGGTTCCGAAATACAAACGGATATATCCGGCTCGAAGGACCAACGAATGTGCCGGACGGGCGAAACTCTCCGGAGTAAATGTTGTCGAAGATACTTCGCGAGTCGCTCACGTCCTACACCTATAGGTTCCGGTGGGTACTTTCACCGCCGTCTTTGTGGGTGCCGCTGAGGTATTATGGACTGTGGTTCAAATCAAAATGCACGATTAACAAATACAAATAGCAAGGTAGTGGACAGCGGTTCGACTGATTGATTAGTCACGAAATTTTATAACTATTGATCACGGTTGTTGGACTACGGTTGTCCACTATTGGTTGGTCACTGTATATTTCAAAAGATTTCTTTAAATTGTACGGTGGTATCAAAGATCTATTGGTAGTAGCTGGTTTTCTAACACTACTGACTAGCAGCTATTATCAACTAAACTAGCTGATTTTATCACTTGTGTAACTGCGGATATCAGTTACCACTTTCACTATAATATGTAACTGCGAATATCAGTTACGACCTTTTTCGGCTAGCTAACACTTTCACTATGTGTAACTGCGAATATCAGTTACGACCTTTTTCGGCTAGCTAACACTATCACTATAATTATGTAACTGCGAATATCAGTTACGACCTTTTTAGGCTAGCTAACACTTTCACCATGTGTAACTGCGAATGTCAGTTACGACCTTTTTCGGCTAGCTAACACTTTCACTATTCACTATATACTGCTACTAGTCACTTCAGCTACCACCGGATACCACTCACTTCACTTCACTGTCACTGGTAGTTCTTCACACTACTACTGGTACTGGGTCCCGAGCCCCTAAGGTAGACTTTGGCAATACTTTGCAGTGAGCCGCTTGCCATTTTCCGTTTGCCTCTTTATTGCATAAACTTTTCACTATACAAATGGCATAAATTGCAATATTTTCAATACAAAACTAATTGCTACACTAACATGCTATACATCAATAAATCGGTAGTCTGGTACTTTATTAGTATATCATAAAGGTTACTCAAAACATTAACATTGTAAAAAGTTATTAAACGAAATGTCCAAAATTTTCGTAATATTTGGGTACATTAATTCTTCGATTTTTCTATAACTACGAAATGCGTTTAATTATACAAAAATATCCCTACACTTCTTTAATCTCTAAGCCATATGCTAATTGAATGTCATATTTATAACTCTTTTAGAACATAAAATTATTTTCCTTATTTTTAGTATGAACTATTACGCAGTTAATTAAAAACTTTTAGAGAGTTCCACGATAAGACGCGCTGTGATTGGTCGATTTTTTGGTATATAATAAAAGTTGTTTATATTACTTGTTATCAAAACGACACTCTATACAAACACACTAAGAGTTATAAACATGCTAAACAACTATATACACGTTTTCATCCAGTTTTGTTGGTAATTTCATTATTAATACAAAAAAACAATATTCTTTATAACTTCGTTTCTTAACGTTGTTAGGCCGTTGCGAACAGAATCAAAACCCTAAAATCATGTTGTTAAATGTCCCTCTGGAGCGTGTAAGTGAAGCTCGTAACCTCGGCTTAGCTATGGATGGCAGACTGCGTTTTGAAAAAACACTTACTTGAGCTTGTCCGCAACTGCTTTTATAGGTTAAAGGTTTTATACAGAATCCGCGAATATATTAAGCTGGACTTAAGAATTAGACTGTGTGAATCTCTCGTTCTATCAAAATTAAACCACTGCATTGCAGTGTATGGACCCTGTATGTTGGAAAAGTCACAACGTCTAATTCAACGTATACAAAATGCATGTGCACGATACTGCTTCTCAATACCGAAACGGTCTCATGTAACACCTTTTTTCAATGAAGCAGGCATTTTAAAAATGAAAGCGCGGCAGAAACTACACCTAGCTAATGTACTGTTTGATGTTGTGAAAACTAAGTCGCCACTATATTTATATAGTAAACTTATATGAAGAAACCGACAAAACGTCAGGCCTTGTACGAACACACTTGCCAACCCCACTTACTGTTCTGCAGCTTTTAGAGGTAGTTTTAAATATATAGCTACTAGGTCCTGGAACGACATTCCTCCACCTATTCGTAAGTGTAATTCGAAGTATAATTTTAAATCACACTATAAAAATCATTTATTGCACTTACAAAAAGCTCAACCTTAAGCCTACAGCAGATGTTTATTCCAGCATCGTTGAGCATTATATGTTTGTTTTTAGTGTGTATTTACCAAGTATGTATATATATGTGTATGTGTATATATATATGTGCATCCCGTAATCCCGATGTATATGTGTATGTATATGTATGTGTATATATGTATATGTATATGTGTGTGTGTGTGTGTGTGTGTTATATATGTGTCTGTGTATATGTGTACGTATTTTGAAATTTTTATTTTTTCATTTTTATATAAAATTTATGTGTATAATATGTCTTCTACGTATGTGTGTACCTCTAATGTACTTATACGTGGTACTAATTAATATATATAGGTATATTGACGAGCAACGTTTAGTTTTAATTTATTATGGAAACGTATTTCATAAAATACACCCAGGCGGATCTTGCGTGTATCTGTGGTTGTGACAGAATCATCAGCGCTGTAGGTTACCCTGCAGCATTACGCTGAGTCATAACCTTTTCACTGGCTCGATACACACCCCATTACTTGTAATATTAATCTGCTAAATTTTAACTGTTTATTATTTTATTTTTGTGATGTTTACAGTTCCAGTGAATAAAGGTCTTTCTTTCTTTCTTTCTTTCCTTTTGAAACGTACGGTGGTGGACCGCCAAACATCCAGATGGTGTGGATGGTCTCGGGACGTTTCCCGCGTAGTGCGTTCACGAAATTTGGCGGCTGGGATTAATCCGAACAATTCCTCAGAGCACTCTGCATGGTATATGCGAAAGAAAATGCAAAGAGATGCAACATCTCTTCGCAGTGCCAGTGAATCGAGCCGATCGGAAAGCACTCGGTCGTCGACGATTCGAGCCGCTCTGAGCTGGATGCGGTCAAGTGGAAGGAGCTGGTACTGGGGAGCCCCAGCCAAGTGCTTGGCGTGCTTTTTAGGGGCCAAATTGGCCTCTAAAAAGAACGCCAACACTTAAACCGTAGACAACTGCTAAGTTCATTTCATCCCAGTAGCTACTCCAGCGCTGTTTTGGAGAGTTTTGGAGCTGTTATTTACTGCTTACAGATGGCCACTTTTTCAATTATTCTACTATGAGAGTTGGTACTCCTTACTTCTACACTCCATAACCGTATCCTTTCCAGTCCAGTAGCTTGAAGACGTCTTCCAATACAGCGGTAAAGTATTTCGGGGATATTACGTCACTCTGTCTTACACATCTCTACAGTTGGATTAGTTTTGTACTCTGGTTATGTACTCGGATAGCCATCGTAGCCCTTAGACCATTCAACTAAAAAATTATTAAGATGAAACTATCTACACAAAAAATGTATCAACCTGGAAACAAATAAAAACATCCTTACTAATATTTATTTTAAATGCGAAAGTGCATTTGTTTATTTGTACTTCTTTCACACCCTTAACTAAGTAACGAATTCACTTGATTTTTTCATAGGCATAGTTAGAGGCTAGAGAGTGACATAGGCTACTTTTAGGGTTCCGTAGTCAACTGGGAACCCTTACAGTTTCGCCATGTCTGTCTGTCCGTCTGTCCGTCCTCGCTTAATCTCTGTGACCGTTAGCACTAGAAAGCTGAAATTTGGTACCAATATGTGTATCAATCACATCGATAAAGTGGTAGAATAAAAATTGGAAAAAAATGTTTTATTAGGGTAGCCCCCTTATATGTAAAGTGGGAAGTGATTTTTTTTTAATTTCAACCCTAACGTGTGATATATTGTTGGAAAGGTATTTAAAAATGAATAGGGATTTACTACAATATTTTTTTGATAATGTCAATAATTTCGGAAATAATCGCTCCAAAAGTAAAAAACAATATGTCCCCCCCTCTAACTTTTGAACCATAACTTAAGAAAATATGAAAAGAATCTGAAAAGTAGAGCTTTATAAGGACTTTCTAGGAAAATCATTTTGAACTTGGATGGAAACAACATACCGGCTCGATTCTCTGGCACTGCGAAGAGATGTTGCATCCCTTTGCATTTTCTTTCGCATATACCATGGAGAGTGCTCTGAGGAATTGTTCGGATTAATCCCAGCCGCCAAATTTCGTGAACGCACTACGCGGCAAACGTCCCGATACCACCCACACCATCTGGATGCTTGGCGGTCCACCACTGTACGTTTCAAAAGGAGTTTTCTTCCGCGTACAACCTCTCTGTGGAATAATTTACCACCGGCGATTTTTCCGGACCGATACGACCTGGGGACCTTCAAGAAAAGAGCTTACTCCTTTCTAAAGGGCCGGCAACGCATCTGCAATTCCCATGGTGTTGCAGTTGATCATGGGCGGCGGTAGTCACTTAACATCAGGTGAGCCACATGCTCGTTTGCCCCCTCTTCTATGAAAAAAAAAGTACCCACTAACGGGAGCAGTTGCAGGAGCGCGGAGCGCCGCTGGAGCGCGAACATACCCACCTTTAAACTCATAAGTGGGAACACTTATTGTGACTGACGGGAAACTACGGAACCCTACACTGAGCGTGGCCCGACACGCTCTTGGCCGGTTTTTATTCCGCATCCACTAAATAAAACATCTCCAAACTTCTTGAGTTTAGGTACGGTAATGCTAATAATATAACAAGTTATGCTTACCTTTGACTGTCCTTTATATTTTTTCAAGTTCGATTTATGCTTTTCAGTATTTGCATGCCGTATTATAGATGTTAATCTACTTTTGAGTTTCGCACTGCATGCTTTCCAAAAGGCGGCGTACGCGTCGTGTTTATGGCGTGAAAGCCACGAAGAAAACTACGGAATTTGTTGCCATTTAGCCTAATAACTTTGCTGAAAACTAGACATGTTTTCTGGATGATTGCGTGATAGCGTACCTCATAGCGTGATAAAGTAAAGTAAAGTAAAGTTACGGCTTATATACGCCCCACTGCTGGCACAGGCCTCGACTCATTTCTGAGAGGGTTTTAGGGTAAGAAATTGTCCGACGCGCTGCCTCAATTCGTGTTGGCGAACTTCATATGTCTTTGAAATATCTTTTTTTTTCTGATTTCTCTCACATGCAGGTTACCTCACGATGTTTTGCTTCACCGCCGAGCACGTGGTAAATCAGCACTTAAAATTGCAATTAACAATTTCATTGGTGCCGGCGGGGATCGAACCCGGTTTGCTCGCGTACTATGGAATTTACAGCGAGCATACACATGCATACATAGCGTACATAGCGCGATAGCATGAAGTAAAATAAAAAGAAAAAACACGCGCTCTATATAAATGACGACAGAAACGTACTACAAATTAAGGAAATTTCCCGAGTTATTGGAAAAAAAACCTTCAAAGATTAAGCCAAGTGCAGAACAGAAAATCGTTTAATAAAACCTTAGATGGTTCAATACTATTTGTAATTCTCTATGGGAGGCCGCCTGTCTAACAAACTTACCGATTTTCATGAAATGCTATAAAATATACCGAAAAAGTATTAAAATACTGAATCTGGTAACGCTGCAAATAGTGCTTTAGTGATGTGATGTGGCTAGACCTTAGTCATAGATTTAGTCTAGATCTATGATGGTCTATCTACGTTTTTATTCGTAGCAATAGAACATATTTTGTTCAGAGCTCATACATTGGGTGTGTTGGTTAAAATACGAGGATTGAATATTTAATTAGCACTGGAAAATATTCAAATGGAGTAAGTTACTATACAAAATAAAAATAAAAACATAATTTCTAAAATAATTTATTGTCAACCGTTCATTCAGTTCTTGTATTATAAAAAACAAATCAGCTGCTATATATAATAAAAAACAAATGAGCTGCCATAATAACGGATATTCTAATCAACTACTGGTATGAAATGTTGCATAAAATGTTTTTTACTATATAAAAATTTATGTTTGTTTGTTCGTACTTTAAGCAATGTCATACCGATCATCAGATTGCGGTAAAACTTAGTTGACTGGTTGGTTGTACTTGCGCGAAGGTTATACGCATATTAAAATTAACTGACACTTTAGTTGGCGAGCGTATTATACTGATTATTTATGAAAGTTATAGAATGTTATATATAATTTAATTTCAATGATTGTATTATCATTCCTAATTATACAATACAACTGTTCCACATTTTTAACGATATTTCCACAATTATTTCTTCCGCAGAAGCAATGCCCGGGGTACGAGCTAGCAAGATATAAAAATATATAAACTTTGAATTACATTGATATCAGTTATATACAACTTCATTTTGGAAATTAATATTACAATATTAGAAAAAAAATACTTGCCGTGATATCGTCCCAAGAACGCTAGCTACGTGTCCTGTCATCCAGCCGCCAAATGGAAGCTCCTCCTTAGTTGCGAACTTCTCCTCCCTGTTTGCCTTTTCAGATAAGGCGTACGAGAAACACAAGCCACACTGCCCTTCGCGGCCTCTAATACCACCTACACTACGGACTCCCTGAGCCTGATAAGTGAATGGAACCAGGAAAAAACGAGCACTTGGAAGCATTAAGAGCTTCTAATTATTATAGACAAGGAACTCGACAACCCTATTGAATTCTATTGTTTATCAAAACTCAGTAATATACATCAAAACTGTTGGTGGTTGCGCGAAAAAAAACGGGTACTCTCACATTTAGTTTGCTTGGTTATTGTTTGCCAGTGTCCCTCTCCGTGTTATCCACGCATTACATGCACTGAAAGGCGGGGTGGGGGGAGGGGGGGGGGGAGTACAGAACGTGACGTGATTTTCATCCAATTAAAAAACGCGCCCTGCCTAAATGAAGGATGGAGATGGTAAACGAACAAAAGGGCCAGCTCTGCCGCCGCTCCCTCTTCCAATGCATCACAACACCAGGAGCGTCGTTCCCGAGGCCGCCGGTAGATGGAACTCCGCCCCGGTAAGTGCTCCTTAAATTGCCTTGAGCTGTTTATTTTCTATACGGTGTTCTTCCACTAACAGCTCAAGTTGAATCCCATCAAAGGACACTGGCTAAATAATAGATTAGGTGATAGTGAGTGCATCGTCCAAGACTGCCACGTGCCGCATCAGCCATGTTGTTTGGTTATAGGTAACCGTGCATACAGTCCACAAGGAAAAATATCCCGAAGAATAAAATATTGGCCCGACCCGGGAATCAAACCCGAGACCCTATTGCTCCACCATTTTCTGGTTCCTTCGATTCGGATACGAAAAGCAACATAATTTTTTTTCATTTATTTATCATATGAACAAGCATTACACATATTTGTAGTGATAGTATTTAAAAAAAAACACTAAGGTTTATACTTAAGCTATCGAGAGATTACAATTTTATAAAATAATATAGCGTTATGTTGTATTGCAGATACTATAAAAAGGAAAAACAAACAAAAAACATGAAATAAATATGCAAACAATCAAAAAAATGACAAAATACGTTATAATAATTTAAGAAAGTGACCCTTTAGTTTACACCTAATGTTATTTTTAGTGATATTGTCCACTAATTCTGATGGTAAGTTATTGATAAGCCGAGGTATTAAGTAGCTATATGTTCTCTTACCGTACGCATTGCTAGCACGCGGCTCGTTGAGACGGTTTTTAGAAATTGCTCGAGTGTTTACAGAATGCTCAATCGGGATTTTTAGCGATTCATTAAAAAATTGTTCTTTTAATAAAATAGCTTGTATTTGTATATGTATTGGTAAAATTTTACAATGTTTAAAGAGACCATTAACGTCATCCCTGAATTTATTTTTTATTTTATTTGGAACTATAGTATTGGGTATTCTTACTTGTAAACTATGGATCTGGTCAAGATATGTTTTCTAAGTTCGGCCGTAGCTACTTAGCCCGTATTGAATGTGCGACTCCGCAAGTGCATTATATAACATTAACTTTATTTTAAAAGGAATGCGATTATTGAGAATAGTGATATTTCCTAAAAACTGTCTTAGTTTAGTACATACACGGTCAATATGCTGGCTCCAATTTAATTTACTGTCAATAACTAGTCCAAGATACGTTTGTGTGTCAACTATCTCAATTGCTGGGCAGCAGCATTCAGCAGCGCGGTTATTATGTAAGCAGATGTGGTTGTGTGCAACTATTTTTTTTTATTGAAGCGGGTTTTAGGTATGGAGATTTAATTACTAACAACTTAGTTTTACTATCATTAAGGACAAGCCCAGCATCATGGCACCACCTTGATAGGATATCTAGGTCAGACTGCAAAAGGTCACATGCCTTTTGTGGATTTTTATCACCGATTACAAGACAAGTGTCATCTGCAAACTGGTAGCATGTGCAATTGACGATGTAGTTGCCCATGTCATTGACGTAGGACAAAAAGTGCAAGGGTCCTAGTACCGAACCTTGTGCTGTTCCCTCTGTTATCAACATCGGCTCGCTGTAGTTATTTTCAATTTTCACAAACGATTTTCGGTTCTTCAAGAAATTATGGCACCAATTAAGTAAGGGGCCACGTATACCACATTTGTCTAATTTGTCCACTAGCTGTTCATGTCACAAAGTGTCAAAAGCACGTGAGAAGTCGATAAATAGGGCAAGCACCTGTCTTTTTTCATTTAGATGACTATTCACTTCATCAGTAAATTTTGATAAGAGTCCTGTTGTACTTTTTCCTGGTTGAAAACCAAACTGATACGGGCTTATTACAGTGTTATTCCTATAAAATTTGTGTATTTGATCGCTTATGAATTTTTCAACAATTTTATCGATTGATGAAAGTAATGTAATTGGGCGATAGTTCGAGCAGTCATCACGTTTTCCTTTCTTATGTACGGGTCTGACACAGCCTTCTTTCAATTTATCAGGATACAAACCACTTTTAATGCTACTGTTAATTAGGTCAGAGATAGTTGGGGAAATATGTTCGCCTATCATTTTAATGTCAGCATTCGCAATATTGTCAGCACCTGGTGCCTTTCTTGAGTTAAGATTTTTAATAATTTTATGAATACTACAGGGGGTCGCTTTCCGAAAAAATATACTGGAGTGTAAGATTTTATATGTATTGTTTTGGTTTATTAATTTTATTTTACAATTAGGAACTATACTTTTTACCGCCATGTCAAAGCTATTTGCGAAGTTATCTGCAGTAGTTTTGGAGTTAAGTCCCTGTGCATCGAACGCTCTACCCTAACCCTTTAGTAACCATCTGTTCTGGATTCAAACCCAAGAACCATTTTCTGGTCCTTCAAGCCGGATTCGAAGGGACAGCTTGTGGCCGCACGATTTTCTGGTACAGACGAGCGGATTTGGAACTGACACCCTGTGGCCTGATCGAGTCAAACTGAACGCTGAACCAATTCCTTGGACAATGCACTCTAGTTTGTTAACACAGGATAGATTTAGCTTTGCTTAGCACTACCGGGATGGTACGCGGTATTGTTGAGTTTGGAATTGCAAATAGTTGAAATTTCTTTGTTTGTAGGTATTATTTGTATAGACGCTTATTTATTTTAGTTTGGCCCGCTATAGTTTTTTGTTTACCTAATTTCGCAATTCGTAATATTCATATGAATTTATATGCACTCTTGCACTATACTTACAAATAATTCTAAATTCTTTCAAAGTCTATAATAATATAGATTACACATATAAGTTAACTCGTTTACTTGTTACTATGGGAGAGTCTCACACCTGCCAACATTCATCATAATTACAGCCCTTTACAGGTCCACTGCTGAACATAGGCCTCCCCCAAGGTTTGCCAATAAGCACGGTCCTGAGCCACCTGCATCCATCGACTTCCTACATGTCTTGCCAGGTCGTCACTCTATCTAGTGGGGGTTTGCCTTACACTTCGCCTACCGGTACGAGGCTGTCACTCGAGAACCTTTTTTCCCCAACGGTAGTCGATTCTTCGAGCTATATTGCCGACCCATTACCACTTCATCTTACTAATCCGTTGAGCTATGTCGGTCGCTCCGGTTCTACTGCGGATATCCTCATTTCTAAGTTTACTAGGCTGCACTAAAAGTATCGGGAATGGAATATTTCCACTGTTCCTGTCATATTAAAATCTTTTTAATTGAAAACTCCTTGGTTTTAAAAATCGAATACCATTTTTATTTAAAAAAATATTCTCGGTCTTGTCACAAGGTTTTGTCAAAATCGTTGAGAAATTGGAATTGACTCGAGAAAATTCAAGAGCGATGATTTATTATGACTTTCGAAGTGGTTTAACACAAAAACAGTGTGTTGACCGGATGATGTCTGAATTTGGTGATGAAGCTCCATCCAAAACCACAATTTATCGCTGGTTTGCTCAATTTCAACGTGGACGTATCAAGGTCAGTGATGATCCCCGTCAAGGTCGTCCAAAAACTGCAGTCACCCAAGAAAACGTTGATGATGTGCGTAAGCTGATTGAGGAAGATCGACATGTGACATACCGCGAAATTCAGGCAACTTTAGACATTGGCATGAGTCAAATACAAATAATCTTGCATGAACAATTAGGTGTAAAAAAGTTGTTTTACCGATGGATACCGCATTCGCTCTGTGAAGAGCAAAAGGCGCCTCGCGTTACTTGGGCGTCAGAACTCTCGAAAGATTCCACGCAGGATCCTCAAATGCTGTATACAACATCGAATCAGGTGACGAATCCTGGAAATACGCGTACGAACCCGAATCAAAAAACCAGTCACGAGTTTGGGTGTTCGAAAATGAGTTAAAGCCAACAAAAATTGTTCGTTCACGGAGTGTTGCAAAAAAAATGGTGGCCACGTTTGTCTCCAAAACCGGTCATGTTACGACTATTTCTCTTGAGGGACAAAGAACGGTTAATGCAGAATGGTATGCTAGCATTTGTTTGCCACAGGTCGTTTCTGAACTCCGTAAAAAGAACTGCAACCGCCGCATCATCCTCCATCATGACAATGCGAGTTCTCACACCGCACACAGAACAAAAGAGTTTTTAGAGCAAGAAAACATAGAATTATTAGACCATCCGCCGTACAGCCCCGACCTAAGCCCTAATGATTTCTATACTTTCCCAAAAATAAAGAATAAATTGCGTGGACAGAGTCTTTCATCACCTGAAGAAGCTGTGGACGCCTACAAAACTTCCGAATGGAATGGTTGCTTCAATGATTGTGTAACGCTTCCCTCCCCCTATATATATATATATATATATATATATATATATATATATATATATATATATATATATATATATATATATATATTAAATATAATTAATATTAATTAATTTGCCCCTCTTGAATAAAATTCTATATATTCATGACCAAGATTAATAAGATATGTTTTGATCTTTCTAAATGATCTTTCTAAAGGTTTAATAATAGGCCGTTGGAAATATTTTGGTGTCATCGTCTTAGTTAGGACCCTTATTTACGTTGTGTTTGTTTAGTAACTTAGTTCTTTTAGGTGTCTTTTGGAAGAATGAATATTCACTAGAGCAATTGAAAGCTGTTGGTAGTGCCTTATAAGCTAAGTGAACAGTAGTTACGTTGTACCAGTTCTGGCTCACTGAGTCAGAAGTGGTACAAGTACGACGTTCGTCGATCCTAAAAAAAAAAAGCTCTGATCACGAATCTGCGGTCCATTTTTGTGTAGGATGCACGGTTCCGGAGATGTGCAGATCAATTAACTCTTATCTAATTGATATCCGGTGAAGGCCTCCACCGTCTTTTTTGTTTGCCAACACGCATTGAGGCAGCGCAGCGAACATTTCCTAGCCCTAAAACCCTCTCAGAAATGAGAGGAGGCCTATGTTCAGCAGTGGACTTTAATAGGCTGTAACTTTAACTTTTTTTAACTTTTATGATTAAGTGTTAACAAATTGATATTAACATGATAACTGTGTTGTTGCAGAAATCATTGAGCTTCGATGAAAATACCTATAAACAGTATTACTACTCGCCACTCTCCCCTCAAGAAGAGAGTTATGACATCGTCATTAATAATAACACATGCGATGGTAGAAAAAGAAAATCGCAATCGATTGATCATTTTTTGAAGCTGAATAAAAAAAAGAGGAAGCTGTTATCATCAACCGTAGCACAAGCCGCTAGAGATGGTGTATCATAACATTTCTACTAATTCTGACGACGGAGACCAAGCGACGCATCTCATCAAAATTGAAATGTACGATATGAAGATGCTATCCAAGATTCCAACTACTGATCATTGGAAACATGCTTCCACGAGGATTAAATATTACGTAAAGACTAATAAGGATAGCATCTACGACAACACAAACGCCCTCGTATACAATATTACAAAGACAATAGCAGAAAAGTGAAAAAGTTAAAAAATACTTTTTTAACAAGGACAGTCATTAGCTTGTAATTATTATTTAAATTACAGGAAGACAAGAGCAGAAGGAAGAGATGAGTGTGGCATACGTGTACAGAACACATCATTCAATAACAAAACTACAACACTGAGTGGAGAAGAAAACGAGAAGAATATGCCGTACTCAAGAGCTGAATATCCATTCTTCAGTTCAAAATCTAGCCGGTTGCTCAGTTTCGAAAACTGGCCTCTCGTTATGTGACAGAAACCTGAAGATCTTGCAGAAGCCGGTTACTTTTATACTGGCCATGGAGACAGGACCAAGTGTTTCCATTGTGGTGGTGGCTTAAAAGATTGGGAAGATGATGATGATCCTTGGCAGCAGCATGTTCAGTGGTTTAGTCAGTGTGCTTTTGTAAAATTTAAACTCGAACAGAGTTTTGTATTAGATTAAATAGAATATTTATAAAGAAATAAAAAATAATATATTGCATACAATTTGTTTTATTTTATTTTATAACGTTTCACATAGTTACATACACACAAAATGCATTACACATAACTCATAAAATCTAACACATATTATAACCTTAACTACTATAGTCTACAGTAACAATTCTGTTTTTATCTATCTCAATAATATTATCAAACTCATCATAAACTATACAGTTAATAGTCTGTATTAGTGAGGATTCCAATCGTACTTCTAATCTTACACTACCATGCTTTATGAGATTCTAATGAGCTGATGAGTTGGCTGATAAATCAGGAGTTAAAGTACGTCAAATGCTAATAGACAGTAACCTTTGGCATACTGTTCACAAGAGATTCCATTTCCTTCATTAAGAAAGTGAATACCAGTTCCCGAGAATAGAGTATTTATTTATTTATTTATTTTCCACTATACAATTATCTTTACAGGTTTATCACCTAATGCGATAATGTAGACAATTATTTTACCAACTCCAACTACACAGTTACAAGCTAATAATTTTCGATTATAGATATGTACTTATTGCTATTTCAAACACGTATCTATATCACAGCAGGACCATAACTAATTTCAAATAGAGCTCTTACTATGAACCCACCCAGAGTACAACAAAATATATCTATGTCTTCTGCTATACGGTTGAGGATACGGAGGGCGCGCTTAGTGTGGCCGCGCGGCACAGCTAGCAGCTGCGGCCGCTGCCGCCGCCACACGTATCTGTCCGGAACACATATGCGCACTTGTTCCAATACGTCTGACTTGTGAATCTTTCCCCACATCACCTTAAAGATATATGAAACAAGCGCTAAATTCCTCCTAACCTTTAGCTCATTGTATCCTACCATACCTAAGGTGAATAAGGTAGGATACTTATTTGGGTAAAATGGGTATACTCCATGCATTTTTTGAATAAATATCTAATAAATATATTCCGCACTCTCTCCAACATGATACTATACTTAGTCTCCTGTGGAGACCAGATGACCGCGTTGAATTCTAATTGGCTCCTCACTAAAGAATTATATAATGCAATAACTGCCTTTATATTAGTGAAGTCCCTAGCTATCCGTAGTACGAATACCAAATTTCTGTAGGCTTTCTTACGGATTTTGGTTATATGCTCTCCAAATTCTAGTTTAGAGGAGAAATTAACCCCTAGATCTTTGACTTTTGACACTTTCGCTATTGGTGCCCCGTTAACCTGGTATTGGTACGTAACTGGAGATAGTACACGGCTGAAGGTCATAGTTATGCACTTCGTGATGTTAAATTGTAAGTTATTATGTTTGCTCCAGGCTACCACCCTATCTATATCTTGTTGTAACTTTTGGCAATCCTCTCTGTTCTTCACAGCAAGATACAGTTTCAGGTCATCTGCAAATAGAGTACAATGAGCATCTTTGACAACCGTTGGAAGGTCATTTATCATCAATATGAATTGCAATGGACCGAGATTGCTGCCCTGACTTACTCCGGACCTAGTTAACATTATTAAATTTAAATTATTAAAATATAAAAATTATTAATAGTTTTCTGACCTACACCCCGCATATTCTACATACTGCTTTCTGTTCCGCATATAACTAGCAAAAAATGTTAGTAAATGGGGAGTAAATGCTACACCTGCCAGTTTTGTGAGCAGTATGTCATTATCCACTAGGTCGAAAGCTTTTTTGTAATCCAAGAAAGCTACATCTACCTGTCCTCCAGCATCCACTTCAGGTACAATATAATTCATATAATTAATTAGGTTGCTGGTGGTGCTCCTGTCGGGTCTAAAACCGTGTTGCTCATCTGAAATCTGTACATTAACTTGCGACAGGATGCTCTTGTGTACTGCAGCCTCCAGTGCTTTAGCTGGTGTCGAAAGCACAGCAACCGGCCTATATTGGTCCACGTTTGATGCTGACTTTCCTTTTGGTACTGGAACTACCTTGGTTGTTTTTCGTCTATCTGGAAACACTGCCTCCCCCAGGCACTGATTAAATATGTAGAGAAGTGGCTTACCAAGTACTAGTCTACAGTCTTTGAAAATGTAGGGCGGTATGCCATCGGGTCCCGTTGACTTTTTTGGCTTGAGTTTTTGCAAACCAATTCTTCTTTTTAAAGTTTCACTGTTTGGTAATTCTATACAAATGTGGGCACAATCGTATTGTTCATGGTTATTTAAACTTTCCTGAGATAGAAAGTGAAGTAGGCGTGCTTCGCAAATCTAAATGATGTGACCGTCTTTTGAAATTTGTTTACTAACTAACCGCGATAACTTTTTTATGTAACAATAATGATTTTTTGTATCCTTGGAAAAAAATAATAAATTGATATGTCTATCTATACGACACTTTGTTAAAAATAATGGACCTACTATAGAATTACATCGTTTTTCTTTATTATATTCTAACCCAAAAACATTAATACTAATATCATTTAATTTCTCTACTTTTGCTATGTCAGAAATTTTAACTGGAAAGGAAATACCATCAAATTTAAGTTTATTTGCATGTTTAACGTACGATAATACACGATTCGTGTTTTTGTTTACAGGATATAACGCCGAGAGTAACGCCCATTTAAAACAAAATAATTCTTGCTTTTTACGTTTATAACAGCCTTTTTTAATTTTATGTCACGAGGAAGATCTATGTATGAAGTACCGCGTAGGGGGTTAAATTTATTAACATTCATGTCTACAGATTTTATCTTTTTTAGACTCCATCCACTATCTTTTTTTTCAAATGCACTAATTTTAGTAGTAATTGTATCATTTAAAGATGAAAAAAAATATTTAAGTCATCTCCTTGACAAATAATATAATTAAGCGTTTGAAAATCGAACGTACCATGAATATCTTTAGTTTGTTGAACAAAATTTGAAAAAAATATGAAGTTTACTTTAAAAATTATTTGTTGATGAATACACTCTTGTATTAAAAATAAAATATCGTCTTTAATAGAATTTAAAAATAATTCAGGAGTTTCAAAATTTACCAATGTCGAACTATCTACTCTTGATTTTATAAGTTAAAATCCTATTTCCAAAAGCAGATTCAATAACACTAACGTTTGATAAAGAATTATGTGAATTTAAAAGATTATTTTTGTGAACATTACTTTTAAAATGATTAGCTAAATACCGTTTTTTGATAAATATATGACACGTTAGACATTCCAATTGATCATCGTTACTGATACTGTTCCCTGCAGAGGTAGGCGCTTCTGCTTCCGTTGTTGGTTTTTTGATGATCTTGGGTTCTTTGCTGCTCGTTTGCTTCGTTCCTCTTCCAAGTTGTGTAGTAGTGGTTGACTAGTAAAATGTTTAAATTTATTAAAAACTGTACAAGACATTGTGTAAATTATGATCGAAATGAATGTTTATTTTACTTACTTAAACTGTGTTTCAACCATCGCACAGTGATTATACAACTCATCATCATACGATGAATCGAACAGTTGATCCTTCTCCATTTCATCACAAACTTTAGACAACTCCTGATTTAATTCGCTGTTGAATAGTTCCGTATTCTCTTCCATGGTTGTGGAGAAGAAAGCACTGGTGCACACTTCACTGAAGTTTGCCATCCTTATAGTAAAGAAGAAAATAGGTAGCAGAGTAAGTAACAGTTCGGTGTTGGTAGACCAACTGATACCCAAATTTCAAATAATGTCTGCTATTTAAGTCTAACAAAGGATTAGAAATAGAATATAATGAGTACACAGAAATAATTTAAGTAAACAGAATCACATTCAATAATGATCAGCTAATGACTGCCATTGTTAAAAAAGTATTTTTTTAACTTTTTCACTTTCTGCTATTGTCTTTGTAATATTGTATACGAGGGCGTTTGTGTTGTCGTAGATGCTATCCTTATTAGTCTTTACGTAATATTTAATCCTCTTGGAAGCATGTTTCCAATGATCAGTAGTTGGAATCTTGGATAGCTTCTTCATATCGTACATTTCAATTTTGATGAGATGCGTCACTTGGTCTCCGTCGTCAGAATTAGTAGAAATGTATGATACACCATCTCTAGCGGCTCGTGCTACGGTTGATGATAACAGCTTCCTCTTTTTTATTTTTGATTCAGCTTCAAAAAATTATCAATCGATTGCGATTTTCTTTTTCCACCATCGCATGTGTTATTATTAATGACGATGTCATCACTCTCTTCTTGATGGGAGAGTGGCGAGTAGTATTACTGTTTATAGGTATTTTCATCGAAGCTCACTGATCTCTGCAACAACACAGTTATCATGTTAATATCAATTTGTTAACACCCTATTAAAGTCCACTGCTGAACATAGGCCTCCTCTCATTTCTGAGAGGGTTTTAGGGCTAGGAAATGTTCGCTGCGCTGCCTCAGTGCGTGTTGGCAAACTTCACATGCCTTCGAAATTTTCTCAGACATGCAGGTTTCCTCACGATGTTTTCCTTCACCGCTGAGCACGTGGTAAATCAGCACTTAAAATTGCAATTAACAATTTAATTGGTGTCGGCGGGGATCAAACCCGAGTCGCGTACTGTGAAATTTACATTTTGCGCTAACCATCTGAGCTACCACGGCTTAATCATATACACACATAATATTTAAATATAATTTGTTAACACTCAATCATACACATGTAAGAAAATAACAGAAAGAAAAGTAAGTTTGTCAATAGAATAAACACTTACATCCATGGCCTTTGATGCGTTGAAGTAACACAAATGTAGTATTGATAGATCCACTGCGGTCAAACGACCACACACTAACTCCATGACTGCAGTTGCTTGGTCTTATATAGTACCAGTGAGTAATAATTCTAATCTAAAGAATTTCTGCAGTAGAATTGATAGTAACTTTATGCGTCAACAAGCTTATCTCACATTCTGTTGCTTATCTCAACATTCCTTCGTCCTTCGTGTCGTGTCTTGTTCAGTGTATTGATGACTCAAATACGTTTTGTATAACACAAAGAATGCAATTTAATATTTAGAAACCACTATAATTGATCATTCCTATGTTAGTCATTGAGTAGATTGGTACTGTAATAATCTACTAATAGCAGTAATATCATGGATACACTAGATGTACAACAACATCTGAAAAAGATTCACCTCACTCTAGAAAATAATGTTTATGCTGCCAATAAACTGCCCATGGACACCCACGTACCAACGTATATAATATGCAATTTGGATACAGATGATAAACCAGGGTCACATTGGGTAGCTTTATATATCGATACGAATGACGTCGGTCAATATTTTGATTCATTCGGACGGGAACATGTGATATCATCCAGAGTTTTTAAAAAGAAATTGTAAAAGATGGAACTGGAATGTTGATAGGATTCAGAATGAGTGGACTTCAGTTTGCGGCGAATATTGCTTAATGTATTTGCTATATAAGTTTCAGGGATGTTCAATGCATAGTTTTACAAGTATATTTACGGGGAACACATTGTACAACGATATTTAGTGGATGAGATGTTTCGCTCCTATTTTATAGATAATAAGTAATAAGATTTTGTATTTTGTAAATAAAAATTTTAACAAAATTAGGTAATGTGTTTTATTGATGAGTCAGATTAGTGTAGATAGGAACAAAGGAGTATAATACAATAGCACCACGCTGAGGAAGAATAGATAATGACGGTATTCAACGAACAGTAGATAAGTAGATAAGAACAATGGAGCGCTAATGACGGTGGAGGCCTTCACCGGATATCAATTAGATAAGAGTTAATTGATCTGCACATCTCCAGAACTGGTACAACGTAACTACTGTGAACCCCGTTCACGAAGACAGGCCTCGAGAAATGTTAAGAATATAAAACGTCCCTATTTCACTTGTATCAGGTTTACATTATTAATTTATTATTATTTATCCCTTCCCGCTCGGAAAATGCTCAAAATATATTTATACAAAATACCCGATACAAGGGCTTCGCTCTCCTACATTTATTTAAAAAAAATGTAGGGGAGGCACACGGCCCCACACACCACCATTTTGATGCACTCCCCCCGAAGGGAACGCTAATTGGGGAACTGGACCGTAGTCCACAGCAAAATAACTGGCGAACCAGTAAAAGAGACTTGGCCCCTTGTTAGTGCGTAAGCACAAACATCGACCGAAGTCGCGCATGTCAATGCGTGTAAACGCCATACAGAATACGAACGAATCCAGCCACAGTGAATGTACGTCACACGCTTTAGGCAAATAGGCAAACTGGCCGTAAACCCTCCGTGAGCGCCACCACCTGCCAGACCGCCGCTCCTGCAGACGTGATGTAAGTGTATGGCATCACCACCAATTGCATGATCAGTACGGCTACTAACCCGCAGAGCGTGTCATGAGTCTACCGCTCACCTCAAGGGAATGGAGTCCCACGTTGTGCGGCTTTCGGCCGCAGCCTTGAGAGTCTCCTCAGATCCTCCCGCCAGCTACCACCCGCATGAGGTCGACCACATATGCTCCACCAACCAATACAACGGCAGATATAGCCAAAAGGCAGTATAAGATAAGAGTAATAATTCGCCATCAGAAAGGGTTTGTGTCACTGACGTTGAGTAAATGCATTTTCGATCATGTTTGTCTCACCCACCAACAAGTTGCCTTCAATCATTCAAAGGTGGGAAAGATACAGAGATATATTATTATGTCGTTATATAAAACATCGTGGAGGGCAGACAGTCTGCAGCCCCGTAATGAAGGGACCCGACTTGGGCAAAGCTACTTAGGTGTTAGTCAAACCAAGACGCAGAGAGCGCCATTGAGAATAGCGTCCCACCAAACAACCATCGCAGAGACGCAATGCTGCAGAACGCAACAAGCATCAATACGACTATCGTCGGGCTTACACCATTCCAAGGTCCCCCATACATCCCAGCACACATCACCACCCGCATACCTCCATCGACCAGAACCACAAGAGTGCGTCGAATCAGGCGCAGCACACCCGCAGATCCATCACAAGACGCAATACCGCAAGTGGCAGTAAGCATCAATGCAACTATCATACGGATGGCGCCCCCTCACAACACACCCACATGATCTCTATCGACTTTGGTAACACAGTTTGTATTGTAGTTATATAAAAAATATCACCAACGTATTATAGTAGCACGCTACTAAGACGCCAATGAACAAAACTCCACGTATCATAGCGCTAATACACTAAGACATGAAGTTGAGTATGCCTGTTACACTTAAAAGTGCTACCAAACACACTCATCATCCCAGTCCGAAATATAGACGACGCATCGCTATGCGCTACGACGTTGCCCACAAACGGTATGGGTGTGCGATGTCCACGGGAAATCCGTATCGCTACAACAAACCCGCTTACCATCAGCACTAAAATGATATGTCTAGGACACATCGGTTAGCGAGTCCAAGTTTACCTCGGACCAATTGCTCGTGAAGCAGCATACACGCCACCATAATATTCCTTTTCAAGTCCCTAATAACGACTAGTCATTTTGCTACAGTACTAGGAGCAGTCGGTCACCCGACCACTCCATACAACGCTTATGCATCAAGGAGACCTCTTATAATATTGCTTTTGTATCATGGACCTTACTTTCATAAGTCATGCATATATAGGATTCGAACCCACGACCCTACTATTGTAATGCAAATTCATCATGGAGACCTTCTATAGTATTGCTTTTGTATCATAGACCTTACTTTCATAAGTCAATCATATATATGATTCGAACCCACGACCCTACTATTCTAATGCATATTAATCATAGAGTCCTTCTATAGTATTGCTTTTGTATCATAGACCTTACTTTCATAAGTCATTAATATATAGGGTTCGAACCCACGACCCTACTATTGTAATGCAAATTCATCATGGAGACCTTCTATAGTATTGCTTTTGTATCATAGACCTTACTTTCATAAGTCATTAATATATAGGGTTCGAACTCACGACCCTACTATTGTAATGCAAATTCATCATGGAGACCTTCTATAGTATTGCTTTTGTATCATAGACCTTACTTTCATAAGTCATTAATATATAGGGTTCGAACTCACGACCCTACTATTGTAATGCAAATTCATCACGGAGACCTTCTATAGTATTGCTTTTGTATCATTGAGTTTAATATCATTAGTCCCTAATATAGGACTAGTCATTGTGCTACAGTACTTCAGGCAGTCGGGCTCCCGACCACCCCATCTATATGTACAACTGCAGGAATGTATCTCCGGCAGCTCCTCCATACAAGACATCTATACATGAACACCTTCAATAACTTAGGAAAATTTTCTTTTATACGTGAACTCCTACCACAACTTAGAAAATTTCTTTTATACATGAACACCTTCCACAACTTAGGAAATTTTCTTTTATATATGAACACCTTTCAAGACTTAGACCATTTTTAACAAATTTTCCAATTATCTTATAAATGTTATTTATCTATATTTTTATAATATTTTCGACTTGTATTTCTATTATTTATCTTATTTTTCCAAGTTTTTAAATAAATTTATTTATTATGGAAGACAATATTTTGCCTTTAATTTACTACGTTATTGGTCTAATGTCTGAAATATATTTATATTAACTTTATGTTTATTAATGTAATTTTATTGTTTAATATATTTCTTTAAGACTATTTTTGACGCCCCGTTATATTGAATCTAATTATTAATAATAACATTGGGCCGTCACAATTGGTTACATCGTATGGAAAAATGTATCAAATTTCGCGCAGAATACTTCGAAAAGCAATAAATACATTTTTAAATAGTAATGTGTCACTTCCCTGATTCCCGAAATTTTCAGTGCCGCCTATCACGCAGTAAAACCCCGAGCAACGCCCTCTCCATAGCTCGCTGAGCGACTTTGAGGACGATACGGTCAGTAGTGAAGGACCACGTCTCAGTTCCATAGGTCATCACTGGCAACACGCACTGGTTGTACAATTTCCTTTTCAGGTTTTGAGGTATACCTGACGAGATGATGTGTCGTAATTTCCAGAACGCTGTCCAGCCGAGTTGAATCCGTCGATTGACCTCTAGGTCGAAGGTGTACTTACCTAGTCGGACTATTTGTCCCAGGTAAACGTACTCATCAACAACTTCGAGCTTAGTGCTCCCAACAACTATACGTAATGGTATATGCTTCGGTGTAGTTTATTTTCAATTACCAGTCCGTACTGGTTTACATAATGATTTCTGATATGTATGCGAACACTACACATTTAAATAATACTAGTTTTTACGGATTTTGTCGCGTATATTTAACTTTTTAATTACCCGAAGTTTCTAGCACCTTTCTGTGCGTCCGATTCACCATTCTGTGATCGAACTCAGAAAGATGGTTCTAAAAAGGCTATACAATGTCCACTAACCACACTACATCATACAGAGCGCATGGGTGGAGTAGACCGATTTGATCAGAAGCGGAGCACTTACAAAGTTGGCAGTTGGAGCAAGAGGTGGTGGCTCCGAATTTTCTATTTTTGTGTAGACTTGGCCATCACAAATTCATTTTTGCTCTACTCTACAAACATGAGGGTACACAATCCACTTTCACAACTGCATTTTAGGTTGTGTCTGGCCCGTGGTCCCATCAACAATTATTCGTCTAGGAAGAGAAGCCTGGAGAGCCAGTCCCAATACTTCATGAAACGCCCAAAAACTGCACCAATCGACAACAAATCGTCGGTGTGGCGGATGAGATACGCTTTTCAAACGTGCGTAGTCATCGCCATGAGCAATAGGGCTCATGGTGCCGTTGTCGTGTGTGCAGCACAAAAACACGAAATAAGAGATGGAAAATACAATGCTCTGCATGTAAAGTGCCACTTTGTGTGGTTCCTTAATATGATGTATTTCATAGTCAGCAGAACTGAAAATATACCAAAACGACGAACTACCAGATGGATCTGCACTTACTTTGCTATCTTTTTTTCGTATTAAAGAGTATACTTAATTGAAAAATACGTTTTATTGACAGGCTGTGGCAACTAGGTATATGTTGCCACCACATTTTCCAAAAATTTCCCAAAGCTTTTCCAAAAAAATCAAAATATTATTTTCATCATAAAAGTATTATTTTACACTTTATGTTTGTTATACATTGCTTTCATCTCTAGTTTCCTCGGCCTTATAAAGGGCGACACAAAATAACGCGTTGAAGCGACCACACAACGTTTGTCTCACTGTGCACAATGAGCGCAACAGGGTCGCACGTATGGCTATGATGGAGCGGAATAATAAAAAAGTTATTACCTACGTTTCTTGAGATTCTGCAAACAGAGCCATGTTTGTAAGATCCTAGACTCAAAAGTCTTAAGAATCGTACATCGCAAAATGATGCTTTGCGACAAATTAACCAATTATTATCTGTTAAAACATTACTATCGATGAATTAGAAAGACGTAGGAGAGCCTAATGGGTTTTATGGAACCATTTTGATAAACATAAAAGGTCTTCAAGGAATATTAACGCCAACTTCAACGCCATTCAATGGCATTTGAATTTAATGACTTTGGGCGTTCAAGTGTAGCTTTACTCATTTTATCTCGTTACATTTAAAGCAATAATTGCTGCGTTTATTGACATTTCTCGTTAGTGTAGCACTAGCATTAGCGCGTTCTTTCGATGACGCATCCGCAGATGGTTCGCGGTGGGCTAAGCGTTGTTTGAAATATGAATATCGACAGTCGACATTTTTTTCAATATAAAGTTGAAATTTTTTATTTTTTTTCTCGTAAATCTATTAATCTGCTACTACCCAATATACTGTACTTTATCATGGATGGTGTCCATATTTCTGGGACACTATTTTCTACAGCGATCGTTCTTCTGTCTCTAATCTCCATGATAAAAACTATGGTTGTCTATGTTCGGAATGAACTTGAGTTAGTTCTCTAACCTCCATGCAACAGCCTATGAGCCGTAGACAGAGAAACCTATAGACTAATGATTAGCGTGGCCTCGAGTGAGAAAGGACGATAACGTAGTTTTAGGTTATACAATAATCTTTATGACTTTTAAATATATTTAGATAAAATTTTTAATTGTTCTAAGAACTGAACTGAACAAGATTCACCAATCTTAAGCTCTCACTTAAACCAACTTGTAAACTCCTTAAATCGCTACGAACTGTCAAAGTTGTATAGCAAAGTGTAGTTTGCTAAACAAAAAAAACGGCGCGGAGAAAGGGACAAACAATCACACCGCTCTGTCTCATTTTTATGCAAGACGTATGCATAAATCTATCTTTTTCATGTGCGAATGCGAAAGAAGGCGTCAATTGAAAATGTCAATAGGTTTCTCTGTTTACGCTATGAGCCGTTTCTTGTCGATAGTAATATATTTGTTTAGTGATTGACCTAAAAGATACTCTCTCTGTGATTTGTACAATACATATCGTCCTACATGTTATAAAAATCCTATGAATTATATCAACTCACTGGATGATATTTTAAATAATTGTCGTAATAAACGTGATATTGCTTAAACTGGAGACATTAATTAATTAATTATTTATTTATTTATGCTTTATTTGCACACCGAGTACACCGTGTAAACAGTCCATCTCGACGAAAAATTTGTTTGGATCATGGCTAAGTCTTGTGCTAAATGTGAAACCTATGTTTTCGACAAATTTACAGATCATTCTCCTATTTTTTACATAATATGAATTTTACCAAAATATGTAGAAAAACATAAATGCTTAATAATCAATCACTGCATTACACTATAGGTTATTCGCAACAACAATCTTAATTTTAAATTTATAACAATCACAGTTGTGATTACAACGATCACAACTGTGATTATTGTAAATCTGACAGCCTGCATGAGCGTGTAATGTACACCTATCAGTCACCATTCGTTTTTATCAATCATGATTGATGGAATTGATAGACGCCTGCGTGTAATGTCACAGAATAAATAATAAATAGTATCTACTACGTAGTAATGTACCACAGACTAACTAGTAGATTCTACCGAATGGTAACGTACGCCTTAGATTTGGTTGACTATAATTCAAAATAAGAAAAAATGAGACAAACACGTAGGTACTAGACAAAGATCATGTGTATCGTCCATTCACTCACATAAAGATGAAATATATACATATAGATTAAATAGCAAAGCAAAATTTAAGTTAATCTAATTTTTAATATTTAGCAAGATGTGCAGTGTACGAGTATGTAGGTATGTACTTTTTCTATATAAAAAGCATAATGCAAACGATGAAAAAGTTTTTAGATTCTATTCCGAAACAATTCTCTATACAAACAGATATTATACGAAAATTTAAAATAAGATGTAGGAATTCTTTGGAATTTATTGAAATATTTTCGGTTCCCTGGCCTTGCTTTTTAAAATATTATACTTCCTGCCTTTTTATTTACACCTGGTACTAACAAGAATGTGTTTATGTACTAGAATTACGACTGCTTTACAGCCACTTATTATATAATTTAATAAAACGGATTATACTTATTCCGATAACGATAAAAGGCAATTAATTGAATTTTTCATATTCCTTTTATTTTTGAAGCAGTTAAACTCGTATTTTTTACCAAAATATATTCTATTTATTTTCATTTTGTTGTACCTTATATCTTTATTACTTTTTCATTAAATTTACGAAGCGGTTGCTTACACGTACTACAGTTTCTCAAATTATTCAAGGTTGACCGGCAGTGAATGCCGTAGTATTATAATATACGAAAGTAAAAAAATCACTTAAGTGCTAAAATACATAATCAGTGGTTATACAGACTTTTCATAACAAAGGGGCAAATCTGAAATTTTACGCCAATTAAAATATAATCATACAACGACAACTTCACCACAAATAATTATTACAGTGAAAACTTAAGAAAGACATTAAACCACAGAGACCGTGTGAATCCGGCTATAGTCTAGCTTATGCATGCTGCACTTCTACCATAGTATTATGTCACAGGAATCACAGACAAGATTGGTTATATGTAATATATTGAAGAACATATTGAAGCGGGTTTTCATTATAAGCACACTACAACCCGCTGAAGAAGATAAATCAGATTCTACCATCCGTCAAGTGGTTATGGTCTTACGGTCTTTCTTACATGTGACAAATAAAACGATCAATAAACATTCGCATAAAATAACATAATATATTTTTTATCTGAAATAGTTAAGCTTCGGGAAGTCTACAGTTTGTAAACATGTTCAGAATCGTCCTCACCATTACACTGTTAACCGCAAACCCTCGTAAAAGAACACAGATTCCTACCAGGGATAACTCATGAAGTTATTGACATTAAAAAAAAACCGGACGAGTTCGAGGACTTGCCCCTGAGTGTTCCGAATGAACTTAATTATGCATGTAGATAGTTCATCCACCTTACCCATTGCTGTAACGGGCGTATTAAAGGAAAACTAAAAATTGCAGCGAAAAAATTCTCCTATACATAGTACATTAAACTATTGTCAGTGTTCCAACAGCAAATGAGTTTGTATATAACTACAAATGAATGATTTTTAGTTTTTTTTTTTACTTGTGCTGTGAGACTATATCAGCGGGTATTGTCCTAGATTTTGATGAGTGACTCTCATTTCTGAGAGGGTTTTAGGGCAAGGAATAGTCCGCCGCGCTGCCCCAATGCGTGTTGGTGAACTTCACATGTCTTCGAAATATTTTTTTTCTTATTTCTCAGACATGCAGGTTTCCTCACGATGTTTTCCTTCACCGCCGAGCACGTGGTAAATCAGCACTTAAAATTGCAATTAACAATTTCATTGGGGCCGGCGGGGATCGAACCTGGTTTACTCGCGTATTGTGAAATTTACAGCGAGTGCTAACCATCTGAGCTACCACGGCTCGTAAATCTCTCTAAATAATTCATCAAATATTGCCATGTAATGGAGACTTTTTACAAAAGCCTTAGACATCTATTATATTCATTATAATGGTACTAGAGCTAAATATTATATTGATAATTATTTTAGAGCTTTCAGACATACAATCCCCTAACTATGGAGTATTTTACTAATATTAAGGTACAAAAGCACATAAGATCATTTTTACTATAGAAAAATTATAGGGTTCATTTGTAATTTGAATTAATTCATGAAATTATTAAAGGTCTGGTACAGATTTTACTGTATTAATAGTAATACAGAATATATTAAATACTCTTTTAGCCGTATAAAATAACTTTAGCATACCTAATGCAGACAGTAGCTATATTTACACGTTATATTTCACAAATATACCACTTTTGGTGTTTCTGTAGAGCTATAATTCTCCAACACGGTAAAAGTAGTTTTTAAGATTCTCACACATTTATTGTAAAGTTGTAGACTGCATAGAACTACTTAGTATTATCTTGAGTGCTATATACAATATTTTTATAACTCAATTCAAGCGCTTTTATCTTCATTGTTCCTCTTTGAGCTCACATAGTGTTAATAAGTATATTTATAACTCGGCTTTATATCCAATGCCTGTATAAAAAAGCTCTATAAGCCCCTTTTTATATCCAAAGCCAACATCGTTACTACTAAACTGCTACTTTATCACTTTGCTTTTGAAGAGATATAAGAATGTGTTTTATACAGGTTAAGGAAGATACAAACTTCCCTAAACAACTGTTATACAGCAAGAGATCGATGCAGTGTCTACTTATATTGCTTGTGTGCTACTTGAGCTGATCCTATATCGCACAGACAAAACCCTCGGTATCCCCAAAGAGGTCACCGAACCATAGCCAATGGAGGGAGGCGTCCATATCTACGAAAGGTTCATGTAGAATGTAGAGCCTTCTAGTACCTCCCATGGAGTTCCTTTCTTTCAATATGGTCTCCTGGTTGGAACTGCTTTTTTTCTTTTCTATACTGCGGGGTCTTGGCACTGCTCATTGGCTAAGGTTAGACGGATGAGAGGGATATGGTGTATCACAAGAAATGACGACCGTGTAGGTAATGAATCTAAATACACACATAAACTTTGACACTTTGCGATTGTGCATGGTGAGGGCACTCTAAAAGCCACGTTCACTATGTTTCCGTAGCAAGTACAGCCCTATCAATGTTTGTTATTGAAATTTCTTTTTTTCGGGCTTACTGTTCAGCTAGTGTTAATGACAAACAGCATCAAAGTTCAAATTTTGGAAAATGGAGTGTCCGTTGGATTCTTGTCCCATAGAATTTATTAAATAAGTTTTTGTCAATTTCCACTTGGAAAATGATCGCACGACACAAGCCGTAGTCACAGGAATATATAATAATAAAAAAACATAAATGCAGCGCACACTTGGTGAAAACTTAAAGAAATAAAATTATTCTTTATGGTTAATAAATCAGCAAGTTCTCCGATGGGAAGATGACATTTCTCTTTCGTGTCTAAAAGCGGTTTGAAAACTGAGAATTTCGTTGGAAAAATAGATAGAAATGTCTGTTTTATATAAATCGACAAAAACTAAAGCCTCTTTTAATAAATCGGTGTCATTTAAATTTTGCAAGTTGGAATGAATGAAATTGTTTCATTCAATCAATTTCATTAATTCCAAGGAAACTCCATCCCATTTGGTTAACGATGATGTCTTATACACGATTGAATAATGTGTTTACTTTAAACAAAATGTCAGGGTAGCGAGTTTTAGTACCATTGTACCATTTTTTTTGCTATACTATTTGTTTGAGTTTTCAAATCTATAAGTTCATTTCGATACTTTTCGAGGTCTTCTAGACAGACTTGCAAGTGCTTCGACATTTGAAAGATCGATGGTTTGAAATTGAAGTACTTTAGAGGCCTGTAAAATTTTGCAATGGAAGACCAGTATTATAGCGTTATTAAGTTGCAGTTTTCGACCTTCTTCTTCAGTAAAACAGCTTCATTTCTCTCATCTTCTATGGAATTTAATAGAATAATTTTTTAAGCGCGTTTTGAAGTTCAACGAACCGAACTTTTAAAGCAAAAATGGCATCGAAACGTCCTGCTCATCTAGTTTAATAATTTATGTTAAGATCACCGTCACCGGTGCTCAAAGCCCTATCGGGCCGGGGGCCCCTTCCGGCTGAGGGCCCGTGGCATTTTCTGGCCCGCCATCCTATTGTTACGCCACTGGGACTTGTGATGGGCTGCAATTATGATGATGATGATGATAAATGGTGGTGAGATCATTTAGACATAGCTAAGTTTAGGTATTTTTTCTATACACAGTAAAAACGTCTGTTCTAGGAAAACTAAAGAATTTTTGCCACCAACTCTGAGCTAGGTACCATGGCTAAAAATTATATACTAGAATAATAAGATAGTGTTTACGGGCTGAGGGCCCGTGGCATTTTCTGGCCCGCCATCCTATTGTTACGCCACTGGGACTTGTGATGGGCTGCAATTATGATGATGATGATGATAAATGGTGGTGAGATCATTTAGACATAGCTAAGTTTAGGTATTTTTTCTATACACAGTAAAAACGTCTGTTCTAGGAAAACTAAAGAATTTTTGCCACCAACTCTTAGCTAGGTACCATGGCTAAAAATTATATACTAGAATAATAAGATAGTGTTTACACAAATTATACTAGCTTCTGCCCGCGACTTCGGCGCGTAGAAGAAAATAGTTCTAATAAATAAATATTTTTAATTGTTTTTTTACGTATTGGTTTTGTTATAAGTTATAACATATAAATTATTATGTTAAAATGTTTGAATACTTATAAAATATAACCATCTTTATTATAGTGTGAGGATTTAAAGGTTAAATAAACATGAAAATAAAATAAAATTTTACTATATTTTAGTGCAAGCACAGAGACCGCAAATAATGTCAGTCAGTGTATTGTCCGAAAGCATGTGGTAAAAGTACATAATTAAGAAAAACCGAAATACTTCGGATGTGAAGGGATTGACCAGTCGGAGTAGTCTTGTGAGAATTTACATACACAGTACCTATCCCCACTATGGGGCAATCACCGACTTTTTAGTTTTTTTTCTTTATTATTTATGCAATTGGGATTACGGCATCTTGTAAGATTCACAAGAACAAACATTTTCAGTTATATGAGATTCTTTACGTACGATGCACCAATTAAGAAAAAAAATCGTTATTAATTCAATAACTTTTCGAACAATATTTTATAACGAATAAAGTACAGAATTTATAATCTATAGGAACTAATATTATAAATAACAAAAATTTATTTAAGAAGTAAGCTATGCTCTCTGTGTTGTTCATTACTCTGCAACTGAGCTAGTTCAGTCAAATATAATCAAAGCCCGTACGGCTTTGATTATAGGTATTATACATGTCTATATAAACAAAGTGTAGGTACTGGCGGCGCTTGGTTTGCTGCGAACCTAGCAAGGTCATTCGCGTCGTATTGGGCCTTAATGCAGTATTTCTTTGTAAACATTATTTTTTGTTTTTCTTTCGGGTGTTAGAACCAGGCTACTATGTTCGCTTAATCTGGAGCGTGTCGCATACAACTGACCGTAGGAGAAGCAGCTTTCTCTAAGTCTACTCCCGCTACCTTAATAGTTTGACCTTGAGCTTTGTTTATGGTTATGGCTAAGCAGACTGATAGGAAACTGCACTCTCTTGAATTCGAAGGGGTAATTTGATGGTGTCAATTCTATGAATAAATACAGACTTTCCTCAAGAATAACTTATCAGTATGCAATGCAATCTGGTGCCATTTAGTGGATTAATATTGCGCAGCAACGTAATTGGCGCGCCAACTCCCAATTTTAATATGTGAGTTGGGAGACCGGCTCAGTGTACTGAAGAACTCAACCGAATAATGAATGAAGTCATCGGTGCTTATTACTCGAGTTCACGGATTTATATTGATATTCGACCCTTTCGAATGATCTCAAAAGTATTTAATTTATGACTGAGGCTTGTTCGTTTTTTGGTGTTAGGATGGCACACTCGCATAACCATTCTGCAGGTTTATCGTGAATATTAGATACTAATTGCAGTTTTAAGTGCGGACACTTCCTAGCCCTAAAACCCTCTCAGAAACGAGAGGTGGCCTGTGCCCAGGAGTGGGACGTATATAGGCTGTAACTTTAACTTTTTTAACTTTATTAGGTAGTAGCTTTTGTCCGCGCCTTCGTCCGCGCGGAGTTCGGTTATATCGCACCAATATGTGAAAAAGAGTCTGCTGATACAAGCCACAATTATAACTGGATGTCGAAGGCAAAAGCTAGTAAACTACAAAACTTCTTTATATACACCACATTTTTTGCTAATCTATTACGTTAGGGCACACTAAAATGATCGGGAATAGAATATTTCGGACTGAGTTACAATAAAACCTTTTTTTAGAATTTGAATACTGGCCTCTTATGCCGGCTGTACACGCTCGTCGAGACACCACGAGACAGGCCTAGAGGCGAGCGTTATTTAACATTGTTCTTAAAAACAGCGTTTTTTTTTTTATAAATATTGTAACATGTATAGTTTTCTTTATGAATAAACATTTAAAGTGTATATAAATATTTAGTGTACATAAACAGACATATAATTGGTGTAAATAAATAATAAATATTTTTTGTATTAAGTTAATTTTTGTGTATTATGTGGATGATAAAAATTATGTGATGTGATGGACAATAATACTTAAATACTTACATATTTTGTGACTGTATAAAATTGTACAAAAGTACTAATATTGACAATGTCGCGCACATGTTATAATACCTATAACCTGTTACGTATTCGTAATCATAACATAACACAGTTAAACTAATATTATAATATCTACCTATAATATGTTAATATTTTCGTAATTATAACATAACACAAACGCAAAACTAACCTACGCTATACTGTATACATATGTAACTAATTACAAAAATAAGCAGTTTTGAAACTAGTTACTCATATCCACGAAACTACGTACAACCGATTACGTCCAAAAGACGTTACGCCCCATGTCTAGACAGGCCGAGTACGAGTGTGTACAGGCTGCTCTCGTCGCGTCGCGTCGCGTCTCGTGGCCCTCGTGCGCTCTCGGAAGCGTGTCGGTTTTTGCGCTCGAGTCAAAGGGTCTCGTAGGTATCGCGTTGAAAACCGAGAGCGAATGATGATATTACTTAACGTGTATAACATGTATCATCAAGCAGAAAAATGCAAACTGTATTATGACATTTTAATATGTAAAAAGTCCAAGGTCGACATTATAACTACACATCAAAGTCTCCTCGAAAACGTATTTATATATAATCGTTAGGTTTTAATTGCTGCTAAATAATATTCTGTATTTTGTGTACACTTAGTTAAAGAAGTAAAATATTTTGTATTTGTAATTTCTGTTTTGTTTCAAGATGACATATGTGATTTTATTGTTAATACCTTTTTTTGATGATAATGTATATAGAAGTGTAATACACTGTTAGAAAGTTTATTAAATACAGTGTTTAATGATATTATTGATTTTTTTTAATTTCATTTAAAATATATATATGTACTTATATTTATGAAGAAACATGTGTTTTTTCCGGGACTAGTTGAACCTCTCTTTTTCTTTACATAATTACAGTCATCTTTCAATAGATCCTGCTAAGTTTTACAAATCTCATAAAATATTTCATACTCTTAATGCCGATATCAATATTTAAGTCATAAGAGCCAGGTTTATTGAATAATTATTTACTTTATTTATATATATATATATATATATATATATATATATATATATATATATATATATATATATATATATATATATATATATGTTTTTTAAAATATTGTATAACAGGTAGTCGCTAACACTTTCGATATCGATAGTACGCAAGACGACAGAAGTATGTGCGCGGGTGACTGGACGCAGGGTGACACTACTTGGGGCTAGATCGTCGCCCGTTGCTATGTTTTCGCTTCCCCGTATGTCATACCGCACCGCACTGTTCATCTTTCGTGGCGCAAGCCGCAAGCTATACACTATTCTATTCCATCCATGGTACTGTTACGGTAAATTAATAGAAACTATCCCCCATCTCCTTCTTAGCAATGGGTTATTAATTTTATTTTTAGTGGAGTTCAAACTTCAAATGATACGTGATGAGAGGCACACGAGGCGACGAGACGAGCGTGTTCAGCCGCCATGAGCTACATACATCTAGGGTTGCCAGGTCTTTTAAACCGAGACCATCCAGCTTAGCCGGACATTTTGGTAAAAAGGCCGGACACCCTTAATTATTCAGTCTTAGTATAACATGGTAATATATTTTTTAAAGTAAAACAATTACAGTAAAACAACCTTATATCATTTACCATAAAATGTTAAATTAAAATAATCAGTGTTCTTTATTATTAATCATTCAATATTCATTACAATATTAGTTTCAATAATTGCAATAGTATGTATTTAAGTACATGAAAAATGTAAAAAAATGGTCAAATATAAAAAGCCTGACAAATGCCGGACAGGCCCGGACACCGTCTAATTTGGCCGGACACGCAAACAAAAAGCCTGACTGTGTCCGGCTTTATCCGGACGCCTGGCAACGCTACAAACATCTGTATACCATACAGTATAGCGTAGGTTAGTTTTGTGTTTGTTTGTTAGGTTATGATTACGAAAATATTAACAGGTTATATAGGTGTTAACATTAGTTTAACTGTGTTATGTTATGATTATGATTACGAATATATAACATTTTATAGGTGTTATAATTATAATATGCGCGTGACATCGTCAATATTAGTACTTTTGTATAATTTTATAGTCACAAAATATGTAAGTGCCTAAGTATTATTGTCCATCACATCACATAATTTTTATGATCCACATCTTGCGTGTAAGCCATTAACTATCCCGAAGGGACTCTTTACTCTCGTTGTTCGAGTCGTATATCGTGTTACGTACCAACTATATTCATCTTAATAATAATCTGTTCAAAACGAAACGCTTACGCGAGTGCCGGTCGTGGTGTGTGTCAACTGCGTACGTAAAATAATCATTACATTTTGTCCACGAAACTGGGTATACGATTATCAAGCTCGTAAGCAGTTTCTGAAACCGATTATGTTAAATAATGCTCACCTCTAGGCATGTCTCGTGGTGTCTCGACGAGCGTGTACAGCCGGCATTAGAATGTCAATGACATTAAAACAATTAAAAAAATGTTTAAAAACAAAAACTATGTTGGTTTAAAGTTAACACGTCGTTAACAGAAATTGGGCTCATGCGTGAACATTTCCGTGCCATAATTTATCACAATTTTTGTCGCGGCTTATCTCAAGACAAATGTCTCAGCGAACTTGTTTCGATTTATGATGTTGAAGCACCGAGTCAAACGACAATATATCGCTGGTATGCCGCGTTCCAACGCGGTTGTGTGTCGCTCAACACTGTTTCTTCTGCAGGTCGACCAAGAACAGCGGTCACGCCTGAAAACATCGCAGCTGTGCGAACTATTATATTAGATGACCGGCATGTGACATACGAGCAGATTCGGGCTATTATCAGTATCGGAATGACTGCAATTCAGTCGATATATAATGTATTTTTATATATATAATGAAAAATAAATTATGTATATAATAAATATTATATGCATAATGTATTTTTATATATTATATACATTTTTTAATAATAAAAAATGAGCTGTGTGTACGAAGGCTAGTTTCTCGCTGGGTTCCCCACAGTTTGTCCGAAGAGCAAAAGGCGGCTCGTGTGGATTGGTGCCGGAATACTCTGCAATGCTTCAACGGAGGGAAGTCAAATGCCGTTTATAATATCGTCTCAGATGACAAATCATGAATTTATTCATACGAACCTGAAAGAAAACATCAGTCAGCAGTTTGGGTCTTCGACGACGAGGTCAAACCAACGAAAGTGGTTCGCTCCCGCAGCGTGTCAAGGAAAATGGTCACTACGTTTGTCTCGAAAAAGGGGCATATTGCTACAATTCCTTTACAGGAACGCAGAACGGTTACCGCTGAGTGGTATATCACGGTTTGTTTGCCAGAAATGATAGCCGAACTCCGAAAAAATAACCCGAGACGTCGCATCATCTTACATCACGATAAGGAAAGACAAATTATTTTGTGAAGCAGGAAAACGTTGAGCTGATGAGCCATCCTCCGTACAGTCCTGACCTGAACCTAAACGGTTTCTTTACATTCCCTAGAATGAAAGATTTATTACGCGGTCAACGGTTTGAAGATTCCGAAGCAGCTGTGGAAGCGTACAAATCAGCCATTTTGTGAATATCAATTTCAGACTGGAATTACTGTTTTAATGATTGGTTTACACTAATGGAAAAGTGCATTAAGTTGAACGGAGAATACTTCGAAAAACAATAAAATACAATTTAGCTATACCGTGCATGTGGTTTTTCTTATTCCCGGTCATTTCAGTGTCCCCCTCATACTGTGTGCCAAAATTATCAGACTACTGGGAGAGCTTACGCGTGAGCAAGCCATGTAGAATTGCCCGTATAAAAAACAATTTCTCTCAAGTCTGTACCTGCAAATTTTAATGTCTGCCCTTATGATTTGTTGTTATTAAAAAGCAGACTTTAAGGAGAAACTGTATTCGTTTGAATTCAAAGGGAAGATCATTCGGGATCAAGGGAATTCTGGGTACAAATACAGTTTCCCCGTGCGCACATCCAGTTATAATTGTGGCTTCCACTACATTGCGAATAATGTTTGGGTAAATTTTAGCCATAAGCTTTTCTACAGTGGAAATAATTGTACCTAACTCTGTAGGGAGAATTATAATATCATGCAGTTCTGGGTAATCACGATTTCTTATTTTAAGAGGATAGAGTAAGTCAGCTCAAATTCTAATTTCGCCCCCACTTCCCCGCGCGTCGTATGCTATGTACCGACATGTTTGTAGTCACTAATACTGTAAGTAGATAGGTCGTTAGATACTTATTTCATTAGGTTTATCATATTTATGCCTTTTTCTTAACGCCAACCCAGTCGCTTCTTATTTTTATAACGGTTATTTCCCATTTTAATTTTACGTCGTCCTGTTGCGCAATGTGTATTCTGATCGTAAGCGACACAACTTCTCCCTTCAAAAGCCGGAGCGATACTAACGGGGCGACAGGAATCAAGCTTACGCGCCGATAGTTTAGGTAGTTTCTTTTTACAGTGAAAATAATGGTATTTTAAAATAAAAACCGGCCAAGAGCATGTCGGGCCACGCTCAGTGTAGGGTTCCGTAGTTTCCCGTCCGTCACAATAAGTGTTCCCACTTATGAGTTTAAAGGTGGGTATCCATTATGTTCGCGCTCCAGCAGCGCTCCGCGCTCCTGCAACTGCTCCCGGTAGTGGGTACTGTTGTTTCCATCCAAGTTCAAAATGATTTTCCTAGAAAGTCCTTATAAAGTTCTACTTTTTAGATTTTTTTCATATTTTCTAAACTTATGGTTCAAAAGTTAGAGGGGGGGACACATTGTTTTTTACTTTTGGAGCGATTATTTCCGAAATAATTGACATTATCAAAAATTATTTTAGTAAACCCCTATTCATTTTTAAATACCTTTCCAACAATATATCACACGTTAGGGTTGAAATTAAAAAAAATCACTTCCCACTTTACATATAGGGGGGCTACCCTAATAAAACATTTTTTCCAATTTTTATTTTACCACTTTGTCAGCGTGATTGATAACACATATTGGTACCAAATTTCAGCTTTCTAGTGCTAACGGTCACAGAGATTAAGCGAGGACGGACAGACGGACAGACATACATGGCGAAACTATAAGGGTTCCTAGTTGACTACGGAACCCTAAAAAGTAAATAACATAAGTACTGCTTTATAGTTAGTTCAGTTAGTATGCAAAGTATAGTTAGTTCAGTTTCATGATCTTATTTAAAGTATTTTATGAATAACAGCAGTTAATTGTTCAGTTTGGAGGTAACTTTGGATTTTTTTTCTATCGAGAAAATTTTACGGCATCGTGTTTTCGTCTAACATAGTCCTTAACGTTAATCCTCAACTTTACCATATATTTATTTCAAAATTAATGCTGCAATACTTTCGGCATAACGGAGGATCTTGCTAAGCCGTTTGACATTATATTTCCCCTTAAGCAACAGGTCTGAGAACTGTCAGGCAGTAACATCTCCCCTTAGATGGACTCTCATATTTTTGGTAAGTTTTGTCACAGGCCACAAATGAGACCACTTCACGCATGCTTCAACTTCATCCGCTCGTGTTCCTTAGGCACTACTGGCAAAGTCTGCCGGAAATCGTCTGCTAACAATACAGTAATTCCTCCCATTTGACAATTATTACTCCTAATATCTTGTAAAGATCTCTATTTAGGGCTTTAATTTCGTTTTGCAGAGTACTTCTGACATATTACTTTGTTTGGGTATATTGCAGAGAGGGATTTAGGTGTGTATCAAGTCGAGAGGAAGTTTAAACGCGGAGTTTGCATTATCATCTTCTTCCAGCAGAACGGCAGCAATTCCAGACGATGCGACCGCTAAGACGATATCACAATTGCTTCTCACTTTGACCAATAGTAAATTTTATAGAAAAGTCTTGCCTGTTCCACAAGAAGCATTCAAAAAAAAAGATATCACCTATACCTGCGTATATACTGGAAAGTATTTTTATGATTAGATAGCCTTCACTACTTGACACCAGTTCTGCGAAGGAATTGACATCGTAACTTGTTTCCTTTTGGTAACCCCGGTTATTGTGTAAACCTTCAGACTTTTGAGGCTGAGACAACCCGTAGTCGTATTGCTGTAGGATTTGTCCTCCTAATGCTAATACAGCTTCTCCTAATGTGACCAGACATTTATTTTAGATTTCATTTAATGTTTATCTATAATGCCAGAAAGCCTTTCCACTTGTCGTTTGTAGTTTTCTGATAAGGCTATCCCTGCATTTTACCCAAAGACTTAGTGCGTTTGTAACTGTAATCTGACAGAAGGCCAGCATTATAGAAAAATGTTCACGCATTTTAAATGGCGACTCGCATAAAGCTGCTTCTTCTAGGGCAGAATCCCAATGTTTGTCATCCTCTAGTAAGCCAAGTTTCATGCAAGCTAATTGAAAAGTTGGTTGGAGGACACCGTTGATAGTTTTCAAATCATCGTAGGATGGTGAATCCTTAACCTCGTGCAGAAGTAAGCGAAGATGGTAACACTCTCTGTTATTCGGGTGAACCGTGTACACTCGACTAGAGCGTGTTCTTTCGTTATTCCTGGCCTGATATCTACGGGTATTGCTCATTTCCTTCTCACAATTTTTTTTTGCCATACATGTGAAGGCTTTTCCGCATATAGAAGGGTTTTATTAGCAAAATCATCTGTTTGACATAAATCAAAATATGCTAACAGTGCCGTTTTTACTGGGCTATCAACTTTGTCGGTGAGGTTGTCGGAATTAAAATAGACTTGTTTGCCATTTTCAAGGTGGCAGCTAAGTGTATGACTACGGGAAACCTTTGTTGTATGGAAAACCCAAAAACCTCCAAACTGCCTCCTTATAGGGGGCCACCCACCTATTGTCTACTTTAATGTTTTTTAATTTTTAGGCCTTCGTCACCTGTCTGTGTATCTCATAAAAAATATCTGGGATTTTTTTTGCAGCATTTATTGTCTTTCATGCAGGGAGAATATTAGGAACCTTAATGGAGCGTGTATCATATTGTTTTTAATTATGTCGTATAAAATAGGATCTTCATTTGGATTTGGTATTTCAGCACATGTAAGTTCATTCACCATGTCAGGCCAAACGCGGTTAATCATCCACAACAACATTTATATGTGAGGCAGACCCCGTTTCTACCCTTCGGTAGAGAACATGAAACTCTCTCCAAATATTTTTCCTTTGTTTAGAAGTGATTACACTATTTTTTAATCTTGAGGTCGAAAATACTGGCTATTATGTCGTGTCTATTATAAATTTGTTGCGCTGGCAAAAGTATGTCCGTGGTTTCATCCTATCGAGGATTGCAAGTAAATGTTAGTGGCCCCCCAGTAGCTGTCCGCTTTAAGACGACACCTCGAAAAAGTGACTCCAGGCTATCGCCGTACTGATTCGAGTGAATACATAATTTTTATAAAAACCTGAAAAAACGCCGTCATAAGGTCTAAAATTGCGTAGCGCCCGCGACGATTAAACCGCTTAGAAATTGTCAGAATTTAAAAAAAAAAGACGTGTGGCACTCGGGGACTGCCGCGGTAAAGTTATTGCATAGCATTTTGTATCAACTTATGCAATTATAATTATTTATTTATTTTATTTATGCAGTATTTCTTTTTCTTTGATATTAATTCAAGTTACTTAGGTTAATCCAATCAAATTCAACCAGATTTAACCGAACCCGCGTTATAACGAACTCACTATTTGTGAAAAAATACTGTATCACCGGACCGCGTCGCAAAAAACTCAGGTTCGCGCAGTACATACGTCAGGGCGGCCGTACGGCAATTATATTAACAAGACGCGCAACTACTCAGTTCCACGCTCCACGGCAAGATTTGTCACTTATTATTTATTGTCCAATTAATTGTCTTTAAATTCAAATGGCACGCTCTATTATAATCAATAAACGATAATCGCGTATAGTGAATTTCGAGGTAAATTATTATATGTAAACGTTTTTGAATCGTCGTATTGAAACATATTTCCTAAAGAAAATATCTTCACAATTAATTTGATGTAAAATAACATTAGAAATAACGTATAAAAACAGAAAAATTATCAAATTTTTGATCAAGTTCCTAACCAGTACACAAGCAAAAATGGCGAAATATCATTTTCAGATTTTTTTTCTATATAGTTATTTGTTACAGAGTACCTACACAGATAAAATTCACTCTCACAGATGACAAATTTCAAACACCACAATCTCTAATTTTTTACTCTGCTATCTTCAGCGCTGTACACGAACGGAACGATGTCGTTGAGAGCCGTGGTAGCTCACATGGTTAGCGCTCGTTATAGGTATCACAGTACGGGAGCAACACGGGTTCGATCCCCACTGGCACCAATGAAATTGTTGCGTGCTGATTTAGCTATCAGTTGGAAAGTCTGTTTTTCTGGGCCGTTTTGTTTTGTTACACTGACATCTCGCAAGTCACCTAGGGACCTGGGAGGTTGTCGGTTGCTTATTTTTTATTTTTCTTTAAAATTTTCGTCGGTAAAATAACATATTTATAAAAGTAAAAAAAGTTAAGTTACAGCCTATATACGTCCCACTGCTGGGCACAGGCCTCCTCTAATTTCTGAGAGGGTTTTAAGGCAAGGAAATGTCCGCCACGCTGCCTCAATGCGTGTTGACGAACTTCACATTTCTTCGAAATATATATTTTTTAATTTCTCAGACATGTGCTACCAGCATACGACGACGCGGCCCGCGCCTTGACGCCACTTGCGCCACTCGCCACTCGTCACAGAGTGGCGAAATCACAGTAATATAGGTATTTTATAAACAGCACCTGTCTAATATTATGAAATATGTAGATAAAACTTAAAACTTACCTTGATAAATGTATACTCTTTTGTTTGTAATATTTTTTTAGACCTCTCTTCAATCGTTTCTGCTTATTCCCCATGTTTTACAAACTAAACTTAAACATTAATAAAACTGTACAATTAATATAACTATAAAACACTACTATTAAACAAGAATCAGAAAAAACCTACTCCACTATTAACAAAATTAAATTTTTGCAGTAATATTTTACGATTTTATTTCGTAGTGCCGAGCTCTCGCAACGCGGCGTACGTCCACCTAGCAACACGATGCGCCCCGCATTGAATTCGTGGACGAATGTGGGGGTGATATAGACGCAGTATTTAATCGGGACGCATTTTTAATTTATTATCATAAAAATAATACATATTTCTAAAAAGTAACCAAACCAAATTATTTTATTTTGTATTGCAAAGCAGTAGATATTTTTTTATATTCCTTTGATAAACAATGAAGGAGTAAAGTGGTTTCATCTCAACGATTTGGAGGTGATTTGGGTATATTTTATTTATTATGTGACACCGATAGAAAAATTATGGCTAAACCAAATTACGTATCAGATCATAGCTATTTTTTTCATACGAGTATGTAATTTCTCTGTAAGTGTCGACGAAAAGTTGGTTCATCTGCACGCTTTTTTCAAGCTTTTTGCGAGAGAGCAGCCTTAATAAATGCACTTTGTTCATTCATATTCAAAATTTCAAAACTCTTCGACAAAGACAACAAAGACTGAGGAAAAGAAACGACGTTAGACCATCGTTAGACAATGCACGGCCTTCAAGCCACACCTCCGTGCCCGTCGGAGAGCGTGAGGTTTTTTTCGTTACGAAATTTCTGGATTTTCCCGCACTCAAGGCCCGCGATAGAAGCTATGCAATAGCTTAATATTTTTTATAAAATTATTGATTTAAGTAATCAAAATAATGAGCAAGTAAATTATGAATATTGATGTTATGAATATATTGGAGTGATTCACAAGCATATAGATTAAGTAATTTCGTTGTAATTTCAAGTATAGTGATTTTTAGAGGTGTTTTCGCAAATAATTATGATCGAATCAAAATTATAAAATCGTGTTTTTGAGCAATCAAATTCAAGATAAAGACATGAATTTACCTATATCAAAATTCCACTTTCGTTGTGGTGTCATAGTCCTATACTATTCGATGAAAGGAGGTGCATTTTTTCGCGGTGCCGCCGTCAGCTGCGCCTGACTGTTCCTAATTCAAACTTTCCGTCTCTTTTGCTTAACTTATACGGTAAGAGTAAAAACTTACAACAGATACCATTTTTTAAGCGGTTGTTTAGTCTTAGGATTGCACGGGGGGGGGGGGGGGGGTATAGAAATCCATCCGCGTCGTAGCAAAACAAAAGTGGGAACTGTAATGCATCGTATGAGCGATAGATTTCACTTATTCGATGCAATGTGTTATCATGGCTCTCAATTACAATATCCCGCTTTTTATCAAACAGTAAAGAAGATCTGGAAGCTTTTGCAAAGGTTCGAGCTGGACCTTATATGAATCATCCTTGTACTTGAGAGTTTTACACCACTTGCATTCGATGTTCATCGGTCCCAAAACAACAGTATTATCACTATCATACGCTATGTTATTATCATAACTCAGTCTAGAAAAGGCTTTAGAACTCCAAGGTTCTAGACGTCTTTCAACTCGCTGTCCACGGACGGACCACGCTCTCACAGAATACCAGCGTAAAATAGTAAAATAGGGTTTAGTATGATGAGTGTAAAGAAATTTTTACTGGAAATGAGGCATTCCATCTTAGTCCTCACGGGTGACAACGCATCTGCATTTTGATTCGTAATCGAGGATAGATGTAGATGTCTATGGTCCACAACAACCATTTACCATTAGGTGGACTGTGTGCTCGTTTGTCACCCTATCCAATAAAATATAAATAATCTATAGATTGTGTACCAAAAATATTGTAAATTAATTTAATTCTAAATTAATTAACATTTAAACTCTGTCTTAATATGCTACGCCCGTACAGGTTGTCACATATTCTGTAAATGTATTGTACCAACTTTATACTTTGTGACTTGCATTTAAGAATTATGAATTATGAAAAAACGCTGAAACAGCTGTCGCGCGCGCCAGGAGCGCGTAATCGATACGTAGCTTTAGAAAGATCTTGGGAAAATCGTAACCTAATGATGGGTTGGTCTTCTGTACCAATTTGGCATACAAGTTGCCATTTCGATACACTTCAAATACAAATGGGTGTATTTGACCGGCTGCACCTAACTCGCAGAAACCGCCGCATGTAGAGAGTTGTAACATATCTAATGTATACTGTTCTTTTGTCCCATGATTGTTGCCGTGACGGCTATGAGACATAACAGCAAATTCATTCCAATTGTTCGTCACATGACGCACATTTTCTTTACGAGTATCCATTGAGCGTTCTTGTGAGCCGTGCAACAAATAAGAAAGCGTACGGAAAAGGCGTGCGCCATCTCCTACTATTGCTACAATAGTAAGGTTTATTAATTTCAAATTGATGTTAACCAACTCTGCTCGCATTTATAAAAATAGGCACAGACAAATTTATAAATATAAGAAAATTGCGAAAAACAACACCTACTTAAATATCTATATTAAAACAAAAAGAAAACAATATTATTATACACAACAAATCAAACAGATATTTTTTACAATTAAAACTAAAAACCTATATTATAGAATATAACAAAATAAAATTAAACCCAAAGAATCTTATTTAATTATTATAACAACAATTGAAAAAGAAATTAAATTAACTATGCTCAAAAGATTCTAATGAAATAGTTAAAATGAACTTCCAAATAAATTATACAGCAATTGAAAATATTCGCGAAGGAGATTACCAAGGAATCTTCGAAGAAAATTCAAGGTATAAGGCATTGAGCTATTATGCGTACGTAAGTACATATAACTTCAATGGTATATGGTAAGTTTTTCATTCAAATAATTCAAGAACAAATAAAATTGAAATTTCAAATTCTAATTTATATTTGACATTCCAATTTTAAATAGTATTGCATTGCATGTGAGTTCAACGTTTTGAATTTTCAAATATGTGTCAAAATAAAATTAATTTATATCAAAAGCACAAAGGAGTATTAATATCAACTTTTATGCAAATCACCCCCAAAATAACTATCTTCCCCTTTTTAACCACGTTGAGCGATGAGTTTCAGTAAAATAAGAAACACATCTTCCATCAATTGTAGATTGGACCAAGGAATCAAATAGCAGTAGTTACGTTGTACCAGTTCTGGCGCACTTGTAGAAAGATTGTACCACTTCTTCTGGCGCACTGAGTCACAAGTACGACGTTCGTCGACTCACGATCCTAAAAAAAAAAAAAAAAAAAAAAAAAAAAAGTTTTGGCATGCTCTGATCACGAATTCCATCTCCATTTTTGCGTAGGATGCACGGTTCCGGAGATGTGCAGATCAATTAACTCTTATCTAATTGATATCCGCTTCGAGCCTCCACCGTCATTAGCGCTCCATTGTTCTTATCTACTTATCAATTGTTCATTCAATACCGTCATTATCTATTCTTCCTCAGCGTGGTGATATTGTTATATACTCCTTTGTTCCTATCTACACTAATCTGACTCATTAATAAAACACATTACCCAATTTTGTTAAAATTTTTATTTCAAAAATACAAAATCTTATTACTTATTATCTATAAAATAGGAGCGAAACATCTCATCCACTAAAATATCGTTGTACAATGTGTTCCCTGTAAATATACTCGTAAAACTATGCATTGAACATCCCTGAAACTTATATAGCAAATACATTAAGCAATATTCGCCACAAACTGAAGTCCACTCATTCTGAATCCTATCAACATTCCAGTTCCATCTTTTACAATTTCTTTTAAAAAACTCTAGATGATATCGTACAGGTGCCCGTCCATATGAATCAAAATATTCACCGACGTCATTCGTATCGATATATAAAGCTACCCAATGTGACCCTGGTTTATCATCTGTACCCAAATTGCATATTACCTAGTCAGGTCATAAATTCTATCACATGTTTAATATAAAATAATTGAAACGAGTTTATTCATTATGTAACCATTTATATACCAAAATGAACTTAACAAAACATAGATTCTTATGACACTATAGTTTATTCAAAATGACCTCCGTAATTTTGAATACAGGCCTTCAAACTGCGCGGCCAGTCGTCTATCGCAGCCCGAACGAGGTCCATGTCATATCGGCGGCTGCCTTAATCAAGGATGTCTTGAGTGACTCCAAATTGGGATGAGGCTTTGAGCACGCCCTTTCCTCCAAGTGTTGCCATATCTTGTAATCTAACGGATTCAAATCTGGACTGGTCTTTGTGTCGGATGAAGTCGATTTCACGCGCCGCCAGCCAGTCTTTTTTTTTGTTTTTAAAGAACGTTACCTCCACACTAGGTTTTTCTCCTGTATCGTGGGGGCAGTTTACAAACACAAATTTCACAAGGATAAACATCCAAACTCGGAACAATTACTTGTAGGTCGTACAAATACTTGTTCCGTGCGGGATTCGAACCCGCGACCCCCAAGCGCGGCCACTCATTGCTAAGCCACTACGCCACGGAGCTGTCAAAAGTCTTGTGTGCTCTTCGCTCTATGAGCTGACGCCGAATCTTGTTGGAATACCCAGTGCCTGTTATTGAACATGGTATGAGAAACAGGTTACACAAGGTTCGTCAGGACTGTATTTTGATACACAACTGCATTCGTTTTTACATTTTTCTCACAAAAATGTACCTCTGTTAAGCCCCAATAAGAAACTCCCAACCACACCATGAGCGAGGATGGAAAATGACCCCGTTGGACACGCGGAATACGGTTGCTCGCTTCTTCACTACTGTGTGCGTACACCTTATCATTTTGTTTGTTGTAGCTCTCTTCTACGGTAAAAATTTTTTCATCCGAAAAAAGAATTTCCCGATATTTTTTTCCCGCGTACCGCTTCAACAAAGCGCGGCATCTCTTCAGTCTCAGATCCATTAGACGAGCATTCAAACGATGTCCTGTTTTTCTTCGATATGCCCGAAGCCCTAAGTCTTCATTTAACGCCGTGGTTCTGCTTAACCCCATCTGAAGGGCCAACAGTTTTTGCTTACGTTTGGGATTTCTTTGAATTCGCACCTTTACAGCTTTTATCACTGCTGGAGTCCTAACAAATCGAGGGCGACCACTTCTTGACCTGTCATCTACACTAGAGTCTTCATTGTATCGTTTGATGGTACGATAAACGAATCTTTTGGTTATATTCAAATTTTTCAGTATATCAAAAAATTTAATTGGCGCGTAATCGCAACTGCAACACGGTCTTTTTTAAGCGTCCACTCCATATGTAAAAATGAGTAAAATTCTAAAAAGTATACAGTTTTATTTTCATGAATAATTCGAATTCAATAAACTTTTTTGTGGCCAGCATTCTAAAAGAAAAGTTTTTACTGTGTGACAATACTTATGACCTGACTAGGTATATACGTTGGTACGTGGGTGTACATGGACAGTCTGTTAGCAGCATAAACATTATTTTCTAGACTGGGGTGAATCTTTTTCAGATGTTGTTGTACATCTAGTGTATCCATGATATTACTGCTATTAGTAGATTACTACAGTACAATCTACTCAATGACTAACATAGGAATGATCAATAATGTGATTTCTAAATATTAAATTGCATTTTTTCTGTTATACAAAACCTATTTGAGTCATCAATACACTGAATAAGACGCAACACGAAGAATGTGAGATAAGATTGTTGACGCATAAAGTTATTATCAATTCTACTGTAGAAATTCTTTAGATTAGAATTATTACTTACTGTTACTATATGACCAAGCAACTGCAGTCATGGAGTTAGTGTATGGTCGTTTGACCGCAGTGTATCTATCAATAATACATTTGTGTTACTTCAACGCATCAAAGGCCATAGATGTAAGTGTTTAATCTATTGACAAACTTACTTTTCTTTCTGTTATTTTTTTACGTGTGTATGATTTTGAACGACAGGCCTGTTGGTCTAGTGGTTAGTGACCCTGACTGTTATGCCGGAGGTCGTGGGTTCGATTCCCACCCAGGACAAATGTTTGTGTGATGAGCACGATCATTTGTTCTGTGTCTGGGTGTAATTTATGTATAATATTTATGTATTTAGAAATATATAAGTATGTTTATCAGATGTCTAGTACCCATAACACAAGCTCTGCTTAGCTTGGGACTAGATGGCGTTGTGGAATATTATTATTATTATTTAGTGTTAACAAATTATATTTAAATATTGTGTGTGTGTGTGTGTATATGATTAAGCCGTGGTAGCTCAGATGGTTAGCGCAAGCTGTAAATTTTACAGTACGTAACGCGGGTTCGATCCCCGCCGACACCAATTAAATTGTTAATTGCAATTTTAAGTGTTTATTCTATTGACACACTTACTTTTCTTTCTGTTATTTTCTTACGTGTGTATGATTTAGTGTTAACAAATTATATTTAAATATTGTGTGTGTGTGTGTGTGTGTGTGTATATGATTAAGCCGTGGTAGCTCAGATGGTTAGCGCAAGCTGTAAATTTTACAGTACGTAACGCGGGTTCGATCCCCGCCGACACCAATTAAATTGTTAATTGCAATTTTAAGTGTTTATTCTATTGACACACTTACTTTTCTTTCTGTTATTTTCTTACGTGTGTATGATTTAGTGTTAACAAATTATATTTAAATATTGTGTGTGTGTGTGTGTGTGTATAAGATTAAGCCGTGGTAGCTCAGATGGTTAGCGCAAGCTGTAAATTTTACAGTACGTAACGCGGGTTCGATCCCCGCCGACACCACTTAAATTGTTAATTGCAATTTTAAGTGCTGATTTACCACGTGCTCGGCGGTGAAGGAAAACATCGTGAGGAAACCTGCATGTCTGAGAAAATTTCGAAGGCATGTGAAGTTCGCCAACACGCATTGAGACCGCGCCGCAGACGTTTCCTAGCCATAAATACAAAGACAATAGCAGAAAGTAAAAAGTTAAAAAATACTTTTTTAACAATGACAGTCATTAGTTGATCAGTAATGAATGTGATTCTGTTTTCTTAAATTACAGGAAGAAAAGAGCAGAAGGAAGAAATGGGATGATGGGAAGTAATGAAGAATGAATTGTTATGGGAAGTTTGTTGGAACAAACATATTTTAGTCACGTGTAAATACTTTTAACATTTTGGTTCAAAATGACACAAAATCTAAAAAATATTATATACATCATCGATATGGACGGATTTTACATTACATATCCTCATAAACATTTTCAATGTAGAGAAATGGCTATTCTAGACGTAAAACTATCTAATAAAAATGATTCGTTTATCGATCATTATTTGTTTCGGCCAAGTTATCCTTTCAATTATTTGTCGCCAAAAGACAAAAAAACTGTTCGTTATTGTGAAATACACGTGCACGGCATTCCATATTTTGATGTGACCGAAGAATTAAAATGTGCCTACAAACAAGAGAACATCATTCCCATACTAAATTGGTATATTAGAAATTTGTGCAAAGACGAAGTGATCGCATACAAAGGTGGTTCAACAGAAAAACAATTTTTAAAAATGTTGACGACGAATGATAGAATTTTTAATATTGAAGAATACAAATGTCCAAAATACAATGATTTGGTAAATGTCATAAATTTAAACAAACGTTATGTGTGTAATAATCATATATTTGCAAAAAATAAACACAAAATTTTACATTGTTCTTGTGACGAAGTGTGGGTTTTTTACAAGTGGTTATTACTTGAAAATAAAATTTTAAATTAATCATAAATTTTGTTTGATTTCCCAAAAACATTAGTTATAGTATACTATATAATACAAAATTGGTTCAACAGAAAAACAATTTTTAAAAATGTTGACGACGAATGATAGAATTTTTAATATTGAAGAATACAAATGTCCAAAATACAATGATTTGGTAAATGTCATAAATTTAAACAAACGTTATGTGTGTAATAATCATATATTTGCAAAAAATAATCACAAAATTTTACATTGTTCTTGTGACGAAGTCTGGGTTTCTTTACAAGTGTTTATTGCTTGAAAATAAAATTTTAAATTAATCATAAATTTTGTTTGAATTGTTTACACCAACACTTTCATTTTTTATTTTTCACCTTAGAACTTTAGACGTGTAATGTTTCACTTTATACATACGTGTACTGCTATTGTGGCAGGACCAAGTGTATGTGGGAAGTCAAATTTTGTAACAAATTTCATAAAAACTATCATTCGTCGTCAACAATTTTAAAAATTGTTTTTCTGTTGAACCAATTTTGTATTATATAGTATACTATAACTAATGTTTTTGGGAAATCAAAGAAAATTTATGATTAATTTAAAATTTTATTTTCAAGCAATAAACACTTGTAAAGAAACCCAGACTTCGTCACAAGAACAATGTAAAATTTTGTGATTATTTTTTGCAAATATATGATTATTACACACATAACGTTTGTTTAAATTTATGACATTTACCAAATCATTGTATTTTGGACATTTGTATTCTTCAATATTAAAAATTCTATCATTCGTCGTCAACATTTTTAAAAATTGTTTTTCTGTTGAACCAATTTTGTATTATATAGTATACTATAACTAATGTTTTTGGGAAATCAAACAAAATTTATGATTAATTTAAAATTTTATTTTCAAGTAATAACCACTTGTAAAAAACCCACACTTCGTCACAAGAACAATGTAAAATTTTGTGTTTATTTTTTGCAAATATATGATTATTACACACATAACGTTTGTTTAAATTTATGACATTTACCAAATCATTGTATTTTGGACATTTGTATTCTTCAATATTAAAAATTCTATCATTCGTCGTCAACATTTTTAAAAATTGTTTTTCTGTTGAACCACCTTTGTATGCGATCACTTCGTCTTTGCACAAATTTCTAATATACCAATTTAGTATGGGAATGATGTTCTCTTGTTTGTAGGCACATTTTAATTCTTCGGTCACATCAAAATATGGAATGCCGTGCACGTGTATTTCACAATAACGAACAGTTTTTTTGTCTTTTGGCGACAAATAATTGAAAGGATAACTTGGCCGAAACAAATAATGATCGATAAACGAATCATTTTTATTAGATAGTTTTACGTCTAGAATAGCCATTTCTCTACATTGAAAATGTTTATGAGGATATGTAATGTAAAATCCGTCCATATCGATGATGTATCTAATATTTTTTAGATTTTGTGTCATTTTGAACCAAAATGTTAAAAGTATTTACACGTGACTAAAATATGTTTGTTCCAACAAACTTCACATAACAATTCATTCTTCATTACTTCCCATCATCCCATTTCTTCCTTCTGCTCTTTTCTTCCTGTAATTTAAGAAAACAGAATCACATTCATTAATGATCAACTAATGACTGTCATTGTTAAAAAAGTATTTTTTAACTTTTTACTTTCTGCTATTGTCTTTGTATTTATGGCTAGGAAATGTCCGCGGCGCGGTCTCAATGCGTGTTGGCGAACTTCACATGCCTTCGAAATTTTCTCAGACATGCAGGTTTCCTCACGATGTTTTCCTTCACCGCCGAGCACGTGGTAAATCAGCACTTAAAATTGCAATTAACAATTTAAGTGGTGTCGGCGGGGATCGAACCCGCGTTACGTACTGTAAAATTTACAGCTTGCGCTAACCATCTGAGCTACCACGGCTTAATCTTATACACACACACACACACAATATTTAAATATAATTTGTTAACACTAAATCATACACACGTAAGAAAATAACAGAAAGAAAAGTAAGTGTGTCAATAGAATAAACACTTAAAATTGCAATTAACAATTTAATTGGTGTCGGCGGGGATCGAACCCGCGTTACGTACTGTAAAATTTACAGCTTGCGCTAACCATCTGAGCTACCACGGCTTAATCATATACACACACACACACACACAATATTTAAATATAATTTGTTAACACTAAATCATACACACGTAAGAAAATAACAGAAAGAAAAGTAAGTGTGTCAATAGAATAAACACTTAAAATTGCAATTAACAATTTAATTGGTGCTTGTAAAGAAACCCACACTTCGTCACAAGAACAATGTAAAATTTTGTGATTATTTTTTGCAAATATATGATTATTACACACATAACGTTTGTTTAAATTTATGACATTTACCAAATCATTGTATTTTGGACATTTGTATTCTTCAATATTAAAAATTCTATCATTCGTCGTCAACATTTTTAAAAATTGTTTTTCTGTTGAACCAATTTTGTATTATATAGTATACTATAACTAATGTTTTTGGGAAATCAAAGAAAATTTATGATTAATTTAAAATTTTATTTTCAAGCAATAAACACTTGTAAAGAAACCCAGACTTCGTCACAAGAACAATGTAAAATTTTGTGTTTATTTTTTGCAAATATATGATTATTACACACATAACGTTTGTTTAAATTTATGACATTTACCAAATCATTGTATTTTGGACATTTGTATTCTTCAATATTAAAAATTCTATCATTCGCCGTCAACATTTTTAAAAATTGTTTTTCTGTTGAACCACCTTTGTATGCGATCACTTCGTCTTTGCACAAATTTCTAATATACCAATTTAGTATGGGAATGATGTTCTCTTGTTTGTAGGCACATTTTAATTCTTCGGTCACATCAAAATATGGAATGCCGTGCACGTGTATTTCACAATAACGAACAGTTTTTTTGTCTTTTGGCGACAAATAATTGAAAGGATTTTTATTAGATAGTTTTACGTCTAGAATAGCCATTTCTCTACATTGAAAATGTTTATGAGGATATGTAATGTAAAATCCGTCCATATCGATGATGTATCTAATATTTTTTAGATTTTGTGTCATTTTGAACCAAAATGTTAAAAGTATTTACACGTGACTAAAATATGTTTGTTCCAACAAACTTCACATAACAATTCATTCTTCATTACTTCCCATCATCCCATTTCTTCCTTCTGCTCTTTTCTTCCTGTAATTTAAGAAAACAGAATCACATTCATTAATGATCAACTAATGACTGTCATTGTTAAAAAAGTATTTTTTAACTTTTTACTTTCTGCTATTGTCTTTGTATTTATGGCTAGGAAATGTCCGCGGCGCGGTCTCAATGCGTGTTGGCGAACTTCACATGCCTTCGAAATTTTCTCAGACATGCAGGTTTCCTCACGATGTTTTCCTTCACCGCCGAGCACGTGGTAAATCAGCACTTAAAATTGCAATTAACAATTTAAGTGGTGTCGGTGGGGATCGAACCCGCGTTACGTACTGTAAAATTTACAGCTTGCGCTAACCATCTGAGCTACCACGGCTTAATCTTATATACACACACACACACAATATTTAAATATAATTTGTTAACACTAAATCATACACACGTAAGAAAATAACAGAAAGAAAAGTAAGTGTGTCAATCATTGAGTTACAATACCTATAGAGTCACAAACAGACAAATAAAATGTCCGCGCCAAAACTCGGCGCACGCTGCGAAGTGCGCAGAGTTTTTGTTTAGTTGTAAGGCGACCACAATCCTCGTACAACGTCCGCGATGCCAAAGTGTTCGGTGATTTCCTGCCCAAATAACAGCAGACACGTGCGAAAAAAGGATGGTGTTTCATATTTTAGGTAAGTATCATACCAAATTTACGTATTTATGTATCCACAGTGCATGTTTTCATTTAAATTTCAATAATTTTCATTTTATTAGCAAACTAAATCACTCACCGCCGACCGCGCGGCGCCGCGATAACGTGCCCTTGAGTGAATGATGATGACATTGCATACGAGCGACTTTGAACATTGTACAAGCAGGTTAACGTCTAAATTCGAGCAAATGTCATTTTGAACTATATAATATCAAAATATATAGGTATATGGAACGGCGCTCGGACATTTTTTGAGTATTGTCAGTTAGAGATTGTGACTCTATAGGTATTGTAACTCAATGGTGTCAATAGAATAAACACTTAAAATTGCAATTAACAATTTAATTGGTGTCGGCGGGGATCGAACCCGCGTTACGTACTGTAAAATTTACAGCTTGCGCTAACCATCTGAGCTACCACGGCTTAATCATATACACACACACACACACACACAATATTTAAATATAATTTGTTAACACTAAATCATACACACGTAAGAAAATAACAGAAAGAAAAGTAAGTGTGTCAATAGAATAAACACTTAAAATTGCAATTAACAATTTAATTGGTGTCGGCGGGGATCGAACCCGCGTTACGTACTGTAAAATTTACAGCTTGCGCTAACCATCTGAGCTACCACGGCTTAATCATATACACACACACACACACAATATTTAAATATAATTTGTTAACACTAAATAATAATAATAATATTCCACAACGCCATCTAGTCCCAAGCTAAGCAGAGCTTGTGTTATGGGTACTAGACATCTGATAAACATACTTATATATTTCTAAATACATAAATATTATACATAAATTACACCCAGACACAGAACAAATGATCGTGCTCATCACACAAACATTTGTCCTGGGTGGGAATCGAACCCACGACCTCCGGCATAACAGTCAGGGTCACTAACCACTAGACCAACAGGCCTGTCGTTCAAAATCATACACACGTAAAAAAATAACAGAAAGAAAAGTAAGTTTGTCAATAGATTAAACACTTACATCTATGGCCTTTGATGCGTTGAAGTAACACAAATGTATTATTGATAGATACACTGCGGTCAAACGACCATACACTAACTCCATGACTGCAGTTGCTTGGTCATATAGTAACAGTAAGTAATAATTCTAATCTAAAGAATTTCTACAGTAGAATTGATAATAACTTTATGCGTCAACAATCTTATCTCACATTCTTCGTGTTGCGTCTTATTCAGTGTATTGATGACTCAAATAGGTTTTGTATAACAGAAAAAATGCAATTTAATATTTAGAAATCACATTATTGATCATTCCTATGTTAGTCATTGAGTAGATTGTACTGTAGTAATCTACTAATAGCAGTAATATCATGGATACACTAGATGTACAACAACATCTGAAAAAGATTCACCCCAGTCTAGAAAATAATGTTTATGCTGCTAACAGACTGTCCATGTACACCCACGTACCAACGTATATACCTAGTCAGGTCATAAGTATTGTCACACAGTAAAAACTTTTCTTTTAGAATGCTGGCCACAAAAAAGTTTATTGAATTCGAATTATTCATGAAAATAAAACTGTATACTTTTTAGAATTTTACTCATTTTTACATATGGAGTGGACGCTTAAAAAAGACCGTGTTGCAGTTGCGATTACGCGCCAATTAAATTTTTTGATATACTGAAAAATTTGAATATAACCAAAAGATTCGTTTATCGTACCATCAAACGATACAATGAAGACTCTAGTGTAGATGACAGGTCAAGAAGTGGTCGCCCTCGATTTGTTAGGACTCCAGCAGTGATAAAAGCTGTAAAGGTGCGAATTCAAAGAAATCCCAAACGTAAGCAAAAACTGTTGGCCCTTCAGATGGGGTTAAGCAGAACCACGGCGTTAAATGAAGACTTAGGGCTTCGGGCATATCGAAGAAAAACAGGACATCGTTTGAATGCTCGTCTAATGGATCTGAGACTGAAGAGATGCCGCGCTTTGTTGAAGCGGTACGCGGGAAAAAAATATCGGGAAATTCTTTTTTCGGATGAAAAAATTTTTACCGTAGAAGAGAGCTACAACAAACAAAATGATAAGGTGTACGCACACAGTAGTGAAGAAGCGAGCAACCGTATTCCGCGTGTCCAACGGGGTCATTTTCCATCCTCGCTCATGGTGTGGTTGGGAGTTTCTTATTGGGGCTTAACAGAGGTACATTTTTGTGAGAAAAATGTAAAAACGAATGCAGTTGTGTATCAAAATACAGTCCTGACGAACCTTGTGTAACCTGTTTCTCATACCATGTTCAATAACAGGCACTGGGTATTCCAACAAGATTCGGCGTCAGCTCATAGAGCGAAGAGCACACAAGACTTTTGACAGCTCCGTGGCGTAGTGGCTTAGCAATGAGTGGCCGCGCTTGGGGGTCGCGGGTTCGAATCCCGCTCGGAACAAGTATTTGTACGACCTACAAGTAATTGTTCCGAGTTTGGATGTTTGTCCTTGTGAAATTTGTGTTTGTAAACTGCCCCCACGATACAGGAGAAAAACCTAGTGTGGAGGTAACGTTCTTTAAAAACAAAAAAAAGACTGGCTGGCGGCGCGTGAAATCGACTTCATCCGACACAAAGACCAGTCCAGATTTGAATCCGTTAGATTACAAGATATGGCAACACTTGGAGGAAAGGGCGTGCTCAAAGCCTCATGCCAATTTGGAGTCACTCAAGACATCCTTGATTAAGGCAGCCGCCGATATGACATGGACCTCGTTCGGGCTGCGATAGACGACTGGCCGCGCAGTTTGAAGGCCTGTATTCAAAATTACGGAGGTCATTTTGAATAAACTATAGTGTCATAAGAATCTATGTTTTGTTAAGTTCATTTTGGTATATAAATGGTTACATAATGAATAAACTCGTTTCAATTATTTTATATTAAACATGTGATAGAATTTATGACCTGACTAGGTAATATGCAATTTGGGTACAGATGATAAACCAGGGTCACATTGGGTAGCTTTATATATCGATACGAATGACGTCGGTGAATATTTTGATTCATATGGACGGGCACCTGTACGATATCATCTAGAGTTTTTTAAAAGAAATTGTAAAAGATGGAACTGGAATGTTGATAGGATTCAGAATGAGTGGACTTCAGTTTGTGGTGAATATTGCTTAATGTATTTGCTATATAAGTTTCAGGGATGTTCAATGCATAGTTTTACGAGTATATTTACAGGGAACACATTGTACAACGATATTTTAGTGGATGAGATGTTTCGCTCCTATTTTATAGATAATAAGTAATAAGATTTTGTATTTTTGAAATAAAAATTTTAACAAAATTGGGTAATGTGTTTTATTAATGAGTCAGATTAGTGTAGATAGGAACAAAGGAGTATATAACAATATCACCACGCTGAGGAAGAATAGATAATGACGGTATTGAATAAACAATAGATAAGTAGATAAGAACAATGGAGCGCTAATGACGGTGGAGGCTCGAAGCGGATATCAATTAGATAAGAGTTAATTGATCTGCACATCTCCGGAACCGTGCATCCTACGCAAAAATGGACCGCAGATTCGTGATCAGAGCATGCCAAAACTTTTTTTTTAAGGATCGTGAGTCGACGAACGTCGTACTTGTGACTCAGTGCGCCAGAAGAAGTGGTACAATCTTTCTACAAGTGCGCCAGAACTGGTACAACGTAACTACTAATAGCCTATACAAATTTTGCCCTCGTTTTTCACACCTTAGTGGTAGGATTTCGAAAAATCCTTTATCGGTTGCCTACGTCGTACAAAGAACACACTCTTCAAGTTTCAGATCTCTACGATCAGCTGTTAAGGCTATGCGTTGAATAAGCACATTATTCATGCCCACACGCAAAATACGCGCTTAGACGTGGAGTTGCGGAAAACAGCCCGTCGTAAACTAAAAAAACTAAACTAAAAGGCTATGCGTTGATCCGTCAGTCAGTCGTTCAGGACAATGCATTTTATATGTATAGATTACAGATATATTTGAGTGTGATTCTATAAAGAAAAACAGGAATCCTCGTGGCCAAATGTAGAATGTAAAAAGACGAGTTACGATGACGATTTTATTATTTTGCTATGATTACATTTCAATGATGTAATTGCAAAAATATTAATTATATTTTATATTATATTTATCAATAATAATATGAGTAATCTACTTTTAAGGGACTTAAGTACTACGGTATGATGAGGAGGATACAAAACTTAATTTTGTTTGCGTCCCGCCTTTGTTATGTGGGTGTGGTTTTGTTAGGTAAACGGACCTCCACGACGTGCTCCCAATAAAGCATGGCGCGAAAGGGGCCCCGGTTGAGCTGATGGTTACCACAGTGGCGTTCTAGCCGGTAGGGGTCCGGCATAACCTTTTTTTTGACACACAAATGTATCTATGATGGAGGATATTCCCATGATAAAAAGTTGGTAAGACTCTTATTCTACCTAGTGATCCACCGGGATAGGCTAGGTTCGGTTACCCTCTACCGGGTAGATTTCCTTATAGATAATATATCCCGGGTAGTTTCCCGTATAGATAAAGGTATAGTCTACCCTATTTCTACCGCCTAGCAACAGTGTATCGCTGTGTCCCAGTCGGAAGTTCATAGAGCGCTAATATAGGTAAAGGCTGTGATGCATTACATCTTATTACCTTAGAGGTGATAACGCATTTGTGGCCTGCTTTGATTGAAGGTGGTAGCAGCTGCCAGTGCGCTACAGTGGCCACTTACCGACAGTTGATTTGAAAGTTCGTTTGACACGTCTTCTCTTTTATCTTTAGCTTTTATTACAAAAATGCTCTTCTTACTTAACATCCTTTCTTAATCCATTGCAGGGTTTTTCAGGAATATCCTAAATGCTTAACTGAAATAGAATAGAATAGAAATTATATTTATTTTTTCATCACAAACAGGTACAGTACTATTGATGATAAACATGTTAAACTATAAACGTATTGAACCCTAGTTTGTGAGAGACTGGTGCCTAATAAAGGTATTAAACAATACCTGTTCTATAGGTCACCAGGTCCCTCCTCACGGATTGTACATCTTAAATTACACGTTTTTATAGTATATTGAAGACATCATTATTTTCATTTATTTGGTTATGAGAAAATCGACATTTAGTAAATTGAAGGATAATATAAGAAAGCCAACTAATTAAATTATATAGATACATATTTTAGATTAAAGTACATAATAATATTATAATTATATATAATGTGCTTGATATTAAAGTTAAGGATGTAAAAAACTTTCAGTGGATTCGTATGTTAAAGATTTGAATCATTTGCTCTACCACGTATAATTGTGTAATATGATTGAGAAGACCACTGGAGTCGGAACTCTACTCCATTGTAGTAGACTTCACATATTATCCTCGAGATATTACTCTTGGGCATCGGTGTAAACAAACAGGCATGTGAAATTGTTTGCAACCTCTCGACACCGATGTTTGATGTCAGTCCCGCCACCAACGGCTCTTGTTTACAAATCAACAACGATCACGACAAATGAGATAAATTAAATGAAAATTTTATTTAACGATTGTGAAAATCGTTAGGAAAGTAAGATAGTCATCGGAGAGATGCTAAGTGTAAACTTGCTTTCTAGTTGATGCAGCTGTAAACGTTGATGATTGTTTTGCTTCGCGACGACATATTGTTGAGACGTTGTAAGTTTGTTTCGGACTCTCACGGCAAGATTATCAATTGCAAATGCAATCACCAAGCACCCCACCAAGCGCCATTCTTCCGTCGTCGTGCGCTGTTCATATCGATATCAGCCCGCGTCGTCGTTGCCAGTGTTGCGTGCGTTTTCACAGGTCTCGAACTTCGTATATACAAAACAATCGTCGTATTTATGATCGCGCTTGAAAAGTAACAATTGGAATAAATAAGTGCAATTGGTAAGTTTTATTAATGTTCTTTAAATTATTTCTAATTAAATAAATAAGAAAGTATTTATGATCACGTAAGATAAAATTAAGAAAATGTTTTTCTTTTGCAAAAATATGCTTTAAGATAATTTTTTTGTAAACATATTAGGCGGCTTTTATTCGGCTATGGAATAATATCACCAAATACACTTGTTAATTATGTTTAGATCTTGGAAAATTTCTGAAATTTTAACGATAATTTTGAGATACTTATGTATATTTTACACATAATACGTAGACGTTATACACATTTACTAGTATAATAAAATTACTATTTTAAAAGAATATTAATTAGATGAATCAGAATTTAAATTTATTTAATGCATTATCATTCATCTGCAATGAATAATGAAATGAAATAAAACCTATCTCCTTTGCACTGAACACACTTCTCCCTCATGAATGCTGCCTCATCATCATCATATTTACCATAGTTGCTACGCTTGGCTGGCAGGCTTGCAACTGCAGTTTCCTTCTTACTTTGAGTTATTTATTAGTTATTATCAAGGCAGTCTTAACTTTTTTGAATCTCTGTTATATATTTAAATGTAATTAATGTTCAAAAAATCATTTCATAAAAATTGGACATACGACATACGAAAGTGGAGACGACAAAATACAAACCATTTAATCGAAATTGATATTTATACGTGGACCTTGCAGAGATTCCTTAATAAAACCGTGTTATCTTATATTTTCAACCGACTACAAAAAGGAGGAGGTTCTCTATGTGTTACCTCAGAAGTTTTTTTTATAGGTGCACCGATTTTTATGGTTCTTTTTTTATTTGAAAGCTAGTGCTTCTCATGTGGTTCATAAATTTCATAAATATTCGAAGTTTTTAATTTTACCACCTGTATTGGGAAATGTTGAGAATAAATTTTACAAATTTGTTTCTTTTATCACAGAACACGGAATTGTTTTTCTGTTTTCTATGTTTTTTATCATATAAAAAAATAAGATAGGACTATTCAAGCGCCCGCCGCCGCAGCCGCCCCGGCCAGTGCCCACTTTCAGTGACACTGTGGCCCATATTTCAGTGTATTTATAGGTACTCTGTAATACTCTGTACCCGCTGAGACATCATTGACGTACAATATACTTTGCTTTTTTGTTCTCCGCGCTTTAATACTCGCTCGATAATTATTGTGCGGAGCGAGGTTTTCATACCTACACAACCTACTACATGAGGGCCTTAATTCATGAAACCCCTCACTCTAAACCGGTTTAACTTTAGGTTGAGGAAAAGAATAATAATGCGGATGCAATGTCCTGTTAATTTTCTTTTTTTTATGATACTGAATTGACGAACTTACACTCCACTTGATGGTAATTTGTTACAGTTGTCTATGTACACCGGCAGCCAAGTACAAATAAAGAAGAGAGAGATAGAGAGAACCTCAGAGAACTGAAATGGAATCTCTCACAGCCTATAATTATACTGACTCTCTACTCACTTCAGACCAGAACTCAGCAGTGCAAACACTAAGTACTATTTCCGGCGGAAATCAAAGACTAACATAGAAATCTTTGACAGAAATAGGTTCGAGATTGGTACCTTCACAGACCAACTACCAGCCGAAGTTTTACCAACCAGCAAAAATAAACAATTATCTAATATATAAAAATTAATTTTTGTTTGTTCGTATTTTATACGCTGCCGTAACGTTCATCAGATTGCGGTAAGACTTACTGATGGCGCTTATGCGAAGGTTATAGACATAGTAAAGTTAACTTACGCTGCTGGTTGGCGCACCTATCGTACTGATAAATTTATTTGAAAGTCATATTCATCACTCAATTTCAATGAATGTGTTACCATTCCCTAACAAATATAACTTTTCGAAATTTACAACGATATTTCCACCATTATTTTTTCTGCAGCAGCAACGCGCCGGGTACCAGCTAGTACTGAATACAATTAAGTATGTAAAAAAAACCTTAAAAAATATGTATTACACATAGGTTAAATTATTTATTTATTTATTTATTTATTTATAAACTTACACGTAACACCTTAAGCTAAAGGGTACATAGGGCGGACTTAATGCCATGTGGCATTCTCTGCCAGTCAACCCTGGGTGGCAAGGATAATTGTTGGCAGGTGCGACCATTATACGTAAATAAGTGCTTATACATTAAAATATACATATATGCAAATTACATACATACACATTACATTTAAATATACACACATATAGTATCAATATACGTACAATAATACATACATACATATATATAATATATATACATGCTTATAAACTTCGTAAATAAATATCCAAATGAATGATATATGTATATATATACATATACATATATACATACATATATATACATATACACATATACATGTACATATATATATATATATATATATATATATATATATAATGTTTGAATAATATATAATGAAATAAATATTTGAAGTAAAAAAGAAGAAAAGAAAGACAAAATTAAGGAAAAATAGCGTTAATTAGTAGTTTCCTTCAGGTAATGTTTTCGGAGAAGAACTTTGAAAGCTTTTTTATTTGTGGCATTCTTAATATCGTTGGGGAGGGTGTTCCAAAGTTGTATTGCTTGTATCGTAAAAGACGACCTGAAAAAATTTGAATTATGCTGTGGAAACCTTAACCTCAGACGGTTTGACTGTCGGGATGTTCGACCGTCGATCGGATGAAAAAAATGAAAATTATCCTTAAGATAAGAAGGCGACCTTGGATCGTTCAAAATTGAATAAAGTACAAGTAAAATTCTAGAGCATCGCCTTTGACGTATAGGTAGCCATTTAAGCTTTGAACGATAAGATGATATGTGGTCATACTTACGTAAACCAAAAATAAACCTTATGGAATTATTAAGAAGGCGCTCCAACTTGTTTAGAAGATTTTCTGACAGATCTGGGTAACATACATCGGCATAGTCGATAATAGGTAGAATAAGGGAATGAACCAGCGTTAGCTTGGTTTTGAAGGGTAGGAAATTTTTAAGACGATAAAGGGAACGCAAGGAAGCAACAGCTTTACGACTAACTTCAGAGATCTGCAATTTCCAGGTCATAGTTTTATCCATGTACAGGCCAAGATTTTTTATGGAATCACAATATGGAATCAAACTTCCATTATAAAATACAATAATTATCTCTGATATAAGCTTCACTAATCTAAAACTATTATTGTTTTTGCTAACCATTCGGTTTATAATATTATAGATTCGACTAAGAATACTTACTTATACTACTACAAAAAAATCAAGTCGTATTCTATGAATATTATTGCAATACCCTCTTTTCACTATTAACAAGAAATATCGTTGTGGATTTGTTTTGCAAACTGATATAAAATCAGTTTTATTTTTAGATAAAAACAGATAAAAAGGTAGTTATGATATTTTATCAAGGCACCTACTATATATTTATCTAAATTATCTAAATAATATTCTCATTTACTTACGCAAGGTTTTTTGTTGATGAGTAACATATTTGTTTTTTAAAATTAAAATAAAATATTAGTTGATGGATGTTGCAACCATCACCCATAATTGTATGCCCAAAGGTAATATTATAAATCTATGAATTGCTTAAAGTTTATAAATTTGAGTGTGAAACTTGCCTTGTTGAGGTGTAAAGTAAATCATTTCATTTCGTGCCGTGGATGTCGTAAGAAGCAACTATGGTCAATCTCAGAACGATCGTACGCCAGACGTAAAATACCTAGATCGACGAACTGCGACTTGTTTTGTACGCCGCGCCGCGCCGGATCCATCCCCCAATCTGCTTGCGCCTTCTAAGCGAGGCGATTACGACAGGTCTTCCCTACAATGGAAGATTCTCATGTCCACAGTGCACAAAATAGAACTGTAACGGACTGATTAAAATGCGATTAATTTAATTAGTGTATTAAATATAATGTTTATCTGGCTGAACTGGTTCTAAAATTTTCAAGCATGCTACTTTAACTCGCTTTCTGCCGCGCCTTTAAATTAATTTAAAAAAGAAACCTTTGAATTATTCTCTAAATTTTGCTTGTTAATCGTAACACGTTTCTTAAGGAAGTTTCAAGCTTCGGTTTTTTCAGGTTTCTCTATTTTAATACATAGTTTCATTGTTAAACTAGAAAATATTAATTTTAAGGTCGCTTTAAGAGTATAAAATTACTTTTATATACCTAACTATAGATACCTATAAAATTAGTAATGACTCGTGGTTTACTAAAAAAATAAACAATTATTAATAAAAAAAAACCTTTAAATTATTCTCTAAATTTTGCTTGTTAATCGTAACACGTTTCTTAAGGAAGTTTCAAGTTTCAGTTTTTTCAGGTTTCTCTATTTCAATACATAGTTTCATTGTTAAACTAGAAAATATAAATTTTAAGGTCGCTTTAAGAGTATAAAATTACTTTTTATATACCTAACTATAGATACCTATAAAATTAGTAATGACTCGTGGTTTACTAAAACAATAAACAAGTAATAAGTAGAGTTATTAAAGTCTGAAAAAAAAAACATTAATCTTTGTTCTATGTTATAATTTTATAAACTATTATACACGGTAAAGCCATGCTGCAGTTATATTAGTAGTATAGTTGTAGCAAGAATGGGTCGGCTCGACCGAGGAAGGACCACGCTCTGACAGAATACCAGCGTGAAATAGTAGCTTAATGCCGCTGTGTTTTGTATGGTGAGTGTAGAGAACCGGAGACCCCTTTTACTGGAAACGAGGCATTTCATCTTAGTCCTCACGGGTGACAACGCATCTGCATTTTGATTTGTAATCGAGAATAGATGTAGATGTCTATGGGCCGCAGCAACCATTTACCATCATGTGGACTGTGTGCTCGTTTGTCATCCTATCCCATATATAAAAAAAACTAACTGGAAAAAAAATTCAACTCGCTAACCTAAGCTAAGCTGGACTAAAGTCAAGTTAAAGTTAAAGTCTATATACGTCTCACTGCTAGACACAGGCTCTTCTCATCTCTGAGAGGGTTTTAGGACAAGGAAATGTCCGCCGGGTTGCCCCAATGCGTGTTGGCGAACTTCACACACTTTCGAATTTTTTTTCTTATTTCTCAGACACGCAGATTTCCTCATGATGTTTCCTTCACTGTCTAGCACGTGATAAATCAGCACATAGAATTGCAATTAACAATTTCATTGGTGCCGTTGGTGGTCGAACCTAGGTTGCTCGCGTACTGTGAAATTTGCAGCGAGTGCTTAGTCTGCTGGCCTACGGCTCCTCTAGGCTAGACTAAACTGAACTTAATTAATGAAATTAAAAATAATAATTAAGAAATTTCTTTAGTTTTTCTATATGAACCCCGAATGGAACATATTATGTTAATTTAATGTGGGGAGGGGGAAATTCGATGCATTATAGTATTCACTATCGCTATGACTACATACGTACTACGTAGGTACGTACGTAACGTAGATTCTGTCGGTCCTGAGCAACCTGCATGCATTATAATTACGTTAACCTCAATTATACCTTACCTAAACTACAAGTTGTGCAATATTTAATGTTTATTTTCATGTTTATGTATTCTTGACTTTGATATTCTCGAGTAATTAAGCTAATATATGAAAATTTGTTTAATGGTTACATATCGGTTTAAATTGACATAATACTTTTAACACAAAAGAATAAATGTGACCAAGAGTGGCCCATGGCCCCGGGGAAATAAAAAGGCTCGCAGCCCACATTGAAGACAATATCTGTCAAAGCTTCAAAAATAATTATGATGATAGTATGAAAATTTCATGAATTTTAGTGGAAACGGGGATGAGAAAGTTAATTTTCGAAAAGAGGCATGAAATTTGTTTAATTAAGAGGCGAAACTCGATAGTACTTTTTGAGACAAAATTTTAGTGAGGATATTTGTGAAGGCAACAAGTTAATTACGTCATTAAAAGAGTTCGTGAGTAACAAACGACACCAATCGGATTAGAAATTAAAGATATAAGTACGAAGAGAAAGCTAAAAAATTAAATATTAGTGGGGGAGCAGAATACAGGCATGACAAACAAGAGACGGATTATTTAAAATTTTCAGATAGTCTCACTTAGCAGATTTTTTTTAAAAGACACGCTAAACGTTGCGTTGTATAAGCTGTTTTGGATTTTGGATTTAAATAGAAGAAATCAATTCTATGAGACATATAGAAAGAAATTCTAATTTTTTATCGATTTGCAAGACAATATTATGGAAAACATAGATCTGGAAAGTGTACGCAATATTATTGTTCATTATCCAGACGACGTAGACGTACATTTATTGAATGAGTGCATTTGGTTATGGTCTAAACTAGTTTTATACCTCTTCCAGTGAAATATTTATGCTAATTCATGAAAAGAAACTTGTTGATGTTTTCCCAAATTGCTTTATTTATTTTTAACTTTGCCAAGCACTAGCTGCGGAGCGGAGCGCTCTTTAGAAAACAAATATACGACCAAAATGTTGAACAATGGACTAAATCATTTATCAGTTCTTTTCATAAGTTGTAACTTAACAAAACACTTACAACGTGATGAGCAAATAAAATAATTTGCTGCGCAAAAATCTGGAAGTCTTTATAATTTATTTAACATTACTTACAATGTGATGAGCAAATAAAAGAATATGCAAAGCAAAAATCTAGACGTTTGTATAATTTATTTAACATTACTATAAATAACCTGTTAATTTCTTTCGCAATAATGTCTCACAATATTTGCGTGTATCTAAGTCATATTAAATAAATAAAATATTGTCCATTGACATGATTTTGTTTTCAAACCGTATATATATATCATTATAGAAAACAGTTTATTTTTGCGCCCTCCTTTCTGCCAAGGAGGGTCGCGTTCGTATACGGCTTAGAGATCTCTAGTCAGATCGTTAAGCCAATTCCTAAAAGGTTGGGTTTAGTGGGTAAAAGTCGCCACATAACCACGCAGCCGGCTGCGTGGTATGCTATGAGCATTCCCAACCTCCCTCCCCCGCTTTCCGGAGGGTTGCCCATATTTGCTTCGGACGCGCAAAAAAAAAAACAGTTTATTTTTATTAGTTTGATTAATTTGGTAGGCCTCTAAGTAGGTAGTGATATCCCAAGGCCCCACAAATTTACAGTCCGCCCTTGAATGGGACAAGTATGATGAGTAAATTAAAAAGAAAAAGAGTATTTTACAAAGTGAATTGAAACGAATGAACAGATGTCATAATAAACTATAAATTATATTTGACGGTCACTTTTAATATGATATCATGCAAAAAGGCGAAAAGAACACTGGTTTTAATCCCCGCTTGCAGTAATGAAATTGTTATTTGCAATTTTAATCGTCTGAGAAATAAGATTCTGGAAATGTCAATAACCTTCTTAGAAATGGGAGGTGGCTTGTGTCCGGCCGTGAAATGTACATATATAGACCGTAACTAAAATTCAAATAAAAAAGATTCAACCCACACTGAATTGATACTTGACTTTGAGTCCACTGCTGAACATAGGCCTTCCCCAAGTAATGCCACAAAGCACGGTCCCGAGCCACCTGCATCCATCGACTTTCTGCATGTCTTACCAGGTCGTCACTCCATCTAGTAGGGAGTCGCTCTACACTACTCCTACCGGTACGAGGCTGCCATTCAAGAACCTTTCTTCCCCATCGGTAATCGGTTCTTCGAGCTATATGGCCGGCCCATTGCCACTTCAGCTTACTAATCCGTTGGGCTATGTCGGTCACTCTGGTTCTACTGCGAATATGCTCATTTCTGAGTTTATCACGCAGAGAAACCCCGAACATAGCCCTCACCATAGCTTACTGAGTGACCTTGAGCGTCCTCATAAGGCTAGCAGTGAAGGACTACGTCTCAGATCCGTAAGTCACCACTGGTGACACGCACTGGTTGTACAATCTAGTTTTCAGAGTTTGAGGTATACCTGACGAGAAGATGTGTCGTAATTTCCCGAACGCTGTCCAGCCGAGTTGAATCCATTGATTGACCTTTTGGTCGAGTTACCTAGTCGGACAATTTGTCCCAGGTAAACGTACTCGTCAACAACTTCGAGCATCGTGAGCATTCGTGCTCCCAACAACTACTAATGTGAGGGAAACAACTGCCAGTTGTTTCCCTCATATATTTCCTCCACCACCTCATCGGAATGTTCCGACATCGGCGCGTAAACTTGTATGACCTTCAGCGAATACCATTTGGTGATTCTGAGTATAAGGTACGCAACTCACGTCGATACACTCCCAATCTTTACAACATTCTTAACGAGAGACTTGTGGACGATAATTCCAACACCTTCTTGGGACAGATGGTCACCCTCCCGGTGATAAAACAAGTTGCTGGATTCGAGAATCATCGTGTCCTCCCCCTCTCTTCGGACCTCGGATAATCCTATAATATTCCAGCGCAACTTGTCTATCTCTTCTTCCAGCTCCCGGATCTTCTCATCAGTCCTCCGGTCAGTCAGTCAGTCCAGGGTGCGTGCGTTATATGTTGCCATGTCAAGTCGTCGTAGGTGGCAATCGAACCTCCACTGGAGATTCTTAGCACCTCCTGCCCTGCCGTTACCACCGTCGCCACCATAGCCAGGAATAGCGGGGCAGCCGGGGACTGGGGGCTGTTTTTCGTAACTTAAATGGGGGGTATATTGCTATAGTTGCAACGCCTGGCGAGCAGGTTGGCAACCGCAGGTTTTATTCTTTTTTTGTACGATTGCTACTAACAGGAAGATGCTGCTGCCCAGCTCCTGGTTGATTCCCTCTGTCGCCTCTTACGACACACACGGGAAGATATGGGGTAGTGGATACTCTTAACCGCCACTACACGGCAATATATATATATATATATATATATATATATATATATATATATATATATATATATATATATATATATATATATATATATATATATATATATATATATATATATATATATATATATATATATATTTCCCACCCTTATAAGTGGATTTTTTAAATTTACACGGCCTGAGTATAAGCTATTTAATAAAAATTAAATTATTAAAATTGGTTTACAATTGAGGAAGATATTATGTGTTTGTATGTCCATAAAAAGAACATAGAGTCGAGTTGTTAACCTCCTCTTTATATGAAGTCGGTTAAAAACTACACGTGTGAGTAATTAAAAAAAGATTCCGGGAACACGATAAAAAGTCCTGACGTTACTGCATGTACTCATATTATATACGAAATTTAACAATATTTCGAGATCATGAGGTTCAGCCACACGGCGCGTCAAAACTTTTCCTGCTTTATTACTCTCCCACGAATTGAGTTTTTCTACATGTGTGGGACATTACATAATTTTATCTTGAATTAACCAATCTAAAAAGGTGTAGATTACACGCATTTATCAATATAAGTAATTAATCACTACCTACTGACATCGTAATTGATAATATATATAACAATCTATAAAATATCTATAAAATCCTAGTTTTTTTAATAGAATAAGGGTCAAAAACCAGCACACAGTCCAGCTGATGGTAACATTACATAAATATAACACTATATTCATGCTCAAAAAACATACATGCGTTGTCACCCCTGAGGACTAAGATGTAATGACTCGTTTTCAGTAAAAAAAAGTGTCCGGATCTCTACACTCACTCTGTGTGTGGTAGTGGTATTCTGTGAAAGCGTGATCCTTCCCCGGTCGAGCCGACCCATTCGTGCTACAACCATAACACAACTGTAGCGTGGCTCTACCATTTATGAAATAGTTGCGAATGATATTGAAATAAAGACAAAATTGTTGATAATTATTATGGATTGAAATTGAAGAGTCTGATAAGAGAAAAATAGTGATGAAGAATAAATATTATTTTCCGAAATATTTGCAACAATACCGTTACTGTCATAGAGTGCCTTAAAGGGTGTATTTGCCATAATTGCCACGCCGGGCAAGCAGATTGGCAAACGCAGTTATCAATATTTAGTTTTTTTTATATTGAATAAGAGTAACTAATGTGTCGCTGCCGGAAACAAAGTCAATGTTGCCCTGAATGCATTAGTCAAAAGGCAAGGCGTGGTGAAGAGTGCACGCCTTGCAATACATAACGCAGTGTTGGTACCGACTTTGTTATATGGCAGCGAAACCTGGGTATGCCAGAAGAAGCATAAAAGCAAGTTGAATGCAGTGGAGATGCGATCTCTTCGTAAAATGTGTGGCGTTACCATAGCCGACCGAAAGCGAAACGAAGAGATTCGCAATATGGCAGGATTGAAAGATGACCTTATCACAAAAATTGATAGGGGCGTACTCCAATGGTTTGGGCACGTTGAACGAATGAGTGAAGACCGAATGGTGAAGAAAATATATAGAGCGAAAGTAAATACTAAAAGGTGTCGAGGTAGACCGAGACTAACTTTCGAAGACCATGTGAGCAAATTGCTCGAAGAGGGGAGGGTCAAGAGTACTCGGATACCTAGACGTGCATGTATGAAGAAGTTAATGAACCTGAAAGAAGCGAAAGAGGTATGTAAGGATCGTGACACTTGGCGATCTGTTCTCTCTGGCTACCCCGTTAGGGATTGTGCGTGACGATAAGTAAAGTAAAGTAAAGTAAAGAGTAACTAACGAACACACAGCCCACCTGATGTTAAGCGGATACCGTGGCACATAGACAACTAAATTGGTCCTTTATATTAAGGCGATACTCCGACTTATACCTTGCGATAGTGCGTTTTTCAGAGACTATTATCTCATTAGTTATGAGAAATAAACTACATCTAAAAGCACATTATTAATGTTCGATATGCTATCATCACATTCCAGGTTCTAATTTGTTTATATGTGTTATAAATACATTTAAAATCAACTTTTAAAAAATGACTAAAATTAATAATTACATGCATCTGTTGTTAAACGCAACGCTTTAATTATTTGAGGATTACACTAATGGATAGATAATTTAAAAATCTTTATTATCCACGTTTTATATAATTTTTTAAGTTCGCTTTTCTTTTTTAATTGAAATTATTCCAAAAATTTGAGCGTATTTCTTACGCGATATATTGTAGCGAGAGTGCGTGGATTGTATGGGACGGAACGCTCAAGGTCGTTCGCTAGGATTAGTTCCTTAGGAATCAAAATGCAAATACGTTGTCATCCTTGAGGACTAAGATTGAATGCCTCGTTTCCAGCAAAAAGGGTCATAGTATACACAACAGTTATTATTAGAAAGACGCTTCTGCGTGTCATCTGGCTTATGAGTTATGACAACCAGGACGATATGACGTAGTAGATATTCTTACACCGCTGCTACACTGTTAACTAGCAACGATAGTAAAAGATATTTCTGGAAAACCGTTGACTGGTAATAATAATTTATTATTTAAACTGATATAAGCAACCTGCAATATCAATTGCAAATAACTATCTGTTTATGGATTTGATATCAATGGCTGTCTGAAATCAGTGGAAACATGTGTGACGGTACCTAAGTACTAAGTCTGCTACTTAGTCGGTACATCATTCTTCGGGGAAAAGCTGCACAATCTCGCGTATGTGTACTCAGACGATTTCGCAAAGTTTCAACATAGTACTGGTTGTATTTCGAGAGGAAATATAAAGGAAGTCGCTTTAAATGTAAAAAGTTATGTGTAGCAAGTAATATTTAAACAATAAACAAGTAAAGCTATTAAAAGGTCAACAGCATCCACTTATCGTCAGGTGGACTGTGTTCTCATTGTCACCCTTTCGCCTATAAAAAAGTTAAAAATGTATAGGTGAAACACAAAAAAGGCTAAATATAGTCGTTTTTTGGGGTGGTCAAATGTGTTATTTCGGGAGTGTTAGTGTAGAGTGAGACATATCCCAACGGATTAGTAAGCTGAAGTAGCAATGGGCCGCCATATAACTCGAAGAACCGACAACCGACGGAAAAGCATGGTTCTCGAGTAGCGTAGCGAGCGTAGAAGTAGGTGAAATTTTTGGGTTGCCCGCACTAGATGTAGTGACATCCTGGTAAGACATGGTAGTCGATAGAATGCGTGTGGCTCAGAACCGTGCTTTGTGGTATTATTTGGGGAGGTTGCAATGATGTAATTATGAATAATGAGTTTCTAACTTCATAGTCAGTTTTACTTTTTATAAGAAATCTAAGTTTTTACCTTCTTGAGTAGATTAAGAAATAACAAGTAACATATTTTAACATCTTTGCTGGTGGTACGTGGACGTACGTATATTGCTTTAATCGTGCTCAACTTGTAAATCCTTAGATTAGGAGATACGGTACCAAACTTGATGATAAGCAGAATAAAAACATTTGTAGAATTATAATTATTAATATTTTTGCGTATAATCTTAAATCTAGATCGTTAATGTAAAATATATTTAAATCTCGTAAATCGCGCAAAAAGTAGAAAATTTTAAAGTAGTTAATACTTAAGTACAAACTATTTAATATTAAGCTGTATGCACGTATATACACATACTCATGTACTAATATTAAGAGGATTGTAATAATTTTACAACACTGTCGAATTTTAAATAAACATTGGTTATAAGGGATATATATATGTACATTGGGACATTGATGTACATTGGTGTTATTGTAATTGTCAAAATCAAGTGTATAATATAAAATAAATTGATTACTATCCGAAAGTCTGATTGGCTACACAGTAAGTGCGAATGACGATTGAGGGGTTTTTGCGGTTAATTCCCAACTTAATTAAAAGGGCCCAGCTGCCAGTGATCGCTTGCTTCACATTTACTATAAACAAGGCTCAAAATCCAATCCATTTCGTCCAGAAAAGTGCCAGAAAATTCTGGCTTAACGGTATAACAATTTCATTTACGTCAGACTTAAAAAACCCAGACCGGCGATGGGTAGCAGCAACAAAGGTGCGAAACGTTGGGTACGATCGCAATCGTAATATATGACAAGCATGACGAAGGCAAATCCAATTTACAACGGAAAAGGCCTATGTTCTCCTTTGTTCTGTTCGGTGTATTATAATTGATCTTTGACATCTCAGTCGAACGAATGACGCTGTTTTAAAAGTCACTCCTCATTTTTATATAAACAAATAATCATTCATGAGTGAAATAAAATACAAAAATATTGTAATGTTCTGTGTGTGGTATCTAAACAAATTAACTGCTAATAGTATAAACAACTAAAATAATAGATTTATATGAAATAATAAGAAACGTCAAATTCGAACCAAAAAAATTTATCAAAAGTGTGGGGTACATGGTAAAGCCATAGACTTAGCCTCTATCTACGGGTAAAGCCTACAGCACAGAGCAGAGCATACGTACGGTTAAGTGCTCGACGGAACTGCGACGACCGTGTGCGGGTGGGCAGAAAGCGTAATGCATCAGTCACAGTGCTCATAGTGACGTTATTGTCTAGCTCGACGCATATTTGAAATGTATAGGTTTGAAGGTTACAGAAATGCGAAAAAACGTACCGCTTGCTTTGTATAAATTTAACACCGGTTACAATGGAGGGGAAAAAGTGCTGCGGTCCGGGAAAAAAGGCGGCGATAACACTAACGCAAATGTACGCTCTATCTTGGATTTGTAGAAAGTTACGAGGTGCAAAAAAGACTGCCTCCGACTGTCAGACTAGTGACACGGAAATAAGAGAATTGACAGCAGTGATCACTCGGTTAACTAGAGGATTTACAAATCTATGCTATTGCCATGAATGTGTGGATGAGCTAATGCGAGGCATGTTAGACAATAAAGCCGCTTGATAAAACCAGAAAAACGCGATCACAAATTATAAACTTACTTTCTGTCTCTGTATATGTGACCCAACTGCAAAACGAGCTCAAATTACAAGCACAGCATGGACTTCGCAAGGACTTCGAGCTAGGGTCGGTATACCAGAAGACAATAATGAAAATTTCGAACATATTGTAAAAGTGGCAACTGGTAAAGTTGGAGCACGGTTGGAGGACGCAGACGTAGATTGAATTACCCGTGATTGACCTCGGTACCTAGTTGAAACCCCTCATGTCCCCGGAGGTGGCTTACTCCAGCGATCTAAGCGCAACCAGGTACTGAGAGCCTTCAAATCAAGAAAGACCTTCACTGCCGCGGGTCTAGGAATAAGTGATTCGCCGATTAAGTTTTTTGTAATAAGCGACATATGTGATAAATACTTTTATTTTTCAAAGCCACGGTAGGGGTCATAAACCATGATTACGCTTTCTGCTGGTGCAACCAAGGTGCAATTTAAATTTAGAAAAAAAAGAGAAGGAAAAGCTGCAATGCTTATTAGAACTAAGCATGATCTTTACCGTCCGTCATCTGCCTTAGTAGGCTAGTTAGGATCGTTAAATTTTGTAACAAACGTGTCTCATCTCTATTTTTCCAATATGCACCATGATATTGCTCTGCTTCACCTATAACTATATTAGAATTTTTATTGATCTTAGCGTAAATGTAAACTAGAATTTGAACGTAGTAAACTAAAAATGAAAATAAGAACAACCCGTAAAATTTCTGAAATTCAATCAAATATTTTTGTAATATTCCTAATAATCAAAGCGATTCCACATAATTAATAGATATTAGCGATCCGACCCGGCTTTGCACAGATGATATCTGGATCTCTTCAACAGCGCCACCTAACGTGTCCAAGTGTGAATCTAAACCACCTAGGGACCCATTCAAACACACACAAAAATTTTCATCAAAATCGGTCGAGCCGTTATTGAGTTTTGGTTTGGGACTAAATATATCTATATATCCAAATGCCGCTTACATTTTCATTTATAAAGATAATGTATTTTTTATTTACGAAATTATTAGCAAAATCAGATCCAAAAGAGCATGCTATATAATTTTTATACAACTTTTACGCAAGTTACATTATAATTTTTTTTATTTTAATTTTCATATAAAACTGAAAATTTTATTAGTGAATTTTTTTGTAAAAAGTTGTAAAATTGATTTAAAAATGGTTGACTTATGAATTCTTCGTGATCAATAGTTTCAATAGTACCCAAAGTACAGTTGACGAAGTTCCACAGCAATCACTTATTAACAGGTGAGCACACAGTTCACCTTTTAATAAGTGATTGCTGTGGCTCATAGAGATCTACATCTATACTCGATTACGAATCAAAAAGCGTTGTCACCCGTGAGGACTAAGATGGAATGCCTCCTTTTACAGTAAAACGGGTATCCGGTTCTCTACACTGTCCGTATGAAACACAGCAGCGTTAAGCTGCTATTTTATGTTGATATTCTGTGACAGGGTGTTCCTTCCCCTGTCGAGCTAACCCATTACTGCTACAACTCTACTCATATAGCTGCAGTACGGCTCTACCACGTAAAGTAATTTTATTGTCCGGCAGTAATTTTTTACTGTTTTAAACTTTTTGATTCTACAAAGAAAGAGTTTCATTAAAATAAATTAATATAAATATATGCCTAGGTCAGGGGTCGGCACCTGCGGCTCGCGAGCCACATGCGGCTCTTTGGATGTGAAGCTGCGGCTCTTTAGTTCCATACGCAAATACTAATTATTTTATTTTAAAAAAAAAACATTTAAGAATCGTTCTGATCGATCGATTTACGAGTATTAGGTACCATTTCTATCTCCCAGCCACTTGTACTCGCTTTTCATCGCACTCACACACATGAAATCCACACTGGGCCATTTGAAGTTGATACTGGATTTCTAGAAATGTAATTGATCGATTTAAAAAAAACATGTGCGTATAATAAATAGATAGTAATAATAGAAATTAGATTCTAATTTGTTGTGAAAAAACACTACTTTTATATCATGAATAAATAAAATATATATTTTTCTTATGAATAAACAGATAAGTTTTTTTTCATCAAAAAACTTGATTTATGCAAGTACTGTATATGGTAGGCAAGAAAAATTTCTGGCTCTACAAAAACTGAAATTTTGTTAATTGTAATTTTTGACTCTTCTGACTTAAAATGTTGCCGACTCCTGGCCTAGGTATATATAAGTAAGATGTTAAATAATATAACAATTGTTTCCTAAACGATATTATGAACATATACATTAAAGGAATTAATCAATTTGTTTCGTTACCTCACAACTGAAAGTTCTTTATTGTAACAATGCAGCAATTGTTATTATACTTTTGTCCATATGTAATATTTGCCGAAATAGAAAACGTGCTTCAGAAGCTCTTCAATTCCGTCCTACATTGTGGCACTACTCCCGAGGCGCGGAGCAGAAGTGCGGTGGTCTTGTTCTTCAAGAAAGGCGACAACGCTCTCTTGAAGAACTGCAGACCGATTTCCCTTCTGAACTACATCTACGTGCTGTTTTCGAGAGTCATTACGAATCGTCTCTCACGCAGACTAGACGACTTCCAGCCTCCTGAACAAGTCAGTTTCCAAAAAGGCTTCAGTACCATAGACCACATACATACCCTGCGGCAGATTGTACAGAAGACTGAAGAATAGAATTTGCCACTTTACCCGGCGTATGTGGACTATGAGAAAGCCTTTGATTCCGTCGAAATTTGGGCGGTGCTACAGTACCTTCAGCGGTGATAAGTTGACTGTCGATATATTCAAGTGCTGAAGTGTTTGTACGGTAGGGCTGCGATGCCTATCCGAGTACAGAACCAGAGTTCGAAACCTATCAAACTGCAGAGAGGTGTAAGACAGGGTGACCTCATATGCCTAAAACTCTTTACCGCTGCATTGGCAGACGTTTTCAATCAATTAATGGCGAGTGCATCACTCACCTTCGATTTGCCGATGATATTGTCCTTATGGCAGAATCGCTGAGGACCTAAGCACTATTCTCAATGACCTCAATAATGTCTCCCAACGGATAGGTCTTAAGATCAACATGTATAAAACAAAGATCATGTTTAATGTCCATGTCATACCTAATATAGGCATGACATGGAGCCGGGAGCACTAAGCTCGAAATTGTTGACGAGTACGTTTACCTGGGACAAATAGACGACTAGGTAAATCAAACTTCGACCGAGAGGTCGATCGAGGGATTCGACTCGGCCAGCGGTCGGCCAGTCGGTAGCGTTCGGGAAATTACGACACACCTTCCCGTCAGGTATATCTCAAAACCTGAAAACTAGATTGTACAACTAGTGCGTGTTGCCAGTGGTGACTTACGGATCTAAGACGTGGTCCTTTACTGCTGGCCGTATGAGGACGCTGAAGGTCACTCAGTGAGCTATGGAGAGGGCTATGCTCGGGGTTTTTCTGCGTGATAAATTTAGAAATGAGGATATCCTGTAGAACCAAAGTGACCGACATAGCCCAACGGATTAGTAAGCTGAATTGGCAATTGACCGGCCATATAGCTCGAAGGATTCCTCTTAGAAATGAGGCCTGTGCCCAGCTGTGGGACGTATATAGGCTGTAACTTTTAGCTCGAAGAATCGACAACCGTTGGGGGAAAAAGGTTCTCGAGGGGCAACCTCGTAGCGGTAGGCGTAATGTTGGGCGATCCACCACTAGATGGAGTGACGACTTGGTAAGACATGCAGGAAGTCGATGGATGCCGGTGGCGCAGGACCGTGCTTTGTGGCATACTTTGGCGGAAGCCTATGTTCAGCAGTGGACTTGTGAAGGGCTGTAATGATGACGAATGATAATGTGGTATTAAGAAGTGTTAAGGAGGCATGTTTTTTTATAGTATAAGGGTGGCAAATGAGCTCATAGTGCACCTGATGGTAGGTGGTTGCTGTGGCCCATAGATATCTACATCTATTCTCGATAACGAATCAAAATGCAGATGCATTGTCATCCGTAAGGACTAAGATGGAATGCCTGGTTTCCAGTAAAAAGGGTCTCCATTTCTCTACACTCACCAAACGAAACACAGCAGCGTTGAGCTGCTATTTGACGCTGATATTCTGTGAGAGCGTGGTCCTTCCCCGGTCGAGCCGATCCATTCGTGCTACAACTGTACCAGTGATACAGCTGCATAATACAATTTTATAATAAAATATTACATTGATGACTAAAACATTTCCAAGTAAACTCTGCTAGACAGTACTTGTTTCCTTTACACAGTATTTAATTGCTTATAAATTTTGTTGATTCACAACTTTACAATCGATTTAACGGATTGACAAACGCGGACGTCTCGCACCTTTGACATAAGATCTTTGACACTGCTGTGAAACTGTAATATATAATATACCTGTCGTGGCCATAAGTTCTCCGTTTTAAAATATAATTCATATACTTTAAAAAAATAGTGTAAAATAGTGTAAAATAGTGTAAAAATAATAAAATTTATGTGTACATGTTTATCGAAGTTTTAGCGATTAATTAAAACAATTAGACTCAAAGAAAAAAAAGTCCTTTGGTTTTGATACAGGTCTATCATGTACCTGGCCTCAAATATATGGACTTACACACCATCTCCATGTGGAATTTAGCTCTCAGTTTTAGAGTTTTCTTCAGAAATTTATTGTCGCACAAGCGTTTTGAGCAAGCCATGACTTCTAGTACTGGCCACAAATTGTAGGCCGACGGATTCATATCCTTAACCTTGTGACCAGGAGCAAAGTCTTACTGGAAAGTCCACAGTACATTTTCGAAAATTGTATCACTTTATTTCACTTTATCCTAACTATTTTATCAATTTTCAAGAAATAAGGCTTTGTGGCTTATTGGTAGAAACCCCTCACCAAACAATAGGTAATTGATCCATGATGGCGACCACGTTGAACTTTTCCAACAAATTCTGAGACTCCTATATATAACTGTGAGCGTTTACTTTGTTTCTCCTTTGTTTTGAGAAATTATTTTATTCTTATTAGATTTTTAAAGATGGCTCTTACTCTTTACTATAAGTTAATTTTTGCTTGTTGCAGTGCTTTTTAATTTTTTTTCTTCTGCAAAGAGCCCTTTCTGTATCTTTCGCCCACATATCTGGACAGCAAGTATTTTGATCGATTAACTTATTAACAGCGCCGAGGTTGACTTTTTTATAAAAGGAAGGAGCAAACGAATGCTCACCTGATAGAAAGTGTCGACCGCCACCGAACAACTGTAGTATCAGGGGAATTGCAGATGCGTTGCCGGTGTTTTAAAAAGTTGTGTAACGCGTAGAGTGAGCTCGTTTCTTGAGGAGTCCATCAGTCGTATTAGTCCGGAAAAATCGCCGGTAGTAAACTAATCTACAAAAATCGTGCGATAAAGATCGACCTAGTAAATCGTACAATGGCGAGCATTTCGATGGTGTGGATGTGGCATCGTGAATTGTATAACGATGTGCGTTGGCGGAATTTGGCGGCTGGAATTAATCCGAACAATTTCTCTGAGTATTTCCTTGGTAAATGCGATGAAGTTTGACATCTTGTATAAAAATTTGTGACGGGGTCCTAGCGGGAATGTTTATTTTATACGATAAGACTTTTTGTTATCTTATACTGTTTCATCGAACTCTGGCTTTGACATAGCTGACAGTCCGTCTGGTTCTAGCAGTACGGAGGCAATTGACAGAGGAATTGCTGGTGTAATTGTCGATAATGCAATAGACAAACATACGGCTAATGACTAGCTTTTGTCTTAAAAATGACTGACGGCTCCATACCCACTTTATGCAAAGCAATCATATTCTGTTTATTCAAATTCCAAAATGTTATGTATAACATTTTGGAATTTAAGACATTTTGAGACACGCTGAAAAATAAATAAATCGATGCTTCTTACATAATAAACGGAGTCCAAATTTCAATTTAGATTAAATATATTTTTTAAATTTTAACGGCCATAATTATAATATCTTACCAGGTCGTCACTCCATCTAGCGGAGGTCGCCCTACACTACGCCTACCGGTACGAGGCTGCCACTCGAGAACCTTTCTTCCCCATCGGTTATCGGTTCTTCGAGCTATATGGCCGGCCCATTGCCACTTCAGCTTACTAATCCGTTGGGCTATGTCGGTCACTCTGGTTTTACTGCGGATATCCTCATTTCGATGGATGCAGGTGGCTCAGGATCGTGCTTTGTGGCATTACTTGGGGGAGGCCTATGTTCAGAAGTGGACTTGTGAAGGGCTGTAATGATGATGATGATGAATTATAATGTGTAATTATTAGGTATGCATTACATATTATAATTATAATTGTACTGAGTGTGATGTATAAATCAACAAAAAATATTATTAATAATATTATTTCTAATGGTCAAGGTCTCATTTAGTTTTTATCATAGCTAATAGAATGACATTAGAGTCATTATATAGTGATCAGTCCCTCATTACTTCACCCATAACAGCGTACCAATGCCAACGCTTGTAAGTACAAAGATCAAGTGCATACTTGATCAAGTTATGAGTTACTATTGTTGTTTTAAAATTATTTCTTCAAATAAATAATACATCCGCTGATTACTGAATAAGATAAAATAAGAAAATATTGTCATTGGTTCAACAATATCTTGGTGCTAGCGCGTATCTAACCCGAGTTGATCATGTATTGTTTAATTTAAAGCGAGCGCTTAGCTCCAAAGCTAACATTGCTCCTTACAGAAAAGGTAGTTATTTCAGTTAATAACTATGAGATGTATTTTTGTGATAATAAAGTTCTAAATTTATTACTTTATAAAGATACAGAAATAATGGTTACATCTTATTACGAAATACGTACGGTTCCTGTTGTCACCTCGATTCTGATGTTTTGCTGATAGTTTGCTATACACTTTTTATTTATTATTATTTGAATGAATACGTTTATATAATGTAATTATTTTTATTTGCACCATTTTTTATATTATTCTAAGCCAGCGCTTAGCTACAATCCCAACCGATGGTAAGTGGTGACGCAGCCTAAGATGGTGAAGCGCACTGATTTAACAAAAGCCAATTCCCTCTTGCCTTGAACACACCTACATTGTAATCGGATGGAAACACAGATGCTGGCAACTTATAATTTCACTTTTTTGCTGTACACATGATGAACGACGTAGTAAACCGTTTGGTTCGAATGCGTGGTAAGTCGAATTAAATTATGCGATTCCTGCGCACACTCACTCAAATGCATCCTATAGAAAACAAAAGGGCTGGCTACTTTGAGCCTGTGTTCGAGGCTGGTAAGATTGGTTTTAACCAAGTTCGCGTCACCAATAAGTCCCTTAGCACGCCTTTCCATTGAGTCCAAAGCTACTAGGTGGCATTTTGCAGCACCAGCCAATATGCGGCAGCAATACTCCATGAATGACCGGACTTACGCGTTATATAAGGTAAGCAGCTATCTCCTAGCTTCCTTGCAGCTACTTTGGCCTTGAATTCAATTAACTGCCCGAAGTTCAGATTTGAGGATATCTCGACCCGCAATAACTAAAGGCGGTCGGTCTATTCCAGCGATACATTTTTCGGAAAGAAGGAGCGAAGATAAGTTGGCTCCTTTTACTTCCGCCATACTCTTATAAAAACACATTTAACGTGCATTTTTTATTTAATTTGGTAACTTTAAGGTACCCGTAACTTTAACTTGAACTCTAGTTGACATGCTGTGTACAATTTCATTATTTGAATATTCGGCTTTGATCGGAAGTTGGTTACAAATTAATGTCATTTCACATTAAAACTATTAATTCAAAAAAAAATAGTATTATTTTTATATTCGGCAATAATTCGTTATTCGGCCTATTCGGCTACCTATTCGTTCGAATACTGAATACTTAAGTAACATGTTTTGTGGTAGTCAGATTATTGGTAAAATAAAAATATTGATTTACTTTATAATAAAGTATTTTTCTTGTAATCATTAAAGTAGTCATAGGTACATAATCAACTTCCGTATTATAAAAACTAACAAAAGAACTATGAAATGAATGTCTATGTGAATATTATTATAACAAAATTTAGATTTTATGGTGCAGAAAGAATAATTTTACTAATTTTCAAGGAGTAGTTTACTCGTTTTCTTCTTGTAGATCATCCCAGTTTCAGAGAAAAGACGCTCTAAATAATCACTACTTACTTCACGGTCGAATAATATTGCCTGATATTCGGTTATACGGTCAGAAAGCCTGAGAATATTCGGCATTCGGCGTGTGCCATACAAGGTACGTGAGTGTACTGTGGTCACCTTAAGCTTTGCCGCCCAAAACTAAGAGGATGACAGAGACAAAAACACAAAGTCGTATACTCTTAACTAATATATTAAGAAAAAAATAGCAAACAAGTTTTGGCAATAATTAGGAGCACTTCGAAAAATCAATCTAAAAAGAAACTAACGACACTAAACAATACTAAAATCGACTATAATATTTAATGTCAACTGCCAAAACGGCGTCGATAAAGCAGAGCCCTTTTAACCCTTTAACCTTTATTATTTGATTGACTTACGAAGAGCTATGTATCGTATCATCATCATCATCATCATTACAGCCCTTCACAAGTCCACTGCTGAACATAGGCCTCCCCCAAGTAATGCCACAAAGCACGGTTCTGAGCCACCTGCATCCATCGACTTCCTGCATATCTTACCAGGTCGTCACTCCATCTAGTGGGGGGTTGCCCTACACTACGCCTACCGGTACGAGGCTGCCACTCGAGAACCTTTTTTCCCCATCGGTTATCGGTTCTTCGAGCTATATGGCCGGCCCATTGTATCGTATCACAGAGTCATAGATGTAAACAAGTCTTCAGTTTTTAAATATGAGAATGTGACCATATTAACCGGAGGGTAATATGGTCCCTCACGTACTATATTCGTTGCAAATCTAAATTCTTTCAATTTTGATTTATAATTTAATCGTGTATGAAATAAATAATTATGCATTAAATTAAAATTGCTAAGACCCAAGAACACTTTTTAATCTTTGTCTACGATAGATTGAAACAATTCGTTGCATCCAACCCCGGCCAGGAAATTCTTGTTATAACTATTAATATGGCTGTGAAAAGAATTATCTCTACCAGGGTCTGAGCTGAGATTTATGAGATTGTAAAAAGTAATGAACTAGACTCGATATTAATTTTTGGCGATTTCACCTAAGTGAGCGATTTGGCAAAGAATTGTAAAATTTTTGCTCTGAACAATGCATGTTTTGTGTTTATATTGAAAACCTGGGTTTCAATTCAGACAATTGGATCATTTAAATTGGATAAAATCAATTAAACAATCTAGATGATTGGCGGTCCACCTTTGTACGATTTAGAAGAAGTTTTCTTACTTGCACAAGGCACAACTTCCTGGTGGAATCGACTAGCACCAGAGATTTTACCGGACCGATACGACTTAGGGACCTGTAAAAAAGAGCCTACTCTTTTTTGAAGAGTCGGCAAAGCATCTACATTTCACCTGGTTTTGCAGTTGATCATGGGCATGCAATTTAATATTTAGAAATCACTATAATTGATCATTCCTATGTTAGTCATTGAGTAGATTGTACTGTAATAATCTACTAGTAGCAGTAATATCATGGATACACTGGATGTACAACAACATCTGAAAAAGATTCACCCCAGTCCAGAAAATAATGTTTATGCTGCCAATAGACTGCCCATGTACACCCACGTGCCAACGTATATAATATGCAATTTGGATACAGATGATAAACCAAGGTCACATTGGGTAACTTTATATATCGATACGAATGACGTCAGTCAATATTTTGATTCATACGGACGAGCACCTGTACGATATCATCTAGAGTTTTTAAAAAGGATTTGTAAAAGATGGAACTGGAATGTTGATAGGATTCAGAATGAGTGGACTTCAGTTTGTGGCGAATATTGCTTAATGTATTTAGCAATATTCGCCACAAACTGAAGTCCATATATAAGTTTCAGGGATGTTCAATGCATAGTTTTACGAGTATATTTACAGGGAACACATTGTACAACGATATTTTAGTGGATGAGATGTTTCGCTCCTATTTTATAGATAATAAGTAATAAGATTTTGTATTTCGTAAATAAAAATTGTAACAAAATTAGGTAATGTATTTTATTGATGATTCAGATTACCGTTGCAGTTAGGAACAAAGGAGTATAATATAATAGCACTGATAATCCGACGCACGAATAGACAATGACGGTATTTAATGAACAATAGATAAATAACAATGGGGCGCTAATGACGGTGGAGGCCCTCGCCGGATATCAATTAGATAAGAGTTAATTGATCTGCACATCTCCGGAACCGTGCATCCTACGCAAAAACTGACTGCAGATTCGTGATCAAAGCATGCCAAAACCTTTTTTTTAAGGATCGTGAGTCTCGACGAACGTTGTACCACTTCTGAATCAATGAGCCAGAACTGGTACTAACTAACTACTGCCCGTTGTCATTTAAGCTTACAGATCCGTTACGCTATGTTGGTTACTCTGGTTTTACCGATTCACATTACGAAGTCCACAAGCATAGAAACTCGAGCATAGCTCTCTTCACAGCTTGCTAAGCGGCCAGCAATAAAGGACCACGTCTGTGATGCATATCATTACTGTAAACAAGCATGGTATACTCTTGTTCTTAAGTTATGTGGTATACGTACATTAGTATGTACATACATTATATGGACTTTAATTATTTTTTTCGAGATTAATCTTAATTTATAATTTTTTGAAACGTATGAATTTTTAGCATATGCAATGAATATTAATATTATCTGGTTTTTACAAGAGCAATCTTTAAAACGATACGGATCAAAATCAAGGTCAATGAACGAAGAGAATGTGAAGGATTTTGGATTACAGTATCCTATAGGCTAGAAGCTGTTGTCTCCGCTAAAATCATCAGAGATCCATATCATTACTGTAAGTAAACAGGCATGGGTGTATACTCTTGTTCTTAAGTTTTGTGGTATACCAGTGTAAAATAGCAGCTTAACGCTGTTTCTTATGATGAGTGTAGAGAACCGGGGTCCCTTTTTACTGGAAAATAGGCATTCCATCTTAGCCTTCACTGATGACAACGCATCTACATTTTGATTCGTGATCGAAGATTGATGTAAATGTCAGTGGGTCGCAGCAACCACTTACTATCAGGTGGACTGTGTATTCATTTGTATCTCTTTTCCTATAAAAAAAAATAACAAAAAAGCGATGATTTTTTAAACTGAAGTGACAAACGGACCTACAATCCACCTGATGTTAAGTGGCTACAGCAGTTCATGGACACCTGCAGCCATCTTCAAACAAGGAAGGCTATAAATGCGTTGCAATTATACTAGCTTTCTATACCCTTTAGACCGGAACATAGCAGTGTCTACAGTCACTGCTATTTAGTGGTAGAAGTAGCTAAGCCTAAGTCTTATGGAGGCAAACAGTGAAGTCAGCTTTAGTTATAGGTTGAAGAGTTACGTTTATATTTCACATTAACTAAAAAATGTTTTTTTTTGCACTATACTCATGTGGCCATCTACTAGGTCCTGGTGTCAAATCCCAGCCGGGTCATTATTTGTGTATTACCGTTGTCGTCATAGCTACAATTTGAACCGAACTGTTGTTTAGTCGTTGGTAATGTTTACGGCCAGTGTTTACGGCCAACATTACCACCACTTACCGTTAGGTTGTAAAGTGCCAAGTCAATTGCTTGCTTAAAATGAAAAATACTGTCAAAAAATCGGTAAATGCATTAAAAAATGTCCAACCCAAATTTTGCAGACTGGTTGATGGAAGGCAGTATTACTGGTGCGAGAGCGTCAGTTTTAGACCAGCGTGATAAGTATGGATAAAGGAAGTCTTTCAAGATAGCATGCCCTGAGTTGTTGCAACTTGAAAAAGGGTTTAGCTAGCACCGAAATTGTAAAGAGGTTGATATCAAATGATAAAGATAATTAAAACAGTGTATTTAAGAAAACAAAGTAGAACCAATTAAAAAGAAGAAAAAAAGAAAAATTGTGACAGAAAACAAAAAAAAACAAAAATAATACCAGACCAAAATTTTCCAGAAAATATAATGATTTCTTATATTTAAGCGAACACCACACATTTAAATAAAACAAGATTTTATCGAGTTATTAACTTATTTATACACGATGTTTCGAGCACTTTACAGCACCCATGGTCATGAGAGGGACAGCGGTGTTCAACTTCCCAATTAATCGTAACCGACGCTCCGGGAAGTCTGCAGTTTGTGAACAACGTACAGGGTCGCCCCCGTCACTACATCAGATTTGATAGACCACAAATCCTCGCTAAAGAACACCGATTCCTTCCAAGGATGATTCGCGAGGCAATGGAAATCAAAAGACATCCTAATTTCAATAGAGAAGGTGGCTGGGTGCTACCATCTGCTTGGGATCCTATAATTAATAAAATTAAATGCCAACCCAAGCATACATCTGCAGGATTTCAGGATACTATAAGTTCATACTGCGTAGACCGGAATAAAAATTAATAATTTTAATTTGAAGATAGCCGTGGTTAACTATGTCATTGGGACGTCGAACACCTCAGTCCCCCCCTCCCCCCGTGACCATTGGTGATGTAGTGCTCGAAATGTTGGGATAATAAAATAATATCAATCAGCGATAAAATCCGTAAAAACTAATTTTGTGTGAAGTCTAATTAGGTCCCTAATTCAGCTTATACGAAGCACGAGTATAACGTGACCAACTGATTGATCTTTGACCTACAAAGATTACCCTTGCGTAAAACGCTACGCTACATTCTAATATATTTTCTTATTTTAGGATTAGGCAAAGAAGGTCAAGGGCTATGAGCCTTTATAAAAATGCAAGTAAAACTTTATTGCTTAGTTAAATTTGACTAGGATAATATGTCCTTTTAGCTGCTTTTAAGCTAATTAATTGCTTTCTATTGAGCGTCTGTTAACATTCAAGAACCCACCGCTCAGCCACCTTTTTTGATTTTATGAGTTAAAATAAACTGAATTATCCCAGACGAAAGTTTTAGAATCTCAACTAAATAACGGATGGTCACACGTCAATGTATCTTAATCGTATCTTCGATTTTTTTTACGTTTTCTTGCCTTTCTGCCGCGTTTAAATTCAGCAGACCAGTATGCCACTATAGAATAACACGGAGCATTGTCAGCCAAAGTAGACCGCATTTCTTCAAAAACACTTTTTGTAGAAATTTTTTCAAGCGTAAATATTGAATTAACAGCACGAAGTTCGAGTTTCTCCATTTTAACATACGAACCAAATTACCGCCAAATGTAAAACTCGAAAAAAAATTTGGGTATTGTTTTTAATTTAGTTTTTCTGGGACTTGACTACTAACAAATTCAAGATTCGAAAAAAAAATAGGACACATTTCTATAACTCTTTGATAAGTGTCCTATTCCGAAAAGTTGTTGATTAATCTAATAGAAAATAATATCTAAAAGCTAAAAATCCATTCTCATCTAAAGTATAGCATTGTTTGATCGCATTATTACTCGTAAAATTGAATGAAGCCTGAAAATGTTTGGATAAAGCAATAATGTTTTTACTAAATCTACACGTAATCTATTTTTCAAATTTAATAAATCTGTCAAAATTTGTATATGTAATTTCTATTATTGTTTTGGGAAAAATAACTGTAGAGGGCTTTCTGATGCTAAATTTGTAACTACGAGATGGATTTCCATGAACTTTGGTATGGAGGTAGTTATTGATACTGGTTAAAAAGTAGCCTTACTTTTTATTTGACTACGAAAGTAGAAAAAGCGAGAGTTATGTTTTTACTAAGTCACTTTCTTATTTATTCTGTCTGTCTGTCTGTTAGTAGTTCCGGATGGAGACTTGCAACTTAAACTTCGAGCATTTCCGGATGAGCAAGAGACTTGAAATTTTGAACGTATGATTAAAACTACTTTTACGGATTTTATCGCGTTTATTTTTACTTTTTATTTTTAATTCCCGACGTTTCGGGCGCTTTCCAGCACCCATGGTTACGGGGGACTGACGTGACTGACGTCCCGATGTCAAAGTTAACCCGGAGTACCTTCAGCTTTTTAATTATTGTCTTTGGTCCGATCTACGCAGAATGAACTAACTGTGTTTTGAAGTCTTGCAGTGGTATGCTTGGGTTTAGTTTTAATTTTATTGATTATAGGATCCCAAGCAGGTGGTAGTACCCAGCCTCCTTCTCTATTGAAATTAGGATGTTTTTTAATTTCAATAGCCTCACGTATCATCCTTGGTAGGAATCGGTGTTCTTTCGCGAGGATTTGTGGTCTATCAAGACCTCAAGACATAGTCATTTCATTTTGCATAGATCGGACCATAAACAATAATTAAAAAAGCTGAAGGTACTCCGGGTTTAACAATGACATCGGGACGTCAGTCATCTCAGTCCCCCGTGACCATGGGTGCTGGAAAGCGCCCGAAACGTCGGGAATTAAAAATAAAAAGTATAAAAAATAAAAAATAAACGCGATAAAATCCGTAAAAGTAGTTTTAATCATGTGTAGTGTTCGCGTAAATATAAGAAATCATTTTGAACATAGCTCAGAATCGGATGACAATGTAGGAATATGAAAAAACGTGGTACTGTTGTATTAAATTCTTGAAGTGCAAAATTTAAAAAAAGTCATTATTTTCTATAAATTTTTCAGTGGAGTAAACAATTTCAAAAGCTAGCATTCATATTTTTAAAGATATAACTGATTTTTACCACTGACTTAGAAAAACGGACAGGTTCGGAACGGAAAGGCTTGTTTATTTTAATTTTAAAAGTAGTAGAACGGACTTGAATATTAGTTTAAAAAGTAACTTCACTTTAGTCTATTGGATCTAATCAAAGTATTAAATATAAACCTAAGTAATTTTAATTAATATAAGCTTTTCCATCATGAGATCAGCTCCATGGTACCGTATTATGAAAATTTCATCAAAGTCAACTAAGTAAGCTAAATTTCAGCTCAATCGGATGTCACTAAGTGCTTCACAAATTGATCGCAAATTTTGTAACCGGAAGCAGAAAGCAAGTAAATAATTTAAAAAAAAACCTTTAAAAATAAAAGTAAAGTATCAGACGTCTGTTTTGAGTACCAAATTGAGAAATAACGTATTATGTCGGAACTTAATGTCTTTACTCGGCTTTAAAAACTTATTCCCATTAGTGTTTTGTTTTGTTGAATTCGCGGGCGTTTTAAAATTTAGCTTTATATACTTTTATTTTGTATTTGACGAATCACAGTTTATCATACACCAGCAGTGCCTGATTTAGAGTTCTGACAGCCCTAGGCTAACTATAAATACGCGCCCTCCTACCGGCCTGTTCTGTATATATATATATATACATACTATATATATATTTAAATTTTAAAATTTTACTACAAAGCCTTCCAAGCTGCGTTTTCGCCTACATTAAATCAAATTTTCCTGATAGTAAGTGTCGACCTTCGCCCACGAATAACTGCCATACCAGAAGAATTGCATGTGCGTTGCCGGCCTGTTAAAATTAAGTAAGCTTATTTCTTGAAGGTCTCTAAGTCGTATAAAGAATTCTTGTAAAAAAGAAAACTAGTAGTAAATCGCATAGTCATGGTAGACCGCCAAACATTCACGTTTGCCAGTTGGAATTTATCAGAATAATTCCTTTAGGTACTCCCCGTGGTAAATGGTATAGAAATGTAAAAGGATGCAACTTCTCTTCGGAGCGCCAGTGAATCGAGCCGATCAGAAAGAAGTTCTGAAGAGTCTGGGTGCGGTCAAGTGGAAAGAGATGGCACTGGAGTCTTGTAAAGTTACAAGCGGTGTGCCAACATGAGATAATATCCCGCTCTGCTGAGCACACCAAGCTTTTAGAGGCCAATTCAGCCTGCTCTTTCAAGTGACCGCGAAACTGTTCATCATTCGATATGTCAATGCCGAAGATTCACTGATGGCTGAGTTAACAAGGGGAGTGCCCTAAAACGAAGGGGATACGAGTGGCTCTAGTAAATGGTAAACATGTAAACTTATGTCTTCTGGCGATTGAATTCGACTAAATTTAGTCGCCTCCAATCCGAACTTTGTTCAACAAAGACTGTACTTTAGACACAAGTTCTTTCCGGTATTCGATGACGTATTCCCGAGAAATATTGGCACGGTTGGTGCACTCGATCACCAGTGCTGTCGTCCTTATAGCAACGAATGTTACTAGTTTGCAACATATCGCTGATATACAGAAGAAACAGCGTAGGAGATAGCACGCAGCCTGATGGAACGCTAGCATCAATAAGCTTGTAGTCGGTGTGTGCTTCGTCTCCTAAGACTGATGCTCCGATCTGCAAAAAAACTGATGATCCAATTATACAATTTCTCGGGAATTGGAAGAAAACTTCTAAAGAAGCGCTTTATGCCAAAGCCCATCGAATGCCTTCGCTATGTCCAAAGTAACGACCAAGACCACCCTCTTAAACACTCATCCATGACTCAGGTAAATTAGAAGATAAGAACTAGAGCCGGCTAATTAGTATCACTAATCAGCTGGTGGTCCTCAAGGCATCTTATGAGCTGGCAGTTTATAATGGATTCAATTATTCTGGGGAACAAGGAGGCGATGATGATAAGCCTGTACTTGGACAGGTCTGAGCGGGTCACCTTTTTAGAGATCGAGTGCAATTAATGTGTCTTCCATAAGTTCGGGATTAGGCCTAGGGCTTAGACGTACTGGGAAGGACGCGTTAAAACCGGTGTTTACTCCGCAGCACCCGTCATAAGCACACTAAGAGGGACTCTGTCAGGCCAACTCTTGCCAAGCCAAAACTTGTTGACGTCCATGGACAGCAGTGCTGTGCACACTGAGCGCTGTGTAAACCGCACATCCGGATTGGAGCAATCACACCGCGGGATTGTCTGTGTTTTGTACCCCCGTCATCGAGAGTCGAGTTGGATTTAAAAAGGGAGCCTACAAGATCAATCGCGATCTTTCTCCCTTCCGGAACGGGCCAGTGAGTTGTGCTCCCTATGTAGAGATGGAACAGATGGCTGACTGAAATTCCGTTGGACAGCCTTGGCGAAGCACTAATAAAATTAAAGGTAGAGAGCTTAAGCAGTTTAAAATCTTTGAATCACTTCCAATCTGTCAACGAAAGACGAAAGGTACCAAATAATTCAAAGTCTTATCTAGTAGTAGCCAGCTAGCAGCTACTTGTCATCAGATGAACAGTTCGTTCATTTTTCACCTCAATATCTAAAAAATCTATACGTAAACTTCGATAAATATTATAAAAGTGATAAATCATGTATCCTTTTTGATGACGATACAATTCATTTCCTTATTTTTAATAAAATAGAAAGTTCTAAAAATACGCGGTAAAGATTATATCGCTATTATTACGCTAATATTGAATATGTCTGTGATTTCTACTTAACGGTTAATGTTCTTTGATAGATTATCCGAATAGAAAGTGCATAGATTGAAGTGTGAAATTTTGTGTAGTGTTTGTATCCAGACGCAAGATTCTACTGCTAAAACAATTAATTATACAACATGACTTTTTAAATTTGATACAGTTTGGATGATTTTTTTATAATATTTACAATTAATATTCATTACACATAATATTAAAAAAAGAACACGCACATAGTATAGAAAAACTCAAAAAGTCCTGCTCCCCGTGGTGTAGTGCCAAGAACGCTGGCTGCGTTTCCTCGCTGAATAGCCGAAGAAATTTATTTTATATACGAGTACGAGTGTACATTTGAAACTTACAAATAAAATTTTGCAAAGTTAGAATTGCAAATAATCCATTTCTGTGGTATTTTGTCACGCAGTAAAATCACTATAACCTGTACTCGTACTCTTCTAGCATGAGATTTTACTCGTATGTTAGCGAAAATATACACTTATATTGGATATTTTCATTGTTATAGACAGTTAAATTGAAAACATTACAACAGAAATAATTTAAGTGCGGTATGATTAAGAAAATTCTATCCAAAGCGTTGAGTTGTTTCAGTCTTCGATCTTATCTTTCTTCGAACTTGACATTTTGTTTGCATTGCCACTAAATTTAACTAATTAGACAACGTTTTTGTCAATGATGTTTTATAGGTAGTTTTGGTTAAACTCAGATCTTATTTAAACCAATGAATTTCATTCATTGGTTTAAATAAGAATTGAGATTTGATGAAGTTAAACTGATGAGCTGAACTGAAGTACATCCAAAAACTGACCGTGAGTGTGAGATCATAAGTTTGAAGTGTGTGGGGAAATGGTTTTTGATTACAACCGTTTGCACTAATCAGTTGAATTGATTAGTTCAACTGATCAGTTTATCTGACCGTGTGTGTCGGCCATTAGGCCTCAGAGATGACAGCAAATCTTTTTCTGAAATTGGCTGCAGATGTCCATGGAGTGCATGCAGTAAGTACCAACTTACAGTCGGGACAACTGCCACTCATTTCCTACGTGCCTGCCTGTCATATACCAGCTTAAAATAGCAACTTGATGCTGCTGTGTTTCGTTCATGGTGAGTATAGAGATCCGGAGAACCTTTTTACTGGAAACGAGGCATTCCATGTCAGTCTTCAGGGGTGGCAACGTATCTGCTTTTTTATTTTTAATTGAAGATAAATGTAGATGTATATGGGCCACAGCATCCACTTACCATCAGGTGCAATGTGTACTTGTTTGTCATCCTTATTCTAAAAAAAATTGCTATTAACAACAAGGTGTCATGAGATGTGAAGCTACCGGGTTTTGTCAATTGACGTTGTAATTGAACGTTAAGTTCAAGTTCCAAGGAGAAAAATATGAGTTAAGTTATGTATTTTTCTCTTATAACATACAAAATTAGCATAAGTTACCGAGTTAAGAGCACGTTTTAAAGAAATGTTAACTTTTAACAGTTTTTGTCAGTCATATAAATATACAGTGTCTTCTTTGTTTGTGAATGTTTGATTAATTACAAGACAAGCTAAGTTCAACTGTCTTCACATCGAACACTGACCGTGACACATAAATAACAACATGTACTTGACGAACCTGTTGACCATTGCCTTTGACTCAAGAGAAAGACTCGCCTTGCATGTAAATTACCTAGAGTTTGCCAAATGTGACTAATCTTTCATTTGAACAAGCCGCACAGAATATTAATAATTATTGACTCTTTGTTGGAATTTACGTTTCCGTATGCATCTTTTAAAGATAAATATTTACTATTAAATCATTATAGACATGGGAAAAATATGAACTATTTATAAAATATAATTACATAGTTTATTTAACTCAAAACATGTACAAGTTTGAGAAAAAGATAAAAATAAATTTAGTCACTTACCATCAAGTGAGCCGTATGCTGGTTTGCATCCTTCTCATATAAAAAATAACAATAATATTGTCATTTAAAAAGTAATTTGCACAAATATGTACTTATCTCTTTGAGACCATATTTCCTCGGTTTCCTCTATTGAAATTGAAATCAATGCAAATTAATTCTAAAATTATACTTATATTTGCTCTGTTTCCTCTATTGAAATTGAAATCAATGCAAATTAATTCTAAAATTATACTTATATTTGCTCTGTTTCCTCTATTGAAATTGAAATCAATGCCAATATATCTTAAAATTATACCAAAATAACACACTCGGAAGTATTGTGTATCGATATTACGTATACAAACTATCTACAGTACTAAGTCTTTTCGCAAGGGCTTTCTCTTAAACCCAACAACAATCTTGTTACTTTCACTCAATATCTGCATGGTACCTACCTTTCGTACGTGTATGAAAGTCTTATGGATAGTTGGGTAGTGCCAGTTCATTAACGTCAATCAAAATTTACAATTCATATAAAATATAGTTACCTAGTGGAGTCGAATTAATTAGCTTTGATTAACCTTTGTGCTAAGGATGCATGTTCTTGGCACGTAAATGGGTCAATATATATATATATATATATATATATATATATATATATATATATATATATATATATATATATATATATATATATATATATTCTTTTTAGAATGTAATATATTACGCCGTAATAATTGAGTTACAACCCTTATAATATACGTCACAGCACAGGTTTTTCCTCATTTGTATTAGGGACCTAAGACCTATAAATTCATCATCGATTACGTGGTAAATCAGCACTTAAAATTGCAAATTCATTGGTACCGACGGGGATCACACCCGCGTTGCAGGCGTACTGGGAAATTTACAAAAAATTAAATTATAAATTTGTGATGTGATTATTTAAAGTTTTGATTAACTTTATAATATGAGAAATAGTATAAGAAGAAAAAAATAAAAAAAAAATATTTTTGCAGTGTTGTACTTATTTGAATTTTACTGCACACTGAAAACGTAAAATATATAGGTAAACTTACAGCAAAAACGAATACGTATGCATTATACTTAATTGGTAATTTGTTTTATCTATGCGTACAAATTAATAACAGACTACCTAAATTCCTGCTATGATGTGCAGAGATCAGAATGTGATTCTTGATTAGATGTAGTTTTTATAATGTCGCTAATGTTGATAACCAAATATTAACTTGATAAGTAAACGGGTAAACGACATGAATCTCGGCTGGTCTCATTGAACAAACAATTAAAACGTTAACAAGACCTAGTTAGCATTTGAATCTTAAATATTTTACAGTGTCAAATTTCAAGTACGATTATAACTACGTATATTTAAGTTGTAGCTTAGTAAGTTTACTTACATTGTTTAATTTGCTATGTCAAATAAGCAGAGTAACATATTTCGTTCGTGGGCAATAAATCGATCTAGCTAGGGTTAATTTTTAGAAAATGTCTTTTTGTCCGTGTTTTTAGGCAATGAAAAACTGCTACAATATCGTTAGAATCATCATCATCATCATCATCATTACAGCCCTTCACAAGTCCACTGCTGAACATAGGCCTCCCCCGAGTAATGCCACAAAGCACGGTCCTGAGCCACCTGCATCCATCGACTTCCTGCATATCTTACCAGGTCGTCACTCCTTCTAGTGGGGGGTCGCCCTACACTACGCCTACCGGTACGAGGCTGCCACTCGAGAACCTTTCTTCCCCATCGGTTATCGGTTCTTCGAGCTATATGGCCGGCCCATTGCCACTTCAGCTTACTAATTCGTTGGGCTATGTCGGTCACTCTGGTTTTCAACTCTGGTTTTTGTTTGATTGATGGTTTCGTTAGAATAAGAAGGTAAATTTTGACAGTTTATTAATGATTACAAATAGCTTAATTGGTATATTGGGCGGTCACAAAATCGTAATACCATGGTTCGAGCGACTTTTTTTAATTTTTTTTCAAGTTCCTTTCTTTTTTGAGAAAATCTATTTTTTGAGCCCTTTTTTTAGTATTTTTTAAAAACACGAAAATTTAAATTAAACTAATTGCACTCATGATTTTTTATTCAAATAACCAGTTCAGTTTTTTCTATTATGTCGCTAAGATCAAAAAATATTATTCGTATGTCATCAGTATGTAATTTGTATATAAATATAATTTCCAAAATACACGAATTAAAAAAAAACCGAGCGAAAAATACCGAGCAAAGCTCGGTCAACCGGGTACTTACATTTAATTATAATATACTCGTATATATGCCATTTTGTTCGATAACTTGTTGCCATCTTATAGGTAGTGATACTATCCCCTTGCTGTAAAAATTTTGGGATTTTTGTAAAAAAAAGCGAGAAGTGGTTGTGACAGTCCTCTCTTGATGTTAACCTAACACTACCAAAAGAGTTCTAAAGGGACAGAAACAGGTGAAAATCCGAGAGTGCAAGGTCAGGACTATGGTGGATGTATTAACACTTCCCTACCAAGCTCTCCCAATTTTTGCTGAGTCGCCAAAAATGTGTGTAGTCTGACGTTATCATGATGAAAGACCATTTCTTTTCCGTTGATCGATTCCAGCCGTTTTTAATTTTTTGCTTGAATCTCATTAGTTGTTGGCAGTAGAGATCCGAATAGATGGTTTCGCCTGGCGGTAAAAGCTTATAATATACGATGCGCTTTCAATCCCACCATACACACAGTATCGCCTTATTACATGTTAATCTGGGTTTCGCCTCAGTCTGTGGAGCTTGGCTACTTTTTGGCCATGACCTTTTTCACAAGTTCTTATCGTAGGTGATCTATTTTTCATCAACAGTGAACAATTGGTTCGGTTTCATTACGTTTCAATAATGAATCTCAAATCATTATAAGATTCATTAGGTTTCTTTCAGTGAGCTCGAGTGGTACTCGAATATCGAGCTTTTTTGTATAAGTAGACTTTTTCAAATGGGTCAAAACTGTTTTGTGGTCAATCCTCAATTCTTCGGCTATATTGTAACTACAAACATACCGATCTTTCTCTACTTTTTCAATACTGACATCGACTTTATCCGTATGAGGGTGACCTGAGCGAGCTGCATCTTTGACAAAAATTCCCGGGCTAAAAATGCTTGAACCAAGTTTGTGCTACAAGAGTAGACTTCTTTCTGTTCCCTAACCTAAAAAAGCACTTGGGAGGTCAAAGATTTTCGACAAACGACGAGGTCAACCTAATGCAGTGTCAGTAAGAACTGACACTGCATTAGGTCCTAAAACCAGCCAGATACAAAAAATACCACCAAAGAGATTTCTCTTCAAACAAAATACGAACAAAAATTTTTCCCAGACGTATTATTATAATTATTCAATGGTAATGTCAACATAATGTGACACATCGCGCAAAAGAATGTTATTGAATATTCGAAGTTACAGCACTCGACAATGCTTGTATTTCTTATGAGTGTTTTTTTAAAAATTGGCAGTAACAAAACAAAACAGTTTTTTTTTCTGTTTAATAGGAATGAATCTGCAGTACATCCTAACAAAACATAATTTGTTAGTTTTATTTGAAAACCTCTTAGGAGCGTTGTTGAGCAATCATTTAACACTTACGTAGCTTATTTACTAAAAGCATAAATTTATGTAATCCGTGAAGCCAAACTTATTTTTTATTATTATTATCATCGTCATCGTTGTCGTTTTCAAAGTTGGAGCAAATCGGCAGAATTAGCGAGAAACTAGTTCGCCTTCCTTCAGGAATCCGTGCATTCTGGTTTCTTGCCAAGGCTGTCCAGCGGAACTTCTGTCAGCCGGCTTTTTCAGCTCTGCACAGGGAAGACGACTTACTGGTCCACACTTCAAAGAAGAAACCTAATATGCTCTCTCTCTGGCTCTCATTTTGCGTCCAACTTCGATGACGACGGAAACACACCGTCGACCATCCCGCGGTGTAATTGCTCCATCCCCGAGGCGCAGGAATGTGCGGTTTACACAGCGCTCAGTACTCAAAGCACTCCTCTCCCTGGACGTCAACAAGTCCAGTGGGCCTAATTGTGTCTGAGCGGGTTTGGGAGAGGGTGGATCCCGCTCGGAGACGACGTCGCCAAGGCGTTAGTCACGGCCCTCCTCTTGAAAACGATGTTCCCCTACCAGAAACGGGGTCTCCGGGGTTGCAGACGTTTGGGGCGGGGGCCTCAAACGCCTAGACAGCATTAGTGCAGCCGCTCCCCGACTCATCCAACTACGCTGTCTTCTGCACATCAATGTTATGTTACAACGCAGTAATATTCATTGCTATACGCCTGAAGGCCGTGCCAATAATTCTTGGGAACACGTTATCGAGTACTGAAACAAACTTGTGTCTGAAGTCGAGTCTTTTTTGAACAAACTCTCGGACTGGGGGCAACTAAATCTAGTCCAGTTCAATCCCTAGGAGATACAAGTTTCCGGTTTTACCGCTAAAAAAACCTGTTTGTCGTATCTCCTCAGTTTCAGGGCACTTCCCTTGTTGCATCAGCCGACATCGGAATTCGCGGCGTGGATATATTGAGTAACGCGCAGTTTCGTGGTCATTGGCCTCTAAAAAGCTTGGCGTGTCCAACAAAACAGGACATTATTTCATGCCGGCATGCCGCTTGCAACTTTACATGGCGCATGTTCGGCCTCACATAGAATACTGTTCTCATCTACTGGAATACCAAGCATCCACGTCATCTGGATGTTTGGTTGTCCACTACTGTGCGATTTACTAGGAGTTTTCTTCCTCACACGACTTCTTTGTGGAACTGTTTACCACCGGCAATTTTTCTGGGCCGAAAGGACTGAGGGACCTTTAATGCACCTGAAATTTCCCTGGTGTTACAGTTCTTCATGAGTAACGGTCGATACTTACCATCAGGTGAACCGTATGCTCATTTTCTGCCCGTTCTAAAAAATCTTTAATTTTTGAATGGACGATGATGATTATCATCACTACAGCCCTTCAAGTCCGCTGTTGTACATGAGTCTCCCCCGTGGAACGCCACTAAACACGGTCCTGAACTACCTGCTTGCCCTTACTTCTTGGATATTTTACCAGGTATCATTCCATATAGAAGGGACGCCCTACAGTTCCCTTACCGGTACCAGAGTGCTATAGGGAACCTTTTTTCCCATCGGTTGCCTGTTCTTCGAACTATATGACTGGCTTATTGCCTCTTAGCATACCGTACCGTTGCCTTATGTCAGGTATTCTTATTCTCCAGCGGATATACTCATTACGAAGTTTATCACGCAGAAAACTCTAAGCTTATCCTTATACATAACCCGTTGAGCGACTTTGAGTTTCTTCATACGGCCAGCAGTGAAGGACCATGTCTCCGGTCCTTATGTTATCACTGACACAGCATAGCATACACTAGTTGTACAATTTGTCAATTCTTTTGTCAATTTGTCTTCGGTAAACATCACCTCGAATGTACACTGTTTGTTCATCTACCGGCAATGGTGTGTCATGGACGTTCAACGTGACTTTTGTCTTGTCTATGTTCATTTTATGTTTGGTATAAAACATGATTCGATTTACGTGCACCTTTATATACATTGTTAGGTAAAAATATAAGTGTCTTATTATAATTTGACATATCCAACGACAATCAAATACACGAGGATCACTGACCTCTATATATATAAGTTGTATATATAGAGGTCAATGACGAGGATATATCCGACAAGTAATCATAGTGAAATTTAATAATGCATAAAACGGGTAAAGGCTTTGTTCTAAGGCTGGTATGCATTATGTTCAAATGCAAAAATCTTCAATTTATTAGAAAAATGCAGTAATACATTAACCAAAGTCTCAAGTGAAAATGCAAAGACAATTTAAAATTACAGACGGCAATTTTTGAATGTTTTTTTTTAAAATATTATTGTGGAAAACAAAGACTAAGTGCGTGTACAAAGAATACTTTAATTTGCATAATGGCTACTGTGAAGTTAAAAAGTTAAAAGTTGCTAATAAACTTTTGAATGATTGTATAATTTCTTTGATCCCAAGTTCCCAAGAATTTTTTAACAAACAGAGAATAATAACGATATTATTATTCTCTGTTTGTTAAAAAATTTCCCAATCTTTGTACCTTATGGTTTTTGAGACAAAATTGAATTGCGAATCGTTATTTTAAAGTGTTCTGGTAAAGTTTTTTTTTGTTATTTACTTAAAATTTGTGACACCCTATGTCACGGGGCACCCATGGTCACGGGGGACTGAGATGATTGAAGCCTTAATGTCAAAGTTAACACGGAGTACTTACAGCTTTTTAGTTATTACCTTTGGTCCAATGATATCAAAAGGAAAGATAGGCCCATCTAAATATTTTACTCATAACTTTTACATACAAGAAAAAGTAGCGCATCTACAAACGTCATATCACAACACGACGTAACCAGGGTCGGACTTCGTAGTATAATTATCCTAATTGTACCATTATTTCATAGTTTGTTGTAGTATATCGTAATAATACTAAGAGAAAATACCATTATTTTACCTAAAGATCCACTTGTATTATTATTGGGTCCTTGTACATTTTAATATTAACGCTACGATATCGAGAATTCCTGTGTTGATACAACTAAAATGAGGAGCTACCACGATAAAAACTCTATGCTCCAGAAGCAATCGGTTTGAAAAGAGAATTTCAAAATATTTTATGAATCTGATTTACAGATTCAATTAAGCAGATATGGTTTATTTTGTACTCTTTTCGTTTTGCCCTTATTTGATAAAAAATATATTAGGTACCAATATTCAAAATTTAACTTACACTAAGTTCTTAATACAAACATTAATCTATTAATTTAAATAAAATAAAATCTATTAATTATTAATTAAATGAAATAAAAATAAAACCGTCAAAATAAAGTTAAGATAAACTAGACGCATGACGCCAAAATTCCGGCACATGGTATAAAATAAACATGAAACGTCAAACGTGATATAATTTTAAAAAATAGTATAATTTTATTTTCCATGTTACAATATTTTTGAGAGTATTAATCCAATCCTGGCCTAATCTTGGTAACGTAACTAAGATTACTGTAAAATAAAACTTTAAAAATGCGTTTATCATGCGTCGTATCATAATTTAATTGTAACAAAATTAATATAAGGTTATTTACTGATGATACGATATCCCATGTTTTTTCTAAACCTTTGTATCTTAATTTTTTGTTCATTTACCACGCAACTAGACATATTTATGACAGACAAATCTGTCCTGCGTGCGCACCACTGTCGACCGATTCGCGTTGGCCCTAAACTCTAATTTTAGGGCCAGCGTACTAGTCCGTTTTAGTTGTTCGGTCGGCCTGGTTCTTACGCTAGTAATATATAAGTTATTGCTTTGGTCTGATATGATCCACCGAGTGACCGAGTGAAGCCGGCCAGAGTTGAGCGTGTGTCTGGTGTACTACCATATGTCGGAGGAGTCACAGACAAGATTGGCTACATCTTAAGGGCTTGTGGGCTTCTATTATAACATTCTACAAGCCACTTGGGGAAGATTAGTCAGTTCTTATCATTCGCCAATTGTAATATCCCTCTACAAGATCCAGGAGTGTAAAAACTTGATTGTGAATGTGGTCTCTCTTATATAAGGCAAACAAAAAGATCAATAAAAAGCCGCGTAGAAGAACACGTAGCTGACGTGAAACAATAACGCTCCAGGAAATCTGTAGTTTGTGATCATAATCATATCATAGACGCCCTTCTCCTTATCGGATTTGGTAGACTACAAAAACATCGATACCAAGGATGATCTGTGAGACTATTGAAATTATAAATGTTTGTGAACTGGCACTGAAATTATAAACCTAGGCGATTCTTATAGAGAAGGAGACTCGTTACTACCACCTGCTTGAGATCCTGTAATCAATAAAATTAAAACTCAACACAAGCATATTACTGCAAGATATCAAAACACAGTAAGCCTCATTCTGTATAGATTGGACCAAAAGTAATAATTAAAAAGCTGAGGGTATTCTGGTTTAACTTTGAATCACCTCAGTCATTCCCTATATAAAAAGTACTCTGTGCTCAGTCCCCTCGTGACCTCTACTTAGATATTACATGTCAATAAATTTAAGCAAACAAAATCCATCAAAAATCGCGAATCACCTTAGAGTACCGAATACAGACTTCCTTACAAATTTACAGAATCACGTAGATATCAACGGATACATAGATTTTGAAATATGTAGATTAAATATCAGACATCTAAATCCTATACATAGATAAAATTTGATTTCAGGTAAGAGTGTTATTACCTTTGCCTAATCCAATGACCTAAGTTGACCGCACGCTATCGGAAACCAATTTCACAGTAAAAGCCCGAAATCAGGAAGTTAGGGGTGTTTCACCCCTGTCGGTCACTGTGGTTGTTCTATGAAACTCACCGACTCAATTTAGTCCGTAGGATTATCGTTATTATTATACGATTAACTAAAAAAATTAACAGATTATGACAATACCTAGACTACTAAATCACGGGCCTTTAAAGATGCAGCTCACATGCAACTTATATTATACGCATGTTGACGTTAAGCAAGTGTAACTTTAGTCACTTTGGGAAGAAAATTACGTAACTTAAGTATGGAGCTTAACGCAGCAAACATTTTTCTACTAACCGTATTATCCCGTGAGGTCCAAGATATACAGGAGTCGAACCATAAACCCAGGTACTTACTTTGTAACTGTTAGGGATTAAATGCAGTCACGTACGAGTATAATAGGGGTAGGCAAGACCCGTAAATATTTCCAATTGATCTAAATCTATCAATGATAACCGCCTGAGTTTTAATTGACGATTTACTCCAATTCAAAATACAAGGTTGATCAGCATTAGTAATGTCAAATGCTTTAGACAGTATTAATTAATGAGGAGTTAGTTGCTGGCTGTCCGAATTTTTGTCAACCAAACAATCCCCTAGGGTCGTCCGTTAATCACATGATGTTTTATTTAAATTTTTAACCACCCCTCTCTCCTTCCTATACTCTCGTATCGTGAAAATTATAACTTTTGGCAAATATCCCAAAATTTTGTTTTTATTCGTTCATAACAACTGAACCGGCTACAATCTGTAAAAAAACTTTGTTTTTATCTTAGCTTAATTTATACAAACACCAATGCCACCAACTGTACGACTTATTATTGACTAAATCAGACATGCTGAGGAGTTGAATTTTTTTTCAAACATTTTTAAAACACGTAGAACAAATATATGCCTTTTCTATTGGTGTATCGTACTACAGGTATCTTCATACCTGCCTATTTCACAGAGAGAGCACCTGAACCAAACCAAGTCCGGTGTCACAAATAGTTCCGGTAGTATTATTTTAGCGTAATTAAATACAGGTTTAAAAATAAAACAGTCTTAATAATCAAATCATTTATTATTTATAAGTTCAATATGAAGCTTTGTTCCTAATACATTTTCGTGCCCTATTATGCACTACATGGGTTGTAATTTTTAATAATAATTGAATTGATAAAATAACTTTGTATAGTGATACATTTTAAAATCGTTGGTAAGTTTAGCGTCAGCAGCTGGTCTGAATCCACGCCTCATACATTTTGAACCTTGTGCACGTGAGCACCATGTGCTTTAAATAGTGATTTTTTGGTTAGACACGGAAAAAGTTATGGTAACCTGCTCAAAAATGTGCCCCGCGAGGTAGTCTGAGCCGTGGTAGCTCAGATGGTTAGCGCTCGCTGTAAATTTCACAGTACGCGAGCAAACCGGGTTCGATCCCCGCCAACACCAATGAAATTGTTACTTGCAATTTTAAGTGCTGATTTACCACGTGCTCGACGGTGAAGGAAAACATCGTGAGGTAACCTGCATGTCTGAGAAATAAGAAAAAAAATATTTCGAAGACATGTGAGTTGTTGGAAGTTCGCCAACACGCATTGGGGCATCGCGGCGGATAATTCTTTACCCTAAAACCCTCTCAGTTATGAGAGGAGGCCTGTGCCCAGCAGTGGGACGTATATAGGCTGTAACTTTAACTTTTAACTTATTGAGGTAGTCTGTTCCTCCTCAAGGCATTGCATCGACCTGTCGAACATTCTATATGAAACACATAGCTATAGCTGTTATTTGACGTATCAGACGCAATATCAGACGCAAAAGGCGTTTTGTTTTATTTTTTAAAAGCTATAAGCACACTGAACAATATACCTCTAATTTGCCGGCAAGCAACTTTCAGTACTAACAAAGGTCGTTGACTTTAACTTTCATGTCGCAGGTATTTGCGTGCGTTCTTCAACTTCACTTGACCTCTTTGATAATAAGTTCCTGAATCTTAATAATTTGTAATTAAGCAAGTTTTATTATTTTCCTGGAAGAAACTAAAAAAACTGTTGCAGTCTAAACTAGTAATGACATAAAATACGATAGCTTTTGCCGACAAAGTTGATAAGTTTTGCATAAAACTTAACAACTTTGTTGTTAAAGGCTGTAAATCGTAAATTCCTATTTATTAAGTGTAAAAATAATGATCAGATGTTAAGATTTTTAATTATAGGGTCCACAAAGTGATCCGAAAACTAGATCTGGATCACAGGTAGCGAGATAATAATCGACAGATTTAAGAGCAGTGTTATGACAAAAATCAGTTAAACACATTACTTGACAGATAAAAATGGCAAATTTGGTATTGAATATTCGGAATTTATTGGAAGTAAAACAAAAAATATCCAAGAGCTCATGATGTGGTAACAACTTATGTCCATTTGATCCCTCCATAAACTCTTAGATGGTTCCTCCATAAACCATAAAATAAACATAAAAATGGAAGAGTCTTAAACCGTTATCGAAATATTTTTAATATCGCTGACATGCAGTCCAATTAATATTGACGGTACTTACAGAATTGTCCTCAAATAAAACTCTTCCTGTTTATTTTAATAACCAACTTCACCGTGAGCACGTTTTAAATTAACATTTAAGCTTACAATCAACAATCTGCCGCCGAGTCTGCGAGTTTCGAACTAGGAAAGCTCGTGTACCTATTATATTTAATGTTAATATTTCCCAGTAAAGAACCCTATAAGATAACGTCCCTTATTTAAACCCTTAGCTTATGGTGTTAACAGATAAATAGTAATAGAGAAGAAGCGATCAGAGGGCTGAAGTAGCAATGGGTCGGACCCATCGGTTGAAGATAAAATATTCTTAGGGGGCTGCCTTGTAAGTTTGCCCGGTAAGTTAAGTTGAGGGTGAAGAAACAGTGACCACCAGCTAAGACATGCAGGAATTCGATGGACGCTGGTAGCTTAGGACCGTGTTTTGTGGTATTCCATGGGAGAGTTGTATGTTCTGCGGTGGACTTGTAAACAGCTGTAGTGATAATGGTGATGACGAAATAAAAAATAGTATTAAATTATTTGAATATGCACTTCATACTCTGATAAACATAGGTTTAATAAAAAATTTACACACAGATCATAAATAACTGGTTGATGACATATTTTTGAAGCCATTTAATTATCTGATCGCACTGAACCAATTATATTGAATCACGCATTGCGATCTTGTATCAATGCTAATTTAAACAACATTGACATGATTTCCTATGTACCGTTTTTATTGACAAAACTTTACCGAATATTTAGTAAACTATTACCAACGTTTTGAAACTGTACTGCCATTAATTTGTTATGCAAACTGAAACTAAATTAACATTTGAATTATATTGGGATTTGTTTATTTTTAACGAATACTTAATTATAATACTTTATAATCAAAACATTCTCTTATTAGTTCAATTGACTGTTTGCTGAAAAAATTATATAGGCGTATGCAACTTTTTCTTCAAATATTTTATCCCAATGTTCTCGAGGGCTTCGTCCTATAATATGAGAATTACATACACTAGATTCGTAACTATAAGGCCGATTTCGGCGAAATGGCGGTCACTGAGGAGGATATTCTGTTCTAGGTATTGCCTGAGGTTGCGAGTGTGTCCATCCACATTTGATACTCTAGTTGTTTGTTTTGCCAGCGGGGAAAGACACAGTGACAAGGTAAAATTCCACGCCTCTCTCCCACGCTGGGAGTGGGTTTTCTGGTATGAGACCTTCCAGTCCTGTTGACATTGAAGATGGCATTGAAGTCTCTCAGAAAAGCCAGCTGCGCAGTAGGGTGCCGATTTAGAGCCACATCAGAATCGCAATGCATCTCTCGCCACATATCAAAAAAGGCAGGGCTGTGAGAATGGCAGTCAGAAGACGCACTACACATGAAACCAAGGGACGTAAACAGACTTACAACTTCGATGTTGCCTAGCATGGAGACCGCGAGGAAGCTAGAACCCACCTGGAAATCGCCACCAGGACCTCTCATCAGCCCAGCATCTTGGAGCCCATAATTTTTATATGATGGCAGGGCAGACTTTTACAGATGGCTGCCTCATTACTTGGGCCCAACCATCTATAATCGGTCTACTTTGCAACCGTGTTTTGGATCCCGCTAACCTCCATAACTAGGTGCCTGACACTAGGGAACGGCCGCGCTGCTACAGATTCTGTGCGTATTGCAAATGTAACATCACACCGGAATATGTCTTCAGTCGTTTGGCGGCATGGCTTTTCTAGGTGGGTGGTGGCTAGCACTACCCAGGGGATACGAGGGGAATCAGGATTCAAGTAATTCATCATCAGTAGGAGGGTTCTTTGAAGAGATATAATAAGAAAAACTTTATCGATAGAACTTTTTTAGATTCGTATAACTTGAGCGGTAAACGTATATTCTTATATTTTACTTGCCTCATTATACCGTCCTTCATCTTGTGCGGGCCTAGAACCTTCCTTCTTAGTCGTTCGACGACTTTACGATTTATATGGTCGACGCATTAGCACGTTATTATACTGTGTGTGCATAATTAAATCACATAGCTTAATTATCTTGTTACATAAGACACGCCTTGGTCGTCGTTCATTGAGGTCAACTTAAGAGTTTATAACAACGAAAAATTTTAAGATTCTCTTATTGCATGTATCAATCTAAGGACTTTCAGTCAGCAACCAATTGTGAAGATAATGATAATTTTGATGCAACTGATCAAAAGTCCACTGCCTCCCTGTGTAGATAGCCGCATATCCTCCCAAATATCCGCTCAATTTGTCATAACTGAAATGCTTGGCATGCGAGCTGACAACCACAGTTTCTTGTTATTTTCAGTTGTTATATAAGGAAGATTCTGCTCCACATCTCTTGTTTCAGTTTTTCCCACTGTCGCCAATGGGATGATATGAGGTGTTCAATTTATCTTTTTCCGCCACTACTACATCTATATACTCTACTTTAATGTCGATTACTCCACTCGAATGTCAGTTGCAGTTAGCAGGAAAACATCTATATGTTTCCATGTGGTAAACTAAAGAAAAAAATATTTTGTTTTTAATTTAAATAAGACGTAAAATGGCTACTTACTTCTTCTTCTCTTTATAATTCCGTAATTCCCCCGCGGGGCATGGGCTTCTCCCGTTGCAGAGAGAACTTCCCTTATTCGTCATGTTTGAAAGGTGGTTTAACGATCCAAATTTCTTGCACATTTAACAAATCTGAAATTAACTTCCACTAATGCATACCTTGAACAAACATTAAACAAAGATGGTTCGTGATCTTTTGGCGCTAACACGAATTGACTCAAAGCCTGAAATCATAATTTTATTACCCTTGCCGCTCAGTAAACAGAAATAGATACCAACCCAGACGGACTCCTAGATCTAGAATAGTCTTGCCAACAACATTTTCAATGTAGTTCTAATTATTGATTTTTATTAATTAAATAAAACTATTTATACGGATTTTATCGTGTTTCATTAACTCATTTTTTAATTCTCGACGTTTCGGGTGCTTTATAGCACCCACAGTCATAGTCACGGGGGGGGGGGGGGACTAAGATGGTTGATGTCCCGGGTTGTAGCCGGGTTAACTATGACATTGAGACGTCAAACATCTCAGTCCACCACGCGACTATGGGTGCTGTAAAGTACCCGAAAAGTCAAGAATAAAAAAATAAGTTAATTAAACTTGATAATATCCATTTAAATAGTTTTATTCAATGTGTAGTGTTCGCGTAAATTTAAGAAATCATTATGATTAATAATTATCTAACATTATTTAAATAGGAAGTTATTTTGATAGCATAGTAGAAAATTGGGGAGAGAAACCCAATTAATAGTAATTGTCCTAGTTAATTGTAATTGTTACCTTAATATTTTCTACAAAATCATTAACAACTGGATTTATTATTACGTCACTGCTAAAATTATTCGGAGTATAACATAATATTAATATTACTTGAAAAACAAGAAATTGAAAACTAGAAATATTTTACGATTGTCTTCGGCGTGGCGTCTTACGCTTCACACCTCCACCAGTAAGCCAGTAACATTTGCCCCGCAGATACTAAAACGAGTTCAAAAACCAGTAAAGTGTGAGTTGGGCCTGACTCTATTGGAGTTATGTACGTACATAATATTATAAGTAATTAATTATTTCCGAAGAAAAAAAAAACAATATTCGTTTATTTAATTTATAGCTTGTAAATTACCATATAAATTTCAAATAAATTTATATGGTAAATTATCATATAAATTTCAAATTCCCAACTAGTTTAGTTTTTGAGATAAACCCCGCAACAAATACGGTCTAAAACTGTCAACTTAGACGGCCATCTATTTCTTTTTTTAAAGGTAGTCTTGATATGTTTCTTTTGAAATTATTTTTATTTTGTTTTGCTGTGTATTACAAGGGAGGGTTTAGCAGCTGTAACACAGTCCGGGTCGACAGGTCCGTGACCTAGCAGGATTTCTAAAGGTCTACCTATACTTAATGCAATGTAAGATTTGAATTAAGTCTTTGCAAACATAATTTTTTCTGTAAAGTTTGTTTTAGTTAATTAAATAAATCACCTGGTATACTAAGGCAATGTCACGGATATATTAAACAATAGAGACTTCTGTATCGTGCAATGCAACGTAACAGTAATATACGATGCATCTACATCGCGACTTCAATTTTTTTTAAAGGTTAGGGGTAATAAACGAGCATACATTCCACCTGATGGTAAGTAGTTGCTGTGGCCCATAGATATCTACCTACGATTACGAATCAAGACTGCATTTTGCTTGTTGCGTGTCACCCGTAAGAACTAAGATAGAATGCCTTATTTGCAGTAAAAAGGGTCCAGCAGCGTTAAGCTGCTATTTTACACTAGTATTCTGTGACAGCGTTGACCTTCTCCGGTCGAGCCGACCGATTCGTTCTACAACTGCACTACTAATATAGTTGGAGCATGGCTCTACCACGTAACGATTAATGTAAATTAAATTGTGTAGTGTTGTCTTTTATCTTACGGCATCTTATAAAATGTTCTCTTATATTAATAAATATTTATCCGTAATTATTTATTTACATTTATGGATTTTTAGAATCACAAATATCTAATTATTGCAGTTTGATAATGATAATATTCATGTGTTGTTTTCAATTAAAGTGATATTGCGCGGTACCAACATACTTAGTACTATTATTTATTCTGTGACATCGGTAAGACTTAAATAAAGCGGAACATTGCATCCCTGTCGTACCGACGAATCGGAAAACTTAGGTTAGGTTTTGCAGGATTGGAATAAAAGTAGCAATTCAAAATTAGGTATACCATGTATTAATCCAGAACATTCCAAACTAATCACCGCTCTTTTTCTTTTTGCAGGTATACACTTTATATTTTAAACAAAATGTGCCGTCGTTAATATTAATGAAAATCTTATTCTACAAGTAACAATTGTAATTACAATCTGCAGTCATGTCAAATATTGATATCAACCTCGATAACAATATGAACAAAACCGAAGTTCACGATAAGGTAAATTGTTCTTGTTCTTGAATTAAGCTTGCATGCAAATTTAATGCAATTGTTAAAATATAGCTGCTTCTTATTCATCATCAGCTCGCAAAAGTATACTGCTGGATATGGGCATCTCTGGTTGTGCTGTGTGTGTTGTGCGCTTAGCAGGTGGATTGACGATAGCAGCACCAAACGTCCCGCATCATTGACGCTCTTTGCCGGTTTGAGTTTTTAACGTGTAGCGGCGCTGTCGTCGCACCACAAGCAAAACACATCTAAGCCTAACTCGCGCTATTAAAGTTCCGAAGTAAAAACAGTATATATGGAATAGCTTTCGGACTTTCGATTTGGCGTGATCTGGCATGTCTCATAGTCACCTTTTACGACACCTACGAGCCTACGAGTAGGGATGATCGATGTTGCAGAAACATCGATGATGACATCGATGTTGAACGTTATCGATGTTTATTGCACATATATTTAGTAGGTTAGAATTAGATGAATAAAAAAATGTTGTTTACAGTATATTATTAATGAAATAAAAGAAATTAATATTCAATGTACGTTATTTAAAACAGTTATTTAAAAAAAAATTGAAAGAAGTTAACAAATATCTAGTTCATTTGTAATACAGTCCAATATTTTTTGCTATTGATTGAAGAGATAGAAATTTTGACAAAGAAGTACCTTTCAATCTGTTTCTCTGTTGATAAAGAGTTGAGCCAGCTTTTGAAAATAACCTTCCAATAATCGGTTATGGGTTCATTGACATCGATGCTATGTTGCTTGATATGTGGCAACATCGATGTTAAAACATCGATGATTTAATTTTTAACATCGATGATCATCGAACGTCCCTACCTATGAGAAAATGGGGTGATGATGGATAATGGATTCTCTTACGTCGCCACCACATGTCAAAATATATCCTCATTTCATTAAAATAAAATTACCCGAAAGTCAGCAGTTAATTATAATTATATAATATATAATCCGCCCAGGCTTCGCATGGGTAATTTCTGGATCTTGAAAATAGCGCCACCTACCGGGTACAATTGTGGATTTTAACCATCCGGGGACAAAATCGTTCAAGCCGTTTTCGAGTTTTAGCGAGACTAACGGACAGTAAACGATTTTTATATATAAAGAATATTATTCAGTTTGAACATAGTATGCGAACAACTTCAGTTCCGTCCACGATGACACAACAGCACTTAAATTGTTCTCGTAATTTTAAGTGCTGATTTATATGCCGACAGTAAAGGAAAATATCATGGGTTCATAAGTAAATAATCGTTATGCATGCATGTCTGAGAATTAAAGGATATGTGAAGTCTATCAATAAACATTGGAGCAGCGTGGTGGACTAACCGTTCCAGTAGTCTGAAACAAGAGCAGATAGGGGGAGCCTGGTGCAGCAGTGGCACTATGGTCACTGGTTATGGAGGAAATACTTGGAAATGAGAATATTCGCACTAGAACTAAAATAAAACTATAAAGTGGCATAGCTGTGGCCCAGGACTGTGTTAAGGGCCCATGTTAATAATTATTAAAAGTAAAAACTACCACAACAAAGTTAGTTGTTAGGTCCATGACACCATGTAACAGTTTTAGGTCGAGAATATATTATGAAGTGATAAGCAAATATTTTTAACTGTTTCTTCGTCGACGTTTTTGATACAAATACACCCATGAGAGTAACAATTACAACATTGAGTGTCATGGATTCATTCACTCCCACTTCTATACGTGGTAGAGCCATGCTGCAGTTATATTAGTAGTATAGTTGTAGCACGCATAGGTCGGCTCGACCGGGAAGATCACGATCTCAAAAGATACCAGCATAAATAGCATAAATAGCAGCAAAAGTAGCTCAACGCTGTTGTGTTTCGTATGGTTAGTGTAGAGAACCGGAGACCCTTAGTGGAGAGAGAATCATAGTTCTCACGGGTGGCAACGCATCTGCATTTTGATTCATAGTCGAGGATACTAAACATCAGGTGGACTGTGTGCTCGTTTGTCACCCTCATCCTATAAAAAAAGATTTTTTAAATATTAATGTCGTTGCGTAACTGCGTTTAAAAAAATGACTTATTTTGTTTAAGCTTTGGTACGATGCATGTAGATATTTATTATTTAGGTACTTATACATTATTTGTATAACAGTTAGTAAGGTAGAGGGAGGGCACGATTTAGTGAAATGAGTCATATTAAAAAAATCATTACTATGTTCTAATTAATACAATTACTATTAATATCTTTAATTCATAATTTACTTTTTAAACTGTTATAGTATTTGATTTCACAGTTACACACTTAAATTCTGAACCTAAAATATACAAATCCTGATAATTGAATTAGAGAAGATTGAAAAATGCTACTTAAACATTTTTCACTATTCTAGCTCTAATCCGCGAACGGTATTATTATATAAAATATTGCCTAAGACCAAATTTGTAAAAAAAAATATGTAATAAAATATGCTTCACAACTTTTCTAATAACTCCAAATATTATTTGAGGTAAAGAAAACAAAACGTTTACAAAATGCGTACTTTTTCAACTTTATATAAACTGTGCTTTTACCTTCAATATCTTGACTTGCATAGACATGATAGACTCTATAAGACTTTTGAATTAACGTATAGAATGCTAAAGTTAAGAATTGTGTAAATTTATAGCTTGATATCTCTCATTCCGAGGCTTACCTCGTTTTGCACTTTATTTGACTTAACTATTATAATACCTCAAACATTTGTCTTGATTGGTCATGCTTTTTATTGCGAATCTCAAGTTTTTTGGTCACTCCATTAATAATGCGACGACTTGCCGCTGATATAATTTTCCTCGTTGATTTAGATTGTTATCAATTGGTGAGTAAAATGCAGCCACTGTAAAATCGAGAGCTAATCTTGTAACGACTAATTGCCTCATGTGATTAGTAGCGGAAAAACTATTGAGATATTTTACATTCAAACGTTTAATATATTTTTATCCGTTATTCCAGATGAGTCTCGTTCGTCTCGAGACATTTTCTGGATGTATCTACATAAACAATTAAATATTCGAGTAATTTATTATTGTATGATTATTCATCAAATTAATACCAGAGTAATCATATTTTTTGACGCAAGTTTTGACCTCACGGTTAAAAGGTACATAACATAAAGCAATAAAAATGTACATAGCTTCGCAAACAAAATATTTTACTAATCAAAGTATAATGATTAATTTTTGTTTAGCTCTGGGCGCTATGGAGAACAAAAAAATAACAAATAAATCTGATCACGTCACATTTATTTATTTTATTTATTCATTTTTTTTACAAAATATAGTTATTAAATAACATCCGACAGTACAACTTACAAAAGTTTTTCCATGTACCGCCGATTAGTAACTTCAACCATGTTCAATCGGTTCGCGTAGCGACAAATTACATAATGATTTACATACATAGTGTGACAAAATAGCATTTTTTAACTATATGTGTACCACATCAAAGTTAGTGAGTATGATAAATAATATTAGTACTTAATTGAGATAATAATGTTACGATTGTGTAGATACTACGTATATATTTATTTGTAGATTTGTATTTATGTATATTATGTGTGTTAGTAGATATAGTTTTTTTAGTATAAATTATTAGTAGGTGTCGTTATCAATTTGTCTATAAAATACTGTTTAAACTTACATTTAATATTTTTCATAATTAGTTCATTTTTTATTGCTTTTGGAGTTTGGTTCAAAAGAGCGGGAACTTGATCTTGTAACCTAAATTTTCCATACATATTTTTATATTTTGATATAGTCATATATGGATTAAGGGCTTGTCGTGTAGGCTTTGTATAGATTCGGCTAATTTTTAATTCTTCCTTGCTATAATTTTCAAGCAGTAGTTGGTATTTCACTTTGTCGTGTACTGGTAGTACCTATACGGCGTGGTAGACCTACGCTCTGGTGTTTAACCAATAGTTTAGATGATCTCTGAATAAATACAAAAAAGAATAAAGAACAAAAATTAAAATTACAACAAGAATAAAGAATATTTATATAGTTATTAAAAATAATAGCATAAATCTAAAAAGTACTAAACAAAAATATCTGACTGAATTACCGGACTCCAACACGCACACTGAAATGAGGTTAGTCCAACGCTGGGTTAGAATGGTAAAAAAATGTGGTAGACTTATGTTCTAGCCATAAGAATATTAATAAAATAATCTCTATGGTGAAATTACCATAATATGCAGACAAATCAATTGGTTGTTTTGTACGTTATTTTCTTAAAAACAGTGTTAAAATTATTTAATACCGGTAATAGTAATAATTTTTAAAGGTCAAATCGTTCAAGACACAACTAAAATAACGCTTGGCGCTTGATGATTAAAACACGCAAATAATATTTCAAATTGTTGAGTTAGTTTAGTTACCAAGTTTCCTTCACAAAAATGTATATAGTATGTTTAAAAAAACTTGTACATTGATAATGATGCATGCTTGAGCTATAATCATGATCCTAATGATAAATAGGTTCAAGGTCATAGGTAATCAAGAAATTATTAGTGAGCTTACTGGATTGTTATCGGTTTAATGAGTCTGCAAAATTTCGGAAAGCTGAGACGCCTGGATAGTCTGGTAATAGATGAAAGTTATTACATTTATACATTATATAGATACGTGAGGTCTAATTAAAATAAATATAAAGCGTGTATGTATATATATATATATATATACATATATAAAAAGTGGTATATAACATGAATTTTTTAATAGAATGACAAACGAGCACGTAGTCATCCTCATGGTAAATGGATGCTGTAGCTCATAACAGCTGCATCTATCCTCCATTAAGAATCAAAATGTAGATGCGTTGTCACCTCAAACGACTAAGGTAGAACGCCTCGTTTTCAGTAAAAAGGGTCTCCGGTCACAATACATAACACAGCAGCATTATGCTTCTATTTGCCCAGTTTTCTGCCGGGTAAAGTTAGCCCATTCGATATATTATAGTTGTATAACACAACTATAGTATAGCTGCGGCTGGGATCGACAGGATGCTGCGCATGACCGCGCACGTCTACTAAGTCGTCCGCAAAGCCAGATGTGCGTGGGCGATGCTTCGTCCAGTCCTGACATCCAAACTACCTTTTAAGACGAAGACCAAAATCTATAAATTATACATCAGACTGCTAATAACCTACGCTGCTCCGGTCTGGTACGCACTTCTGAGCGATCCACAGAGGCGGCGACTGCAAGCCCAGCAGAACCTAGCATTACGAACCACTGACGGAGCAGGTCGCTACATCCGGAACGACGTTTATGGTCCGGTTAGCGCGCGGCTTGTTCAACCGCGCTGACAACAGGCCACACCAACACCTAAACAACTTTGTGCCGCTACACACACGGCCCCCGGACGGGCGACCTTATCCAAGAGAACTCCTCTCTATATATTTCGCTTACGCTTTAATCTAACGACGCCTTTATAAGGCTCCCAGGATCGGCCCATAGTAGTGGGCCGTGAGGATAATCCCGAGTAAATATACCCCGAGGCCCGAGACCTGCAGGGCCCAAGCAACTTATGCAAAAGACATCGTACTAGCTGCTGGGTGGCTCTACCACGTATAAATAATATACATTTCTCACATTTACAAAATGTACATGAGTATTCATGGTTAAGACATTTGTTGACATAAATAAAACAATGTAATAATACTTATTAATCTTCGGACGAATGGTGGTCGTCTAAAAGTTTTTAATTATCGGCTAAAATAAGAAAATGTTGGGTTACTACATTATATTTAACAATAGCCTAAGAATTTTTCCTTTTGTAATATTTACGAAACAATACCTAGGAAACAAGATCTTTAGTTCAATGCTTCAGTACCTTTTCTATTTGCGGTACATTTTCTATTTCCTTGTCTGCAATAATTTTACTAGTTGCCTTTTTAACCCAGTAACATAATAAGTTCGTACTGTGCTGAAGCATTAAGAGAATCGTACACCATGTTCCATCTCGTTTGGGTTTTAGGCCAGCCACATACATTCGGAATTATGTTTTGGGATTCAGTTTCTGAAATCCGATTCGGGATTCCGAACGAAGCAAGTTCATACAAAATCAAGGACCCGTCACGTCACACACGTACAGTAGATTTCCTTTCGAAATTTTATCCGATTCGAAATTCAGCATGACCGCCTGTGCGTTCGGAATCCCGCTCAGAAAAAGCCGTTTCGAACGTAAGTCTTCCATAGATTTTGTATGTAATGCATACAACACAGTGAGCCGTGGCCGTGGTGGCTCAGATGGTTAACGCTTGCTGTTAATATCACAGTAGGCGAGTAACCCGGGTTAGATCCCCGCCGGATTTACCATATGCTTGGCGGTGAAAGTAAACAACGTGAGGAAACCTGCATGCCTGAGGATAAGAAAAAAAAATATTTCGAAGACATGTGAAGTTCGCCAACACGCATTGGACCCGGCGGACATTCCCTTTCCCTAAAACCCTCTCAGAAATAAGGGGAGTCCTGTGCCCAACTGTGGGACGTATATAGACTGTGAGTAACTTTACTTTTTTTACTTTTGCATACAACACACTTTCGTAAATTCCGTACGGAATGCGCTCAGTGTACGTTGTGCATGTAATCTTATATGTGTAAATACATAAATTTGGTACGTGTGTGATGGGTTCTTGGATTTTATATGGACTTGATGCGTTCGTAATATCGAAACAGAATCCCGAAGTATGTGGCCGCCCAAGCGACGACTTTGGGAATCCACAGAAATATCTCATGGATTCCGATAGATGGCAGTAAAGCTATCTCGACTACGCCGGACAGACCAGACTAGATATTTTATCTAGACAAGCGACGAGGAACAGCGGCAGAAACGCAAGACGATTTGTACTGCGATCACCAAGCCGCTGGTCAAGCCTTCCCAACCGGAGAAGTCCATGTGCGACGACATCCAAAGTGTCGATTGAAATTTATATTTAAGTTTGAATTTTTTTTGTTAACATTAATTTGAAAGAAGAACTTAAAAAAGTTATTAATATGTATGATACTCGTATTACGATTAGTTACCTACGTAATGTGCCAATGGAAACATTACATTTGTAGTTTGTTCTTCTTGGCTGAGAATCAGACAAAAAGAGGAACTGGTTTTCAGGTATCAAAATTAACTTTAATATAATTTCCACTAATTAAGTTAAAAAGCAATTTACTTGAGTTAACAGACTTTAGGAAAAATAGGTAAATACTTATTTATTATAAAAACTTCATTGTGTTATGATTATTAGATTAGTAACAGCACGGAGTCAGCAAATTAGCGGTATTTCATCCCCGTGTCTTGTAAAGCAAATGAAGCGGTCGGTCCTGCGCACGATTATCAGGGTCCCATCGGACTATGAGATTGAGGGTATAAAGAGTGCACCTGCGTTTATGCACACACTTGTAAACTATAATCTTGCCCTGTCATGTGCTTGATGTTCTTCGATCTGGAGGGCATTATAAATCACACATGTGGACTGAATGGCCGCCATAATTTATATATTTTGCTTGTGATTGTAATCGCTTAGATCTAATATTTCAACTGTTTATAAAACCAGTCCATAAAGTTTGAATTATATAGGGTAGTATCGGTCATGAATATTGTATACAAATAAATTCTAGAATACTACTATCTAAGTGTTACTTTAATTATGAAAATAAATATTTAAATTTTAAACTGTCATTAGATTTTTTCGGAACGTTCTATTGTTAAAGAAAATACGAAATATCATTAATGTTAAGTTTGTGATAAGAAATTAATAAATATTTGCGAGATATTTAAAACCACATTAGTAATTTTCCACTAACTAAAACATTAAAACTATTATATTACATCATTCCGAGTTTGATTTTAGGTTGAAAAATATATTATATGCAATTAATCCTGAGGTTTAGCGGACTATATTTTAAAGTACGTACGTGAACTGCGTTTTTACGTTACATAAACTAATAAAATAATTTTAAATCCATGTATTTTTTACAGAATTAAAAAAAAATCGAAAAGTAAATAACCTTTCCGAAGCAAGCGAATCATTACTCGTAATAACAAGCTATATCACAACTTTATTGTGGTGCGTTATCTTATCAAACATTGAAACTTCGCAACCAATGTTTCGCAGTGTCAGTTCCAGTCTTTCTTGTATTGGTAATAACTAAACTATAGCATTAACTAAAATGTTTCGTAACAGCTCAAACAAAACGGAGACATTGAAAAAGGCCAATATCATAATTTAGTATCCAGTGTATCGTGGAGTAAGTTTATCGTCATGTTCTTGGCTGCGAGCGTCCTAGTGGCGGCGTGTACAGTTGCGTGGGTCTTCCAAGACTGGCAGACAAGTCTTCAAGTGTTCGCTATACTTTTCATTGTTTACGTCATTGCATTCTACTGGAGATGGATTTGGATAGCAATGAGAACAGCGAAGAGAGATTTCTCGTAAGTTGGATTTCGTACATTTAATAATGAAAATGGTCGCTTTCATAATTAATTTTAAATTTTAATTCATTTCCTTCCAGGGCGTTATATTGCTATATCAAAATTTTATTACTGACGAGGTCGTTTTCGAAAAAAAATTACTCAATGCCAGATATATTTCACGATGTTGTCTTAAAACATCCAGATAAAGCTTGCTTCCTTTTCAATGACGAAACGTGGACTTTCAAACAGGTTTAAACTTTTAATAAATAGACATTTTAAAACTAAATCTGTTAATTTAGTATATATATTATAAAACAATTTATTTAATATCAAATTTTTAACGTTATAAATAAAAGGGTCAAAATTGCAGGTGGAGGATTTTAGTTTAAGGGTATCGGCAGCATTAAAGGCTAAAGGTGTAAAGCGAGGGGATACAGTTGCGGTCATGATGAGCAACTACCCCGAGATGCCAGCTCTCTGGCTGGGTATCACGCGCATCGGGGCCGTATCTCCGTTGATCAACACCAACCAGACCGGAAACACGCTTCTGCACTCCATCAATGTTGCTAAATGTAACTTCGTTATTTATGGGAGTGAATTTGAGCAAGGTATTAAATGATTTTATAATAATAATTCATTTCAGAGTAGACATATTTATAAAGGTTTTTGCTTTACATCGCTGAACTAATTTAACTACGGCATTTTTCGGCGGATAGATTCACGCACGGATCATGTATAACTTTATGGCAATGTGCATATCATTTTAAAGAAAGTAATATTTCAAGAAAGCCAATTATAAATGTAAGTTATCATAACATTCTAAACGTGTTAAGTAGTGAAACACTTACATTCTTAAATAAGAGTTTAAATGTTTTTTGCATAAAAATGACACCGTAAAGATTAAAAAAATGGCGTTGTATTGTAAAAATAGTCAATGCTTTTATTCATTCATCAAATTTTTTTAAACCCATCCATTTTGTCCTTTAGTCATGCTTTCACGATTGTACGTGGCATAATAGGATAATACGGAATGGAATGGCAGAATAGGATAATGTGGAATGGAATACTTTTTATAATTATTACATATTACACTAAGATTACATATGTATGTAATTATTCTGATTACATACGTATGTAATTGTATCGCGTGGAGCTCGGAAAACGACATCGTTTCGAAAAAATCATAGCCCATGTTCACGACGCTTGTGCATAATTTCCTGTGCATCAAGGTTACGCACCTGCAGAACGACGACAACTTTTAGCTTCAGCTTATGCGAAGTCACGGCTGTTATCACCGGGCATTTTAGAAACATTGTTGTGTACAGCTAGCTATTACACTGTCTATCAATGAGTAAACCTTAAACTCGCCGACTACCACGTCTAACTTACTTAACAATTTTTTTAAATGCTCAAAAGTAAAGGAAAACCGCCACTGAATGGAAAAACTCACGCGAAAATTGAATATGTCATCTACGTTTCTTTCCAATAGACCTTATTCGATTTGTAGCAGCTTTCTTGCGTTATATAGGCTTTTTGTCATTATAAATGTTACACGTCAGATGTAATTATTCATCCTGGACCATAGTGGTGACATCTTAGACAACTGTCATCTCATCTGGCGGTATAAGCTCTCTTAATAATTGGCGGTGTCTACCTAAAGTCACTTGCCATCAATACGACAACACGGTCAATCAGAGCTTGGTTGCTGCGGACGTACTGCAGGCCGCGGTCTAAGGCCTCCACCGCGCGTTTTTGCGACTTCGTGCACTCATGTAAGAGAGCATAGCGGCATTTTTTCTCTAAGTTTGAACTCTTGGAATGTATGATATCATCCTAAATTTCATCAAAGTCCTATCAGTTATGCGAACATGAAGAACTGATTGCATAATCACACTCCAAATATATCGTACAGGAATCGTTCTTTTCCCGGTATAAAAAGTAGTTACTCTCTCAGTCCCATAAACTATCTACATATATTCAAAAATCATATTGATCCGTTATTAAGTGAAAGCAGTACGAACTAACGAACGAACAAACACTCGTATACTACACTAGCTGCTCCTGGCACGTTGTGCCGCAAAAGAAATAATAATTGTAGAAATATCATTTTAAATTTGGAAGAGTTATATCTTCCGAATGGCTGAAATGATTGTAATAAAACTTCACGAGCAGATAAAGAGCAATACCATGAGTTATCTAGACTATAATATTTAATCCGAAAAACTTGGGACCTTTTTTTCGATATCGAAAAATTTATAAAATAAATGATCTTTAGTAGTTATCATAAATCTAAGTAACGTGATAAATCCTCCCCAGGCGAAGCCGGGCGCTAGTTTATATATTAATAGGGAATAGGAAATATATTAATAGGAAAGTACTAGAATTAAATATTTTTAGAACTATTTGAATATTAGATGTTATTGTCCTACACTAGATGGCAGTTCTTGAGTGGTAGCCTGGTACCAAAACAATAAAGTTCTATATAATTTATCTCGAGATTATCTTATAAATACCTATGACCAAAACAATGGATTTAAAAACAATGGACATCAAAAAATATAAAATAAAACCGTTTTTAACTTTTAACGTAATTTTTTTAACGTTAATATATAAACCAATGATTCAAAATTTTATGTGAATTAAACAAACTTCCTTACATAATTTACTTATATTTTCACATTTCTACCACTTTGTGTGTAATTTCAACCGACTTCAAAGAAAGTTGGAGGTTTTCAATTCGTTGGTATTTTTTATTATTTGTTAAAAAATTAACCGATTTTGATGATTCTTTTTTATTTAAAAGCGGGTGCTTTTCATGAGGTCTCATATACATTTGATCAAGATCTGACCAATAATTTTTGAATTATCCTTTAAAATGCGTATTTAATTGACTTCGACTACATGATAATGTTCTCATTTTAGCTTTGAGCTATTTTTATAGAATATTCTCATATCTGCAGGTGACAGTTTATTGTAAACGATATCTATTTTTGATTGATCACTGTGTGTTATGATAATGACAGAAATATTTCTACCATTACACATATTATAGAGTTGTCTCGTCACTAATTAACAACGCCAGTCCGTTGTGTTGCGTAAACGTATATTAGGGTCAAGAGAATGCGTATCTATTTACGTACACATATAATGTATATTATATACATTATAGCTTTCTGTATATAAACGTTAGTCTTCCTTATACTTTTCATGTTGTAGCTAATATAAAAAAGAAGATATACCGGGTTATTTTTCGAAGAGTAGCTAAATTTTATATTATGTTCAAATATATAAATAATAATATACTGTTTTTGCAGTTTTTGAAAGTACGAGTAAATAAGGCTTCTACTTTTATTTGTAATTATCTCAAATTTAATGCGATTTATGGGTAACAACATTTTTGACTACCGATCGATCGATCGAATTCAAAAGATAAAAAGGATGGAACGTTTGAGATTGATTTTTATTAATTTTTCTTCATCATTTGCCTATATTACTTGTTATAAACCTTCTCTGCAAATTTCGCCGTTTATTGCAAAATAACCTAAGAAATGTATAGCCTTGAGTCTAAATTTATGTTATATATTAACAACAAGCTTTTCACTCATAATTCATTTTCATCATCATCATCATCATCATCATTACAGCCCCTCACAAGTCCACTGCTAAACATAGGCCTCCCCCAAGGTATGCCACAAAGCACGGTCCTAAGCCACCTGCTTCCATCGACTTCCTGTATGTCTTACCAGGTCGTCACTCCATCTAGAAGGGGGTGGCCCTAAACTTCGCCTACCGGTACGAGGCTTCTGCTCCTTCACTGCTGGCCGTATAATTCATTTTAGTTTGATTGAAAGTAAAATTACTTCTAGCATAGAAATACGCAGAAATACTTACTATGTTTATCTTGAAATGTAAAATTGAGTAGATATTCCGTATATTATAAAATTATTTTATAAAAGCCAGCTTGATAAAAGTAATCTTTTCTCTATTTCAGCAATCCAAGAAATAGCAAAAGAACTTAACTCCTCCATAAAGTTGTTTAAGTTTACGCGACGCCCATTGAATCCTTCAAGCGACTCTGTTAAAGTGGTAGAGAGCTCTGACGATTTCACAGCACTTTTGGAAAGCACTTCTCCAGCTACATGGAGTCCTTCCGATGGCGAAGGTTTTAACGGAAAACTGTTATACATCTATACATCAGGAACAACTGGTCTTCCGAAAGCAGCTGTTATTTCACCATCAAGGTAATATTGTTATTATTAGTGTAGATTATATTATATAACATATGTTTAGATTAGTGAATTATTAGTGAAGATGAATATCACGTGTATTTATAACCAGGATATCGTACTAAGAAGCCAAAAAGTAAAATACAGAAAGGCGAAGAAGAAGTTTACGAAGCTAAAATAAAAGTTCTATGATTAAAATTTTTATTATTAAATAATTTCAAAGAACTCTATCCATCAATATCTATACAAAGTTTTATGCATCTGAACATCTTTACTATGACCCTTTACTACTCGAACGCTGCCAGTACTTTTTATTTTATGAAGTAAAGAAAGTCTTATCAGGGCTTTAAGGGTGACCCAAAAGCTTATACGGTGTGCCGTCCAGAAAATGCTTTTGAGTACCGAGTGCGCAGGCGTGTAGTCATGGTGAAGCAGAGCCTTACATTCGATGGTTTATTTCTCACAGCACTGCCCACTTCTGGCGTTTGACGTTGATGCTGCCTTATTTTCGTAAAAGATTTGGTGACGAAAATCTTTCCATTGCAATCTTTGAGCGACCAAGTCATCACTTAGCTTTGTATGCATTGTTTTTTTAAACAGCCAAATCGAAGACTTGCACTTCATTTCCGGATTCCGGACCGTATTGATAAATCCCGCAAACACTCTAAAACATGGCTGTTTAAAATGTAGTAATGAAATTGTCACGGCTCTATTCTACGTGGGCCTTCTTATAAGCATCGGTGAGGTTGTGCGGCACTCACACGTGGCAAAATGTTTTTGTAAAACAAAATCTCGTGATCCAATATGTGCTTTAATCTCTTACTTACCTTACTATGTAGGGAGTAGGGAATAACCATTATATAATTGCTAATAATACTTCGTTGATATTCAGGCTTAAACTGCAATTATTAAAATATGACGATGTGAATATTGCTATATCAAAAGTAGTACACTGGTTTAATGTTAACTATAGGTACATAATTCGCTGAATTTTCTTTAATAAACATGTTGACTGCTGGCATGTTTCGTCCATGATAGCTGTCAAAGGGCGGCCTTTTTTTTCTTAATTTCTTAAAGTAAAAATGTGTAATAAGCCGTTGGTATACAGCGGTATATGGTTGCCTTAAAAGGGCCTTTACCCATAAATAACATTTTAAGTACCTATATCAAATGATTGAAATTTCCATTTGCTGTTTTGGAGCTGATTCTTTAATTTTCAATTAATAATTGATTAATGAATGCATTAGTAGCAGCGGGAACCGAACTCGATTTGCATATAATACGCACAAAATATGAAATAAGTACCTACTACGCTAAGCAAAATAAGTCATGTACAAAATATTTGAATCCTTTATAAATTTTTTTCAAAAACAATTTCCGTATTCAGTGATATTACGTAAGGGTCTATTAATTAGGAACTAGGTAAACAGTTTATATTTTAATGTTCATTCCAGAATGGTGTTCATGGCTTCTGGAGTACACTATTTAGGAGGATTATCATCGAACGATATAATCTATTGTCCTATGCCATTGTATCACTCGGCTGGTGGATGTATCACTATTGGCCAGGCTTTCATCTTTGGCTGCACGGTAGCTCTCAGGACCAAGTTCTCAGCATCCGCCTATTTCCCTGATTGTATCAAGTACAATGCAACGGTCAGTAATCATAAGCAGGAAGTTATTATCCTAATTTAAAACCATTCATCGTTAAAACTATTCTTTCGTTTGTATAAAAATTTTAGCAACCAATTATAATACAATTTATTTTTATTTTGAACGTGGTAGAGCTACGCTCTAGCTATATTACGATTGTAGGACTAATAGATCGGTTTGAACAGGGAAGGGCCATGTACCTCACAGAGTACCAGCGTAACGTGTGCGTATGATGAGTGTAAAGAACCAATGACCCTTTTACTGGAAACGAGGCATTCCACCTTAGTCCTCAGAGATGACAACATATCTGCATTTTGAATCTTAATCGAGGACAAATGTAGACGTCTATAGACCACGGCATCCACCTTCCATCAGCTTGACCATGTGCTCGTTTGTCAACCTTATCGTATAAATAGCAAAATGTATTTTAAATTAAGTATGAAGAAGAATGTAAATAAAGTGATTCACGTCATTAATCATTTTATGATAAAATATTGTAATCATTTTTTTTTAAATATTTACCTACTTGATATTACAACTGTTTGATATACAAGTCTATAATGAAGCATTCCATCAACCCGTTTTCGTCAAGTGCGGTTAGAGGCAACTATGGGAATGATAAGAAGATGGTGGTATGACCATTTCGTCGATACTAGATATAACACACGCACACATACGCACACACATACACACACACACACACACACACACACACACACACACACACACACGCGCGCGCGCGCGCGCGCGTGCACACAAATGCACGCACAGACATCTAGCAAAGACTGCGATCTGGCAAATCACCTGGACTGGAGAGACGCATGACCAACAATTTACTGTTACGGGCTGATCAAAAAAACGTACTGTCACAAATTATATAAAGAAAACCCCGTCCGAGCTTAAGGGGATATATTAAGTCAGCTCAAATTCTAATTTCGTCCTCACTTGCCCGCGCGTCGTATGCTATGTACCGACATGTTTGTAATCACTAATACTGTAAGTAGAAAAGTCGTTAGACACTTATTTCATTAGGTTTATCATATTTATGCCTGTTTCTTAACGCCAAACCAGTCGCTTCTTATTTTTATTACGGTTATTTCCCATTTTAATTTTACGTCGTCCTGTTGCGTAATGTATATTCTGATCGTAAGCGACACAACCTCCCCGTTCAAAGGCCGAAGCGAAGTGACCGTGCGGCAGGAATCACGCTTCAAAAGGCCGATAGTTTTACCTAAACTATCGGCCTTTTGAAGCGTGATTCTATTTCTTTTTACAGTGAAAATAATGGTATTTATAAAAAAAGTAAATAACATAAGCACTGCTTTATAGTTAGTTCAGTTAGTATGCAAAGTTTCATGATCTTATTTAAAGTATTTTATGAATAACAGGGGTTTATTTTTTATTTTGGAGGTAACTTTGGATTTTTTTTCTATCGAGAAAATTTTACGAAATCGTGTTTTCGTCTAACATAATCCTTAACATTAATCCTCAACTTTACCATATATTTATTCATATATATCAAAATTAATGCTGCAATATTTTCGGCATAACGAAGGATCTTGCTAAGCCATTTGAGATTATATTTCCCTTTAAAGGTACGCATAGATGCCGAAATAAGATTACAAAAAAAATAATCATCATAATTATTTTTAATAAATATAAAACAGTTATTGTCATATAAAATAAAAGTTTTGTTATACCGTTTGCTAAAATATGGCACCACCGTTGTTTTTGAACGTATGAGTCGGTATGGTTCTTTGAGTATAGAAAAGATCGTTATCCAACAGCCGCCCACGCTGCATGTATTGCCATGTAAATTTCCCCATTTAACTAAACTTCATTTCATTATTTTTGTAGGGTAATTTTTATTTAATTTCTGAAATTCGGATTATATGAAAGGAATAATACCACGATACATAAAAGCGGATCGGACAGGACTTTTTACATATTGTGTAATGAACAAATATGTTATATAATAGTTTGTAATTGTAGTCATAAGACATGTAATCAATCTCATCATAGTTAATAAAGTAATTTGATTCTCAGGCATTTTTAACCATGTTTCGTTTATTAAATATTAATGAATAGTTTATTTTTATTTATTAAAACTAAGCGTAATTTGTAAATTCATGATTCATGTGTCGATTCAAGATAAAAATGTTCAGACAAACTGTTTTATTTTAGGCTGCTCACTACATTGGAGAGATGTGTCGCTACATATTGGCAACCCCACCAAAACCTACCGACAGGCAACACAAAGTACGCACAGTATACGGCAATGGAATGAGACCTACCGTAAGTGAAGACAATATTAATTTCTAATAACATTATATCGGCGATTCTGCAGTTGTAACTTCGTACTATCAAACATCTGCCGCACACTTTCTAGATAAATTGACCAAAAGCACTTGTAATGGGTTGTAATAATGATGATGATGGTGATGATGATGATTACGACTAAAATAACACAAAGCTTTAATAACAATATAACAATATCTATCTAATAGCGCTAAGTAAAGTTGATAACTTGCGTGGCCGATAGAGTTTATTGGTGAAATCGTAAGTCAGCTCAAATTCTAATTTCATCCCCGCTTTATGTACCGACATGTTTGTAATGACTAATACTGTAAGTAGAAAGGTCGTTAGACACTTATTTCGTTGCGCCCTCCTTTCTGCCTGCGCCTCCTTTCTGCCAAGGAGGGTCGCGTTCGTATACGGCTTAGAGATCGCTAGTTAGATCGTTAAGCCAGTCCCTAAAAGGTGGGGTTTAGTGGGTAAAAGTCTCCACATAACCACGCAGCCGGCTGCGTGGTATGCTATGAGCACTCCCCACCTCCCTCCCCCGCTTTCCGGAGGGTTGCCCATTTTTGCTTCGGGCGCAAAAAAAAACACTTATTTCATTAGGTTTATCATATTTATGCCTGTTTCTTAACGCCAAGCCAGTCGATTCTTATTTTTCTTACGGTTATTTTCCATATTAATTTTACGTCGTCCTGTTGCGTAATGTGTATTCTGATCGTAAGCGACACAACCTCCCCCTTCAAAGGCCGAAGCGAAGTGACCGGGCGGCAGGAATCACGCTTCAAGAGGCCGATAGTTTAGGTAATTTTACAGTGAAAATAATGGTATTTAAAAAAAGTAAATAACATAAGCACTGCTTTATAGTTAGTTCAGTTAGTATGCAAAGTTTCATGATCTTATTTTGTGAATAACAGCGGTTTATTGTTTATTTTGGAGGTAACTTTGGATTTTTTTTCTATCGAGAAAATTTTCAACGTTTTTGCCAACTGAGTGTGCGCGTGTCTATAAAATTAGTAGGCGTTAGATATTTATGAATGACAATCAGTTAAAATAATGCATTACCATGCATTCTGAATTTAAAAGATAAAAAGGACAAAATGTGTGAGATTTTTTTAAATTAGTTTTTCTGCGCCATTTGCCTACAGGTACTACTCATTCTTAACTTCTCTGCTTTTTTGGCGTTTATTGCGAAATAACCCTGTAAATATCCACTGCTGAACATAGGCCTCCCCCAAGTAATGCCACAAAGCATTATATATATATATATATATATATATATATATATATATATATATATATATATATATATATATATATATCAAATTTATTATGACAAAACTAATTAAAGAACTGTATATTTAAACTATGTATAGCTGTGTGCCTAATGACTGCTCTTAGATCTTGTTAGGCGCCGGCATAGTAAAAATGTTGCAGTAATACTGCTGGAGCATAATGCTAAGTCAGTGGCATTTTCGTTGCTGCAATTCAATTATTTAGTTAATATAAATTTTCGGTATATTTTATGTACGTTCAAAGCAAATAAAGTTTTTTTTAATTACTTTTTGTCTGAACTTATCGAAGAAATGAATTTGCTCGATAAATATCATTACTAAAACGTCTTGAAATATTTTAGGTTTGGACAGACTTTGTGAAGAGATTTGGAATAAAGAAGGTCGCCGAATTTTATGGAGCTACAGAAGGAAATGCAAACATAGGTAGGTGAATAAATGCGTATAATATACAAATTGATAATTTGACTTTCGAGATTATTCGTGCTTATAGTTCGTTGTAATGTTTTTAAACGTTTAACTAATAGGTATCTTCATACCTCAAATTTAGACCAATAAAGTAAGAAAGACGGAGCGCTAACCACATTTCAAGAGTCGTCAAAATCAAGCCAATAGCATGTTCAACTTTTGTAAGACTAACTATTACGAATAACTATTGTAAGAACACGCACTCACGTATACATGTGCATCTGTGGCGGCGCTGTCGTCGCGCCACAAGGGAAACACATCGAAGACTAAATCACGCTATCAAAGTTCGGAAGTTAAAACAGTATATATAGAATAGCTCCGAACTACCACACGGAGAGTTGGTCGCTCCTCGAGCAGAACATCTTGCCCGGCAAGAGATCTCCTTTTTACTTCCACGACCACACATCTAAAACCATTTGCAACCAACAATATGGTTTAGATACAAAGTGAGTTTTTACGCGTTAATATGCTGTTCTCAGTTTTTTAGTGTGCGTGAGTCACGAAGTTGAACATTGTTTCAGGTTTCAGCATCACTCAAAATGTACACAGCTTTCTGTGTATCTTTCTGCTGTCTGAGCTCTTTACCTATAATTTAAATAGTCTTGAAAATTAAAAACTAAAATTTTTATTTTTTAATTTTCAAGACTTTATCATTTTTAGGGTTCCGTAGTCAACTAGGAACCCTTATAGTTTCGCCATGTCTGTCTGTCCGTCTGTCCGTCCTCGCTTAATCTCTGTGACCGTTAGCACTAGAAAGCTAAAATTTCGTACCAATATGTATATCAATCACGCCGACAAAGTGGTAAAATAAAAATTGGAAAAAAATGTTTTATTAGGGTAGCCCCCCTATATGTAAAGTGGGAAGTGATTTTTTTTTAATTTCATCCCTAACGTGTGATATATTGTTGGAAAGGTATTTAAAAATGAATAGGGGTTTACTAAAATCATTTTTTGATAATGTCAATAATTTCGGAAATAATCGCAGCAAAAGTAAAAAAAATGTGTCCCCCCCCTCTAACTTTTGAACCATAAGTTTAAAAAATATGAAAAAAATCTGAAAAGTAGAACTTTGTAAGGACTTTCTAGGAAAATCATTTTGAACTTGAATGGAAACAACCCACTACCGGGAGCAGTTGCAGGAGCGCGGAGCGCTGCTGGAGCGCGAACATAATGGATACCCACCTTTAAACTCACAAGTGGGAACACTTATTGTGACGGACGGGAAACTACGGAACCCTACACTGAGCGTGGCTCGACACGCTCTTGGCCGGTTTTTATCATTGTGCCATCAGTCTGCGACACTCCACATAATATGTCATTAATATTAACCAAAGAGATATAAAATTTATTACTTAAAAATGTGTTTGATATTAACAAAGAAATCGTTGTGAATATGTCGTATGTGAATAATTGAATGCATTTCTTTGCCCAACACTAAATAAATAGTCGTTTATTTCAGTGAACATCGACAACAAGACCGGGGCGATAGGTTTTATCTCGAGAATTATCCCTGCAGTATATCCAATTGCTATTATAAAAGTGGACGAAAACACCGGGGAACCCATAAGGGACTCTCGAGGATTGTGCCAGGTACTTACTTTTTTTTTTAAAATTCTTCGTTATCAAACCACTGCTAGATATAGGAAGGATTTGCCATATTCGCCACGCCTAACAGGCGGAGTGTCGATAGCAGCACCAGAACCAGACTCACCTTTAACCTTGGCAACCATCACAGCCGGTATTTATGGCTGGCGTAAACAATATGATGATAGCGCCGTCTATTGAGAAAGGAGGACTCGCCGTTAATGACTTTGTTTGTTAGGTGAATGGGTTGGTGGACCACAGCACGTACCTTAGCTCTGCCCCCCGTCGCTGGTCTGGCTATTTTGGAAAATAGATGTATCTGGTGAAAATATGATGGTCATTACCGCCTTTTATCGTGAGCTTGAAGATCTTTCGGGAATTTACACCACACGGGTTGTGATTAGTGACCAAAACTTGATCATTATTAAATAATATTTTAATAATAACAATAAAATGATGTTCTTTTTAATAACATTAAAAACGATAACCGGTGAACGGCCATTGTAGTCCGTGTTCACCGTGGTCTAAGTCCTACTTATTAACGTATTACCAATGAACAAAAAGCTACGGATGCGGACTAGATAGATAAAGCTTAACTGTGATGCAATTACTTCTTACGCAAATTATGAGATAGCTATATCAAACACGCGCTCGGAAATAAACTACGTAAGCACTATATAATTCATTTTTTTAACAAATATAGGTTTAATTTGAAAAAGGTTTAAATGTGACTATTCGTAAAAATATTGGGGTGGCATGGATAAATGTAACTAATAAAAGTATGTTGCGACGTAAGTGACCCCACTGTATACCGTATCATTGCGTGGTACACCCACGAAAAGACGCGGCAGTGGGAAATCAAACAGGGGATGGCCATCATCTTGTATACCTAGCAACTATCTCTCCTATGACGCAACTTTTGGTGATACCTATGATCAACAGTGGACTTTTTATATGCTGTAAACTGTAATGAATGACCTATTATATTGAAAGTTGGTTTTTAGTTTAAGACTTTTCCTTACTTAGGTGGCGAAACCCAATGAACCAGGAGTTTTCATAGGCAAAATCAAACCAAACAATCCTTCCAGAGCATTTCTTGGATACGTCGACAAACAAGCTTCTGAGAAAAAAATTGTCAGGGACGTTTTTGAACACGGAGACTCTGCTTTTATATCAGGTGTGTTATAAAAAATATGTTATAAATATTTAATATTGATATCATTCTCAACATTTACTTCGATACTCTCAGACAACAATTAAAATTTTCACCCGCTTCAACCAGGTAAGTTATGACATCAGGACATCAAACAACTCACTGACACCGCTAGCAACAAAGCACTCGAAACATCTTAAATTATAAATATGTTAATATTAAATAATCATTACAATGTTAATTATTAGAAATCATATCAATACAATCAACATATTTTACTGGTAGTAGAATTCCGTTACCTAGAAGTCCCTCTAGTTGGGGATATAGGTATTTACCACTCTTTACCTATTACCTATTTCCGCTTTATATATTATAGGGTATAAAGAGCCAATTGTAATTACAGGTTGTGAGGTATTCAATATTAGCCCTCAGAGTTAACAACGCATCTACTCGTCGTCTCACGTCTGTCCCCCAGAGGGGTAAGCAGAGAACTCCCATTTGCCACGATCCTGACACACATCTCTTGCCTCCTTGCACGCGCTGCCTTACTTTTCCGCCTTTACTTTACAAGTGTGTTCCGGCTTCCGACCAATTTACTTTGTAGTAAACAGAAGGAGGTTACAGACGTGGGCTAATGTGACAACGTTTAGGATGATAGAAATAAAAAATCATTTAATAATTTTAAAATCCCTTAAAAATTAAATTTTAATTAAAATTATCACTTTTTGAAATACTGAAACGTAATACGGCAATTTATTTATTATTTTTGCTTATTTTGAGGTAGCGTTACTAATTTTAGACTGCCACGATGATATGGCAAACGTTTTCACTTTACTGCTGTGTGTTTTATATATTATAAAACATTATAGAGATATATAAGTAATATTTGCGAATATTAAATAAGTGGCAGATAACTAGATAAAAAATGTATAGTTATCTAATACTATTTATAGGATTAGTAAATACTTGTTATATAATAAGAAATTTTTATTTAAATAATTATTGTTACCTTTTATTTTGCAGGAGATATTCTCATAGCTGATGAATTGGGCTACCTGTACTTCCGGGATCGAACGGGTGACACGTTCCGGTGGCGCGGCGAGAACGTCAGCACCACGGAGGTCGAAGCTGCTATTTCCAGAGTTACCGATCAACGGGACGCTGTTGTATATGGTGTCGAGGTAAAAAGTTCTTGTTGTTTTCATAAGTATGCCTATTTAATATTATTTAAACAAGCAGTACTACAGTAAATACAAAAATTGATCCTTAATAGTTTCGTCGAAAACAACTCGAGCTACATAGTTGTTTTGTGTGCGATTCAATCCACAACGTTTTTGTCGACTGAGTGTGTGCGTGCGTAGTAAAATAGTAGGCGTTAGATATTTATGAATGGCAATCAGTTAAAATAACGCATTACCATGCATTCTGAATTTAAAAGATAAAAAGGAAAGAGTGCAATGTTAGTGGTGCCGACGGAGATTGAACTCTGGTTGCTCGCATATTATGAAATTTATAACAGCGTCTGTACTACCACAGCTCATACTATAAACCTATAATTAATATTAGATTTTTCTTTTAACTAGATTCCAAATTCGGAAGGTCGCGCAGGCATGTGCGGCATAGTAGATACGGACAATAACCTAGACCTAGATAAACTAGTAAAGGATATGTCAAGGGATCTACCGAAATATGCTCGACCCGTATTCCTGAGAGTAATGAGCAGCCTCGATATGACCGGTAAGTACATGGTATAATTTATTTAATTATTAGGAGAACATTAATTAACTTTCGTGACTTTGATGTAGTGGTGGTATAGAATATCCAATAACCCATATCGTCCGTCGGATGTTGTAAGAAGCGACATAGGGAAAACCAAAAAAAGACAGCAGCGTCTTAGTAATAACAACTATAATGTGAATAACTGCAGTTGCCAACCCATCAGACAATTAAGATTTAAAAAAAATGCTTTCTGAGCCAAATTATGGGGAGGCCTATGTTTAGCAGCGGATTTTGATAGACTCTCCGCGCAATTGCAAAGTAAGATCTGTCAACCTATTTCGTCCCGTGGTTGTTCGTAAAAGGCGATTATGAGAAATGCAAGAAGGATCTCACGGCTTCGGGTACATGCCGATTTAACCATCCCATTTTTGCCACATGTAAAATGCCCATACCGACGACGGGTGCAATGTCCAAGGTTCAAGACGTACGTATTGTGCGCTGTACCGTGTGCACGTTAGTATTACCAAAAGAAAATTTAGTAAACATAAGCCTCAAATATACATACAATATGTAACTTAATTAACGCACACCCTCAGACACCCCAATTAGTATATTATGTTTTAATCATAATACATACACTGAATTTTTAGTTAAACATTTTTATGCACTGATTATTTATCAAATTAGTTATACTAATTCCGGAAGAATGTTGTGGTCACACTAGAAATCCACGAACGCAAATACTTTAATGCGCTTGAAATAAAGTTCATTTTTTTTTATTGAATGACAGAATTAGTAATAATACAAATAAAACTGCACTCTTAAAAGTCTTATTGCCTTAAGTTAAGGTCCATTTCAGTTTGTTTTGACTGTACAGATTTAGTGTGAATGTAATTTACGTAGTTTTAATTATTTTTGGGATAAAAAATTACCTATATTAAAAATGATAGGAATCGATTCAGTAAACGATTCTGAACAAACTACTTTCTCAAAGTGAGTTAATTATGTTACACGTTGTAGGGTAGGGAGGGGGAATAGCGCTCACTGTGTAATGGCGCTCACCTCTATATCTCTGTCAAAATGAAACGTAGCAACACGCCACGTCGCGTGAAGCGCGGGGGGAGGGGGCCTCTAACAGACAGCGATACAAACGGACAATCAGCTCGCGTCATACGACCGTGAAGTGCGTTTCTTCGTTTACGGCCGCGCTGATCTAATTTTTGGTTAGGTATTTTTTGTCGGTAAGTCCAAAACTTTAATGCTTATTTAATTATTAATTTTACTTTTCTGACAATAAAACTATTCTATTTTGTGATAATGCAATCAATTTTCAACAATTGTGTAGGATTTTTTTTAAATTTCAAATTAATTACAAAACGACCGTTTGGGGTTATACCGCTCATCTGAGCGCCATTACCCCTTAGTGACCTATTTTTTTATTGTTTTAGATATGCCAAGAAATCGTCAAAGGACCACCGCTAAAGCGGCTTGGACAGAAGAAAACCTTCAATCGCTAAAACTGCGATTGAAGGAAGTTTGTCCAAAAGAAAAGCCGCAAAACAATATAACATACCATTTACTACTTTGAAAGATCGACTAAAAAATGAAAACATGAGCAACCCAAGACTAGGACGCAAGCCTGTTTTCACCCAACAGCAAGAATCTGAAATTGCTGAACAAGTTAAGATGCTGGGTTCGCTATACTATGGACTCAATGTCGCAGATTTGCGTAAACTTGTTTATAAATATGCTGAGCTCAACAATATTAAAAACAATTTTGATCAAAGCAGCAAAACAGCTGGATTGGATTGGGTACACGCCTTTATGAGACGCAATCCTTCAGTTTCTATACGCAAAGCTGAAGCGACAAGCTTAAATAGAATTTCTGCCTTCAACAAAGAAGAAGTAACACATTTCTATGATAAGCTTGGGGACTTAATGGAAAAACATAAGTTTATTCCAAACAACATTTACAATGCTGACGAAACTGGTATCACCACGGTGACAGACCCAGGAAAAGTGCTCGCCGAAAAAGGACAAAGAAGAGTCGGATCTGTTACAAGCGGCGAACGAGGAAGCAACATAACAGTTATGTGTGCGATGAGTGCAGCCGGAAACTTTATACCGCCTATGTTTATTTTTGCCAGACAGAGAACGACGCCTTTATTAGAAAAAGATGGACCAGCTGGTGCATTATACACCAACTCTAAAAATGGCTGGATAAACGAAGATTTATTTGTAACTTGGCTCAAACATTTCGCAGCATTTGCTAAGCCTACCCATGAATCACCCGTGTTGTTAATTCTGGACAATCACAGCAGTCACATTTCCCTTCAAGCTTTTAATTTTTGCAAAGAAAACCACATCACAATGCTTTCCATTCCACCACACAGTTCTCACAGAACACAGCCGCTGGATGTGTCTTTTTATGGGCCGCTGAAAGCCACTTATAGGCATGAATGCAACAGGTACATGAAGACACATTTAATGTCTAAAATAACTCCTTACGATGTTGTAGGTCTTTTCAATAAAGCATATGTACAAGTTGCGAATATAAGTAAAGCAGAATCTGGATTTCGAGCCACGGGAATTTACCCATTGGACCCAAATGTTTTCACTGATCAAGATTTTCTGGCAGCGTCGCTGATGGCACAAGAATCGGTACAAATCGCTGAAAATCAAGACCCAAATGTCAAGAATTTTGAAAATGCGCAGTCTAATGGTATGGCCATAACTTCAGGACATATATCTCCTTTGGCAGGACCATTAAATAAGGATCAATGCTCTGAATCTGTTTTGGCAGTTGCTTGTAACCAAGAACTTGTTGATGAGCAAAGAACTCTGATATCTTTTGCTGCTATAGCTACGACACCAACTATTGCACCATCTTCTAAGCCAGGTCAAAGAAAGCGAAAACAACATGCTACCATATTAACTGCGACTCCTATGAAAATTATTTTAGAGGATAAAGAAAAGAAAAAAATAGCGAAACTCAATAAGACTGGAAAAGATGATAAATCAAGACTAAAACAAGTTGTTAAAGAAAAGAAGAACAAACATATGAAACAAAAATCTTACAAGAGAAAAATTTTACAAGAAAGTTCTTCAGAGAGAGAAGATGAAGAGCACCTTTGTGACGATGACAGTAATGACGAAATTAATGTGGATGATGAAAATTATAACAAATGTATTTTTTGCGAAGAATTTGGAAAAAATAACGAGTTGTGGTATCGCTGCACTATCTGCGGACTGTGGGCTCATGCTATATGTTCAGGGTGGGATTCGCCAGATGGATACATCTGTGATTTATGTGTCCAAAAATAAAATATTTCTATTTCTAATTTGTCTTACCTCTAACAATAATTATTATTTTATATTACATTATAATAATTGAAGTTGATTTGACATCCAAGACTTTACTATATTTGTTAAATTGAAAAAGGCTAATCTTACGTACAAATGGGGATGATTGATGCTAATTTGTGATTGTAGACTACACTTTTATTGTATAAGGTTGATCTCATTAATATTTCTTTAATTAAAATGTATCTCACATGTTGTATTCCAAAAAATATGTTTGAGCGTCATTACCCCGTACCCTGAGCGGCATTACCCAAAGTCTGGGGCAATGCCGCTCAAACATGTTTTTTTACTAATGTTTTCCTACTACTAGCAGGTGAAAGATACATGCTTTTGTTGTTAAATTGTTGATTACTCAATAATTAAAGACTTTGTTACTTTTCTTCATTTTGATTTGTAATAAATAATTTAAAAAATACACCATGTTTTCCTTAAGTGCACGCCATTCCCCCTCCCTACCCTATATGGATGTGCTAAATCGCTCTCGGTCGCTTTTTGAGTAAAAATGTACTTATTATTATCGCATATTATTGTAGCTATAGTTGGTAATTTGCCAAGTAAAAAAATTACTTTCAGAGTATTGTAGTACCTACGATGTGATGCGATTTTCTTTGAATTATGTAAAATTATATTAATTATGTTGCAGGTACATTCAAATTAAAGAAAGTGGAATTGCAGAAAGAGGGTTTCGATCCAAAAACTATCAAAGACAAGATCTACTACTTAGACCCAAAACTGGAAAAATATATTCACTTAGGGCCAGAGGAATATGACAAAATAATGTCAGGACAAATAAGACTGTGATTTTAATAACTAAGATGTCGTTACTAATTGACTTTTATTTAATTTTTTTTATTTTAAAAATAGGCGTAAGGAACTCAGACATTTGGTTAAATTAGTTTTTGCTTAGTTTAAATTTAAATCAATGAAAGACTTTTCAGCTAGTTTAAATAAAGCTGTGGGACAAACTAATTATTATAAGAATAAACAATTATATTTTAAATTGTTCTTTCGTGTTTCAATTAAGATATATATATATATATATATATATATATATATATATATATATACAGAATATATAAAGAAGACACAAGTTTGCGCGTTAACCGCTAAAAAGAACCCCTTTGTCGTATCCCCTCAGTTTCAAGGCACTCCCCTTGTTGCCTCAGCCAGTATCGGAATCCTCGGCGTCGACATATCGAGTGACGTGCAGTTTCGTGGTCACTTGGAAGGGAAGGCCAAATTGGTCTCTAAAAAGCTTGGCGTGCTCAGCAGAGCGGGACAGTATTTCATGCCGGCACACCGCCTGCAACTTTACAAGGCGCAGGTTCGGCCGCACATGGAATACTGTTCCCATCTCTGGGCTGGGGCTCCCCAGTACCAGCTCCTTCCACTTGACCGCATCCAGCGCAGAGCGGCTCGAATCGTCGACGACCGAGTGCTTTCCAATCGGCTCGATTCACTGGCGCTGCGAAGAGATGTTGCATCTCTTTGCGTATTTTATCGCATCTATCACGGGGAGTGCTCTGAGGAATTGTTCGGATTAATCCCAGCCGCCAAATTTCGTGAACGCACGACACGGCAAACGTCCCGATACCATCCACACCATCTGGATGCTTGGCGGTCCACCACTGTACGTTTCACAAGGAGTTTTCTTCCACGTACAACCTCTCTGTGGAATAGTTTATCACCGGCGATTTTTCCGGACCGATACGACCTGGGGAACTTCAAGAAAAGAGCTTACTCCTTTCTAAAGGGCCGGCAACGCACCCGCAATTCTCCTGGTGTTGCGGTTGATCATGGGCGGCGGTAGTCACTTAACATCAGGTGAGCCGCATGCTCGTTTGCCCCCTCTTCTATAAAAAAAAAATAAAGTTACGGTGGTATAAAATTAAAAGTGTGTGATCTTAGATCTCTTTCATTATAATGGACACAATATACGGTAGCACGACTGAACCCTTGTCAAATGGGGACATTGGTGCTGTCTCATTATAAAAACAACCTCGAGGTATATATATATATATATATATATATATATATATATATATATATATATATATATATTTTATTTATTTATAAATAGATTGATCAAACTAGATCATACCCGCACCTTTTTAATAATTCATGGTAAAACTCTTACAGCAGTCTCCATTTGTCTGATGTCTGATCAGATTTTGAATCGGATCAGGGAAGATCTGTTCACACCAATAGGATCCAATTAAAGCTGAAATCATTTCCATCATTTTAACTTCATACAATAAAATTTTCGGTAGATCCCGATAATTTTCATGACAGAACATTGGAATTATTCTAGCACTACAGCACAAACGAGTCGGTTCGACTGAGTCAAGCCACGCTTTCAAAGAATAACGAGGGGAAATGGCAGAATATTGCTGTTGTGTTTTGTATGGTGTGTGTGTATTAGGATCTTAATTCTCAGTGGTGACAACGCATTCTATACTTTCATTCGCAATCGATAATAGATGTAGGTGTCTATGGGCTACAGCATCTATATACCATCAGGTGAATTCTGGTTAGCTACTCACGTCCTGACAGTGGATTAGACCAATTAGTCAGACCTATGATCAAGCCAAAGAGTATAGTAGTTGTTTAGCAAAGTGTACTTTGCTAAACAAAAAAACCGGCACGGAGAAAGGGACAAACAATCACACTGCTCTCTCATTTCTATGCAAGACGTATGCATAAATCTATCTTTTTCGTGTGCGAATGCAAAAGAAGGTCAATTTGTCCATAGGTTTCTCTGTCTACGTTAGAATCACTACCATGTTCTTAATCAAAAATAAAAATTAAAATATCGAATTATTTGTGTGAAGGTCAAGTGAGATCTAGAGAAACTACGAAAGACGTTGTTGACAAATAAAATGTTTTGAGAAATTATTCCTTGCCGTGTTGTGGCGGTGTATGAATATCGATATCATCCCGTGGATGTCGTAAGAGGTGACTATGCTTGGTGGAAAGTGTTATTTTTAAATAACCGTGACTATCGTTCCAATTACAAAAAAGTAACAGTGAAAAATCATCGTGACTTTGTCACGTTGGATAACTACTTGGAACATTAGAACGACTTAGAAAGTGACTTTAAATATGCATTTTAGATTTATTATTAGGTTTTATTTCAGTATTCGATTTTTTATTACCTTCCTCACCTAAGCTACGAACGTAACTATGTTATAATTACCATTCTAATGATTATTTTCGAAATAAACGAATTTCACCTGACCTAGCCGATCAGTCAATGTACCATTCCAGTCGACCGTACCGCACCTTATTACCCAGTAACACGGTACAAGTAAGTTAGATGAATAACTAATATTATTTTTAAAATATTGTATTGATATCCAACGCCAAAGGCGGAAAAATCTGATAGTAAGGAACGGGACACATGTAAAGATACCGATACAAAAATAATCATAAATCAAAACACTATAATAATAAAATAAAAAAATACAATATAATTATATCGATATCATGATAGATACACCCAGTAGGTGCCTGTAATAAATAAATAAAAAATTAACCATAGGTATATACCTTATTACGCCATTTTTGACCAATGCCATTTTTATTGAAAACAACTTTGTCATAATATGCACAATATATCGGAATTATAACACAAAACGTAATTTTCGCACATTGGACCTTGTAGAATATAAAATTTTGTAATTTTATTACAAGATTTTTAGTGAAAACTGCGCTAGAACTTCTTTTATAACTTCTTTATTAGTTTGTGGTGAAAACTAACACTACATTTCATTTAGTTACTTCTGACTACTTTATTTCTCACGTGAATGACGCAGTATTCATAATGCAAAGGTCGGTGCTACAGTCCCTTCAGCAATAACAAGTTGACTGCCGAACTAGAGACCAAATCTATCCAAATGTAGAGAGGTTTATCCAAATGTAGACCGAGTGACTTTATTCAAAACTCAACCTAAACTCTTCACCGCTGTATTGAAACACGTTTTGAATATGCTGTACTAAAAATGATACGGTATTAACATCAATGGCGAGTACATCACTCACCTTCGATTTTGCGACGATATAGTCCTTATCGCTGGAGAACGTTTGTACTTTGACCTTAATAGTGTTTACCAACGGGTAGATCTTAAAATAAACATGACAAAACAAATGTTAAGTGGAACACCGGTAGATGCTGGGAGTATTAGGCTCGAAGTGATCGACGAGTATGTTTACTCAGGACAAATTATCCGACCAAATAAGTCCAACTTTGACCAAGGGGTTAACCGATGGATTCTACTCAGTTGAAAAGTAAGATTCTCTATTGGCAGCTTTATACCGTTAAGTGAAGTATAGTGTCCCCCCACTTCCTTTAAAAACGACGACCTGATAAATAGATAAAGGAAGTTGATGGAAGCATTCGCTCAAGACTGTCCCTTGTGACATCCCTTGGCTTACGTTCAACAGTGACTTGTGAAGTAATGATCATGATGAAGCGAGCATGAATTGAATAAAATTATTTTGACTTTCACTTTTGGCTAAAGACCCTGTAGCTAATGGCGCTATAAATTAAAAATAAATTTATGACAAACAAAATGACAAAAATGACAGCCCGCTGACACTTGTCAACTTGTCATAACATAATTGCCATAGATTACTGTATATATACTAGATAATTGCACTTTGCATTTGCAGCAATACTAATTTTATTGATTGATTCTTAGATATTTATTTAAATAAGATTGTATATAAAACAGAGCATACATTTAACGTCTCAAAATATTCTGGGTATTTTATATTATACACAACAAAGTATTAAATTTCAAAAGGTGCGGAACAGTGGCGAGACGAAGATTTTCGACGTTCACAGCAGCGCGCCGACGATGTTGGTATATATCAGTTAACCGCGTTTCGTGGTGCAAAACGGTTGCCATGATATTTGTAGCTGCTGCTTTAACAGCGGCATTTTGTGCCGTTTGGCTCTACCTCGGTTTTTTCGCGACGTGTGGATTGGCAATTGTTCTTGGTGTCTTATATGCAGTCTTATTCCACACAAGATGGTGTTACGTTGCAGTTATGACAGCTCCAAGGGATATCAGGTAAGCATTGTGTTTGTATTTTGTCCCAGTATTTCATCAAGTAATCTGACCCTTTGATGCTTAAGGATCTAAATAATTACTAACTCTTAATCAATGTTTATCTTCCTCATGTGTTAGGTAAAATATGATAACAACTTAAAAAGATTTTCCCTCCATTTTCATAAAAATAAAGTAATGAAATTATCATTTTTATCAGTCATTTTTATTTATATTTAAAGTAAATTCTATTTGTAAATAAGATGCCGTCAAAAACATAACTTCTAAAAAAAACCAAGTCTCGCAACTCAGTTCTTCTACCATAAAAACTTGTGAGATCCATGTAATAACCAGTCGATTAATTTATTCAGTCCCTACTTAAGGGTCCTTCTCCTTCTATGTTATTACGTAATTAGCTAACCTAACAACATTTTATAGTGACCATATCAATGTTAAAATCTTTTATGTTTTAAATATATAGATTGACTTGGCCATCGTGCAGATTTGCACTACTTTTGGTGAGCCAGATATATAACATACATTTGTACCAAGCTAAAATGTAAATTTTGTTTTTGTAATGTTACAAAGGTAAAATTGAAAAATTAAATAAGTAGATACTTTTATAAAGCTCTATAAAGAAAGGCAAAGCAGAATACAGATCCATTTTTTCTTATTTTCATTAAAAAGAGGAAACATTAAATAACAATAATAATTCAAGCTTAAATATTAATTCAAGAAAATGGTTATGCTTGACTTCAACAATAACATATTTTAACATATATTTTTCAATTTCTATTTTAGAGCCTTAATTTGTTACTTCAAGATACTGATTCTTACATGGCAGTTAACAAGGAAAAATTGGACACTACCTGATATATTTCATTATGTTGTTAAGAGGCACCCAACAAAACCTTGTTTTTTATTTCAAGATGAAGTCTGGACTTTTCAAGAGGTATGTAAAAATGAAATGTGATATAATCTTATTTTAAAACAATAAGTCGGCAGGATGTCCTTGATGATATAAATCATCTATACTAGGGAAGATTGCGAATAGCTGGTGGACAGCTTAACACTACACTTTTATGATATAGTTTATATCTCCCAACTGATTAAGCTTCTATTTTTGAAAAATATATCAGTTTTGACAACATTGTGAAACCACAATTAATTCGTTAATCTTGTAAACTAAATTCATACATTCATTCATTACAGCATATCAAAAGTCCACTGCTTTACTTAGGCCTCCACCATAGATTGCGTCATGGCATTGAATGATATAGGGTAGTGGATTCTCTAATGCCACCACTTCAAGGCTAAATAAAAGGTATATATTTGATTTGTAAATGAAATTAATGATTTTATTCAATATAAGTTTTTACATAATACTTATTGAAAGGCATTTTTGTATTTAGCACTAGTTGGGAAAACACCTCTGTCCTGCAAGCAAGAAACCCACCTGTACTTTTTTAAACATATTTCTCTTTACATTTTGTTTGGACAATTTTTAAGTGAATTTTAATAGAACCAGCATGGTAGCAATCACCTCATTCCCAGGGGTTATTTTCGTTTATGTATTCTTTGAGATTATAATAATCCTTTTTGTATAATTTTCTTTAATAAAACATTTTAACTTGTTTATCTCACTCTTTTACCGACTTAAAAGGAGGAAGTATTCAATACAAATGTATGTTTTTTTTATGTGTGTATTGTTACCTCACAACTTTTCTTTGGGTGAACCGATTTTGATGATTCTTTTTCATATCTGAAAGCTAGTGCTTCTTGTGTGTCCCATATAAATTTAATCAAGATCTGACTAGTAGTTTTTGAGTTGTCTTTAATAATGCGTATTTAATTGACTTTGAATACATTAATTCGGTCGTATTGAAGTTGGTTGTACAAAACTTTTAATTTTACCACTTGTTTAATGAATGTATATTGATTAACCTGTAATGCAAATAATGAACTAACTGCTAAAATTGTACTATCATTGATTGGTATTCCACAAAGGTTATTTAGGTACATATGTATTGTATGTAAATTTAAGATGTCAGTAGTCTCTTTTGTAATTTACTTTGTTATAAAAGAGTTATGCCCTAACTAACTATTTATACAGAACTATGGTAGCTCAGAGGCTAAGCGCTTGCTGTAAATTTCACAGTATGTGAATAACCCGGGTTAGATCACTGCCGGCACCAATGAAATTGTTAATTGCAATTTTAAATGCTGAATGAATGCAGACCAGATGCTCGGTGGTGAAGGGAAACATTGTGAGGACATTTGCACGTCTGAGAAATAAGAAAAAAATAGTTATAAGTCATGTGAAGTTCACCAACATGTATTGGGGCAGCATAGCAGACATTTTCTTGCCCTAAAACCATCTGAGATGACAGGATGCATGTGCCTAACAGTGGGACATATATAGGCTGTAACTTTAAAAAAAATGTAGATTTAGAAAATCATCAGATGCAACATTTTGTTAACAAATCTTTGTATAATTTCATTATATTAAGATATAGCTTGCACATTTATCTTAGAAAGTTCACAACGTTAGTAACAGACTAGTCCCGGTTTTGGACGACCAACCTCACCTACAGACTGGGACTTTTGTTAGGCTGCAATCAATAATAATTAATCCTGTTTATCAAAGTCCTAAGTGTATTGTTAATATTATAAAATTCTTTATTAAAACATTAAATTAATAATAATAATATCCTCCAGACCGATTTTGGTCATGGCGACCAGTTTCAAAGAAGACTAGCCATCTGTGCAGGACATTATTATAGTGCCCAAGTGTAGGTACAGGTGCACTCTCTATTCCTTCACTCTCATAGTCCAGTAGAACAGTAATCGACACTACCGGGGAAAGATCAGGCGTAAGACCGACGGCTTTTCGTGGTTTCAGAAGCACGGGGTGAAACATCGTCAACTTCATAGCTCGGGGCTGCTACTAAGAATTTCTTTACAAAAACCCAATAAGTGATTTTGAGCCGACCCGGGATTCAAACCCGGGACCTCATGATCAGCAATCGCGTTTATGACAACCAAACCAACGAGGCGGTCATTTAATTAGTAATTTGTTATCATCAGCAAATAATATTATTGGATAGGGTCTATGAAGGTCTATGACATGACATGTCATTAAACATATTATTAACTTTGGCATCACACTATATTTATGAATATGTAATGTATGTACATAAAAACATAGTTTTCATTAGAATAAAGATGTTCAGGCCTTAAATATTAGGAACAAACATAAACTTGTAATACCAGTTACTAGACTCCACATAATTAGTAATTCATTTATGGGGCAATGTATTACGCTTTTACAACAAAATTCTAGAAAATGTAGTAGTTTGTCATTAAAGAAGTTTAAATGTTTTATTAAAGAAAAATTGTCCAAATGGAGTTATTATAATATCAAACAATACATAAATGAAAATAACCCCTGGGAATGAGATCGTCACTATGCTGGTTCTATAAAAATTCATTAAAAAATTGTATAATTTTTTTTATTGTAAAGTGAAATATGTTTAAAAAAAAGTCCCACTGGGTCTTCCCAGGACCGAGGTTTTTTCCGAACCAGTATTAAATAAAAATATTACTTTCAATAAGTATTATGAAAATATATATTTCATTTATATGCAATTAAAATAATAATAGTGAGAACATATTACCCTGCTGAACACTATAGTTAATTTCTTTGTAGATGGCCTTGTATTTTAGTTCATCTTTGGCATTGCAGCATACTCTTGAGGTCCACATATATTATTTTATGACCATGCAGATACAATTTTATTTAATCATAGGTCTTATCTTGAATGCCGTATGCATGAAGTTTATTTAGAAATGTTGCAGAGGTTTCTCAAAGTCAAAGGCCTTTGACATTATCTACAGGCCTTTGACATTATCTACATTGTTATTTGTTTATTTATTGATACTTAATTATATTATTGTCACTTACATAGTTCTTTCTATGCTTAGCAAAAATATAATTCTTAACTTTTTTTATAGAATTAAGGTGACAAACGAGCACACAGTCCACCTGATGTTAAGTCGAAACTGTGGCACATAGATATCTACATTTATCCCCAATTAAGAATCAATATGCAGATCCGTTGTCACCCCTAAGGAATAAGATGGAATGCCTCATATCCAGTAAAAAGGATCTCCGGTTCACTACACTCACCATACGAAACACAGCAGCATCGGGGTGCTATTTTACGCTGGTGTTTTGTGAGAGCGTGGTCCTTCCACAGTCTAACCGACCTATTCATGTTACATCCATAATATGGCTGCAACACGGCTCTCGATATTAACTATTTATAACATATTACAAACTGTTCTAGTGAATTAACTGAAGTTTAAAAGTACAGGTAAATTTCCCATTCTAAGGCAGAATAAGGGATCCGGTACCAATATAACTAATCACACTTGGATTAATGACATACTCCATAATCCATTTATAGCAAGTGTCTATTTTCGAACATTAATAGTTATTACTTACGTTATATAATTGTCGGGCGTACTTGTGTTATAAAACTATTCATTTTTTTTTTACTTAGGTGGAGGACTTCAGTTTACGTGTCACTGCTGTACTCAAAGCGAATGGTATAAAGAAAGGAAAAATTGTCGGGCTCCTCATGAACAACTGCCCACAAATGCCAGCACTCTGGCTAGGCAATGCCAGATTAGGTGGCATAACACCTCTTATCAACACCAATCTAAGGGGCAATGCTTTAATTCACTCAATCAACATTGCTAAATGTGATGTCCTAATATTTTCGGAAGAATACCAGGCAGGTATGAAAATTTCTAATTGGCACCCAAAGTTAACCTTAGCTGATTCAGCTCTAGCTCCTGCTCAAAATTAGGGACTTTTTTAGTGTATAAAAAAGTACTCGTGCGTGGTGTAAAAGTGTCCTCATTATTAGTACTTAAACACTCAACATCATCATTATTACAGGCCATCAAAAATCCACTGCTGAACAGAGATTGCCACATGAATATGTATGTGGGGATATGTGCCATAGTTAGCGCTTGGATGGAAACATGAAAGAAGCGAAAGAGGTATGTAAGGATCGTGACACTTGGTGATCTGTTCTCTCTGGCTACCCCATTAGGGATTGTGCGTGAAGATAAGTAAGTAAGTAGGAAAACGCTACTGTCTATCTCCTTGTTTGTTACCTTTTGTATCTTCTTACAACAACACCCAACAGAAGTAATGGGGGTCAGTGAATATTATTACGCCGCCAATACGCGGACACTACTTTTGCACATAAATCTATACTTCCATATCCAAGAATGAGCACGTTCTTCAACTACATCAGCTGAATATTTTAGGTACATTATTTCAAATGTGCTTCTTTCTAAAAAACCTAAGAGGAAAGATGGGGTGATAGATTCTCACGCCGCTACTACACGGTATGTATCTCTATCTCACAGAATACCAGCGTGAAATAGTAGCTTAATGCTGCTGTATTTCGTATGGTGAGTGTAGAGAACCGGAGACCCTTTTTACTGGAAATGAGGCATTCCATCTCAGTCCTCACGGGTGACAACGCATCTGCATTTTGATTTGTAATGGAAGATAGATGTAGATGCTATGGGCCGCAGCAACCACTTACCATCAGGTGGACTGTGTGCTCGTTTGTCACCCTATTCTATAAAAAAATGTAAGGTAGGAACGCAAAAAAAAACGTTAAAAAGAAAATTTCTAAAGATTTCTACTTTTGTCTTAAAAATTTCATGGTGCAAAAATGTTTAGAATTTTCTGTGGTCAATACATGTATGACTATTTTTACCGCCTGGAAAATACAAATGTAATATGGTGTTTTGTGTAAGTGGAATAGAAGCTATTATCGACAGTATTTGTAAAATATAACGAAATATTACTAGTGTTAGCAATTAAGTATAAAGAACAATTAAGCATAACATATTGAATGATCCTAATTTTAATGTAGTTATCTCTTGAAATATCCATCTAAATTAAATAAATGTAAATCGGATTTCCGCTTTTGAGGCTTTGAATTTCCGGTAAGATTTTTATTGTAATAGTTTCGGATTTGACTCCTAACAAAAGAGTATAAATATGGCCGTCACGACCCAAGCGGGGCATTCAGTTCTATTCAGTTCTAAGGTATTGAGACTTAAGAGACTTGACAGTTTTTGGTGTAAAGATATAGTGAAGGTACTAAGTAACAGTGATTATTTGTACGATAAATAAATTGTGAGTTATAAACGGATAAAATAAAAGTGATATGCTGTAACATAAATTGTATTATTAGCTAACACTAGATAGGCAAAATTTCCGAATATCCAAAAAAAAATACATAAAGACAATTCATCCTACAGCGTTTGCGTAAACCTGCGGCTAATAAGCTACGATCGCTAGTGAATGAAAGTTGTAAGATCGAGCGAGACGCATGCACATCTTTCGTTATGTAGGCGCCAGGCAGCTGAGTTCAGCGGCCGACACATTATTGTAGCCAACATTTTTAGAATCGGCTGACACGCGCCTTACACCAAACCAAAAATTAAAAAGTATTTAGGCACTTTTGATGTTTATTTTTCATTTTGACTGCCTCGTTGGTCTAGTGGTTGTAGTAGTGTGATAGCTGATCATGAGGTCCTGGGTTTGAATCCAAGAATCGGTCGATAAAAGGAAAAGATTTAAAATAAGGAGCACTTCTCATTCTTTCTTCTCTCACTCTTTCAATAATGACGTCGCGTGTCGCATGATTGTAAATAGCAAAAAAATGTGAAGCAGAAAATGGTAAGAAGTTTCGTCGTCGTTTCATCACCTTTCGTTTCAGATTATTATTTTCGTGATTTCGACCTTTCCTTCATACTTTTACTGGCTTAAGACCGTCTATTATGCTGTAGTTGAGTAGAATTACATGTAAAATTTTATCTTGCATTATAATGAATTGATAAACAGTGTCTAATAATAATTTTTCTGCCTTGGCGTATTTAAAAGATTGAAATCGAATTATTTACAAACTACACTGATTGATATTTACAAAATGATACTACATTATTGTTATTTACAAATAAAAATTAGCTTTTTAGCGATATCGCAGTAATTGTTCAAAATGTCTACAGTTTCCTTCTAAACACAAACTAGCACGTCTTTGTAAATCGTTAAACTTCGAAGCATGTCTCTATCACTTTTTATCACATTAAATGCGTCTATTACCTAACCTTAATTTAAATAAGCACATATGAATAAAATTTTAGTCTATTCTTTAGTTGTTTTACGTCAATGCCAAAATTAGGTTAAGATACTGTGTTTTTTTAAAATAGTCGGCTGTGGCAGAATACCAGCGGTGACCTAAAATCACCACATAACTGAGTCACAGGCCAATTTCTCTCATTATTTTTATGTTACTTAAGTATGTTTTTAAGTTAAGTTTGTGGTGATTTTTATTTGTACATTTTTAATAACATGTGTAAATTGAGGCAAGTAAAAAGCGTATTATTATTATTATTATATGCTGCTTTAAATCACTAAGACTTATTGCTTTTCCTGTGTACACTAATCGTATTAGTTCGGCCCACAAATAAAGATCTAGAGGTGTTAGGTCTGGTGATCTCGCCAGTTCATAGATCAACCACGACCTATCGACCTGTCACTGAATTGGCTCGTCATTGGAGTATTGGTACATGCTTACGATACACACGCGGAAATATAAGTAATACGACGGCGACTCTACGTCATGCCACAGTTTTTAAAAAGTAACTGGTTTCTCGCCAAGGCTGTCCAAGGGGGACTTCTGTCAGTCATCTCTTAAATCTCTGCACAGAGAGGATGACTCACTGATCCTGACTATTCTGTGCGAAGGCTATGTGATCGTCTATAATCTGTATTTACTAGTCCAAACGGGTTAATGACTTTTTAAAGTACCTATTTCTTATAATATCCTATGAGTAAATCGTTTTAAATTTTAAAACTGTTTTATCATAAAACTGTTTGAACCTTGTTACTATTTGGCTTATTCACTTACACCTAGGAATCTACAAATGACTATCGAGCTATAAAGCCGGTTATGGCACGGCGCAATTATTGTAGAAAGAATATTAAAATCCAGTTTTGTATCTGATGGTATTACCTATTTTACATTAGCATATTTTATGTAATTTATGGACGCTTTGTCTTGGTTGTACGCCACGTGGCCATTAGAATAGTTTTACATCACATAAAATATTTGTGTTTGGGTCGTTAGTCCTTTACAGCCTCTCAGTATGTGTAGTTTATGTTGAAAGTTTAAGTGAATCAATAAATCATGATAACAGCAGTTATGACGGTGATAATGAACTAATGTCAATATTTCATACACACAAAATTGCATACAATTACAAATTATTCGCTTATTCGTCTCACCTTGTTGAACCTAATTGTTGTTTTACGAAATGTCACGAACGGGATGACATACCTAATACGTTTACGTCTTTGTATTGGGGACAGATATCAACTATGATATTTAACTAATTTAAATTCCAAAATGATGGTGTAATTGCTTATGTCAAACAGCGGATTGTGGTAGATACCTACCAACTTACCTCAAGTGATGGAAACTTTTTGATCTTAAGCTTCGGTACGGAGTAGTTTGTTGGTACAGACCACCCTGTTTCAATAATCCCACAAACTATTTGGACGCTCTTAATGCTATGTTATGGAACATTGATTGTACAAATATTATTCTCACAGGGGATATTAATTTGGATATCTTACCTGGCAACCTATCTCGAATACATAAGTATGCCCTTATCTCATGGTCTATTGCAATACGTTAATTTACCCACGAGGAAAAACTGTATGTAACTCAAAATCCGTTCCAAAATGGAAAACAGTTGTTCCCATCTAACAACAACAAAAAGACACAAAATTGAATTTGGAACCGTAAACAAATCATACTTTTTTGACTGAATATATATCGCACTCATTTCTTTACACTATGTCACATTTTGGAATCCTCGGCGTCGACATATCGAGTGACGTGCAGTTTCGTGGTCACTTGGAAGGGAAGGCCAAATTGGCCTCTAAAAAGCTTGGCGTGCTCAGCAGAGCGGGACAGTATTTCATGCCGGCACACCGCCTGCAACTTTACAAGGCGCAGGTTCGGCCGCACATGGAATACTGTTCCCATCTCTGGGCTGGGGCTCCCCAGTACCAGCTCCTTCCACTTGACCGCATCCAGCGCAGAGCGGCTCGAATCGTCGACGACCGAGTGCTTTCCAATCGGCTCGATTCACTGGCGCTGCGAAGAGATGTTGCATCTCTTTGCGTATTTTATCGCATCTATCACGGGGAGTGCTCTGAGGAATTGTTCGGATTAATCCCAGCCGCCAAATTTCGTGAACGCACTACACGGCAAACGTCCCGATACCATCCACACCATCTGGATGCTTGGCGGTCCACCACTGTACGTTTCACAAGGAGTTTTCTTCCACGTACAACCTCTCTGTGGAATAGTTTACCACCGGCGATTTTTCCGGACCGATACGACCTGGGGACCTTCAAGAAAAGAGCTTACTCCTTTCTAAAGGGCCGGCAACGCACCCGCAATTCTCCTGGTGTTGCGGTTGATCATGGGCGGCGGTAGTCACTTAACATCAGGTGAGCCGCATGCTCGTTTGCCCCCTCTTCTATAAAAAAAAAAAAAAAAAAAAAAATTCGAAGTTAAAGTCAAACCTAAAATCATACTACTATCACAACTATAATTTTATATATAATCACAATGTCTTTTATGCGAGCCCAGATTGTTTATAACAACAATTTAATACTGTGAAATATTTTTCCTGATATCCCGGACGTGAGCGAGATTAGAATGACTCTCCAGCACCTTAAAAACGGCAAGTTCCCTGGCGAGGATGGAATTACAGCGGAGCTTCTGAAATCGGGTGGAAAACTGGTACTTGAAGTCCTTCAGAGGCTCTTTAATTCCGTCCTAGCACATAGCAGTTACACCATACCACATTCCGTTATAACACTACTCCCGCGGCGTGGAGCAGAGGTGCGGTGGTCTGGTTCTTCAAGAAAGGTGACAACTCTCTCTTAAAGGAACTACAGACCGATATCTCTTCTGAGCCGCGTCTACGTGCTGTTTTCGAAAGTCATTACGAATCGTCTCGCACGCAGACTCGACGACTTTCAGCCTCCCAAACAAGCCGGTTTCCGAAAAGGCTTTAGCACCATAGACCACATACATACACTTCGGCAAATTGTACAGAAGTGAAGAAGAAAGATTACAATCTGCCACTTTGCCTGGCGTATGTGGACTATGAGAAAGCCTTTGATTCCGTCGAAATTTGGACGGTGCTACAGTCGGTATATCGAAGTGCTGAAATGTTTGTACAGTAGGGCTACGATGGCTATCCGAGAACAGAACCAGATTACGAAACCTATCCAACTGCAGAGTGGTGTAAGATAGGGTGACGTTATACCCCCGAAACTCTTCACCGCTGCATTGGAAGGCCTTTTTTAAGCTACTGGACTGGAAAGGATACGATATAAACATCAATGGCGAGTACATCACTCACCTTAGATTTGCCGACGATATCCTTATGGCAGAATTGCTGGAGGACGTAAGCATTATGCTCAATGACCTCAATAGTGTCTCCCAACGGATATGTCTTAAGATGAACATGGACAAAACAAAGATCATGTTTAATGTCACACCTATGCCGGTAGTTGTTGGGAGCACTAAGCTCGAAGTTGTTGACGAGTACGTTTACCTGGGAGAAATAGTCCGACTAGGTAAATCAACTCGGCTGGGCAGCGTTCGGGAAATTACGATACGTCTTCTCTTCAGGTATACCTCAAAACCTGAAAACGAGACTACAACCAGGGCGTGTTACCAGTGATGACATATGGAACTGAGACGTGGTCCTTCACTGCTGGCCGTATGAAGACGCTCAAAGTCGCTCAGTGAGCTATGGAGAGGGCTATGCTCGGGGTTATTCTGTGTGATAAACTTAGAAATGAACATATCCGCAGTAGAACCAGAGTGACCGACATAGCCCAACGTAATAGTAAGCTGAAGTGGCAATTGGCTGGCTATATAGCTCGAAGAACCGACAACCGTTGGGGAAAAAAGGTTCTCGAGTGGCAGCCTCGTACTAGTAGGCGACCCCCCACTAGATGGAGTGACGACCTGGTAACACATGCAGGAAGTCAATGGATGCAGTTGGCTCAGGACCGTGCTTCGCGGCGTACCTTGGGGGAGTACCCTATGTTCAGCAGTGTACATGTGAAGGGCTGTAATGATGATGATAGAAATAGAAATAGAAACTTTTTTATTCAATGTAGATTATAAAAATACTTATTGAAAGTCACTTTTTTAATTTACCCACTGGTTCGCAAAAAAAACCTCTGTCCTGGGAAGAACTAGCAAGAAACCCAGCGGGACAATTTTTTTTAATAATAGCTTACAATCATGTTTACAATCAACAACACAAGACAAATTAGAAATAGCTTGGTAGCGATCACCCTTCCCAGGGGTTATTACCATCTATAAATTCCTTAATATTATAATAACCCTTTTTATACAAACTTAGTTTAATAACATTTTTAACTTTGTGTATGACAAATTTTGTATATTTTCTGGGATTTTGTTGTAAAAGCGTATACATCGCCCCAAGAATGAGTTACTGACTCGGTGGAGTCGAGTAACTGGTACTACCAGCTTGTGTCTGCTCCTAGTATTTACGGAATGAATATCACTTATTAACGCAAAACTACTTTTATTTTTGTGTACGTACATTGCATTTTCATAAATGTATTGAGATGCCAGAGTTAATACATTAATTTCCTTAAATTTTTGTCTCAGTGACTCTTTTCGTTTTAAATTATATATTGCTCTAATGGCCCTCTTCTATAAAATAAATATAATTTCAGTGTCAGTCGCGTGTCCCCATAGTAAAATACCATACGACATAATGCTATGGAAATAACTGAAGTAAACTATTCTAGGTGTTTCAACACTGGTAAGAGTTCTAATCTTTTTTACAGCATATGCTGCAGAACTAAGTCTGCTAGCTAGTTTTGATATATGGGGGAGCCATTGAAGCTTTACGTCCAGTGTGATTCCAAGAGAAATGGTGGTATCAACAAGACTCAGTTCCTCCCCATTTAAAATTACATTGGTATTGACATGTTTAACATTAGGAGTTACGAATTTCATACATTTAGTTTTAGTTCCATTCAAATGCAAATTATTAACATTAAACCCATTGACTAACTTAGCTATAGCATTGTTTACTTCGTCGTAATTTAATAACTGCCGTTTTAATTTGAAAATTAATGAAGTATCATCAGCAAATAATACTACATCATGGTTATCCCCTACTATGATGATGACGATGAATCCAATTGAACTAGTATAGCTGTAGGACGAATGGGTAGGCGGGGCCGGGGAAGCTCCACGCTCTCACTGAATACCAGCGTTAAATAGCTGATTAACGCTGCTGTGTTTCGTATGATGAATGTAGAGAACTTGTCTGGAAAAGAGGCATTTCATATCAGTCCTCACGGGGGACAACTCATATGCATTTAGATTCGTATTTGGAGATATATGTAGATGTCTAAGGGTCACAGCAACCACTTACCATCAGGTGGACTGTGTGCTCATTTGTCACCCTATCCCATAATTTTTTTTATTAATTGCGTTTCGTTGAATAGCCTCGAAAAAGATTAAAAAAAGACAGAAAGTAAAATAAATGATTTTATCTAGAAACCGTCAACCGAATTTTAAGCAGATTTCATATTTTTTTGATTTTCAAAGTATTATTTGGATCATAATTATTTACTTACATGTCATAGATTTTACATTTTTTTTACAATATGACTATCATTACCTTATGATTATGATGTAGGTGGGTATACTTTGTAGTGTTCTCATCTGGTTGGGCTGCATTAATATATAAATGAAAATAATAAATGTACGTTAAATATATTGAAACATATAAATAAATAAATAACAAAAACAAGCTGGAAGCCCTTAGCAGGCAGGGCAGATCAAACGGCCGAGGATAGGGTGAAAGGAAAAGAAACCGGCGGACGATTCTGGCGGAATTGAGGAGTACCACCTTCTGTATTTAAGAGACGTCCGTCACGGTCACGGAGTCCCAGGCGCCTCAGAAGACCCGGGGCTGACTGGGATTAACCAGTTTGCAGAAACGACCACAGAAATAATTTCGGTCTCAGATAGAAAATAAGAAAAGAAATCTTTTGTTTTCAAAGATTTTTCGTGGAGTAATATTTGAGTGGCATAAGTGACTTTTCTTGCTTTTTGCTTTTTACCTTACGATAAATTATTTATTTATTAGGAGTAATTTTTCTCTAAATATATATATATATATATATATATATATATATATTGTATTTATTTATTTAATCTTTATTATACACCTTATATACTAAGGGATATAAAGAGCGGACTTAATGCCTCATGGCATTCTCTGCCCGTCAACCCTGGATGATTTGAGAAACTGTGGCAGGTGTAATCAATCACTTCATGAATAAATAATAATGATATAAAACAAAATAAAATGCAAATGAATAGAATAGATATATAGTTAGTAAAATATACATACTTACTTAATATTAATATATAATATAGGATAAATAGTAAATATATAAACGGGTACTTCTATACAAAACTATAAGTAAATAAAATATTATGAGACAAAAATAGAATAACACAATACATATTAAAATACATTATACAAAATATTACTTATAAAGTGAAAGAGAGAAAAAAAAACAATAGTCGGATAGTCTGGTGGTAATATTCTTACGACAGAATTCTCGAACTAGTCTTTTAAAATAATTCTTGTTATTAGTTTTCTTGATATAAACAGGCAAGGCATTCCAGAGCAGTATAGACTGTACAGTGAAAGAGGAAGTAAAGAAACCACTCCTGTGTCGTGGAATACGAATTTTAAGACAATTTTGGTAACGGGGAACTCTATCGTTAGTATAATACAAATACTATATAAATACTAATAATATAAAATGTATAGTACTTGCAATATATATTGTATACATACTCATTTCAAATTTAATATTTTAAAATTAAAGCTTGCATAAAAACTCGCTACGGATAATTAATGGCAAAAACCGCATCGTACCTTGTTTAATATCCGTCTATTTAATAATCCGTATGTAATCATCAGCTGCATAACTTTGAATTTAATTAATATTTTTGTTGCTGGACCCCTAGTTTCTATGTTTTTTTCCATATTTTTATTAATGAACCTCTTTTTGTTTTCATGTTTTTAGGTTTAATCATTAAAAAAGAGCTACATAATTCTAATTCTATATAATGTGTAAGAGAATTCACTACCCCATATCATACTGTGTAAGGGAGGCTATTGAGGGAAGCAGGAGATGGCAGCAGCAATTTCCTGAATAGGCTGTTGTGAATTAATTAATTATATTTAAAAGACCTTTTGTGTTACTCAACTATTTAGATAATGAAACTACAGTTTTAATATTTAAATTTCAGCTGTACAGGATGTCGCAAATCAACTAGATCCTTCGCTTAAGCTTTTCAAATTTTCACATCGTCCTTTGAAGCCCTCGGAACCCGAGGCAAAGGGTAGTGGCGACGAGATTGTTGACTTTACCTCGCTCTTGGAGTCCACACCTCCAGCGCCTTGGAGTTTGGCTACTGCTGACGGTTTCCATGGCAAACTTCTGTACATTTATACGTCTGGAACCACTGGTCTCCCTAAGGCCGCTGTTATTTCGAATTCTCGGTGAGTAAGAATTATGTTAAATTTAATGTTATACAGACGTTGAATAAAACTATTTATAAGGGTTTTATCGCGTTTAATTAACTTGTTTTAGTTAATAAAATCCGAATAAATAGTTTTGTTCCATGTGTATTGTTCGCGTAAATTTAAGAAATCGTTATACCTACTCGTACAGACGTATAAGACACCGAACTTTCTATAAAGTTACCGAAAGTACCATTTGAACCTATAAAACTCTTAGTCTTAAGAGGGGCATAGAATTAGTTATTGTGGTTTAATCAAAAACTTCTAAATTTTTAAATGTGTATGCTAGCGTCACGTCAGCAGGAATATATAATAATATGAAATATATAAAAACGAAAATTTCTATCAACCCAATCCTGTCACGTTATTTTAGAATCAAATATAGTCAATTTAAGTTATCATCATTACAGCCCTTCACAATTCCGATGCTGAACATAGGTCTTCCCAAAAGAACGCCACAAAGGACGATCCGCCGGCTCCCATCGACTTCCCGTATCTCTTACCAGGTCGAGAGGCGAGCTGCCCCACATTATGCTTACCAGTACGAGGTTGCCACCCGATAACGTTTTTTCCACATCGCTTGTCGATTCTTCGAGCTAGATTTTTCTGGTTCTACTGCGTATGTCCTCATTTCAAAGTTAATCACGTAGAGAAACACCGAGCATAGATATATGTAATCAAATATAGTAGGATTTTTACCAAAATAGGTTCAATACAAATATTAATTATTTTGCAACCTTCCGCTAACTAAATACAATGATGTGTCTTACGTGGATTGAAGAGCACCTCCCGCCCTCCCTCAATTGCGTGCACTAACTCCGTCACCACTAGTCCCAGCACCACTATTCCAGGTAAGACACACCATCGATGATAATACGACACGTGTTTCGCCTCTACACGAGGCATCCTCAGGTGATGTGGACTCTACGACGGCTGACCGCTAAGTCAATCCAGGTAAGACACATCATTGTATTTAGTTAGCGGAAGGTTGCAAAATAATTAATATTTTTACTATAATGGATTTCCGCAAAGTAACGTCTGATTCTATCAATTGCCTTAAAGTAGGTTCATTCACTTGGTATTCGTATATACATGTATCAATAACGGCACCGTGCCACTCTGTGGTTTTACTTTCCCATCTGGCCTCATTTTCACTTTCACCTACGATCAAATGATTCGCCATAGCAGTTGTCGTGGAAGTAATAATATTTCTAATGTCTCTGCAATGCATTGTCTTTTATACGTTTCATATACGTAATTCATTTGTGCATTAACTGTGTATACTATGATGTGATATGCATTTGATATATGCATATCATGTCATAGTCATCACAAACTAAATATCCTGTAACATTTATTATATAAAGTCTAGTGATAGGTACTTAAGAAAATGTAACAGCTTAAATAGTGTACGGACAATTTAGATTTTATTACTTAAGAGAAACTGACAGTTTCATTATCGTTCTTTTATGTTTATTATAAGAACAAAAGCAACATGAAAGGTGCTTGTTCTTGGTTGTTGAAAGGTGTTGTCTCATATTCTGATATACCTGTAGTGTCCTACGGCAGCCTAAAAACGCATCTTTTATACGTGGAACCACGCTGCAACTTCATTATGGCTGCAGCACGTGTAAATCGACTCGACTTAAGAAGGACCACACTCTAAAATAGTACTAGCGTCAAATAGCTATATAATGCTGTTTTGTTTTGTAAAATGAGTGATGAGAACATCGTTAGTCCTCAGGGCATTCAATGTGCAGTTTTATTTCGTAGCTGTCAAGAGCCGTGGTAGCTCAGATGGTTAACACTCGCTGTAAATATAACAGAACGCGAGTAACCCGGGTTCGCTCCCCGCCGGCACCAATGAAAATGTTAATTGCAATTTTAAGTGCTGATATACCTCGTGCTCGGCGGTGAAGGAAAACATCGTGAGGAAACCTGCATGTCTGAGGAATATGAAAAAAATATTTGGAAGACGTGAAGTTCGCTAACACGCATTGGGGCCGCGCGGCGGACACTTCCTTGCCCTAAAACCCTCTCAGAAATGAGGGGAGGCCTTTGCCCAGAAGTAGGACGTATATAGGCTATAACTTTACTTTACAAGCGGCAACAGCATCCGCGTACCATCAGTTCAACTGTTCCAATTTATTCATCCATTACTGCCTATACAACACGTAACATAATTAACGCACTTTGAGAAAGTAGTTTGTTCAGAATCGTTTACTGAATCGATTCCTATCATGTTTAATATAGGTAATTTTTATCCCAAAAATAGTTAAAACTACGTAAATTACAGTCGCACTAAATCTGTACAGTCAAAACAAACTGAAATGGACCGTAACGTAAGGCAATAAGACTTTTAAGAGTGCAGTTTTATTTGTATTATTACTAATTCTAAATAAAGAAAAACCGGCCAAGAGCGTGTCGGGCCACGCTCAGTGTAGGGTTCCGTAGTTTCCCGTCCGTCACAATAAGTGTTCCCACTTATGAGTTTAAAGGTGGGTATCCATTATGTTCGCGCTCCAGCAGCGCTCCGCGCTCCTGCAACTGCTCCCGGTAGTGTAACATTGCACGCTCCGCGGCAGGCGCTCCGACTTTCCATCAAGTTCAAAATGATTTTCCTAGAAAGTCCTTATAAAGTTCTACTTTTCAGATTTTTTCATATTTTCTAAACTTGTGGTTCAAAAGTTAGAGGGGGGGGGGGACACATTGCTTTTTACTTTTGGAGCGATTATTTCCGAAATTATTGACATTATCAAAAAATCATTTTAGTAAACCCCTATTCATCTTTAAATATCTTTCCAACAATATATCACACGTTGGGGTTGAAATTAAAAAAAATCACTTCCCACTTTACATATAGGGGAGCTACCCTAATAAAACATTTTTTTCCAATTTTTATTTTACCACTTTGTCGGCGTGATTGATACACATATTGGTACCAAATTTCAGCTTTCTAGTGCTAACGGTCACAGAGATTAAGCGAGGACGGACAGACGGACAGACAGACATGGCGAAACTATAAGGGTTCCTAGTTGAATATGGAACCCTAAAAATGAACTTTATTTCAAGCACGTTAAAGTCTTTGCGTTCGTGGATTTGTACTGTGACCACAACATTCTTCCGGAATTAGTATAACTAATTTGATAAATAATCAGTGCATAAAAATGTTTAACTAAAAATTCAGTGAATGTATTATGATTATAACATAATATACTAATTGGGGTGTCTGGGGGTGTGCGTTAATTACATTTTTTTTTAAACTATCACACAACGCCATCTAGTCCCAAGATAAGCAGAGCTTGTGTTATGGGTACTAGACAACTGATAAACATACTTATATATTTCTAAATACATAAATATTATAGATAAATTACACCCAGACACAGAACAAATGATCGTGCTCATCACACAAACATTTGTCCTGGGTGGGAATCGAACCCACGACCTCCGGCTTAGCAGTGAGGGTCACTAACCACTAGACCAACAGGCCTGTCAAACGTTACATATTGTATAAGTCTACTGTTGAACTGATTGCCTTATAGTTGCTACATAGTTTCTGCACGTTATCACGCTTTACAGGCGAGTTAGCATTCGCAGCTTTTTACGGTTCTAAGTTGTTACCAGGAAGATGCTACTGCCCATCTCCCGTTTCAGTTTCCTTCTGTCGCCTCCTGCGACACCCGCGGGACCTAGATATGCTCATATGCCATCTTTGATTGTTGAAGAGAACTTGAAAATTTAATTTCACAGTTTAATTTTACTGTGTGCTAATAACTCGATCCTATGGTTCATGGCTGCCGGACGCGGATCCATATGTGTCCGTGACCGGAACCTGTTTCTACAAGTGAGAATGTCAACGACCGCAAATAGTGACCTGTATCTGTGGTTTAAATTAATTACTTACTACTTGTAGTTGTCTACTATGTAAGTCTAGTACTAAGTTGATTTAGGAAGATATATAGATTATATATCTTAAAAATACCTAATCCTGTTTTCCCTAACCATTTTCGTCCTATTTCAATTCTCCCATACCTCTCTAAGGTTCTGGAAGCCTGTGTTTTTAAGCAAATATCTGTATTCGTTGCAAAACATAACCTGCTGAATGAATTTCAATCGGGGTTTCGCTCTGGTCACAGTACTACCACTTCGCTTATCAAAGTCACAGACGATATAAGAAAGGGCTTAGATGAGCAAAAATTAACAGTGGTGGTGCTTATTGACTTTTCAAACGCTTTCAACACAGTGGATCATGGTATCCTCCTATCCATCCTTAAACACCTTAAATTTTCATCCCCAGCCTTGGAATGGTTTTCTTCTTATATTCGCGGTCGCCAGCAATCGGTTCGCTCAGGTCAGCGGTTTTCTGCATGGGCTGAAATTGAATCTGGTGTGCCGCAAGGCGGAATACTTTCTCCTATTATGTTTTCCTTATTTATAAATTCTATCTCCTCAGTTTTAGATTGTTCGTACCATCTGTATGCGGATGATCTCCAGCTCTATGTACAATCAAGCTTAAACAATCTTAACTTTGTAATACACAAATTAAATGATAACCTGGAAGCCATAAGAGAATGGTCATGTAAATATGGCGTTTCTGTTAATCCTGCCAAATGCAAAGTTGTAATATTCGGAAGTTCGCAATTATTGGCTAAGGTTGATTATGGATATCTCTCTCCTGTATTTTATAATGGAAGTTTGATTCCATATTGTGATTCCATAAAAAATCTTGGCCTGTACATGGATAAAACTATGACCTGGAAATTGCAGATCTCTGAAGTTAGTCGTAAAGTTGTTGCTACCTTGCGTTCCCTTTATCGTCTTAAAAATTTCCTACCCGTCAAAACCAAGCTAATGCTGGTTCATTCCCTTATTCTACCTATTATCGACTATGCCGATGTATGTTACCCAGATCTGTCAGAAAATCTTCTAAACAAGTTGGAGCGCCTTCTTAATAATTCCATAAGGTTTATTTTTGGTTTACGTAAGTATGACCACATATCATCCTATCGTTCAAAGCTTAAATGGCTACCTATACGTCAAAGGCGATGCTCTAGAATTTTACTTGTACTATATTCAATTTTAAACGATCCCAGGTCACCTTCTTATCTTAAGGATAATTTTCATTTTTTTCATCCGATCGACGGTCGAACATCCCGACAGTCAAACCGTCTGAGGTTAAGGTTTCCACAGCATAAGTCAAATTTTTTCAGGTCGTCTTTTACGATACAAGCTATACAACTTTGGAACACCCTCCCCAACGATATTAAGAATGCCACAAATAAAAAAGGTTTCAAAGTTCTTCTCCGAAAACATTACCTGAAGGAAACTACTAATTAACATTATTTTTCCTTAATTTTGTCTTCTTTCTTCTTTTTTACTTCAAATATTTATCTCAATATATATTATTCAAACATTATATTATATATATATGTATATATGTGTATGTATGTATGTATGTATATATATATATATATATATATATATATATATATATATATATATATATATATATATATATATATATATATATGTATATATATGTATGTATGTATTATTGTACGTATATTGATACTATATGTGTGTATATTTAAATGTTATGTGTATGTATGTAATTTGCATATATGTATATTTTAGTGTATAAGCACTTATTTACGTATAATGGTCGCACCTGCCAACAATTATCCTTGCCACCCAGGGTTGACTGGCAGAGAATGCCACATGGCATTAAGTCCGCCCTATGTACCCTTTAGCTTAAGGTGTTACGTGTAAGTTTATAAATAAAAAAATAAATAAATAAATTATTTTAGTTGATTAACCTGCACTAATCGTTAGGAAAAAGTTAATGTAGTGTAAATATTACTTTATAGAAAAAGTAGCTAAAGTGTAATTAGAGTACTACTAGTAGTGATTATTTTACCTCGTTAAAAAATCGCTCCTTTACTTTATTAGCTATTTTAGATTATTTTTTAGGATAAGGGTGACAACCGAGCACACAGTTCAACTGATGGTAAGTGGTTGCTGTGGCCCATAGACATCTACATCAATCCTCGTTTGCGAATCAAAATGCAAATGCGTTGTCAGCCGTGGGGACTAAGGTAGAATGCCTCGTTTCCAGTAAAAAGGGTCTCCGGTTCTCTACACTCAACATACGAAACACGGCAGCATTAAGTTGCTATTTCACGCTGGTATTCTGTGAGAGCATGGTCCTTTCCCGGTCGATCCGACCTATCAAATTGAAGAAAATAAAGTAATTCCGTGACTTATTTGTCTTTCTTGAATTATAACACTGCTTAGCTGCACAAAAGGTCATTTTGATGCGTATTTAATACCAAAAGAACTGAAATTATTGAACTCTATTATCGACGATGTTCCGCGTGCGACTGAATGTCACTACGAGCCAACTACGGGCAATCCCGTAGTTTAGTAGGACCCGGCGCTGTGATAAAGTGACGTATCTTCCCCTTTTTAGATATATCAATGATAATATTTAGATTTTTCATCTGAATTGACTTAATAAGACACTGCACTTTGATTGTACAGGTACGTGTTTATGGCCTCAGGGATACACCACATGCGACTTAATTCTACTGACGTAATTTACTGCCCACTTCCGCTGTATCACACAGCGGGTGGTGTTTTAAGTGTGGGTCAAGCACTGATATTTGGCTGTACGGTCGCTTTGAAGCCCAAATTCTCCGCCTCACAATATTTCCCAGACTGCGTGAAGTTCAAGGCCACGGTAAGAATATATTCGTTTATTCATTATATCTTCTATCTATCATTTAGTCTGCAAGCCTATAAAATTCCACTACTTAACATAGGCCTGCCCCGCAGATTGCTTAGCAGACAGGTTAGGAAATGAAGTTTTTTTATTAAAACTGAAGATGTGCAGCAGGCTCTCCAGGTGGTAAGTGACTACCGCCGCCCATGAACGACTGCAACACCAGGGGAATTGCAAGTGCGTTACCGGAAAGGAGTAAACTCTTTACATGAAGGTTCCTAAGTCGTATTTGTCTGGAAAAAATCGCCGGTAGTAAACAATTCCACAGAGTGGTCAAACGGGGAAGAAAACTTTTAGTAAAACGTACAGTGGTGGACCGCCAAGCATCCAGAAGGTATGGATGGTGTCGTGAGTTTTGTCGCGATGTGCATTCGTGAAATTTGGCGGCTGAAATTAATCCTAACAATTCCTCAGAGCACGTCCTGTGTTAGATGCGATAGAAAATGCAAAGGAATGCATTACTGCAGCAGAAACAGTTGTTATCAGGAAGATACGCACATTTCCAGTTTCAGATTCCTTCTGTCACCTCTTAAGACACCGGAAAGATGTAGGGTGATGGATATTCTATACAAATATTTTAGATAATCATCATCATTACAGCGCTTCAAAAGTCCACTGCTGAACATGAAATGCGACAAAGAAAGATATTGCATCTTTTATATATCTCTATTGTAAAAGGTAAAATCCTTTTGTTATTAAGACATGAGTAATTGTAAGAATATCCACTGTGGGTAGTGAGTGTCGTTAGAAACGAGACTTTTCTCGTTTCGCTGCCCATCTCCTGGTTTGTTCCTTCGAACAACAGCACCTCTCTAATAACGACCAGAAAATAAAAAACAGGATGCTGACCCGCCCGCCTAGCGTGGCAGCTATGGCAGAATTCTTCTTATGGGACAATTTATAGAAGAGGACTTCAGCAGTGGAGTTTTATAGACGGCAGTATAAATGTATCTGATACCCGCGCTCAATTTATTTACATAATTCTTTGCATCAATATCCATATAATATGGTTATTAAATGTCTGTATATGATTGATTTCAAAACCGGTTCAAAAATTACATATTAAATTTAAAAAATGTGTTTAGTATATCTATCTTTTAATAGTAACTGCTGGCCGCGAGCAAATTATCTACATACCAATTTTTAATTTTATTGTTTATATAGATAACGATCAGGAATATTCTAGACAAAAACGTTAAAATCTAGATTGCAGTCAGATTAGAATCGGATGATAACGTAATAATGCACAACTTACAGGCATTAAAAGACTCGCTATATTTATGTACAAAAAAATTGCTAACTGCTAAACTCAGCTAACTGGTATTTTAATTAAGTTTAATCCTTCCTCAGTAACATTTTGAATGTCAATACAACCTGTTTGTAATACATTATTCCGCATATGACGTAATTCAAAACCTTGATCGTGAACTTCATTCGTCATTACTTCGTTTTATATAACAGTATTGTTTGACTGAACTTCGCTTGGCCTTAAAACAAATGTGTAAATGTCACATTATACTTTAAATAAACATGATGGTTAACTGGGAGAGAATGCCCTATGGCATTAAGTCCGACATATGTACTACTTTTTGCATGAAAGTGTAAATAAATAAATAAAGTAAAATATCAATTGATTACAAAATTTTATCCAAATAATTAGAACGCTGCGAGAGAAGGAGGTAAGTACTGCAAGATCCGCCGCAGAAGAACACAAAAACTCTCCGATCACACTCTTAATCTCATGGCTGTTAGACGGGAGATGAGGCTGCAATCGTCAACAGATTTGACAGCATACAGGCAACTGAACAGACAGATCTCCAAATGCATGCGGCAAGACTTACGCAACTTTAATACTGCTCGTATTAAAGAAGCGACCGAGCGGAACCAGGGCTCCAAAGTCTTTGCCAGAGATCTGTCTGCCAGAAAGAGCCAACTGTCAAAGCTGAAGACTGAGTGTGGCAGCATCGTTTCCGGGACACCTGAGATTTTGAGTGAGATTGAGAGGTTCTATGGGCAGCTGTACACATCATCGTTGGAGCCACACGCAAGTGTGAGTAACGATACAAGAGCAAGTCTTACCCGACACTATTCCGATGATATCCCGGACGTCAGTCTGAGCGAGATTAGAATGGCTCTCCAGCACCTTAAAAACGGCAGGGCCCCAGGCGAGGATGGAATTACAGCGGAGCTTCTGAAAGCGGGTGGAACACCGGTACTTGAAGTCCTTCAGAAGCTCTTCAATTCCGTCCTCCATGGTGGCACTACTCCGGAGGCGTGGAGCGGAAGTGCGGTGGTCTTGTTCTTTAAGAAAGGCGACAACGCTCTCTTGAAGAACTACAGACCGATTTCCCTTCTGAGCCGCGTCTACGTGCTGTTTTCGAAAGTCATTACGAATCTTCTCGCACGCAGACTCGACGACTTCCAGCCTCCCGAACAAGCCGGTTTCCGAAAAGGCTTCAGTACCATAGACCACATACATACCCTGCGGCAGATTGTACAGAAGACCGAAGAGTACAATCTGTCACTTCGCCTGACGTATGTGGACTATGAGAAAGCCTTTGATTCCGTCGAAATTTGGGCGGTGCTACAGTCCCTTCAGCGGTGTCAAGTTGACTGTCGGTATATCAAGGTGCTGAAGTGTTTGTGCAGTAGGGCTACGATGGCTATCCGAGTACAGAACCAGAGTTCGAAACCTATCCAACTGCAGAGAGGTGTAAGACAGGGTGACGTTATATCCCCGAAACTCTTCACCGCTGTGTTGGAAGATGTTTTCAAGCTACTGGACTGGAAAGGATACGGTATTAACATCAATGGCGAGTACATCACTCACCTTCGATTTGCCGACGATATAGTCCTTATGGCAGAATATCTGTAGGACCTTAGCACTATGCTCAATGACCTCAATGGTGTCTCCCAACGGATAGATCTTAAGATGAACATGGACAAAACAAAGATTATGTTCAATGTCCATGTCACACCTATGCCGGTAGTTGTGAGGAGCACTATGCTCGAAGTTGTTGACGAGTACGTTTACCTGGGACAAATAGTCCGACTAGGTGAGTCCAACTTCGACCGAGAGGTCAATCGACGGATTCAACTCGGCTGGGCAGCGTTCGGGAAATTACGACACATCTTCTCGTCAGGTATACCTCAATCTCTGAAAACTAAAGTGCACAACCAGTGCGTGTTGCCGGTGATGACTTACGGATCTGAGACGTGGTCCTTCACTGCTGGCCGTATGAGGACGCTCAAGGTCGCTCAGCGAGCTATGGAGAGGGCTATGCTCGGAGTTTCTCTGCGTGATAGAATCAGAAATGAGGATATCCGCAGTAAAACCAGAGTGACCGACATAGCCCAACGGATTAGTAAGCTGAAGTGGCAATGGGCCGGCCATATAGCTCGAAGAACCGATAACCGATGGGGAAGAAAGGTTCTCGAGTGGCAGCCTCGTACTGGTAGGCGTAGTGTAGGGCGACCCCCCACTAGATGGAGTGACGAACTGGTAAGACATGCAGGAAGTCGATGGATGCAGGTGGCTCAGGACCGTGCTTTGTGGCGTTACTTGGGGGAGGACTATGTTCAGCAGTGGACTTGTGAAGGGCTGTAATGATGAATGATGATGATGAGAGGAGTTGCTGGCATGAAGAATAAATATCTACGTATATTTCTATCTAGACGTTATATTTTTATCGATAGCTGAGTAAGTTGCAGGGTTATTTTAAGACTAATTAATAAATAAAGAAACCATGTTTCATAGGATATCTTTCGTAAAATTTAACCACATATATTCTTAATTCTTACCTGATATTTAGAATATGGTTCAATCAATGATTTATATTGGTTCAACAGTAGTTAGATTCACGTCCTGGTAAGAAATGCAGTAAGTCGATGGATGCAGGTTGCTTAGGACTGTGCTATGTGGCATTCCTTGGAGGTGGCCTATATAATTGTAATGATAATGATAATGATGTTTAAATTATGATGACCATAACCTGTTCTTAATTAGCTCTATATCATTTTAACACTGGCCATAGGGCTCCAATAGAGACCATGTCGTATCGCTTCTCTCAGCTGCCAGATATCTGACACTGATTCTTGTCACTGGTTTGGGAATTTGAAATGGTATATTTCCGCCAATCAAAGGCTTTAATTTAGTCACCCCCTGCGGCACCTACGGGGCAATGAAGGGTTTTTTCCATGTCCCCACAGCCATGAAATGTATGTTACGAAAATCAACTAAAAACAGCGGTATATTATTATCATGTTCGCTTAACATAAATCGATTTAAATATGAAACTCCATATATCTTTCCTAAACGAAACACGCTAATCAGAAAATAACTAAATGCCGGTATTGAATTTGCAGGTGGCACACTATATTGGGGAGATGTGTCGCTACGTACTTGCGACCCCGCCCTCCCCAGCCGACACGCAACACAGCGTGCGTGTTATATTCGGCAACGGCTTGAGGCCACAGGTAATAAATAATTAATAAAATTCTAAGGTAATAATTAATAAAATTCTATATCTCAAATGTTTGTTGATGAACGTTAATTTGAATTTACTTGGTTCAAATTTAAAAATATATTATGGATCTAATTTTGTGATTCCTCGGGGAGCTGACAACAAAAATTACATCAGTTTTTGAATTCAAGATGGCGTACATGCATTTTACGAAAAATGTATTAGGTTTCATTTTTACTTCTAAATTTATATATCGCCGCAACTGCAAGGGTGAAGCGAGCTTGTGCAGCATGGACAAAGCACATTAATGTTGTATGACCAGCAAAGATTTATATAGTTAGATGCGCCTTCACCTTGAAAACTGTGGCATTATTTTTGGATGTGTTCGTTTGCAAGACGCTGACGCGCGCACACTAATGCAATAGTGTCATCTCTTATTATCTTACAGAAATTGTGTATACTACTTTCTTTGTCACACAAATGAGCACTGAGTGGGAATGAGTGAGCTCACTCATTTGAGAATGGACACATTTCGGAATGGTCATACTATGGTAAGGGCGCATCTAACTATTTAAATCCTTGATGACCAGTTTCTATATTCTATGTCGCCTTTAACGCAAACATCAAAGACGTTGGTCAATTTTATTTGACTTCTGCACTGATATTATTTTTTGAACGTAAGTAGAGATTAGAGACGTTGCATATTTCACCCTCAGCCGTGTAAATTCAATTTCAAGCGTTAGTTAATACCTTTTAACTTCCCTATGTGGCAATCAGTGGGGGGGGGGGCTGTGTTCAGCAAAAGATTTTTATAGATTGTAATAGATTGATTTTGAAGACACTTGAGTAGAAATAATTTACTTGAGTATTACACAAACTTCTGATTATTTGATGATACCTATGGACATTATCAAAATGTGATTTCGTAAAAGCGACTATGGGAAATAATGCCCGCTACATGTTATGGTTTACAATTCAAGGCGCTCGCGTAAACGGGATGGGTATATCCGTCTCGTATAAAGAAAATTTATAAGTTTGTAAAACTACAATATGTTCCAATATTTTATTCCAAACACAAGAATTTGGCAATATGGCATTTTACGAGCTGTCAAAATAAAAGTTTTCTATAGAAATTGTAACGAAATACAAGTAACTGTATTTGTATATTTTAGTATTTCAAAAGTTTAATTGAAACAGAAAAACCAGGAAAGTTTTAAGGCACTACGAAAGCACTCCGAAGTAGGTAGTAACTTTAATTTGTATGAGTTATGTAGTAGTTTATCGATGATAGTGTCAACTTAAATCCTCATAATGATATATTTTGAAAAATTCCATAGTTTTAAGTTTTTTTGAAATAGAATATAGGGTGCTGGTTATTGGATATTGTGATCCATAGAATACTACATCTATTTTCGATTAAGAATCCAAAATACGGAAGCGTTGTCACCCATGAGGCCTAAGATGGAATGCCTCGCTTCCACTAAAAAGTAATAAATATAGAGAGATCCTCCCTCTCCTTTCCATCATCGGACCACCAGACGCTCGGCTGAACTGTTCCTTGTTGTCGACATACCATGTATTTTAACTGTTCATAAGGCGTACAGCAAGGGAGTGGAATAATTTCCCAGCATCTGTCTATCCAATTATAACGTTGATGTGTTCAAGGCAAGAGTGAATAGGTTTTTGTTAAAAGTCAATGAGTGCGCTTTACCGTGTTCAGATGAATCACCGCTTACCATCGGCTTAAGCTCCGACTTATAATAGCTTAAAATAAAACAAGATGGAGCTCTAACTGCATCTCTATACTATTGATTTTTTTTTCAGATTTGGACCGACTTTGTAAAGAGGTTTAATATCAAGCATGTGGTCGAATTTTATGGCGCCACGGAAGGAAATGCAAACATAGGTATCGTCTTGTAAACCTATTAGTATTTCTGTCCATTTCTACTACGCGACGACTTTCCTATACTTTTTGAAGTTATCGACTGCACAGAACTTATAATGCCACAAGAGTATGTTTTTTTATGTAGGTTAGGGTGACAAACGAGCACACAGTCCACCTGATGTTAAGTGGTTGCTGTGGCCCATAGACGTCTACATGTGTCCTCGATTACGAATCAAAATGCAGATGCGTTGTCACCCGTGAAGAATAAGATGGAATGCCTTGTTGCCAGTAAAAAGGGTCTCCGGTTCTCTACACACACCATACGAAACACAGCAGCATTAAGCTACTATTTTACACTGGTCTGTGAGAACGTGGTCCTTCCCCGGTCGAGCCGACCCATTCGTGCTACAGCTACTCTACTAATATAACTGTAGCATGGCTCTACCAAATCCAAAAACTATATGGAAATAAATAAAAATGCAATTACAAAAAAATTTATCCATTCACTATCACATCTACTACATATAGTTCATTGCTATTGTCTTACTATTGTGCCTGAAAATCGGACTGTGAAAGTCTTTTTAGTATTCTCCCAAATGGCCACGAAACTGTACGTCGCTAGCTGATGCCCGCTCGCTTCGCTGGGCGAAATTTTTTTATCCGACTATATATCACGGATATATAGTCCGATATATATTGAGGAGGTGCAATAAAGGAATCCGCTTTAGCAGTAAGCGCATTTAGTCGCCCCAATCCAAGACTTTGTTCAACAAAGACTCGACTTCCGACACAAGTTTGTTCCGGTACTCGACGACGTTTTTCCGATAAATATTCGCACTGGCAGTGTATAAAGCATCACCAGTGCTGTCGTCCGAATAGCAATGATTGTTACTGGTATTTGTGAGTATTGTTGATTATTTTTAAAAAATGCGCGGATGTGAAGTTTAGAGGTCATAGCCAGAAGTTTTGCTCACGCTATTGATTCATTTTCATGTAAGGTTTGAGTGGGGTTTAAAATATAACTTAAAAATATATATTTGGTTTCGAAGAGGGGTAATGGGCACCATGACCCCTGTCCTCTATGCATCAATCTGTCTATTGTTGTACCATCTCAAATTTGAGGTTACATAGAACTAGTATACATACCAGCCGTCTCGTGTTCTATCTTAGAGTCATCACCGTAACTATAATCGTCTTTTTATTAAGTCGGTTGCAAATGTCCATGGACTGCAGTTATCACTGACCATTACGTCGATTTTTAGCTCGGTTTTCACTCTTAATAGTATATTTAAAAAAAACTAAAATATTAAGTAAGGATAACAAAACATATTTTATTTTACTTCGGTAAGACATCTGATTTGAATTTATGTAATAAGATTAAGAGGGCATATGCGTTTCGCGTCGAAAACTACATGTTTTATGGTTTTTCCAAAGGCGATATCGTAACGACGTGAGGAGATTATTTGCTGAAAATTAGGGCTTTAGAAAGATGAAGTCTTTATTTAGTACATAGCAATGCAAAATCATAGTTTTTAATGACGGTTTTTTAGGGCGAAGACAATCACTTCACAGTGTTTTATGAAAATATGCAACAGAGTTATCTTTCAGGTTGAATACAACTATTATTATAAGCTAAAATACTTTATTTTAAGCGTTATTGTAATGGAATATATAGTCTTTTAGTGTATTGCAAAACCTAAATTACGAAAATATTTCGATTTAATATTATAAAATCACCAAAACTGTCTACTTCAATGTAATTTTTTCCATGTATTTGCTTATAAACATATCTATTTTAATTATTTTATCAAAATACATGTAATGTTAAATATCCAAAAAAATATTTAGGTCGTTTTATTTTGTCAATTATTTTATATAATTATTTTAAAAATACTATAAAACATCATGCGCGGACGCCGTTTGATTCAGTACGCTCCGGGTAATCCCAACGATAGGACGTATTACTTTTTCTCACCGACACCGCGCGATCGCGTTGATACACCGATAGGGCTATACTACACCATACTATAAATAGATACCTATAGCACCATCGAGCATTTTAAACGATTCAGAATTTTATAAGCGATATTTTTGGTAGTAAGTAATTTTGAAATATGTTTATGATTGTAATATTTAAATATTAAATTATGTAATGGTGGAAAATTTTCATTTCATACATATTTTTTTAGAAATGAGCAATGAACGTAAGCAATTCGGATCAAGTAAGAATACAAAATCGTTGGCTTTCACCTTTGGCTCTGTGGCGGAGTGACTTGGTAATGAGTTGTAGCGCTGAGCGCCGCAGGTTCGAATCCCACATGGAACAAAAATTTGTATTACCTAAAAATAATTGTTCCGGGTCTGGATGTTTGTCCTTGTGAAATTAATGTATTTAAACTGCCCCAACGATGTACTTAGGAAAAATTCCTAGTGTGGGGATAACGTTATGATTAAACAAAGACATGCCATCAAAAACGTAACTTGTAAAATAACCAAGTCTCGCAATGATGATACGGCCGTGCCGCTGTTTTGGTCGACATGGCGGGGGCACTACCGTGCCCCCAGATATAAAACATATGAGCCGTGCTTGAGTTGAGTAGCTCAAGGGCGTAGTGCTCGCCGTAACAACAATCCGGGCTCGATCCCCGCTAGTGTTGCCAGGTGTCCCTATTTGCGCGGGACGTCCCGATTTTCAAGGGTCTAGTGACACGTCCCGATTCACCCTTGATCGGGACGCCAAATGTCCCGATTTTCACTAAACTTCTTATTCTATACTTTAATCCATAATTTTGACATCAAAAATGATTACATCTGTTAGCTACTACCACATTAAAATATTTTTACTCCGACATTGTCTCACCAGTCGAAAAAAAAAACTACAAAGTTTTAAACAGAATTACATTAAAATGAGTGATTCGAAAAATTCAAGGACTGCAAAAAAAAAACAAATAGTTCAAAAATGTTTTAATTTGCCTAAAATGAAAAAAATCAGTTTTTACGATGTTTGGATGAAAAGTTATTCGTTTATGAGATCAGACCCGAATAATAACTATAAAGCACAAAAGTAAATTAAAGTTACAGTCACAATTTCTCGCATTACTCGCATACTGTGATATTTACAGTTAGCGTTGACCATCTGAGCTACCACGGCTCTCAATAAAGCACAAAAGGCTACAAAGAAACCTATATTTTGTAGTCATTCTATTCCGAAATTTTACTTGCTAGACCTGGCAACACTAATCTCCGCCGACACTAATGAAATTGTTAGTTTGATGAATTATGTTTAGGTACATTATGAAACAGAATAAAAGTTTATCAAATGATATATATTTTATACAATACATATTTTTCAATTAGAACATGTACATATTATAATATACTCAATAGGGTGAAAATGTAAAGCCGACTTCAATTTACTAAAAGAATAAAACAATTTCCACATATTAGCCTCCGATTTCTATACACTATATAAGTGGAAATTATTTTTTTATTATTTTAGTTCCAATAGTATCAAAGACAGGTATATATTATCATCTATATCAATATCAAAGTGATTCGTAGTCGTCGTTAGGCAACTATTATAGCCTCACGCTCGCCCTGACACGCACACAGAGATAACATTGTAGTGTGCGTCATTATTACGCCGTTCCAAAGCGATCGCGTAGATTTCGACTTGGACATATTTGAATATGCGCTCTTAATTCTGGGTGATAAATAATTATTTTCTTTTCAGCTAATACCGATGGTACACCGGGTGCCATAGGTTTCGTCTCCCGAATCCTGCCCAGTATATACCCCATTGCTATTTTAAAAGTAGATCAAGAAACAGGAGAACCCATTAGGGATTCAAGGGGACTATGTCAGGTAAATGATTTATTTCAAAGTGTTATAAAATTATATTTAAAGAATTTATTTTTGTATAAGAGTAGCTACTCTGGCCATAAAAGGTCAAGGGAAATTATGATTCATATTCTCGTCACGTATTCCTCAAAATTTTAAAACAAGAGTGCATAATCACACTGCGTGTTACCGGTGATGACTCGAGGATCTGAGATGTGGTCGTTCACTGCTGGCCGTATGCGGAAGCCCAAGATCGCTCAGCAAACTATAAGGGATACGCTCGCAGTTTCACTGATTGATAGCCTTCGTTATGAGAATATTCGTAGTGGAACCAGAATAATCGACATCCTCCAGCGGAACAGAACCTGTAACCGAAGTGAAGGGCGGCTCCTACTGTATTATGGGGTGACGAGTATGCATGGTAAGACATGCATGAAGTTTAAGGATTGGATAGGCGGCTCAATTTCATGCTTTGTAGCGTTTTTTAGGAAAAGCCTATTATCACCATTAGATTTGTGATCTGTTGCCATGACTATGATAATGACGTCACGAATTGACACGAATTTGACGGCTCCGTGGCGCAGTGGCTTAGCAATAAGTGGCTGCATTGGGGGTCGCGGGTTCGAATCCCGCACGGAACAAGTATTTGTATGGGCTACAAGTAATTGTTCCGGGTCTGGATGTTTGTTCTTTAGCAATTTATGTTTGTAAACTGCCTCCACGATACTGGAGAAAATCCTAGTGCGGGGGTAATGTTTTAAAAAAAAAAGGAGAATGATATTACAAGTTCTATTGAACAGGCTTTCAAAACCCTTATGTCATAGTCGGATAAAATCCTCTGAAAAATTGGTGTAAACAGTAGGCATGAGACCTAAAACAAAACTAATAACATTATGTTATCAAAATATCATATCATATCGATAAACCTAAGTACATAACCAACGTACAAAAACGAAACGCATAACGCAATCTCTGGAACGATCTGCCAACACGGCCCACGAACTAACCAAGGTCCTTCGTTGATATTCGATGCTTCTTGTTTTTGCAACGATACTGTAAATGAGTATAGAAAGAGATGAAGCGAATATGGTTATGACGTTCTTTTGGTAGTTATCACACAACGGTACACATCGTGAAATATAATTACTCAAAGCAATAAGGTCGAATTTTAAATGGTTAATATTGCCTAAATTTCAAAATAAAATAAGTTATAAGTTATCAAATTTTAAATGATCTTGAGGTCATTAGACAAGGCTTAGATTTGTATGTTTTTGGATGGAAAGTTTTGAATTTGAGTTTTTTCAAAACGCAACAATTGCGCACTTGACCTTGGTGGCGCGTGCCGTTTTCTAAGATATTATCTATAAAATTATTGAATTATGACGTTGCGTTGTACATTTGTTTTAATTCAGACAATTACGTTCAGAGTGAAAATATAGTATAGTTTAAATTGATTTACTCTTAATCATTTTTGTAAAAAAACTTTCAAAATGTCGCGTATGGCTAGTGAAATATGGTCTCACTTTGATTAAAATGACCGTGCTGTTCGCAAATATTGTCAATAAACATCGTCTACTAATGGAAACTTAAGTTTTAACTCAAGAAACTTATCTGCTAGTTTAGCATAAAGAATAATCGCCAACTCAAATAATCATTAATTAATAAATAATCTATTTTTAATAATGTAAGTAATTCGTAAAATAATATTTTGCGCTGGTTTTACAGTTTGCGTTTATGTTTCGGTTGTCGTTTGCGTATTCAGTAGCAAACCATTACCACTGATATCGATATTGAAAATGGTTTTCAATAACTATATGACAACTCAATATCGGTTATGTAACCGTTGCAGCTAAAAACTGAAAACGCCCAAGCTTAGTAAACAGTGTATAGATTACTATAACTTGCCATAGTCCTCTCATTACCGAGAGGGTTTAATGCATGGAATGAGATAGGTATGGAAAAGTTTACCATGCCGTGTGTTTGTTCTGTGGGTAACTCTCCGGGTCTCCTCCGATATACATATTTTAAATTTTTCAGAATTGCTCATGATGTTTTCCTTCAATAATTAAGTATGTTTTTTATGGGAAATACCGACACACACCTGACTCGTATGGAACGACGGGTTGATAGACCACCTGACGGGTTTTCCATGTTGGCCGCATATCGCAAGGGCCAAGGGAACGCTTTTGCACACTTCCGCAGCCCCGCTAGCGGCAGACTCCTTCACGGGAGGGAACAAATCTCCCCGTTCTGCTCTCTTACACGGCTTCGATGTCCACCTTTACGCATCCAACTGGTGGCTTGATAGGGAATAAGAATGCTTTTGCCGCCATTGGTCTACAGTCAATAATCCCATCTATACACATAAAGGGGGATCACCACTGATTATCAAGTTATATGTATGACAGTCTGCCTCGTTGGTCTAGTGGTTGTAGTAGTGCGACCTGCTGATCATGAGGTCCTGGGTTCGAATCCCGGGTCGGGCCAAAAACAATTAATGAGTTTTTCCGTCAAGAAATTCTCAGTAGTTGCTCGGAGTCAGGAAGTTGGCGGTGTCTCACCCCCGTGCCTCGGAAAGCACGTAAAGCCGTAGGTCCTGCGCCTGATCTCTCTCCGGTCGTATCGGTTTACTGTCCCATCGGATTATGAGAGTGAGGGAATAGAGAGTGCACCTGTGCTTGCGCATACACTTGGGCACTATAATCCTGTCCTGCGCCGATGGCTAGCCTCCGTTGAGGCAGCCTGCCGTGGCCGAAATTCGGTCTGGAGGACATTATTATTATTATTATGACAGTTTATAATGGGTTGAGTTAGCCAAGGATATAATGGTATACCAAACATTAGGTTAACGATCTGTCGACGACGTATCAGATAACTCTAATTATTTATGATTGGGAATATCACAGTTGGCGAAACCGAACGAGCCAGGCGTGTTCATCGGCAAAATCTCACCCAACAACCCGACCCGCGAGTATCTCGGCTACGTGGACAAGTCCGCCTCCGAAAAGAAGGTCGTCCGGGACGTATTTAAGTTCGGCGATTCAGCGTTTATATCTGGTGAGCATCATTTAGTTTTTCGCAGCTCAAGTGCTTGTTCACGTAGAACATGCAGGCGTTGGGGTGGCAGTGGGCGCGGTGGTTTGGGTGAGGTCATGTACACGTTGGTCGCCGGGTATTTGTGCGATTGTGATGAGATGTCAGAGGTTTTAAACATAGACGACTATCTTTTATTTGTAATCGAAAATTCTTCCCTATAGTCAGAAATTTTGTTGTTATGTTATATATAGATAGATAGATAGATAGATAAATGTATTATAGTACATAAAAATAGACTTAGATTATTATTTATTATTTAGATTTAGTTTAATCTTATTTTAAAACGTAAATACATCTAAAATTCTTTCTGGTAACATTTCTTGGTATGCATTAAGCTTTTCGACTTACTAAGGGCAATCTTACGAAAGTTAATAAGTTTAAGTCTGTGATATTACTATGAATATATTTCTATCAGGATTATTCATGTATCTTTTACTTGCAGGTGACATTTTAGTAGCAGATGAGTTCGGTTATCTGTTTTTCCGCGATCGAACTGGGGACACATTCCGGTGGCGCGGTGAAAATGTCAGCACTACAGAGGTGGAGGCGGCCATTTCCAGGGTCGTTGACCACCGAGACGCCGTTGTCTATGGTGTGCTGGTATGTGCTGTTAATACAACTTTAAATGTGTAGTGTGTTTGTATACATTGAATAAATAGTATTCAGGCAAAAAGTTCACCGTTAACTTTACATCAAATGTGCTTTTATTCCCAACAGTTGTTGCCTATCAAAAGTACATTGCTGGAACTAGGCCTCCCCATAGATTTCTTTATAATTTTTTTTTGTAGAAGAAGGGACAAATGAGTATGCAGCTCATCTGGTGGTAAATGACTACCGCCGCCCATGAATGACTCTTGAAGGGCCTGGAGACGGAATTATACTTCTTTTTAAGAACGCTGGTGTTTATATCTCGAGGCGTTGATGCGTCAGCCCAGGCCTGGTAGCACTCCTGCTTATAGCATGATGCTATTTTATAGGAAAGATATTTTCGATAGTTGCCGCCGCTTGACGGGCGCGTTGGCAATCGCAGTTTTTATTTATTTTTAGTCTGTGTTGTCATGCTGTTGCCATCTGTCGCCTCTAATGACATCGATGGGACGATAGGGGCATATTCCTACACCGCCACTACGCGGTTAGTTGTAATTTGCTTGCAAATAATTATAATACATTACCAATATGAAATATTTTTCAAGTCTTTTTGAGAATTTAGTAGGATAAAGATATCTTACAACTTTATTGATTACTACGTGTTTGACGATTATTGAAAATACCGTGAGGAAATCTGCATGTCAATATTTCGAGGAATGTGAAATCCGCCAACATTCACTGGTGTAGCGCAAAGGAATAATTTTTTCCCTTTCAATAATAAGAGGACTGTGCTCAGCAGTGGGACGTATACAGGATGTGACGTAATGAATGGATAATATGGTACCTGCGGGTACGTTGTGGCGGTTAAGAAAAATATGTTTTATGTTTAGGTTTTCGAGATAATTCTACATTTTCAAAAATTTTAAAAAATACAATTTTTGCCACTCTTTTTTGGTGGCAAGGCTTCAAAGTCCAAATGAAGGAATTCTTTCAATCTGTCTTGAAGCGCTATCAAATGTAAACTATGATTTTTGGGGCGCAAAAAAAACTATGTAGTTTTTTTTAACAAATATCTGACTCTAAATTTCGCATTATTTTTAAATAATGGTGTAAAAAATATAAGTGCTGAGTGCCAAATTAAGAAAAAAACATGCCTGTTTCATTGATATTCTGAAATGGCATAACTCACTGTATTTCCATCATTTAATACAAAATAAATTTCTATCACGGGGGCGGCACTGAAAATTTTGGGAATCAAGGAAGTGACACAACATTACTATTTAAAAATGTATTTATTGCTTTTCGAAGTTTTCTCCGCGAAGCAACCATTCCATTCGGAAGATTGGGTCTCCAAAATGGCCGTTTTGTAGGTGTCCACAGCTTCTTCAGGTGATGAAAATCTCTTTCTACGCAATTTATTCTTTATTTTAAGGAAAGTATAAAAATCATTAGGGCTTAGGTCGGGGCTGTATGGTGGATGGTCTAATGATTCATTGTTTTCTTGCTCTAAAAACTCTTTTGTTCTGTGTGCGGTGTGAGAACTCGCATTGTCGTGATGGAGGATGATGCGGCGGTTTCAGTTCTCTTTACGGAGTTCAAAAACGACCTGTGGCAAACAAATGCTAGCATACCATTCTGCATTAACCGTTCTTTGTCGCTCAAGAGGAATAGTCGTAACATGGCCGGTTTTGGAGACAAACGTGGCCACCATTTTTTTTTTGCAACACTTCGTGAACGAACAATTTCTGTTGGCTTTGACTCATTTTCGAACACCCAAACTCGTGACTGGTTTTTAGTTTCGGGTTCGTACGCGTATATCCAGGATTCGTCACCTGATACGATGTTTTATACAGCATTTGAGGATCCTGCGTGGAATCTTTCGAGAGTTCTGACGCACCAAGTAACGCGAGCCGCTTTTTGCTCTTCACAGAGCGAATGCGGTATTCATCGGGAAAACAACTTTTTTACACCTAATTGTTCATGCAAGATTATTTGTATTTAACTCATGTCAATGTCTAAAGTTGCCTGAATTTCGCGGTATGTCACATGTCGATCTTCCTCAATCAGCTTACGCACAGCATCAACGTTTTCTCGGGTGACTGCAGTTTTTGGACGACCTTGACGGGGATCATCACTGAGCTTGACACGTCCGCGTTGAAATTCAGCAAACCAGCGATAAATTATGGTTTTGGATGGGGCTTCATCACCAAATGCAGAAATCATCCGGTCGACACACTGTTTTTGTGTTAAACCACTTCGAAAGTCATAATAAATCATCGCTCTCGAATTTTCTCGAGTCAATTCCATTTTCTCAACGACTAATCAAGTTTGACAAAACCTTGTGAGAAGACCGAGAATCTTTTTTTGAATAAATAAATGGTATTCGATTTTTAAAACCAAGGAGTTTTCAATTAAAACGATTTTAATATGACAGGAGCAGTGGAAATATTCCATTCCCGATACTTTTAGTGCAGCTTAGTACAATAGTGCTAAAATTTACTTCATTACTTGAAATTAAAAATATTGATTTTATAACTGCGGGATTTAGTAATGAAAGAAAACAAGAGAAAAAAGCAATTTTAAAATATCGTTTTATTAAATTTTACAATGAATGGTGTTCAAAGTGACCACCATGAGCTACACACATGCTCATACATGCTCTACACTTTTCAATGAATGATCGCTTTATTCTGCTTGCGTGTCTCATTTCAGTAATTTTTGTGCAGCCATTTGCACACGCTTCCATAGCTGGTCCACTGAGGTAATGGGATCTTTGTAGAACTTCTCTTTGAATCATCCCCAGTAAAAATGTCGAGTGCGTTAAGGTCTGGTGATCATGGGGGCCACAAAAGTGTCCCTAATCGCCCGATCCATGTTCTGGAATACATATCGTCGAGATAGTCTCGAACGTAATGGGCGGGGCAAACATCGTGCTGCAACGACATTTTTCTTCTCTCTTCCAACGAAACGTTTTCCAATAAAGTCGGGAGATCGTGTCTTAAAAAATAGAAATGGCTCTCTGCGGTGAATGCACCGATGATGTCGCCGTTTAAGATCCCAATCCAAAGGTTTGTTTTAAATTGATACTGGGACCTGTCTTCTCTCATTAAATGAGGTTTGGCGAGCTACCAAGTGTGCAGATTGTGCATATTAAAATATCCGTCTTTTTTGCACGTGGATTCGTCGTTATACAGAATTGTATCGAAGAATTCGGGATCATTGTTCGATTTTCTTAGCTTGTTTTTGTTGAATTCAACTCTTGCAGGATAGTCTCTTGGCAGCAAACATTGAACGCGCTGATAATGAAGTGGGTGTAACCTCTTTGGTTTTAATATTCTATGCACTGTTCTAGCCGATATGCTTGTGTTTCTTGCTATGATACACATAGAGGTGGTCGGATCAGCTGCAATTTCATCATGTACATTCTCATTGTGTACTCTTGACCTCCCGGAACTCGTTCCGCTGATACTCAGTTCCCACGTGTTTGGCCTTCCGTGAATGCATTATGCAGGCGAGTAAACACTCAGTAATCGGGTTGGTGTGCATTAGGAAATCTTTCCCGATACAGTGTTGCACCTCAATTTTCGTACACTCGCTGTAGATTAAATGCATTTGAGCATTGTTAGAACTAGTGTATAGCTGAATCATTGCAGTTAATATAAAATCCAAATCACGAAGCAAATCAAGCCCGAAGTCACGACACAAAGTCGTTACACCAAATTAAAAAGTACAAATCGCTAGGCAAAATGGAGTCCAAGATCACAGCATAAATCCATGAATTTCAATCCAAAGCAGGGTAAAACGATGTTGCATGGAAATAGTATGATAGCACATTGACTTAAAAAGCGCTTAGCCCACAAACCACAAATAGCAAAAGGATGTATGTTGCTCGAGTGGGTCACTAATTCATCTTTATTTTGCACTCATGGCATGAAAGAGCAGAATAAATTTACCGTCGGCTTATTGTCGCTAGGGTAAATAACCGATTCCAAGAATTATTATTCTCTACCTGGCAGAGGGGTCGTTTCTGTAAATTTAATGTGCTATGAAGCTTGCAAAAAATTTTAAAACAAGTTTTACATTAAACTAGGTCTTGACTCATTGTAACAGAAATTTATTTTGTGTTAAATACTGGAAATACAGTGAGTTATACCATTTCGTATATATCAAAGAAACAGGCAAGTTTTTTCTTAATTTGGCACTCAGGTGACCATGTGTATTTTACACCACGTTAACTTAAACTTTGTAAAAAAAATAAGCAAAACACGAGATTTGAGTTAGATCTTTGTTTAACAAAAACTGTGCATGCTCCCCAAAAATCATAGTTTACATTCGATAACGCTTCTATCCAGTAATACTATCCAAAATACATATTAAAAAAAATCCTTCAGTTGGAGTCTTGCCACCAAAAATAGTGTAATTTTTTTGAATTATCGAAAATATCGGATTATCTCAAAAACCAAGGGACTTTTACTGCACATAAAACATATTTTTCTGAACCGCCGCAACGTACTGTACCCGCAGGTACCATAATTATTAACCATTCAGTACGCCACACCCTGTATAGGCTATAAGTTTAGTTCAAATACGTATTATAGGTACCTAACACGGAGGGTCGTGCAGGCATGTGCGGCATCGTGGACACTTCAGGCACGCTGGACCTGGAGCAGCTGGCGCGCGACCTGGCGCGTGACCTGCCAGCATATGCCCGCCCCGTCTTTATACGCGTCATGACTAGCGTCGACATGACCGGTGAGATGACACTACTAACTGACTAAAAACATTCAGAATTGTTTCATTTAACTTATTCACTGATTTTCTAATATTAATAAATAATAATAAAACTACATACAACTACACTAGTATGAAGGTACATAGGACAGAAGAAAATTTATACATTTATTTGCTTGTCACATATTGCTTATAAATGAGGCAAATTTTTATGCATCATCTTTAACTTAAAGTCAGGTCAAAAAAGACAGAAAATTGTATAAACATTTACCAACTGTTACTTAAATATTGTCCTTATCCAGTTATAATAGAATTGAAAATAGCAAATTATCTCCAGCATAATATTTACAGCCACTTATACGTGGTAGAGCCATGCTGCAATTATATTAGTAGCATAGTTGTAGCACGAATGGGTCGGCTCGACCGGGGAAGGACCACGCTCTCACAGAATACCAGCGTGAAATAGTAGCTTAATGCTGCTGTATTTCGTATGGTGAGTGTAAAGAACCGGAGACCCTTTTTACTGGAAATGAGGCATTCCATCTCAGTCCTCACGGGTGACAACGCATCTGCATTTTGATTTATAATGGAAGATAGATGTAGATGTCTATGGGCCGCAGCAACCACTTACCATCAGGTGGACTGTGTGCTCGTTTGTCACCCTATTCTATAAAAAAAAAACATTTGAAAAGGATAAGGGCGATATTTACCTGTCATTAGGAAAAAAGTTCGAGCACTTTCCCGACTAATTCATGCTGACCTTGAGTCAAAATAATAACAATAGTTCAAGTATGCCACTAGCCACAGTTTGTTATCATCATCATCAGCGTGTGGCAGTCTGCTAGGTTTAAACGTTCCTAAACCGCTACACATTTTCAGATCTTTAACTTCACGCAATCACCTGCTGATAGTCAAGGATTTTTACACTGCTGCCTGTCGCTAGTCTAGACACCAATATAATATATTAAGTTGTAGCGTAATCGACTTGCCGTATGCTCGCTACTTGTAGGAAACCATTTATCGTGGGTGGTGTTACAGACCATGCTAAGATCTTGGCGGCATAACCATTCCGTTTACTCCAGGTGTAAAGCATCCAGATCGGCTACGGAAGCCACGTTAAGGATACGGGACATCTGGTGCTGCAATTTTTTTTAATTTTATACAACAGGTTACAAACGAACACACAATTCACCTGATGGTAAGTGAATACTGTGGCCCATAGACATCTACATCCACCCTCGATTCACAATTAAAATGTAGACGCGTTGTCACCTCTGAGGACTAAGATGATACGCTTCGTTAACAGTAGAAAGGGTCTGCGGTTCACTACACTCACCATACTTATTACACTGCAGCGTCATTCTGCTGTTTTACGCTCGTATGTTGTGAGAGCGTGCTCCCACCCCGATCTAAAAGATCCAATCAGGCCGCAGCCATATATAGCTGCAGTGTCGCTATACAGTGAGAGCATCGTTCCACCTGCTAAGCTTGACGATAAAGAGAAAACCCCTCTATAATGGTAATTGAGATGGCTATTTAGCAGCCTGTCGAAAAGAATAACAAGAGATGCAACTAGTTAAGAAGTGTGGAGAGGACGTTTTGATAAGAATGATGAAAACGAGCACAAAGTCCAGCTGATGAAAGATGGTTTCTGTAGCTCATAGACTTCTACATCTATTCTCGATTAAAAATCAAAATGAATTTACGTGGTCAGCTGTTACCTTTAAAGACTAAAATGGAATGCCTCGTTTCTAGTAAAAAAAGCGCCTGGAAACTGCTTACTACCTACAAAATAAAAACACGCGGAAATAGGGTTCGTCCTCTTGACTCTGGATTGTTTACGCTCTGATAATAAAGAATATATATACAGACCGATCGATGTTAGATCAATATTAGATTTGTAATGGATCCGCTTTCCGTCCATCCGTCACGTAACTTTCTTAGCATTTTACTATGAATAATATTTTATGAAAATATTTGGTCGCCTAGTCAATAAACTTATACAACTGTATCTTCAATCTTCATATTTACTTCTTCATTATTTTGCGGACAATATTTCCTTTTTAATAAATATACTACCATTTATTTACTTAAAGTTTTGTGCACAAAATAATACGTGTGGCAGACTTATGCCCAAATACTCAAATGCTGGTCAATTTTAAGATGCCGTTATTTTTCGTGCTGTCTCTATCTTTTTGGGTCAGTGACACCACCAGACTGAACAGCTTAAAATTGAGTAGCGTTTGAGAATTTGGCCATTACCTACTGAAATACATTTACATATTATATAATTGTTTAAATGTATTTAAGTAGGTATGTATCTATGTAAGATAATATAATCTTACGTACATACTAAAAATAGTTGCAAGCTTGAAGACAGGCATCACCCACACCATCATCATCATCATTGCAGTTCTTCACAAGTCCACTGCTGAACATAGGTTTCCCCCAAGGAACGCCACAAAGCACGAACAAAAGCTTCTTGCACCCATCAACTTCTTGAATCTCTTAGGCCGCCCTACACTTCGTTTACCAATACGAGGCTGCCACTCGAGAACCTTACTTCCACATCGGTGTGCTGGCAATAAAATTAACCTTCCTTAACTTTTTAATATAACATATAATTATTATATTTCATAAAATTTCAGGTACCTTTAAAATGAAGAAAATTGACCTACAGAAGGAAGGCTTTGATCCGAGTCTGGTAAAAAATGATAAATTATACTATTTAGACCTGAAGCAAGGTCGCTATCTGCCGCTAGGTGCAGAAGAATACGAGAAAATATGCAACGGACAGATAAGACTGTGATGCGTAGGTGTTGTTCAAAATGTCCATTTACGATATTGTCCTGCAGCAAAACCATTCGGAATATCAAAAATTAATAATTCAAAACATTTGACGGGATTTTTGTACTTCATCAAATATCCAGAAATATATTAAGTGAACTTTTATACAGTAAATAGAACGTAGTAGAATAAAATGTGTATTGAAATAGTAAATAATATGGAAGTTAAACGGGTTATTGTTAAAAAAATTCTTTAAATATGGTTAACACATTTGCATAAGTGTTACAATTCTCAAAACATCTTTTAGAATCTCATCTTTTTTAGTTAAGCTAGAGTTAATTTTCTTTACAATAGTTTAAACTCTTTATACTCTTATATCAAATACCTCGATAGTTCACTCTCAGTTATAGACAATTACAAGGTTGAATTTGTACGTATTATTTTTATAATTTATTGTTATAAAAGTTTTGAATCTTCGAGACTATGTAACATTTAGTAATCTCTCAGAAAGAATCTTTAAATTAATTGATCAAATTTTAAAATCTCTTTACTAAGACTAAAACCTGTACCTATACTGTCGCGTAGAGGAAAACGACTTGAATTTTCTACAGACCTAAAGTATTAGATATCATTCACTTGTCTCCACAGGTTAAAAAAATATAAAGGCAAATGTGTAGAGATGCCAAGTTGTTTACATTACTGTTTACAAAAACTGTTTATTTCGTTGATATTTTAATAGTTCTCGCAACTCACAGGGTGACTCCAATTGCACACTTTTTCAAAATTAATATGATTACTAAAGAGCTTGCAGAACCCCAGCGCAAAATGTACATATGTGTTGACGTATTTTACGCAGAGCGAAATAAGTGGAGCTTAATAAATTAATTTACTAAATGCAGTTGTCGCCATCCCAATTTACATCGTTGTATATATTAGCGATGTGCAATTAATACTAAAATAATAATAAAAATATTCCATTTATTCCTCTACAATGTTTATTTATTTTGATCATAGTAGTTTCATACAAGCTTTAAACAGTTTATCTGGTAGTATGTAGCTCTAAACAATTTTAAAAACAATTCATTGTCACCACTATTATTGGAATCGCTCCCTTACCCTCCATACCGGAACAGAGTAGTCATTGCACTGCTGTTTGACGGAAAAGAAAACAGTGTTTTGTTTTGTTGCTGGAAGATCCGGAGAATACGCGAGTGTAATTTTATTTGTAAATTGATTATTGACTAGTGAATTCAATTATTTTCATGTGATTACGATTCATTCGATTAATCATGAAAAATAATACGAAAATGTCTAATCGAGTCGATTGAATTTTGAGTGATAATCGCCCATCGCCTATCCGTATAGCATTTTCCTTATTATTTTTCTATAACTTAACGATCAAATATTGTATCTTGTGATAGCTAAAGGATGTCTTTGTTATATCTATAATGTATATATGTATTAAAACTGGTACAGTCTGTTAAAATGTACTTAAAAGTATTTACTTGGAAATCGCAGTTATAGCTTGCTTGGTTTGTATACTGTATATTTTGTATGATTGCTATATTTGTATTATCGCGATAGTTAATAATATTAAGTATGCGTAGAAATGGAAAAGGAACATTGAAAGATATTTTTAATACTATATATTGGTTACTTATAAAACTGTATACAGTCCGTACGGATAAAGAATGGGATTAGAAATGGCGGTTCATCGATCCCGTACCGATATGTACAGTACCAATAGCGTAAACCCGCTAATAATGGTATATCGGTATAGAGTTATCATATTCGGTTAATTGGAAATTTTCTATTAATGGGAAATTTTTGAAATAATTGTAGGTAAATTAATTTTAAAATGACATATGTAACTAGCGACTCTGACTTCGAGAGTTGAATAGAGACGAAGCCATTCAATCCCATTCTTTAACGCACGGGTAGGAGTTTGATTTAAGTTTGCTGCTGACTATTGTGTGACGTCGATCCCGACGTCTTCATTGACTATATCTACACATACATCTTACTATTGACAACCTTGCGTCAGGGGGGTTGTTTAATATTTATCTGTTACATTGATATATTAATCGGTAGGTAAACGTTTATATTTAATAATTTAACAAATTTTACGTGTCTGACAAATAATTTGATACTCGACACACACGGTCAGTTAAACTGATCAGTTGATCTGACGTACATCCAAAAACTGACCGTGAGTGTTAGATCTTAAGCTCGACATACACGGCGAGTTATACTGATCAGTGAAAACGGATGTAAGCCAAAACGATGTCCCCACTCACTGGCATCAAACCGGCCTGCATTTCTCGATCGACGAGGCCACGCGTAGACGTTATAGCTAACCTCTTACGGCGTCAGTTGGTTGCTGTCGGTTAAAAATTTCAACTAAAGATTTCATAGTAAAAAATGTGAAAAAAATAGTGAAAAATGTTTAACTGACGGCAGTCCATGGATTTTTGGGGGCGCACGGTCAGTTAAACTGACTTACATCCAAAAAAGATCGAGAAATGAAGGCTGGTTTGAAGCTAGTAAGTTGAGAAATCGTTTTGGCTTACATCCGTTTTAACTGATAAGTATAACTCACCGTCCAACTGATCAGTTTAACTGATCGTGCTTACTGCAGCTCTCGTACATTTGACGTGTTTGACAAATAAAGTTTGTTCGCCATGTTTGAAATAATGTTTGTTAGACGGCTTGTTTATCAAGTAGGTACGTTGAAACGTTGCCCGTCGTGCTTGTCAAACAAACTCGCCTTAAGCAATACTTATCTTAATAAACTTTCATAAGTTAATCTTTCTCAGGAATTTCAGCAATACAACATACAGCGGGTTATAAAAATAATGTGTCTCCGATTATATAAAATCTGTTTCAATAGCAGTACTTTATTTGCTTTAATTTGTTAATTTAGCATACCAAATTACTTGCCGTTACCATATTTAATGTTTATGTATTTGTCATTACGAATTCATTCCAGTCTCAATACATATAGACTGAAAATCCACTTTTGGTTACGTTTACATTGTTACTATATAGGTTTTTAAAGGTAATGGGTAATATTATTAAATGCCTGTTTATGTATTAAATATATATATATATTTTGAATTAAATTAAATTGTTTTATTTTTATATGCTATATATTTTATTCTTGTAGCACTGAGGAGCTAGGGGCTCTTAATCGTACCATAGCCTATCAAAAGTTCATTGCTGAACATAGAGCTTCCCCATAGATTCTCATAAGAGGATATTTACTAGTTGTAACGCATAACAAGCCACACTATTGGTGTTGCTGTATTTTCAGCCGTGTATTTTTTTATAGTGTAGGATGACAAACGAGCACACAGTCCACCTGATAGTAAGTGGTTGCTGTGGCCCATGGACCATGGACATCTACATTTATCCTCGATTACGAATCAAAATACAGATGCGTTGTCAACCGTGAAGAATAAGATGGAATGCCTCGTTGCCAGTAAAAAGGGTATCCGGTTCTCTACACTCACCATAAGAAACACAGCAGCATTAAGCTACAATTTTACGCTGGTATTCTGTGAGAGCGTGGTCCTTCCCCGGTCGATCCGACCCATTCGTGCTACAACTATACTACTAATATAACTGCAGCATGGCTCTACCACGTAAAAATATTCGTATTCAATATCATCCTCATCATGATATCCTGCTAGATATGCCGCGTTATTTTAACATATATCCAACTGCAATTTCGTGGTTACATAATTATTAGTGTGGACACTGACAATGAATTTCTGTCCAAAATAGACTCTTTATTGCTTGATAACGTAGCTGGCGCTTCATAAAGCGTCTTATCTCCTCTCTTATTTACAATTTTTAAATCTTACCATTAAATCCCAAATATCTTCTATCTACCACTTATTTGCAGATAACCTCCAATATATTTACGAACAACCATTGAGGATCTTCCTAAAGCAGTTGAATGTACCAAAAAGGATCAGACATGTATTTTCGACTAGACTCGATCATTTGGGTTAACTGTGAACCCTTTAGAATCCAAATCATAATTATTGAGTTCAAAGATGGCTTTCAAATTAAAAAATGTCAGCTACAACCTGCTACATTTTAATGGTGTATGTATTACATTTTATGTATGTATCTCGTATAATGTCGTTGTTAAGAATTTAGTCATCATTTTGGATTCCAAACTTTCTTGGACTCATGGAGCAGTAAAATGTTTGCGGCATATTCTGTAAAAAGTAGTCTTAACTGCTCTTTACCCATTTCCACTGAAACTACGTTTGCCAGTCCTTGACTTTTCTAACATTTGCTACCTTGATATCACCGAGGAGCAACTAAACAAACTTCAGCGACTCCAAAATTTCTGTATACGGTTCATATTTGGGCTTCGTAAATATGACTATATCTCAGAATACCTCACCATTCTCCAGTGGTTCCCGATCCGTCTTTGTCGGAATAATCATATCTTGTCCTCCTTATCTAAAAGAACGATTTAAATTGCTCACCCCTGTCATAATTTATTCTAACTTAGAACCTTTCCCTCTAATCACCTGTGTACTCCTCCACATTTTAAAATAAGTGAATCTTTCTCTAATCGTAAAACTTTAGAATCCTTTACCCCTGAAATATCTGTGAATTAAACGTGCTCACTCCTTACATTATTTATTCAAGAAACAGATTAAGATATGTACATGTTTATTGTCTCTAAACTTCATCTTTGATTTATGGTCACTGATCTGATCTATTGCCTAAAGTCTGTTGTCTTTTTAGTGCATACATTGGGACCATTTCTTATTATAGTGCACCCTACCCGTTAACTTTTCTTCTCTTTTCATTTAATTCTTTTTAGGTTGTCTGGAAGAGATTTCTTCAAAAATACCGCTTTTTGTTTTCTTTCTATATTTGCCTATTTTGTTAAATATGTTAATCTTTTATTGGTGTACAATAAAGCGCTTTGTGGTGGGAAAACATGCCCTCCACTCTGCACCTTTTTGTAGTTATTCCGTAAATTTTCCCGATGAAAAGTTATAATCGCGTTTACCTTTGAGGACTCGGATAGAATGTTCAATACCAATTTAAGTCAGCGGTTCTGGTTTTCATAAAAACGTTTTGCTGTCGTCATTAATGTGTTTGCAGCGTAAGAGAATCCTTCACGCCGTTGCGTCTCGTGGGTGTCGTAGGTAAATATGGGAAATGCCAGAAAAATATCATTTTTGTCAGACGTAAAATATTCATACCGAGGAGGTGCAACGCCACGAAGAGGCAACATTGCCACAAGTGCAAACTTTGCTATTTCCAACACAAATGAACAAAATGTAACTCTGAGTGTGGTGTATTATATTATCAGGTAACTTACCTACAACCTTGAAGTCAATTTTTTTTATAGAATAAAAGTGGAAAACGATCACACAGTCCACCTGATGATAAGTGGATGCTGTATTATATATCATTCACTTCTATCCTTGATTAAAAATCAAAATGCAAATGCGTTACCACCTCTGATGACTAAGACGAGATGCCTCGTTTTCAGTAAGAACGGTTTCCGGTTCTCTACACTCACCATACTGAACACAACAGCATTGAGCTGCTATTTGTTGCTGATATTCTGTGAGAGTTTGGTCCTTCCCCGGTCTAACCGACCCATTTGTGCTGTAACGATGATATAGCTGCAGCATGGCTTTACTCTGATGGCAAAGTTGTCACAAAGTGAGATTAACTTTGTCATTTTTTATTTTTGAGTTTTTGTCTATTTAATGTTAGTATTTATTTAAATCACTAATAAATACCAAATATATGAAGATGTAGTGTCACTTTCAACATTAACGCAGTCTGAGAGTAACTTTGACGTTAGAAAATTGGCCCTAAACTGTTAAGTCCTTCCAAAAATGGCAAAGTTGCCAAGTTCCACAGTACTTATAACTTTTCTTTTTAAATATTTATCAAGATTAGGTTCACTGTTTAGTATACTTTGTTATAAGAGGAGTCCCCGTGCTACAATGATAGTCTTTTAATCATTAATAAGATTAATTTAATAATGAAATTCCTATAAAATTTTAAATAATTATGCAAATATCCATTATTTAACACCTTTATAATTTAATTTTTCTCAATATCATGTTTTTATACGGCATGAATTCATCATCAGCTACGTTACAGCCTATCAGAAGTCCACTACTTAACACAGGCCACACCGACAGATTGCTCAGTCTTGAGCTCTTGAGCCATCTGTGTCTGTCAGGTTGTTACTTCAACTGGTTGATGTTCGCCCAACATTACGCTCAACACCCTCCTTACGTATCGATTAAATTATAATGCATGAGTTATATAAGCAAAAATAATTTAAAATGATTTTGTTATAAACTGTAAATAAAAGTTACATATTATTTTATGGTAAATTATGGTAGATAAGGAGAGAACCCACGCCACGTAACAACTGATCACCTTTTCTCGTCACATACTTATAAAATTGTAGTATATGGTATACAAGCTATATACCTTGTCAAATTTAAGTTGAAATAAAAAACGTAGATCCATATTTGTATCCATATTATCTATATCCATTTTATATTATCTACACAACAGACTAAACCAGACGATTCTGATAGTAAGATTATAAAATTATTGTGAGAGAACAATAAACCGCATACGGAGTCCGACTTCATTTAGGTAACGATGGCGTTATGTTAACTATTATAACTAGATAAAAAAATCTTTATGTAAATTTGATTTATGTTAAATAGTATGATTAATTAAAGTAATCAATTTGAGTATTTACCTATATAGTCCTGAAGGAATCGGCGCATGAGTAACGAAAACCATTCCACTTCAATTTTTTTGTGCGATTATCTTCTTTTGTCCTCCTGATGATATAAATGCATGTTGCCATGATGCAATTCGGTGCCATATTATTTTTACGTGGTAGAAACATGCTGCAGCTATATTACTGGTATAGTTGTAGCACGAATGGGTCGGCTCGACCGAGTAGGACCACACTCTTACTATTCTGTAACAGCGTGAAATAACAGCTGCAGTCTGTCGTATGGTGAGTGTAGAAAACCGGAGACTCTTATTTAGTGGGAATGAGGCATTCCGTCTCAGGCCTCATGGATGACAACTCATCTGCATTTTGATTCGTAATCGAGGATAGATGTAGATGCCTTTAGGTTACAGCAACCACATAAGATCAGGTGGACTGTGTGCTCGTTTGTCACCCTTACTCTATTAAAAAAATTTGTTTAAACCGATTTTTTTCAAATTGCAAGGAATTGTTAGTTTTAAACAGGACATTTTTTTATATTCTTTGATGAAATACAAATAAAAAGATCCTATGACTTCTTACGATTAAGTTAATATTATTGGAGTTAAGAATTTTTAAAAGTTTGAGAAATCCTAAATTCGGATACTTTTGACTCGTTAAAAATATTATTATATAAGCGAGAATAAAAAAAATCGGCATACACTTCTTTATATGATTTAATGAGTCAAAAGTATCCGAATTTCGGATTTAACAAACCTTTAAAAATTCATAACTCCAAAAATATTAACTTTATCGTAAATAGTCACGACTTTTTCATAAATATTTTAACAGAGAATATAAAAAATATAAATTTTGTTATATTATACTCTAAGTTAGTCTAAAGTATCCGAAGTTTTTTTTTTAATTTTTCGAACTTTAAAAAATACACAACTCCAAAAAATTTACTTTATAGTAAAAAATAATAGGATCTTTTTATTCGTATTTTGTCAAAGAATATAAAAAATATATCTTGTATATTTTATTTTTTTGTTCATGTATTTTTAATGGTCAAAGCCTACCTATCCAAATTTGGGATTTTTCAAACTTAAAAATTCATAACTGCCAAAATATAATTAGTTTATCGTATAGTGTCATAAAACCTTTTTTATTTATATTTTATCAAAGAATATAAGAAAATGCTGCGTTTGAAAATAACGATTCCTTGCAGTTGAAAAAAAATTCATTTAAACAATATGGCACAGAGTTGCAATGACTACGTGCATTTAACATTTATCCCGTCGGTCGACGGGAGTTTCAGTTGAACAATTTGTAGAGAATCGCATAAAAAAACTGAGGTGGAATAGTTTTCGGTACTCATGAGCCGATTACTCCCGGAAAGATTTAACTTTAGTAACGTCAAATTAAAATTAAACAGCGGCAACTTCAAGATTTAAAAAAAAATTGTTTGCTTATTATGTCTTCGATAAATATGATGAGGTTCTTTTGCTCGGAGAGTTTACCAGTACCTATATTTTCTAGCACGGCATGGGACGCTGCAAAAGATTTTTATTACACAATACTTAAGTGTTTAAAAATCATTTGAAACCTCTTTCCTCAAGTAATAAATCTTCTTGAAACATAAGCTACCTAATTCTAATCAAATTTGGAACTGATGTCTAAATATGATGGCTGAAACGTCAATAGAACCGATACAAAAGGCATCGGTGATGTAACGTTTTTGTAAAAGTTTTACTAGAATATTGTTGTTTAGGTAGTTTTTTTTGTGTGCGTCTATCCCTTCCGAGGGATCAGCTGTTGGCCGCGCATGTGCATCTGGCGCTACGGGGAGCGCCGCCATTGACGCAGCGCGTTCGTTTGCATCGCGCGACGCATGTTCTTTGCGGTGCGCGCATCGCATTAACATTTATAGAAAACCGTTGGTAGTCCGCGGACGCCTTCGTCGGCGCGGAGTGTCGGAGTGTTACTATTGTTTATCTTAAACCGGTACCGGAATATATCGTTCAGCGCCCCACTGGGCTAGACGCCAGCATGGACGCAATCTTGGCAGCTCTCGTAGCTCTGATGGCATTGGCTGCAGCGATGGCGGCCGTGCTTAGCACTCTCTCCAAAGCAGCGATTTTCGCTCTCCTAGCGATCGCACCTTGCGTGTATCGCTACAGAAAACGCATCTATGTTATCATCAAAACTTTACCCCGGGATCTAAAGTAAGTGATAATCGTTCATTAGAAAAGTTATGTTTAATTCAATAACACATTATATTACGATTGATATTTTAATAACTTTCTATGGCGATATTTGTGCAAAGCTTTATTCTGATAGGATGGATGTCACATTAAGACAGTTTAAGTACCTAAATACCTTTTTTATAAATTACTTATCATTATAAGAGATTTAAGAGTATCTATACATACTGTCCTCATCACTGAGAATTAAAAAACACGAATTTTTAAGTTTTCAATAACTCTAATCGTGACCATAGACTTATTTATTTACTTTTTTAATCAATGGTCGTGATTCTATTTCGTATTCCTCTATTTACCTAATCGTTGAGGGAGCTTAAATGTTTACTGCTTACGATTTACGATACATATATAGACTAGCTATTATTTTAATGTATTCCTGTGTATAAGATGTTTACTGTTAAAAAACTTAGTGACGATAATATTGAAAACAAATGGCAACAAACATTTAGTACTTAGTACATATTGAATTAGTAATAGTAACAACGCGAGTTTTGCGGTAGCAAAGTAGGTTTAATGTAAGCACCTATAATAATATTAAAGTAAATAAGAATAATTGGTAGGTACTTACCTAGGATGTTTATGGCAGACACGTGGCTCTACATGGTAGGGCCGCGCTATATTATAGTTGCAGTGCAGTGGGTAGCTTGACCGGGGTCGACCATGTTCTTACCAGTGCAGTGTAAAATACAGCTTAATGCCGCTGTCGTATAGTGAGTGTAGAGATACAGAGTAAATAACTCAATGGAGTAAAGAGTAACTTTACTCATATGATAGAGATACGGAGACGCTTTTTATTGGAATCGAGATATTCCATCACCGTCCTCACGTGTGACAATGCATCTGCATTTTAATTCTTCGAGGATAGATGTAGATGTCTATGGCCGTATCATCCACTTACCATACGGACTGTGTGCTCGCTTGTCACAACTATAAAAAAAGACAAATGAAATGCTTAGTTTCAACTATTGTTTTACATGAACATTGTAGCCTAGCTAGTATCGTTTAAATATTTTATGTATTTCAACTCCTGTAACAACTTCCTACGATACTGTCTCATTATACACTTCCTTCACATTAATATGCGTGAACATAACGCGCTTAATGACTCAATGTCATGGTAACCAATTTGAGAGTATTTTGTTCGCAAACCTTTCAGCTCGTTCATTACAAGGCTTCTCGCATATTGTTTATTATTATTTTATGTTCTTGTGGTCATATTTGAGCGCAATAAATAAACTTTGAAGATTTTTGGAAATTATCAACTGCATATTAAAAATCTAGTATCCTACTCAAATACAAAAGCTTTCACTTCTACGAACTTACCCTATCTTATGTAACGTTAAAGTTCGGATGTAGATTTAAAATAATGAATTTCTTTTTTTGTACAGATTCTTATTTCAGCTGAAAATTCTACATCTTTTCTGCCTAGAGTCCGTCTGGACTGGACCACTCTTTTACTTATTTTTGTCGCTTCCACCAAGTAGCAGTGCAAACACAGCTGTGTTCCGGTTTGAAGCGTACAGAGAACATGTATAATTAGAGGTTTCATCTTAGCCGATCGACTTGACTCACTGGCACTGTGAAGAGATGTTGCATCTCTTTGCGTATTCTATCGTATCTACCACGGGGAGTGCTTGGACAATTATGCGGACAAATTCCAGCAGGTCAATTTCACCATCCCACATCGTGACAAAAACCATCTGGATGATTGGCGGTCCACTATTGCGCGATTTACAAGAAGTTTTCTTCCTCGCACAACTTCTTTTTGGAATCGACAACCACTAGCTATTTTTTCGGACCGATACGACTTAGGGGCCCTTAAGAAAAGTGCCTACTCTTTTTTTAAAAGGCCTGCAACGAATCTGCAATTAACCTGATGAAACCATCAGGTGAGCCGCATACTCGTTTGCGCCCTATCATATAAAAAGTCCTAAGAGGTAACAGCGCATTAGCACCTTTAATTATTTAAAGTTGGTTGAGCAGTCACGTCGGCGTGGAAGACAAGTATGCTGACTACTAGGCCACACTCTTAACTCTCACTGCTATTCACGGTTAACGTGTGTATACACTTGTGTCTTTTATTATTTAACGATATATGTATCAACAAATAATAAAAGATAAAGTACTACTGTCCTCTGCATAGACAACATTAAAAAAGACCACAATAAATTTGTCACCCCTAAGGACTTAGACGAAATGTCTCACAGCATGTCATTATACTGGCTCTCTTGACTATGTAAATTGGAAGATTGGAATTAGGGATGGGCCGAACATGGATTTCACCGAATACGAATATTCGGCCGAACATTATTCGGCAGGATAACCTCGGGACCTAATCAATTTATGTCGAAACTTGATACCGTAAAGCGCGTAGGATTAACGCCGGATCCTGCCCCTCGTTCCGCGCCACACCTGACAGTTATTGCATTATCTAGTACTGAGCGAATTGCCGGCACACGCTTATGTTTTGACTATTCTTGTGATAAAAAAGTATTTCGTTGTTTTATTCTTAGTGAAAATTGATAATTATATAATAAAAACCGGCCAAGAGCATGTCGGGCCACGCTCAGTGTAGGGTTCCGTAGTTTCCCGTCCGTCACAATAAGTGTTCCCACTTATGAGTTTAAAGGTGGGTATCCATTATGTTCGCGCTCCAGCAGCGCTCCGCGCTCCTGCAACTGCTCCCGGTAGTGGGTACTGTTGTTTCCATCCAAGTTCAAAATGATTTTCCTAGAAAGTCCTTATAAAGTTCTACTTTTTAGATTTTTTCATATTTTCTAAACTTATGGTTCAAAAGTTAGAGGGGGGGACACATTGTTTTTTACTTTTGGAGCGATTATTTCCGAAATTATTGACATTATCAAAAAATTATTTTAGTAAACCCCTATTCATTTTTAAATACCTTTCCAACAATATATCACACGTTAGGGTTGAAATTAAAAAAAAATCACTTCCCACTTTACATATAGGGGGGCTACCCTAATAAAACATTTTTTTCCAATTTTTATTTTACCACTTTGTCGGCGTGATTGATACACATATTGGTACCAAATTTCAGCTTTCTAATGCTAACGGTCACAGAGATTAAGCGAGGACGGACAGACGGACAGACAGACATGGCGAAACTATAACGGTTCCTAGTTGACTACGGAACCCTAAAAATGAGCGGCAGGAGATTTACTATTGGGACTTATTTTAGAGACCAAAGTAAAAAAATATGTACTAATGTAATGTAATTTTTCTTTGTATGATTCCAAAAATATTTTATCAAGTTTCTATTTGCCATAATCGGAAATAAATCTACAGTGATATATATATATATATATATATATATATATATATATATATATATATATATATATATATATATATATATATATATATATATATATATATATATATATATATGCATTTGAGGCACTTTAGAGTAAGTAGACTTAACCCATAAATAAAATACACTTTCAACAGTAAAAGACTTCGCATTACTCAATTCGTACATTTCAATACATTGGACAATATGAAAACGAATGTTCGGTGATTTAGCCGAATATTCGGCCGAATACGAATATTCGGTAGAGCTGCCGAATATGCCGAATACCGAATATAAAACGAATATTCGGCCCATCTCTAATTGGAATATCTTTTAGGGTTGTTCAAACCTCGGCAAAAATGTCCTGTGATTATTTTCTAGCTGCGAGTTAACAATACTGACATTACATAATCACGAAATGGCCAGAATTGACCAGAGAATCGTAATATAATATTATTATTCTGTGAATAATAACAATATTATATAGTGTGATTTCTGTGGGTTTGACACTTTATTTTGATCCTTCCTTCAATCTAATCACTAACGTAAGATATCCTTATATTTTAACACTAATATATTATGAGATACCTTTTCTACTAGTCCATAATAGCCTAATAATGTGGTAAAAATTACGGCGTAGACTTAGAGCCACTGTTTTTGACGCATACTGCTTTACGTGGTAGAGCCATGCTGCAGCAATAATATTATGGTTGTAGCACGGCCGGCTCGGCCGGGGAAGGACCACTCTCTCATAGAATATCAGCATAAAATAACAACTTAAGGTTGTTTCGTTTGGTCAGTATAGATAACCGGAGACCCTTTCTAACTGGAAACGAAGCATTCTATCGTAGTCCTCAGGGCTGACAACACATCTCCATTTTGATTCTTAATTGAAGATAAATATAGATGTCTATGGATCACAGCATCCACTTACTGCTCTGATAACCAATGCAATGCAAATATTCCGTGTTGGGTATACATGCTGCAGGCCTAATTTAGTTACAGCGTGGCTGCCACGTATAGTATCTGTATTGAGTTTATCATATCGAAATAAGGCGAGTATAACGGAAAATAATTTCGATTTTTTTTTCTGAGAACCAACGCACACTAATATTTTATTCTGAATGCGCGCTGCAACCCTATACAGTTGCAGTATGACTCTAGCATACCACTAGTGTATGTTATCGACTTAAGGCGAATATCGAGTATAATAAGTAAGTAATATCTACTTTTTTAGAATCGTACCTCTTTAACGTCCCTGAAAATTTTAAAATGCTCAGATTGAATTTCACATATTTTTTTGACATTTCCATATTTTTAAGCTCACTACTACACGATAACGGATTTCAAAATTACACTTTGTTGGAAGCCGTCGTCGTCGTTGGAATAACTACATTATTGATATTCGTTATTCACTCATTAGGGTCACTGGAATGTTTTTTATTTCATTGTATGATTAGCTTTTTTTCAATATTCATTGATATCAACAGGGTAACGAATCAAGATTTTTTTACAAAGCCTAAATAATGGTTTCTTTTTATCACACCATACACCAACGGCTTTCTCAAGGCCACGGCTGAACATAGTAGTACTTGCCAATAATGATGGGAATATTTGGACTAAATAATATCAAATTCACTCGTATTCCATATCAGCAAAACGATTGTGTATCTCTCGTGGGAATCGTTACCGGTGAGAATCACTCCGTCAATATGTTTCTCCTAATGTGTAATCTATAATGTAATTTCCGTACAAATAATATTAGTGTAGAAAGCTGTGGTGTTCCTGGTAAAATATTATATAGATCATAGTCATTAAAATGTCAAATTATTCAGACGAATGGAAGTGAGAGAAAATAAAATTACAAAATTCCATTACATTTATACAAAGGTACATGGATAGCTACATACAGGTCCATAATTTAAAAATACATCGGCTAATAATAATCGATACTGACACAATAACACAAAACAATGACACCAAACGTCAAACGTTAAAATGAAGTAAATCATGAGTCAATTAGCCCATCTGAGTTACACAATCGCATTGCAGGTCCTCAACTTCAATATTACATTGCTACTTACAACCCTAAAAGTTTACGTGAAAAATTATATAACTTTTTGGCAGGCAGCAAATCGGTTTCAATTATGTATTAGGGCTAACGTAGATTCGACCTTGACACGAGTATGGGGGCGTCGCGTGGACGACAGCAATGTAGCGTTCTTCGATCGCCTTGCCTCGCTTGGCTGTGGTACTTATTGCCCAGTTACCCCTGATTTTTTAATGGAATCGATCTATTTTCTATAATGCCTCTACTATAACACCGCACTAAAGTTCAACTAAAAATGGCAGAAATTCGGCACCGTAAATTGTTTTTTCAAACTTGCTTTCAGTAATGGTTTGTTAAACCATCATCAAAAAAATGACCATAATATGATATAATATGAATTTGCTTACCCCTTTGCAAGTGTCTCAAAAAGAGGTCAGTTCTTCGACTTAAGTATATTATACTAATAAGTTATTAATTATTATGTCAATAAATTTCAATAAATTTTTGGAAACGCAAATGAAACTGTGGGTTAAGTATATGTAAATGGTATTTATTTTTCAACGTTTAAACGCCTTTTAAGCTAATACATCTTGAATGGCTTTTTGCAAGTTGTTTAATTCCATTGGAAAAAGGATTCTGGGTAGTCTCGAAAAAAGCCTGCTTTAGAGGCACATCACCTCATCGTCGCACTTGAATTTTATATCACGCAAGTGCTCTTTCAGTTGAGTAAAAAGGTAAAAATCACCCGGAGCTAGGTCCGGAGAATAAGGTGGATGCTACCATCAGCTGAAACCAAGCCGTATGGCAGCGCCTGCAGCGTCAGATCGATGGGTAGGGGTATTGTCATGATGTAAAAGCACTCCAGTACGGATCACTGCCACAGTTTTTTTGGTTATTGTCTTTATACTAAGTCGATTATTTTTATACCTTCCGCATCTCAGAAGACAGGAGCTATTATTTTTCCAACGGACGCAGACATCTTGAATCTCTTGGCAGGCGAAGAAGACGTTCTTTTTCACACCTTGCTTTGGTTTTTCGTTTCCAGGTCAAAATGGTGTCAGTACTCACGTTTCATCTACGGTCACGAAACGAGCGCAAAAAGAATTTGGATCTTCTTCAGTCATCTGGATCCCGAAAAAGAATCTCCGGTTCTCTACACTCACCATATTAAACCAAATGAAGTATTTTGTGAGCCTGGCCCATCCTCAATCGAGTCGATTTTTTCGTACCACGTTCCATTCGTACCACAGCCATACTAGTAATATAACGGCAGCATGGCCCTAACACGAATAAATCAAAAGCAGAATCTATTTAAAAATAAATCATATGAGAATTATATAAATATTTGTTATCTGTATATGTTTTAGTTAATAAGCTGCTGAACACAAGTGGTGAAGTAAAAAAAATTGTACAATCGACTTAAAGATAAATAAAATGAGAACATCATCAATGTAATCGAAGTCAATTTAATACACATTATTTTACAAAACTACTGGTCAGATCTTGATCAAATTTATATGGGACCACACGAGAAGCACCAGTATAAAAGAAGAATCATAAAAAATCGGTTCACTTAGAAAAAGTTCTGAGATAACACACAAAAAACATACAGTCGAATTGCGTACCTCCTCCTTTTTAAGGTCTGTTAAAATACTGCAGACGTTTTAACTGGGATTTATTTTGAAGTCAGATCATTGGTAACTGTTTAACGAATCGCAACGCCAGGTAGAAGGTTTAGCTTAAATTTATTCTAAGAAAAAAAATGAGGCTTTGGTAGCGTGGCAACGTTTAATACAGTTATAACGTCCAAAACATAGTAATAATGTAGATCAGCGAAGCATAACGCGTGAGATAGGTGTAAAATTAGCTTAAAATATTAAACAAACGTAAGATTTTATAAGATTATCCTATTATTGATGATAATTTACTAATATCTGACAGAAAGCCTAAATAAGGAATTTCTGTAATATATGTAAACGCTTCTGATTGTAAGATTTTTTAATTTTTCTAAGAACTTTTCATTTAAATTAAGAAAAATAAGCCCGTCTCTAAAATCATTATATTATATATAATTTTTTCAACTTAACTTCCCACAAAATTATACACATAAAATAGACTTAGGCCAGTAACTTTCTTCTTCTCCATGGAGCATATTTACTTCTCCATGGAGCATATTTTAATCCTAACTTACATAAATTAAGTTAACGGCAATCCAGAATTTAACCTAGTACAGTAACTTAATTTTGCACATTCCGTTATTTTAATCTTTAAAACAATATATTCAAAATAATAATAATAATAATACTTTATTTTCAGACTTTGTCCATAAAGATGTTAGTAGAACAATAACTACTTAAAACTAATGTTAGTATTTAACTTTTTTTTAAACTTAACAAATTAAATATCGCTCCTACGTTACAAATATCTTATTTATTCAATTTTATATGTAGGCTCAACCAGTGTTTCATAATGGCAGAATCCCACCTATCAGCAAGTGTATTCAGGATGCTGTTGGTAGAGGTACGTAGTCGATTCATTAATGAAGCGGACCTTTTACGTATTATGGCATGAAAGCCATCCGTGTGTGCCTCGACGAACATGGCAGAGGCACTACAATAACGTGGCAATCCTAACAGCACCCTGAACGCATTATTGTATTGTACACGCAGGACATTGTATGTCCGCTGCGTGTATCTGACCCACAAGTTGCATGTGTAAAAGCACTGACAATAAGCTTTAAAAAGCGTAACTTTAACTTCTTTAGTACATCGTGCAAACCTGCGGGCCAGCATGTTACGACGAACAGCCAACGCCCTGCGTTCCCTTTCTATATCCAAGTCATCCTCTAAGTCTTCTGTTACCCAGTGGCCTAAGTACTTAAATTTGACGACTCTGTTCAAAGGACTATCACAGAGCTTAACAGTAGGCATGGTGAGCTGCCTTTTAGTGCCTGAATTAAAAACCATGAGCTCGCTCTTCGTTACATTATACTTGAGCCCATGGGTCTTTGCGTAGGATTCACAGATCCCTAGCAGCTTTCTGAGTGCACCTATCGTGGGGCTCAGCAGCACCATGTCATCTGCATAGCTTATGTTATTTATGCAAACTCCGTCTATAGAACAACCGACCTTAGTGCTGCTGAGCTCCACAATCAACTGGTTTATGTATAAGTTGAAAAGCGTAGGTGAACTCAACCCTCCTTGTCTCACTCCGCATTCCAGCCCATACTCTTCAGAAAAGCTGCTACCCCATCGCACATAGTTTATTTGGTTACTATACCAATATTTAAATACGGAGACAATTTCCTGGGGCAAGTCAGTCTCCTCTTGTAACTTTCGCCATAAATTGTCATAAGAGACTAGATCAAAAGCTTTTGATAGATCCAAAAAACAGGCATACACCGGCGTTTTCCTATCTGTGTAGTACCGAACAGTCTGCTTAAGACATAAAATTGCACTCTCTGTGGATAGTCCAGGTCTGAACCCAAATTGAGCATCATGCAGATGAATGTGCTTTCTCAATTTCCTGTCAAGCAGACCGTCCAGCACCTTAGCCACTATGGTGGCTAGTGAGATTGGCCTGTAATTATTTAAATCTGATATATCTCCTGTTCTGTTCTTTATGATAGGCACCACAATTGTCTTCATGAGATCAGTCGGAAGATACTGATGCGCTATACATAAACTTAGAAACATAGCCAATACTCTTGGCAGATGGGCACCAGCATGTACCAGATGTTCAATGCTAAGCCCGTCATGCCCTGGTGACTTACCTCTAGTCATAGAATTTATTACTTCAAAAACTTCTTTGGCAGAGATCCTTACACACGATCCACCTGCAAAACGTCCACCATCGATTAATCTCGATGACGGACCCCGCGGTGACTCTACTTTAAAATGCTCTTTAAATAGATTGGCTATGTCTCCAGGCTGGTTGTGACCCTGAATATTAGCGGGAAGGCTCGACTTGGGATTCAGTTTATTCGTAAGTTTCCAGAATTCTTTAAATTTCTTTTGCGAATGACTTGATGCGATCTTATCCATTCTTAATTGCTCTTCGTGATTTTGACACCATTTTAACTTTGACTTGAAATTCCGTCTTGTTTCACACATTTTATTATAATAATAACCCGAAGATGGCTTACCGTATAAGACCCACGTTTGAAAGGCAAGTCGAGCCTCCCCGTGGGCGTCTTTAACGTATTTATTCCACCCCACAACATATTTCTTATTCCTTTTGTTATTACAGCTGACCTGAGCTGATTCTCTAAGAATAGTAACAATATTACTGTACATATTATCTAAAATTAATTTATGATTATCATTAATACATATATTATTACAACAATTCATAAACTCCTGTGGAAAATTTACCTCTTTTAATTTAGAGTGACACAATTTTTTATAAGTTTCTATTTGGTTATTATTTCTGACACCCCAAATTATTTTATTATTACAGAAATAGCTTACCACATTTTTTGATTTCAATAAGTTAATATTGCACTCGATCAGCAATGGAACATGATCCGACCAGTAGGTATCATACAGTACAGTGACATCTATGACTGAGCGCCTTGCGGCCTCAGTTACAACGCAATGATCCAACCAGCGCCGACAACCGTGCGCATCACTAGTGTAAGTATAGCTGCCCGCTGGGAGGACCTCCAAATCAACACAAATCAACTGCTGATCCTCGCAAAAATTGTATCATTTCGTTACAAAATAATGTACCGGGATGCGAATTAAAGTCACCTAACGCAAATACAGAGTCGACATTATCATTTTCAATAATAGCACTTATCTCGCTCATGCACGATGTAAATTCTATTAAATTGTCTACTGAATCCGTTGGCATATAAACCGAGAATATTATGTAAGTTCGTTTACTATGGAACACTTTAATTGCTGTGAGACGCACACTACTACATTCGACCACACTGACACAATCAAACGCATTTTTCCTCCAAAAGAGGGCCACACCACCATAGGGTCTGCCAAAAAAAAAGATCATACTAAAAATTTTGAGCATTAAATGTAAAATAATTCTTGAATCTTTAGTGTCTTCCATTGTAAGCGTTCGTTATGAGGCCTAAAATAGCTTAAAAATAGAATATCTTTGAAAAATGCCACATCAAAATAAGCATAATGTCTTACGGAACCAAATACGCGTTAAAAATTGGCTAACACTACGGCTTTTTTCCCATATTATAACTTGTTTTACTTTCTTGCCTGTTTAGTCCCCTGACTCGTCTCAACCCTTGTACACACCAGTTTCAACGAAGGTGCCTTGATCTACAAACTATTTATAATTCAAGGCCTTTGATAATATATGGATATAAAAAAAATTCACCATCTAGGTACTCAATATCCATGTTTATGTTTATTTTTAGGTATTAATTTATGTGCAACTTAGTTGTAAGAAATATAACTCAGCTGGAACTGTCTTGAAACTGTGGCCGTAATGTGAATTTTTATCATGTTCGACTTATACTATTAAATATTTCATAGTTTCATTACATTGACAATATTAAAATTATTTATAAGAATTGAGGAATCCGGCTTGAATTTTATTTGGAGTTTTTTCCATTCGTATTCCGCGCATAACAACAAAATATACAATCGTGTTTATTCTTGCGATATCTTATTTGTGTTATTTGTATCAAGTTAAGATAATAATTATGATGAAAGTGCGTATAACATGTCTCACTTTTGCTGAACAAATGCCACTAAACACGGCCATGAGCACGAGCCACCTGCAACTGTCAACTTCCTGCATATTTTACCAGGTCGTCGCTGCATGTACGTCTTACACCTACGTACTAGTATACCACATATACCTATATAATTATTTCTTATTATATAATACTATATATAATTTTATTATAATAAAACATGTTTTATTACTCGAAAGGTCAAAATCAGTAAGTAATTTAAGCTGCCTATTTATTTATTTTTTGTTGGGGAAAAAAGGTTCTCAAGTGACAGCCTCGTACCGGTAGGCGAGATGTAGGGCGACGCCCCACTAGATGAAGTGACGACCTGGTAAGACATGCAGGAAGTCGATGGATGCAGGTTACTCAGGACCGTGCTTTGTGGCATACCTTCGGGGAGGACTATGTTCAGCAGTGGACTTGTGAAGGGCTGTAATGATGATGATGATGATTTGTTTTTAGTCGTAGGTAATTTATTAAAATGTAAAAAGTTATTTAATGTAGGCATATCAAATCAAAATTGTAAGGAAAGGTTTTTTTAGCAGCATGGGGTGACAAACGAGCACTCAGTCCACCTGATGGTAAGTGGTTGCTGCGGCCCATAGACATCTACATCTATCCTCGATTACGAATCAAAATGCAGATGCGTTGTCACCCGTGAGGACTAAGATGGCTTGCCTCGTTTCCAATAAAAAGGAGTGTAATGAACCGGAGACGGTTCTCTACACTCACCATACGAAACACAGCAGCATTGAGCTGCTATTTTACGCTGGTATTCTGTGAGAGCGTGGTCCTACCCCGGTCGAGCTGATGCATTCGTGCTACAACTATAATATTAATATAACTAGCATGGCTATACCACGTAAAAAAATAAGGTACATAATAGGTACTTGCGCAATGAATGGTAATATTTGGTAACTAATAACTAATCCTTACGATAGGCAGGTAAGGTATTTTTGTTTTTTAAAAATGAGGTCGAAATAAAATGGGACTTGAAGTCATTGCATTCTAAACAGACGTAAGCGCCAAATGACGTCATACATGCAATTGAATAAGACGATAAATGCCGATCGGAAGAATATAACCAGCAAAATTAATTATACTACCTTATACATTTTAACAATAACTCGTGACAATGAAGAATGATAATATATATCTGTCATCAAAAAATTATACGCACAGGTTATAGGTTAAATTTACAATATGTGACGACGTCATCATAAACTTTACTTTCCATGTTTTTTTTTTGGAAATGAACAACTAGAACATAAATAATAAAATTAATTAGAATTAGGGATAGCGGTAAAATTATATTTGTTATTTTCGCGGCTTATTAATTTCGATGACACCAGTTGCCATAATAATTGTAAACTGTACCAATATTTTATACATTTTCCTTCTTTCCTTCGTAATTATATGGATAAGGTTAATTTCTCATTAACCAGGAGAATATAATAACAGCTATGGATTCACGAAGAAAGAGAAAAAAAATTAAACGTGTTTGACAGGTAGATGGTAAGTGGTAAGGATGTCAAATGCTAGTCAATAATAATAACCTCGTACGAGTTAGGAAACGTCTAAGTATTATCTTTCGCAATGTACACAAGTACTGAGGTGCCCAGTTATTTTTGTATTGGACTTTACACGGAGTTCGTTCAATAACACCTACACGTACCGTTTTCTGACACTGGTACCGTATTTCATTTATCGTACCTATGTTCAGCGGTGACGGTAAACATGGTAAGATAACCTACATCCGAAAAAAAAAATACTTTTATATGTATTTGAAGTCCTTCAATACACAACAGAGTTTTTTACGTGGTATAGCCACGCTACAGCTATACATTATGGTTGTTGCTCGAATTGGTCGCCTCGACCAGGGAAAGACCACGCTCTCACAGAATACCAACTTAATACTCCTGTGTTTCGTAAGGTGAGTGTAGAGATCCGGAGACCCAGTTTTTAGTGGAAACGAGGCATTCCATCTTGGTCCTCAGGGGTGACAACGCAATTGCGTTTTGATTCTTAATCGAGGATAAAAAATGTAGATGTCTATGGGCCACAGCATGTGTGGAGCGTGTGCTCGTTGGCCACACTTATTCTATAAAAAAAGAGTCAGGCACCAGGGGTACGACTACTTTAGAAAATATAGTGTTTTTGTATAAAGTCACTTTCTCTATGATCTGTTGAGAATTTAGGATGACCAGTAAACACACAAACATTCATAGACATACATAAATATTACATCTATTGATCCTATTGAGCTTCACCGTAATTGGGTAATATCGGTTTGTCAACAAAACACTATCACTATTGATAACCTTCAAGACATTGAACCTTCTTTAAAATACTTGTACTTTAAACTTCCACCACGTATTTTTGCCCTACCTGCTTATTTTGGTATAGGTATTTTTATGTTTATTTTAATGTACTTATGCGTATAATAACGCTTTTTAGATGAAATTATTCATTATGCGTTATTCATTCACATCATCGTGATAATAATTATTAGTGATGCAACGAATACGAATACGAATATTCGTATTCGCCGAATAATAGCCATTTACCGAATATTCATATTCGGTGAATACTAATCATGAATATTTAAAAACTAATATTTTTGTACGTAACTCTAATTACTGATAGAGTTTGAAAACGCGCGTCGTCGGCGCGTAATAGATACGACGTGTCGACGCGTGGATAGGCCCCATGCCACAACGACGGCTACACAAGGGTAAGGGAGTTATTACGAATTTTTAACACTCCAGTAACTGAAAGATTTTCAACAAGCTAACAATATACCGAAACATGTTTTGTTTCAAGATGTTGAAACTAGATGGGACTCAACATATCAGATGTTGAAGAGATTACATGAACAACGCATAGCGTTTCAAGATGTTTTACCATCTCTGCCAAATTGTCGTCATGAAATCAAAGCAAGGCAATGGGCTCTTGGAGACAAATTATGGATATTCTGGCAATTTGAAGAAGCTACAAAAGAGCTAAGCAAAGAATCAACGACATTATCATTAAGAATCAAGCAATCCCAATAATAGAAGAAGAAGAAGAAGATGTCCATTTCCCAAACCTGAAAAATCTCGCCCAAGAATATTTTTCATTGAAACCATGTACAGTCGCCTCGGAAAGGCTTTTTTCAATGGCTGGGAACATCCAGACTGAAAAAAGAAATCCCCTAAAACCAAAAAATCTACAAATGACTAGGTTTTATAAATAATAATTTGCCTGTTGTAAATTTTAATAATTAGAACAATACAAAATAATTAATTAATTTTTCATTACCAGGGCGAGATATTCGTATTCGTATTCGGCGAATATTACATTTGATATTCGTATTCGTAAAAGTAGTATTCGTTGCATAACTAATAATTATACCTACATCACAAATAAACGGGGAGGGTGTAGGCCATATTTGCCGTTATGCTTGGCAGACGTTTGCAAAGTACATATAATCAATCAAATCAACAATTTAAGTTTCCGCTTATCGAAGGTTACAAATAGACATAATATGAATATACTCGCGATTTTTTTTGTACACAACAACAACTGTAAAATTTCATGTTGAAAACGTGAGGTCGCTTTGATACAGATTAAAATATCTGGTTAAAAAACATTTTAATAATTTTAGTACGAATGGATGGGCTCAAACGGGGAAGGACATATTACCAGCGTGAAACTGCGTTTCGTATGGTGAGTGTAGCGAACCAGACCCTTTTACGCATCTGCATTAATTCTTAATCGAGGGTGGATGTGGATTTCTATTCGCTACAGCATTCATTAGCATCAGATGGACTGTGAATACATTTGTCACACTTATTATGAAAAAAAATTATAAAATAAATAGAAAGACAGAGTAAAAAACAGACGTCAAAGAAACTGGTAATTGATAACTAAACGTGTCAAGAAATTACGAACTCTATTTAGTGTATTTGTTTTTTCTGGCCTGATGTTTTAATATATTTCGTTTTCTTCAATGCTTGTCGGTTTTCTATCTATATTAATTTATCTTTTGGTTATGCGATCAAAAGTTGTTGCAGGATAAATAACAAATTACGTTGTCAACTTAGAATTAAATATTCTAATATAGTTAATAAGTATTCACGCGAACAGATTAGTACTCTTGTGTTCACACCTTTCATAGCACACCTATTGTTATAGGCATGTGAATTTAGATCAGATTTATGTGCTGTTTCTGGTTGTCAGTTATCCTGGGACACACTCATAGGTAACCTCTTCTTCACAAATATTAGATACAGCCGGTATTTAAATGAATTTTGTTTTATTTTCTTAAAATGTATAATAAAAATCTCAAAATAATAGGCCAAGGTCATTTTTAAATTAATGAATACCGAACCAGTTATTCCACTTTTGCAAAATCCGCTTAGGTACTCGTGGTAAAATGACTAACAACATTTAAAATACAAATATACGACACTTGTACGGGTAATATGGAAGCGATAAGCTAACTCTCTTTCAAAATAGTCAATTATTCTACTATAAATCATATTCGTATTACTTATTATCAATGTAAAATGATAAGGCACTGGGTGAAGATAGTATTACCGCGGAGCTTCTGAAAGGGGGTTAAAAACCGATGCTCAGCGTCCTTCAGAAGCTGTTCAATTCTGTTCTTCAAGAAGGCGCTACTAGTTAAAAAAAAACTACAGACCTAGTAGTTCCTAATCAGGGAGTGTTTACGAATCGTTTCGTATGCAGTCTTGACAACTCCTATCCAAAAAACTCAAAACATATCCATCCAAACATATATCCTCCAGCAAATTGTACAGAACGAACACTGAAGAGTACATACATTCTGTACAATTTGTCTGCCTGTTGGTCTTGCTGTATGTGAACTGTGGGAAGGCCATCGATTTGGATGACATCGAAATTTGAGCGGTGCCAAAGTTCAGCTCGTGGTGCCAGATTGACTGTTGGTACATCAAAGTGCCGAACGAAGGGCTGCATATCCGAGTACCGGATCAGAGCGCGAATCCTATTCAACTGCAGAGACGTAGAAAACAGGGTGACGTTATTTCCCGAAATCGCTGCATTGCCAGTCTTTTTAAAGCTTTAAGACCTTCGATTTGCTGATGATAAAGTAATTATAGCAGAGTCACTGTAGGATTTTAGCTCTATGCCCAATGATCGCAACAGTGTCTCCCAAAGGATACATGAACATGGATAAAACTTTGATCGTATATAACGTCCATGGTTCCAACTTGGCTGGGAAGCGCTCGGGACATTACGACACCTCCGTCACGAATCCCTAAAACAATTAAAACTACACAACCAACGCGCGTTGACAGTGTCTCTGCGTGATAGAATCCGTAACGATGATATCCGCAGCAAAACCAGAGTAATCAACATATCTCAACGTATCAGTAAGATGTGACATTGCGCCGGCCATTTAATTCGTCAATAACTTATGGGGAAGAAAGGTTTTAAAATGTTCATCCTCTAACTGGCAAGCAGAGTGTAAAACGGTCGTCTACTAGCTGGCATGACAACCTGAAAAGACTATTGTTATTGGATGCAGGTGGCTTGCACGCTTGGAGGAGGCCTATATTCAGCAATCGTCTTGTGGGCTGTAATAATGACTATACTAGCGACAAAATTGTTTTTTATGAGACCAAATAATGTTTTTCATTAAAATTTCGTAATCGCAAGGTTCGAGTTGTATGTAGCCGATTGATTATACTGTTAGTACAAAGAGACATCAGTTACTACCGCAGTGCGTACAAGGCTGTTTTCTTCATTTAATTATAGGATTATAATCGACGTACTTACGTCATACATTCTACAGTAAATACACGTATTTTCTCACCAGTTTTAGCGGGCAAATTGTTGTACAATAATTGTATCCACATCTAGCTTCCGAAAATGTTTGTGTTTATTGAGATTTATTAAATCTATACGTCAGTTTCGCATCAGGTTTACACAGCTCATTTTACTTAAACTCACGTCAAGTATAGTTTAATAAAACAATATTATTATCATACAGGTTATGATAAAAATATTGATTGATAAAATATGTAAATACACACTTGCTCCATCGATTTTGTTCACACAGTTTGCTTCATTGGATTATCGACCGAATAACTCAATAATTAAAATGAATATACCTACTTAGATGAAACAGCTCGTCGGTAATACCATGTGATATTTTTCTCCAATAAATATTTTAAACCTTTATTACGGTATTCACGTATTTATAAGTATGTACTGTAAATGCATTATTAATAAACGCATAAAATCTGATCTTTGCAGATTTCTATGGCGTTATGCGAATGGCATTATCCGCTCGAAGAGATGGGGTCGACAGAACGCCACCGTGGCCGAACTGTTCACGAGGCGAGCACTCAAGCATCCGGACGCACCATGCTTTATAGTGGTCGATGACCGCACTTGGACGTTTAGACAGGTAGCACCCGAAACACGTTTCATCCGTTTGTCACATCATTTTTCTTGTATATTATATTTAACGTTAAGAAACTAGTATTGTACGTACGTATCTAAAAGTGTCAATGGATTTTTTTAATCTTTGAAACTCTTGAAAATTTTAAAAACAAAAGTTACTTAAAAGCATATATCGATGAAATACAAAAATTTTCAAAGATTTAGTGATTTATCGTTACTACTAGCGATCCGCCCCGGCATTGCACGGGTGATTTCTGGATCTCGACAACAGCGCCACTATCGAAAACAGCAAACCATCTAGGGACTCACTCAAATACACACAAGAAATTTTTGAAGAGTTTTGTGCCGCGCCTGCGTGGAATACGTTCGTGTGTCTGGTTGCTACAAATTCTGTTATCAAAATTCGTTCTTAAAAATTTGTGATTGGCCAATTTATCAAGTTTCAATTCCTTATTACTCTAGTGCAGTATATATGGACTAACTCCACCCAGTGGGATGTTTTAGAGTGAAATAGTACATGTTTGCGCAGTTCCTAAGTCGAAAAAGTGATAACTTGAGGGTACATACATTCGAGAGTCTCGAACCCCGTTCGTTTTGATCGTGAATAACCGCTGTGCTGGGCGCGCTAAAGAGTTGCTTAAGCGCACTACAAAATTACGCTCGACTTCGTGCTCACTACTGACGTCATCGACATTCATAACTTCGTTTAATTTGAACTCCTTATAAAATATTAACGCTAGAATGTCGAAGTGCGCTGCTTGCGGGAAATTTGTGAGTCCGGCTGATATTATTAAATGTAGCAGTTGTGCTAATATTTATGACAGAATATGTTTAAAGTTATCCAAAAGCTATAAAGTATCTCCAAAATGGCTTTGTCCGGGCTGTACTTCTAAACAACCACGAAAAGATAATACGGAGACTCCGATTAAGGTGCAAACAGAAATAAGCCAGAGTAGTTCCTCGAACTCATCACCTTCTAGTTGCAGTGGCTGTGATGCTACAAGTAAGATGATAGAGGAGTTACGTACGGAAATTGTCGTTATGCGCAATGAATTTGTAAACTTTGGAACAAAGTTCGACAGGCTTTACCTTGCCGTCAGCGACTTAAGTAAGCGAGTTGATGGAATAGAGAATCGGGTGGCTAGTCTCGAAAAAGACGAATGCATGGAAAAATATAAGGATGAGAACAAAAAGCTAAGCGACACATTGGAGCGTCTTAAGTTCGAGTTGAACGATCGTGATCAGGAACAGCTCCTTACTGATGTAGAAATAAGTTGTATACCTGAGCACAAGGGTGAGAACGTGACTCAACTTGTTATGCTTATTGGTGAAAAATTAAATGTGAAAATTGAAGAACAGGACATTGTAAGCATCCAGCGAATGGGTCCACTGCGAGGTTATATAGAAGGAGAGGGCGCTGTTCAGCCACGACCACTTGCTGTGCGCTTGGCGCGCCGAACGCTGCGCGACCGTCTGTTACAAAGCGCGCGTGTCCGTCGCGGTGCCGATACTACAGGTTTTGGCCTGCCGGGTTTGCCGAAGAAGTTCTATATAAATGAGCGTCTTACCCGTATAAATCGCCAGTTATTCTCCAAGGCCCGTCAAATGGGCTCTAAGAGCGGTTGGAAATATGTGTGGACACGAGACGGTCGCATTTACGCGCGACGAGATCAGAACACGGAGGCACGCAGAATAAGATGTGAAATCGATCTTGTCAAGTTTTTTGGCGAACCGGTGGTTGGCTAAACTGGGAGCTTTTGCTTCTCTGTTGTTTTTTTAACTGTTTGCTGAACCTATTTTTTAAACTATTGGTGCTTGCATATTTAACAAAATTTTTGAAAATGATTTTTAGATTAATATGTCTAGGCCCTACTCGTTTTGTCATGTATCCGCTTATGTCGTTTAATAATACTGTACTACACTTTTTAACATTATTGAACAAATTATTTGTAAGTGCTGTGACGCTGATGATACATAATGCATATTATTTTGTATATACGTATATTATACAGGTTATACGTTTCATATTTTCCGGTTTAAAATGCTCTCTTTATTTTTGCCCATATTTTATAATATTCTATATTATCATAATAACTTATGTCATAAACAACTATTTAATTTATTATACAACACCGATATTTAATTACACTAACTATATAAATTATGATATTCAACTTTTCAGAAAAATATTAGAGAACACGAAATTTGATTTGTTATACGGTTATAGCTATAGCTACGGTGCTGCTCTGTTTGTGTTTAAGTGTGTATGTCAGTGTGTTTGTATAAGTATGCGTATGTATGTTTATATGCATATACTGAAGTTGCTCGTGTCCCTGTGTTCAGATATATATTATATTTGACAGGCCTGTTGGTCTAGTGGTTAGTGACCCTGACTGCTATGCCGGAGGTCGTGGGTTCGATTCCCACCCAGGACAAATGTTTGTGTGATGAGCACGATCGTTTGTTCTGTGTCTGGGTGTAATTTCTCTATAATATTTATGTATTTAGAAATATATAAGTATGTTTATCGGTTGTCTAGTACCCATAACACAAGCTCTGCTTAGCTTGGGACTAGATGGCGCTGTATGATAGTTGTGGAATATTATTATAAAAAAAAAAAAAAAAAAAAATTATATTCTCTGTGCAAAATGGCGCCTAAAAATCAAAAGCTGAAGGTTGGTTTTTTAAATCCGGGTTCTTTGGGTACAAGGCATGAAGACTTCATTGTGGCAATGGTGCAGCATGATGTAGATATCATGGCTATAAACGAGACCTGGCTACGTGATGGAGAACAAGGTCGCGCGCCATCTATCCCCGGTTACCGCTTGCGTCATATTCCACGTTCAAGTACCACGCGCACACGTGGTGGTGGGGTTGGATTCTATGTACGTCATGGACTCGCCGTAAAAACGTGTGTATTTCCTGCCGCAACATCAGTTGAACAAATGTGGCTTAATTTAACTGTTAACGGCATAAATCTGATAATAGGTACTGCTTATAGACCACCATGGCTTGACGTAGACATATTTTTTGACGCACTTACTGATTCAGTATCATCTTTTGCCCATCGCGATAATATTGTGCTCTTGGGTGACTTTAATATAAATTTACTGGTAACTGACAACAATACTCATAAATTTGACAATTTTACAAAATGCCTAAATTTAATCCAATATGTAAATGAACCTACACACTTTACTCCTTACAGTGCTACATTAATTGATTTAATATGTACCGACCTACCAATCTCTAACGTAACCGTCGATTACATACCAACTCTAAGTAATCATGCTTTCTTAACATGTAACTTTAAAATCAATAAGCCAAAATGTCAACCAATTCAGTTCATGTATCGCCCAGTGAAAGACATAAATCGTGATAGTTTTAATTTCGAAATAGAAAGGATCGACTGGGATTCTATGGCCCAATTACCTCATGTAAATGATATGGTTTCTCAATTCAATTTAACATTGTTAAGCCTGTTTGACCAATTCGCACCACTAAAGCTTAAGCAAGTAAAAGAGCGTACATATCCATGGATTACCTTTACTATTCGAGAAATGATAAAACTGCGGAATGAAGCACATAATCGTTTTCGCTTAACTAGATTAGAGAAGCATAAAAGTTATTACAAAGAACTTAAGCATGCTGTAAACTCAGCGTTATACCGCGAAAAACAAGCCTATTTTAATCAACATATAAACCGCAATTTAACTAATTCTAAAGCTCTTTGGATCAATCTTAAACGGACAATAAACATATCAGAAAAATCTAGAGACTATGTAATTCCTGACCAACTCAACGATCCGGATTTGATTAATTCTCACTTTTGCAATATACCTGGAAATGATTCAGCACCCGATTCAGAACATGTTTTCTTTGGCTCCCATCGATTTTGCTCTTCAACATTTAAGTTAAGTGTTACAGACGAAAACACAATAGCCAAAATAATTAATTCACTTAAGTCAAACGCTTTGGGCGCTGACGGCATATGCCTGGATATGGTTGTTTTAACACTTCCTTACACGCTAAAAGTAATCACCGCGATAGTTAACAGATCGATAACCACGTCTTATTTCCCTGACGTCTGGAAAACCGCTTTGGTTACACCAATTCCAAAAACCAATAGCATTATAAATTTCAAAGACCTGCGCCCTATCAGCATCCTACCCTGCTTGTCGAAAATACTGGAAAGAGTAGTATGTACACAGCTTGAAGCGTACTTGGAGAGTAATCACATACTACCAAAACTGCAGTCTGGTTTTAGAAAGCATCACAGCACTACAACAGCACTACTAGACGTAGTGGACAATATTTTAGCATCTCAAGATATAGGTGAAGGAACAATCATGACACTACTTGATTTCTCACGAGCTTTCGAGTCTCTTAACATCGAATTATTATTGTCCAAGCTTTCCTATTATGGATTCGATCCAACCGCAATCAAGTGGTTCTCTAGTTACCTAAATGATCGCATGCAGTTGGTTAAAATAATTAAAAAAGATGGTACACATACTCTATCAAGTCCTTGTCCTGTAACGAGAGGAGTTCCACAAGGATCCATACTAGGCCCTCTTTTATTCATACTGTATATAGCAGATATTAGTACAGTCATTCAGAACTGTAAATATCATATGTATGCAGACGATTTGCAGGTATATCTTTCCTTTGTACCAAGTCAAACTAACTGGGCTGTTAATAACTTAAATAGAGATCTAACGAAAATCGCCCAGTGGTCAGAAGCCAACACTCTTGTACTCAATCCAGCAAAATCAAAATACATAGTATTGGGATCAAAGCGACAGATAAATCGAATAGTTGCAAATAATCCGGATCTGTGTGTCCTCGGGGAGAAGATAAATCGTGTGACTGAAGCTAAGAATCTGGGATTGCTTATGGATGACGCGCTTCGCTTTGAGAGACACGTGATCGAGATCGCACGTAATTGCTTTTATAGACTAAAAGTATTATACCGAATCCGTGACTTTTTGAGTGAAGATCTGCGCATTAAGCTTTGCAACTCCCTTGTACTCTCCAGGCTAAACTATGCCGATACGGTATATGGACCAAGGCTACTTTCGAAAACTGACCGAATAATTCAGAGGATCCAAAATGCTTGTGCCAGGTATATACACTACATTCCCCCACGAACGCACGTCAGTCCCTATTTAAATAAATCAAAGTTATTAAGAATGTCCCAATTAAGAGCACTACATTTAGCAACACTAATGTTCGGTGTCTTTCAAAACAAAAAGCCCGGGTATCTATTAGAAAAACTAAAATGGCGCAAGGACGGTAATTTTAAGGACATTCGAACAAAATCAAACGTCCTTGCAATACCAAAACACACAACGGCAGCATTCCGTGGTAGTTTCCGATATGCAGCTACTAAATGTTGGAACAACTTGCCCCCACCTATCCGCCAACTAAATACCATCAGCCTTTTCAAGGTAAAAGTAAAAGAATATTTTTGTCACGTTAACATTTAGGGCAGATAAAATAGCTGCATTATATTTTCATAGTATAATATAAATACCTATATTGCTTTATTGTAAATTCTCATTATATTATTTATTATATACATTTATATATACCTACTGCATAAATAAGGTTACCATCCTTTTTCATTACCATTATTTTATTTTATTATTTTGATAACATCTTCCTCGAAAATAGAAATAAAGCGAACATACTATCCTCGCAGGCGAGTCCAACCTCAATGGGCATTGCTGAAAACCAACGCTACCGCAATCCTGCGATAGCATTATGTTGAGTCAGTGCCCCTTTCAGCATCACATCACTCATGAAATTGGATCATTTTATGACTGTTTTTTGTTATTTAGTTTTATCTTTGATGTTTTTATGTATTATTTTATTTTCTGTATCAAAACTGTATGAGTGTAAGTTGCTGAATAAATGCATGTCTATGTCTATGTCTATGTCTAAATTTCACCAAAATCAGTCCAGATGTGCTCGAGTGATGACCTTTCTTACATGCGGCAATTCGTTATTATTTTTATAATTCTCTAAAATAATATGCACACACACTAATATAAACCACACACACACACACACACATATATATATATATATATATATATATATATATATATATATATATATATATATATATATATATATATATATATATATATATATATATATAAACCTTCATCTCAAATCATTCTGTCTATTGATGAAAACCGCATCAAAATCCGTTCCGTAGTTTAAAAGATGTAGGCGTATAGACGGCGGGAAACGACATGGTTAACTATGTAGAGGTTGATATTTCGGGTGGTAGAGTCACGCTGCAGGTTTGTTATGACTGCATCACTTTGCTGTTCAATCGTAGAAAGACCACGCTATCTCAGAATATCAGCTTGAAATAACAATATACAACTATGTTCAGTACGGTCGGTGACGAGACGAGACCCTTTTTACCGGTAACGAGGTATACTATGTTAGTCCTCAGGGGTGACAACGCATCTACATTTTGATAATCAATCGAGGATAGATATAGGTGTCTCTGGGTCATAACACAATACGTAAAAGTTAACTGCCGGCTCACGCTTCTCCCGTCTTTGGGGGGAGATAATCGTCAAGCTTGGCAAGCTGGTTAACGATGGTAGAAACAGACATCTCGTATCTTTTACGCTGCTGGTCGTTACCCTTACTTACGTGTATATAAAGAGTATTACATAGTAAGTATGCAAATACTAATACTCGTAAGTAATAAATACGCATTACTGGGTATCTTTCTCTTTCTAGAAAACCCTCTAGATAACTAACCTTTTACTCATATGCCAATGAGCAGTAGTGCGTCAACTATTGTGTTTCGGTTTGAAGAGTATCGAGTCACTACAATTTCAGTCCTAGGCTTCCAGGCATTGCAGTCCTCAGCAGCAAGCCTTTCTTTATTTTAACAATGTTCATAGGCATCAGTTGTTTCTCAAATTCAATTTTATTGTTAGCTCGTTTGTTTTCTTAAACATTTCAAACAATATGAGAATAATTTTACCACAAACAATACAGAAGAAACCTTTAGTAACCTGTGCGATTTTGTTCTTTGGAGATTACACAAAATTGTAGTGTATGTCTGTAGTATCAAAATTACTGCCTTATATTAAGGCGTCTCAGGGGATATCAGGGGGTAATTAGCATACCATTAAGACATGAATGAGCATACTTAAAAGTTATCTCTGTCTGTCTGTCTATCTGTTTGTCTGATCATCTGATCAGTTGCAATGAAACGTCACAAATAGGTAGCGAACTACGCCAAGAAAAAGAGGTCTAGGCTGTGTTTCATCTGAAAACCTTGGAGATTTTTAAAAAAAGACAAAAATTGATAAAATAAATGGTCTTTGACTATCATAGATTTAAATAACGCCACATAAATAGATCCTATCTGGACAAAGCCGGGGCGGGTCTCCGTTTTATAATGACAATAATGTCCCCTAGAACTAATTCTGGGCCACGGCGGCCAGTGCACTACAAGATTATAGATCACAAGTGTGTGCACAAAAACAGACGTGCTCTCTTTATTATCCCACTCTCATAGATTGATGGAACGGAAATCCGACACGACCTAAGAGATCCGGCGCAGGACCAACGACTTTATTACGGGCTTCCCGAGGCACGGGGTTGAAACACCACCAACCTCCCGCCTCCGGGCTGCTACAGAGAATTTCTTGAGAGAAAATCCCAGTAACTGATTTTAGCCTAATATGGGATTCGAACTTGAGACTGTATGATTAGCAGTCGCACTTACGTCCATCGTGGAATAATTGTAGCAAATCTCCAAAGATTAAAATAAAAATAAATATATCCGTGGTAGAGCCATGCTGCAGTTATATTGTGGTTGTAGCACGAATGGGTCGGCTCGACCGGGGAAAGACCAAGCTCTTACAGAATATCAGCGTAAAATAGCAGTTCTATGCCGCTGTGTTTCGTATGGTGCGTGTAGAGAACCGGAGACCCTTTTTACAGGAAACGAGGCATTCCATTTAAGTCCTCAGGGGTCCCATCTGCATTTTGATTTTTGATTCCTAATCGAAGATAAATGGAGATGTCTTTGGGTCACAGCATCCACTTAACATCAGGCGGATTGTGTGTTCGTTTATAGCCCTTTAAAAATATTTATTGTATTCAATATACTATAATATAATAATATGTACGATTATACCTAATAATAATAGTATATAAAGTCCTCATCAGCCATCTTTATTGCTTGGTGCCACAGAAATGATCGCTAAAAGCCAACATAATTTTACTGCAATATTATACAGACACAAACAGCAATTCATTCGGTAACAGTACAGTCAAAAGTTTTCGGTAATTCTGTATTTGTGAGTCAGGAATTTGAGCCCATGGGCGGACGCTTGGGGAATACTGGGTTTATCTCGAAGAGAAAAAAATAATATATTGATATATTATAATAATATATTGATATTGATATATTATAATAATATATGGGATGGGCATGTAGTCTCAAATTCTGTAAATGCTATTTATACGTCAATATATTTACGTTTAATTCGAGATTGAGAGCGCAGGGTCTGGCGAAATACTAATATTTTAACGAAAAATCTCTATTAATATTTCCTGAAAGTACTTATGTATAGCTGTTTTATTATTTAATATATAATATCTTAAAATAGTACAATATTTTAAAATTAAATTTTATATGTAGTTGTGCATTGGACGGACTTAATGCCATGTGGCAATCTCTACCAATCAACCTTTACAGACGAAAAATGATGACAGATAAAAATTGGTTGTGCAAATAAAAATGGAGCCATGGTAGCTCAGATTAACACAGTACGCGAGCAAACCGCGTTCGATCCCCGCCGGCACCAATGAAACTGTTAATTGCAATTTTAAGTGCTGCTTTACCTCGCATTGGGGCAGCGCGGCGGACACTTCCTTGCCCTAAAACCCTCTCAGAAATGAGGGGAGGCCTGTGCCCAGCAGTGGGACGTATATAAGCTGTAGCTTTAACTTTTTTTAACAAAAATGAGGTGTAATAAATCAATTTGAAACTGAATATAATTAATATTTATTATAACATAATATATCCATTGACAGACACTTGTCTTAAGGTCCTAACCTCGAGGGTTAGATCTGATGCAGTGTCGTGATAGTCACTTCATCCGTGTGTTTACAAAAACGTAGGATTCATGAAATCCACAACATAGTAGTAAAAAATATATGTACATTATGATTTACTTTCTCAATTTTGAAGACCTGGAGTTTTTTTTTAGAATAACGCAGAAAATGCTATATTATGTACATCTTTTGTTTTGAATGCTTTTGAACTATGTTATTTCAGATGGCAGAAAAATCGAATCAAGTGGCAAGAGTGATGCAAGACCACGTAGGATTAACACGTGGTGACGTTGTGTGCGTGTTCATGCCCAACTGTGGGGAGTACGTATGGACGTGGCTAGGCATGGCGAAGTTAGGGGCAGTGTCGGCGCTCATCAACAGCAACCTGCGACACAAGCCGTTGCTGCACTGCATCCAGGTCGCCAAAGCCAAAGCTATCGTCTTCTCAGACAGCTTAGCTGAAGGTTAGACGGTGTCCTCGTTCGTTCGATGCACGCAGAATGAGAAAAGGATCGAGTCTACTGACAACTTCACTTACAAAATGTCATCTTTCATAACATTATAATGACATGCCGCCATTTCGAGATTATTACATATTTTAAACAAATTACAGTCATATTGTCAGTTTAGCAGTTCTATTTTTATTTTGCGTGCATTATAGTATTGGAAATATATGAACTTTATTTTCAAACATCTGATTGACTGGCAACCGATAAATGGCGAAACTTTCACCCAAGCATAAATGTATCTACATCGCACAGTCGGATAATGCTGATCCGCATTACCAGGGCGAGCCAATATCGACCGACACGAGCTGAGCAATCAGAGGCGGGGTCCACACTCCCACGTTCAAACCCGCTGTCTGAGCGTGGGAGTGTGGACCCCGCCTTAGATAGTTCAAATACTCTGTGGTGGACAGAGGCGACATGATAATTGCTAACAATACCAAATCAAAAACCACCATCATCATCATCATTGCCTTTCCCTTTTTAATCAGCTCTTAGCCAGACGAAGCTGTAAGAGCCGCATAGGCTAAAAGCACTATATCAGGGCAAGAATTAAAAATGGTCAATAATTAAAAAGCCTAAAACCCGCTCCGAGGTAATGCGACTTTTTATTAAATACATGCTTTTTAAAATTATAATGCCGTTTAAAACACGGTAAATGAATGTCTTCTGTTAATAAAGTTAAAAATGTTAAACATAAATCCGACTAGCGCGTGACGGTCATGTCCTTCCTATTTTTTTATCTGTCGAACTCTCATTAAACTGCTCACACTACAAAAGTAATAGAAATATTTAAACGCTTTTTATCACCAAACTGCTTTGTTGAAGTGTTATTAGTAGCTATTATTATCAAATCATTGTTAGTAGATATTCGTATAAAAAAACTTTATTCTTTGTTATAAAAAAATTCATCTGATAATGCTCAGCCCGTAAGCAAACCAATGCCGAACATAGGTTTCTTCCATATTAATGAGGAAGGACATAGGCCATTTTCCCTACATCCATCACTGGTCTGGATATTTACTATACGAGGTAGTTTTAACGCTAGCTGGCACGCTGCAGATATATATATATATATCTTCTTAATATACCTATATAAAGTAAGTGTCACGTTGTTTGTCCGCGATGAACTCCGAAACTACTTAACCCAATTTAATCAAATTTGCACACCGTGTGCAGTTTGGTCCAACTTGAGAGATAGTTTTTCTTCCCATGAGTGACCCACAATTTGCGAATTTAAGGATTTTTAATAGGACGTGACAAAGGGTCGTCGAAAAACGCAGAACAACGTCTGCCCGGCAAGCTAGTATATATATATATATATATATATATATATATATATATATATATATATATATATATATATATATAAATAAATATATAAATAACAAACTTTAACGTTAACAGAATACCAGCTTAATGCTGCTGTGTTTTATGTGGTAATTGTAAAGAACCGGAGACTCGTTTTACTGGTAACAGAAAAATAAAACATTCTGCTTAGTATTCAGGGGTGATAACACATCTGAATTTCATTTCTTAATCGATGAGAGAGAAACGTGTTTATGTGCCACGGGATCCACTTACCATCAGGTTGACTGTGTATTCGTTTGTCTTTTAACACCCTTATTCTATAAAAAAAAAATAGTCATCCTGTAATCTGAATAAGGCCCCTAGATTTTGGGATCTCAAAAATGTATCTAATTCTTTTACACCACCATCTCTCTCCAAAATCCGTTAACAGTTCATTGGTGGATGACCTGAGTGGTTTGTCCAGGCGTGGCAATAGCGGAATAGACCAAACATTAAATTGTTAAATTGTGTTTTTTTTTAATTTGTTCTATTGTCATTGTCACATTCAGCTATAGCGGAAGTCCGGGATCAGTTGCCACCAGAACTAAAGCTTTTCCAGTTGTACGGAACATGTGCGCCTGGAGTGATAGACTTTGGTGCGGAGATGGGTAAACATCCACCTGAATACCCAATAATCTCCGAGAAGCCACAGTACAAAGACACCCTTCTCTACATCTACACATCGGGCACTACTGGCATGCCGAAAGCAGCGGTGCTGCCTAACTCCAAGTGAGCTGCTGTTGTATTTTAATCTAACATTTTGTAACTTCTAAGAGTTGGTATACATTTAGTAAACATGACTTGAATTGTTGGATTAGCGAATCGTGAGCGCGGCTGCAGATCTTGTGGTCTCAGGTTTGAATCTTGGTTCGGACCCAAAGTCAGTTATTGGGTTCCTTTGTGAAGAAATTTTATGTGACAGTCCGCAGTTAACAAATTCCGTTTCATCTTTGTGCCTTAGAAAACATATGAAGCCGTTGGTCCTGCGCCTGGTCTCACGTCAGACTGCAGTTCCATTGGAACATAAAAGTGGGGAAATTGATAGAAGCCTAGTCACAGTTGAGACTGGCCGTCTTGACCATAATTCGGTCTGGAGAACATCATGGCAAATGCATACTACTTCTACTCATCTACACACATTTTAAATATTTATCTAATTTTCTATCTCGCCCGAATTTATAGTTAACGTTGATAGAAACACTTTCATTAAATTGGAATACCGTTGAGATATAACAATTGCAAGTATTAACTATGCTAAGCTAAGCCTTAGTCTATAAATAGGGCACATGGGGTGGACGAAAAGTTCTTTAACTCTAACATTAAAACGTTTTTGATTATTAATGGGAAACGGAGATTCATAATAGAATTGTAGCTGATTTTATATAACTATACATTTACTATAACAAATGTGTAGAAAAGTCGTTTGTGTAATTCTAATATTTTCTAGAAAAAAAACAAGTCCAGGGGACTTACCAAAGAACTTTTGTTTATCTGTCTGTTTATGTCCGTATTCACGATTCACGCAAAACCTAATGGAAGGATTTCCATGATTTTGATATTGATGTTTAGATAGTTAGAGAACCCGGGCAACTTTATCCGATCACGGAACTTCAAAAAAAGATTTATTACATATTTAGGTATTTTCCTTCCTTTATATGTTAAAATCTATTTTAAATAATTTGGTTAGTTATAAGCGAAACAAAATAGTGATTTTTTAATAAATACGATATTTATTAAATGTTAAATGAAATGTCGTGGCCAAGTCATAAAATTAATCCTGAGTGTAATCATAAAATAATCGATAATTTCGTGAAATGGTGGCATTTTATAAAATTTTACGCAGTTTGTTGATCATGCCATGATATAGCTTAACCAAATCAATGAATAAAGGTCGATTGTCGATATTAACAATCAATCAAACATTGCTATTTCGCAATATGTTCATTTCTTTGAAAAAATATTATACACCGCCAGCAACGCTGATAGCGCATTTTTAACAGAAACGGAATTTTCAACCACGTCGCTTTGTGAATAATTTATATTATACATATATTATATCAATGCTCACAGCTATGTTCTGCGATTGGGCTACCCCGCGCATCTCAACTTAGGTACTGTCGTTGATATTGTCAGTTTCGGCCTTCATAGTTTTAATCTAACAACAGCGTTATCTACTTAGGGACTAAATAAGTTAATAACTACTGCACACTTATTCTCGCAGAATAAGAATTGTCAGACTTAAATATTCAGACCAGTGGTCATTATCGAGATGATTTACTATAATTGCCACGTTTAGCAAAATGAAACTTTAAATAAACTGTTAAACTTTAGAAGCTCTTTCAATATATTGATGTCTATCGGCAAGGCATTAAATATCACTTACTCGATTTACGAGTATTATGAAATGTAATAGAAAAATAAATTACACTCCACTGTGACATTTTTATCTCTATGTTTTGATTTATATGTATATGTTTTATACGGAGTAGAGCCACAAATAGGTCGGCTCGACCGGGGAAAAACCACGCTCTCACAGAATACCAGCGTGAAATAGCATCTTAACGCCGCTGCGTTTCGTATGGTGGTGGAGCTATAAGGTCCCGGGTTCAATTCCAGGAATATTGACCCCAAAATTTGTATGCGAGATTAACTATATGTGGACTGTATATGCGTGATTCCCTATAACCAAAACAAGATGGCTGATGTGGCACGTGGCAGGCTTTGGGCAATGCACTTGCTATTACCTAATCTATTATATCTAGCCGGTGCCTTTACAGGGGAAATAAATATGAGCTGTTAGGAAAGAAGGGCACAGTAAAGAGAAAAAAAAAACAAAAGAACAGCTCGAGATAATTTAAAGAGGAAAGCACTTACCGGGGTGGGTTCCTAACTGTTTCTTGGTCTGCGGCCTCGAGGGCGATGACCCTTGTGTTGCGACTGTGATGCAAGGGAGCGGCCTTTTATCCTTTTCGGCCGTCTCCACCTCCATCTAGGCGGGGCGCGTCTCACATTGATCGCAAAAATGACGCCACATATTTTAGCTTCCTCTCCCCCCACCCTTTCAGTGAGTACGGAGAAGGAATGCGGATGGGATGGAGGAAGGCAACGACTAGTTACTAATCAGCAGAACAAAAATGCGAGGGTACTCGTTTTCCGCGCAACCATATGATGATTGTAGAGAACCGGTTTCACTGGAAACAAGGCATTACGTTTTGGTCCTCAGTAGTGACAACGCTTCTGCATTTTGATTCTTAATTGAGGATAAATATAGATGTCTATGGGCCACAGCATCCACTTACCATCTATCAGGTGGATTGTGTGTTCGTTTGTGACCATTACTGAAATAGTGGATACAAGCAGCGGCAAGGCACTCTATGATAATATATAAAATATGGTGGTACGTGGTCCATGCGGAACTGATAATCCTCACTGCCTCTGCATGAATGATGGGACATTCACAAAAAAATTCCACGCATGTTACTCAAAGAGACTGTCCACATCGAAAACGGATACCGACTACACATGAGTAAAGAATTCTTACCTCCTTACTCTGTGCTCACTGTATTCTAGAAGAGCACCAGCAGACGGAGGATGAACGGCTTCTGTGAACCTCCGAAATGAGAGTTACGTTACTTTTGATAAAGAGTTGGATGAACCCTTATTCCCTCATTTCCTCATTCCCTCAATAACGTCCACATAAATGTTGAGGCTTACAGTTCAGTACGCGCTATCAAATACGTCTGTAAATATATTAATAAAGGTGTGTATAATTTTAGAAACACAGAGTTTGCAAATCGCGTAGGCGAAGTGTACAAACGTATCAATCCGGTCGTTATGTCAACAGCAACGAAGCCGTGTGGCAGCTGTTAGGATCCCCGATGCACGAAAGACATTCCACCGTCATAAATATCAGTGTGCACTTAGAGAATGGCGAATGGCTTTATTTTACTGAAAACAATTTTCACAAGCGACTATCTACTCATGACTAAAAACCGCACGTTTTTGATCAAACACTTTTTTTTATATTTGCACAAGACATAAGTTTGCAAAATGTTTTCTATATCCCAAGATACCAAGGTATTACGCACGGATGTAACCATAAAAGCTTGTAAACGCTTTGATAAAAAAGTTGGCCCGATATCAAATCTGGAGATGCTTTAGGGCGAGTTTACACAGTCCACGCTACTAACATGGCAGATGAAGAAAAAAGATTACTCGTACTACTATACTGTACAGTCGTTGCGTAGTTGTCATGTTTGTTTTCAAACAGAATCTGATGTTAAGTACATATTCCATTACCTGTTCCTAATTCTTATTACATGATTTTTTCGTTTATCTAACCAGTGTTAACTGAAAAACAAACTCCACTTACTAAAAATCGAATGCTGAACATAAACCCTCTTCCTGATTGAAAGACTTGTATTGATTTAATGTTCTGTGAACATATTACTAGTATGTTTAATCACGTGTAGCAATATAAAGGTTTATTATAATGAAAACGATTCTCCATGTCTATTGTTTTCACAAGTGTTTTATTTGGTTGTACACGTGTCACATGGCTGTTCGTTCATTTGTCACATTGCCAATATAGGATCATTATTATTGTAAAGGATCGTACACATTGGTAATTACATATAGAAAATAAATGATTAGTGAACATTGTTTTATCTTTATTATGCTGTTTGCTTTCTTAAAATTAAAAAAAAATAATTACTTACAAAATGGTAAGTCCGCGGCTACACAAAAGTAATTTCTAATGCCAAGGCAATAGGTTTTTTCTGCAGTTAAAAAAGCCGTCATCTGTATATGATATTGTCGACAAACTTTTACTTAACCAAATAACGGCTGATTTATGATATTGTTAACAATAATATTGTACATTTTATAAGAAAACTATATTTTTTAATTGTCAATAACATTTAAAATATTTGAACAACTTCTTTTTAACTCCACTTCAGTTTAGAAAAATATCTTTTGGACGACACACACGGTCAGTTCAACTGATCGTTCAAACTGATCAGTTCAAACTAGGACTGTTGACATTTTTTAAAATATCGGATTTCGATTTCCATTTTAGTCCTAAGATGTAAGAGCTTAAATCCTAACGAAATCATTTTTAAATATTTTGTAAAAGCATAAAAATTCATTTCTAGATAAAGCCTAAATACTGATAATTTAATTTCCAGATATTTGTTGGTAATGGTGGCTACAGTACACATGTTGGGTTTGCGTTCGTCGGACCGCCTGTACAATCCACTGCCACTGTACCATACGGCTGGTGGACTAGTCGGCACAGGTGCAGCACTCGTGGATGGAATACCCTCCGTGATACGCGCCAAGTTCTCCGTCTCCAACTACTGGAACGATTGCATTAAATATCAGTGCACGGTGAGTTTGTATATTGCAGTACTTTATACGTGGTACAGCCATGTTGCAGCTGATTCATCTTTCACTGGTGTGCAACTAAGAGATATTGTAATATTGAACTTAATAGTTTCTACCTAAGAAATAGCTGAATATTTTATATACTTGAACAATGCCAATCTCCATGTCAAGTGAGATTGTAGCAAATTCTACCCACAAGGCGGAGGCCTATTTATAGCACTTCCTGGATATTGTTATACCTACTGTCGGACTTTTACGGGCTGATTTAGATAAAGAAATCAGTGTGTTTTCCGGAACGTTGCAGGTGGCGCAGTACATCGGCGAGATGTGCCGCTACCTGCTGGCGCAGCCGGCGCGCGCGTGCGACGCGCAGCACCGCGTGCGCATCATGGTCGGCAACGGCATGCGCCCCGCTATATGGCAGCAGATGGTCGACAGGTGACACTTGAAATTGTCGACATTTTGAAATAAAGAAGTTTTCAATCCTTAAGAACTTTTTATGCTGTACAAAGAGTATGTGCAATCACAGAGCCTCTACCTAGATTACCCATGTTCAATTTAACGTTTAATTATACGCTCCTAGGTATAGGTAAGTTTGAATGCGTTGCGAAAGAGCGATTCAATTATACATTCACTTGATTAAAACGTACAATAATTTATGTTTTTGCACTTTTGACTTAGCTGGAATACGATCCCGGGGTCACGCAGTCATCAACCTACATAGTTGGGTAATATGGCGACATAATAATTTATTGTCGTGCTAAATTAAGTTATTTCGGTCTTGTATACTTTTCGTTGGCGTTTGGAGAAAAGTTTAGTAGACTTACTTCAAATGTCTGAAACATTTTTGCTAATAAAGAATTACTCAAAATAAAACGTCGGCGATAAGTTTAGAACTACCTCAAGTAGAAGTTTATTTGCGAGTATTAGCGCGAAGTATTATCGCAAAATAATGTTTTAGATTAGCGATTTAAAAAAATCATCGTGAAAGCATTGTTGCTATCGCTGAATTAATAAAAGAACATGTAAAGTAAAATAGAAAATAGCTGTCCGAAAATAAAGGCAAAATCATCGCGATAAGTAGCTTTTACGCGACGATGTGTTACTAAATGTAATATCAGCTTTAGACACTAAAGAAACTAAAACATCTATTATTATCATATGTGCCTATGTATTGGATGATACAATTTTTTATGTTTCACTTGTATACATTACATACCTAACGGCCTACATTAAACAGTTAGTCAAAAATATTTTTTTATACATGCTCCTTAGTTCTTTGTTTGTTATAACAATCAAAAAATAAAGACACTGTTTCCTATAATATACTGATTCAGTTTCTCTTTGTCGTCTCTCACAGCACCCACGGGATAATAAGGGATAATGAATTTTCTTACTCCGCTACTTAGGTGTACGCTGCTTATTATTTGAAACAACATTATTTTTTTGTAAATATATTAAGAATTAATTATAATAATATTTTAATTAATACATTAAATTCAAGATACTTATTCAGAGTGTGTAAACGTAGAGGCCTTGTTCTGTAACAATAAATATTCATTATCTTTGTTTAGGTTTAAAGTACCCCAGATAAACGAAATATACGGGGCCACCGAGGGCAACGCTAACATAAGTAAGTACCTATAGTACGTTTGTTGTTTGCTTTCGCAATTGTAGTGAAAATTAAATTAATTATATATTATTAATCGACGCAAAAAGGCATTTATCGACCGTGAATATTATGAAAAGTTTGAAATATATGTATACAGTATATATAACTACAGCGTATAAACGTCCTGATGTTGGGCATGGGTTCCCATTTTTCTGGAAGGTATTTGGAGAGATTTGTCCGTCACGATGCTCTAGTGTCGATCTACTTACGATTTTTTTACTCAGACATGCAGGTTTTCTCACTATATTTTCTTAAGCACGCAGAACTGCACTTAAAATGTCAAATTAACAATTTAATAGGATTCGAATCAATTTTATGGGGTTAAAGTCAAACCCGGAGATCTGTGAAAACGGTTATTATTCCACGAGCTACCAGGTTTCTCAATGACAATATTATACAATAAAAATTACCCCAAAACAATGACCCTAAACCTTCTACTAGTGGTATCGGAAATAAGAATTTAGCAACAAAGATCCTGTAAAAGAGTTGTAGTAGTTTAGAGGAGAGCCGTACCGCGAGCACGAACATTTTGCTCTATAGCATTGATATATTAAAAGGGGAAGATAGGTCACTAAATCAAAGCGCCCGGTCCTACAAAACTACGGGATTGCCCGTACTTGTCTCGTAGTGACACTCAGCCGCGCGCGAGACGTCGTTGATCACACAGCTCTTTAATTTCAGTTCTTTTGGTATTAAATACGCATTAAAATGACTTCTTGTGTGCAGCTAAACAGTGTGCTAATAATTCAAGAAAGAAAAATAAGATACACGGGATTACTTACCACTCGTAAGTATAGCTAAAAATTCTATTTTGTTGAAAATTATGGTAATATTTATTGTCGACTTCGCCATGTTTGTAAGAGCGAGATAGATAATAAAAACATGCGTGAGAGACACGATACGCACGCGATGCCTAACTGGCTAACGCGATTTCGCTCGCACAACTACGACGTTTCCTATTTCTGTCCTTGTCTATCGTTAAATGTAATTTTGCGGTTACGATAACAGAAGTGTAAGTTTTGGTGCTTGTAGTCGTGCGCCGAGCCCAGGTTTAGTGATTGCGATATTAGCGTGTAACATATCTTCCCCTTTTAATATATCAATGCTCTATAGTGGTTTGTCTCATTTTTTTTAATGTAAAATTTTAGTTGGGAATTTAGACAGCGCTCCGTGAGTGCATTTAGAACTGTAATTCAGTAGCAAGAATATCTAACGCTACGTAGCTACTTCTTAAATCTCTCAATAATACCATACAATAAAATCTCAATATTAATACAAATTAATATTGTGTACTAGTTTTTATCCCAAAATTCGTCCGCGTAGAAGAACACTTACCGTTAGCATTACCATTACAGCCTATTAAAGTCCACTGCTGGACATAGGCCTCCCCCATGGATTGTCTCATAGCGGGGATATTTGCAATAGATTAGAATTTGGCAAGCAGGTTGGAAGCCGCAGTTTTAACTTTTAAGTCGTTATTAGGTAGACGCTGCTGTCATCTCGTGATGTGTTTCCCCCTGTATTCTACGACACCCAGGGGATTACATCACTCTTACACCGTCACTACATGGTACACGGTACTTAACACTTACAGATTTATATTCTTACACCTTCACTACATGGTACACGGTACTTAACACTTACAGATTTATATTAGTCATCTTTGGGAAAGTTTTTACGTGGTAGTCATGCCGCATCTATATTATGGTAGTAGCTAGAATGAGCCGGTCACAATAGTCCACCGGGGTAGGGTGTACGCTCTCACACAATACCAGCGTAAAATAGCAGATCAATGCTGCTGTGTTTCGTATGGTGAGTGTAGAGAACCGGAGATCCTTTTTACTGGAAACGAGGCATTCCATCTTAATCGTCAGGAGTGGCAACGATAATTCTTAATCGAGGATTTTCTGAGCTAAATTGAAAAACAAATAAGTATCGTTCGAGAAAAATTAGTCTAATCATTCATTGATAAATAATAAGAGACAGGTATATATCTAAAATAAGAGATATTATTTTTATCAGGTAATCGTCAAAATCATTTGTGTTATCAGTTCTTCGATTTTAGAAAAAAATCTTGAATGTTTTTCGGAATAAAACATGGCCTTAATCATTCCTGGCACTGGTCTCTATCTGTCCGAGAAGATTCATTACGATCCGTTCAGCCATAAGCCATAAGCTCGCACAGACAGACATAAAAAAATGTCTATTCATGTCAACAATGTAACATAGGTCTCCTTCAGCTTGCTGCATAGGAAGATATTTTCCATAGTTGTCACGCTTGACAACCATCAACCCGAAATACCCTTCAATCTATTCGATGGAGTCACACAACTTTATACTTACAATCTACTATAATTAGATATACGTACAATCCACATGAACACATAAACACACGTACCCTATAGTTATAACTATTCAGTAAGTTAAACTGTAATTAGTTTTCATTTAGATGAAGTAAGTTTTTTATATTTTTATTGGCACTTTGCTGTAGTTTTGTAGTTAATAAATAAATTTTGCAGTTAACGTGGACAACAAGGTGGGAGCGGTGGGCTTCTTGCCGAAGCTGATCCCGGAGAGCTTGCACCCGATCGCGCTGGTGCGCGCGGACGAGCAGGGCGCGCTTGTGCGCGGCCGCGACGGCTTCTGTATACGCTGCCAACCCAGTGCGTGCCTTATATCAATTGACCGATAATTTCAAATTTGTTTGTTCAATTCAAAATTTCCACATCTATAATAGTTTTGTGTACGGTGTATATAATAATAATGTCCTCCAGACCGAATTTCGGTCACGGCGGCCAGCCTCAACGGTGACTAGCCATCTAAGCAGGACCTGATTATAGTGCCCGCGTATATGCGCAAACATAGGTGCATTCTCTTATTCCCATACTGTCATATTCCGATGGAACGGTAAACCGACACGACCGGAGAGAGAAAAAGCGCAGGATCAACGGCTTCTCGTGCTTTCCGAGGCACGGGGGTGATATCCTTTCTGACTCCTGACCCAACTTCCTGACTCCGGGCAGCTACTGAGAATTCGTTGACAGAAAAACTCATTGCTTGGCCCGACCCGGGATTCGAACACGTGACTATGATCAGCAGTCACGTTTACAATCACTAGACCAAGGAGCATTCAGTCGGAGCAACGCTGTTTATAAGATAGATGTAAATATAAGGTAATTATGATAGTTTTTCCGATATCTGTAAATCGTAAGTAACCAAAATCAATCACATTACCCCATATCGTCCCGGGGGTGTCTTAAAAGGCAGCATATTGATAACCATCTCGTTTAACGCTAAACGTAAAACACGTAGACGGAATGATATGGTAGTGAATTCGACTAATAATTAAAGATCAAAAATACATCTATTTGATGCAAGGCATTTAGTACTTTCAGCGACAATCCATCTGATAAAATTTACATAAGCATTGGTGTATAAACATAATTGTTCGAATTTATAAAGTTGGGATCATAAAACTTCTAAATTCATTTGCAGATGAGCCAGGGATGTTCATAGGATTGATTGCTCAAGGAAACGCATCCAGAGAATATTACGGTTACGTCGATAAGGTATTTGTTTAAGTATATACTTAGTTCTTAACTCATTTGTATTTCTTAATAAACTTTACCATGTACTTTTCATTATTTAGTATCGGTGAAGAATGCACACAATTATCATAATTACAGCCCTTAAAGAGTCCACGACTGAAGATAGGCCTCCCCACAGTAATTCCACAAAACACGGTCCTGCCTCTTCCTGCATCTCTTACCTAGTCATCACGTCAGTTCGAGACCCTTTTTACTGGAAATGAGGCATTCCATCTCAGTCCTCACGGGTGACAACGCATCTGCATTTTGATTTGTAATGGAAGATAGATGTAGATGTCTATGGGCCGCAGCAACCACTTACCATCAGGTGGACTATGTGCTCATTGTCACCCTATTCTATAAAAAAAAAACCATCTAGTGACCCTCACCCCCTGGGTGCCCTGGCAAAAAATATTCATTCTTTCTCATATAGGTAGAAAACAACATAATGATGTTTCGTATGAACACCTTTTAAGTGATAACGTGATAGAGCATAGCGATATGACTTCAGCATGAATAACTCTTCTGGGTAGGGAAGAATAAACTAAAATAGTATAGAATTTTTTTATTCAATATAGATTATAAATATCACTTATTGAAAGATATACACACACTTATGTTTAATTTAAGACTGGCTCGAGAAATACCTCGGTCCTGGGAAAAACCACCAAGAAACGCAATAGGACAGTTTTTTTTTATTTTTTTTGAAAAAAGAGCAGTTTATTATAATTTAATATGTTACACATTACACCACAATAAATAGAAACATGCTTGGTTTTTTCCATAAATTGCTTTATAATGTAGTAACTTTTTATACAATCTTAGTTCAATATAGTTTAATAATTTTTTAAAGATTTAGAGATTATATTTTAGAAAGATTTTAAAGATTTTGTGGTAAAAGCGAATCAAATAACTACTGTTTCACTGAATTCGAACGCAATTTGGCAGGTTACTGCTGTTTTGTAAATTATAACAAGTAAATGAGGAGACTGTCTTTACTGCTAACAAAATATTTATTTCATCCATATCCTCTGGGATAATAACGCGTTTGTGTTGCCTTTGTTTAAAAAAGTTAGTGCTCCATGATACCAGCTCTTTTTATAAAATTATGTATAAAATAGAAAGCATTTAAAAAAAACAAATCAATTATATAAATTACACATTTTCAAAATGATGATTTAAAGAGCTTTTAGCCGATAAAATGAATGAGTAAATTCCTATACTATTAAACGAGCAATTCTTGTATATAAATATATATATATATATATATATATATATATATATATATATATATATATATATATATATATATAATCGGGATCTCGGAAACGGCTCCAACGATTTTCATAAAATTTAGTGTCCAGGGAGTTTCGGGGATAATAAATCGATCTAGCTAGGATTTATTTTTAGAAAATGTCTTTTTGTCCGTGTTTTTAGGCAATGAAAAACTGCTACAATATCGTTAGAATAAGAAGGTAAATTTTGACGGATTGTTAGCGATTATAAATAGCTTAATTGGTATAATGGTCGGTCACAGAACCGTAATACCCCGGTTCGAGCCCAGACCGACCGACCGACTTTTTTTTAAACTTTTTTTTCATGTTCCTTTCTTTTTTGAGAAAATCTATTTTTTCGAGCCCTTTTTTTTAGTATTTTTTAAAAACACGAAAATTTAAATTTAAATAATTGCACTCATGATTTTTCATTCAAATAACCAGTTCCGTTTTTTCTGTTATGTCGCTAAGATCAAAAAATATTATTTATATTTCATCAGTATGTAATTTGTATCTAAATATAATTTCCAAAACACACGAATTAAAAAAAAATCGAGCGAAAAATACCGAGCAAAGCTCGGGCAACCAGGTACTTACACATGATACGTGAAAAACATTTTTTATTTTCTCTTTTTTTCTCTGAATCTAGATTAGATTTGGACTTCAGACAAAAATTCCAATTTTTTACCTCAGTTCTGCACTTCGGTAGGTTTATTTTTTATGCTATTACAATCATCCAATCTCCAAAAAAAAACTTCTATAACAGACAAAGAGACATCGAGATAATCTCATAAGAGTTCCATTTTGCTGAATTTGTCATACTATAAATATAATATCATCATCATATATCTATATATCTCATTCCCTCAAGGAATGCCACAAAGCACGGTTTTGAGTCATCTGCATCCATCGACTTTCTGCATGTCTTACTTATATACATATAAACAAAATATATACATACTTACATATATAAATATCTCTTATAGAGTGACAGTAACAAAAAGCTGGTCCGAGACGTGTTCTATAAGGGCGATGCGGCGTTCGTGAGCGGCGACATCCTGGTGGCGGACGAGCTCGGCTACCTGTACTTCCGCGACCGCACCGGGGACACGTACAAGTGGAAGGGCGAGAATGTCGCCACCGCCGAAGTGGAAGATGCCCTCATCGCTGCAGTTGAGCGGAGGGATTGTGTCGTGTATGGTGTTTCGGTATGTTTAAACTTTTTTATATATAAATAGCTTAAAAATAATAGATTTCATTCTGCAGTAGTAACATATACCAAAAATAATTGAACAAGTTTACTGGTTAAACCGAATATTATAGAAAAATTTCATACTGAATTAGAAGTAAAGTAACAACCCTATAAATGATCCTGTGCTCAACAATGACGACTCTTACTGTGAGTTATACGTAGAGCAAGACCCTAGGGCCACCAAACGTAACTTATTTTCTGACGAACGAAATGTCTAAGATTGAGCAGTGTTAGTATGCAGTGCAGTTTTGCAACCAATCCAAAAACTTCATTTAATATAGTTTTATGCCAAGATTTCAATAAATTTGTAGTTTCTGTGCCATACAATTTTCGTCCTTGAGCCATGTCTTTCCATGTCAAACAGCCATCCCTCAAGAATCAAGTTGGAAGATAATAGTTGCAATTTTGCTTTAAGTGGCACCTCTTATCTGCCCGATTTTTAATGCAATTCACGTAATACTTAAGACCTTTCAAACAAGAAGTATGCATGTATTTTTATAAGTATAATAATGTCTACTGAGTAATCTAGGGACAGAGTCTGTAAACGACTGTAGACAGGCGAAGGAGAAAATCAGAAGCAATATAATATACGAATTCCGGTTATAAACAAGCGTTTCCGAGCGTGTATTTCTTACGGTGGATAAACGAAATAATCCGCAGGCGCCGGTTGACTGTTGTAGGGAGTTTTTAGAGCTGTGTGGTGACCATCCAAGAAGTGTTTTCGATAGGATAGTTACAGGAGATGAAACGTGGGTTCACCACTGTGACTCCGAAGTAAATAGGTAGATAGGAGTAGTAAATAGGAGTCTATGTAATGGCATGAAAAGGGATCAGACCCCTCCAAGAAGTTCAGTCACTACATAGGCCGGTAAAATCATGGCCACAGTGTTTTGGGATTCGGAAGGAATACTATTGATCGAGTACCCAAAAAAAGGTGAAACTATCAATGCACATAAATACTTGGCCATTTTATGCCGTTTAGGAGAAGCAATTAAAGAAAAGGGAAGAGGAAAGCTGACCAAGGGAGTGCTGCTTCTTCATGACAACGCAGTGGTTCACACGGCACGGCTTTCCAAGGCTGCTGTACGAGACTGCGGGTTTGAAGAAATAAACAACCCACCATACAACCCTTAAAAAAACCTTCGGGGAAAGCGATTTGCTGACGATAATGAACTCAAGTCCACTGTAAATGAGTATTTTTCAGGCCAAGATAAAGAATATTTTTTCAACGCAGTTCAACAACGTATAAAACCTTAACTTGTCAAAAAAAAAACTGAAATACTACAAGGTGCGTTGGGGCAATACCGGACGGATTTTCTACTAGTTAAAAGAGTCTGGCAAAAACTTTATTTTCTTGACATCCATATACGTCAGATTTCTGAAACATGGCGCAAATCGTTAATGGTTACACGTAATTTAGCTATAAGAAGCTTTTACTTTTCAAAACTCAACAGTTTCTGCTTAGAACGTGTGCGAAGACAAGGCATAATTTTTCGACCGGACGTCGCTAAAAATCGCAAATAAAAGTGATAGGGAAAGACCGGACAGACGAAAAAATTCAAAAATTACCTTGTTTTATAAAATACTGCGCAGCACACGCCCTACTTTTCGGAGCGACTGGCTAAAACTTGGGGTCGGGGCAGAATAAAATGGAGTCTTGTACCATATTGCTAGCTTTCAAAAATATAGCATAATTCACCGGAAATTTGAATTTAACGGTCTTACCCAATCACCGATCTTACCCCAATGCACTATAACCCCTTCATCCACTCATGTATTGAATTATCGAACGTATACGATCAATAATAATTATTCATACTTTATGCAATAATATTGTAAATAGTTTAAAGTAATAAAAATAAAAATAAACTTTTTGTAAATCCAAATGTTCATGCCTTGAGCACTCATGTTATACGTCATTTTTTAAAGTATTTTAAATACACATAAGTTATCACAAATAACCTTATTACTATTGCTCCTAATTTTCCGATAATTTTATATCAAACGTCAATAAAAAAAGTTTGGAAAAACCAAAAGTACACGATCAAATAATATTATTTTTTAACAACAAACAACAACACTACACTAACAACGAACACTACACATATAAATAACACTAGTTTTTACGGATTTTATCGCGTATATTTAACTTTTTTAATTACCCGATGTTTCGAGCACTTTACAGCACCCATGGTCACGGGGGAGACAGATGTTCAACGTCTCTAGATGTCATAGTTAACCGCGGTTACCATAGATAAAACTTTATAAGTTTTATAAATATAAATAAGTTTTATAAATTTTATCTATGGTAAACACGGTTAACTATGAGATCTAGACATTGAACATCTCAGTCTCCCCCGTGACCATGGGTGCTATAAAGAGCTCGAAACGTCGGGTAGTTAAAAAGTTAAACATACGCGATAAAATCCGTAAAAACTAGTGTTATTTATATGTGTAGTGTTCGCGTAAATATAAGAAATCATTACAAAAATGCACGACACATAATGCTCATATGATCGTGAAAAATGTAGAAAAAAATTCTCAATCAACAATAGAATTTTTTATTTTATTTTATTATGTTATTATTATTGAGATTCAATTTTTTTTATTACTGTTAATTGAAAAAAATTAACAGAATTATCTTAAAACAATCAGATATCCACTTTAATATTACTTTAATATTTAGGTATTTGTACTCAGGTGTTATCGTTAAAACAAGTCTTTTTACCTGACTCGTTAATAAAAAATGTAATAATAGCAATTAGTCGATTTAAAAAAAATAAGTTCAATAATTGTTTATCTCTCTGACAATGTGCTTTTTATATCATTTATATGTTCAATATGATTGTTAGATGCGATTTCATGCGACAAAACGTTGGATTCCTGATTTTAATAGTTCAGCCGTTCAGAGAATGCGTTCCTGACATATATCAGTTAGTCACGACTAGTGATGGGCACAACATAACACTGAGTTCGTTACCGTTCCTCCAAAATGAACCGCCGCGTTATTTTTAAGATTATTTTCGTTTTAAATTGGCGGAAACATTTATAATTTATATTTTAGTAATTTAAGTGGAAACCAAAAAGGTAATATTAATGTAATAAAATTGTTTCATTTATTCTTTGTTACAAAGTTACAATCTATATTTCTATGCAATAAAGTACATTGAATTGAATGTGCGTACGGAATATTAATCAGACTCCGATTCGCTTGAGGAGGTGGTGTCTTCATCATCATCTTCGCCTACATGTATAATTATATTATTATCAATAACAGAATCAATCCTGACATCTCGGTCAAAATGTTCCACAATCAGGTTTTTAGTCTTCTCAACAACCTTTACCCAGTCATCTCTTGTGACTTCCCCGCAGGCTTCTTTTAATAGGGTCATCATCTTTTTCGTGCTGAATGGCGGGGAAGTATTGTGGCGGGCGGCGTAACCTTTTATTTGACCCCAGATTAGCTCAATCGCGTTATATCGGCAATGATACGGTGGAATTCTTAGAACGCGATAACCGTACTCCAGAGCCAGTTCATCGGTTTCGTATCGCACATTTGCCGCTTTATTTTCTTTAACTAATTTAATTAGCTCTGGTTTTAGCATCTGCATATTTGCGTCAATGCCTTTTGCTTGTAACTAAGCCACCATTTCTTCTTTTTTATTAGCTTGGGTAGGTGCTTTCTGTATTTGAACCGAGTGATGGGAGGCATTATCCATGAATATTACAGAAGGCTCTGGTAGGCTGGGCAAAAGCACGTTCTGGAACCACTCTTTAAATGTAGTGGCATTCATTTCCTCGTGGTAGTCATTTGTGGTTTTTGATTGAAATGCCAGTAACGCGTTCTCCACAAAGCCGTATTTTGCAGAACCTGCGTGGCATATTATCGGACGGGCCCCCTTACCCACTGGTGCTTTCGACGTCGACGCTTGTGTATCATCCGTCCAAGAACGGGAAACCGTGTGATTGGCGTTTAGCCATGTCTCGTCAATGAACACGACATTATCCCAGTTATCAATATTTTTTGCTTCTCTCAAAAAACTTATCCGTTTTAAAATTATGTCGTATCGTTCTAATAAAATGTTTCTTTTGTCTGTGTTTTATGCGAAAAACTAATATCTTTTAAGATTTTGGTTAAAGCAGTTTTACCCCCGCTAAACAATCAGCTTAACAGCTTCTCTTAACGATGCCAAAAGCTTCTTCCTGTTGAGATATTCATTTCTGGAATAGTAACCATATATATGATTTCTGATTGGATCGGCGTCAAAGGTGTCAATATCTGTCACGGGTTTAGTTCTACGTTTCTTCTTCGGAGTACGTAAAATATTATCTTCCGTGCCAGTAGAACCGAAGTTTTCTTTATTAATATTTGTTATCGTTCGTTTGCTAACTCCAAGCGCCTGAGAGACGCGTTCTTGTACTTGTTCGACAGGTAACAGGGGTCCGCCATTTTGCCGCTCCCGCTCAAAGTAATCTTGCAGCTTGGTGATTAACTCACGGGCTCCATTTTTCAATGTTTGTCCACGTTTAGGCATTATTATGCACCAAAAGTAAAAAGAACGCAATACAAAACACAATCGAAGTCCGATCTAGCGCCGATGTCAGTTTGAAAAGCAGTCAGTCCAATTAAACGAAAGCCGGATAATCAAATAAAAACAGATCGAAAACACTTGAAGAACGTGGTCTATGCGCACGAAACGACAACAGACGACTGTTTTAGCGTCACAAAATGGCGGCCCATAACGCCATTTGGGGTTACCATTTTCAACCTAAATATAAAAATGCTACTTTTTTTCGCGCGTTCGGTTTGGTCGTAGTTTTATTTTTATATTTAATAAAAGTTATCCTATAGTCCATTATTTTCAAATTCTTAACAAGAAAAACAAAACGTATTATTTTATAAAGTATAACTGTATAAGAGCGGATTACAATACTGTTATTGCCTGTTATTGTTAGCACAGAACTACAAATATAAAGCGCTGACATAACCTTGTAATAGCGCAGTATAGATTTAGAAAAATATTGTTTACCAAGTTATTTGACACTCAGTTTGGCACAAAATTATAACATTCACTGATTATTGATATAATAATGTTGTTTTAATGCTCATCAAATGTTAAAACGGTAAACAACCAGCAAAAATATTCTTATCGTAACTGCAACGCCATTACAAAGTTACGTCGTCAGTTCAATCGCGACGTGTCAGGAACGCATTCTCTGAACGGCCGAACTATAGGCGCTAGTAGAAAATACGTACGCGCTTTGCGCTTAAGGCATGCAAAATAAATTATCAATATAACAATATTTTTCTATTATATCAAATTATTCAACAACAAAAAATGAAAATATAATGTTTGCAGTAAGCAGTTCGTAAAAATATACTATCAGGTACATAATAAACAGCTGATCAATGTTTTGTTTATTTAATATTATCCTCCAGCGTCAAGTGTCAACCCTACCAAATTAGGTAAAATTTGACAGCCCCTTAGAATCTTCGCCTCTGTACGGTTTCTTTACTCATGTGGCTCAATTTTCGACGAAATCAAAGGCTTTCTTATAATCGACATACGCAAGTCAAAGTGGCAGATTGTGTTCTTCGGCCTTATGTATAATTTGCCGAATGGTATGTATGTGTGTCAATGGTACTATAGCCATTTCGGAAACTAGCTTGTTCGGGTTGCTGGAAGTCGTCGAGTCTACGTGCGAGACTCACTTGACGATTACGTAACGTATAAAGCTGCCCATAGAACCTCTCACTCAAAATCTCAGGTGTCCCGGCAACAATGCTACCACATTCGGTCTTCAGCTTCGACAGTTGGCTCTATCTGGCAGACAGGTCTCTGGCAAAAGCTTTGAAGCCTTGGGTTCGCTCGATTGTTTCTTCAATACGAGCTATATTGAAGTTGCGTAAGTCCCGCCGCATGCATTTGGAGATCTGTCTGTTCAGTTGCTTGTCTGCTGTATCTGCTGAAGACTGCAGCTTCATTTCCCGTCTTACAGCAATAAGATTGAGTGTGATCGCAGAGTTTTTGGGTTCTTTTGCGTTCATTTTAGTTTTCACGAGCTTGTCATTCACATCGTCCACTGTATTGCACTGAAAAGGCAATTCTCCTAGGCACTGAAAACGGTTTTATAATTCAAGTTGAAAGTTATCGCGGCTTTGGATTAGAGCACAAAGAGGACGAAGCGTTGACTTCATAAGACGTGATCTTAACATTACGATTCAGTGCAAAAACCCAAATGCAAATTCAAAGCACCTTAACATTAAGATTGAATGTGCCTATTATCATTCGGTGAGCGCTATCAATTTTCATCTATAGTTACCGTTTGCCAATCATAATAAATTTAATCTCATGTTTTGTCAAACTGTCGAACTGTCGGGGCTTGACCAAGTCCACTTTCTGTGAGGCCGCTTCTAAAAGAAAGAATTCATCATAAAGACCTCTTTCTCCATGAAGTCGGTCAGTCTCTTGCTGCCCCCTTGGGTTCCGTTGCTCCATCTCGAATTTCTGAATATCCAATGTTACATTCTGAAATGGAACTACTGTTTATTTCAAAATATAAAATTGGCTTACAACCTCTGTTTTTTCGTCTTATTTTCTTGACATGTTACACACATAGATAAATACATGTTTAATAATAATAATAATAATATTCCACAACTATCACACAACGCCATCTAGTCCTAAGCTAAGCAGAGCTTGTGTTACGGGTACTAGACAACTGATAAACATACTTATATATTTCTAAATACATAAATATTATAGATAAATTACACCCAGACACAGAACAAATGATCGTGCTCATCACACAAACATTTGTCCTGGGTGGGAATCGAACCCACGACCTCCGGCATAGCAGTCAGGGTAACTAACCACTAGACCAACAGGTTTATCATCTACTTAGTGACATTTAGTATATTTTAACGATGTCTCAGCCAATAATCTGTCACATCCACCGTATCAGGCAGCACTGCAAGTTGCATTAACAACATTATACATCTCTTCAGCCAGAATATACTATTCTATGTCCTCTTCACTAAGGACGACAATTTTTTTGATTGCCTTTGAAGCAGTGGTGTCTTGATTTGAGTTTTTTCAGCCTCCCCCACTTGTAAGATAAGATCTTAAGATTTATTCTTTGTTAAACTATCAAAATGAGAAGATTTCATATACTCACTCTGCAAATATTTTTTAAAAACCACTGTCTCTATTCTAACTGTTCAACTTCACTAGTTGGCTTATCCTTAATAACAACATAAAAATGAAAATAAGATAAACAATTGATCGATCTTCTCGGTGACAGGTCAACATGTTTATTTTGTCACTTGCAACGATTCAATCAATTCTGCCTTTAAACTAATTTGTATATCCTGGCACACGTAGGATATAAACAAATTTGGTTTAGAACAAAGTAGTTTGGCCTGAAATCAGGTTTGGTCGATAACATAAACCTACATAAAATAATAGTCAATGCCGTTTTTTAATGAGAAGTAGCGTTTTAAATGAAAATTTAACGGTTTCTAGTGTATTATATAAATACAGAAAACAATGTATCAGTGGTTTACTCCTTGACGTTGTGCACATTGTCAATTATATTTTTTTGATTTTTCTACTTTTATTCCTAAATCTATGCCTTAGTTAATCCATTTTTAATCTAATTCATATGAAATATGATATTTTAAAAAGGAAAATTATCCAATCTCTACATTTTTCTAACAAATTAACTTGAAGACACTATGAAGTCTGCCAAATGTTTCACTTCTCACTTCATTTCTATGTGGCACCGACCTGCTGACAGAAAAAGCTCTCATCGCTAAAAGTAGCAAACGTTTTAAGGATAGAAGATGCTAGCGTGTGGTGTGTTGTGCAGATCCCGCAGACGGAGGGGCGCGCGGGTATGGCGGCGATAGCGGATCCGGCGCGCACTCTACAGCTGCCCGAGCTGGCGCGTCGCCTTGACCACGCCCTGCCGGCCTACGCGCGCCCGCTGTTCTTGCGCCTAATGGACGACATCGAGATCACCGGTCCGTACTGTGTGCACTTTGCACCACACAACACTTCTATCTATACTATACTACTATATAGGCACTAAATTCTCGTTGAGCACTAAGTTACGCTCAATTCTCCGTGACTTCTTTAGTCGACTGCGAGTGGCTGAAAAGTTTAGTTCTTTTTTTTAATAGAATACGGGTGACAAACCAGCACACAGTCCGCCTTTATTTTCGATTAAGAGTCAAAGTGCTGATGCGTCACCCTTTAGAACTAAGATGGAATGCTTCGTATACAAATGTCAGCAGCATTAAACTGCTATTTTAAGCTGGTAATCTGTGAGAGCATGATCCTACCCCATTCGACCGGCTCTACCACGGGAATAAGTTACTTTATTGATTTGTAAACCGCGAACGTTGTATTCAATAATATAACATTGATTTTGTTAATGTTACAAAGAAAATGCTGTCCATATTTATATGCTCACTTTGTCAACGTGATTTGAAATTTATTTCAGATAACTATGCAACTTTATTTCGTGTTCGCCTAAAACAGTAATTCTGGCATGCATGAAAATACAACCGCGTGGCCCCGGCCAGTCAGAGTACGCGCGGACGGCGGAGGGTCTATAACAATAACTATAACACAGTTTTTGTTCTGAATTATCAGCCTAGTAACATAATATTACATGGAAGTCTTTGATGTCATCTATCATAATATTCCGCTCACCAGATATCGTTATTTGAAATTGAAGTAATGTCACACACAGTGCAACAATGAGTAAACAGTTGCGTTTCAGTAATAGTGTCAAAAGACGTGAGTAACCTGGTACTGCGATTGATAACCCGCCTACTAAATCCTACCTAAAAAGGGGGAGGGATATGTTCAGGAGTGGACTTTTAAGGTCTAATGAAGAACAAGTAGATTCTTTCTGCTTTCTGATTCAATTATAATAACTAATATCTGCTGTCAACACGCTAAGGGAATGTGGATACGATATAAAATATATCATACTCAAATATAAATAATGTTACCTGTTTGCCACCTTAATTTATTTTTTTTTTCGCAGGCACATTCAAGCTCAAAAAACTACAGTATCAAAAGGAGGGCTTCGATCCAGACGTTATAAAAGATCCGCTATACTTCAGGTCAGGCGCCGACTTCGTACCGATTACTTCTCAGCTTTTTAATGATATTTGCAATGGAAAAGTGAAGCTATAGGCCCAAGCCGGGGTTGCATAGTCAATGGGAAAAATTATTTTCTTCTAGATAATGCTACATTTTTACATAAAAATTTTAGAGGACATTTTAAAATATATTATCTATTAGATAATACTTTGAGAATGTTACGTTGATAATTTGTTTGTAAATGTCGAATTATCGTTTACAAAAACACGATATCGCGTATTTCAATTAAAAATATTTGCACTTTTTAATTACCGGCGCGACTTTTATAAAACCAATGTGATCAATGTATTTAATATTATCTTCTAAAATGGTCTAAGACCGTGTAAAATATTTATAGGAGAACGAAACAGTGATACAAATTTTGAACGACTAGAAATGGTTAGAATAGTGATCATGAAATGGTTTATGGCAAAATTAGTTTAACAACTGTTTTTCATGGGTAGAGATATTGAGATAATTACAAGATTTGACAATACTTAAACATGTGTCGGTGCGATGCGGGATACCCTCATTTTCAACTTCCCATTTAGTAGCTAATTGTAAGTTCGATTTTTTTTATTATTCTTTTAGAATCGAACGTTAGGAACTTTAAAACATGGAGATACTCTATGTTGAAATTTGAACATGGGTACGCAAGGACTCCAGCCTGTGGAGTTAGTAAAATCGGACCCATTACAACCGCTTACAAATGGGAAGTTAATTAATAATAAATAAGTCAATTGTTTTAATATACGATCAATTATATTTTACAAGCTTGATCAAAATTGAAAGCACGTACTTACATTTACAATTATCTTAAAGCTACATAAAACGTAAATTGCTTGTAAGAAGAATAACTGATATAATACTAAAAATAATTGGTCTCTAACAATTGGCCCATATTTTTATTCTTTTATCACAGCTACTTAACAGATTTTTTAATGTCACAGTTTGAATTTAAAGCCCTTTTAGTAAAATTTTTAGTAGAACATTCCGCAATCTAGTCTCGTAAGATATTTTGTTTAGGATTCCTAATATTTTTATTAGCAATATTTGTTGTTTACGTTGATATTAAAAACTCAAGTACATAACATAGGTAGCAAAAATATTGTTCGAACTTTGTTTCGTGCCTTGTTACAAGGACTGCATTGTAGACTTATTGCATTGCTCCTAAAATTGTAAGTTGTAAATAAATACTTTAAATGTTAACATGAATTTTATTTTGCTCTGACGTTCAAAGTGAGAAATTTGGTGGTGGTTTGACAATTTTGAAATAGTTAACCATTATGGGGTGCGCGAAAATGATGAGAGGTATGGCAGAGCAACTGACTGAGAGCAGTGGACTGTATTAGCATAGTTCAAAAGGAACCAAAACAAAATGGCGGACGTGGCACGTGGCGGACTTTGGACATTGGGTGCGTTTGGCAGAAAAAAGCGCTAGCAAGCACTTGTAAGCAAAATGGCGATCGTAAGCGGTAAGCGCTGTCAAATCGTAAGTAGCTATTTTCCTCTAGGACACGATGTTAGTTTTAACCGGGGAACCTAACCTAATTTAAATATATTTTTGTGAAATATTCATATCAAAAACTTACCAATCATGAATTTTTAATAACATGTAAGCTTCATGTCATGTAAAATTCATGTCATTATATTACTTAAAACTAATATTGCAAAAAAACAACTTATAAATCTACTTCAAAACAAACAAATTAAATAAGCAAAATGGCGGATTGTGTCAGCGCTACTGAAGTAGCAATCGTGTCCTGGCCGAAAACTATTTTAGCGCTAGTAAGCGCTTGCTAGCGCTTTTTTCTGCCAAACGCACCCAATATACTTAGTTTGAAATTGAACCCAGTTGACCGAGCTTTGCTCGGTATTTTTTGCTCGGTTTTTTTTAATTCGTGTGTTTTGGAAATTATATTTAGATACAAATTACATACTGATGAAATACGAATAATATTTTTTGATCGTAGCGACATAATAGAAAAAACTGAACTGGTTATTTGAATAAAAAATCATGAGTGCAATTAGTTTAATTTAAATTTTCGTGTTTTTAAAAAATACTAAATAAATATAAAAATAAATAAATATAAAAATAAGGGCACGAAAAAATAGATTTTCTCAAAAAAGAAAGGAACTTGAAAAAAAAAATTAAAAAAGTAGTGTATGGTATTACGATTTTGTGACCGCCCAATATACCAATTAAGCTATTTGTAATCATTGATAAACTGTCAAAATTTACCTTCTTATTCTAACGATATTGTAGCAGTTTTTCATTGCCTAAAAACACGGACAAAAGACATTTTCTAAAAATAAATCCTAGCTAGATCGATTTATTGCCCCCGAAACTCCCTGCACACAAAATTTTATGAAAATCGTTGGAGCCGTTTCCGAGATTCCGATTATATATTTATATATATACAAGAATTGCTCGTTTAAAGGTATAGTATATATACAAGAATTGCTCGTTTAAAGGTATAGGATTTGTGGTGTTGGCTGATACGAAGCGAGAGCTGCTGCGGATAAATGAGCTGCTACGGATAAAGACACGACAAATAAAACAGCTCATAAATAAGGATGGGCACTTACCTGGAGTAAGCCGCGAGCGGCCTCTCTCCATGCCACGCCGGCCACGCGAGCACGATGATAATTGCGCACTGTTGTCGACTTGCGAACACGACGAAAATTGTATTGCACTGGAGGCGACGATGTTTTTTTTTGCGCCCGAAGCATTTAACGGCTACCCTATACGTAGGGAGGCGTAAAATGCATTACGCATACCACGATAGCCGGTCTATCGTGGTTATGAGGGACTCACATCCTACCGGGGACCCTAAGTGATACCCTCTAAAAACCGCCTTTGGAGACAGGCAACCGCCTGATTAAGCTTTATTGTGCCTTATCGTGAGCGACCCTCTTTTGGGAAAAGAGGGCGCAGGAGGCGACGATGGCGGCGCGTGCCTTCCATTGGAGGACCAAAGACGCGTCTATCAGTATCTAGCTCCTCCCATTAGGCAGGCCCGTGCGGGGAAGGAACGACAGCGACGGGATTATGTCAACAAACCAAACTAACAAAATATATCAACAAATACGAAATTAAAAGGTGTGCGTTGGCGCAACCATTCACCCCGGGCTTGAAGGATTTCCCTCAAAACAAACTAAAGCTAAACTACTAACCTAACCTAGAAAGCAATTCGAAAATTATTGGTTAGGTAAAGGACAGAGACGTACAACAGGACCCAATTAAAAAACAAGGCGGCCTAGGACGAACTCGAAAACAATAGATACATTTTTCTACCCGATTGCGAATTAAGTTGCGAGCGGGAAGAATCCAGTAGTTCTGACGCAAAATAGAAATAAATAATTCAGGGCCAGCGTGACAATTCAATTTGTGGTGATAATCGACTAATAAATTCAAAATATAATCCTTACGCGGTAAAACAATAGGGTGTCGTTAAGTGAAACTTAAATACGAGTTAGATAAACGACCACCCACCCTAATAATCCCATTCTGTAGAAATAGTTTTAATTGAAACCGATCACCTTGTGCGAATCATAATCGTCAAATTCCTTTACAGCCGAAAGACGATGTGACAGTGGAATCGTATTTAAAACAGTACATGAATTACTCGTTCACCTGATAAGATCGAATTGACCTGCTTTCATGAGTTTTATAACTTCAGCGGTGGTTGAGACGGCTTCCTCTATATTATCGACTGAGTATACGAAATCTTCCATATACAGACCACTCTCAATTGCCTTACTAGCTTTAGAGTAAGGGGAACCTTCATCAGCAGCGAGCTGCTTCACAGTGCGCAGCGCATTAAATGGACTTGACTTTAAACCAAACCAAACGCGATTAAATTCAAACACCTTTAGAGGCTCCTATGGATTAAAGCGATATAAAATGCGCTGGAATCGACGATCGCATCCACGACCCCAAAGCAAAGAAAAATTTGGCGGATATCAGCGGATAGTGCAACATGAAACTAATGAAAATTTACTATTATATTAAATAGGTTGCCATGTATGGCATATACAAATAAATAAAAATATATAAGGGTGAGGCGGGTACTAGCTTTAGTACTAGCATCAAGTAACTTAGATGTAAGTTTGTCTTCCCTAATTACACCATGATGCGGTATAAAATATGACGGCGTCTCTTTACAGTTATCTTTGGAGGCGCAAACTATATATAGCCCCCTTTTATGTATTCGTTAATAATATTGTCATAGGCTTCCTTTAATTTGGGCAAAGCGAGCATCTTGCGCTCCAAACAATAAAAACGTTATTCTGCCGTTTGACGCGAGTCACCGAGAGATAAAATATCACCCTTAAAGTGTAGTGCTACGATATATCGACCATCACGATCACGAACGGTCGTGTGGAAATAAATTTCCTCGCATAATCTATCATCCGGGTTAAGTATAGGCGGACCACTTTGTCTACAACGAATGAATTTATACTAAAATTAATACTGTCATCGAAACACAAATGAAATTTTAATTTATCGAACCTTGGACCATTTTATTGAAACCTTTAATTTAATTCTCTTCACAACGGGACGTGAAGGCGCCTTTTTTGCAAATAATCCTAAACGTTGACAATATTGATGCGTTATAAAATTACGTTGTGACGCACTATCCAACAATACACGAACACTAAGTTACCAAGATGAACTGTAGTGGGAACGCGAGCAATCTATTTCACGTTCGACAATGAGCACAAATTTACGTCGCCCGAGCGAGCGTGCGCCGATGCGAATCGGGAGACATCGTACACATATCTCTAACACTTATGGAACAAAGAGTAAACTATTGCGTTAAGGGATATTTTATAAAAACGCAAAATCTCAAGAGGCGTAGCCACTCGGTTCACTAATTAACGTGTGTGAAAAACAGAGAATGACATTGCGTGCTCATTCTCACTTGAGCATAGTGCAGTGCAGTGCAACGCACGTTTCGATAACTCGTTTTCTATGCATGCTAAATTACGATATACAGTATGGGAAAAAAGATAAATTATATAAGTATACCTAGTGAGTGTAAGTTTGAGTAGGTATGAAATTAAAAAAGTAGTTTTGTATTTCTATCCTAGTCATGTTAAAATAAGAAACATGATTTTATAAATATTGCGAAAATAACACACTGTATTCTACATATTCATGTACTTCTTTGCATTATAAATCATAAATTATGACAGAATTAGTACCTAAACGTTTTCTTTGTGGAATGGACATATTCGTTTATGAACATCAGACTAAGAAAAATCATTCTCAAACTCACTCTCAGTGTCAGATAACATGGTATAAATTTGTACTCGTGCGCCCGCTAAGAAGTGACAAGAGTGTCTGGCGCCAAACGTACGAGGGAGCGTTGCATCGCATACGTTGCATCAGTCTGTTTCTCTCTCCTATTAGTATGTCTCTAATGTATCTTTTTTCATACAAAATCAAGCGTTCCGATGTCATAATGCATTGCATACGTTGCTAACGTGGGACCAGTGAAAAAGTTCTAGTAAGAAATCCTAGGTCCATTGCTATAGGTACTTACTACTTTTATATTTTATACGACTGATGGGAGTTCTATGGTGAATAACTTTCTATCGAAGGAGAGCTAGGGAGCTAGGACTGTATTTTTCCGGTGTTGGTTTTATTTATTTGATTTGTACTGAAAAATTAATAATCAAGGGAAATATTTAGTAAAACATTTCATTTAAATAAATATTTATTTCACTGAAATAAAGTAATTGAAAAATAAATCAACAGTTTATATGATTTAAAAATATATTAGGAAACATAATTATATTTTAACAAATTACACACTATTATAATAAACAATATGAAAATAAAAATATAATACTGAAACGATGATGATACACTCTATCACACAAAATATTAAATATTAAATTAAGCATCATATGATCAAACGTCATTTTTATAAGCGGAGACTAGATTAAATAAATTGAAAATAGTGTTTTCGTATCATATATACAGTAAAATGCTAGGATTTCTTATTAGACCAGCCTTTGTGTAGGGTGCCAATAGCGTTTCAAACGAGGCGTTCTGCAATCTTTTTAGTGTGCTATGGGAGATTATTGCCTTATCTACATACATATAACAAATGGTACTGTATTACAACAAGCTGCAAGTTTTAGACACGCTATCTAAAATTTACTTGTTTAAAAATGTACAAAGGCAGTGTGATTTTAGTTAATTTTATATAAATTAATCTGCCTTAGTAGGCAGAGACCGATTTATAATATTTCTTATTTTTAATAAAACTTACTAATATTAAGTGCCACATACTTAATTTTCCGAAGAGCTTGTGAAGTATAAAACACACTTGACTTTCTTAAATTGATCTAGTATTACATATTGCACTATAATATTCATACGTACACTTTACACTTTACTGAAGCCAGTTTGTAAAAAGACTACAAACTACGTAATAACTTTTGGTATAATGCGAATAATTAAAATTTTCTACCAAAACTGCCTAAAACTTTTGTAGGGGTGTAAAGATACCGATACAATACCGATATATCGGGATCGCTGATTATCAACCGATATCCAAACATTATGAAAAGCGGGCGCACGACGACGCACGTTACCGTTCTCTCGCAGGATGGTGGGAGAGCCACGCGTGCTAGCGACGTTGTCGTGCTTGCTGAACGTTTTATTTTTTAAATTTACAAATTTGAAAAATAAAGTGACGAATAAATTGACTTTTTAGGGTAATAATAACAATTACAGTTGCTCAGAATATTTCTCTGCAGGCCTTATAACAGACTGTGTGGAAGAATTTGAAATTTATTTGTTTTCTAAACAAAAATCAGTCAAAAGTGAACTTTAATTAAACATTATGTAACCTAAAAATAGTTCTAATTAATAAAAATGATTGTTTTTGATTCGTTTTAGAGGTTGGAAGTCTGATAAAAATTAAATATCAAATACTTTTAATAACAATTAAATTACCATTGCAAATTTAATGCGTAATAGACACGAACAAACACCTGGAAAAGATTACCCTTGCTGTAGGATAAAAATATCTTTATCAGTTTTTGTTCTATAGTAAATAATAATCGGTATAGTATGGGCAACATTATGTATCGTTAAATCACTAGTTATTTAAGTAAATTAGGACTAACAGCACTTTATTATAAACGTATAAGCACCAGAATTTTACATAATTCTATTAAATTAAATAACACAATATGCAAACATTAGTGTAAACCTTAATACAAAATAAATCAAAAATGGATCTCACAAAATACGACTTATAGAAAAAATATTCGTATAGTAATTATAATATTTTTATCTGTCTACACGATAATTATTTTAAATATAATAAATCCTTTCAACAAAAAATATTATTTCTGTAAAAAAAGAATTCGTCACAAAATTGGGTGGCTAAAAGATAAGAAACCTTCATAGACCCTAGTATAATTGTTTTTGTCATTAGTTTCACTTTTGAAATAATTCATTGCAAACATTTTACATTATGTCAAGTCGTAATTTACAAAGCGTTCTTATTATAATTCTCATATTGCAATTAACCTCCGTGGTAATAGTTTACCTTAAATATGATCACAAAAATGTTCTAGAATGTATGTTTTTTTTTTGCACGAACACAAGAAAAGTCCTCTCACATATTATATTGTCATTGAGATTACAACTCCATTCGTGCGGCCAGGTTATTTATTATAAGTTCTAATCGTCACATTTCAATAGGGTCGAAGATGGACGAGTATATCGATAGTAATCGTCATTGTTTAATTACACACATATACTCTTTTAACACTTTTTGTCGTATTACTTATAACCGACCACAAATTCTGTAAATACGAGCACTTTATTTTCAAACTTTCAAAATATCTCCCATTATACAATTAATGTGAATTATGCTCTAAATGTTATAATAAACACATTTACCAAACAAGGTTAAACGTAAGCGAATCTATTAGTAATTCTATAATAATTAAAAAGAAACTGCTCGAGTATATTACAGAAAATACAATAAAAGCAAGTAATCATTGCACTCACGCTTTTACAAATTTTCTATATGTTGTTATTTCTCATAATGCTTCGCTTTTTATAAATTCTGTAATCAAACCTATCTACGTTAACAAATTAATTGAAGAAAATAAAATTGGGAATGATTTAGGCGTCGAGAATTTTGTTTCTAGGCGGCCCCGTTGAATTCATAAAATGTTTCCGAACGTAACAACAACCTGCAAATATATAATTTAGTATGAATACGATAATAATTGTTTTAGTGTTGTACAACGACTACACAGCCCGAATAGACGCCTCATGAAAGGCGATCACTTTCTGTCAACACATCAGATAAATAGTACATAACAGACGCGCAACATGTAAAATAGTGCGGAAATAGTAGCCACATGTGTAATTAAAAAAAATTGCATCACTTTTCATAGATAAGTGAATTTTATTTTCCAAATTCATTAATTAAAATTAAATCAGAGCTCAACCTATATTTGTCACAAGCAACTCGCGTTAATTTATTCGGACATCTTCGGATATTTTCGGATTATGCATCCCTTTCCTTTCAATGGAGTTCATTCTTGCTACACTTTTCTTTAATTACCGGCACGTGTAACTAATGCTGTACCAGTTAAACTATAATATTGGTACAAGTAAATATTATACATGTTATCGTGAATGTTTTACAGACTTATACTATAAGCGACATAGGTGTAAGCTGAATTTTTTTAGTGAATATACGACCCATATTTGAATTAATTGATTTAATAATTAAATCAAATTATTCAATACTTCTTAAAAATAATTCATACTAAAAGTGATATAATTTTTTATAGACGGCAATCCGCTCTCTTTACTGCTAAAACGCCATGTCAAGACAAGTAGGAAACGGAACTTAACTTGACAGTATTATATAACTGCTGCTATTTTATTTTTAATAGTATTCTATCATTACTTCAATATTGTAAAGAAAGCTTGTTTTAATAAAAAATATGCTTTAAAATAAAAAATTATAGGTATTTTACTAAATACGATACCTACTTAAATAAAACTTCTTTTGTTTGTTTTTTAATTTTGTACTAATTTATAGTAGAATATAATTCTGGTTAAGTAGACTTAGTACCAAATTTATAAGTTAAAGTTCCCATCACTATTTACTTATTAGCAAGTGTCGCAACCTTGATTTTAACCAATTAGCATGCATTTCAACCCACCTCCCCCGTACTGCTTACTTCAGACTTCAGACAGGTTTGGATGCAGGAATATATACATTAGGCGTCTATTCGGGCTGTACAGTCGTTGGTGTTGTATTATAAAAATTCCATCAAATAATTAATTTAAGTGATATAAATGGTTCTCATCGCTGGCTGGACCATTGCATTACAACTAAGTCAGCCACAACAAAATCTGTTGTAAATGTTGGGGTACTTTATGATGTTTTCTGGTCCGACCATTTTCTACTTGAAATAACTACTCATGGTTATGGGAAAAGTGAGTTATAAAGTCCAAGAATTAACACAGAAATCGATCCATCCATCCTTAAGAGTCTACAAAAGTCCATTCCTGTATGTAGGCCTCTCCAATAGATTGTCTCATAGGGGAAATTTGCCATAGTTGCCAACCTGGCGGGCATTTTGGCAACCGACGTTTATATAATTTTGAGTTGCTATCAGGAAGGTGCTGCTTCTGCAAAACTGAAACAGGAGTCCTGTTCATGAGATGCGTTGTCTCGTAACTCGTATCTCGCACGTGTACTTACGCACGTGGCCCAAGTGTTGAGCGAGGGCAGCCAGGCGGCGAGGCCGGAGCGCGGCGGCAGCGCAGCGCGCAGCAAGGCCTCCTCGTGCGCAGCAGCGTATCTCGTATCTCGCACGTGTACTTACGTACGTGGCTCAAGTGTTGAGCGACGGCAGCCAGGCGGCAAGGCCGGAGCGCGGCGGCAGCGCGGCGCGCAGCAAGGCCTCCTCGTGCGCGGACAGGCGCAGCAGCGCGGCGAGCGCGCGCGTCAGCTGCCGCGCCTCTAGCTCGCGCGCCGTCAGGAACCGTAGCACCACGTGCTTTAGGTACCTGCCATGTACGGACCATGATTTAAGACAATCACGTAAATAAAGGCACGTACAGACTGAAGCAAATCCTACGTGAAATCCACTGCTGAGCATCAGTCTCCCCAAAGAATGCCTTGTGGCACGCTCATGAGACACCTGCATCCATCGATTTTCTGTATGTCTTACCAGGTCATCACTCCATCTAAAAGGGGGACCACCCTACACTACGCCTACCGATACGAGGCTGCCACTCGAGAACCTTTTTTTCCCATCGGTTGTCGGTTCTTCGACCTATATGACCGGCCGGTCTTTGCCAAATCAGCTTATTAATCCGTTGGGCTATGTCGGTTGCTTTGGTTCTAGTGCGGAAATCCTCATTTTTAATTCTATCACGGAAAAAACCCCATAGTCCCTATACAGCCAGCAGTGAAGGACCACGATTCAGATCCATAAGTCATCACTAGCAACACGCACTAGTTGTACAATCTTGATTTCAGGTAACTGACGAGAAGATGTGTCGTAATCTCTTGAACGCTGTCCAGCCAAGTTGAATTCCTCGAATGACCTCTCAGCCTAAATTGGACTTACTTAGTCGGACTATTTGTCTGATTAAGTCCAATTATCCTCGTCGACAACTTCGAGCGTAGTGCTCGCAACAACTACCGGCATCTCTGCAGTTGGATGAGATTTGTACTCTGGTTCTGTACTCGGATAGCCATCGTAACCCTACTGTTTCACAACACTTCAGCATTTTATGTACCAACATTCAACTTGGTACAACTGAAGGGACTAAAGTTTCGCCCAAGTTTCAACGAAATGAAAGGCTTTCTCATAGTCCTACTAAAGCCTTTTCGGAAACCGGCTTGTTAGAGATGCTAGAAGTCGTCGAGTCTGCGTGCAAGACAATTCGTAATGATTCTCGAAAACAGCACGTAGACGCGGTTCAGGAGGGAATTCGGTCTGTAGTTCTTCAAGAGAACGTTGTCGCCTTTCTTGGGAACGAGACTACCGCACTTTTACTACACTACGGAGTAGTGCCACCATGGAAGACGGAATTGAAGAGCTTCTGAGTTCAAGTACTGGTTTTCCACACGCTTTCAGGAGCTCCGCTGAAATTCAATCCTCGCCGGAGGCCTTGCCGTTTAAAAGGTGCTGCAGAGCCATTCTAATCTCGCTCAGACAGACGTACGGGATATCGTCGGATAATGTCGGATAAGACTTGCTCTTGTATCATTACTCACATTTGTGTGAGTCTCCAACGATGACGTGTACAGCTGCCTGAAGAACCTCTCAATCGCATTCAAAATCTTAGGTGTCCCGCATACGATGCTATCACATTCGTTCTTCAGATTCGACAGTTGGCTCTTACTGCCACAGATCTCTGGCCTAGACTTTGGAGCTTTGGTTCCGCTCGATCGCTTCTTCTATACGAGCTGCACGCTTAAATCCTCATCGGGTTGTGCAGAGGTTGGTGAGTAAACCTGTATGATTTTAAACGAATACAGTTAGGTGACTCTAAGTTATAAGGTACGCAACTCTCGACGACAGTACCATTTTAACAACGTTGTTAACGAGGGACTTGTGGACGACAAATCCGATACCGCCTTGGGACAGATGATCGCCCTCCCGGTGATAGAACAAGTTACCGGATTCGAGGATTGTCATATCCTCCCCGCTCCCATAATATTCTAGCACAACTTGTCATCTCTTCTTCCAGCTCCAGGATCTTCTCGTCAGTTCTCAGGGTACGTGCGTTGAATGTTGCCAGGTCGTGTCGTCTTAAATAGCAACGGAACACCCACCGGAAATTATTAGTACCTCTTGCCCCGCCGTTACCATGGTCACCACCGTCAGGGACAGGAGGCTGTTTCTTTATGTCGTTGCTCATAGGGAGATGTTTGTCATAGTCATGCGAGTTGGTAACCGCATTTTTATTGTAGTTTTGCTGTTATCAGAAAGATGCTGCTGCCCTTCTCCTGTCTAAGTTTCCCTCTGTCACCTCATACGATACCCAAAAACAGATGCGATGGTGGAAAGCTTTATTTATACACATCACTTTTTATTATACTACCGAATAGAATAGAATATAATAATTTCTCTACCATATAAAATTATAAATAATTCTTATTGAAAGTAATTTCCTAATTTGACCACTGATCCGGAATAACCTCTGTCCTGGGATGAGCAAGAAAGAAACCCAGCGGGATTTTTTCCACAGTAACATTATACAAAATAAAATAGGACGTAAAATTATTATATACAACACTTATATAAAAATATCTTAGTTGCAAATGATGGTTACATTAATGAACAGGTCATTAAAAGAAAGGGGAATGAAAGTGAACGCAAGTAAGACGAAAGTGATGGTTTTTGAAAGAGATGAAAGCAAAACGGTATGTGAAATAAGAATAGAAGGAGAGTTAATTGAGCAAGTGGATGAGTTCGTATATTTGGGATGTGTATTCAGCAGGGATGGGAGATATGATAAGGACATTGAACGACGAGTGAATGCAGGAAATAAAGTAAATGGGGCTCTACACTCTATTGTGAAAAGTCATAATGTGTCAAAAAAGGCACGTATGGCAATTCACAGTGCTGTATTAGTCCCTACTTTAACGTATGGTAGTGAAAGTTGGGTGTGGCAGAAGAAGCACGAGAGTAGAATAAATGCGGTAGAAATGCGGTCGCTAAGGAGTATGTTAGGGCTGAATCTGAGTGACAGGGTGAGAAACTGTGTGATAAAAGAAGAGTGTGGTTTGCAAGATGATGCAGTGACCAGGATTAAGAAAGGAATGCTTCGGTGGTTTGGTCATGTAGAAAGAATGAATGCGGAAAGACTGACAAAGCAAATATATGTTGCAGAAGTGAATGGAAGAGTCGGAAAGGGACGTCCTAGGTGGAAGTTTGTCGACCAAATTGGCGATATACTAAAAATGGGCCAAATTAAGAGTACCCTTAACCGACGAGCATGTATGCGTAGGTATATGAATGTGGAAGAGGCGAGAAAGGTATGTCAGGATCGTGCTAAATGGAAGTCTGTAGTCTCTGCCTACCCCTCTGGGTGACAGGCGTGAGTGTTTATGTATTTATGTATGTATCTTAGAAGCTTATTACCCATGTTATCATTTATATTGTATTGTAATTAAACTTTCTAATAGAGACCTTACATATTTTCTGGTACTTTGTTGTAATAGCGTGTACATTGCACCATGTATAAATCAATCTTTGTGGAGACGAGTAACTGGCATCACCAGTATGTGTTTGTTCCTGGTGTTTTTACGTAAGTAAAATTTTCCTAAATATACTGAGAGGCTATGGTTAATATATATTTTTTTTAAATTTTCTCTGAGGCTTACGGTTTTTGGTTATAAATAGCTCTTATGATTATCATTTGTAAAACTAAAATTTCATAATACATTAAGCTATTGAAATAAGGAAAATAAACTAATCTGGCAGTCTCTGTCTAAAACTTTTAACATTTGACGTTGTAAATTTTATACATGTAATTTTATTGCCTTTTAGATGTAGATCATTAACGTTAAACCCAATACGTGGGTGATCTGGAAAGTTTCCGACCTAAAAAAGATACAAGGCATTTATTCTCAAAATTATTTTTTATTTTTCTACATAATCTCCTTGTTACTCTACACACTTTTACCCAGCGATGCTCTAATCTCTTTAACCCGTCCAAATAGTACTCGGCGTTTTTCTCTGCAAAATAATTGTTCACGAAGAGGTGACTGTCTCTTCATTTGGCGAAAATCTTTGTCTTCCGAGCGCAATTTTTATGAGGGAACAAAAGAAAGTCGCTTGGGGATAGATCTGGTAATTAAGGCGGATGGTCAACGAGTTCAAACCGTAATTCGCGGATTTTCGCTGTGGCAACCGCTTAGGTAAGAGACGGCGCGTTGTGAAACAGGATTTTCCTTTTCTGAAATTATGCCTTCAGTTTGTCAAGTAATGACACGTAGCATGCTCCTGTTATGGTTTTTCCCTTATGAAGATAATCGATTAATATGATAATCGATCATGACTATTCCAAAAAACAGTCGCCATCACTTTACCAGCCGAAAAAGCAGTTTTTACTTTTTTTTGGTGCCGGTTTCCCCTTTGCATTGGCGTATATTGGTGTATCGAAGTTTCATCTACAATAATTAATCGGCGCGAAAACTCAGATTTATTGCGACTGAACTGCGCCAGCAGAGCGTTGGAAATGTTTATTCGAACAAATTTTTTGGTCTAACGTGAGCAAATGCGGCACCCAACGCGCTAACAGCTTTCTCATGGCTAATTTAACATGTGACAAACACGTTTAATGGATATTTTTCTAGCCTCTGCTAAGCGTATTGCCGTTCAAAAACAAAAAAATGATTACAGCTCGATACCCAATTATTTTTCCACAGAAACACTCATATCGACTCACTCAAACAACTTTCAAATAGCAACTACGCGTTCAACATGGCTGACTGAAATTTCGGTGCGTAACTGTCAAAAGATACACAACTACGTTATCTAGATTTTATTGATGACTGCCATCTTCACGTTGAGGTCGAAAACTTTTTAGAACACCCTGGTGTATTCTTTAATTTTTATATAGAATTATTCACTTTGTCATATTTAAATGACTATCGTTCAATTTAAAAAAAAATACTGAAGTACCATCAACAAATACTACTAAGTCATTAAAAGGGACTAGAAATAGTACGGAAGACCCAGAAGCGTTATAATCCTGTCCTGCGCAAATGGCTAGTCTCCGTTTAGATTGGTCGCTATGACCAAAATTCGGTCTGGAGGACATTATTACTAAGTATAGGCGCCATGTTCTTGACGCCAGAATGCTGTAGCATCATGATTAATTATCTATTTTTATTCAGTTAAATTTCGTTCTCTTTGTGATTTATTGGGTATTTTTAAGCTAAATTCGTATCGAGGTAATTACATCTACATACATAAAATTTAATAATCATGATCGTCATCAAAATTATCATTATCACAAGTCCACTGCTCGAAGAACACAGGCCACTCTTATTCGATTTCATAAATATATTGCGATTATTCATGAAATCCAATAAGGTTTATTTATGAAATGCCACAAAACACGGTTCTGAGCCACCCATAGGGGAGTAAAGCGGCCGAGAGTTAGGGCGAGAGACAAGGAAACCTTTTTTAGTTAATATTTTAAAAAATCTTTGTGCAGCCAGACATTGCTTACCGTCTACTAATATCTTGTTCCTCTGCGGAAGTGAGGTCGGACTTACTGCTTTGTAATTCTCGTTGTAAAGTCTTCTTCATATCCGATATTCGATTATCTAAAGTCTTAATTTTCTGAAAATAAATTTAAACAGTGTTGCCGGTAATTGAAACAAACAAGTATGTAATTCAATTCAATAAAAAGTGTTAATTCAGAAAATGCATACCTTATTTTTATCACAGATTTCAGTTTCTAAGTCTTGAACAGTCTTCTTAAGAGAACTTTCGCTCTCCAATAAACCATCTATTCGTCTTTTCAGCTGCTCTATTTCCGCTTTTCGAGATTCTTCGTTCTCTTTTATCAGCATACAAATAGCTTGATTCTGTAAAAAGTTTAAATTATATAAATACCTTACTTTTTGAATAAAAATACACATCGGCGTAAACTTATTTTTATCGCTATCTATTATATATAAAGGGGTTTGCAATAAGGGCGGGAAGATGTTGAAATTAAATAAAACAACATGTGTGTGAGGTATTAACAAAATTCTTTTTTGTTTGAAAGGCCCACATGTGCCATTAAGTGTGGAATATGACATCGTTCAAATGCTCGCCTCGGCTTCTTACAGTGACACAGAACCGTGTGCTCCAATTTTCTATGACTCTTCTACCTAAATCTAGCTGAATTATGAGCGATGGCTGTGTTATGTTCACCTTTAGGGCATCGGTCAAATGTGGTTAGTTAGACCTGCGACTTCAACAAACCCCACAAGAAAAAGTCTAGCGGGGTCAAATCGCAATTCACAGCACCCCTGCGAGAGACAAGCCTACCCTCAAATCGCTGATGGAGAATGTCCCGTCGTCGACCTGCTGGAACCACATGTCGTCTAGGTCCATATGGTTCAAATTGGGTTATAAGAAATTGGTTATCATTGTTCTGTAGTGCTAGCCGTTGACGGTGACCGCCTCACCAACGTCGTTTTCGAAAAAATACGGATCAACGACGCCGCCGGCCTAAAATCCACACCAAACGGTAACTTTTTAAGGATGCATTATCAACTAGTGAACCTCGCGTGAGTTCATATTGTCCCATGTATGGCAATTCTGCTTGTTAACACAGCCATTCAGCCAAAAATGCGCCTCATCGCTGAAGATGATTTTTCGGCCAAAATTGGAATCCTCTTCAAAACCATTCGAAGCCCAGTCAGCGAATAAACGGCGTTGTCCATAGTCATGAACTTTGAGCTCCTTGGTCAGTTGGATCTTGTACTGGTGTAGGCCTGAATCCCGACGCAAAGTTCGCCAAGTTGAAGTCTGCGAAGGACCGAGTTTTTGTGCACGGCGAGGAATCGACCGCTTCGGGTTCTGCTGTACACTTTCACGAATCGCTACGATGTCCTAGGCCCATCTTGAGTTCCTTGAACGTACGGGTTGGCTGATTGTTTACCGAGCCGGTGGATTCAAATTTGGCTACCAAACGTTCAAGAGTCGACTGTGAAAGGCCACCACGTCCACAGTAAAATGTGCGCAATGCGCGCAACGTTTGCACTAACGAACACTCATTTTGATAATAAAGTTTTATCATTTGAACATGCAACATGTTCAATCGTGTAACTTGTCATGATGATTTGGCATAAGTAATAACTGAATAATATTTGATAGATGTCATCAAAACAAAATGGCCACCACGGGCCGCCAAAATCTACCCGCCAAATGAAAAACCCTTTATAATCCAAATTTATTCACTTATCCTCCAGATGTGAACGTATTAAGTCAAAGTCGTAGATTGAAAGGTTGTCATAATTAAAATAATATGGTTCAAAAACTATGTACGTCTCGGTCACAAACGCAACGTTCTTTTTATTTTATTCGCAAGAACATGTTACAATATAGATAGCAGAAATAAGACCAAAATAATAAGGCTAAGTTTTAAGAACTTGTCGTGGTGAAAATGTTATTACCTCCTTATGTTGGGCAATTAGGTTTTCTAGTTCTGTTATCTTGGCCTTCAATTCCGTTGATTCGCTTTCTAAATATCGAACGTTGCACTGGCTCATTTCCATAGTTTGTGACATGTGCGCGTTGCGTAACAACGCTTCGTCCTTTTCACGCTTCTCCCTGAAATGAAAATATATAAAAGTTTAATGTTTCCTCTTTTATAGCTAAATCTCTTTCAAGATCTTTAGTGTTACGTGCTAAATTGTACAAATCGGAACTCTTATTGAATTACCTCAAAAATGAAATATACTGAATAATTTTTTACAGTCTGCAAAAATAGGGTGCACAGGTGAACGGAATAGAAGCCTATGACACTGGTATTTAATATTTTTTTATTTTACATTAACATATTATGAAATTGATATATCAATAAATAACCACTAATTGGGTACGTATTATTCCAATTTCGATAGTTTTGAATTGATTTATTTATTTCGTTCAAAGATTTGTTATATTTTTAGAAAGGGTGACGTTATATCCCCGAAACTCTTCACCGCTGCATTGGAAAACGTTTTCAAGCTACTGGACTGGAAAGGATACGGTATTAACATAAATGGCGAGTACATCACTCACCTTCAATTTGCCGACAACATAGTCCTTATGGCAGAATCGCTGGAGGACATAGGCACTATGCTCAATGACCTCAATGGTGTCTCCCAACGGATAGGTCTTAAGATGAACATGGACAAAACAAAGATCATGTTTAATGTCCATGTCCTAAGCCGGTAGTTGTTGGAAGCACTATGCTCGAAGTTGTTGACGAGTACGTTTACCTGGGACAAATAGTTCGACAAGGTAAGTCCAACTTCGACCGAGAGGTCAATCGACGGATTCAACTCGGCTGGGCAGCGTTCGGGAAATTACGACACATCTTCTCGTCAGGTATGCTTCAAACTCTGAAAACTAGATTGTACAACCAGTGCGTGTTTAGTGATGACTTACGGATTTGAGACGTGGTCCTTCACTGCTGACCGTATGAGGACGCTCAAGGTCGCTCAGCGAGCTATGGAAAGGGCTATGCTCGGAGTTTCTCTGCGTGATAGACTCAGAAATGAGGATATCCGCAGTAAAACCAGAGTGACCGACATAGCCCAACGGATTAGTAAGTGGCAATGGGCCGGCCATATAGCTCGAAGAACCGATAACCGATGGGGAAGAAAGGTTCTCGAGTGGCAGCCTCGTACCGATAGGCGTAGTGTAGGGCGACCCCCCACTAGATGGAGTGACCTGATAAGACATGCAGGATGTCGATGGATGCAGGTGGCTCAGGACCGTGCTTTGCGGCATTACTTGGGGGAGGCCTATGTTCAGCAGCGGACTTGTGAAGGGCTGTAATGATGAGGATGATATTTTTAGTACCGAAAGTTTATTTCACATTTATTGATAGATCAAGTTTATAATTACGTAAATTTAAAATAAAAAAATTGTAAAATATCAGTGCCATAGGCTTCTGCTTATTTCGTTCACCTGCACACCTGCACACCTACACACAACTTTTTCCCAGACGGTAAAAAATACCCAGTATAGGTAATAATTAACGGTTTAAAGAAAAATTCACATTCATTTTACGCATAATTTTTTTATGGACTTTGGTACACTAACTGGAAGAGCTTTTGGCATAAAACACCAATTGTGCATAGCATGCTTTTGAGGGATTGTTCAATGGTGTAAAAAGATCTTAAATATCATTCGCAATAACTTTGCTACGAATTTTATATCATTACAGTTTATATTATTTTGCTTGTTCATCGAAAGGTTTACAGAATTGTTTTTAGCGGTAAGACTGATAAGACGATCCAATTTTGGGCTCAATTGGAATAAAAAAATCTGTAAAAAAAACTGTATAAGGACTGTTTTGCTTCGCACACGAAGTGAGAGAGGTTGGGCTTTTCTGTCGACTTGACGATGTCATTAAATTTTGTATATTTTGAAATATATTTGTAGTTAGCGTTGTTACATAAAACTTATTCACGCGAATATTTTAAACAACTCACTTGTCATACTTCTTCTGTATATCAACATAGTCATGTTGTATTTCTGTGACCATACTGTTCAAGTGATTAACTTCTGTTTTCTGTTCGTCGTATAGCCTGTTCGATTTCTCCACATTATCGCGCAGTACCTTCACAAGTGCCCTTTCGTTCTCTAACGCCTCCAATAATTCCTTATTTTCTTCTGTTAACGTTTCTATTTGTTGTCCTAGATCCATCGTTTTTTCCTGTAAGATTAATTTCTATGAAATAGATTAAAATGTGCCGGATGATTCAACTGATACTAATGTTTCTTTTTTAATCTACATTATATATTATTATACATAAGTATAAGCTTTTGCAGTATAACCTTTACTATAGATACATGCAAACTACACTACGGAACGTGAAGCAAATTATAAAGTTTTAGCTAATTACAAATATAATAATAAAACACTTGTACAAAATTCACAACTTTGATATCTAACAATAATTAAAGTATTGTTAAGATATTTCATGTATAAATAATGCTCTTAAGCACAAAGTTAAATACAGTACCCAAAATTTTTGAATTTAAGACTAGATATTTCCGAAGTTGTTAAGTTTTAAATTATAAAGGCGTAGGTATGTTGACGCAATAGATTTTGGCATCATTTGTAAACGCACTCAGAATTACGTCGTGTTAATTGTACAATACATACTGACAAGATGCTTATTAATACACACACACCTGTACCCGTGTTAGATAGTAAACTTAAAAATAAAAACTTAAACCAACATGCAAGTAACAAGCAAAACTGACGACATGCAAGGTGAAAAAAATAAATAAAAAAATAACATTAAAAAATAATTTATTGTATGTGTTTTGAATACATTAAATCAATCTTTTTTCAAATAAACATGTGATTAAAAACAATATTTAAATTCTAAAATAAAACTATAATAATTTTAAATATAATCACAAAATTTATGAATTATTAAGTAATTACCTTATATTCAAATTTAAAGCGAAAACACAAGGTTTCATAACTGTTCTAAGCTCATATATGAAACACTGTGTCATAGGAATGTCAAATAATATTCATTAGAATGAAAACAATGTCATATGATGCGAATTTATCATCTTTGTAGTAGATTACATTGCGATAAGGGGAGCCGTAACAATTTTTTATCGCTCAAATACATGAAAGGTATACAAGCCAGTGAAAAGCAACAACGCTTGGTGCGAGCACTCGTAAACAACCAATTTCTCCAATAAGTACAATGCCTTTATTAAAAGAATAATTTAAGAAACAAGAATAAGAATAGACCCCCAATTATATAATATCAAAATATAAGTAAATGATGCTAAAATATAGTTGCTAAAAATAACAAAAATCACAAAAATATGATTTCTCTTACCTTGGAATTATTAGGACGTAAGTAAAATATAAAACAGAGGCAACCGTATTTTTAAGAAATTTCGTACATTAACAAAGCTGCCATGTATTTTTTATAAAAACCTAATTAAATAAGTCTAATTAAATGTAACAAAAACTAGTTTTAAAACAAGAAAAACTAAAGAAATTATTTAACAAAATATAATATTCTCTACTATAAAGAAAATACAAAGCGATGTTTAAATTAATTTCCTAACATACAGTGACGTACATAATATAAGGAACCGTGCTTTGAACATAGAAATGTCTCGGCTAAATTTTGAGCCTATAACCTAAGGAGGTTGAAATCCCAGCCAAAACACCCTGTCCGCTGCCTTTCCCAATTTATCCTTTCAACCTAAGATATAAGTATTGATCCGAAGCTGCATGCAATCGTTATTGATACAACATATTGACTACAAAAAACAAAACGAATATACCGTAGATACCCAAGATATAGCATGTATTTTTGTCGAATATTAATTTCGAATAGAATTAAAACTACGACAGCCGTCATTTGAAAGGTATCACTTTTTGAATTGCAGGTAAATTTTAATGTATATAAGCTAAATAACCTGGTTATAATAACTGACATTGACTTCGAAAGAAATATAACGTATTTTTACTAAATAATATACAAAGTTTAAGTACCTACGTCACCATAGGTTTATACTACAACAAAACAAAGTATAAATATCTATATCTAGATGGTTTTCTAAGAATTATGAGAAATATGCGGAGCTCGATTTTAAAAGCTTTTAAGCCATAATTTATCATCAACTCTCTAACGATATGAGGCATAAATATGCTACTATAATTTTATGGATTTTGCGTTTAAATATTATTTAAAATTTGGAAAATTTACCGGAAATAATGTTGTCATTCATCATCATAATTAAACAATTTTAGAAAAGTGTTTTGAAAAAATATTCAAAAAATTTACAACGTTAATCGTGTATTTAGTCCATAGCTCATACGCAAAATACATCTAGATACGCCTTTATCTCTGTGAAGCTAAGACAACATTAACTATCGTGTTTATAAATGTGGCCTAAATGCTGTAGAGACTCGAACTCACGCCCGTGTGCTCGGCAGCTGCACGCAGTGTTTTCACCTCCATGGCTAGCGTGTGCACTTCGTTGTTCAGCCTAGTCACCTATTTTTAGACAAATGTCAATTTAAGGGATAGCGTTACAACAAACATTGATAAAAATGATCACTGCTCATCATATTATGTATACTTCCTTGGTTGATACGACAGCGATACGGTGGATATGTTAAACAAACAGCAATTCCTTCATTATTCGACGCAACGCGATTACAGTGCGAGCGCAACTTCTTTTATCATCTCGATACATAATTCGAATGACCTTTTTGTTGTGATATTTTTAGAGAATAAAATATGACTACAAAATATAAAAGTAATCGTTTTGGAAGTACAAAGATATGAAAAATTGTAACTTGTAGTTAGCGGTTACCTCCTGTCAGAACGTGAATACCTAAAGGTATATAATAATAGCTAGTAATAATTTCACTGTGGCACTATTATTAATCTGTGACTGTGTGTTTAATAATGAACCTAAAATCGTGTTTGATTTTAATCACAAATAAGTATAATATAAAAATCACGGCCTCGTCCGCTATTATGAAACGTATTTGTCACAACTGTCGTACCAACCAATTAGAAAAGGGCCTGAATTTGTTTCTAGTAATGTCATACTTAACAGACCCGATTTTACCAAAGTAGAATAAGTACTATCTAGAATAAAACAATGTTCGTAGGTTAAAAAATTGACACGTACACAAGTTTTGTTGTCATTATCTAACCATGAGCAGGAGAAGAAGCAACTTGAAAATATGATTTGGGTACTTACCACCTTTAAGTACATACAAAGGAGCAGGGGACTACGTTTAGTCTATAAAAACACCTTCAACCGTCTTTAAGTTGATTTAAAGAAAGTGATAGTACAAAATTTATTATTTATTATGAGGTTTCGTTTGACAAAGGTACCTTATACGATAAGGTACGCTAGTACGATAAGGAATACATAATTCCCTAGAAAACGCTTCTAACACCTTTTGTAGAATAGATAAAAAAGGAATAATATCAAAACCAAATAAAGCAGTGTTCAAAAAATCTGTTCGGGAACATCTCTCAAAAATATCTTGAGTAGAATAGAATATTTTTATTCAATATAATTGAAATCATTTTTTTTACTTTTAACATTGGTTCGGAAAAAATAACTTTTACCATTCATAATAACTCCTTGCGTTCTATTACTCATGTTCTATGTTGTTGTTAATTCAGTTTACTTGCTCCTTGCTTCAATGCACCATGGGTTGATTGGTTAAATTCGCTCTTCATAACCTCTTTGTTATAACAAGTAAGTTTTTAAATAAATAAACTAAACACAAAAACTAAAACACCATACCATCAAGTTTATAAAATTGTTGATTGTTTTATTATTTAGAATTTTTCGTCAAATTCACATGCTAAACTAAACTTATCAGATCAAATATAAAACATCTTAAATTATTTTTACTCGTTAACTTATTTCATACCATAGATTATGAATGACTGAATGTAATGTATCTCGAGGTAGTAAAGAAAAAACTTTCAATAGAATGAAATTTAAAGTTTTTTGTTTACTTTTTCTCATAATATTAAAGTTTTGGTAAAATCGAGCCTAAAAGATTGATATAGTTTAAATTACTGCACTAAGAGCCTATGGAGAACTTAAACATATTACAGATTACTCAAATTAAAAAAAAAAAACAATATAAGAAGAATTACTGACAGAAATACTACCTTAGCTTCACTATTAGCCAAGCTTTGTCTTGTCTTTTCAAGTTCAGCTGACAAATCGGAGAGTTTCTCTTGTATTTCTTTCTTCTCCATCTCAACACGTCGTCTGTCCGCCCCTTCCTCCCCTGCTTGCCGAGATAAACGCGCCACCTAGTGATACAACTTCGTATGACAATAGAGATGGGCGTATGCTTTTACCGAAAACGAAAAATAAAACAAATGGAAGATAAGAGCCGATATAGGGTATATCAGCTAAAATGATAATATAACACCCCTATAGATATTTCTTTCAATTGGATATATGACGAACAACGAGCAAACCTTAATTTCTCGTATCGTATAAATAAAATATTACAAGATACGATAGCCAAGGAATGTGACAAGGTTTATTTAGCGAGTTATGTACATATAGTTAAGGTTTGTTAGTAAATATTAATCAATGTGTAGCAGCCAGGCTAATCAACCCTAAACGGCAATAAATAATATATACTATTACAAATGAAAATAAAAGAAGAAAAGTCATGGTTGCATGAAAAAAGGCAACTCTCAAACATGCATTTATTCAACAAAATCAACACATGCACAAAACATATAAACTTCGACTAATACACGAACGATCACGTATATTAATTTAAAAGTATAATAATACATTGGCCTTAAATGTAACAAGATAACGAAAATGATTTTCCTATCACTGAATAGATGTACAAAATGTTTGTAATGCGATATTACAAGGTGGTAGAACTCCATTTTTGTCTCCTTTCTCTTCTTTCCTATTTCAAGCAGCAGTGCCGATGTATTCCAATCTGAAGGATAGGAAGGTAAAGCAATACATATTAGGTCTCGAAGGTGAACACGCACCTGTAGTCTTTTTATTTGAAGTTGGTGTTTATTTTTTTTACATATAACAAATAATATAACCCGCGTGAGCTCGCTAAAAAAAATTACGCACGCTTACACGTTTTAATTTTATCGTTATCGCGCCGCAGCCTTGGAGTCGCAACGGAGACGTGCACACGTCGTGCGACGTGGAGACGTGTAACTAGTCATCAGTGACATATAGGTGCAGACATTCCAATAGTTCTTAATTTAAAACTTGGCCTAATAATAATTTTAAAAGATTATATACAATCTCTTCTCACAAAGTTTACCTGTAGCCTGCTTACTATCACCAAAAATAAAGTTTTTGGTAAATTACGGGTAAGGGATATATGCCATACAGCTTGAGAGGTTTTATTTATAAAACGTTAGTTACAAAATAGTGCAGGTGATAGTGGCTACTGAAGTCCTGGGGCACCTGCTGGCTCGTTGTACCCTTGGAACCGGAACAGAGCAGCGCAAGCACTGATACTTGGCGTAAGTAAGGAATAGGTAACTTGGAGTAGGTAAGGAACTGGTGTCTGTCCAGACGAACTTCAAAGCACAAAAGGAGTTCTACCAACTAGTAAGTTGAGCTAAATCTAATAAATTTGTTTTGTATCTTTCCCAACATGAATTTGTACTTGGCTTGACGTGAAACACTTCATAGCTCTTTAACGGGTTCCTAACCAAACAGTGTCGTTATAGATTTGATGTTGGTAAATTCTGACAAGTTTCGTCGAACCAATCCCATCGTATAGTCAATCTGCTCAAATATACCCTCAAAACATCATAGTAGATAAAAATTACACCTAGATATGCCCGACTGACTAAACTTAAGAAACTAAAATCACCTGTGTCTCAAGCGACGCGATCTGTCCGCTCCAAGACGTCTTAACGTCTGCGAGCGCCATCTTGGCTTCCTGTAGTTGTCTAGTTAGCACCGCCCGCTCTCTACATACGCGGTCATACTCACCGCAACCACTCTCTTTTAATTCACGTTTATCTAAAAAAAAGTAATAACAAAGTAAGTAAATACACACTTTTATAGTCACTTCGATCGGGTGCCTAAACGTGACCACTATAATTACTGTAATTATTAGAAATAAGGGTTTACACAAACTGTGGCAGTGGTTTTACAAAGGCAGTACACAAAGTGTATACATCTTTTTACAGAATATATAAGCTGTTTTTATTATTCTGTTGTTATCAGGAAGATTCCGCTGCCCATATTCTGTATCAATTCCCTCTGTCACCTCTTACGGAATAGTATAAGTTAGGGAATCTTTTACGGCTCATCAGTGGGAAGCGATGTTAGCAGTGAGTAAACAATAGCAGCGGCACTATTTACCGTCGTCATGCAGATGGTGGTGGGGATTGTCAGGCGGCAAGGCGGCGCGCAGCAGTTCCAGCTGGTCGGCGAGGTCGCGAGCGCGTGCGTCCGCCTCGCCAAGTGCGCTTGTTAGTTCTGCACGCTCACGGGCCCACGAGCGACGCGACTGTTCTATTTCCTCCTGATTTATGCGCAAATGAAAATTCCATATCATCCACAAATCATCGTAATATTTCAAACTAGTAACCTAAAACATTAACGTGGCGTTATCGAAATTTAAGATAAATATCAATGACTATTTATTTTATCAATTTTTCCATTTTTCGAAAAATAATACAAGTTTTTTGGATTAAATATAGCCTAGAGGACGCCTGACATTGCTCTTTATCTGTTTGTCCAGTTTCAATACAATCTGTTCACCCATTCAGAAGATTACACCGGACAGTCGAACAGACATACCAAAAATTTAAAACACTTCAATTTTATAAACTATGAATATATCTAGATGTATAGACGAAAGTGCGCACAGCGGAACAGAACATAATAACGTACTGTTACGAGCTTAAGGTTAGTGACAGTAAAAACTGCCGATTGAATTACCAAAATTGACACTAACTACCGAACACCAACTACAACTTAAAACACACAAGTAATAAAACACATTTCGCAGTTATATAGCTTCGAAGTATTCGCTTTAACGCCAATTCAATACTGACACGGTCGCGGTCCTTACTGGCCTTATATAGGGCCTATTCCACTGAAACATCTAGAATGTTTGAGCACATACCGGCACCGACCGACTGGGTGTAGAAAGTTCTAGTAGGATTTTTTTAAAACTTTTATAGTTCTGCTACTCGATGCTAGATGGCGTTGGTGGCATTAATTATGTCGCGCAACACCGCCCCCTCCTAAGACATGCTCGTCCCGAGCATTATCGGCCCCATAATAACGCGCCAGTCGATCCACATGGACGATCTTAGGAGTACCTCTTGCATCTTTTTGTATCCGGTAGGTTACGTCATTAACTCTTGTCACAATCCGGTACGGTCCGTCCCATTTAGCTTGAAGCTTAGGAGACTTCTCTTTGTTGCGGACTGGATTATGCAACCACACTAGTCAACCTTCTTCGAACCCTTTGTTGTTAATTTTGCGGTCATACCGGGTTTCATTTCATCTTTTCAGATATTTGCTGGCTCGATTGTCTGACGTGCTCATAAATGTCATTCATTTTGTTCCGCAAGTCATTTGCATAATCGATTATACTACGTGGGGCATCAGGTGGTGTTCCGGTGATCAAATCTTCAGGCAGCCGTAATTCTCTTCCAAAGTTTGCGAAAGCTGTTTTCACTGATGTACTTTCGCGAACAGCGTTTCGATACGACAAAAAGGGTTGTATGTGCTTGTCCCAATCTCGTTGCCGATTTTCCACAACTTTTGCTAGGTACCTCTTCAATGTCTGATTAAATAGTTCTAACATTCTATCAGATTGCGGGTGGTAAGAGTTGTTCTTGTTTTATGAGTACCCATAGCTCGGCAAGTTTCCCGGAATATTTAAGACTCAAAATTCCTTCCTTGATTGCTAAGCCAGTCTTTCCTATGTCTGCATTGTTTGACGAGAAAACATCGGCGTACTTGAGTAACAACTTCTTCGCCTTAATCATTTCATTTGAGGAGAGAACGCTGCGATAGTCTTCTAAAAGTGTGGTCACTCTCGTTTGTGCATCCTTGCTGAGGACCTCAGTCGATAGATATCGGGACCGACGCAACCAATCCACTCCCTCGCAAGTACCAACCAGTGTGCCTTTTTCTATGATCTGTTCCTGGTCGCGAAGGTTCAGCACACGTACTCCTGGGATGTCAGTGGTTCTTACCAATGTTCGAGCCACTTTCCATGGAAGGTCATTGTCTACCCTTTCCACGAATACACAACGATGAACTTGCCCAGGATTCCGAGGAAGACTAACCAACACAATTGTTCTTCCGCCTTTACCTTTTTACGCCGTTACCTGGTAACGCCCTTCCCACGAAAAGTTCCTCTTGTCCACATTTCAAAACACCTTGCTTTACGTCGATCTCACAACAATTCTTCCTCATAAAGTCTAGGTCCAGGATGCAGTCGTCCATTATATCAGCCACGATGACATTAAGCAGGTAGATCATGTTGCCTAGCTTCAATTCCATCTCCTTGTCTCCACGCACGGATATGCGCTGACCGGTGGCTGTCACCAAATCAATATGTTCTCTTATATTGCTTCGAAGTATTTCGCTTGTACAGCCAACTCAATACTGACTCGGTCGCGGTCCTTACTGGCATATATATATATATATATATATATATATATATATATATATATATATATATATATATATATATATATATATATATATATATATAGGACCCATTCCATTAAAACATCTAGAACGTTCGACCACACACCTGTCCCGACCGAATAGGTGTAGAAAGTTCTAGTAGGGAATTTTCTAGAAAGTACTCCTAGTTCTGCTACTCGACACTAGATGGCGCGAGTGACATTAATTATGGCGCGCAACAGTACATTTCAAGTGACTTTTTTTAACCAAACCCATGCACAACTTCTTGATCGCGCATAAATCTTTCTTTTTTTCCTTAATACGCCGTAAAAGTCACACAGTTATGCACGAAAAACCAAGTTGTTGGTTACAAATGCTTTACGATGCGTACGTGATTGCCTGTTCTTACACTAATGTGAGGATGGCTTGATTTAATTTTTACTTGAAATGTAGCGCTCAATATTTGTTGTTATTTGTTGATCCGAGGTGAAAACAAAGAAAATACTATTATATAAAATGATTAAAAATTTCTGACAAAGCGTACTAAGATGAGGATGATATTATTTCTAAAGTTTAAATGTTACAATTTTTACTTTTAGCCAAATTTAAAAAAAAAAGACCAAGTTCCAAATTCAACTTTATTTTTTATGTATTACGCGAGTTCATCGCCATTTGTGAAACGATTTTAATGAATTAAATTTTAATTTCATGAAATATGGACAATCAAGGGAGATTCTTCATAATTTAATAGTTCTTCGATACACTGTTCGGCATTGAGTTTAGAAAGTATAAAATTATGTGGAAATTATTTCATTATTTTAATTTTAAGCTGAGCTACATTATATTAAACATTAATTGAAAGTATACGGAAATTATTATCGCAAGTATACTTTATGGAAATTTTGAAATATAATAAACTAAATACTATTTTTATTTAAGGGAATTGCGTAAGATATATATATATATATATATATATATATATATATATATATATATATATGTATGTATGTATATATATATATATCAAAATGTACGCATGTAAATATGTAAGATAAAACATATGGTTTTATGTTAAAAATAAGATCTATATTGAAGTTTGGAAACTAAGATGAAATGATTAATTATACTGGCTGTTTTATCCTTTAAACGGAGCACAACAGTTGTTGAACTACTGTTTGACAGCAGTTAAATAATAAATTCAATATATGGATATAATTATAACTCTAAAGACAGACTGGTAGACAGAAAAAGCCCTACTGCATCACTTCGTGAGAGTCCTCAATGTTACAAAATTATTTTATTATATCTGTTGATCAAAGCGTTACTCACATACCGTGAGTGTGTCGAGTCTATCCTGCGCAGTTTCCACGGCCACTAGTCGAGCCTTCAGTTCATTGAGTTGTCGCACGGCAGCATCGCGCTCACTCTTAGCCTTCACCGCTTCAGCTTGGGCTATGCGGGCTACAGCCTGTGCAGCTGCAGCTTCTTCCCCTGTATAGAAGTTTATGTGTAATACATTCACTTATATAAAGTAAATTTACAGTCTGTATAACTATATATGAAATAAATGACCACTTATATACAACTTTGTCTTGTTGCTTCTATAACGAAATAAAACGGGCAACTTTAACCAGTTAGTATAGAATATGTGTCACAAAAACAACCTGATATGCGCAAATAGAATACAGGGTGATAAACAATCATACCGTCCACCTGTTGCTAAATGGATGCTGTAGCCCATTGAACATCTACATCTATCCTCGATTATAAATCGAAAAGCAGATGCGTTGTCACCCCTGAGGACTAAGATGGAATGCCTAGTTAAAAAGGGTTTCCGGTTCTCGTCACTCTCCATAACATGAATCACAGTAGCATTGAACTGCTATTTCACGCTAATATTCTGTGAGATCGTGGTCCCTCCCCGGTTGATGAATGATATACCGTTATTGCAGTTTTTGAAAATACTTACATACTTAAGTTTAAAATTTGGCTACTCTTTAAAAAACAGGTCTGTATAAGTCTCGACAGTATTTGCCTGTTTTTGATACCGACGCTGGCAAAATAACGGTCCCGAAAATTCCGAAATATTCTAGAATATTTTAAGTACCTACTTAATGCATTCGATATTGTAAAATTTTTGTTCACTCATTTTCGAACATGGTATTATTCTAATCACCGACACCGATTTTTTTATTAAACTTAAAAAACCTTATTAGCAACGTTTTAAGTTCAAAGTGTGCGAGATAATTTTAATAATAATTTATTTGATTCTCAATTGACAATTTACACTTATATATTGGGTATGTTCCGAAATACAACGCAGTGTACTGTCCAATGCAAATGACGTCATGAATCGACGCTATACTGGTGATTCGTTCCAAAACATTGAACAGTATATGACGTCATACTTTTGCGCCATTTGGAAAAGTGTTGGCGATTATTTTGTCATTTTGTGCTCCAAAAATCATTATATCCTCCTAATGGATATACAATCAATTATTCTATAATTTTTTGTATTTGAATAAATAGAAACAAATTCTGGCATTCTTCATTCGGCAAACACACAATTAAAAATTGTTTTATTATGGCCGGATATCCGACACAATATAGCGGCGGCACGCTAGTACAGTAAAGTGTCAAATGATACGTCATTTGCATTGGACAGTACACTGCGTTGTATTTCGGAACATACCCATTATATCTAGTTTAAATTACAAAATTACATTTCTAAGTAGTTGGTGTTAACGGCCATACTAGTATAGAATGTGTTACAGCCGTCAGCGTCTTTCACCCTGAGTAGCACAATAAAAATACAGTAACAAATGACAGATAAAAAAACTATATACACATATATATATATATATATATATATATATATATATATATATATATATATATATATATATATATATATATATATATATATATAGTACCCGGTTGACCGAGCTTTGCTCGGTATTTTTCGCTCGGGTTTTTTTTAATTCGTGTGTTTTTAATTATATTTAGATACAAATTACATACTGATGAAATACGAATAATATTTTTTGATCTTAGCGACATAATAGAAAAAACTAAACTGGTTATTTGAATAAAAAATCACGAGCGCAATTAGTTTAATTTAAATTTTCGTGTTTTTAAAAAAATACTAAAAAAAGGGCTCGAAAAAATAGATTTTCTCAAAAAAGAAAGAAACTTGAAAAAAAAAATTAAAAAAAGTCGGTCGGACGGTCTAGGCTCGAACCATGGTATTACGATTTAGTGACCGCCCAATATACCAATTAAGCTATTTGTAATCATTAATAAACTGTCAAAATTTACCTTCTTATTCTAACGATATTGTAGCAGTTTTTCATTGCCTAAAAACACGGACAAAAAGACATTTTCTAAAAATAAATCCCAGCTAGATCGATTTATTGCCCCCGAAACTGCACACAAAATTTTATGAAAATCGTTGGAACCGTTTCCGAGATTCCGATTATATATATACAGTACCCGGATGACCGAGCTTTGCTCGGTTTTTTTTTTTCAAATTACATTTAGATACAAATTACATACTGATAAATAACATTTTTTGATCTTATTGACATAATATAAAAAACTAAACTGGTTATTTGAATAAAAATCATAAGTGCCATTAATTTAATTAAAATTTTCGTATTTTTAAAAAATACTAAAAAAAGGGCTCGAAATAATAGATTTTCTCACAAATAAGGTAACTTGAAAAAAAAATCGGACCGGAGACGGGACGCGAACCAAGACATTACGATTTCGCGACCGCTCGATATCCACTTAAGCTATTACGATCATTAACACAATTTCAAAATTTACCTTCTTATATTGTAGCAGTTTTTCATTGCCTGAAAACACGGACAAAAACATTTTCTAAAAATAAATCCTAGCTAGATCGATTTATTGCCCCCGAAACTCCCTGCACACAAAATTTTATGAAAATCGTTGGAGCCGTTTCCGAGATTCCGATTATATATATTTACAAGAATTGCTCGTTTAAAGGTATAGGATAGGATAGGATATATATAATGTAATTATGATAGAAATTGATTAATATGTAATAATATAATTTAACTTATAGATTGCACACCTCGAACGCAAAGCGTGAGACGTTAGACTTTACCACAGTTTAAAGACCGTATGATCCTCACACACGGTTAGTTAAAATGATCACCTGAACTGACGTACATCCAAGAAACTGACCGTGAGTGTGGAATCTTAAGTTGAAATTTTCAACTGACGACAACCCACGGATTTTTTCGGGCCTACTGTTAGTTGAAACTGTTCAGTCGAACTGAAGTACATCCAAAAACTGATCGTGAGCGTGAAATCTTAAGTTGAAATTTTTAACTGATGGCACTCCACGGAGTTTTCCGGGCGAATCGTAATTCGCCGGCTTCAGTTCGTTTTAATTACTAGTAAGTACCTACTTTCTTAATAGCTACTTACATTATTTCTATGCTATCTACATTTTTTATTATTTTATATATTTAGAGAATTTCGTTTGAGGGAGGATAAAAGACTAAGGTGACTGTGATGATGTCACCTTCCTTATGATTGACTCAGAAGATGAGTAAAGGATCTCAGTGATGCTACGTAGAACCATCGTGTTTTTTTTTTTCAACTCATTTTCAAAAAGGTTCATGAAGACCTAGACGACTGTGATGATATCACCTAGCTGATGGTCGACTCCGAAGGTGGGTTTAAAAGATCTCAGTGACGTTACTTCATAGAATCATTGTGTTTGGACTCATTTGACAGGTTACTCATAAAGACCTAGATGACTGTGACTTATGGTGGAATCCGAACGTAAGTTTAGGATCTCCGTGACGGCACTAGATAGGATGATCGTGTTTGACCTCAATTGAAAGGACTCATAAAGACCTAGATGACACTTATGATCTCGCCTTTCTGATGGTTCAATCTAAAGGTGTGGATAGAATCTCATTGACGGCACTATTTTTATACTTTCATTATTTTTTATTTATAGGAGTCACGCAGTTTTATCTGTAACACTTCTTAACTATAGTCAACTAAATCTAAGAAATACATTTTGACAGCTGTCTGACTTATTATTGCACCACGCATGCCATTCAAAAAAATGGGAACGTACTATATTCCATTCTTAAAAAAATCGATATCGATTATTTATTGTTGGTAATCATTTACAGTTTGGTTTGAATAATACCAGAATAAATTAAAAACGGATAATTTAAAACACAAGATTTATCAATTTCTTCGAATTTGTTGTTACTGCTTATTTCTCGCAGCACAGTTATAAAAAAAATTAGATTGAAACTAGATTAAAAAAAAATTATTGTATAACTAGTTGAGCTGTAGTTGTTTAGATAAATTAAGATTTGAATTTCAATAATGTAGTCAAAATTAATGTCTCTTTCAAAATCATCCATAATCAATATTTTTGTTTTTTCTACCACTTTTGCATAATCATCCATTGTGACATGGGCATATGCCTCAACGAATATGAAAGAAACAGTTCAAAAAGTTAAAGCCGAGCCACAAAGTAAGAAAACAGACACAAAATCACAAAATTACGCACAATAATCTACCGAAATGGCGGGAGATTGAAATTACGTGGTTATTTTTTGAGTTTTTTTTCCTACACAAATTTACGTTGCCAAAGTAAAAAAAAAATAAACTTGTTTTACTGGCCGCGTTTGGCAGAAAAAAGCACTAGCAAGCGCTTGTAAGCAAAATGGCGAAACTAAACAGTTTTCGGATAGGACACGTTTGCTAACTTCAGTAGCGCTGACACAATCCGCCATTTTGCTTATTTAATTTGTTTGTTTTGAAGTAGAGTTTATAAGTTGTTTTGTGCAATATTAGTTTTAAGTAATACATATAATGACATGAATAAACATATACATGTTATTAAAAATTCATGATTGGTAAGTTTTTAATATGAATACTTTACAAACATATATTTAAATTAGGTTAGGTTCCCCGGTTAAAACTAACTTCGTGTCTTAGAGGAAAATAGCTACTTACGATTTGACAGCGTTTACCGCTTACGATCGCCATTTTGCTTACAAGCGCTTGCTAGCGCTTTTTTCTGCCAAACGCACCCATTCATGATTCATATAATATAAGGAATTTTGAAAAATAAAAATTTAATTAAACAAATAATACATTTAAAAAATTAATGATTCGATTATTTGAATATTTTTACCAATTATTTGAATATTTTTGTCGATTTTTCGCGTAACAACGAATTTTAATCATCCATTCACTACGGTAAGGTACATAGCGTCGTTGAAAAGACGTCAAGTAAAAAAAGTTAATACTGGTTATTTTTTTAATATTTTGCTTTTTTTTTTTTGAAAGATTCGAATTTAAATTAGTGACAAAAAACTATACACATTGTAATTAAATACAGATAATTTCATAATTCTACGGATTTATTTACGTAAAAGGTTAATTTAAATCGTGTTTTATTATTTTTATTTTTATTAAATTAAAACACGTTTGTGCAAAGTTATTACGGAATGATTAATGTGAAGCGTCAAAAGATACAATACTTATTTAACTAATTCAAAGTGCCGTTTTGGAAAAATATAATATCTAGAATGGTGAATTAATGTTATAGTTTTATATGAGTACTAACTAAGTACAAGTGATTCAAATGACGGTCATGCTTATGTTTCTCTCATTTTTTGTTGATAATTTTTTATCCGAATGCGAACACATAATTAAATTTAACAATCGAATACTGTAATTATCTATAAAAAGAAAATGTCACGAAAATATTTGGCAGTGCAACACTTGAAAACGTGTTTTTTCTTGCAGTAATAAAAATTATTTTGTTCAATAAAAAATATTAACTTATAAGTATGTTCATAATGTTAATAAATAATAATGAGTATTATAGTATCCAAAATCAATTTATTTCCATTTTAATGACAACGCCTAATATACACGCTGACCGGGTAAATACCGGTATTAAAAGGCGTTTCACAACAGCTGTAAGCCTGTAAGGTCTTAAAACTGCGACATTACTGTCACTATCGACTTGACAAGGTCACGCTACCCGCTCTCGTTTAATTTGGTATGTTACTTTTCTACTTTATTTAATATATTACTTTTTTACAATTCCAAAATATGCAAGTTCGTAACCACAAAAACAATTGTGATACTAGCTGTTCCCCGCGACTTCATCCGCGTGGAATTTATTACGATTGCATTTCATGGGCTTTTTTGTAGCGCGGAACCTTAATTATTTTTCTAAAATAAAAGCAGCCTTAGTTAGACCTTATAACCTCAGCAATCTCTCAGTGAAGGTACCGTCAAAATCGGTCAAGCTATTTCGGAGATTAGCCGGAACAAACAGACAGACAGACACACAAACATTGTAAAAATGGTTTCTTTGTTATAAGTAGGTACCGTATACACTTTCTCATATGCATTCAGTAAAAAGCTGTTATTTTGAGATTACAAACAGACACTTTAATTTTATTTATTTGTATATATAACTAGAAATTAACGATTTTCGGATTTCTTTTACTACTATTGTGATGTGAGACCTTGCTTCTTGCCAAATTTTATAGCTCTAAGTCAACGGGAAGTACCGTGTTAAAACATGTGAAAGGAATGGTCTTGATTTGATATTTCGTAAACTTTAGATTCTTTTTTTAATAATAATTTGATAATTCTACCTGTTCCTGAGAAAAAGTAAGACGGACAGACGCACTTACGGTCAACAAAGTATACTATAAGGATTACGTCGTTTTTGCTCTTGAGGTACGGAATTTCAAAAATAAACAAAAGGCGCATAGTAGCAGCTTTTCAACTATTAAACAGATTAAGTATTGAAAATTAGAACTTTCGACCTAAATCATAAAAATTGACGTCAATTTTAGAAAAGCTTAAAGTACTTCATATCTTTTCACTAAACTACAACATAAAGAACAATGATCAATGATTAAAGACTATTTACGTGCAATAATAAATATAAATCACACCTTGGACTGATTGAAGTGACTGCTTCAACTCCTCAATTTTCTGTTCCCAATATGCATCTCTTTCTTGCAGTTTTGCTTCCAACTGCGATGCGTACTGCTCCTGCAGCTCCGCATTATCTACTTGGCATCCGGTACGATCCGATAAATAGGTATGTAATTGGGGTGATATTGACTGAAAAATAATTATTTCTAAGTAAAAATTACATATTTTATTATTCTAACTGTTGTGATTTATCAGTAGCTAACTGCACATTGAACATTGCAATAAAGATTTATTAGATATATGTATAATTCTTTCTATATCCTAGAGGAAGTATGTTCTAGATTCATTAGTTACTTGCATAAAGTAAAATCTCATTTAAATAAAATATTACAAAACCAACATCTCATTTCATTAGTAAGTATAAAATATTTTTAGATAATTGAAGCATATAAAAGATATCCTTATAATCATTGTTATAATTCAATTATACTATGCATTTCGATTCTAAACCAATAATACATATAATATCCCATATCTTAGGAACCAGTAACATATTGACTGAAACAAAATAAACATATTTTAAAGCATCAAATTTACTTATTTTTATATATAACTAATGTTTCACTGGGATATGTGTAGCACAACATCCTGGTGTTGTAGTTAACCTATCAAAACTTCACTGCTAATATAGGCCTCCCTCTGAGATTTACTCATAGTGGAAATACTTGCCATAGCTGCCACAGGCGGGCTAGCACATGCAGTTTTTTTATTGTTATAGGGATGATGCTGCTTATGATCTTCTGTTTCAGTTATCCTCTGTCTACTCTTACAATCGACTGATAATATGGTATAGTGGATTCTCATTAGCCACCACTACAGAGAAAGCTTTTAAAACTTGGTGGGTTATAAAAAAAAGGTTACTTACATCAGAAGTACCATCCCCATGACCACCAGAACTTGTTGGACTTGTAGTTGACTGAAAATAATATATACTAAATAACATTTGAACAATTATGGAAGTATAATTATTATTTATGATAAATCAATTTATGGTCAAATAAATCAATTGTAGAAGTAGCAAGCAAAATGGTGTGTTTATATCCTGCTGTAGGATGTTTTTGTGGATTCTTGCATTCTTTTTAGCTTAATTAATGCAAGCCTAACATTGATATACACTTGAAAATAACATAATAACACATGTATAGTTCATATGATTCATATTCGTAACAAAACATGTATGCAGTTCATATGCAGTACAAAAAACTTCGGAAAAGGAGACTGAGATAATGGGAAAGAAGAAGACTGAGATACTAAACCAATGCGGCAATCATGAAAATTATATTAACAGCACTACTACACAGCCTGCATAATGCAACATATGACTTTCCAAAAACCTAAAAAAATACCCCTTTTTTACCTCTGTAATAAATAATACTTACTTACTTACTTACTTACTTATCGTCACGCACAATCCCTAACGGGGTAGCCAGAGAGAACAGATCGCCAAGTGTCACGATCTTTACATACCTCTTTCGCTTCTTTCAGGTTCATTAACTTCTTCATACATGCACGTCTAGGTATCCGAGTACTCTTGACCCTCCCCTCTTCGAGCAATTTGCTCACATGGTCTTCGAAAGTTAGTCTCGGTCTACCTCGACACCTTTTAATATTTACTTTCGCTCTATATATTTTCTTCACCATTCGGTCTTCACTCATTCATTCAACGTGCCCAAACCATTGGAGTACGCCCCTATCAATTTTTGTGATAAGGTCATCTTTCAATCCTGCCATATTGTAATAAATAATGTAATAAAAAACCAAAGAAATTTGAAAAGTTTTTAAGATAAAATTTTTTTTAAATTTGAGACTGAGGGAATAGACAGTGCACCTGTGGCGGCGCTGTCGTCGCGCCGCAAGCGAAACACACCGAAGCCTAAATCACGCTATCAATATTCCGAATCATAAACAGTATATATAGAACATCTCCGAACTATCACATGGAGTGTTGGCCGCTCCCTGGGCAGAACACTTTCTCCGGCAGGAGATCTCCCCTTTTCCTTCCTACGGCCACACACCTGTGCTTGCACATGTACTTGGGCACTATAATCATGTCTTACGCCGATTGCTAGTTTATGTTGAGGCTGGCGGCCGTGAATGAAATACCATCTGGAGGGCATTAGTACTATTATTTATTCTGTGTTAGTATATACACAATTAGGGAAGTGACAACTGTCGAAGTTTTATGGATATCATAGTGATTGATTGAATTTCATGTGCCTGTCAAGTCTCCTTCTAAATGTTAGACTACTTATGGAACATCGGTCGTAAACCAACTTTAAAATTAATTCCGCTGAAGTCCCATTTCCATGTAAGCTCCATAATGCAAAAAAACTATGTCTTTTGGATATAGTTATAACAAGTTTACATTACACTGTTTTTTATTATATTTTCCATCAAAAACAATGAAACCACACTTGTATCTCACACAAGCAAAAATTTATGAAACAAGTAAAAGTCCTATCACCGATAGCAACCCCAGTCGGACGGTGAATTTCAATAATATAGTTTTATAATATTTGATTGAAAGTGAAAAAATTGATAGGCATAATATACTTAAATGCATATTGTAATTTGACATAAATGCATATGCTTGAGCTTGAGCTTCCAAAATAGATGGTATTCGATCCGCTGAGATGGGATTAACATGGGATAAACCACGTACGAAACAGCACTATCACATCAAGCACTGCGAACGCCGAGTAACTTTTTCCACCAAAAGCCGATATCTTCATACCGACTGAGAGACGAACAAAGCTTGGATGGTGCGGGACGGGCGCGCGGAAGAGGCGCGGGCGGGCGGGAAATGCGCGGTATACTGAGCAACGCACACAAATACAGACCATTCACTCACATTTTGATACCTCGGTTGCTCAGGCGCAGCAAGAAGGCAATAGTTTCTTCAAATACCTATTTCTCAATTTCCACGCAGACCGACTACGCTCTTAACTATAATTGTGTATTTATTTACTCACAGATACACAATTATGAATCACTTAACTTTAATTTTAAGGGTTTGATTATAATCTATTTGGTTAAATTATAGACTGTAAAGTGTGTTCCTTTTTGAGTACAGCTTCAGTGCAACCATTTCCTGGTACTTCTTGACTCTCATCTTCACTTGACGAATCTAAATCTGAATGTAAACAAATCGTAAAAAGAGTTCTTTTGAGGTCGCTTTTACAATTTAAACCTATTATGATTATTATCATAGCAAAATGTGATTATTTATCACAAATACAAAAAATTATGAAAAATACAAAACTTTTTAGTGTCTAAGTCATAATTAATAAGTACAAAATTTAAATTAAGACAAAAATAAAACAAATAACTAACCGACATTTAAAAAGCGAAAGGAACGAGTATTTCTTAATTTGGTCGGATTATACAAGCCAGGTTTTCGTAAAATGGGAAGGATTAATTATCAAGACAGCTACGACTAAAAGAATGTTAAAAAAAGACATCACTACCTATTTAAATAATGATATTATGATAAATTTCTAAACTAAATATTTACTAAAAAAGCGAAGGTTTTATCTTCTGTAATTGATTTTCTTTACTCATGATCTCATATTTGGAAAATTCTTCTGGATGCATCGACTTTAGATGATTTTCAAAGATGAGGTGGTTCGGCCCTTGCGAGAGTAGCTTTTATTGGATATTTTACAATCAGTCCTATCAAGGTCCTCTTTATTTTGTTCAAAATAATTCCATATATTACTTTATGTTTTTTAAAATGATAAACTTTACCTACAGTAAAACGTATTACCGGTGTACACGTCACATAATGGCATTTACCTGACGATTTCCCAATAAACAATTATTTAAGTACACACAATGATCCACACAACAAGTAATCCACAGCGCAAACAAACACGTTATGATTTATTTACAATAAACAAACAATGCACCACAAGAAACGCGTCGGATCTTGGCCACCGATGTTTTCGCTCTCATCCCATTAGTATTTGTCACGTGCAAACGGCACGCGCCATTGCTGGCCCCGCTCATTTCTTTCTTTTTAATTTCTTGTCTTGTATTACATTCGCATCCGCATGAAAATCCGCATTGATTATTGCGGATGCGGATGCAGAAGTCCAAATCTATGCGGAAGCTCCGCATTTGCGGATGCGGATGCGAATATTCGCAACATCCCTAGTACCTACGCATTGCGTATTTCGCATGAGGATGAAGAGCGATCGGTGTTCTGTTCACAAATGCAGTGAATTTTATGACTAGCTATACATAGTCATAAAATTCACACAGTCACAAAAACAAAAACTTGTTGAAATGCACAAAAGCATAAAATAAGTAGTTTTAAAACAAAAATGTGGTTAAACTTTCCAATATGGACCATCGATTTCAAAGCCCATATTTTTTTTGTAGATAGTACTCACTAAAAGAAAGCGTTTTGCAAAGTTTTAGGTTGCGGAAACTTACGGTTCATGAGATATATTTTTTTAAACTTTTCATACAAATTGGCAAATAACACGCAATTACACCAATTAAAAAATGAATTTGACAAATCATTGATGTCAAACGTCAATTAGTGTAGGGTTCCGAATATTTTGAAAGTATCGATACGTACTCGATACCAAGTATCGTATCAAGAGTATCACTACTACTTGGTATCGAGTACATTTCGTTAATTTTGGAGACTAGGGGGGGTAAGAAGCCGGGAAGTTGTGCTCCGGCGCTCCGTGGCAGCTCCGGCGCTGCGGGATGAGCAGTGCCTCCACCCTAGCGTAGGGAAGCACAGGCACCTGGGCTCGCCTTCGCAGCTTCGGCTTTTTGGTCGCCTTCGGCGACCAGCCTCAGCCGCTACGGCGATCTCGGTGCCTGCGCTTTCCTACGGCGGGCGGGCACTGCTCTCCCTCCGCGCCTCCGGGCTCTTATATACACTCTAGGGGTAGGGCAGACAAGACCACGTGGATAGTGGGGTGCTCTGATTCGGTTTTGGGTACTTTTTGAATATTAAATAAGTAAGTCAATAAGTCAGTAAACACTTTATTGTAGTAAGAATTAGATAATACAGAAAGTTGCAAACAATAAAATAAAAGTACAAAAGCTGTACTAATTAAGATATACAAACAAGTTGCAAACAATGAAATACAAGTACTAAGGTGGAACTTAAATAGAGTAAACTTTATTCTACTTTATATACATCTATAATTGCACTTATCAGCTCTTCCAATGCATCTAATTGGTTTGTCATAATTTTTCGTCTCCAAAATTAACGAAATGTACTCGATACCAAGTAGTATTGATATTTTTGATACGATACTTGGTATCGAGTAGATATCGATACTTTCAAAATATTCGGAACCCTGCACTAACTGACGTTTAACATCAATCATTTGTCAAATTTATTTAATAATTGCGTGTTATTTACCAATTTGTATGAAAAGTTTAAAAAAATATATCTCATGAACCTTAAGTTTCCGCAACCTAAAACTTTGCAGAACGCTTTCTTTTAGTGAGTACTATCTACAAAAAAAATATGGGCTTTGAAATCGATGGTCCATATTGGAAAGTTTAGCCAAAAATGTAAATTAAATGGAAAATTTAAAATGTTTGTCAAACATTTGTATTGTTTTTTATTAAATGATTTAAAAATGTATAGTGTTTTTTTTTAAATTTGTATGTGGTGTGTTGTGTCCCGCGTAATATACCCAAAGGGTGTCAAGCTGGGAAATCCCGGAAATGCCTTTATTGGAGTTGGCAAGCCTAGATATAATATAGAAACTAGAAGATGATTAGACCTGTATTAGGGACACACTAAATCATGTTACAAATTATTAATTAGTTGCAGACTTACTGAATCTTCTCGTAGAGTAATTCGTCCCAAAAATCCACCAGTACGCCAACTGCTGGTTAATTTAGTGATATCACTCCCAGTTTCTTCTTTTATTTTACTTTTTAAACTAGCAAACATTGTAGATAGTACTAAAAAAGGAAATTGAACATTTGGACGAAAAACTTCGAATATATATGCAAATAACACCGATAAGAGGTTGATAATTTACTAGCGTCTAAGTGTAAGTTCCAAAACTCCAAAATTAAAACAACGAAATACAACACTATGTAAAACTTGTGTTCTTACAAAATTAAAACCATACGAAATTAATATCATATTTTGCTATAAATCAAACACACAATTAAGAAAAATAATAATAAGCTATAGTTCCAAACTGAATTATGGAATCGCAATTTTTATAGTAAAAATTAAAACATGATAATAGTGAAGTGAATAGTGAATACCACTGACAAATGAGTGACAGACAATCAAAGACAAATGATGTTGTTGTTGTTGTTTTTATTATTCGCTGGATAGTGCAGGCAAAGGAACTAAGCCATACAGCCTTGTCTTTTTTAAATTCTAATATATAGAATTTTGAAGTGTAAAGGCCGGAACCAATTCTTATTTTTCTTTTTCCATCTCTTCAAAATCGATAATCGGCCAAAGCCATGTCTTATTTCCTTTAATTCTTCATATTTTCAAAAACCAAAAAGGCTAAAGCCAAATCTTCTTTATATTATAATCTTAAGTTAAGTTATGTAGCAGTGGACTTTAATAGGATGTAACGGTAACGATATATCCAGCAGTGGGCTATACTTTTCTATTAAACCTTATCTTAAACCTACTTCACTCTAGCTCCTCTGCTTATGTAGCAGTGGACTTTAATAGGGTGTAACGGTAACGATATATCCAGCAGTGGGCTATACTTTTCTATTAAACCTTATCTTAAACCTACTTCACTCTAGCTCCTCTGCTTATGTAGCAGTGGACTTTAATAGGGTGTAACGGTAACGATATATCCAGCAGTGGGCTTTACTTTTCTATTAAACCTTATCTTAAAACTACTTCACTCTAGCTCCTCTGCTTAAGTAGCAGTGGACTTTAATAGGGTGTAACGGTAACGATATATCCAGCAGTGGGCTATACTTTTCTATTAAACCTTATCTTACGGGGGACTGAAATGACAGACGTCCCGATGTCATTGTTAAACCCGGAGTACTTTCAGCTTTTTTAATTATTGTTTATGGTCCGATCTATGCAAAATGAACTGACTACGTCCTGAGGTGTTGCAGTGGTATGCTTGGGTTTAGTTTTAATTTTATTGATTATAGGATACTACTACCACCTGCTTGGGATCCTATAATCAATAAAATTAAAACTAAACCCAAGTGACCATGGGTGCTGGAAAGCGCCCGAAACGTCGGGAATTAAAAATAATAGTAAAATAAACGCGATAAAATCCGTAAAAGTAGTTTTAATCAATATTTTTAGTATTTAGAAATGATCTTCGGAAAATAACTTAGAAATTATTGAAAATAAGTTTATTATGTTGCTACAAGTTTATTTTACATTATGCAGGATAATATTTAAAACATTTAACAAATCGAAATAGGAGTTTTAGTTGACTTATTTTAAAAATCAGATTTATGAAAAGAAAAGTTCTATCAGTTTTTGGTCTTAGATGGTGTCTACGAACACTAAACCCTTTAGAGACAATAAAACAAGGCGACCCGAATCTGTCAACTCGTCAGTGACTAGTCACTGATATATTTCGGAACACTTTTGTTTCCCCCCAGTAGAACCGAAGAGACGGCTTACATTTAAAATATAAATTAAAATCAATTTACGGCACCATGTCTTGTTGTGCCGTTAAATGGTGCGGAAACAACAGTAAAACATGTAGTATAACAACAAACAATATTACTTTTCATCGGTAAGTACATTTCTTTATATAACCAAAATATTTTCAACATTTTTACTACGCAACGGGGGTCAAGTTAAACTGGACGGTTCCGCCACCCCGTCCTTTTTGCATTTACTGCAAACATGTATGTCTGTCTCTCCTTATCATAATTAGCCTCGTGACGGTAATGACTAGTGCAGTGCGGTATAATTATTTCGTATTGTCGATAATTATCCACAAAATGATTATTGTATTTAGATATCGTTGTTTTGGATATATTAGATATAGACAGATACATAATTTATTAATATTAATTATACATATATACATACACACATATATATATATATATATATATATATATATATATATATATATATATATATATATATATATATATATAATTTTATATTAAAGTATTGATAAGAGTAGTAGATTATTATTTACAACTCTTAGTAATACTTTATAATATTAATTATAATTATTCTTTTCGTGTATGAGCTTTTGATAAGTGTGATAACAATGTTATTTTATTTGAACTGTTTGATTTTTTCCCTATAGGTTTCCAAAAGATGGTAATATAAAAAACAAATCGATAAACGTTACAAAAAGAGAAAATTGGTTTCCATCAAAATATTGCGTCATGTGCTCACAACATTTTACTGAGGATTGTTTTTTGATGACAAACTAGAAGCGGTGCCTAATGAGAAGTGCAGTACTTACGCTGTTTTTGTCTCAGATGCAATACCTGTATAAAGGCTTTAGTGTCATTAATATAAAATAAAAAGTCTCATATTCTACAAAGATAATGGAGGGTTAATTTATCCCTCACAAATGATCGTTAAAATATGTCGGCGTTGCGAGTCCGTAATCAAGAAAGATATTATTAATAGTGACTCTAAAGGAAAAATCACCGCTCAACTGTTGACCCATAAAGCTCTTAGGAGCTTTACAGAAGAACAATTATTCACGGAGTATACACATCATCAATTTTACGCCGAAGAAACCAATCATATTATGATTTAACGAAAAGTGTAATGAAGAAATATATTGACACAAGAATGACATTTATACTTAAAAATCAAAAATTGGAAGGAAAATGTGCAGTTAGGAGAATATATACAAAATTAATTCATTTTAAAAATCGATAATAGCACTTAATAAAATAAATATAATAAATAAACATGAAAATCTGTTTTTTTCTCTTTTCAATCTCTCCGTACTGCCTCGTAGTGTCTCGACCTTGAGCCCAACTATCTTGCGTATCTCCTGCGGGGCCTTTTTTTACAGGATAGGGTAACAAACGAGCACACAGTACACATGATGGTAAGTGGTTGCTGTGGCCCAAAGACATCTACATCTATCCTCGATTACGAATCTAAATGTTATCATTGTTGTCACCCGTGGGAATGGAATGCCTCGTTTCCAGTAAAAAGGGTCGCCGGCTCTCTACACTCACCATACGAAACACAGCATAAAGCTACAATTTTATGCTGGTATTCTGTGAGAGCGTGGTCCTTCCCCGGTCGAGCCGACCCATTCATGTTACAACTATACTACTAATACACGTATTAAATATTTTAATTTTTTCAACAAATCACTAAAAGTTTATTTTAAACTCCTTTAATTTAATCTTGAATTTTTTTTCGAAGTTGGCATTTTACCTGAGTATACTGCTTGAAAAGTTAGTACATTTAAAATTGCATTTCTTAGTTGCACAGGAAAATTGAAGTCAGTCAAAAGCTAGTTACTGATACTGAAAGTATGTATTAAAAAAGCGAAAAAATTTATCAATATCGATAGAAAGCATAAATTCATTACAATACACGCCCTAGCGATCGTGGTCGGAATCTCTTCGGAATAGTTTGGAGTACTTCGCAGCGATCACAACTCCCCACGCACCGCAACTAGTGGACAAAATTGTTTTCTTTTAAATTCTCATGTATTACTTCTCTATAGGGTTAAGTGCTCGTAGGATGGTGTTAACACCACACCAAGTTTTCTTTTTATTATAAGGTTTCAATTACAAAACCACTATTTAAAAAAAGTTGTTGCTTTTCAAGAGTTATTAAATGAACTATCTGGAAAATATTTAATAATTTAGGAAAACAAAAAAGTTTTACACTATATAATAGTTTAGCAAAGTGAACTTTAAGCAGACAGCTGCTTAAAAATAAAACGTGATATCTACCTAGGGCTAAGTATTCCCCAGAAAGACGTTTTGCTTTAACTTTACATTACTATTCAGCGAAAGCTTAACGATATGTGCGAAAAATCGAGTTTTGAAGTTGGTCTGCCTTCATCACATACTATAACAAAGTGGTATAGTACAATTGATGGCCGACTTGGCTACACAAAAAAAAAGCTTTAACTGTTTTAAAACTTAGACTAGAGAGTAACCGTGACAAGAAATTATATTGTATATTAGTGATAGATGAAATGAAAATAAAACAATTGACGGAGTACCATGCAAGTTTTAAAAGACATTTTGGCTAAATACATAATACCTTTGGCTACTAGCACGGTATTCTGTCAATTGCTTAATTTTCATTTCATCCATTACCAAGGTACAATATTTTTTTTATCAGGGTTACTCTCCGCTCTCAATTTGTAGTAAAGTAGTAAACCCTGGTCGGCGATCGATGGTAGTGTACCACTTAGTCAATGTACGTGGTGCAGGCAAGCATGTTCCAAAAGTTTTACGTACATAGCGATAGGCTTTTGTTGAGTAATAGTTAAGTGTTAGGGCAAAATATTTCTTGCAAACTTGTGAAGCCTGGCCGGGCAGCGTTCGGGAAATTACGACACATCTTCTCGTCAGGTATACCTCAATCTCTGAAAACTAAAGTGTATAACCAGTGCGTGTTGCCAGTGATGACTTACGGATCTGAGACGTGGTCCTTCACTGCTGGCCGTATGAGGACGCTCAAGGTCGCTCAGCGAGCTATGGAGAGGGCTATGCTCGGAGTTTCTCTGCGTGATAGGCTCAGAAATGAGGATATCCGCAGTAAAACCAGAGTGACCGACATAGCCCAACGGATTAGTAAGCTGAAGTGGCAATGGGCCGGCCATATAGCTCGAAGAACCGATAACCGATGGGGAAGAAAGGTTCTCGAGTGGCAGCCTCGTACCGGTAGGCGTAGTGTAGGGCGACCCCCCACTAGATGGAGTGACGACCTGGTAAGACATGCAGAAAGTCGATGGATGCAGGTGGCTCAGGACCGTGCTTTGTGGCGTTACTTGGGGGAGGCCTATGTTCAGCAGTGGACTTGTGAAGGGCTGTAATGATGATGATATAAAGCCTGTTTCTGCTATTGTTTTTCATCTCAAAGCATTTTTTCACTTTAATTTTACTTGGCCAAGTGTTGGCTCGTACTCGCAGTGGGAGTAGGACTAGTTTGGGCTATATAAGGAATTTTGTCTTTCGAGATAACTTATGGAATTTTGCCGGAACATCCATTATAATATATTGTGCAATCAACACGATCACCCTAAAATAAGTAATTTACTAATTTACTTACGTAAGTCAGAAGATGCAAGCTACGATACTATATATATATATATATATATATATATATATATATATATATATATATATATATATATATATATATATATATATATATATATATATATATATATATATATATATATATGTGTGTGTGTGTGTGTGTGTGTGTGTGTGTGTGTGTGTGTATAAAATATAAGTAAAAAAATACAGGTGTTAAAAAACTTAAAAAGAGTGAAGCGTGCAGTTTTACCTATTATTGAATGTGCACTTACTTTATATTCCTGTAGTTTAACATTTGTTAGTAAATCAAACAAATAAATAAAAAAATAGTCATAGGGCAAAATTCGCCATGTTTCCTGGAATGGTCTGGAATCCAGGTCAAAATCGAAGAATTTCACATGGCTTCGATTCTAATCGTATGACATCGTAATCGATTGACACTTCTGGGATGAGTCATCGCCTTGAAAATACCACGATTTTACTTTTTGGGGGGAGATGGCTAAATCATGTTCTGTGAGCCATTCTATGAGGTAACATATCGCACGAGATAATCAAGAAAAGACAGGTAAAGAATGGTCAGTAACAAAGAGAGCCAAATCATCAGCATATTGGAGTATGTTAGACAAACAGTTTACGGATCTATCTAGAACATGGGTATACATATGTTATACCTAGGCTGCACAAAAGTATCCGGAATGGAATATTTCCACTGTTCCTATCATATTAAAATCTTTTTAATTGAAAACTCCTTGGTTTTAGGAATCGAATACCATTTATTTATTTGAAAAAAGATTCTCGGTCTTGTCACAAGGATTTGTCAAACTTGTTTAGTCGTTGAGAAAATGGAATTGACACGAGAAAATTCAAGAGCGATAATTTATTATGACTTTCGAAGTGGTTTAACACAAAAACAGTGTGTTGACCGGATGATTTCTGCATTTGGTGATGAAGCCCCATCCAAAACCACAACTTATCTCTGGTTTGCTGAATTTCAACGTGGACGTGTCAAGCTCAGTGATGATCCCCGTCAAGGTCGTCCAAAAACTGCAGTCACCCAAGAAAACGTTGATGCTGTTCGTAAGCTGATTGAGGAAGATCGACATGTGACATACCGCGAAATTCAGGCAACTTTAGACATTGGCATGAGTCAAATACAAATAATTTTGCATGAACAATTAGGTGTAAAAAAGTTGTTTTCCCGATGGATACCGCATTCGCTCTGTGAAGAGCAAAAAGCGGCTCGCGTTACTTGGTGCGTCAGAACTCTCGAAAGATTCCACGCAGGATCCTCAAATGCTGTATACAACATCGTATCAGGTGACGAATCCTGGATATATGCCTACGAACCCGAAACAAAAAAACCAGTCACGAGTTTGGGTGTTCGAAAATGAGTTAAATCCAACAAAAATTGTTCGTTCACGGAGTGTTGCAAAAAAAATGGTGGCCACGTTTGTCTCCAAAACCGGCCATGTTACGACTATTTCTCTTGAGGGACAAAGAACGGTTAATGCAGAATGGTATGCTAGCATTTGTTTGCCACAGGTCGTTTCTGAACTCCGTAAAAAGAACTGCAACCGCCGCATCATCCTCCATCATGACAATGCGAGTTCTCACACCGCACACAGAACAAAAGAGTTTTTAGAGCAAGAAAACATAGAATTTTTAGACCAGTCCCGACCTAAGCCCTAATGATTTCTATACTTTCCCTAAAATAAAGAATAAATTGCGTGGACAGAGATTTTCATCACCTGAAGAAGCTGTGGACGCCTACAAAACGGCCATTTTGGAGACCCCAACTTCCGAATGGAATGGTTGTTTCAATGATTGGTTCCATCGTATGGAAAAATGTGTCAAATTTCGCGGAGAATACTTCGAAACGCAATAAATACATTTTTAAATAGTATGTCACTTCCTTGATTCCCGAAATTTTCAGTGCCGCCCTCGTACAGAACGGGACTTTGAACAGAGCCTTGAGGAAGACCTTTCAGATGTATCTCTCTGTTATGAAATTAACCTCTATATGCACTAGAACACGTCTTCCTGAAAAAAGGTTTGACACAAAGTTCGTTATCCTCACGGGAATGCTCAGTCGATGCATCTTTTCCTGAGCAGCGGAAGTATAACATTATCATAAGCTTTACAAACATCTAAGAAAACTCCTACAAGGAAGTTATTTTGATAGAATGCAAATCTGGTATTAGAAATCAAAAGGCTGAGGCTGTCAAAGTTACTCAAACCTTTTCTAAATCTAAACTGGCTTTTAGGCAAGATGCCTCTATTATCTAGTATATATTTATAGCTTAGCCTAGATAGCCACTTTGGGCGGTTTTTGACGAGGTGCTCCATTATCTTTGGTAGAGTTGATGAAATGGCTATTGGACGGTAGCTAGTGTTAACCACAGTTAACCCAGTTTTAAGAATAGGGACTATGATATAGGTTTCCAGTCATCAGGAACTGCTCCTGTTGAGTATACACAATTAATTATGTCCAGGAAATATTTTTTGGATGTAGGGCCCATGTGAGTTAAAAGAGTAAGGGATCCCGTCAATGCCTGAAGAGGAGTCCTTTAGATGGTTTCACACTAACTGAAGCTCCGGAGAAGGTATCAACCATAGTTTCATGAGAAAGATGGAAAGGTGGGGAGGTCACCGGGAATATCTCCTCTATAGAGGGAACCCATTGAGGAGACAAGCTGCTACAGCAATTGTCTATCCAAAGTGAGGGGTCAGGGTTATTTATTTGGTTGTCGTTGAGAGAATCGCTTAATATTTTTCCGAACAAGGGAGACTGGAGAGCGACATGACAGACTCTCACAAAATAAAAGCTATTCTTTTTTCTTCTTTTTCCATTTTTTATATTTTATATAGTTTTCCATGGACATATTCACAGAGTACTGTTGTTCAGCATTTTTGATTTTTTTTACAATAGAACAATACTCTATATCCCACTAAGAAGGTAAGGAAATTTTGTTACTAGAGCAATTTTCACGGGGAATAGATTTTGTGGCAGATTCATTCAAAAGGGAGATAATATCAGAGTAGGCATGTTCCAATTTATTGTGAGACACTGGAGGGAGAGAATGAGCTTTAGTTACTATATCAGAAAGATATACATCCTAGCTGGCTTTGGATACGTTGAACTTGGAGATTAATGATTTATTCGTAGTGAGAAGACATGTACTACTAGACAAAGACAAAATGATACGGAAGTGTTCACTTCCGAAGGTAGAGGATAGAGTGTTCTAATTGATACTTGTGGCTAAATTAGCAGATCAGAGAGATAGATCTACAACAGAATTAGGACGTTGAGAAAGGTAGACCATGCGGGTGGGAGACCCATTGTTCAAAATGCAAAGATTAAATTCATTAAAGACGTCTATTAAATAGATAGGAAAAAGAATCATTTTTATGAGACCCCCATAGTAGGTTGTGACTTAGTACTCTTATTAGTTTGTGACTATTGAAGTCCCCAATTACAATAAAAGGAGGAAACATAGTAGACAGGATTAAGTTAAGCTCTGGGATATAGACAGGAGTAGGATTGGAAATATATATTGACACAATTGTTACGTTCATTACTTTTATTGTTGTTGCATTAATATTCTCTTCCAGAGAGGGAAGGGGAATCAACCAAGAGGTAAAATTTCTATTTAGAAGAATCATAGTGCCGCCGTAGCCATCGCTGCGGTTATCACGAATGCAGGAAAAACAAGGGATTCTAAATTTATTACCAGATCTAAGCCAGATTTCTGCAATAGACTGAGGGGTTATGAGTATTTATCAAATTAATTAGTTCAGATTTCTTGTGCGCTTAAATTTTATAAATTTTTTGGAAGACCACATCAAGTTTATTTCTCACGATAAACTGTAGGTGTATATCGTCAAATTTGCCAATTATATCAGAAATGGAGGACACAAGATTTTCCAGAAGATTATCATTAGGGGATACATTAGCTTGAAGAGCATGAGCATTTGTAAGAGAAGAGGTAGGGATTTTTACAATATTGTTGTATGCTACCTTATCATAGCCTATAGAATTTGGAACAGGTCTAGTTGGGTAACTTCTGAAAATAGTCTTTCTATAAGATTGGGAAGCAGGAGGAGCAGGATGAATACTCAATAACTATTGAGATGATGTGGAGAGGGAAGGTGTCCCCAAAGATGTAGCTACATGGGCGTAAGGTCTTCTAACTACAGGAAGCGGACAGATGCCTCTAGATATGAATATTTTCTTGGGACATGATCAGTTTAATACCTTTTTGTCTTGAATGTTCAGGGCAACTTTTATCAGTTGCTAGGTGATTAGCAGAGCAGAACAGACATGTTGGGATATCTGTAACACAATTATTTCCAGTGTGCTCTTTTGAGCATTTGAAGCAGCGTGGGTTTGATCTGCACTTAGCCTTTACATGTCCAAAACGACATCACTTCAAACACTGTATGGAAAGGAGTAGGTTTCGACAGGAATTGGTGTGTAAATGCAGTATAAGTGAGAAGGAAGCTCTTGGCCTTTAGGACCGAAACCAGACGGATTGTCTTTATCCGATGGTTCTGAATCTACCCCGTCAACGTCCATCGTGTTGGTTAAGAATACAGTACCCGGTTGACCGAGCTTTGCTCGGTATTTTTCGTTCGGTTTTTTTTAATTCATGTGTTTTGGAAATTATATTTAGATACAAATTACATACTGATGAAATATGAATAATATTTTTTGATCTTAGCGACATAATAGAAAAAACTAAACTGGTTATTTGAAAAAAAAAAAACATTAGTGCAATTAGTTTAATTAAAATTTTCGTGTTTTTAAAAAATACTAAGAAAGGGCTCGAAAAAATAGATTTTCTCAAAAAAGAAAGGAACTTGAAAAAAAAAAAAAAAAAAGTTGGTCGGTCAGTCTGGGCTCGAACCGGGGTTTTACGATTCTGTGACCGCCCATTATACCAATTAAACTATTTATAATCATTGACAATTTGTCAAAATTTACCTTCTTATTCTAACGATATTGTAGCAGTTTTTCATTGCCTAAAAACACGGACAAAAAGACATTTTCTAAAAATAAATCCTAGCTAGATCGATTTATTATCCTCGAAACCGCACACAAAATTTTATGAAAATCGTTGGAACCGTTTCCGAGATCCCGATTATATATATATATATATATATATATATATATATATATATATATATATATATATATATATATATATATATATATATATATATATATACAAGAATTGCTCGTTTAATAGTATAGGATAAATTACCTAACTACCGCTACTTACCATATAATAAGTAATGAACAATACAACACAAATTTCTACAACTACAGAAAGACAAATACAGAAGACGGCAAAAATATTAACGAAGCTCAACACAAATTAGTTTTAGTTAAAAAGTTAAAATATATCCGACAATCGCTGAAACACGTGTAACTTCCAATCACTCCGACAGCGGAATCAAAGATTATATTTCCAGATCCAAATTTTTCAAACAGAACAGATTAACGGCCAAAGATAAAATCCCACTTGAGTACACATACCAAGTTCAAAGTATATTTAAAAATATCTACCTCGTCAGTTTTCCTACCCACTCAACAGTCAAAACATCCATCCCGGTTATGTATCTAGTCTGTCAGTAACCGTCAACATCCACTGCGGCGATTAAAGGAGACAACCATTTTTGGGCCCACTAGAAATTTTGGAGTTTCGCAATAGTATCACACACAAAAAAGATACCAAGTTATTATTATATTGTTACGAGCTTGAGGTTCGTGACAATTCAAACTGCCGATTGAATTACCAAAATTATCTCTTTAATTCACTTTACACTAATTAAAACTTAGAACACTAATATTTAACCACACTGATTCACTTTATTTCGCTCCGAAGCTTCGCTTGTCTCGCCAAATTCAATACTTCCCCGATCGCATCTTGCAGCGCCTATAAATACAAATTAGCACCGAAACATCAAGAATATTCAAGTAAACACGCGCAAGGGGTCGAGAGTTCGAGTGTCAGCTTCTAGAAGCTTTAGTTCTTCGTTTCGAGACTCGATGGCGCTGTCGGTTGAAAGATTAGTGATGTCATTTTCTGGACAGCTCCCCTCACTCTCGTCCCTGACACTAGATGGCGCTAGTGCCGGGTACATGACGTCGACTTATTCGCGCAACAACATATAGCTTAGAGATTTTTTTAAATCCTAAACGGAATCAAAAAATTTGAAAAAAAAAATTTGTTTTGATATTCGTGTTCAGATCTCTTCATCAGATGAGGCTCTTTCTTTGCATCCAACTCGACTCTCGATGACGGGGAAAGTACGCCGCCGACCATCCCGCAGTGTTAGTGCTCCATGCCGGAAGTGCAGTTCACACAGCGCTCGGTTCGCGAAGCCCTCCTCTCCCTGGACATCCACTAGTTGAGTGGGCCTGACGGAATCCCCCATGTGCTTTACCGGTTTTAACGTGTCTTTTCCGGTACTCCTACTCCCTAGGCGTAGTCCCAAAGTCATGGGAGACGGCTTTCGTCCACCCGATCCCTAAAAAAGGCGACTGCTCGGACCCGTCCAACTACCGGCCTATCGCCATCACCTCCTTTGTTCTCCAAAGCAATGGAGTCCATTCTTAACTGCCAGCTCATGAGGTACCTTGAAGATCACCAGCTGATTAGTGATCGCCAATACGATTTTCGCCGTGGTCAATCAGCTGATGATCTTCTGGTCTACCTAACTCATAGATGGGCGGAGGCAGTAGAGTCCAAGGGGGAGTGCATTGGCCGTTAGTTTGGACATTGCGAAGGCCTTCTATAGGGTTTGGCACAAAGCGCTTCTTTCGAAGCTCCCTTCCTATGGGCTTACCGAGAAATTGTGCAATTTGATCACCAGCTTTCTTGCAGATCGGAGCATCAAGGTCGGTGTAGACGGTGCAAGCTCCGATTACAAGCCTATTATTGCTGGTGTTCCACAAGGCTGCGTGTTATCGCCAACGCTGTTTCTTCTGCATATCAATGATATGTTGCAAACCCATAACATTTATTGCTATGCTGATGACAGCACTGGTGATGCTCTGTACACCGACCGTGCCAATATTTCTCGGGAAAATGTCTCCAAGTACCGGGACAAACTTGTGTCTAAAGTCAAGTCTTTGCTGAACAGAGTCTCGGATTGGGGGCGACTAAATCTAGTCCAGTTTAACCCTCAGAAGACACAAGTTTGCGCGTTAACCGCTAAAAAGAACCCCTTTGTCATATCTCCTCAGTTTCAAGGCACTCCCCTTGTTGCCTCAGCCAGTATAGGAATCCTCGGCGTCGACATATCGAGTGACGTGCAGTTTCGTGGTCACTTGGAAGAGAAGGCAAAATTGGCCTCTAAAAAGCTTGGCGTGCTCAGCAGAGCGGGACAGTATTTCATGCCTGCACACCACCTGTAACTTTACAAGGCGCAGGTTCGGCCGCACATGGAATGCTATTCCCATCTCTGGGCTGGAGCTCCCCAGTACCAGCTCCTTCCACTTGACCGCATTCAGCGCAGAGCGGCTCGAATCGTCGACGATCGAATGCTTTCCGATCGGCTCGATTCACTGGCGCTGTGTGCTAAGCAGAGCTTGTGTTATGGGTACTAGACAACAGATAAACATACTTATATATTTCTAAATACATAAATATTATAGATATATTACACCCAGACACAGAACAAATGATCGTGCTCATCACACAAACATTTGTCCTGGGTGGGAATCGAACCCACGACCTCCGGCTTAGCAGTCAGGGTCACTAACCACTAGACCAACAGGCTTGTCAAAAGGATGTTGCATCTCTTTGCATTTTCTTTCGTATATACCATGGGGAGTGCTCTGAGGAATTGTTTGGATTAATCCCAGCCGCCAAATTTCGATCCGATACCATCCACACCAACTAGGTGCCTGGCGGTCCACCACTGTACGTTTTACAAGGAGTTTTCTTCCGCGTACGACCTCTCTGTGGAATAGTTTACCACCGGCGATTTGTCCGGACCGATACGACCTGGGGACCTTCAAGAAAAGAGCTTACTCCTTTCTAAAGGGCCGGCAACGCACCTGCAATTCCCCTGGTGTTGCGGTTGATCATGGGCGGCGGTAGTCACTTAACATCAGGTGAGCCGCATGCTCGTTTGCCCCCTCTTCTATAAAAAAAAGATCATTGGTTCTGGTAATGTAATATTTAAAAAATAAATGTCTTAGAGATGTGTCAGTCGGAAAAAATCGATTCGAGTTAACCCGAGTTCAAATTCAGGTAACTCGATTTTGAACTCAAGTTACGCAATTCAAATTAGCTGAACGAAGCTGTGTCAATTTATCACATAATATTATTTTTCTAATTGTTCTTCCATCCAACACAATCATCGTTACTTAATATATTTTTGGTTTGCGTATCGACAATCTTCATAAAATAATATCACTCTAACGTTATGACGTAAGTCTTATTGTTATTAATATCTGACTATCAGAAAGTATACTTAATTTAAATTGATGTAAATTGATATAAGATAATAAACATATTACGTAATATCCATTTATAATAATATTACATAATAAATCAATAAATTGCTTGTATTAGTAAGTCGATTGCATCACTAAATTGTAGACAGACACTGCATTGGCCGTAACATTCGACTCAAGTAGAATTTTGTGACTCAAGCTTATTCTTTTACTTTTAAGGACTTTTAAGGGTTAAATAAGCTCAAGGGTTATATAACCCTTAAAAGTCCGAAGTCTCCATTTGGATCCTTAAATGTCTCCTTGTAGACCGCGCCAAAGAGTATATGATCACTAAGTTTACTCGAAACCGTAGATAAGAGTGCTCAGGACGATTTTTTTAAATGTTATTTATAAGAATATAATTCTTAAAGAATTATATTCTTGTAAATAATATTTAAAAATAATTATATTAAAAGAATTATATTATTATATAGTTCACATATACACTTAAAAACTTGGTAATATTAAGTTGCTGAAAGACACGCTGTACTTAAAAAATTATATGCATTTTATGATATTCAGTAGAATCTCTATAACTCGAACCTCGTTAAGTTGAAATCCTCAGTAAGTCGAAAAAATTGCCATTCCCTTCCGCTGAACCCCTAAATACGCGGTATCTCGCATTATTAGACTTTGTAACTCGAACAAAATGTTATTTCCCTACGAAATATTGATAATAGATATACTTATAGGTAAAATCGGGTAATGGCGGTCAGATGGTATTACCGGTCAGCACACTTCCAATAATTATATTACGATGTTTATAAGCACGCACACATACAAAACGGGTGGCGTGACTATTCTCCTCGCAGGAGCGCCGAACCCCGTTCAATTCCATGCATGCGTTTGGGAGAAGGCACTTCGAAAGTTTTCGCGCCACTTTGTTGTAAAATTTTGCGGTTCGAAAATAAGAAGTAAGTAAATTTTACTCGATAGTTTTCAAATGTAAAGTTAATAAAAGTGTTGCTTAACTATTTGTGCGCAGTCGTCAAATCAATCTTTGTTGATTAGCCTGCAGATTTTTAAATAAATTTTAAATATTTAGAAACGTCAATCATCGGGTAATACCGGTCATGGCTGACCGGCATTACCCACACACCCACATCAATTTATGTGTAAAGTTTCCAATTTAAATAGTCAGTATCATTAAAACTTTTAGTATTTTATTGTTTCAGGGTAATTGCAAATTGCTGCCAAAACATGTAAAAGCGCGCATAAAGGCGAAATGGAGCAAAAAATCATTGGAAGCTGCTTTTAAACTAGTTGAAGATGGAAACCCGATAAGAGAAGCTGCCCGATGTACTGGCATTCCATTTTCTACACTACAAGAGAGGCTGAAAAAGAAAAATTTGGATACTCCACAACTGGGAAGAAATACTACCTTTACCAAAGAACAAGAAGAAAGTATGTCCTCTCAAATTAGACTGCCTGCGAATATATTTTACAGGTGTACTGCTATAGAAATAAGGAAGATGGCTTTTAAGTACGCAGAAAGAAATAACATCAAGCACAACTTCAACAAAACTTCAGAATCAGCTGGTAGAGATTGGCTTGAGGGGTTTTTAAAACGAAATAACTTATCAGTGCGTAAGGCTGAAGGCACAAGCTTAAATAGAGCTTCTGCTTTTAACAGAGATGAAGTAGGAAGATTTTTTGACTTGCTGGGAAACTTGATGCAAAAATATAAGTTTCCACCTCGAAACATATACAATGTTTCGAGGATCCTGGCAAAGTTGTAGCCGAAAAAGGCAAAAACGAGTGGGCTCTATTACCAGTGGGGAAAGGGGCCAAAACGTTACGGCAGTATGCGCTATGAGTGCCACAGGGCAATACATTCCTCCAATGTTTATTTATCCACGTCAACGGCATTCGACAGCATTGGAAAATGATGGACCACGTGAAGGAATATGTAGGTGTTCCAAAAACGGGTGGATAAACGAAGAGCTCTTTGTAGAATGCCTTAAGCACTTTACGAAATATGCAAAACCTTCGGAAAGTGATCCGGTTTTGCTCCTCTTAGATAATCATTCTAGCCACATTTCTTGGAATTCGTATAACTTTTGCAAAGAAAACTACATTATGATGTTGTCTTTGCCACCACACGGATCTCATTGAATACAGCCATTGGATATTTCCATTTATGGTCCCCTTAAAACCACATATAAGCAGGAATGTAACATATTTATGAAATGCAATTTGGGACGAAAAATTACACAAGGTGACATAGCTTCGCTGTTCAGAAAAGCATTCCAAAGAATAGCAACAATTCCGAAAGCCGAAGCAGGATTTACTGTATTATATAAATATATTTACCGATAATGAACAATAGCCAACTTCTTGATGAAGAGAGGTGCGATCATGATAATCGAGTACAAGATTCCCCATCTCTGCTTGACGATTCAAAAGCAACCTTACAAATCTCTCAACCCAACTTAAATGATCACCACGATGCCATATTATCTTCTGAAATGCCTCCTGTTGCATCACGCAACGCAACACTTTCGCCTGCCGTTCCACAGCTCGACCTAGATTTCGAAAACCTAGACTCCACAATTAACGATATCTCTCATATTGATTTGCATAATGTAACACCACCAGCTGTAAATGAAACCGAGTCCAATGTCAATTTTTACAATCCTATTCCCTCAACATCTGGAATATCTTCAATCAAACCCATATTGAAAATATTGAAAAAGTTACTGTGAAGGATCTTCTTCCTTTGCCAAAAAAATCCGAACATAAAAATACAAAAGCGATGCGGAAACGACATGCTACGGTAATAACAGGAACTCCGAATAAAATAGTTTTATTTGAGAAAGAGCAAAAAAAGTTAGCAAAATTAGCAAAAGATCAGATAAAAGTTGAAAAAAAGAAAAATAAAACAGTGGAAATAAAAAAAAAATATTACAATAAAAAAGGAGGGAACAATGAAAACTACAAAGGTAAAAAAAGCGAACAAGATGGATTATAGTGAAGATGACACTGATCCTATAAGTGAAGATCTGGATAGCAAAAAGGAAAATAATCGTAAAAAACCTACAAGAATGAAAAGGAATTTGAAGAAAGGTATAAAATTGAAAGGAGTGAAGAGGAAAGTGTTACAGAATGAGTCTATGAACGAAGACAGTACTTCAAACTCTGAAATAGAGATGACAGATTTACGCGAAGATGATGACACGGATTTAGACGATGTCGGGAGCAGATGTATGTATAATCTGCGATGACTATGGACGAGACAACGAGTTGTGGTACAGATGTATATTGTGTGGACGTTGGGCCCACTCGGAATGTTCAGGACGTGACTCTGCAAAAGATTATAAATGTGATTTATGCTCCCATTAAGCTTGACTGGTATTAACCAACAGCTGACTGACTGGTTTTACCTTACATTGCGTGTAATACCAGTCAAACACGTTTTTTTTAAATGTTTATTATACCAAAACTATGATTACTAGTGAACTGAATTAAATTGCCACTAATAGTAGAATAATTATATTCGAGATTGTGATTAGTTCTATAAAGATATGTTGATTTATATTCGCTTTGTGTTAATTTTTCCTTAAGTGACCGGCATTACCCCATTCTACCCTACTCTTTAACTCGAATTTCCTTTTTGAAATTCGAGACTCCGTAAGTCGTAGTTAGTAAACAATAATGACGTTTTACTTGGAATTCCCCGTAATAATAGCAATAAAATCCAGGTTCTCTCTTCGCTCTGACAGCGCGCGACATGTTACACTCCCGTTCACTCGGGACCTTTTTGGCGGGAAAGGGGGATGCCCATATTAGGCCATAGAACGCCCAACAATGTGCATTTGTTAAAAAAATATATCTTTATTTATGGTTATTATTCACGGTATTCATTTATCCTAAAACAATGGGAATATTTTTGCACAAATTAAAAGTACCGAAAAGATAAAAATAAAATTAGGTAAATACGTAATTCATTAGTCTGTGAATAAAATAAAAAATGTTGCCAATCACAAAAATCATTAAAAAATCGATTCCCCTTTTCGATCGATTACTTATGGTGTCATTATTACAATGCTTATATGATCTTTCGATAATTATTACGATGTTATGATATAGGTTTAAAATAACCGTTGACAATGGATATTTATCCAAAGCAGTCGATACGCAACCGTTATTAACCAAATGTTTACCGACTACAGACGAAAAAGGATGGTTATGTTTTTACTGTGTCAAAAAAAGCAAAAAACGATTCAACATAGACTAATCCGCACGGATTAGGCTATGTTGAATCGTTTTTTGCTATGGTGCTTAAAACGTAGGATGCATTTTATTATTGAGGGAGCTACTATCAAAGAATATTTTATTCGCTTAACTCGTAAAGTACTTGACCAACTTTAAGAATTCTTTCACCACTAGATTGTTATGTATAATTTTAGATATCTAATATAGGGTTAATTTTATTATAGAGGGCGTTACTTTCAATGAATACGTTTTTTGGCTAATCTCAAAAATTACTAGACCGATTTTGAAAATTCTTTCACCATTACATTGCTAATGAGGGCGTTAGCTGTGTGGTAAATTATATTATTACAATAAATAATTGTGAGATTAATATTTTCTAAATAAATAAAACTAAATACCTACCTAAGAAGTACAAATCCAATTATTATTTTTACAATTTAAGAATCGTATTTACACACTTTACTTACTCAGATTGATTATTATAGATAAAGAGGTAATAAACCTAAAGTAAAAGAGAAAAAACGAAAAAACTATTTATTAGAATTAAACTAAATGTTGAAAAAAAGTGGTTCAGTGCGAGTCGGACTCGCAGGCCCATGAAGAGTTCAGTAGTAACAAGCATATATTTTAAATCGAGTCAAAATACCACTATCATTATCGCCAGCAACAAATTATTTTGTTTTTCATAGTGTTTGTATAAATAACAAAGTTGTTTTTGCGGTTCCTTAAAATGTGCTACTTGTATCAAAAAAAGGACTATTATACATTAAAAGGGTTTCTGTGGTTTATTCATTACCAAAGAGAAAAAACTTATTGCGCAAAATAGGTTTTTATTAATTTCAAGTCATCAAAAGCGGCAGTCAACCGTTAAAAACTAAAACAACCGTTGTTATAGGCTCGGTTGAATTCATTGACAACCTTCACATTTATAGTTATGATAATTAAACAAGCGAATTACTAGCTGATTTACCAAGAATTCTTTAGAGTATAACAAAACGCTACTGCACAAGTTAACTGTTATTCTTATCTGTTTTTAACATAACATTTAAAATGGAATCATGTTATGATAATTCAAGAAGTTAATTTCCAGCTGATTTACCACGAATTCTCTAAAGCATAACAAAACAATACAGCACAAGCTAACTGTTCTTAAAAATATATTTGAAATAGAGTTTCAATAAATAAAGGAAATTATATTTTAAAAAGCGTGCAGAACTTAAAACGCGTCAAAGATTATTTATGATATTATTAATCGAATAAAAATCGATATCATTCCATAGATTTTATGACAGTTAAGTGGCAACATCGTATCCGACAGGTAGGCCGCTGTCACTGTTATGTCACAAGAATTAAATTACGTGTTATCGTGTTATTGTTGTAAAAGTAAAATGCAATTGTTGATCTCTCAACAATTGGTTCGAACACAACTGGTAAATAGTTGGTACATATCACGATGTGGTATGTCTTCCTCTAAGAAATGCTTTATAACTGAGTTTACTTGAATAATATCAATATAATAATTGTAGCTTCTTTATTAGGTACAAGTTTCGAGTACAGTGAACGTGTAGTGTGGCACTCGCAAAATGCACCAATAGTTCGTCTTGAACATCTATACATCAGCTGTGGCACTGACACTTATGAGAATAAGATCACACACATTGTTTGTCTTCGATTTTCCACGTGAGGAATTATTTGCGCTACGTGAGGTAAGTGTTTAACATGTTTAACATTTCAATTTATTAAATGTGATCCATATATCTGATAATTATACATGTTTTTACACTGATTGTATATCAACTCAAGAACTTGTTTTATTTTTTCACATCTGCCCTAGCTATATCTGACAAACATACTAGCTTATTTATGAGATTGACCAGTTTTATCAACTACCAAGAAAGGAGACAGTTGATTTTTCATTGTTTTTGGACTGCTGGTAGTCTGTCAGGCCTTAATTATTAAATAATATAGGGCATTAAATCTGTCCTTGTGCAGTAACATTTAACTTGATAAATATTTTATTTATATTTGAGTTTGAAATAAATCTATTTTATTTTTATTTTTTCACTTTGACTTCATTTTTTGTATTTTACATTATTTCAGTTGTCATGCCGTGTATATCATAATTGCTGGCAATGAACTGATAGAACAGCATCATGTTCAACTGCAGAACGGGAACCATCTGAATCATCTAGTCCATCCTCGTTGCAATCTGAAGTGAGTAATGTATTGCACCCAGAACAACAAAGCTTAGATCATACATCTATACTGCTAACTAATTATATAAAAGCACAATGTTTTTTACCAGGTTGTAACAGTTCCATCAGCATTGCAAGTATGTCTCTTTTGTGATTAACTACATTTTGCGATAACAAACATACATAGTGACAAGTACTATGTATGTGTGTTATACTTGGTAGAGCCATGCTGCAGTTATATTAGAAGTATAGTTGTAGCATGAATGGGTCGGCTCGACCGGGGAAGGAGCACCCTCTCACAGAATACCAGCGTGAAATAGTAGCTTAATGCTGCTGTGTTTTGTATGGTGAGTGTAGAGAACCGGAGACCCTTTTTACTGGAAACGAGAAAATGATCTTAGTCCTCACGGGTGACAACGCATCTGCATTTTGATTTGTAATCGAGGATAGATGTGGATGTCTAAGGGTCGCAGAAATGTCTCCAGCAGATGGTGAATCTCAGTTAATGACAAGATATGCTAATAAATCCAGAGCCGTGACTATGTGTCCATATGGGTAGTAGAGGTGGTGAATGGCATTTTTAAAACTGAATTTAAAATATTTCATCAAAATTACTTTAACAGGGCTTCTACACATTTGATGATAGACTGCTGTGGCTTCTGCTATAGTTAATAAATTCCACACAAAAATAAGGGACAGGGATGATGCGGCTCAAATACTTGAAATAGTTCATCAAAATATGGAGACAAATAATGATTTTTCTGAGTATGCTAGGGAAAACAATCTAAATAGAGCTAGGGCAGGCAGACTTTAGAAATATAAATGTAGACTTTAAAATGTTAGGGAATTTCCTGTTTTAACTTACAGCGACTTAATATTAATTGCTTGTGTCACATACCAATTAAAGCAAGCTCGCTACTATTATGGTGAGCATATAAGATTTAATGGTTGCTACCGGATAGAACTCTGTAATAACCAGAGGAGCAGCATTATGGAAGGAATAAAGTTAAGCACTAGCTGATCTTTACTTAGGGCTAGAATTGCAAGTCATCACTATTAGTCGTAAAGTGTATTTTATTATATAAATTCTATATAATATCTAATATATAAATTCTTTTTTAGGAAGGAGGCTTGGTACTACCACCTGCTTAGGACCCTGTAATTAATGAAATTAAAAACCCAAGCATACCACTGCAAGACTTCTAGACACAGTAAGTTCATTCTGTAGATCGGACAATAAATAAAAATTAAAAATCTGAAGGTACTCCGGGTTAACACTGACATTGGTACGTCGGTCACCTCAGTCTGCCGTAACCATGAGTGCTGGAAAGCACCCGAAATGTCTGGAATTAAAAATCAAAGAAATAAAACGCGATAAAATCGATAAAAATAGTTGTTAAAAAAACTGCATTTGTGAAAATAAAAACTTCAAATATTTTCAAAACCCCGACTTTTTTTAAAGCAATTCCTTTACCATTTCATTGTTTTAATTGCATATTATCATATCTATATGCTTTTATATGTGGGCACTCATGGCCGAAGTGTCTATGAAGACTGGGCATTGCCCTTTGTTAGTAGAAAATTTTTTGCTATATTGCAAATTTTGCTATATTTTCACTTTGAGACAATATTTATGGATAAAACTTACAGGAATTCTTGTTGAATGTATAAACTATCGAATAAAATTATTTTTGGTTGCTAGAAATTGTAATAAAATACGTAAATTACCCTGTATAGCATAGTAGTAGTATATACTTCAATTTTAGTGACAAAATTACTACTAATTTGAATTCTACACTTTTGTTTTTGGAGAAATTTATATCAAATTGTTTGGAAATATGTATATTTTTATGTTTTATGTGTTTCCATTCGTTACTCATACCAAAATATTAAAATATAAAAAAATAAAAAAAAAATAAAATAATATTTTATCTGTGACATTTCGAACAATATTTCTAAAATATGTTCGTGTGAATTTGAAATAAATACAACGTCATGTTATTTGAAATATATACGAAAACTATTTTTACTTACATTTTACACTAAAAATAAATGAGAATTTGATAAATAACACATTTATGAACCAACCTCCAAATTAGGCCTTCCGAAGTTTGAAGTACTTTTGGCAATTTACTTTTCACTTTTTATACCACAAATTATATATCTACGTGTTTACTATATTACAAGAAATGTAAAAAGTATAATACTTTCGTTTTTAGTCCAGACACAAATATAAAATTCTATAAAAAAAGACGGAGCGACTTCATCAAAGTGACACGCATCAAAGTGACACGTGGAACGCCGGAAGTTCAGAGTGATTTCTTTTTTTTTTCTTAGAAACATTGCCAGGTTATGGTTTAAAATAAAAGAGCATATCTTTGTCTTTGATACTAATATCTATTGCATAGTGTCTTTGGTTTTGTTTAAAACGAAAAAATAGTTTTTTCATAGGTAGACATGTTTACATAATTCTGATCGAATTAGGTCACGGTTTGGCGGACGGAAGGTTGGTATTGCGCGATCCAAAGTGAGCATGGCTTGGTTTACGGGTCTGCCGAGCGTCGGCCGATCTCGGCGGGTGACGCGGCAGCTATGCGTGACATAAAACGTCCTATAACTCAAAAAGTATGGATATTAGAAAAAAAGTTTTCAACAAAAGTTTTGGAAAATAAACTGATCTTTCAAAATAAATCTATGCATTTTATTGATTAATCTAATATTTCAAGAGTTATTGGCCGCGATAGAAAAACCGGTTCATTAAATGGGCCATAAATCGTAAACGGTAAGTTTTACAAAAAAGTTTACTGGAAACAAAAGATGCGAAATTTTATTTTCTACATTAATGGTTTATATAACTTTTGCCTTAAAGTGCATAGTTTCCGAGATATCGGCTGAAAACGTTTTTTCAAGATGGCGCTTGAAGCGCCACCTGTTCATTAAATGGGCCATAAATCATGAACGGTAAGTTTTACAAAAAAGTTTACTGAAAACAAAAGATGCGAAATTTTATCTTCTACATTAATGGTTTATATAACTTTTGCCTTAAAGTGCATAGTTTCCGAGATATCGGCTGAAAACGTTTTTTCAAAATGGCGCTTGTAACGTCACCTGTTCATTAAATGGGCCATAAATCGTAAACGGTAAGTTTTACAAAAAAGTTTACCGAAAACAAAAGATGCGAAATTATGTTTTTATTTTAAATTAAAACGTTGACGTAACTAACTTGTCTGTTTATCATATTGATAAAATTACTGTGATTTGATATTATATGTGTTAATAATTATAATTAGGTATATAAAAGTGATTATGGGTTGGCTATAGACATCCGTTTTTAGTCTAAGAGGCTTGTTAGGGTTAAGCTTGAACCTATTACACTGTTTATAGATATCGGAAATGCGTTTTGAATTAATTACGATAAAAACAAATTTCACTAAAAATTGTGCAATAACGAAACGCAAATATGTCAATTTGTTCTCGTATTAATATGAAGCAGATGTCCGGAATTTTGCTTTCAATTTAGGAGGATTGTCAGGGTTAAGCTAGAACCATTTACACTGTTTTTGGATTTCGGAAATGCCTTTTGAATTAATTGCGATAAAAATAAATTTCACTAAAAATTGCAATAACGATACGCAAATATGTCCATTTGTTTTTCAGATAAACTCATAAAAAAGTTAATCACTCGGACCCAGACAATCCATTTGTGGCTGGAGACGGGACTTATATACAACAAATTGAGTCGCAGTGGAGAGCAGTCAAGAGGTTTTTCAGAAAACAAAATTATAACAATTCACATTACATTATTTCATTTAGCACTATCATAGCAGAGTTTAGGGCAACCAGACTTTATAGATAAGATTGGTTGAATCAGTTATAAAACCGAATTAGCACTCCCCGACTCCACGTAGTTTTATCTGCCCTACCCCTAGAGTGTTTTTGTAAAGCCGTAGTCACGGAGGGAGAGCAGCACCCGCCCGCTGTAGCAAATCGCAGGCACCTTGGTGACCCGAGGCTGAGGCTGATCGCCGAAGGCTTAAGAATAAGCCGAAGCTGCGGAGGGGAGCATGGGTGCCAGTGATTCGCTACGCAAAGGCGAAGGGGCTGTACTTCCCGCAGTGCCGAAGCCGTTGCACAAGTAACTTTGCGTCAATATTCCTGTATAAAAAAGTGAGGTTATGGTTTTGCAAAAAAAATTATTACTCATAAACTATACATTTCCACAACCGAGGAAGAAGCTCTGCCCCCTCCCAACACCGTACGGCCGTTGCAGAAGTAACTTTGTGTCAATATTCCTGTATAAAAAACCCGACCATACAAAATCAACTTATTGCAAATTTGTGGTGAAATAATCCAGAATTTTTTTTTTATTTAATTCTGCGAATTGTTTTTCAATCCTTATTGACAAAACTACCGATGTTTCACGACAGGAACAAATATTCATTTGTTTAAGAAATATAAAGCCAAATGATAATGGGTTTATCTTGCCTGAAGGTTATTTAACTTTTGTAACAGTTGAGAATACAAAAGTAAGATATTTAGCTAATGCAATTTTATTTGAATTAAAATCTTTGGTAGTAGATTGCGAATATTTAGTCGGACAATGATATGATGGAGCTTCTTCGATGAAAGGAAGTTTTAAAGGTGTGTTGGCAGTAATTCGTAAATCACATCCAGAAGCCATATACGTTCATTGCAGCTCACATACAATGAATTTAGCTCTAGGTCATTTTTGCCAGGTTCAGCCTATTCGAAATTCTATTGAAATTATAAAATCGGTTGGAAATTATATCAAGTCCACGGCAAAACGAACCAAGTGCTTAAAAGAAAATATCGAAAAAAACTTCCCTGAAACACAATGCAAAAACCTTACGGCAATGTGCGAGACCCGCTAGGTAGAAAATCATGATGGGTTGTTAACATTTAAAGAAATTTATAAAGCTATTGTTAATAAACTAGACGACTTAAGCACTGACATGGATTCGGAAACATCGTCAAATGCTAATTCTTTTCTGAGATCAGTCATTTCAAGTGATGTTGTTATAAGCTTATGTTGCTTAGGAATGTTGTTCCCGTACACACTAACAATATGCAAAATACTTCAATCTCCCCTACGCGATTTGGCAGCAGCTTTACAACATGTCAATTTAATTATAAAGACTATTGAAGATGGCCGCCAAAATATTGATGCAAAATTTGCTGAACTTTTCAAGAATGCACAGAGTTTGCTCTGGTCTGTGCTGTAAATGAGGAAATGAAAATTGCGCGAATAACGTCACGCAAGAGCATAGGGCAAACTAAAACACAAAAGATCCTGAAACTTACTTTAGAATTACTATAATGATTCCACTTTTGGATGATCAGCTTCAGTCGAAATTCCAAAATCATATAGCCACATTATCATCTCTCAACATTTGAATTCCGTTTGTGTGTTGCAAAGAACAATTTAATCAAAATTATCAAGAAAACTACTTCTATAAAAAAATTTGGAATGGGACTTAGAAGAAGCCGAATTAGACATGTGGCCGATAAAATGGGTGGAAGAATCTGAACTAGATCGACCAACATGTGCTACTGAAGCTCTCGGAGGATGCAACCAGGCCTTATTTCCAAACATTCACAAACTTTTAAAGATGTTGGCGACACTGCCTGATTCTACAATCAGACAAGAAAAGAAAGTCCTAAGTCCTAAAGGGGACTTTCTTTTCTCTGACACGCCCCAAAACTTATTTGAGAAACTCCACAGGCCAGGAAAGACTAAACGGTTCTGCGTTAAGGTTACGTGCTCGTAGCGTTAAGGTGATGAAGGCGTCAAAAGCAGATTTGCAAATTTTTGTCATTAAAACTACGAATTCACATTACCTACATAGCCTAAACACGATTGACACATTTTGGCTCGAAAGAAAAAGATCGCAAAGTTTCCTCAAAATCTACAATTTTAGGTACGCACGGTAAGTGAAAAAGCAGTTTCATTCGAATGTAACGAAATCAATTTCAATTAAATTCAGGCTATGTGTTCACCAGTAAATACGTGAGTGAATTACGGGTTTATTAAAATATCAAATAAATATTGTGTGACTGAATAGCGCGCGGGCCGACCAAACAGTCCATATAAAGCGCGAAAAATCTGCTTTTGGCGCTGACTTCATCCACCGCAGAATTGATATCTACACAGAGGAGGTAATTGATTTGTTCGCTGCAAAAAAAGCTAGAAGACTAAATTTAATTTTGTTATGTGTTAAGTATTATATATATATATATATATATATATATATATATATATATATATATATATATATATATATATATATATATATATATATATATATCCTATACTATTAAACGAGCAATTCTTGTATATATGTATATATATATATAATCGGATCTCGGAAACGGCTCCAACGATTTTCATAAAATTTAGTGTCCAGGGAGTTTCGGGGATAATAAATCGATCTAGCTAAGATTTATTTTTAGAAAATGTCTTTTTGTCCGTGTTTTTAGGCAATTAAAAACTGCTACAATATAGTTAGAATAAGAAGGTAAATTTTGACAGTTTGGTAATGATTATAAATAGCTTATTGGTATAATGGGCGGTCACAAAATCGTAAAACCCCGGTTCGAGCCCAGACCGACCGACCGACTTTTTTATTTTTTAATTTGGAAAATAGTAGAGGTACCGGCGTAGGAGAAGCCACCAGAATTTACAGGCCTGGAGTTGTATCAATCAATTATAGTATAATAATAGTTGCATGCAGTCAATTATAGGTACTCTATTCCGCAATAATACTGGTGATTTAATATTGGAGATATTAGGAAGTTTAGAAGAAATTTTCGAAAAAAAAGCGCACCGCGAAACCAGATTCCTCTGCAGTTCACCTTGCCTAATGAGGGACGAGTGTCTGGCAACGTAACTGTTTGCGGAATAAGCAATCCAAAATTTCTTCAATTTTCCCAGACTGATATTGGCTACACCCAATTACCAGTGCGAGGGCATCAGCTATGCGCTCACCAACGCGCCCGCCTTCTAAGAGTGGACTAAGGTGCAATTTTGAAAATAAATCTATGCCATCGTGGCACATTTATGTCCAGCCGTGGACTTAACCTAAAACCATGTTTGTTGCCTTCATAGGTAAAAAAAATATATTTTGTTGTATTATCTTTCTTATTTTAGACATTTCACTTACATTACATTTATCTTTTATACTACCTACCTTCTCACTTACATCATCGTATCAATAACGTCAGAACTCATGATGTCATTCTATATTACGGAATAAAACACGTTTGCCCCTGCTCTAATAGAAAAGTAGGTCAAGGGCTTTGTTTCCCAATTAAAACGCCACTCTATAGAAGAGGGAACAGAACATTATTTTCTTCCGGGCACGTCTCGTAATTAACCAAACAAGCCATATATGTTATTAAGTCTCTTATAATTGCCAGAGATTTGAGAAGTATTTGTAAAACATTTCATTTATTTTTAACCGCAGAGTTGCCTTTAGAGTCCCGCTTTTGTACAAGGGAACCTTGTAATTGCGCTGTCCGTTTTTTTATTCTTAGAAAAAGGGCTTTGTCACTGGAGCGATTATGACGCCGATAAATACTAACAAATAAACTTATTATCTACTTAATCTCTTATTTACTAACACAAAAGTTTTTTGACATTTTTGGCAGTTTTTTGGGTTTTGTTGACATGATAACGGGTCTGATAAAATACTATGCCATTAAAATCATAACTTGTAAAAAAAAAACCAAGTCTCGCAACTCAGTTCTTCTACCCTAAAAAGTTGTGATCCATTTAATACCAAGTCGATTAATTTATTCAGTCCCTACTAAAACTGTTTTAAGTTATTACGTAATTAGCTAACCTAACAAGATTTTATAGTGACCATATCAATGTTAAAAATCTTTTATGTTTCAAATAAATAGATTGACTAGGCCATCGCATGTAAACACAATGTATCTCATAAGTAATACATATTATATTAAATTAGATTGCTTAGTGCGATTGCCAAGTCAATCTATATATTTAATACATAAAAGATTTTTAAATATTTAAAACATAAAAGATCTAGAAAACTGGACCGAAATTAAAAAATATTTTAGTATTTCCTTGATTTATACACTAAACACTAATTGTACTCTAAATTTGAAGCTTCTATGTCTGCTAGAAGTGCCTTAAAGTTTTGATGATTCGAATTGAATGAAATTTGAAATATATCATGTTTATACAATGTCTACTAGGCTTCTACGAAGTTATAGGGGGTCGAAAATGGCCTGAATTGCTTCGAGAAAAGTATGGTACGGCCGTGCCGCTTTTTTGCTCGATTTGGCGGGGGCACTGCCGTGCCTTCAGATTAATACTGTCAATCAATGACGAATGTAAAATACAATTTTTCTTTCTATGGAATTCTGGGCACATTCTACCAAAATGTGATAGACATCATCGATAACATTGCAAGTTGAACAGTTTGGTGAGGTAGTTTTAGCATCAAGTATAATGCTGCGGCTACACTAACGAGCAACGTCAATGCCCGTAAACGCAACAATTATTGCCTTAAATTTAACGCAATAAGGTGAGTGGCAACACTTGAACGGTCAACGTCGTTTCAATTTCAATGCCGTTAAACGGCGTTGAAATTGGCGTTAATTTTTCTAGAAGAATTTTTATATTTGTTTAAATGGGTTCTATAAAAACCCACTAGGCTTTCCTTCTTCTTTTTAATTTCTTCGATAGTTGTTTTAAAGGGTTATAATTGCATAAAAAATGTCATAAAAAAGGCGTTCATAAAGTATAAAAAGTGTGTTAGATCTAAATGTGGTACTGTACCTAACGAACCATGTCAGCCTTTGTTTAAATCCTTGAAAATTTTGACACTGCCTTGTCTATATATTTTTTTTTTTTATAGGATAGGGTGACAAACGGGCACACAGTCCACCTGATGGTAAGCGGTTGCTGCGGCCCATAGACATCTACATCTATCCTCGATCACAAATCAAAATGCAGACGCGTTGTCACCCGTGAGGACTAAGATGGAATGCCTCTTTTCCAGTAAAAAGGGTCTCCGGTTCTCTACACTCACCATACGAAATACAGCAGCATTAAGCTACTATTTCACGCTGGTATTCTGTGAGAGCGTGGTCCTTCCCCGGCCGAGCTGACCCATTCGTGCTACAACTATACTACTAATATAACTGCAGCATGGCTCTACCACGTTATAATATATTCTTGAAGCGACGAAATTTGTAAAAAATAATATGTATTATTTCACACAAGCCAAAGACTTCTACAAACGAGGCACTAAAAATAGGAATAGGTTGGTTTCCACTATAATAACCAAGAGCGCGTGATTCCATAAACACGACAGCCACTCAAGTTCTATAAGGTGACCAAGCGATCAAAATAACTTGAGGTTTATATCAACATCAAAGTACTGTTTCGTCGTTTTCTCTAATAGATCACACGCGCAGACACTTAATGCACAAAATTGCATTACTTTTACGAATCAAAATCCACTTCAAACCATTATTCAAGCGACAATCCGTCGACAGCCAATTTCCCGCCCAAACTCCGTACACATAGCTCTTACCACACTACCAAAGGTTAGCTGGCAGAAAATGCCTTAAGTCCTTCTTTGTACCAATTTTTTTTTGTTTGAGTGCAATAAAGAATTTTCTGTCTCATCAACATCATCATTACAGCCCTTCACAAGTCCACTGCTGAACATAGGCCTCCCCCAAGATATGCCACAAAGCACGGTCCTGAGCCACCTGCATCCATCGACTTCCTGCATGTCTTACCAGGGCGTCACTCCATCTAGTGTGGGGTCGCACTACACTTCGCCTACCGGTACGAGGCTGCCACTCGAGAACCTTTTTTCCCCAACGGTTGTGGGTTCTTCGAGCTATACGGCCGGCCCATTGCCACTTCAGCTTACTAATCCGTTGGGCTATGTCGGTCACTCTGGTTGTACTGCGGATATCCTCATTTCTGAGTTTATCACGCAGAGAAACCTCGAGCATAGCCCTCTCCATAGTTCGCTGAGCGACCTTGAGCGTCCTCATACGGCCAGCAGTGAAGGACCACGTCTCGGTTCCGTAGGTTATCACTGGCAACACGCACTGATTGTACAACTTAGTTTTCGGGTTTTGAGGTATACCTGACGAGAAGATGTGTCGTAATTTCCCGAACGCTGCCCAGCCGAGTTGAATCCGTCGATTGACCTCTCGGTCGAAGTTGGACTTACCTAGCCGGACTATTTGTCCCAGGTAAACGTACTCGTCAACAATTTTCTGTCTATCTGTAGGTATTACTACAGGCTGTGAGGCATTCCATCGTAGTTCTCTAAGGTACAACATGACTGTAGCCCTCTTTATATGAAGTTGGTTCGAGGTGTTCATGAGCTGCAGTAGCCACTTAGGTACCATCAGGTGGACTATAAGTTTCTTTGACACATCGTAAAAGGAGACGTAAGAAATTTCTCAAATGTCATTCTCACTTTCACAAAGTTCACTCTGTTAATCGAGTGACTGATGACCGTATAACGTCGGTATTTTTGTTAATATGGGCCGAAACCAATTTTACAGAATGGTGATAATAAACAGCGTTACTAACGAGAGTGTATCCGATATCCGTTTTGCGCTATCATCCTGCTACCCAGTACGGTCAGTACAGTGAATTTGCGTTCACTGGGTTAATATAAGGAACATGACCCGAGCAACAAAGCTATCAAATTTCCGAGGTGAAATCTACTGCACGCCCTGTTGCAATTCAAATCAATATTCTGTTCAAATTAAAATCAAAGTTCAGTAAATACATTTCGTGTTGAGAATTTTCGTCCTCGAAATTTTGAACTAGACGCAAGTTCTTTCTTTTAGATTTTTTATATAATTCCTTATTTTTATTATTTTGTTACATATGCACGTTTTCCATGATAATAGCTAAATAGTATGTTAAAAATGCGGCATTTGAAATAAAATGCTTTATAATTAGAGGTTAAAAAAGGCTATGGCAAAAACCTACCAAATTTTTAACCAAAGCCAAAGTTTTGATGAAACGTTTATAAAAAGTGTTTACGAATGATGGATTTTTATTTATTCTGTAGAAGCGCGCTTCGTCTTGCTTATAAAAATTGTTAGTTGTTAAGACACCAGCAGTTAATGAACGAACGTGTCAATTTATATAAATTGCCTTTAACAATTTCATACGTTCCCCCTGGGGTCTGAATACAGTTGCTCAAGTAGTATGAAATTCAAGAGCCTCAAGTCCCCGAGTTACTATTGCTAAAAAGCTATGAATTAATAAAAAAGATATTGCATAATAAGTATAGTTTCCCAGATACTGCCGAAATCGCCAGGTACAAGGTAATTTTCGTAACATAGACTTTTTAAGGTAGCCTTTGAAGAGTTGGATGTCACGGCAAAAGTTTAAAAAAATTCGGGATGCAGTTGCGTTGTGGAGACGGCCATATGTTTTATGTGAATACGTGTAAGAAACGAAACGACCTACGCTCTTCTCTCCGGCGCGTGTGTTATGCGTCACAGTTAGGGCATCGAAACCGGTTTTTGCCGGTTCCAAAAGAACCGAAAATTCCCAGTTTAAACCCGGTTCTTTCGGTTCCTTTACAAAATTTATTTAAAAGTATATCACTGCAATGTAACGTTATAAGAAACTTGATGTTTTAATCATTTCTGCTATTTATGGCAAATAGTAGATATGATTTGTAATGATATTTTATTTAATTATTTTTGTTTGAATGATTGTTTTTTTATCAATATAGTTTGATAAGATCTGCAGGAAGTTGAATTACATGAACATGAACTAAGAAATGAAGAGGAACTTAATAGAGAATTTTCGAAAGCTATTCATCCTATTCAATCAACAGATCGATTTCGAGTCATTACGAATCGTCTCCCACGCAGACTCGACGACTTCCAGCCTCCCGAACAAGACGGTTTCCGAAAAGACTTCAGTACCATAGACAGCATACATACCCTGCGGCATATTGTACAGAAGACCGAAGAGTACAACCTGCCACTTTGCCTGGCGTATGTGGACTATGAGTAAGCCTTTGATTCCGTCGAAATTTGGGAGGTGCTACAGTCCCTTCAGCAGTGCCAAGTTAGCTGTCGGTATATCGAAGTGCTGAAGTGTTTGTACAGTAGGGCTACGATGGCTATCAGAGTACAGAACCAGAATTCGAAACCTATCCAACTGCAGAGAAGTGTAAGAGAGGGTGACGTTATATTCCCGAAACTCTTCACCGCTGCATTTGAAGACGTTTTCAAGCTACTGGACTGGAAAGAATACGGTATTAACATCGATGGCCAGTACATCATTCACCTTCGATTTGCCGACGATATAGTCCATATGGCAGAATCGCTGGAGGACCTAAGCACTATGCTCAATAAACACAATGGTGTCTCCCAACGGATAGGTTTTAAGATGAACATGGAGAAATCAAAGATCATGTTTAATGTCCATGTCACACCTATGCCGAAAGTTGTTGGGAGCACTATGCACGAAGTTCTTGAAATATATTCTTCAATAATAAATTTTTTTTGCCTTCTTTTTATTTAAATAACATTAGGAAGTACCTAACGTTTAATTAAAACTATTTTTTTTCATAAGTGAGCTGATTTATGTTATGTTATAATTACAGCATCCGTAAAGTAAGGTACCTGCGGGTAATAAGGCCTAGCTAAGGGATATTTGAATAAAACGCGAAAAATATCCAATTTGGTCTAGATATTTTAATAAAAATCGTTGGATTAGTACAGTTTCTAAAAAGCTTGAACGAAAAATTGTAACATTTGCCATAAAAAAAAAAACAAAATTAAACATTTCTAAAAACTTTGCTAGTAGGCCTTATTTTACTATGGTTGGATAAGAAGGCCTACTGCTTTAACGAACTCAAATTATCGAAATATACGTAATATATATAATATTTGTGGTCAATAATTACAAAAATGCAGCAATTACGACTTAAAGTTCTAAAAAAATATAATCTTCCTCGTCTAACAGCACTTAGTCAAGTCATTAATCTTGAACAGACTGACAAACAACGCACTTCTCGTGAATATCATCAGTGCTTCGGCTGTGTAATCGAGTCAGATGAGTGTTAGGTTGAGTTGAGAGTTGGATTGATTGTTGGGTTGAGTTTTCTCTCAACTGAATTTTCGTCCAAGCGGCTATTCTCCACGGAGACCAGCCTATCTGCACAGTACGGAATTATAGTCTCTAAATGTGCAAGCACAGGTGCACTCTCTATTCCCTCACGATCATCAAATCGCAATCCAACACGGTCCGAGAGAGCTTAGGCGCAGGACCAATAATTTACACATAATTTAGCAGCTTCTAATGTCAAAGCCTTAATTCTTCGACACACTTTTATCTTTGCATTGATTTTACAGCTGAAACCAGGTCGTTTTCTGACTACACAATACACATACAATACAATATTTCTAATTAAAGTGTTATATTTGTAATTAAAATATTGTATACATATACAATATTTTGTAATTAAAGTGATATAAAATACATTATAAAACAAAACAAAAAACTAAACGGAGAGGGAGTATAATAAGGCCTATGGTGAAATTTAGTAGGCCTTAATAACCGCCGACCACGTATTTTAGAAAAACCAAATTTTTAAAAAACAATCCGTTATTCAAATCTTCAAGATCAATAAAGCATTTATTCACACAGATAAAAATTGTGATATTAGATAGCTAAGTGTAATATAACTAAAAATATCCAAGATTTATTTAGACTGATTTTTATTATTGGTCCACTGTGGACGTATCTAATGATAAATATTCTTTATTCTTTATTGTACACACAATAAGTTGGTAACAATTATTAAATATTTAAATAAATGTACAAAGGCGAGCTTAACCCTAATAAGAGTTCTCTTCCAGCAAACCTATTGGGAGAGAGAAATAGTTTTATATATAAAGCAAGTAGGTAGCAGCGTGCGTACTTAATAATTAACATAACGCTACTTAATAGAAATTGGCTATAAGTTACAGTTAACAATTATCATATAAGTGTATAACATATAAGTATAATTCATTTTTTTATTTCTTTTATTCTTATTTCTATTGATTTACATACATATATTATACCAATAAAGACAATAAATATATACATATATACACATATACACACACATATATATACATATATATATATACATATATATATATATATATATATATATATATATATATATATATACATACATATACATACATAGACACATACATATATATACAATTATACATATAAATACATAAAATATGTAAATATTTATAATTCTAAGTTGACAGATAATATTTCTTTACTCTGCTCCGAAATATATCAAGAGAAGAGCTAGCACGTATGTCATGTGGGAGTGAGTTCCATAGCTTGACCGCCCTTACTGTAAAGGATCCACCACATCGGCTTGTGAAATGAGAAGGAGTTTTGAGAAGTAGTTGTTTAGTGGTCCGGCACTGAGTTTCACGGGGTACAAGATACTCAAAACGCTCGCGGAGATATGGAGGTGCAAGAGGATTAAAGAGTAGAAAGTATAGAAATGATAACACATGTAAGTCTCGACGTCTACGGATAGGAAGCCATTTTAATTGAGCCCTGTACTCTGAAACATGATCAAACTTACGAAGACCGAAAATAAAACGTATACACAAATTTTGAACACGTTCCAGTTTGTTCAACAGCTCCTCTGAAGCATCCAAAAAACTAACATCAGCGTAGTCAATGAGAGGAAGAAGAAGTGCTTGAGCTAAGGTTATCTTAGTTTTTAACGGTAAAAACATCTGGAGACGCTTGAGAGATTGAAAAGAGTAGTTCACTTTTCTGCTAATCATATTAATGTGAGCGACCCAAGACAAATTATTATCAAAAATAACACCTAAGTTCTTAGCGGTCTCTGTATATGGAATTTGAGTATTATCATACGTAACTGCAGGGATCTTCGAACGATCTAATAAATTAAGCATATATGAGCTGCCGATAATCATTACTTGGGATTTAGCAGGGTTAACACGAAGACCAAACGATTTTGCCCAACTGCTTATGCTACTTAAGTCAGCATTCATCTTATTAATAGCCTCATCTATATCTTGGACTTTGAAATGACGGTATAATTGCAAGTCATCAGCATAGAGATGATAATGAGAGGAGAGAACAGTAGTGAGAGCATTGATAAAAATAGAGAAGAGAAGTGGGGAAAGAACACCACCCTGAGGAACACCCGCCGTAAGATCACACCACTCGGAGAAATCCTCCTCATGGCGGACACACTGCGAGCGACCCCTAAGGTAAGAATTAAACCAAGAGATTACTGATGGTGAAATGTTTAAGGACGCAAGAATACCAAGAAGTATGTCATAATCAACGGAATTAAATGCACTGCTAAAATCCAATAATGTTAAAACAGTGAGAAGTCTTTTGTCCATGGCCCAGCGAATATCATCAGACACTTTAATCAGAGCGCTGACTGTGCTATGGCCTGGACGAAAACCAGATTGAAAAGGACTCAGCAGGCTGTGAACAGTTAGGAATTGAGATAGTTGCCTCTGAACTATATTTTCTAGTACTTTAGATAAGATCGGAAGAATGGAAATGGGGCGGAATTGGGATAAAGATTTAGGATTAGAAGTTTTTGGAAGGGGAATGACGAATGCTTTTTTCCAGCAAGTCGGAAAGGAGCTCGTCTCAAGCGAAGAAGAGATAATGTGAGTGATAATAGGGACAAGTTCATTAGTGATAGGTTTAATCATTTGCATACAAAGATTGTCATAGCCGATAGCTTTAGTGGAAATGGCTAAAAGGCATTTTTTTATGTAACCATCAGTAACTTTACTGAAATTAAAAGGAGAACACAGCGGTTTAGGAATATTGGAGAGAAGATTAAGTGTAGTAGACTTAATAGAGTCATCAATAGAAATCGGAGGCTCAGAAAAGTGCCGGTTGAGTGCAGTCAAATCAAACGAGATATTAGAATCAATATATGATTTGCTAATACCCAGGGTTCTAAAAAATTTCCACATCTGAGCGGAATGAGAATTTTCAACCTCATTATAAATATGTCTCCTCTTAGCATCACGACACATCTTACTACAGCGATTACGCAGTTTTTTATATGTGAATAAATTTTCATTAGTAGGGTGCTTCTTATAACGCCTCTTAGCTGTATCTCTTTTGGCCATTACTGCTTTTATAGACTCTGAAAGCCAGGGGGCTGGAAAGTGTTTAACCCTGACTCGCTTAAGAGGTGCATGTGTATCGAATAGTTTTAAAATGAGGTGATTAAAAGCATAAACCTTATGATTAACATCTTCGGAATTTAGAACAGGGGACCAGTCAATATTATTTACATCATCTCTCAAACGCTCCAGGTTAATTGATTTAAAGCTTCTTAGGAGTAAGAATTTCGATTTACGCCTAGGACGTTGAATTTTATAGGAGAGGAAGATAAGATCGTGGTAAGAGAAAGACGCAGATAGTTGTCCATGGGAAGCAACCCGGTCAGCATCAGAAACAAGAATAAGGTCTAAAAGAGAAGGGGTATTATTAGGCGAATGGTGAGTAGCAGAAAGAGGAAGAATATGTAAATTAAAAGATGACACCAGGGAGAGCAGTTTTTTGCTACGAGAATCGTTCTTTAACAGGCATGTGTTAATACAACTTTGGTGGCAGGACACGGGGTAGCTCGTCTCTGCAAACTTGTAGAGACATTATCATGTAAAAGGAATGTTGTTATCTCCTTGAGCGAGAGCGGTTATTATAAATACTTACGATTTTTGTCACTCAGGCCTTATTAGTCGACAGGCCTTATTACCCGCATGTACCTTATATTCTATGATAGCATATTGCATTGCTATAATAGAATGGAATTTCTATTCTATATTATTTTAATGTTAGTTGATATTAAAATTTAAGTAATGTAAAATAACTGTTTACATGCAATTGTAAAATGATTGTTCTTAGTTAGCGAGATGTTTAATTTGTTTTATATTTAATTACAAAGAAACTATTGCAAGTATTACCTTTATTGTTTTACTTGAATAATTACTTTTAAAAATACTTTATGGTAAGAAAATAAAAAGAACCGATCATTTATAATATTTAAATAGATAAGTATTTAGTATCCCATTATGAATCAGAAATGATTGTACCAAGACTTGAAATAATTGATTTGCAATAAACCGTTTCATTTATAAATATGAATATAACATCATTATTCACATAGAACGAAAGTAGCCTCCAATCTATAAGAAAAAAAAGAACCTCCAGAACCGAAGAACCAGGTTCACGGTTCTGGCAAGTTTGGAACTCAAAGAACCGCTTCCTGGAAATTGACCGGTTCTCGATGCCCTAGTCACAGTTCTCGCTCAACATAACGATTTATTTAATCTTTTAGCTCTTGAGTGCTGTACTTAAATTTCGGGTGTATCTAAATAGATATTTAACTGCAACACCAAACTATCGACGATTTCGTTATCATCGGTTTTCTGAATTGTCTCTTGCTACTGTAGAAAATTTAAAGACGTATTTACATCAAAAACGATAAACCTACAGAATCTGCAATATTTTATCTTTAGTTTATATTATGTACCTAACTAGTGGTGAACCACGTGCATTGTAATGTTATGAGCAAGTTAAAAAAGTAAAAAGTTTCAGTCTATATACGTCCAACAGCGAGGCAAAGACCCCTCATATCTGAGAAGCTTATTAAGAGATTACCTGACCGCACTGTTGCAGTGTGTTATGCTTTTAAAATCTTTATTAAAGGCTTCTTTGAAAAATACACTGCAGTGTTAACAAAGTTGACTTTCTGCACTCTTTAACGTTAGAAAACACTAAAAATAATAAAAACTACGATAAATCATGTGATCTAATGTACTGTGATAATAATGAGATAAGTCATTCAGATTTATTTTTATAGTTTTTTTTTATTTATTCTTAATTGTAACATCTTGCAACGAATGTAACAATGAACGGACCATAGAATACTATTATAATACGCAATAGAATGGCTGTGAACCTTATTTTGTACGACGATCGGTGTCGCTGGGAGCACACATACAAGCAATTACGTCGTATTATTACTTCTACAAACCCGATTCGCTGTATTGACAGACTGAATGTTTTTGACACATCGATATTTCTTTTTTATTTTTGTTTGTAATATTTACAAAATATAAATAGTTTCGACTTGCTGGTTGTAGGATATGTCTCCTTTATTTAAATTCCATTTCCTGCTGTTCTTTCGATACGTAATTATTGCACACTTTGCCATTTTTTAAATAATTTGCATACAGCGACGCTTGACACGAAAATTGGAAACATTTGTGTTGACATTTATAGGTGTGAATTGACATGTTAGTGGCTACACGTGCTCCGCCTACGCCCCCGTTCTATTATGTATGTATTATAGTATTCTATGGGGCGGACTTAATACCTGTCGGCATTCTCCGCGAGTCAACCCGTAGCGTGTTGAGCTATTGTGACAGGTGTAAACTTGCGTTATGATCTTTAAAAGAAATTATATTAGCGCTAACTATTGAAGAAAGTTAAGTTGGCTAGCACTACAGATACGGTAATTATGTCTCGTAAACCATATACTCGTTTTCTAAGCACATGTGGTGTACTTTTGGAACTGCAGGGAGGTGCAGGTAGATGCAAAAACCATGTACGATAAACCACAGATATATTAGTTTATACTAAATCTAAGACAGAAACAGGTGAGGATGGTATGTACCCAGATGTACATCTACGCATAAAAGGAAACTTCAAGTATGTTTCGCCTCAAATCACCGGTTTTTTCTTGCTGGACGAGATTTTTTTTAAATTTGGCTTTCGACATCATCTCACGGGACGCTACGCTTTTATAATAGTAGTAAACTTATATTTCTAATTTCGGCTAAGCAGAAGCTGACTTATGGTTTGCACTTGTATGTATTGCTCTAGCTATTCTGCTTATCGATATTTTACATACGTATCATTCAATGTATGTTCCAAGTTCGTTACAGAAGTTTAAGTCATTTTATTATAAACCTGTGAATTAGGTTATTATTTGCAATTAGTGTTTAATCAGATTATTTTGATATATTTCTGTTGTCTGCTTAAGAAATCAATATATAATACTCCAATCTATAAGAACTACAAGCAATAAAATCACTCACTTATTAGTTATAAAGGAAAATATTAAATGCGGTACATTGATTGTTTAAATAATTTATTGTTTAGTAATGTTTTATTAGGTATTATGCAGTATAAGTAGGTACACATATTTAGAGCTATTCATCTGTATCATCATACAAGTGGTTCTATTTACTTAATATTACTATAACACATGTATTTGTCTCGCAAAAGTAAAATTCTATAAGGATTTCTTTCTTCTTGGTTTTGAAATAAAATAAACAAATCACATATTCAGTTGTTTATTATCTATACTGTACTCAAAATTGATCCGAAGATCACATCACATAGTAATTTCATAAATAATATTACAATGTCATGTACTTTCTGTGATTGCTCATGAATAAAAAAATGTTCACAATATTATCAATACTTTGTTCACTGGACCGGTTCACCTTTAGTAGATTGTACCTACTACATTATACGATACATTACTTAGGTACTGAAAGAACTTACAGTGTACTTGATGAGAGATATAATAACCAATTATTGTGTTGCAGTTCAATTTTTTTTGTTTATATATTTACAGTTTTACATTTTTTTTGTGATTTACAAATAAATTCTTGAATATTTAATTAGGTCATCATTATTCCATTTGGATTTATAATAACAGTACTTTATAGTTAAAAATATCACAAAAATGAAATATACTATGTGTAAGACACACGCAACATTAAAAATACAACAAAAAGAAAAATATAAAATCCACTAGAAACCTTGGGCCTGAAGAGTCCCTTCTAAACAGGAAGGATACTTTCGATGTTTCAATATTTCATAACGGCAATTTAATACCATAATTATAATTATCACACTAATTAATTATAAAAGTAATCGATTGTCTTACAATAAATGCGTCAGATCATAAAATTTTGATTAAAAAATTAAAGGCAACAAATAATTCAGGAAACAATAAATTTCAACAAAAATAAAATGACAAGTTATTTATTTAGGACTCAAGTGCCGTATTGATAAAAGCGAACTGTTCCCCGGGCTCCGCACGCAGCTCGGCCCGACAACAACCAACACAAACCAACGCGACCGCTTCCTAACGAGTTTCACTCCGCCCTTCCGCTATTCTTCTTTTATCGATATGGCATTCCACTTATGATACGACAATAAATATAACACGCTTACACATTAATCACTTCTTTAATTCCGACGCTAGGAATTATTTCATAATATATACCTAAAAATATAATCACGGCACAAGTATCCCTCCGACTAAATTACTAACGTAGTGTCACTTTATCAGGATTTAGAATCAAATATGTATTATGTATCTTAAATATTTCGTTATTAATATATCATTATCAAAATATCCACTAAATGGGAGGAATAAATCAAATTATTAATATTTTATTCTAACATTAATCGCATGACTGATCAACAAAAAGGATATGGACTAGGAATTCTATTAGGCATCGGGCTTCCATGCCTCGAGGCGCCCGCGTCTCGTAGCGTCCGAACGACACAGGGACGAAACGGGGACGACGCGGGCGCCTGCCTCTCTCTATCCGCATATCACCTCTACATACATACGACGAGTTAAATTTGATCAAAAGGTTAATACTGTTTATGTCAAAAACAATATACGTAGCTGTTACGCGCTCCGAGCCCATCGAGAGGTAAGTCGGACTCGGTCGTCGGTCTCTATTTTGTGCTTCCATAGACGGGAATTGATCAGAAAAGAATGAGAATCTAGCAAAATCTATGTGGAATAAAAGCCGACCTTGTTTCTATTCTATTAAGAAGGTTAAATAGCTTGGAAGTATGCTTTCATCTTTTTAATATTGTCCAATAACTTTCATTGCATTTAGAATGTCTGCCCACTATCACTCTACGAGTGTCGTAATCTATTCTAATGTGAGAAATGGACGACGCGACGCAACGCGGCGCAACGACCGTGCCAGCGGTTTCGCGCGGCCGTTTGTTCGCGTTCTGTCACATTCTCTTTTGGCTAATGCCTCTGTAGCACAGATTTACAACATCCTTCCAACAGACACATACCAAAAATTTAGTAATAGAAAAATGTATCCCTACATAATGTTTTTATCGTAACTTCTTGCCGCCTTTAGTGTAACCTGGCTAATGGTGCATCCATCCAAAAGACAATATAAGATGAATCGCGATCAATTCCACACGACACGTATTGACTGCAAGGCGCCGCTCGACGAAACGTGCATTGTGCTCCGGCGCCAAAACTTTTAGTGCCGAAGGAGAAAAGCGGCTACTCTATTGGTGTTTCATTACTGATTCACTTAATCTAACCTAGTGTAAAACTTGTCATCTATAAACATAAATCCATAACGTACATAAAAAGAAACATAACTCTCACAAAAATGCTCACATTAGGAGTGGGGTGATGCAACTTTTGACACGAGCGGCCGACACCACTCGCTAGAGTATATCGCCTATATATAACAAATTTTAGCGCGGGCCAAATGGCGTACGCACCGATCTTTACAGGAACTTATATCGTTTCTTAAAAAAAAAAATATACAATAGTAATAAAACATTTAAAACCTCACTAACTACTATTCGACGATCTCGATAAAATTATTCAAACGGCTCCGGATCTCGAAATCTATTCATATCACAATCGCATGACCGTGCCTGAGAATCATATCCCGCTACTTATGTACACACTCTTTCCCGAGAACTTGCTCGCATTCCCGGCGGGAATAAGCCGCGAGCAATGGCGACGCAGCTCGTTCCCGCCGCTCTAAACTAACCAACACTAAGCTATAACCTATCACCACCTCCTTGAGGGAGCGGCATTGCCATCCGGCTGAAGTTGCCTTTCCCGAGTGTGTCAGAGGCGCGATCGATATGGATTACGCGGGGCGCGGGCGACCTTTGGAGCGGGGCTGGAGAGAGGGTCGGGGGGACGGGCCGCGACGAGGTATGGAGGATGCGCAGTGAAAGGGGGTGGAGGGTGCCAGTGAGGGGTGAGGGGTGAGGGGTAAGGGTGCGGTGAACGGGACTCAGAGATTAGGTTAAGGAGGGCGTAGAGCTGGCGGCAGTTGTACGGGGATGTGGTAGTAGCGACAGGCGGCTCGGCGGCAAGTGCCTGCGGCGGCGTCGCGGCACACCACTACGCGGCACCCCACCACCTGCAGCCCGCACCCTGCCAACCAACACACGGCTCACTTACACACCTGCAATCTTGTATAAGGCAATTGTTATAACGAGACATCCCCGATATTAAAGCACATTTTTTATTTGTTTAAAAGACAGTTGTCATGTTACAACAATTTATATAGACATTTTTGGTGATTCAAAAGTTACAAAAGGACACAGTTTTCGTACACATCAAAATTACCATTACAGCCGATTAAAAGCCCACAGTCGAACATACGCCTCCCCCATAGAGTGCGTCATTTTGCCGTAGTTGGGTCGCCTGGCAAGCGGGTTGGTAAGATTATATTTATTTATTTATTTATTCATTTATTTGCTTCTTAGTATGTATGTTACATGATATACTGTTAAATACTATGCACACACACTAAGTCTCTAATGGAGACACGCAAATTTATTTATTCTTAGAAGATTTCTTAGAGATTAGACAGATTCTACTGCCCATATCTTGTTGTACTTATTTCCCTCTATTGCCTTTTACGATGCTAAAGGACTATTTTCGGTTGTGGATATTACTACGCTAATCAATGACGTATTATATAATTTATATATAGACACGTCATGAACGAACATCGCGGCGCTTAAAAACGGCGAAAATACTAGAACTACTTATACGCGTGAAGAAAGAGAAAGAAAATATGACACCGTACGGCGGGATGCTTGTTGCTCGACTACTAGCTGCATGCGCCGGCCGCCATTAGACGGCGTCGTCGAATAAAATGAAATGAAAATAGGTAGTTTTGTGAACTTACGCATGAAATGACACATTTTTGTCTTTAACTTTTGGGGTATAATTTGTAAATCGTCTGAAAACACACGACGGCATGTTTTCTTTATGTTTTACACATGTTTACACACACGAATCACGATATAATGAATTAAAAACAAACGTAGCGTCGCGCGACAGGTTGGTGCGTGACTAAGCGCAATGTGGCCAATTGGCTTCATTTCATGTTGCCATTTTAGAGTGCGGACAACGTATCTATAAATTTATACATCATTGACGCTAACACTACAATTTGAAGATAATTTAATTACCGATGGCAGAGTGAGTGTAATTCGTTCAATGCCGAGCTACAAAAATGTATACAGATTTAAATTATTATTGGATCTATTTTAATGTATTTGGGAGCAGTGTAATCAAAAATATTTTGTAATAGACAAAAAAAGTTTAACTGTGATTGATAACTTTATTTTTCAAGGTCATGAGCCATGGCGCTTATATAGGCTTAGCCTCAGCTAGCGCTAATGAAATTGTTATTTGTTAACTGTAGTTTTAAGTGCTGATTTACCATGTGTCCGGCGGTGAAGGAAATCAGAAATCATCGTGAAGAAATCAGCACATTTGAGATATAAAAAAATATTTCGAAGACCTGTGCGCTGTAGTGGGGCATATGTAGACTATAACTCTTTACTTTTTGAATGGGTTGAAAACGTATGAAGAAGCGATTTCTGTTAATTATTCTAAATTATTTTTGTTGCGATTGTGTAAAAATAATTTATTGTTGATCTTTTAAAAACGCTCGACCGATTTCGCTAAAAATCAAATGGGACCACCTAAAAACACATACCTTTTGAAACAAAATAAAATCCAAAGACGCCTAGTCTTCGAGTAATCAGTGAACGTACAAAAAAAGATTCCGACGAATTAAGAACCTCCTCCTTTTTGGAGTCGGTAAAAAAAGCAGAAGTCGGGCAGCAGAACCTTCCTTATAACCACTAAAAGTAATAAAACAACTGCGGTCGCCAACCCGCCTACCAAGCTTCGTAACTATGACAAACATCCCCCCTATAAGGCAGTTGTGGGGGAGGCCTATGTTCTGCTGTGGACTTTTAGTAGGCAGTAATGAAAAAAATCTATCAGTACAATTTCATGTGGTAGGTATCTAGTCCTTATTCACAACTGAGAATAGGTTATTGCATATGATATGCTTTTGAAGCAAAAGCATGTTAAATGAAGAAATTGGTGATGAATTATAGGTAATAACTAATAAACTTAATAATTCTCGACTATTGTGTTGACTCTTGATATGTATAATATGTGACCGGGACCATGTAGTTTATTTAACGTGAATTGATACAGATAAGTGTGTAAATTTTAATTAAGGTAGTTTTTTATATTTTTGACAACACTATATATTTCAATATTTTTGAAATAACAAATGCCTCGTTATAATAATTGACTTATATAGAATAGATATTTACACAGTAAAGAACAATACATTATATACATTTCTAAAGTCTACTTTTAATCTAAATCTATGGTTTAGGAGAAACAACATAATTTTTTTAAACTAAAAATAGAAAACAACGATAAAGAATAGTCTTACTATTGCTAATATGATCTACAAAAATGTATATAATCACTAAGAAAAATTAGTTCTACATAAGTATAAAACGTGTAATCATGCATAAATAAGAGCGGACAGGGGGATAATTTTCGTAACCGAGTGATATTGCATTATATTACTTTTGATTTTATCAAGAACGTTTTTACATGCGTATCTTTTCGAGTTTGATTATGTATATTAGATAGAATAGTCGACATAATACCTTCACGAATATGAACGAATCTGCAGGTAGGTCTGGTACATCCTTGTCGATTAAAATCTTGGCACACCGGGAGGGTGTCCAGTAACTGAAAAATATAAGAAGAAAATGAGTTTTCATTGTTCAAAAAGCTATTACTTCATACAGCCATACAGTTACCACCATAACAATTTAAATATATCCCTTGTTTATAACCTTCATAAGTTTGCCTTCAATTATAGTCAGCAGGTAAAAAATTTATGTCATAACATAGTGTCGTTTCAAATATTGAATCATTTTCTTTAATATTAAGTTTTATTGTAACCGCAGAAATGTTTGGTTTTGCTTCGACAATCAACTTGCTCAGTTACAAATATTGCATCATTACTATTTAGTATTGTACGTTTTTGTTATGGTATCACTGCATGACTGTCGAAATAATTTAAATCTATTTCATAAACAGTCGAGTCATTGTTTAATGAATAATCAAACTACTAATATTTAAATTAACAAAATGTGTCCTGTATGTGGATTCTGACGGTTTATGAATTGTTTAATGTTAATAGTGTTAATGCTAACTCTATGTCATCACTTTATGGACATTCGTACGTCTGACACTCAAAAGTATCTTCATTGCACAGCCTTCTGAAAAAATTGCCGAGATAGTTTTTGTAATATCAAAGAGCTTAGATTAAATTAAGTGCCGCACGTATCATATTACTATTAGAAATCTTATCTATTACTAGTTCGGGTATTTCAATATTATATCCAAGAATTAGCAAATGCGTGTGTAGTTTCTCAATCGCTAAAAACTGTTACAAAACAAAATAGGAAACACGGAAGGCGAAACTGCTCGAAATCAAATCTTGTTGCTGCTTCAATATTACAAGAACTTTACAAGATTCGTTGCACAATATGATTGTACCTTCCAAGCATTCTTTCAATATCGTGTGCGCTGATAAAGGCGTGTCACTTTTATATTGTAACATCTGTCGGTGTAAAAACAACTATACACACCATTCACACATTGCGAGCCCGGGGTTGTCCATTTGTTGTTATATCTTTAACAAGTTCCGTAACCGTAAGAGAGTGTTGTTAAATACGCTGTACTATGCACATAGTGGGAATGAATATATATATAATCTAAATGGCATGCAGAACGCTTGAAATATAATCATTATTGCGCAGCCAATCTTATTTAAGCGTGACTATATTTTACAAAAAAGCTTAAAGCATGATGCTAGACAACTTTTACCAGGGCGAGGGCGGTCTAGAGGTCTGTAGCGTCCAAAGTGTACCCATAAATACCAACTGTTGCTATATAAAGCTAAGAGGCCGTGTGGGGAGATTAACGACAAGTGTTTGCGTCGGCTGTGACGATGCTAGCTCTTCGAACGTTCTCAGTAGAGGAGCACAGGGCAGTCATGCTCGTCGGTAGGTAGGCATGGTTACAATGTAAAAAGACAAATTAAATTTATACCTTTAGCTTACATGACAGTTCTGGACGTGACATGTTAGTGGTAGTACAAACTGCAACATAATGACCATTAGAGAGTGCGGTTACTGTACGAAAAAAACAAAAGAAAACCAAGTATATTAATTACGACTACAGTGAGTACTTTCAAGAAAGCATCAGAGAGGCCTCGACAAGTCGTAAGCAGGAACGGAAGCCGCATAGCGAAGCACTTAAGCGTTGTCGCAAAGAAAAGTCGAAGTGGATAATTGGTCGAAATACAAAGAGCACACTGTGACTTCATTGAAGTGCCAATTATGTTGGTTTTGTTACAAAGACCATCACCTCGAGTTTTCTTACTTCACCACCGTTTCAACCACCAACTACGCATGTAAAAATATTAATTTAACCTTTGAGAATCAAAAATTAACAAAAAAGACCCCCTTGTTGGCAGTTGATAGTTGACACAAGCAGAAGGTGAATTTTTGATTCTGTTAAAAAGCTAATCCCTTACAAAAATGGTTAACTTTAAATAACTAATAGTAAACATTTCGAAACTTATTTACAATAATGTACAATGTTTTATCCAACTTTTTAACAGAATAATAACGGCTTCGTTAATTTTTTATAAATGACGTCTTTACTGAAACACGCCGGTTTTGGGCGTCAAAAATTAGTATGTGTGAAACTTTTATATTGAATGATTAAATTGAGCCATGCATTCAGTAAGCGGTGTTTCAGTATAGGCTTTTTACAACAGGAAATCACTTATACTGAGGATATTATAGTAAGCTGATTATATCTTACCGGGTGTAAGCAAGGCAATACTGTAGAGTGACTTCTTCCACATTTTTGAAAGCAAGTATGTCTCGCTATACAAAACTAAAATAGACAGTAAGTTGTAGCATCAACTGTTCGGTTTATTAAAATTTCATACAGTTACAATAGCACAATGATTGAAATGATTGATGTGAATGATGACGCTGGTAAACAATAGGAATTGCTTTAAGCAATGCTTTTAGTTCCGTATTTTCCGCCAAGTAAAATTCACAGCTTGTCCGAATAATGTGTCGTATTACGCAATATTTGCTAGTTGTTGAAAACGAAATTATGTGTAATAAATAAATAAAAAACATTTGAACATACTTTTATAGTTTTTTTTATAACGAATTTTTGGGTTCGATATTTTTTCTTTTTTATATTCCGTATGGTACTTATTTGCGAGACTGGCTGGATGGTTAGTTGATTTCACCAAGCATACCTGGTACCTAGTAAGCGTACCCTTAGTGCGAATAAAAAAATTGGAAACGCGCATATTTAAAGCTCGCAAATAAGCGCAAAAATAAGCTAAGTCTTTTGAGGCGAACCAAACAATTCCAATAAAGCGTCAATAGCAGGCTCCATAATTATAACAGGTTTATTATGGTTTTATGCAAAGAAGTGAAGCTTATGTAGTTTACTCTAGTATTCAAATGATATAAAGGCAAAATTCACTATGCATAGAAAAATTTGGTGTTGGTTCTTTTGCAAGAAATGAATATTGTTAAATAACATAATTAATTCAGTTTTAGTTATATATAGAGGTGAACGTATATAGGTGGATAAAGGTCAAATATAGCAGGTGGATATGCGGATAGCCTACTGGTAGCGGTCTCGAGCCCATGAACACTACGAGAAGGTCGCTTTCAACATATTATTTTATTTAGCGTTAATAAGCGTTGGGCGGAATCGGTCTGCGGAGTTGGAAGATAAGCGGTTGTAGTTTGTGGCACAAGCGTGCGGTTTGCGTTTGTGGCTTGCGGCACTGCGCGGTGCTTTCACGGCACACGTTACCTGTCCGCGATCGTCGGTGTACACCACATAGGGGGCGTTTGGCGGCGCACAGCCTTTCCGTTCCAATACAAAAAGCGACAAAAGATTTGCAATGCGGACGACAGCCGAAGCGGTCATTCGGAAGGCATGTAACAGAAAGCGTTAAAATAAATAAAAGATAGTGCGACCGAAAGAAAATGCGCGATCGACGCTCGTCGATTGCCGCGGCACTACTGATGAAAAACTTCGGCACACAGAGCACAAACAGGGAGCCACTAGAATAATGAGAATAATACCTGATGAGCCAAACGTATAGGGGTGGTGGATTCTATTCCATGCGAAAATTAGAAGGCGGCGGTGTTAGGTGCTGGCCTGCTGCGGCAAGCCGGTAACCACTAGGTACTCGATCGACACAATGGCCAAAGCGCACCCGTGCGGAGCTCCTTCGAGAATAAGCGTGTACGTAGCGGGAAACGGGTTCGACGGACCAAGCGCTCAACTCTCAGTACGACGATACTCACGATTAACGACGATCGACAAGAGGTAATAAAAAAACGTACAGTCATGCAGTTCAAGCGTTATTATTACCGGGATCGTTGATACGAGAAATATACACGCATAAGATAATATAACGGTAAGTGAGTAGATAAATACACAATCGAATAGTTATAGCGTAAAACTACCGAGACATCCGCGAGTGTAGATTCGCTCGCTTCGTCCTTACAGTAATACAATACAAATGTGACAACACGCCTAGCGCTAACCGCCCCGACAGGCCGGGGCGGACACTCAGCCGCACACGTATAAGTCTCTAGGGGGAGACCCCGCGCCCTGCCCCCGCCCCCCCGACCGCGGCGTGCCCGCGCCCGCTTATGTCGTCTTCATCTTTTTGTAGGGGTTCACTGCGGCAGCGGCGGCGGCGGCGGCTGCGGCGGCCGCCGGCGGCGTGGGCGGCGGCATCGCGTACATGTACGGCGACGGGTAGTAGCCGGGCATGGGCAACGGCGGCCAGCCTGGCCGCATCATCATGGGCGCACGCATCAGCCCGGGCACGCTTGCGCGTGCCTTCAGTTGCTGGCTGTAGGCAGCGGCCGCGTGCGCCATGGCGGAGTGCTGCGCGGCAAGCGCCAGCGCCGCGGCGTAGTTCTTGTGCGCGACCTCCTTGGCCACGGCGGCGGCGTCTGGCGCGCTGGGCTCCGGCGGCGCGGGCGGGCTGGCGGGCTGCGGCGCGGGCGCGGGCGCAGGGGCAGGTGCCGGGGCGGGCGCCGGCGCGGCCCCGGCGCCGCCAGCGGACACGGACGCGGTCGGCGGGGCGGACGTCGCCGGCGCGGGGTACTCACATGACACGGGCACGAACGGCTGCTGCAGTTGCATCAGCTGCTGGTACGTGGTCGCCGGCTGGTACACCGGCATGCCGGCCTTGTCGGCGGCGGGCCGCTTGTATGGCACCACGCCGGGGAACGCCTGCAAACGAACACTTTCAGATTAGGCACATGCTCGACCTGTTAGACCACATATAGAAAATAATGCATATTGTTAGACCCGAAAAGGATGTTTAAAAGTTGAATGATTTATACCTAATATATGTAGGTAATGTAAGTTAAGTGTAAATTAATGTAAGTTGTGCGAACTTATTAAGCGTAGTTTACGACTGAGCATTTGTCCAAATAAGCAACCAACACCGTTTTCAATTGATTGAGTAAATGTTCCTTTGACAGTAAATAACATTAGGAGCTAATTTAGTAAAACGGCCGCAAACTATGCGTCAAATAGGATCGCATCTTTACGTTTTGTCTGTGCAGATACTTACGAAGTTATCGTAATAGAAGGATCCGACGCTTTTCATGTCCATCTGAAACGAGAAATAGACGGTTGAATGGACGTTCTTGGGCGAGTAGGTTAAAGAGCGCGAGCGGACGGCGGCGGGCAGCGCGCGGGCGGGGGCGGCCGTCGCCGCGCGCCGCGTCCGCCCGGCGGGGGAGGGGCGCGCGGGGGGAGCGTGCGGATGGGAGCGGGAGCGGGAGCGGAGGTGAAGCGTGCAAAGCTGGCGGTTATACCGGTGGCGGCTCGAGATCGGCGGGTGCCGGCCGCTTCTTGCCGGGCTCCGAGGTCACGCTCGCCGCCGGCTGCTGGGCTGCGGCGGCCGTCTACGTGAAGCGAAGCGTCGCAGGACGGGACAGAAACAATAACGATGTAATAGATGCACAGAATACACCTAAAGCTCGGCGTAAGGTGATATTATGCGAAAGATAAAAAAAATTAAAAGTGAAGCGTGAGTGCGACGGAAGCGTGGCGCGTGTCGACGCCGCGGCGAACTAAACAGACCAAGCTCTGCAAACATAAGCGGCGTCGCGGCGAGCGAGAACCAAGCAGAAGAAGAAATGCGAGCGCGAGCGAGCGAGGCGAGAGCGTGCAGCCAGGTGGCGTACCGCGCCGCGCGCCTGCGCCTTAAGGTGCGCCTGCAGGTGCAGGGGAGGGTGGAAATAGCGGCAGGGGTCTCGGACGCAGCGGCCCTTGACGGCGTCCATGCACACCGTGACACAGCCGTCGTCGTGCGCCACCACGGGCGGCGGCGGGTGCGCGAAGCGACACTCGGCCTCGGCGCGCTTGCACGCGCCGCGCTGGAACTCCCGGCACACCTGCACCACCACACACCGCCTCACACCGTGCCTCGCCGCCCGGAGGACCGCTGCCAGCCCATCGCCCTCCCCTAACCAACTACTTCCCTTTTCGCTCTATTTTCTTTTATATGTTATCACTCGCCTTTAGAACGCGCCTACTGGATACTGTACATTATTTGAGATTGGCTTGGCCCCAAGTGAGACTAACTTGTTAATTGATCTCGGTAAACGTGTGTTGAGTTTTTGGATCTCATTACGGAAGTATATTTTACAGTCAACGACAATAATCGACCTCAACCGGACGCCGCTTGAAATTGTATTTAAATTTTAAATATGTATTCAATTTATTTACGCATCCGTCGCATATTTATAGTTTTTTTTTTTTTGGAAATATTTTGACTAAGATCGTTTCATGTTTAGGATATCTGGTTATTGGATATTAAGCGTTTGACACCACATTGCAGGCACAAATCGACAACTTCAATTTCCTTTTTAATTATTTTTTTACTTTAAAAGCACTTTTTAGGGTTAATTTCACATAATATGTCGACTTCGACATAAGTTTCATAATTGAAATCTAATTTGAGATAAAAGATGAGTGAATAGAATTTGTCGAGAATGTACCAACAGTGTAAAATGTGCATATTTCACTGGGAGAATAAGCGAGTGCTGCTCGCGAAGCGCGCCGGAGACGGGTTGAGCCAGTGCGCGCACGCACCACAACACACGGGAACAGATCAAGGCTTCTTAGCCGAACTTCGTAAAGGAGACCGACAATATTTAATACATCAAAATAATATCGTTCTTGCAATCCTATAAAGACTACATAGACATTATGTTGTAACAGATATATGATAATTTATTGCGTTGGCAAACTTGTCGGTCTCCCACACACGTGGCAACATCAGAAAGCGCTACTCGGATAGGGGGCGAGAATAGTGTATGTAATACGAAAGTGGAGCGGTTGTTACCTCAAGGCGGTCGGTGCGCGGCAACTTTTGCTGCAGAACAGGCTGCTGCATGACGCCGAGCGGCGATGCGGCCGCGGCGGCCGGGTCATGACCGAGCATCGTCGGCACCAGTTGCGGTGCATAGTACTGTGCGTACGTCGACCCGACGCCCGGCACACCAGACAGGTATGGCGACGTTGCCTGCACAGCGTTGTCGAACCACGTAAGTACGCTTCGTCCAAACTCAAATAGTTAATATCTGATAACATTAGTTTATTCTTTCAAAAACCTTTAGTAATCAAAGGGCAAGCACAAATGTTAATAAAACAACACTACAAAAGCATTTTGTTATACCAGTGGCTTAAGATACAATACAGTGTTAGTATTTCGAAAATAAACTTTAGCCAATATAAGCTTTCGCATGCATTAATAGAGAATTTAAAATCATTAGAAAGGTTAATAAAGCATACAGCTCTGTCTCCGTCAAGCTACCCACCGGCCACCACAGAGATATTTGGATAAAGGATTGGATAATAGGGGTCCTAGGTGACTTGAAATCTTAATTTAGTGAATGTAACGTACAGAGTGGTACACGGGAAGGTGGCGCGAGGTAGCCGGCGGCGGTGCTAGGCGCTCGGCGGCAGTTACCTGCGGGGCGAGCAAGGCGAGACTGATGGGGTCCAGCGCGGTGAGGTGGCTCGCGGCCGCGCCCGCTCCGCTCACGCCGCCCACCTCGACACAAAACCACACAAACACGCTACTCATCGTGCGACGTTCGCCGGACGCTCCACGCCCGAGTCCTTTCGCCCTCGTCGTCGCTCCACGCACCTTTTATTGCTTAATATGCCTTTGTTTTTCAGTCGAAGAGTTTTACGGGTGGTGCGAGTAGCGACACCGGGGTGAGTCGGGTCGCGACGTTAGCGAAAGTGAGAACAGTGAGGAGTACGTTGTATCAGTGATTTAAATTTGCTTTACCACTTATATACCCAGTTCATACAAATGTGAGTAATCATGCCACTTAAGGAACAAATTATACAAACATGCTCAAGCAGTGAGGAGCGATCGGCCATCGATGGCGATGTTAAGTTGTGCCTGCTGTTTGATCAACTATTTTTATAAGTCACCTTTACTCGTACAGAAACAAGTAATTTACCTAAACCTTATTTTATTTTGTACTGCCACCACTAGAAGCAAAACTTTAAATTGAAGCGGCAGAACTCCACGCAAGAGCAGTTGTACCACTTCGAAGAAAGTAAATTACCATTAACTCTCAACATGTACATGACTAAGTTTCTAAGAAAAGTTCTCTATGTAATTGAGTTAATTTACTTACTAAAGTAAGCATCGCCGAGTCATGTGACGACATAATTCCAAATGCACTAGAGCCAATACTTGAAAACATGGTAAGGCACAACTTAAACGCAATGCTTTTATATCTCTACGTGTTTTATGAAATAAAACGCTCAAAAGATACAAGATAGCGAGTACACCGAAAGCTGCGTGTTGCGTGCACAGAGTACGTAACTAGCTATTGAGGACCGATCGCTCGAAGCTGTTTAGTGTAGAAGGGCAAGGGAACGGTACTCACCACGGCAGGAACCTGGCCAGGAAGCACCTGGCCGGGTGTCAGGCCCATTTGCTGCATTAAAGCGTTCTTCAGTGCTAGGTGATTTCGACCGTTGATAAGCAGCTGATCCTTGAGATGCTGCGGCGGGTGGAAGTACTTGCAGGGCGGCTTTTCGCGGTTACACCGACCCTGGAAATGGAAGATAGCTCATTTTTTATAATTGCCGACTTAATTCACCCAAGATTTATTTATGAATAAACTTCAATTCATACGTTGTTTAAACGCAATTATTTAATCAATATGATCTGTTATTCTGTGAATAAACGTAATAGGGACTACCGATTTGGTTCCATATTATCAATGTGTGAAGATCCTGCATCACATTTGCAACGGATTACTATTACATAAGTTAATTATACTAATATAGGCAAATCGAACAACTTTTTCCTCATAACCGCATTTTAGGCGACGCTCTGTCAAAATAATGTGGTGTACAAGCACAGCGCAGGCTCGATACTACGCTCGTTCATTTTTGGCGTCAATGAGGCGAGAGATAATTGCCTCTGAATCGAAGGCCTGCGCCGCACCCGTCTATGATGATTTATTTACATCCGCGTAATTAACTGTCGCACTACGTGATGGGAAGGGCTTCGCAAACTTTTTATCGTCGCACGCCGGAGCCTCCACGCCATATTTTATTCAGTGAAGAAAAAAGCGCTTATCGCAGTTTGTAAGAAAATACTTATTTACACAAACAAAATTCGGCGCTCCAGCTTGGGACTCGTCTGCTGGTAATGTGGAGTGATTTATTGTATACATCTAGTATCAACGGGATTTGGTGTTAATATTTAGAGTTAAGTAAAATATTGAAAAGAAAAAAGAAAATAAGACCTGAGTTTTAATGATATGTGCTCGTTTGCTACCCAAATATATACCTACCTGATGGTTAGTGGATGCTGTGACTCATAGACATCCACATCAAAACGAAAATGCGTTGTCAACCCCTGAGGACTAAGATGGAATTCCTTGATTCTACACTATACAAAACACAGCAGCATTACGCTGCTATTTTATGCCGGTATTCTGTGAGAGCGTGGTCCTGCCCCGGTCGAGCCGACCCATTCATGCCATAATTACAATATAGCTGCAGCGTGACTCTAACGCGACTAAATATATATAGTAGGTGATAATGATAAAAAATGGATATGCAAGTTTTGATGCATATTATTAGTTACTAGCTGTACCCCGCGGTTTCACCCGCGTATATCACGCGTCTCTGCCGTGCGACATGATATGACACCTCGCTCATTTAGTTCAATCATTTTAGCCAAAAAATTAACAAAATTAATGGAGTACTTTTATCTGTCGGCATATACACGTTATACAGAAAATTTAAATTTTATCCACTCACACTCCCCCCCCCCACCTATAATTTAGCTTTCTATTGGTAAAAATTGATTAAAATCGGTCCAGTAGTTTCGGACTTATTTGGTACAAACAAACTAACAAAAACATCTTTCCTCTTTATAATATTATATATAAGTATAGACAATGATTTTTTTATTATATTTTTTTTGTTCTTTTTTAATATGTGATTATTTTATTTTTATTTCTAATATCACACCCCAGTGACACCCGCATCGCATGGTGCTGGCAGTGTACGCGATATAAGGATTTTTCGACGTTACTATTGAATATTTTAACATGGAAAAGTAGTTATTGTGAGATAACTATAATAGTTAGACATACATATGGTATTGCAAACTTTTATGTAGATATTGATGTCCTCCATAAAACTGTAGCACATCACTTTGCTCTATTGTCAATAGTTTCCGCAGCGTACGCGATATAAGGTTTTTTTTGGTATTTTTTTCACACCTTGGGTTACATTAACGAAGTTTTCATACGGATCCCTAAATTTTTTGAAAACGTTCTATAGCCTATGTTCATCAGGAATAATGTAGGATTCAAATGGTGAAAGAATTTTTCAAATCGGTTCAGTAGTTTCAGAGCCTATTCAATTCAAACAAACAAACAAACAAATCTTTCCTCTTTATAATATTAGTGTAGACAAAATAATATTAGTTGGGATGTCAAAGCTGCATTTTAGGATTAAATATTAATTTGGATTCAAATTTAATCTGAAGTCCATAAAAATAAAGCTTACATTTATTATGGTCTTCACTACTGTTAGAAACGTAATTGAAAAATAATTGTTCGTTAATGTAAAGGCATAACTGATGCTTCTGCGACCGTTTAAAAGCGTTATTAATTTTCTCAACGTTCATTTCACGCGTGACGGACTTTCAATCATTTTGATGTGAAGACATATTATACGAATGACGGAATAAAATGTTTCAATAAAACATAAGTAAACAGTGAATTGTAGATGTACAACCTCTGGAATCATATGCAGCCCGCTCCAAATTTTCTCTGTTATTAAACTTTGCCGATGCGTGCTACAACTAGCGAATGGAAGCAGTCGGCTACATTTAGATTAACTTGTTACTGGCAGGCATAATGTTAGTTGGACGGTCCTCTCTCAGTTAAGCTCGGGATAAAGTTATTATTTCCTGTTACTCCGCGACGTCTACTTCAACCGAGTTTCGATCCCTAGTTCTGTTTCTGAAACTTGAATGGCTGATCACGTTCGAATCATAACTATGATAACTCGGTTCGGTCTATCAAACTAATATTAGTCGGCGCTGGCGTTCGTCAATTAATAAGTTTGCGGTCAACTGAGGTCAATCCAGAGCACAGTCATAATTCGTGATTTCTAGTTTCGTCACCAAAAGATATGCTATTAATTACGTTACTGGCGGTGGGTCAGTTCGTCCCACGACCGACACCTACACGTGCATTATGTATATTTTCCACGTATTGCTCATCAGGTTTCTGATGTCACGGTTCTTTATAAATAAATAAAAGTGTACAGAAACGATTACTGGACGTTCCAATGAGTTGCGGCATTTGATACAAGTCTTCAATGACCATATGGAGTAGATATTATCATATACCTTAAAAAATTAAAGTTACAGCCTATATACGTCCCACTGTTGGGCACAGGCCTCCCCTTATTTATGAGAGGGTTTAAGGGCAAGGAAGTGTCCGCCGCGCTGCTTCAATGCGTGTTGGTGAACTTCACATGTCTTCGGAATATTTTTTTTCCTTATTCTCCAGACATGCAGGTTTCCTTACGATGTTTCCCTTCACCGCCGAGCACGTGGTAAATCAACACTTAAAAATTGCATTTAACAATTTCATTGGTGCCAGCGGGAATCAAACCCGGATTAGTCGCGTTATATTCACAGCGAGCGTTACCCATCTGAGCTACCACGGCTCATATACCTTACTATTATTATAATACTGTTTAGTTTAATACAGCCACGTTAGAAGTACCCTTAACCGACGAGCATGTATGTGTAGATATATGGATGTAAAGGAGGCGAAAGAGGTATGTCAGGATCGTGCCAAATGGTAGTCCGTAGTCTCTGCCTACCCCTTTGGGTGACAGGCGTGAGTGTTTATGTATTTAATACATCAATAAATTATACGATACGATACAAGGCATATAATTAGTTTTAAAAAAATGTACTTTAATTAATGTCAGTAAAATTTGCACATTATGAACTGGACAATTTATTTAGCGACCGACTGCCGCATCAGTGTCGCTAGAGCAGTAACAGCCGTGGAGATTTATAAGGCACGTCCGTTTCTGACGACGGGTTCATTATTAAAAGCACGAAACACGTAACATAACACTTTGTCCCGGTAACGGATACCGGGCGTGTGCAGGTAAACAGCGATTAGCGTGACGGATGCCCACGCGGATACAAATGGCCGCGTCGCTTCAGACGGATGCCCAGCCGGACCGCCCTCGCCGCCCGCCCTCCGCGCGCGTTATCGCATTAATTACTATCAGATCACTACTGTCTGTTCCCGTGTGTGCCAAATGTATGTGCATCTGTTTTTGTCCACCCTTAATCTACCTTTCTAGCATCGCGATTGGATTGGCTAATATACAGAGGTTCGTAATAAGTTTAATTTTAATAGCATAGAAGCATTTTATATGCAGTGGTTGTTTGGCAATACACAAAATCATAGCAATTCGAAAATTAATTTGAAGTCACACGGAGATTTTTTTCGCGGGAACAAATTTAAATTTACATTAATAACTCTAGAATCGACCTTGATGTAGAACGATATATCGGAGAACACTTTTTCAACTACAAAGTTAAGATTGATTTTCATTTCAACTTGCTTGGTGCTTATGTCATGTATATGTACTTCGTGGGATTAAGTTTGTACGGACCCAACAGAGTGTGATCCTACTCTCACTTGTCGCGATTTTTATATTGTTTAAACCAGTCGTAGCAATTCTAATAACATTATTTACACAGTTATCTTCTATGTAAATAATTTTTGCGTTCAAACATGATAGCACCACAGTATATAAATTATTATACAGTGATAGCACGTTTGTTAAAATAAACATTTTTATGTAAAGATTTTTAATATTTATGTTAAGGCAATATACATAACGTCAAATAGCAACTTAATACTCCTGTGTTTCGTATGGTGAGTGTAGAGATCCGGAGACCCTTTTTACTAGAAAAGAGGCATTCTATCTTAGTCCTCAAGGCTGACAACGCATCTTCATTTTGATTTGCAAACGAGGATAGATGGAGATGTCTATGGGCCACAGCAACCACTTACCATCAGGTGGACTATGTGCTCGTTTGTCATCCTTTTCCTATAAAAAAAAAACGTAAGATAAAACTTTGTTATTATATTGACTCTAAAATTGGGGGAGAACTAAGCAAATAATCGGGGAGTACAGAGGGTTGAGTTGTTGCGGGTGGGCGATAACCGGCCAAAACTAATAACATTTTTGTGATAGTGTGTGACACACAAGACACAGCAGTCCTCATTTGCTACAAGAAACGACTTTTGGTGAGAGTCAGTACCTCGCTATCGCCTATTTAATGTAAAGGGAGCGATTAAGAATACACAAGTAGAAGTGATAGCAGTCAGTGAAAGGGACATCAGTGAATGCTGGCACAAGATGACAGCAGTGAACTTCTCGTTGATTAAAGTAAGGTAGAGAGTGCACTCGGCAACTGTAACGCGTATAACGAACGGCTCTCGAGTGCAGTGGCTTCCGCCGGCAGAACGCACCTTCATTACTGCAAGCTGCCATAGCGTTTTGACAGACGACAACCTACTCAATATCTAATTTTAGGTACTGACAAAATGCACACATAAAAGGCTTTCATAGCGTTAACATTTGAAATGTGTATGAATAAATAATCCGTTTGTCCTTATTTATCAATAGAAACATAATTGTTATCAACCATATGCAATGATATTTCCATGCAATATACTGAATATTGGAAGCGTGTAAATCAAATAGGAAATCAAGAATACGTGCCGAGCGTGAAATACCGGTCGCAAGTCGATCTATCGATCACATCTGATGTATTGGCGACACGCCGCCGACAGACTGGTCACTCGAACACGCATGCTATGCCGTACTCAACAATTTTACTATTGGCCGACCCCCGCACGCGCTACGACTAATCGACACACTGGGAAAACAATGAGAGAATCATTCGATGAATGACACGCTCATGCGGCACTTCGAAGCCACTTGTACACACGAAAGTAGGTGCCAAAATTATTATTGATGTCAAACAGAGGCAGAAATAGAAACAACCAGTGAGACGTGCCAACTCTTCTACCTGTTATAAATAAATATAGACCTTTCATATAGAATGTGGAGCTTTCTGTGGCACGTGGCCACGATTTTTACTATTAGTCATTTAAATAAATCCTAGACTTTTTTGATCACACATCTGTTTAGGACGTTCATCTGCCTATATCACTATAATTTTTAGCAAACTATTTTACAATTTTTGCTAAGTAAAATTTGCAATAAGTAAATCTCTGTTTCAAGAGGTTGATCGTAAGTAATAATGAGTTTCAGCTATTGGTTTGGTTTATTTTTTATTTTGATTAGGTAACTATTTCATGCTAACAGGTTGCCGGATGCCACAAATAATTTTTCTGGCAAGCTAGGACGAGGGAAATGTGAAATCTAATTTTCTACATTTTGCTGCTGGAATGGAGAATTGTTGGGTAACTAAAGTCAATTCTGAAAGTAAGTAGAATTTGAATTTAAAATGATTTATAGAGGCGCAGGGGAGTGGCTAATGAGCCGTCACGCGAGAGGGGCTCGTGTTTACGCCTTGTGCTCGTCGCCACTTTTTATTTCAGCCTCTGGGCGGCGCCGTACGTCTCGGCCTTCCTAATGTTCACGTACCGTTGATTTAAACACGCCTACGCTCTTCGCTTGCTTACTTGTGTTATTAAATTTTGAATGTTTATTCTCTTCACTAAGAGGAAAGTACAAAGTCAATAAAAAATATACTTATAAGGAAGCCTTAAACTAAGAATTATTCACTGTCTTAAAGTTCCCAACAAGTTTGCTTTGCGCTGCCGTAGCCTAACGTTAAAAATGCATTCGTGCGCTGAGCTATCACAGCCACTTTTCCTGCTGCCGCCGCCAGGCGGTCAGCCGTTGTTTATCCCGGCTTTAATATTAGTTGCCCACTTTTAACGCTAATCTCGAGACATAAACAACCTGCCTCCATCATACACGTCCGCTCTAAAATATTTTTCATTATGAAAATGAAAATTTAAGTGTGAAATGTGAGAAAAATTTTAATAAGTCTGAGATAGGAAATAGATTGTGATCATAAAAAGTAGAAATAATCAGTAAAATACATTAAAATTTGGATTGACGAAGGGTCAGCGTCTCTAGTTGGTAATAAAGCGGCGACGAGAGGCCCGCGGCAGCGAGATTAATGCAACGGAAGCAGCTACGACCACTCCAGGTGTTTCATTAAATTGTGTGCGGCGCCTCGGCCGGCTCGTACGGCCATTATGAAAGCTGCAAGCTTGAGGGCCATTCGCTTTAAGAACGCCCGCACCACTTTGTAACGGCCTTAATGAATCTTGTTACTTATAGGCTCGCGTAAATTGCCTGTTTTACTAACGTGCTGAGTCGGACCAAAAAAAATTGCTTCTATGAACTATGAAATATTTTTGCAACCCGGATAGCCGCCATTTCATGTAGATGTCAATGGGTCAACTGATGATGAGAAAACTAGTTTTACGGATTTTATCACGTTTAATTTTACTTGTTTTTAAGTTCCAACTTATGGGGTGCTTTGCAGCAATGGTTTTTGACGTTAAGTGTTTGACGTCCTGATGTCAAAGTTAATAAGTACTTTTCCCTTTAACTACTCCGCGTTCGCGTAAATATAAGAAATCATTATGTTCACTCACATAAGTAAATTTGCGAAAATATTTGATGTGTTCTATGGTATATTTTATTGCCTTAAGTACGCTAAGTACAGCTATTAGGGAACCCCTCATTTGTTCTTATTATGTGGGTTAAGTCACAGTCGAAAAGAAATGCTAGAATATTAAAGAGACTTTCGACATAATATATAATACATACCTATAGAAGAGGCTAAAGAGCATGCAAAACGTGAAGATTAAGGCACAATATTTTTATTTGACAAATTAAGAATAAATGCAGGGAAGAAAATACCACGAGTAAACACTGTTTTGTGATATTCATTGCGGTTCCCCAAACAAATTGAACTGGAAACTTATTTTAACTAGAAACGAGGCATTATCTTAATGGTGGGATCACAACACGGGTGGATTTTGATTCTTAATCGAGGAAAGATTAAAAGTACAGGGGCCACAGCACCCACTAACCATCAGGTGGACTTTGTACTCGTTTATTACCTTTACCGCTATTATTTACTCTACCACTTCTAAACATATATCTCTGACTTATGAAACTGTAATTATGATAATTACTCCATGTGACTCTGTAGCTGATACGTGCCATTCCGCACAAAACCATGTTCGCACGAAATACCAACATAAAATAGCAGCGTTATACTGCTTTGTTTGTAGGACAAATGAGGAAAACCGGAGAACTTTATTGCCGATAAGAATATATAGATGACAATATATCTGAGTTAGATTTTTCATCAAGGACAATGTACTAGTAAGTGTACAGCCCATATGGCTGCAGTTTCACCTTACATCTAGTGCCAGATTTCACGCTTGCCTCTTACAAAAAAGACGTTAAAAATAAACAGCATCGAGTATTATTACATTTAAAGAATGAAGTTGCGAAATTGACTCACAGCCCCAATCAAGAGCAACTTCCTTACTGAATTAGTGTAAACGGCATCAAATTGCTCCTTAAATCAATTTATTTACATCTTTAAGAGGTCACATGCATGACTCGCGAAATAAGCATCGTTAGTGCAAAACGTTCTGGAGACACGTTACCGGGCCACGTCGGCTAACCGGTTTAGCCAGGCTGATGCAGTAATTAGAGTAAGCAGATCGTCGGAGTGCCGTGACGCCTCGTTCCGCTTCACATGCTCCTACTTGCTCAATTCACTAACTTAAGTGACACGTTGCCTTCTATATACAACGAGATTAGTTCAAACTTTCGACACCGGTTATCTGTTATTGTTACAAGCAACAATAGATGTCTCTCGACAAGAGTTAGTTCTAAGACGTCCTCGTAACGGTACATCTGAGCTTTTGGAGTTGAAGTTATGAGAAAGCACTGCAATAGATATCGAGTTTTGATCAATGAAATGATCTCATAGAATTGAAACCCAAACCTATATGATGCGCTAAAGGCTGTGCTTAAAATAAAAAGAAAACAAATTTCTGTGGAGTGTTGAATTAGTTATTTGACATTTGACCTAGAACATATAACTAGACAACCGATATACTAGGCGATAATGACGAAAACAAAGTTAACTACAAAATACAGAGCCTTTAGTCTGTACGATAAGAGAAGTTTAAGGAGAGTTTTCGGGTGCGGGTCGGACCGATAAATTGGGCGGCACTTAATTATGATCTCGGGCGGCATCTTGCAGGCGGCTAATGTCCCGGACTCGTTTAATGCGCGAACTTGGAGTCTCAGCTCCGGCGGGCGTGATAAATTTCCATCTACGCCCCGAGTCGACCCTCAGGTGCCGTCAGCGCTGCTAGCAACTCACATACACCCGTCGCGTTTTATACCACGCGCCTTCTCGCTGAGCTGTGACTGCTATTAAAATCACATTTGTCACCGACGTTATTGAAATTTACTAAGGTAATTTTTCAACGTTTAAGATTATTCTAAATTTATACATTGTTTATTTTAACGCATTATCACTAGTCAGTGATAATGTAAAAACTTATTGTAAAAATGTTTCGAATTAGCTACATTACGCGCCAGTAACGTATACTTTCGCACATACTGCAATTATTTTACAAGGAGCTCGCCCACTCACAAAATCTTGAAAACTTGGTAAACATGTACACATTAATCAATTTTCTTAACACAGCCAAGTTATTAACTACAGTGATTTACGGCGTAGACAAAAGTTCGTGCTTTGTGTTAGTCTCAGGTTGCCAGACTTTAATTTTAAACGCAAGTATTCTAGTAGATAAATTAGATATCATAATATATGCAATATCATTATAGAAACGAATATTTTATTTAAATATATAAATGAGTTTACTATTATCAAAAACTTGAAGATGTTTTATAGGATATTCTATAAGACACTTGAAGATATAATACGAATTATTAAAATCCACCACGAACACTTCGAAGACTTTTTATCTCCTTATTTCATCAGCCCTTTTTTTGTTCACTGCTAAGCATAGGTCATTTATTTTGCCCTTTTATTTGAATTTGTATATTCTTCATTCGCATTTGAACAAAGGTAACAAATTGCTTTTTATCGTGTAGCATTTAGCAGGTAAGTCTAAGGCACTACGAAAGGCTAAATGTCCGAGGTGTGTGTGAGGTGAGTGTGCAAATGAATGAGTAGTTTCTAAAATATTCCTATCATGAGAGTACAAAGTGCACGGGGCAGTTATATTTGCGGAGGTTACATTGGGTGTCGCAATATTATTGCATCGCGTTAACGTAGAGGAAGCGGGTATTACGGCGGGGTGCGACGTCGCGGCACCGATAGGTGTAATTAAAGCGGGTAAGATGCTGGCGAGACGTTACGCCGTCCTAACGACTTTTATGGCATATGTAACATTGCCGGCACATAAAATAAATGTGCCGCCCCTAGCACCTCGATATAGCGCAGTATTTCCAGATTAATCGAGCCAAATGTTTGCTCTTACGTTAGTTGATTCTTCCTTATTCAAAACGCACATAACAAGTGAAGTAAATATCGATAACTTGTTATTACTGCTAGGACTCACATAGATGAAATTATTGATCGTCAGCCATGGGTAAAGTAAATGATGCTGGACGGATTTATAAAACACTTGTTATTTGATATATTGCGTTCAGCAATCCTTTCATAGTACAACCACAGAATAAATAATAGTGATGGGTCGAACACGGATTTCACCGAATACGAATATTCGGCCGAATGTTCGGTAAACTTTTTACCGAACCGAATATTCGGCCGAACATTATTCGGCAGGATCACCTCGGTACCTAACTAATTTATGTCGAAACTTGTTACCGCAAAGCTCGCTGGATTAGCGCTGGACCCTGGTCCTAGCTCCCCCGCCCCACCTGACATGTTATTGCATCATCTAGTACTGAGCAAATTGCCAGCACATGCTTATGTTTTCACTATTTTTGTGAAAAAAGTATTTCGTTGTGTTATTCTTAGTGAAAATTTATATATAATAAAAGTAAGTGGCAATAATAGTGTTTGGACTTAGAGAAACTGGCGACCAAAGATAAAGTGAAATGTATGCAGTATACCACTCGATGGATGCAGGTGGTTCGGGGCGTTGTCTTGTGTAGACTTATGAAGGGTGATGATGATGATGATGACGATATTGATGATATAATCGTGATGGCTATACCCTCAAATTTCGGGTGAGATCTTTAAGATACGATCGCAATATTAACAATTCAAATAAAGTTAATCCAAACGACACTTTCCCAAACAAAGGGTACGTAATAGTTTTAAAATTAAGTAAACGAATTAGCCTTATAAATGGAAAGAAAAATATAATAGCTTTGGGACCGCGGACGCGTCGCGCACTGTCCACCCCGAGCCGCACCGATCACTCATTTAAATCTTTATACGTCCATAATATTAGCTTTATAGGCAGCGGGGAGGTTTCTCCGACTGTAGCGACGCCGGAGTGCATTTTTATTGAGGATGAAATAACTTTATTGCCACTCGGCGCCAACCCGCGACTAATATAAGTAAGATAAGTTTTGTATGTGTTAATTGTCGCTCTTTGAAGTGTGTCCATAAATTAGATCTTTTTTTTTTGTCGTGTTAAAAAGTATGTGCACGTATTTTTTCTTACAAGTATTACTAACTTTGTCTTTAGAACCAGTGATGCAACGAATACTACTTTTACGAATACGAATATCAAACCTACGCGAATACGAATACGAATATCTCGCCGTAGTAATAAATAATTATTAGAACAACAGAAACTCATTTGATGATTTTCTATTGTTCTGATAATTAGAATTAACAATAGGCAACATTTTTATTAAAAAAAACATAAAATTTGTAGATTTTCTGGTTTTAGGCGATTTCTTTTTTCAGTCTGGATGTTACCAGCCGTTGATAAAAGCGTTTCCGAGGCGACTGTACGTGGTTTCAGTGAAAAATATTTTCGGGCGCGTTTTTTCAGCCTTGGAAAATGGACATCTTCTCGCCAAAAGGCCAATGTATCAGCAATCGGCGATAAATCTCTGAGCTTTCCATAAGTATCTCGTTTTAGTTTGCGAATCCCCTGAAAAATATCCTGAAATTAAATTTTACTTTTGCTATGTAGATGATGAGTATGTTTTGAGTTATATGAGTATATTTATCTGATATCGATATGATCCATCAAAGTGTTTCCACATGCCACTTTGATCTCTTTTACGAGAAGACATTTCAACTTCAACTTCTTTCTTTTACTTCGCAACAAATCCACAAAACAATTAAATTAAACAATTCTCACTTGCTTGACCTGTGCTTTTGTTCGACTGTCAAATGAAATGAATCAATCAATCCAGGATTCGTAGTGATAGGGAAACTCCCGGAGTCTTGGAGTCCTTCGTCGTTGCGGCTAAGGGCTTATGCACATGTATTTTTTACGCACCGACGACGCGCAATTTTCCTTTCCAAGTCTGCCAGTAATTAGAATTGCGTACAAAAATATTGGTTTTTAAATATTCGTGAATAGTATTTGCCGAATACGAATATTCGGTAAATGTGTATTATTCGGTGATATTCAGTAAATGTCTAATATTCGTATTCGTTGCATCACTATTTATAACCTTATGATCCCTCGAGGCCCTTAATATTGGACCAGAATTATAAAAGATGAACAGCAAATACGCGAACTAAAGACAAGGTCTGGGTATAAAGAAAAATATTCAAAACAATAACAGCTTATCGTATCGCAATCCCCAAATAACGGTAATCTTGACAAATGACGGTCTTTCAAGTATAGTCGACACTGCGGACCACATTGACAAAGACCCAAATAAACTGACGCGGGCATATAAATAAGCATATTCGATGTTTTATTGAGTGGAGGAAATGCGAAGGAAATAGTTTCCCGCATCATTACGCGAAGCATCAATCAAACGTGGTCCACTAGTAGGGCAGATTTCAAAATGTTATGCATGGAGTGGGTCGATTCGTACAGACCGGTGTGTTTCCGGTTACTGCATTTTAATTATCACGATCGCACCATTTAATGGTTATCACATGTTCAACTTCGATGCACACGTGCAGCTTACATTAGTGCTACGAGTTAAGTATTCATGTAAGTTTTCGTTCTTAAACTTTTTTCAGTTGGTGAACTATATATTAAAATTCAATAATTAAACAAAAAAAAAAGGGTTTTCTCGAATTTGGATTTGATATATTTTTTTTTTATAGAATAGGGTGACAAACGAGCACACAGTCCACCTGATGGTAAGTGGTTGCTGCGGCCCATAGACATCTACATCTATCTTCCATTGCAAATCAAAATGCAGATGCGTTGTCACCCATGAGGACTGAGATGGAATGCCTCATTTCCAGTAAAAAGGGTCTCCGGTTCTCTACACTCACCATACGAAATACAGCAGCATTAAGCTACTATTTCACGCTGGTATTCTGTGAGAGCGTGGTCCTTCCCCGGTCGAGCCGACCCATTCGTGCTACAACTATACTACTAATATAACTGCAGCATGGCTCTACCACGTAAAAAAATATGATATATTTATAATTAAATGTATTCATAATATTTTATGAGTGAACAGTAGAAAATTCTAGGTTTCTAACCCGCCAAAATGTATAAATTCCTAGGAATATACATACAAATCAGCACAGCTCAGTAAAGACTGGGTAAATTATCGAATTTAGTGCAGAACGTAGTTCGGAGAAAGAGGGCCGCGGTATCGAATGCACGATATCTGCATTGTGGCACGGCGCGGCGGAGCGGCGCCGGCGGGTCTGGCGACGCGGCGGCGGCGCACACATCAGGCACGCGACCACCCCGCGCCCCGCCGCACTCACCCCCGCACCCCCCACTCGCCCCTATACCCCCTCCTCTATTTTAGCAATTATCATCATTGAACGACTGGCTGCTTTGATATAGAATGGAGGGCTTGTTTTATGATTATTTTTCTTTTGCATCGGCCTATTCATGTTAATGTAAAAGCAAACTAGTCTCTAGCAAGGAGCAAAACCTCAAACTACTCAATACGTTTTAAATAATCGCCTTAATGTATGTAATATTTAACAAAAAATAAAGATTAATAGACCATTACTAACAAATAATATACATACCTACGGCAGGTACCTCCTCTAACTTACTTGTTAACGATTATTTAGGAAATTTATCGTTTAGTAAAATTTAAGTACTCATTTTAATATGATTTTTCGAAAATATAAATGTAAATAATGCCTACCGAAAAGTAAATTATAGTAAATAATACATGATAACAATAGTTCAGTTTTTATTACAAAACATGAGCGTGATTACGCGTAATGCTTTTTCTTTAGAGTTTATAACTGTTGAAAACAATAACAGTAAAATAAGTAATAACACAAACACTTTCCTTTCATCAAACTGACCTCTCGTGCAAACTGTTAACGATTTCCAAGACGGTTATTACCAGCTTAAGAACTGGCACAAACGTGAAAATCTAGAGACAAGATACCTATAGCCTATAATATTTATGAAGCCGACAGGGCGAAGTAGATCGTAATTTTGTTTGTAAGTAGGAAAATGGGCAATAAATTATTTGTAGAAATTACATAAACATTCCATTTATTATTACAGATTTTAACGTTAGCATTTATAAATAAAGAAAAAAGTCAACGAATTAGTTGATCTAATGTTTCCGTATTTGCGCGTCAGTGGAAACACGCGGCTACATTATCATGAAAATTATGTCTAGTCCGAGTCATTTGCATTTATGCTTATTACAAGATGCACTAGATTACGAACTCGCTTTTATATTATTATACGTACGTTGTGAAACAATTCATGTTTTTGTTAATTAGCACACATTGTCCGCGGTTTTGTTCGCGTGGATTTAAGGATGCTTATTTTGTCTGAGGATCATAAAACATGTGACTCGTATACTGCTAGAGATTAAAAGAATAATGTCGCGACATTTTGCGTCATAATGATAGCGGTTACAAGGAACAGAAAACCGATTTTTTTTAAATTTCCTACTCATATAGTTTAATGAATACTTGGTAGAGACATGCAGAAGCTACACGGTGGTTGCAGCATGAATAGATCGGCTCGCCCGGAGAAGGACCACGCTCTCACAGAATACGCTGTTTGCTCTGTTTATTATTGTGAGTGTAGAGAACCATAGATCCTTTTTACTGGAAACAAGGCATTCCATCTTAGTCTTCAGGGTTTACAACGCATCTGAACTGTGTTATTTTTTTTTAATCGAGGATATGTAAATGTTTATGAACCGCAGCATCCAGCATCAGGTAGACTATGGACCTGGTTGTCACCCTAATTTTACAAAAATACTCAGTAACCAATCTGAATTTGGCATCAAAAAATCCACTCTATAGCATTGTATGTATATCATTATAAATTTATTTGAAAACAACATGAAATAATAATTCCCCACTTTGTTGTCAAGTCTAGAACTAAACACGAATGGCTCGTATTATATAAGAGACGACGTATATCCTATGGGACAAGAAAATCTCTGTTGTTTTAGAATATTGCGCTGACTTTTACGTGACACGGGGTGTACCTCTTGAATAATATAATATTTGATATTTATTTGCAAAAAAAGTGTCACGAATTGTTCCTACTAAATTCTGTTACTAGTTATATAAACTATGGACGGATCAATTAACTCGTCCCTTGTTGCTAATGCGGTATCTGATGTGCCTGCCTGTGTCCATACCGCTGCTTAGCATAACAGCACATGGAGTTTGTATCGGGTGTACGAGTAGCAAGATTTAAGAAAGCGATACTCGGCAGTGTGGGTCAAGTGGTTCATCCCGCTGAGGCAGCGCCGCGTCCCTGCTGCTTCCAGACACGTGTGCTCGGCTCGGCGTGGCAACTTCACATCGCCGCTCACACCGCCTCTATTATCCTATGCAAATTCGGATTTCCCAAACATCGTGTTGTGCCGCGGGCTACCTGCTATCGCGGCTATTAATAACGCGCCGCATCGCTTACAAATACGGCTCGGCTAACTGAACCATTTAGATTGTCGGCAAAATATACTTCCCATGAGCTAGGCCGACGTTCGTAATAATACTGGGACGTTTGTTTTAGTTGATGTGATATATGTTAATGTATTTTCAATAAAAAACTTTTAAAAATTTATTTAAAATTTCGATAATATTGAATGATGGTATTTTATATATAATTGTGGATTTTCCCAAATTTTGATCAATGTGTTATTTGCGTTTTTCGATAATGATTATTGATTACAACCCATCAAAAATCCACATGCATGTCTTACCAGGTAGTCACTAGATGGAGTGACGACCTGGTAAGACATGCAGGAAGTCGATGGATGCAGGTGGCTCAGGACCGTGCTTTGTGGCATACCTTGGGGGAGGCCTATGTTCAGCAGTGGACTTGTGAAGGGCTGTAATGATGATGATGATGATGAAAAGTCCACAGCTAAAGCAGAGGCCTCCCCCGTACATAGCCTTGCATATATTTGTATTTGCTATAGTCGTACTGTTATTAAGTGGAAGATTCTGGTGTGCAATTCCTGTTTCGATCTACCTCTACAGCCCCTCACGACACCCACGGGATGTAACGCGTAGCAGTGAATCTGTTATTGCCACCATTACACGGCGATATTTATAACTAATCTATTTAATTATTCGAAAAACCAACAATAACAAATTTACAGTACGATTATAATGTTACGAGCTTGAGGTTCGTGACAATAAAAATTGCCGATAGAATTACCTAAATTAACACTTTAATTTACTTTATACAAATTAAAGTTAAAAACACTAATAATTAAACACACTAATTCACTTAATTCCGCTCCGAAGCTTCGCTTGTGTCGCCGAGTTCAACTCTGCCCCGACCGCATCTTGCAGCGCCTATTTATTTAAATTAGCAAAGAAACATCCCGAATATTCAGGTAAATGCGCGCAAAGGGACGAGTGTGCGAGTATAGACTTTCCAGAAACTTAGTTCTTCGGATGGCGCTGTTGGTTGAAAGTTGTGTGATGTCATTCTCTGCAACGCTCTACTCGCTCTCGTTCCTGACACTAGATGGCGCTAGTATATCGTCGACTTGAGCGCGTAACAATAACTTGACTTATTTATTAAATGCAAAATAATTTACAATTTTCACACAATCGCATCTATTATATATTCATCATAAAGCATTTGCAAGCACGATAATAAAATTATGATTCAATTAACAGATGTAGCGAGTATTCTACGCGCCAGTGTTTAAAAACGTTTTACAAGCGATTATTCAGGCCAGTCGGAGAAACTACGATATAGCGCACTGTTTATCGCATTTGATCTCGACGAACAGGTTAATAGAATGAAAGGAATAGATCAAACCGAGGTCAGAGGTGTGGGTCAGGATGAATCGGGTCAGCCACTGAAAATAAACCATGATTCGAGGGGTGCATGAAGGCCATGGCACCCCGTTCGTATGGGATATTACAGCTAAACGAAGCAACGCAATTATTGTTAAAGGATATGGTTATTTCCTTGGTTATGGTAGGTAGGTTGGTAGGGTGCACACTCACAAAAGCGAGTAGGCAAGTGGGCGGCCCCGGTATGCATAATTGGGAAATTATGCTTTTACTTAATTCTGTGTGCTTAATTATTTATAGCATAATTAATACCAAAAATACCGTTAAATGAATAATTTTAGCCTTTTTTGCAATGCCTAACTTTTTTTCGTTGTTTTATAGTCGTTTTTGCAATGCTTAAGTTTTTCGTTGTTTTATAGTCGTTTTTGCAATGCTTAAGTTTTTCGTTGTTTTATTAATAACTGTGAAATTATACAGGCTCGTTGACTGTGCGACTAATGACTTTAATAATGACACATAAAATAATTCAAGTAGAAAGCTTTAAAGTACCCTTAATGTTTGTCGAAAACTGGTCTATTCGTAATTGAATTAGGTGACGTCGCAGGCCACCAGCAAGCCGCGAATCGACGCAGTCCAGTTTTACATAATATAAATACGGTAATATAAGAAAACTTCAAGAAAAGTTGTAAAATGTTCACATGAAAAGAAGATTGCTAATGCTAATAATAAAATAAATTACTACTGGTTATGTAGTAAATACGATCACCATCGGGAAAAAGTTAATTGAAATTAATTAACTAAACAGTTTTTAGTTGCACCATTTAGGCAATAAACATTAACAACTATAGAAATAGATCACTTACCAAAATTAAAAAAAATGTAGTGAATTTCAAAGTGCAATAAAAAAAATACGATCACATTTTAAGTCCACCGTTCAGGCACGCAGTTGACTGGGGAATGGCCTGCAGCGACGTTCACCCACTGCTTCAATTTAATTAAATATGGCTTCAGATTAACTCTGTAAGGCTTCACAAACTATCCTGTTTCATATTTTTTACTTCGATATACATACGACAGTAGACATGTTGTCAACAACCAATGTGACAGTATTTCCTGCTACCTTACCAAGAGAAGATACTCTGGTAATATACCCAAACCACGTTGTCACGTAAATATTACCTGAAACAAAACAAAATAAGATCAGTCAAGCTGTGGGATTAGTTACCGTGAAGTCAATTAAGTAACAGTATTCCTAATTACAATTAGGGTTGATAAGACTATAGTATACTACTTACTATAGTAATATACTATACTATAATATAATACGAACAACATACAAAACATAATACTTTATTAATGTGAAAGTTTTACATGTTTTTCGCTATCTAATATATTTACAGGTAAAAATCTCGAAAATACAAAGTATATTTAGTATAAAAAGGTTGGCAACCCTAATTAAATACTGTCAGTTGAACTGACGAATCAAAGTTACTTCGGTGCGGTGTAAAGTCTTGACTTTGACAATAATGGGTATGGCGGCGGTGTGCGGGATTAGGAGGGTTGCGATTGTTTCAGATGATAAACACCGGCCGCCCGTCGCGCTATCCCAGATCCGGCGCTAATTAAACAATAACGGAGAAAATTAATTTTATTGTTCAAAAACTGCCGCTTTTGTGTTGAGCCTGCGTACCAGTTATTCTTGGGAAAACATTTGACTGACACCTCTCAAAACTTTTCGCAGAAAATCTTACCACGTCACATTTATTTTTTCCGGTAAAAAGTTTATTGCTACAAGAACGGGCGTTTACGATGACAAGCAGATAATACAATGAATGGTGAACTGAAACAGAGTAATGTTTGACACCCCGACGGAAAGCTTCTAAGTGTAGGGTCGTCGACATCCATTAGAGATATTTTCAAAATATTTTAATATTTTGCCTATGCTAAATATATAAAATTGTTGATTTGAGGTGAAAATGAAGTCGAAAACGGAATATAATTAATAAAGTAAGTTAAGCGATACACATATCTTGCGCAAATACTGACGATCAGTACCTATGAGATCGGGACGTTGACATAGTATAGTATAGATTGATTATGTGGTTTGTAGAAAGAGATTTCGTACACGAGAAATATGTGCTAAGTGACTGCGGGCGTGTATCGTAGCGGTGCCGTGCGTCCCGGATGTGGCTCGGGTGCCTTAGCGACGCCTTAAACGCACGCCACACAGCCTACAGCTACAAATCCATCGCTTGTCATCTTTAATGACGCCAAGTAATTAATTACCCGAGGCTTAGATATTCTATTTCTTGCAGATACATTGTTAATGTGGCGTCTAAGGGTAAATACGCGTTGATCGTTTTCAATATCTTAATGTATTACACATAAACTTCTTATGTCCTGACAACCGTCGTAAATGCATAATAAATACTTTACAGTTTCAGAAACGTGAGGTAGATGCCTCGAGTAGCAATTAAACAAAGTATTTGCAAAACGTCCTTTTAAATAAACGGGTTGATAAATTGAATTCGGAAAATTAACCGTGAGTAAGCATGGTAAAAACTTTAGCTGCCGGTGCGAAAATGTGAAATTACATGCGGTATCCGAATCGGCAAACTCGTTCCGAGAGAGGGAATTTATTTACGCGGAGCGGAGCTGGTGTGGGATTTCGGGTCAGATTGAAGCCCAAGTTTTTTGTTTATTGTCTAGTTAATACAAAAAAAGTAATTGAACGATACAACTACGCATCGTCATTTGAACAAACCTATCATGATTAGGTAGTTTAAACACGAATAGTTATTTTGCAGTATATGCTACTCATTTACTTCAAGCCGTTTGATCAGCGCTCGCCAATAAGGTCACTCCAATGGGCTTAAATCAAATTTGTGAATACTTTAAAACTAATTTTAATTACAATAAAACACCGCTCAATGTCACTCGGAAAACTATCTGTTAAAGAATTTTCAGCAGAACAAGAGTTTGCAAGACCTCCTAGAAGACAATATACATACAAACAAATTTATCTCATTATAATATCAGGGCGTATGTACCCTAGGAAACAATATTTTACTGGCTGTGTAGCGGCGGCGTAGTCCACTCTCTATATCCCCCCCCCCCCAGGCTGTTGTAAGAGGGATCAGACGAAAATGTAACAGAGTGGGCAGTAACAGCTTGTTTAGAATAATAAAAAACTGCGCTTGGCAACTCACCTGTTGAGCGTAGCAACTATGACGATTTCCCCTCAATGGGCAATCTACAGGGAAAGCCTACATTCAGTTGTGGACTTTTGATGATAATGATGATGAAAGATTTCACTAACAGTCAGATCCCCATAATTGAACACCAATGTGCATTCCTATGTAATGTTGCAATAGCTTATGACACCGATTACACAATAAAGAGTTTAAATTGACGTTTGACCACGATTAATTAGTCTAGATTAAAATTTAGTCCAGACTTTTAAAACGTACATAATTTATCACGAGACTATTACTAAAGAATAATCATTTAAAAGTCTACTACTTGTTAATGTATTAAGTTGACAGTACCTGGATGACCGAGCTTTGCTCGGTTTTTTTTTTTTGAAATTACATTTAGATACAAATTACATTCTGATGAAACATAACATATACAAATATTTTTGATCTTATTGACATAATATTAAAAACTGAACTGGTTATTTGAATAAAAAATCATGAGTACAATTGGTTTAATTAAAATTTTCGTATTTTTAAAAAATACTAAAAACAAAGGGCTCGAAATAATAGATTTTCTCACAAAAGAAGGGAACTTGAAAAAAAGGGAAAAAGTCGGACCGAAGACTCCTGTCTTCTGTCGTGTGTCTGTCGAAGCAAGGCATTACGATTTCGCGACCGCTCGATATCCACTAGAGCTATTACAATCATTAACACAGTGTCAAAATTTACCTTCTTATATTTTAGAAGTTTGCGTCGTTACTTATGGGGGGATATTTGCCATAGTTGCCACGATGGCGAGCGGGTTGGCAACCGCAGTTTTTTATTATCTCACAGTTGTTATCAGGAAGATGCTGCTGCCCATCTCCTGCCTGTCTCCCTCTGTCGCCTCTTACGACACCCACGGGAAAATATGGGGTAGTGGATATTCTCAACCGCCACTACACGGCAAGTTGTTGCCAGTGATGACATATGGAACTGAGACGTAGTCCTTCACTGCTGGCCGCATGAGGACGCTCAAAGTCGCTCAGCGAGCTATGGAGAGGGCTATGCTCGGAGTTTCTCTGCGTGATAAACTAAGAAATGAGGATATCCGCAGTAGAACCAGAGTGATCGACATAGCCCAACGGATTAGTAAGCTGAAGTGGCAATGGGCCGGCCATATAGCTCGAAGAACCGATAACCGATTGGGAAAAAAGGTTCTCGAGCGGCAGCCTCGTACCGGTAGGCGTAGTGTAGGGCTGTAGGGCGACCCCCCACTAGATGGAATGACCTGATAAGACATGCAGGAACTCGATGGATGCAGGTGGCTCAGGACCGTGCTTTGTGGCATACCTTGGGGGAGGCCTATGTTCAGCAGTGGACTTGGAAAGGGCTGTAATGATGATGGTGATGAAAAGTCCACAGCTAAAGCAGAGGCCTCCCCCGTACATAGCCTTGCATATATTTGTATCGATTGTATGTGATCGATTAATTATTAATTATAAATTTTATGAAAATGCGTATATATATATATATATATATATATATATATATATATATATATATACAAGAATTGCTCGTTTAAAGGTATAGGATAAAACCAAGAAATAGATTTAATTTTCGGTATCGTTCATTTGAATATTGATTTATTTTATGCATCTATTTACCGTATCCAGTTATCTATGGACATTTTAAAATAATATATTTGATTTCTTTGATATACTATACTATACATTGAAGAGCAATTTTGTACCCTGTATCTGCGCAATTGGTTTCTCAGAAAGAGCGATTTCAATTAAATTTTTAAATAGGTATTGTTTTACGTTTCAAGTTTCTAGATCAACTAGATATATGGTTGGTAGAGGTTTGATTAACATTAATTATCAACTAGGTAGACATCATCGAGATAATTTTTTTTTAAACCGAGCGAAGATCGGCCGTCCTAGTAGGTACCGAATGTTTGATACAGAATGTTATTGCTCATATTTTTGTTGATCTTTTTAAAGTAATTAATAGTATATTATTTTTTTAAATACCTTTACATTTGACAAATCAAACCGCAAAATGAATTGGAAGAAAATCTCATTAGATTTGTATTTATTGTTAATTATTTATGTATTTTAGTAAATAAGTGCTCTACTACTGAATGCAGGGGACAGTCATTTAGTTTGTCAGACACATGCAATTTTCGTCACTACGTTTTCCTTCACCGCCAAAATGGTTAATTAGTTCTACGTTGAAACAGTAATATAGTAATGTTTTGAAAACTAATTATTTGTTACTAAAAGCCAGTACGCATTATTACAAAAATCGAGATAAACTCTTCCGTATTCTAGTACTATAAAGTCTTGGCTTTATTTTTACATCATGTTTAAACTTCACCTCATTATATATAAATACCGACAAATTAAGTGAAGGCTACATGTGATAACGATTTATTTTCAAGAAAAATCACTTCTTTATGACTTTTTGCAATAATTTCTTTTTTTAAACTATTTATATAAAATAGAGTTTGAATTAAATTGCCGTTTTATTTTAAACATTTTAAATTTAAAAATGTGTTTTAAAAAAGGGCTTTATTTCTAAGAATATACATATTTATTTAATCGAAATATTTATCCTCATTATTTTTACATTTCTGCCTTACCGAGAGAGGATCTTTCATGTTTATGGCATAGAACTTTAAAGATCTAAGAAAAACTTTATTTTTAAAGAATAAGGGTGACCAACGAGCACAGTCCACCTGTTGGTAAATGGATGCTGTGGCTCATAGATATCTCCATTTATCCTAGATTTGTCTTGCGTTAATTACATCATGAAGATACCATCCAACAGTTATCATTTTCTATTAGTGAGCATCGTTTCGGCATCATTTCAGTAATTTTCCTAGATTCAGTTAATTTTTCCTTACGATTAAAGTAGATAATCCATTTCTAAGATAAGTCACAATTCTGTTCAAAATCGCTTCATTTCTTACTTACACGTCAAAGCGAAGAAAACTTCATAATTTATGCTTTCTATTAATAATATCGAGTAAAAAAAGATAAGAAACTATGAATCTACAGTTTTTTATCTTTTGAAATTAATTCAAACTTTTTTATATGTTTTAAAAATTACGAGCATTAATTTAAAATAAAAACTAATCTATGCGAGCTGAAAGGGAAGGACAAACGAAACAAAGGAGTGAAACTTGGAATTCGGAAGAAAAAATAAGTAACAAGAATTGAAAGTAATAAATACTAATTATACCACCAATATATTATGCTAGATTTTCTTTATTTTTTTTATTCTTTTGATTTTTACTTCGTACAAAATTAATATCACTTGTGCTCATTTTTTTATTTTGTATTAAACATCAAATAAAACTAAGATGGTATAGTTTGAAATCACCGATTTGATTTTTATTAAACTTAAAATTAAAGATAATGTACGTCGAAAGTTTTGAAAGGTGAATTTAATAATGTAGTTAAGCTAGCACTAAGAGCTAAATCATTTTATGTATTAAAAATATTCTTAAACCACAGTTTCAGATCAATAAACCACGTTTTCGAATAAGACTGAATAAATTTAAAGACTTCGCCAGACTTTGATCTCGTAAACATTCGGTTTTTCAACGTAAATTTGATTGCCTTAGCAGTTGAGGTTAATGGTTTTAATTGTAATTAAATTATATCTAAATTAGAAATGCGCGATGCCCAAACGTTGTATCGTGGGGTAAATCCAACATAATGGGGGTGGGGTTTGGAAAGCTCATTAAAGGATGTGCGGTTCGTCTCATCGGGGTCGGACAAAAACGGCCCGCTCGCTGTCCGTTACGATTTGGGCTGCAATTAAATAAACAGAACAAGCGGGCGTACGATGGAAAAGCGCCGAATAAGTGAACAGTGCTAGCTATCTAATTACTTCGTGTCTTCATCGAGCCGCTTGTCCCAGTGCGGCGACGATGCTTTCGTGACGATATATCCGCTTATATGTTCAGAACAAATACTATGACTAATATCATTACGGTGATATATAGACTGTAATTTTACTTTACTAAATAGATAAGAAAAGCCTAACTCCTAACTCCGATCCGACAAAGATTCGTTTACATTTTTAATGAGGTTTTCTTACTGAATTACCGAACATTTTTCGGTCATTAAGCGGTATAGTGGTAGAGTTTAATACAATCGGAATCAAATTAAGTTCATTCAGTTGCGGAGAAGGCAGTTGGGATAAGTTGATTCAGCAGGAAGGCAGACACGTGCAGCGCTCGCCCGAGCCTCGCTCGCAATAAGAATAAGAAATGAACCGATAAATTCTATACAAGACTCATAATGTTGAGAATTTTATACGGGCAAATAAAGTAGGATACCTTGACTTGTAGCCTCCTGGAGATGTCTTATTCAGCGAAAGCGAAATATGAAGAGAGTGGTAAAGTCGAACAGCAGTTTTATTTTATAACCCAAATAGTAAAATGATAGCAGATGCTTACACAGTGTTTACACCCTACTCTCTCGAGATCTCATGTAATAGGGAATGTCTATTAAACGGCGCGACAAATGAACCCGAACATTTGGTTATTCCTCTCCATGTGCACTTGAAGCTTATTGCAAGCCCGGCTATAAGGTCCCGCGTAATAAAACAACTCATTACTATGCAAAACAAAACTCTTCGTATAAATTGGGTTTCTATGTGCTGAAAATACTGCGCATGAAACTCTTGAAGACTTTAATTTGATGCACAAAGTGAGATATAATTATAGATGCGTCATGCGCTTAGATTTTTAAGTGATTTGCGAATAACGTTAAATGAAGACAGAGTTGACACGACTATCCGCGTTTTGTTACATTCAGTGTATAATTATATGTATTTCGACGACGGTTTCGGGGATCATAACTTTTGTGCAGACGACGCGAAGTTTACGTCAGGAATGGATGGTCGAATTAATTGAAATATATCGTCGCACCGGTGCGCAGTCGTGCGATTGGGGGATCAAAATTTCAGTAGGTGGCTCAGCGCGAGAGCAGGTGCGGCCTGGTGTGGTGAGGGTGGGGGGGGGGAGCTGCACTGCGGCGCTATCGGCTTCCTAAACACGCAGTCGAAGCGGTGAAAAATTGCGGCGAACGTCTTGGAACCGCCCCCTGCATCGTCGCGGACCTGAGTTACATACAAATAAGCTAGCATCGTTTTGGAGTACGTACAACCTGGTAGTCCTAACGATCACAAATGAAAAAAACGTATATATTTACATTTTCAGGCATAAACTAGGGAGCTTTCGTGTATTTTTTTTTATTTTTTTACAATATATATCAGAAACTGTTTTGTGAACAATAAACATTTAAAGTAAAATTGCCCAAATGAAAACCTCTGCTACAAACAGCAGTAAAAACTGTTAAAATTATGGGTTTTAAACCGAATCACAAAACTTGAATTCAAACATTTAAAGAAAGGAAACAAATATGGGCGCAAGTAAGCGCAACTTTGTCATGAGTGCCCGATCTCGAGACGTTGCAAATCTTGCGAGGCTTCCATAACAGCTCTACGAAATATCGAAATAGGATTGTTTCGTAATCGCTCTTTTGGATGTTCGGAAAATAAAATAACGTATATTATTTTTCGAATGGTACAAAGTTTTAACGACACGAGATATGAATATAACAATAACAATAAAATTATCGAGTTCAAATCTATGAAGGTAACTAAACTGTAGGTAAAGACGTAAAAGCACTAAGGATTGACGTGGCCGACCTTCATAAAATAAACTTTATGTCAAACAATAATATTTATTACATAGTTACGTATTAATGCGTACTCCATTTACAGCTGGGCGGGCGTCGCGACGGCGTCGCGCCCCTGTTTGTTGTCCGTGCCGCAAACATCTTAGAGGTAAATTGCTTACCCCAACGGAAAGGGCCTCTCTTGCTTATGAATCGTTATCCTAAGCTAGTGTGCCGTTATTACACTCCGTCTTCATAAATGTCGGAACGATTTGAACTAGCTACGTGATGTATGGTGGTTGAAAGAAATCATACGTAACTTCACGTATAAAATTTAAAAAAAAAGAATATAAATTGGAGTTTTGTGACATGCGTTTGTCTGTTTTATAGGCGAAATAAAAGAAGTGAACATTTAATAAAATGCAAAACATAGCGAAGCTTGAAAGTGGACTGCAACGGCCGTTTAGATTGTCCCGGTTCTGAACGGAAAACAATTTTATGTTCGCAAATTATATAAAAATGACTAACGTTGCAAACAGCAAAACTATTGCATATATTATGCGTGTAATCTATAACATTAGAGGTAAATTGTCAATATAAGCTAAGTTCATTTTGCAACATAATGGTACGTTTACGTTATCGACACGAGCAACTCACAGAGTTATTCGTGGTCTGTATTCATTCAACGTAGATCTTTTAAGCATGGATGACGAGCTTCTCGTTGCCACGACTTTATGTCTAGACTTGTGATGTTATGATGATGATGATGAAATAATTATTTTCATTAATATTTATTTAAAACTGATTTCTAGGACCTCCTATCACGGGTTCTTCTTAATAAAGATTTATAAAAATAGTTCGTAGATTCGTTACTCTAATCCATCACAGTAGGTAGGTATTTTATCATTATTTTTTTTTAATTATTTTATTGGAATAATTAAGTTTATAAGTTGAATAAAAGTCAAGCGAATAATGACGAGTTGTAAACACCGACACAAATATACACGAGCATGCCTTCTACTCGGGCCAAAAAACCACCTAGTGGACACCTAGTGGAGGCGAATACCCCGGCCGAGTAGCGAGAACACCCCGAACAAGGCGTTCGTTTACATGCTCGTATTCGTGCCTATTCGTCTGTGCTCGGCGAGTATGTAAACGTTGCATAAGTTATTTGGTAAAATTGCATTAGGCATTCGTCATCTCTATTCATAATGATTCAATAACTTCTCTAACAAGCGCTGTGTTTACGACTTAGAAATGTCACTAAACGTAATTAAATAAGCCATTAGATTCGACCATTTGATAAGAATTAAATGTGTCATACATTTAGTTGAAGCCGGCCGGGGTTTGCATTAAGCCATTTGAGAACATGTGTCAAGCAAATTGCAAGCGTGTGACGTTTTTGGTATTAGCAGAGGGGCAAATATTACAAAAACAATATAATATGACAAAGGGATAACGCAATATACTATAGTTAAATGTTTTTAATAAAATACAAATTGTAACGTACTCATGTAAAATAATTTTAATATTCTATTTGATATCTATTTATCTATTTTTTATTAATTTTAAAGTTTTACTATACATTTTTATCTGTATAGGAGAAACGTAAATGAATGAGCTTTGTGGCCTTCGGTCCTTAACAACGATCGCCCTTGAGGGTGCAGTTTGCGCGCTCGCCAGGCCGCCCGACGCAAATTTTACGTTCACCACTCAGGTTGACGTGCCTTGTTAAACCGCAAGACCTTCGAATTTATTTTCCTCATCGCCTATTGAACGTACTCACTTTCGAAAATACGTTCTATATACTGTAGCGACACGAACGGTTGCGTAACACAAATCAAGTTTCATTACTTAGTTATATGGACACGAAATGTACAAGTCATTGGCCGTTACTTTCATTTTACCAAAGAACAAAATACATAGTACTAATACACTTTAACGATAAAAGCATATTGCGTGATCTTTTAGATTCAGCGGTCGCTTCTGAATACAAACACGTAAATTAATCGATATTTAACCTAGAAGACTTACTAACTGCGTAGGCGGAACGGTTTTATTGGGAGATCATAACCCCACAGTACCTATCTGAAGCGAGTTCAAGTGCTTGCTAGATGGTGGTTATGTATATATGGTTACCAGAAGTCGGCAAAGCTCGTTTGCCTATCTAAGTGAGCCCGTAGCGGCCATTAGCCGGCAATCGAAGACGTCATTACTTGTAGAGGCCCGCGCCCCGCGATAAGGAGCCGCCGCGGCGAGGGACATTGCGTCCTTAACGACGACGAACGCGGCGGAAGTGGACAGACAGCTATAGGTGCTTCTACCCTTCGGGCGAGAATCAAATGCTCTTGTATTGTGGCCCGGATAGTTCGGTGTTTCCTATTATGCAAATTTTCTGCAAACTATGGAGAAAGGACATTAATTTGAACGTCGACACACATAATACGTTAATTAGTATATAATAAGACGTTAATTAGTCAAACGTATCACATTCAAGTTGTACGGGAAGTTAAATTAATAAGCATGACTAAATACATAAAGTTGCAGAAGTTTGGTTTAATAAGTAATGGTACTAATAACACTGTTAAAAGACGTAATTTGGATAGAAGGGGAGTAAGCACTGCACTGTATCTATTTTATATTATGTTACCGATTATTTTAACATTCTGAAAATAAACAATCTAACGTCATGAAGCCAAGTGGCAACCGTAGCCTGATGATGTGTGCCAGCCTCTAATGACTAAACGGAAAGCTTTACATGTTGTTATTGTATTACTCTTAGTCTTGCCACTGAAAGCCGCATCGTAGCAGTGGATGCACATTTATAAATATTGCTTAATAGATATTTGTTATTTCGGTTGGTTTGTTTGCAAAGAGCATAAATTCACAAATTTTACACAATATTATAGCGTATCATTATATCACAAAAATCCAAACAAAATTCTGTGTACAATTGTCATATTGCTGCAAAATTATGCCCACTCAATATAATTAGAAAAACGTACAGGGATGAGAACTAATCGGAGCGTATGAATATGATTATATAGATGCTCCAGGAAAATCGTTGCGAACTCTCCTCGTAGATTTTAACGTGATTGCCGGCATTGGCCGGTGCCTAGTACCGGGCTCAACGAAAACAACCCGGTACTTATTAAAGAGGATCTCTCTCTAATCTGATATTATGCTGGAGAAAATATTATCTTTTGCCTCTGTTAAAAAAACTTTACATAGAGTTTTAATAATGTAAATACGTTACATTAGATTTCATTCGGATAAAAAAAAACCATTTAAAATCAAATAACCAAAACGAATTTTATTCAGATTTTATCAGTCTTATTAATAGGTTTTAGAACGAAACTGAGAGAATCATGTCGCTAAATCAGTTTTATGATTTGAGAAACGTTGACAGTCCGCCCTTTCAACTTATTTAGAATACCCGGAGTTATTTTCGATCAGATCACATCTTCTGAACACTTTATGTAATAATTTGTAAAACCAACTAACTAGAATTTCGTCTTATTCCATAACTTATTTTAAATTAAAAATACAAATAGGCTGCTTATTACCAGATTTTATAACTCACAAAATTATTTTTAGCAACACAAAGAATCAACTAAATATTAAGAGAATTTGAAGCTCTACAATAAAAAAAATTCACTGATCTCGAACACAGGGCCATCGTGACACTGATCAGACAAGATTGGATTGTGCGGACTTTTTGACCTATTTGTGTATGTGTAAATTGTGGAAATGTTTCCTGTCCCTGAACACTGGCACGCATAGCATTGGCATTTTGAAATAATATTGGCTGTCCTAATACGGGAGCAGCCGGTGACTCGCTCGGCTGCATGTATTATTCAGCGCGGCGAACGGCGATGCATCCACGCCGGCCGAAGCCTGCTCATTACAATACAAGCGCCGACGCCGGCGCGGCGGCCAACTCCTGTGAAGCTAGACAACACGACCGATTAAAATTTCATTTCTCTTTGTTCCGAAACGGAGATAACGGATCGATGTGCGAAGTTGATGCACCGGCACGGTTGCCGCCAATCTACATTAAGTTCATTCATTCATTAATGTTCACGCATACGAACATTTAAATATTCGAAGCAAGTAACGTTATCATGTTAAAATAACGCAAAGCAGTTCTTTACTGTTTGTCCGCCTTTAATTTTGCGTAGTACTGAACTAAAATTTAAAGCAAACGACGAATAATTGGAAATTTTTAAGTAGTTATCTGGATGGTTATAAAAAAACATTAATAAAAGAAACATTGTAAAAAAATTGTGATAAAAACTTTCATTTGCAGTTACAGCATCGTCAGTGTTGTAGACCGAGGTATGTGAGAATATTTTTTCCCACTTTAAAAGTCAGATTGTCATTTAATCCGAGTTACCTCTTTTTTTCTTCCGAACTATTTCAGTGCATGGATAAGAACAGACTAAGCCGTGGCCTCCTAGGGCCATCCGAATGGCGTACAAACTGAAATATCATAACTCAAATATCTAAAAGAAAAGGATGACAAAGAAGGCCATTTGTTTTGGTATTACGTTGGCGGATATAAGCGCAGCGCTGGCGATGTTAGACATTGGTGTTAAGTCGTGGAATTCAGTTCGATATTTTTAGTAGACGCCCTTTAGCGATTCTACACAAATTATTAAAGAAGAGGGTAACTTACACCGATCATTCCTTTTAGAATTCGCGATAATGTTACCGCTCCATCTTATTTCCGCGTGTACAGCTGACGACGGCTGGAGTACAAAATACAAATTAACACCTATACGTCCGTCTTTCCTATTGCGCTGTACAATGATGCGGTTAATTTGGTGAAATAAATCAGGCTCGCTTTATATTCCCGTCACAGCCGACAGCGGAGCCTCGGTAGCTATTACAGTAGCCGTAATGAGATTTAGAGCGCTCATATAAAGTTATTTATGTGCAGAACGCGGCTCCTGCGAGATGGTAACGCAGAAACAGTGTTGCTAGGAGGTCTACAAACTAATCTATAGAATCGTCTTAAATGGAAAGTAGGATATTTTTTGAAGATTTTACGCGATATTCCTACCTATAATACGTCACTGATAAAGAACTTCATGGCAGTTTTTTTCTTACAATTAGGATTTTTCGCAATCTAGATGATTGGAGTTATGACGAATTTTATTATTATAACATGTAAAGAAATGCGTGTTGCCAATGATGACTTAAGGAACCGAAGCGTTATTATTATGTAACGTTTCACTACTAGCAGTATGTGGAAGCTAAGTAAAACGAGTAAAACAAGAGCAAATGACATATCCCAGCAGATTACCAAGTTAAGGTGGCCGGCCGTACCTAATATAGCTCTCCAAGAACCGGTAATCGACGGGGCAAAGGTTTTGAGTGGTAGTGGCAGAGATGGATTGTAGTTGATGGTTGCACGTGGCTCCGGACCACCGAGTTTAGTGGACAGCTAAGCTGTGGACTTGCGATGGACTGTAGCGATATTAGTGTGACTGTGATATATGTAAGTATAGAATAAGTTACTAAATTTAGCCGTGGTAGTCAGAGTACATGTGTCTTTAAAATTAGATAAACTTATAGCGTAAAGATAAGCCGAGCCCGATTTCTACATGAACCGATGAGATTGTTAATTATCAAGTATTGATTTACTATGCGATCGTCGGTGAAGCAAACATCCTGGGAAGACCTTCAAAACTGAATGAGTGCAGTTTCTAACACGCATTTTAGCAGCACGGTGGACACATTTGTCTTAAATTGTCTTAATTTTTACACGCTTTATATGTATGTACCTATAATATTCCACAATAATAATAATAATAGTCCCAAGCTAAGTAGAGCTTGTGTTATGGGTACTAGACAACTGATAAACATACTTATATATTTCTAAATACATAAATATTATAGATATAAATTACACCCAGACACAGAACAAATGATCGTGCTCACCTATGTATCCATCTATCAATCACAGCCTATAAAAGTTACTGCTAAACATAAGCCTCCCCCTAAAGTGACCTCATATCTTGCCAAAGGGGGGTCTTGCCATAGTTGCCACATTCTATGCGGAATGGCAACCGCAGACTTTTGTTATGTAGAGTTTCTGGTAATAGGAAGATTGCTGCTGCCAAGGCACCCACGGGACGGTTCATGTAGTAGATATACTTACGCCGGTATTACAGGGTTAAACGTATGAATTAAAGAATGCAATGGAACTTTATATTACAGTTCAGATTTCACTTACTTTCAGAGGTCTATGTAAATAAAACAGATCACTAGATTTAATTACAATTTCCGATATTAATTGATTAATGTTCCTGCAGAGGCATATGGTATGGTAAGGATTGCTGAAATTATTTTTACACTAGTAATGGCGCCCCACATTACTTGTTATTTTTATTTGAGGATGTGGATGATCGATCGCGTGGAGGGTCCGCAGAATCAGACTCCTTTGTTCGGCGCGAGATTAATCACACGCGTCTACATATGACAGCAGATGAGTAGAGATATTCATTAGAGGCAATGGCTTGGCAAACACCGTACAGCTACGCCAATTTTGCCAACAGTGTTTGCATTTTAATTAAGAGTTAAAATGAAATATCCAAGGGTTAATCATTCGTATGGATACAAAACGGAAAGAACAGATTTAATTTATTTGAAATTTCAAACATATCAAATAAGTTTTCGAAATCCTATAACGTGAAGGTTGCGTAGTCGGTTCACGTACAAAGTACAATTTATTCGGGCTGCTTAAAGAATAAAATAAATTTCGCAGTTTTACCGTCTCACGTGGGAAGCGGAAGAGCAGACACAGGTTGTTCTAGCTAGCGCTGTATGACGCGGTGCTGACTTGGCGTTTATCCGATACCGCACGCGCCTACCTGTCTACAATTTTGACGTTGATTTTTATACAACTAGACTGAGGCTTTTATGTAAACAATACGTATTATAATTTACGGTACATGTATAAAGCGAGCAAAGTGTGTTCACATATGGTACAATTTCATCACGTTATTCACTCGCTTTCTTGTCTGTTCGGTAAAATTTTTGCAATTGATTTTTAACCAAGTTTCTGATGATTTTGCGATTCGAAAAATTTAAATACAGTTCAGCACTAGAAACGTGGTAAAAATGATCGCTATTTTGAATTATAATGAGTTAACCGTGAGTGCGTTAGTTTAATGTAATAATTTTTAGATAATTTAACCCCTTAGCTACGTCACAGAGACCGACGATAACGGCGACAGTGTGGCGAGGCAGCGAGCACGGTAACGCGATAGCGCAAATAAACGCTCGGACACCGCGCCTCGCGATGTCAATTAAGCTAATTAAACACACAACGGGGGAGAGTGGTCGCCCACCCTCGATGTCCTTTGACTGACGCATCATTTTAACAAACCATTCCTCTTGCCAACGAACAATAATGACCAAACTAAGAGTCGTTACACAAATGAAAATATGCAGATATTTGCGCGCAACAAAAAAACAGTGTACATAATAGTAGTGAACAATGAGGAGAAACATTTCGAAGCATTGTGTTTTACTTTTGTCTAATAATTAATAATTAACTTGACTTTTTCTTTCATCAAACTTAAAATGACAATCGGCGAAAGAATATTATGCAAACACAATGAGATATTCCGCAGTTTAGTGGTAAGTAATTACTCGCCGATGAAATTATGGAAATGAGCGGTGAAAAGACAAATAATAGAATGAGTGCTAACAAGAGATAAGACACGGCTTAATTAATAAAGTTAGCGCGACCGTCTTGAGACGATGCGCGAGGACGAAGCGACACCCCCTTTCTGGATTCGAATCGGATAATCGCATTCGGTTAATTGAGCGTCAGATTGACGTTATCACAGGCAAGGAGTCAGCGAGTGAAGGAGCACTAGAGCTCGTGACGTTTGATAATCCACTCACTAATGCGACTAAATCAAAGGATTTCACCGCATAGAGTAACATGCCGAGGAGTTAGTTTAAAGTATAAAAACAATCCGACGATCTTAAGAGACTGCGCAATGGGTGTCGAAGAAAAATAACACAAAGGGTTGCAGGCGTGCGTTAAACTTGTGAATTTTAACGAGAGGGTGAGCGAGCGTCAAAGCGCAGGGGCGCACGTCACGCGAGCCTCCATCGACGTGCTCACAACTGTCAACGGTAGTGCGACCACCAGCCCGCCACTGTTGTCACATTTATTGCGATACGAGTACGACTGAACACAAACATTATGAAGCATATTTGTTAATAATATAGAGCTAGATAGATAATAGGAACGTTTTTTTTTATAGAATAAGGGTGGCAAACGAGCACAAAGTCCACCTGATGGTAAGTGGATGTTGTGGCCCATAGACATCTACATTTATCTCCAATTAAGAATCAAAATGCAAATGCGTTGTCAGCCCTGAAGTCTGAGATGGAATGCCTCATTTCGAGTAAAAAGGGTCTCCGATTCTGTTCACTAACCATATGAAACACAGCAGCATTAAGCTGCTATTTTACGCTGGTATTATGAGAGATTGCTGATATTGTGAGAGCGTGGACCTACCCCGGTTGAGCCGACCTATTCGTACTGCAACCACAATATAGCTGCAGCATGGCGCTAACACGTAAATAAATAAACATTTATATAATTTACTAGCTGGTACACGGAACGTTGCTGCCGCAGAAGAAACAATTGTGGAAATATCATTTTAAATTTGGAAGTGTTATATTGTTTAATTGGGAATAACACATTCATTGAAGTTGAATGATACATAACTTTCAAATAAATTTGTTGGTACGAAAAGTACGCCACCTACTGTAAGTTACTTGTACTATACTTGTAATATGTACTTGTATAACCTTCGTGCAAGTACAAGCAATAAGTTCACAAAGTTTTAGCACAATCTGATGCGACGTAATCATTATTTTTAGGTGATCGCTGCTAACTGTCGCCGATACGACTTACTAATGTTTCCGAGAGCATATGTTTACATTGTGCACACAAACGATTCTTAGGCGTTTGTTTGTACTTTAAGTAAGATCGCTTCTGTTTAAGCACATAACACAAATACAAGTTATCATTACTTGACTTGTTCTCGTGTAACTAGTTTTTGAAAAGCAGATTCTTGGGTAAAGTTTTACACACTATATATGTAATACTTCGAAGTGTTTATTATTTTGCCACAGCTGAGTTTAGCTGACCTAACCTGTCTTTGCCATGGAAAGGGTTTAGGTTACTAAACCCTTTCCACGATTAGACGATATTTTTTCTGTTTTACTCCCGTTTGATATTTAAGGCTTAATCCGCTTCCTTATTATTAATTCAAATTGAGAATTATATTTATGATGCCGATTACTTAAAGAGGGAGTTCTTATTAAAAGAAAGTCCTGGTTCAAGGGGCGACAGAGCGACTAAGTATATTATAAAAAGTGTATTTACACTCGACCTCACGCGGCGGACTGAGAAACTTTCGTTTTGGGCGTTTTATGGGCGGAAAAATTGAGAAAAGTTGAAACGTTACGGCCGGTGGCGACGCGGAGCAGAGGCCCGGGCGACGTCGAGTTTAATATAAAATGTAAATCGAACGGCAGCATTGCGACCTCACGCTCTTCATCGGCGAACTCATATCGCCGCCTAGACGTATTACAAGGGGAGTCGTAAATTATTGTGCAAAAGGCAAGGCAGCAAGTTTTACGTCGGCTCGTTGCGGGTCAGCCTGCACGAGCGGAGGACGAGCGAGCAAGGGTTACGAGCCTATGAATGCAAATGAGCGTCGCCGCGCGCCCGGAGGTCGGTTTATCGGCTGCCATTTACATAAAACCCTAGAAAGCGGACCGGAGAATACACTTAGAACCGCTTTCGACCATCATATGTTTTGATACTAGGGTTATTACTTGATAGGAAATTGATGAATTACGTATCCGTATATTCGATCCAAGTTTAAAAAAGCTGCCGAAAAACACATTAGACGCAAGCTTATAAATGCAAATTGGAATCGAAAAGATAAAAGTGTTCTTATCGAATCGGAGCACGTGCCGTCGGCAGACAAAAGATTCGGGATACATTTAATTTAATGGCGATCGAACGGCTGATCCGATATTAAGGCCTGTGGCCTTTGTCCGTCATGGCTGCAGCTGGAGCTGAGTGTGCAAAGCGCTTCACTAAGCCTATTTCTTTGTTCTGTTGCAACGTATAATTGAAATTATCACTGATATGTTCCAGTTTAGTTTAATTGAAAACAAAAACCCGTAACATTGTAATTGAATTCTAAGCGCAAATTCAATGTTTTACCCTTACAATGTATAGGTAAGTATTAGGTAACTCACTGCAAGTCCATACCACACTGCACGTACCGTGCAGTGAGAATGGCGGGCGAAAAATATTTGTATATCTATTATAAATTATTGTAGATCCCAATTATAGGGAACAGTGTTACCAGTGCAAAAACCGGTTTTGAGTTTATCAACCCGCCAGCTCAACGTAATAAGCGTGGGCAAATCTTTTAAGGCATGCATGCCACTCGGTGCCTTTTGGATAGGCCTAAATGCAGTTGTGAATTGAGTAATGAGCTAATCAAGACGATTATTATTACCGCTGTATCATAATCTATAAACTCACTCGCTCAGGAATCAAAATCAATTTTTTGTTATAGAATTAAGTGTGACGAATGAACACATAACCCGTCTTATTGTAAGTGGATGTTGTGGTCCATCAGACATCATGACATCTACTCTTGATTAAGAATCAAAATGCAGAAGCGTTGTCATCTCTGAGTACTAAGAATGTCTTGTTACCAATAAAAAGGGTCTCCGGTTCTCATTACTTTTCATACGAAACAAACTCAGCAGCATTACACTGTTTCACGTTGGTAATCTGTGCGAGCGTGGTCCTTTCCCGATCTAGCCGACCCATTTGTGCTGCGATATGTATACTTATATAGTAGAATATTTGCTGTTTATATTTCGAGTAAATTTCAGTGCGAATCATTTAACCTAAGCAAAATAAAAAAAAACAATAAATTCACGAACTTAAAAAAATTACAAAATTATTCGCTAAATATATTTTTGGTCGTGCGGCGTACTGTTAAATGACAATGGCGCAGACAAGGAACGACAACTGACGTTTTATAGTTTTGAACAGAGAAGCAGGAGGAGTGTTTGGGGATTTAATCGCAGATGACTTTACGCGCTGTTTATTCCCTGCATCCCGGCGCTATCTCGCTCGGGATCGGCTCGTAAACCGGCGGCTTCGGCCATTGTTTTACTATCGAGCTCCGCTTCTGTAATCCTGCACAATGACGCCCTACAATCTGTCGCCATTCATTAACAACTGCTCACCACTAATTTGAATCGGCTTTGTTATCGCTTCTGGCCGTTCCAGATTTTAAAGATAAAAAATAAGTAATTTATAGGTAAATAAAAAATTAATAGGTTCGTACCATAGACGACCATCATCACCGCTGTTTTCGATTAAACACTACAACAACAGGCATTCTATGAAAGTTCACTAATGTCAGTAATTGTATAATACTTCGTAAGATCGCGAGTGCGTAGATTACGTATTCCAGTTCCAAAATTAATATATTCTCAAACTAGGCATAAGAGGAAAAGTGGTTGCTGTAATGTTTAACAATTAGTTATTTTTGAGCTTATAAAGTTTGAAAGATGCTTTTTTTGAAATTGGGCCAAAATATTGTAAGCTCATTGCCCATCTTGATATAAATAAGTTTTAGTTTTATAATAAACTTTTATGATACCAACGGAAAGCTAAGAGGTGATGGTTGATATCACAACATAATAGTAGTGTTGGATTTATTTGTTTTTATTAACGGAAAACAATAACTTTCGAACCTTATTTGAATAGTAAACCTAAATAGGAAACCATCTGCACATGAAAAAGTTTCACTAAATACCTACTTTATATCCTTTCTGTACGAAAAATCTCACCGAATTTACATAATGATGTTAGTTATCAGTAAACTGGATAACAGCTGTTTTATCGAAGTCGATCTAACTTGGAAAACTTCACTCGTACAATAGTCGAGCTGAAGATAACGTTAGGATTTACAAAAGCGAGTTGCATAATGTACACGACACGCTGCAGACGTGTGAACACTTCAGTTAGGTTCATAAAAACTTGTCTAGAAATACGACGCGCATGTTAATGGATGATTTATGTATATATCGCAGCTTTATATCATCAAGCGGACAAACTATCCGGATGTCACCGTCACGTGTAATTGTCGCAAAGTTTACCTCGTGTCAAATATACGCAGGCAAGTCCCGACCCAAAACTTTCCAAGCGTAATGTTTTACGACTACACAAAAACAACAATACATCAAAAGTGAGTTATAAGTTAACTGGCGGTGTCCGTCGCGGCCGCCGGCGATATTTCGGTTTAAGCTGATGCGGGTATGAACCTCTCTTATTCACATCTATGACAATTTATAAATGGACGCCTTAATAACAGTTATTCGTTTCTTTTCTGAGAACGTTAAATTAAGCCACAAATGTTACTATGAGTAGCGTGGATTCAATTAGACGCGTTTGAATACTAGTGTTGGGTCGCGAATCATATGAAGTGTAATCCATTACATTGAGGTGGGTATTCAAAAGTAGGACAAATAAATAAGCAAAGGGAGGAGCACGAAGAGGACCAAGGGCGGAGCTGTCTAAAAAACCAGTAGCCTTTATATAACACTCGTAACGGTCGTTCTCTTTTTTCTTGTTGCTAGGGCGTAACATAGAGATTACTCTTTACATAAGCTCGACATTCGCGAAACTTTAATGTTTATGACACGTTTATTCTATAAAAAAAACTTAGGGAAGTTAAAAGTCTACACACAGGCCTTTGCTGGGAATAGTAGGTGTTTAAATTTCACGCAAATAGACGATCCACGGGAAGACAATAAAGAACCTAAAGCGCACAGTTTAAAACTTTAGACAAAACGAAGCACTCCGATGCGACGCCCAGGAAGTTGGAAGACGAAGCCGGCGGCGGCAGCGGTGTAGCGGCGTACGCGATCCGCCCGTCAAAGTAAGAAATATTGCTCTTGCAGAAGACGGCCTGTCCACTCAGCTCGCAACAACTGCTTACTCTCAGCAAAAGCAAGAATTATTATTTTCAAGGTGAGCTGGCGTTCAAAAAGATAAATATATTATTTCCGTTTTATTTTTTATTTGAGTAAATGAAATTTTATGTTTTACTATGTGAAATTTTCAATCTTGTGAATCTCTTTAACTCTAAGTTCGGTTTAAAGGACTTTATTTCTCATTAAGAAAATTGTCACTTAATGTCAGTTTAATTCTAAGTTCGTGATGTTATTCAGATTATTCTGAACAATCTTTTCTTGAAGGTGGACACTAATTTTCATAGCTTGAAAATATTCAATATATTTTCCGATACGTGTAAAAATTTATTAATTTATTATGCAACACTCTTTTTGGATTTACACTATTTCCCCTTTTTTAAAAGTATTTGTGTTAGAGATTGTTAAAGCCATTCAAGTCAGTCTCTGTATCAGACAATATCAGACGACAGTTTTATTAATAAAGAGGTACATGAAGTAACAGAAAGTGCGCAAGCCATTGAGTTATATAAATACTCTACGTACTAGAGAAGCTATTCCAAACAAAAAATGTGCACTACTCTGTATCCGCGCATGCGCGGGAAACAGTAGAGTCACGCATACGCAGTTGATATAAACCGCGCGAAAATTGTCATAATAAATAATTGTTTGTTTAGATTGTATTGTTAATCGAGTACATTTTTTAATTTTCGTTTATTTTGCATATGTGCTTATTTAATATAAAATTATGATTATCGCCGCGCCGCACTGCATGTATATCGAAGCCACAATAATAGGTGTACGGATTGCAGTACAGTTTAGATGAACATAGTGAGTGTTCGGAATGCCATATTTAGTGCGTACTGCGTTACCTACATATATATAGATGGCGCAAACACAGGTGCACCTGTTTGCTGTTTACGCACTTAATTTAGAAAAAATTAATTAATTTATTCGTAGAACTACTGGATAGATTTTGATTGATCAAAACTTTATCAGGTTTTAATTATAAGTATATTAGTGCATTAAATGAAACAAATCTAACGTCATTATTTATTCACGTGATATGCAGAGCAAAAATAACTACGATCATACGTACGTACTTACACATACAGACATTCTTCCTAAAATTTTTGCATACGACTCTAAAGACCTTGGAACGGTGAAATGTCGAAATATGGACTTTCTTCTTTCTCATTATTTATTAACTGCCCTGTAGGAAGTATAAAAAAGAAAGAAAATTGTGGACAGCGTTATCCATTTATAATGGCTTCACTGTTTACAAACTACTTCATAAATACTGGGGCTATAGATTGTTTATCGAAAATGCATTTTCCCGATGTTGCCTATCAAAATAAAACGGGGTGTAATTTAAGAGGCCGAGCGCTTTAAATCAACACACTAAGCCGGTGATCGCATCACGCACGGGCCCCCGCCCTCTCCGCTGCTCAATAATCCCATTTCCGCGACAAATTAATATGCTCATCGGCAGCCGCGTCACTAGATTACGACGCGTTTATAGCGCGATTGTATTTTAAGTGTATTAACCAATTTGGTAGATATTGTGTGTGTGTGTGTGTGTGTGTGTGTGTGTGGTAATAAGCGTTCGTGGAGCACATCCAGTCGTTCGGTCGCGAGCTGCGGCAAAAGCTACAATGCCCGCATTATCGTACGCCACCGTGGAGCGAGCTGGCGCACTTAATAGATTTCGTTAGTGTAGCGTCCAACGTGGTCAGCCTATTGCAAACTAACGGGATTACCGTTCGAATTTGCCTCTCGTATACGATGCTGGAACGAGCGAACACATTGTTCGCGAGAGCAATTTCCTCGATACTCATAACTATGCATATCGTCGTTGTACTTGGCGCAAGTAATCATATACTCAATGAACTATCAATGTGCTAAGTTGCGATCAAGTTTGGAATGCTTATCTACGTTGTAGTAACCTTACTATCAACTATTGAAGCCTTTAGGTTGGTAAATAAATAACAGTTCAGAAAATTGCATAAATTGAAATTCAATGCCGAGTGCATTGATATTATGCTATTTTATACTTATGCTATAGAAATATACGAGTAGTATTTTCGAAATAGGCTATTGTAAATCCAAATAAAAATTAGATTGCGGAATGGAGCGGCACCTCGCTCGCACAAAATCGTACTCGAAAATAAAATCGAGAGAATAATTAAAATCGGCGCAAACCATTAAAAGAGCAGTTTATAATAGGAGAGTGCACAGTGAAGTGTCCTTCATGTAGGCAGTTAAAGAGTTGGAAGAGAGCACTCGAGTACGAGTACTGTAGCGGCGCCACCTCGCACCGACTAACGAACCTGCCGACAAAAAGTCTACTCGGCGCGGCTGCACGCGGCTTCGCGATAGTAATCGTGCACATACTATGTGTACCCGGGAGTAAAAACCTCGTCGACTTGACAATGTTCATAGTTGGGGGTTTTAATAATTAACGCACGGGCCGTGTTGGTTTTCCAACAGCTCATTACATATCCAAACGATTTTGCACAAACGCGTCAACGTCAAAACAAGTCAGGGAATCAAGTGTTTTAGTGCCACAGTTACGACATTGTTCGAAACTAAAGCGGAAAAACTGCAAACAGCGATTCGTTTTATGTACTTACTGAAGAATCGTAAAACATAAATGATCAATTGCAGACTCGAATTCCGGAATCCAAATTTTCATGTCGGAGGAACGATAGCAAGGCACTTAACTAGACCCGTTCGGCTTGTTCGATATTACATGAGCAATTAAGATTATCGTTGTTATTTACAAAAAATTTTATCTCTAAACGATGTTTTAATCAGCAATTAAATGGTTAGTTACAAAAGCAAAATTCGCATTTTTAAATTTAAAATACATAACTCAAATAGAAATCATTATCAATTTCAACAAATTTTAGACCCCTTTGCTAAAATTATTGTGAGACTCGCAAACTTCTTACTTTTAGCTGCAAAATGCTTCTGCATGTTCAACCTAAAACGAGGAAAGAAATGCATGGATAACGAGCCAAGTATAAATCAACGACTTTTGTTTTATTTCTCAGCGTTTACGTGATGTCATCTTATATTAAATAGGCAAAGCTTAAATACGATATGGATATGGCATTTAGTATAAGAAGTACTCTACATTTAAAAGATAGTCAGACTCATACTTTTATATTTATTATAATATATCATCTTTCTGTTATATATAAAAATCAAATGAAGTCCGTCAGTCTAAATTAGAAAATGGCTCAACCGGTTTTAATAAAATTTTTGGGGGTATTTGAGAGGGTTGCTGGATGTTTTAAAAATTCAATTTGAAGTTTGGTTTTAGTTGAAGTGGGGCTGTTGTCGAGATACAGAAAGGCCCGGGCTTCGCACGGGTGATGGCTGGTTACTAATATTATTGATGCAATTCACTGGGTAACAAACTAATCATTTATGCATTTGATTAGTAATTCAGCAAGATAACAGATAATTAATTAATTAATTAATGAAATTATTTAATTATGCGTTTAACTCAGACAGGTTACACATTCTCACTAAATTTAATAAATTTCTCTTAGTTACCACTATTTAACTACTCGTTTTATTTTTGGAAGTTAACAAAACCGTTCATCGCAAAATTACACAAAAATAATTCCAATTTGACGACGAATGTATTATAGCAATAAAAATCTAGTCGTATTCATTTTTGGCCGACTTCAAAAAAGGCGGAGGTTAACAATTCAACTCTCCACAACTTAACAACTTAACAGCTAACAATAACAACAACATTTTTTGTATATATGTTAAGCGATATCTTCGTCTATGGCGAACCAATTTTGATAATTTTTATTAATTTATGTTTTACTTCAGGACTGGTCCCATATAACTATAAAAAAACGGCCAAGAGCGTGTCGGGCCACGCTCAGTGTAAGGTTCCGTAGTTTCCCGTCCGTCACAATAAGTGTTCCCACTTATGAGTTTAAAGGTGGGTATCCATTATGATCGCGCTCCAGCAGTGCTCCGCGCTCCTACAACTGCTCCCGGTAGTGGTTACTGTTGTTTCCATCCAAGTTCAAAATGATTTTCCTAGAAAGTCCTTATAAAGTTCTACTTTTCAGATTTTTTACATATTTTCTAAACTTATGGGGGGGGGGGACACATTGTTTTTTACTTTTGGAGCGATTATTTCCGAAATTATTGACATTATCAAAAAATGATTTTAGTAAACCCCTATTTATTTTTAAATACCTTTCCAACAATATATCACACGTTAGGGTTGAAATTAAAAAAAAATCACTTCCCACTTTACATATAGGGGGGGCTACCCTAATAAAACATTTTTCCAATTTTTATTTTACCACTTTGTCGGCGTGATTGATACACATATTGGTACCAAATTTCGGCTTTCTAGTGCTAACGGTCACAGAGATTAAGCGAGGACGGACAGACGGACAGACAGACATGGCGAAACTATAAGGGTTCCTAGTTGACTACGGAACCCTAAAAAGAAGACATTTTATGTTCAAATTTGAAGATAAATTCCCCCCCCCCCCCAAGGGCGGTAAAACGGCCAGGTGAAGTTTTTAATGGAACTATTTACATGACATTAACATTGTGATAATCCTTGGTCCACTCAATAAAGTAAAAGAATTAATTTTAATAAAAAGTACAAGCCCACTTCAAACAACGAAAAGAAATAAAATAATTTTTAATTTTACAGTCTGAAATCGCGGCTTTAATACTTCTTTAGAATATACGTTTAAGCACCGACGTTCAAAGAATGTGATTTTTTTAATTCTTTTTAGTTTTTTTTATAGAATAAGGGTGACAAACGAGCACTCAGTTCATCTGATGGTAAGTGGATGCTGTGGCCCATAGACATCTACATTTATCCTCGGTTAAGAATCAAAATGCAGATGAGTTGTCACCTCTGAGCAGCTATTTCACGCTGGTATTCTGTGAGAGCGTGGTCATTCCCCGGTCGAGTCGACCCATTCATGCTACAACCAAAGTATAGCTGCAGCGCGGCTATACCACGTATAAACGTTCTTTGAAGTCGGCTTTAACTTTTTATTAAAAGCAATTTTTTATATTATAGAGACTTAAACGGTCATATTATACATTATTAAATTCGAAGAGGACAGATGGTGTGACTCAGTGTCAATCCGGTCGATGCCCGCTTGTGCGGAGACACGAGTCCGCGCTTGAAAGTCAGCCCGGTCGGGTACGAGCTGGCGCCGGTGATCTTCGACAAGAAAGACATCCCATACACGGTAGATCACGACACACAAACCGGTTTAGGTCTTCAGCATATCATTACATTAATAGAGGCACATCGAAAATCAAAGTACATTTTTACAAAGTTTTATTAAGTCACTTTCTTGTTTGTTTGCATGTCTGTGTGCCGTTTCGAGTGGAATTTAGTAATTAATTTTGAACTGACTTCTCGATGAGCTGGAAACTTGATTTTTTTATTATAGCTCAAATCCGGATTCCGTGCAAGAATATGATAAATAAAGTTGTAAAAAAATTAAGAAATTTCTCTTGTTTTTAGTATTTATTACAAACGGGGAGGATTGAAATTTTAAACAGTCGCAAAATACTGTGCTAATAATGTGCACAAAAAAGAAAATCATGTGATTATGTTGACGTTAAGGCATATATAAAAATTTACCAATACAATGATTACGTGCATGAATGTTTGATCTACATTCTCTGCACGGAAATGTTTTACAAAAAAATTACGCATACATATACTTAGCGTTCAAACATATATTTCTTATATTTACACAATACGTTATACAATAGCGTTGTTAGCACATGCACATCATAACGTCTCTATATTATGGAACTCATATTTTTTTTAACGACAACAACGAACAACGTATTTAATTTTCTTTCGTCTTTTTAGCGGCCTTTCTTCAAGATGCATCAAATAACATCCCAAATTTGGAAAATTAGTCCAAACTTCACCTCGCCGGATAGGTTGTTAAGAGCAGCACCGATACCCTAACACTGTTAGCTTCATCAGTCTCTAGGATTAGGCTTCAGTATTTTGAGTGGATATACTATGAAGTGTGAGATGTCTGGTCGCGTTTGTTAAATTGAATAAACCTTGAGCAGGAGAGCTTTATGCAAGAAGGGTAACGTCCTTAAGCCTCTTGATTTATTTTTCAGCGAAAGTAAATTAATAAGAAGTAAATTTATAGAAAATGTCCGGTCATAAGCGCGGAATATTTTGTGTGATGTGTGATTGGGTGACGATGCATCGCGTCGGTTCACAAGATTTATGGGCATTGTTGTATATCAGTTGTGAATTTATGCATGCATGACAATCGTTCAGAACGTCAACACGCGTTCTATAACTTGCAAATTATATTAACATGTTCTTAGTGCTACCTGAAAGAAATCGAAATGGCCTACTAATAATTGTAATGTTTTGCACATGCTAATAAACGTTTTTTTTCGAATTGAAGTGCGTAAATTTATTATACGTGTAAGGGATTATCGAAACTTGTTACAACATTTCTCGTGGAATTTAGATAGATAGGTAGATAACACTTTATTGGACTCCAAAAAAAAAAACATAAATATTAACATAAAAAGGAGAGAAAGAAATGTGGTACAATGGGCGGTTTTATCGCTAAGAGCGATTTCTTCCAGATAACCTTTAGATGGACAAGATTGCAAGAAAACAATAAAAACATAAGTGTGGTTTGGCGACAATAATAACATTATTTTATTATAAACTATAAAATAGAAATAAAGATGCATAAAATAGAATGGTACACAGGCACAAAGATAAGTACATATATACTTATTAATATATACATATACTTATATATTTTTTATAAATATAAATATATAAAATTAACTACTTCAAATTGGTTATATGAATAAATATAAAAATCTGAACGTGCGATGGAAAAATGATGGTGCGGGGAAAGGTTGTGTCTCTACCTTCAAGCAGACGAAGCGCGCGATGCGCAAGGAAACCGGTTAAACCCGTTTATTTTGCACGCATTCCAGTCGAGCAACCGGGAACGGGTGAGCCATTCCCGGACGGATCAGGAACTCGATTTCTACACGACACAACTGCCCTTGAATTCCAAACGCTTTACGCAGACCTAAAGCTGAACTATTATGGAATTCTGTTCTGTAGATATGAATGAAATCATCAAATAGCTATTTCATTGTCACACACTCCAAGTCACATTTGATCAATTTCTACATAAAATTATAATATTACATTTTTTTTAAAATACTGTCGTTATTTTACGACTCGAAAATAAAATGAATGAAATGAAGAATGAAGAAATGCAGAAATGTGGTGTTACTATTTTAGCAATTTGGAGAGTAAAGAAAATTTTAAGCTACGCATATTTTGAAACCTTTTCAAGAATGTTCATTTTTATAGACTCCATTTTGCAATAAACAAATCATGGGATTTTATCAAAAATTCACTTTCATTTAATCTCCAAATGACGTCATAAATTAGGTTTAATAAAATGAGGCCAAAATCTAAAGATTTAAAAACGATATTGTCTTGTTAAAAATTCCATTTTCTTTTTATAGATATTTTATTAATACGTTGTATGTTATTATTTTACTCATATGCTATTTTCAATGGAATTCATCATCAAATGATAGAAAAACAATGTTATACATCTAATATACAAGATATATTTGTTTGTTCGTGTGTGTTCTAAATTTAAAACGATATCTCCACAATTATTTTTTCTGCAGCTGCAACGTGCCGGGTGCCAGCCAGAAGATATATAATAAATCTGAATGTAAAATATAAGAGTCCACGACGCGGCGTTTTGAATTAGTATAATAAGAACAGTCATTTTTTATGTCAGGTTTGTAATTTTTGTAAGGTATTTTGATTCGCTATAACAGTTACCAGCACTTTTGCGTTTACTCTGTTCTGAATGCTCATAATTATTATACAATATTATTATACAAATATTCAGACATAATTATTATACAAATACTTGTGTCTGAAGTCGAGTCTTTGCTGAACAGAGTCTCGGATTGGGGACGACTAAATCTAGTCCAGTTTAACCCCCAAAAGACACAAGTTTGCGCGTTAACCGCAAAAAAGAACCCCTTTGTCGTATCCCCTCAGTTTCAAGGCACTCCCCTTGTTGCCTCAGCCAGTATCGGAATCCTCGGCGTCGACATATCGAGTGACGTGCAGTTTCGTGGTCACTTAGAAGGGAAGGCCAAATTGGCCTCTAAAAAGCTTGGCGTGCTCAGCAGAGCGGGACAGTATTTCATGCCGGCACACCGCCTGCAACTTTACAAGGCGCAGGTTCGGCCGCACATGGAATACTGTTCCCATCTCTGGGCTGAGGCTCCCCAGTACCAGCTCCTTCCACTTGACCGCATCCAGCGCAGAGCGGCTCGAATCGTCGACGACCGAGTGCTTTCCGATCGGCTCGATTCACTGGCGCTGCGAAGAGATGTTGCATCTCTTTGCGTATTTTATCGCATCTATCACGGGGAGTGCTCTGAGGAATTGTTCGGATTAATCCCAGCCGCCAAATTTCGTGGACGCACTACACGGCAAACGTCCCGATACCATCCACACCATCTGGATGCTTGGCGGTCCACCACTGTACGTTTCACAAGGAGTTTTCTTCCACGTACAACCTCTCTGTGGAATAGTTTACCACCGGCGATTTTTCCGGACCGATACGACCTGGGGACCTTCAAGAAAAGAGCTTACTCCTTTCTAAAGGGCCGGCAACGCACCCGCAATTCTCCTGGTGTTGCGGTTGATCATGGGCGGCGGTAGTCACTTAACATCAGGTGAGCCGCATGCTCGTTTGCCCCCTCTTCTATAAAAAAAAAAAAAAAAAAAAACAATAATATTAAACAATATTGAAGTAGCTAGAAAAACGATAATTTTAAAAGAAGCTTATAAATAAGAAACTAACGAACTTTGTATCCAACAACTGATTGATTCCTTGCAAATTTGAAAGTTTGACATTTTTTGGTATATATAAAAGTGACAAAGAAGTCCACCCTATAACAATAATTAGACGCTGTAGCCTACATACCACTTATACTAACTACTCTTATTCGTTTCGTATTAAGAATTAAAATGCAGATGCGGAGTTATCCCCGAGGAATAAATAATATGGTATACCTCGTTCCCAGTAAAAATTCCCTGTTTCTTTATACTCACCACAAGAAATACAGCAACATATGCGACTATTTTACGTTGGTATTTCAACCACATTTTAGTGTTAAGTTTGTATCACTAACAATATAATGCAAATCATCCAATTTTTACCACTTATCATGTGACATTGCGCAGACAAAAATGTTTAGCCTGCATGTTGTGCTAATTTGCATTCATAAGGAAATTTCGAAACAGGATCTCTTAGCTACGATATTCTACCGGTTTCGTGTCACGTCCAGGATGAGAATTTACTTTAATTGGCAAATAATACGTAGGGCAATTAGGGATGCTAAGTTGGATCGAGTCGCGCGTGACGCGACTAGAGAATGTTGATATTCAATTATGCAGAGTCGCGAAAGAAAAGCCAAACTCCCCGCCTTACTTGTACTTACTGACCCTTTACGGTGCTCAATTATTTTGTATAGTAAGTTATTTTGTAAAAAATGTTACTATACTGACAAGTTTAGTCTATATATGTATTTCTAGACTAAACTTACTTTATCGAATAAGGGTGACAAACTGAGTACTCGGTTAACCTGAAAATAAGTGGATACTGGTGTTCACAGACACCTATCCTCGATTAAGAATAAAAATATAAATGTGTTGGAACGCCTGTGAACTGAGATAAAGTACCCTTATTACCAATAAACATCATTTCAGATTCACAAAGATTCAGGTTCGAAACAGCAGCATTAAGCAGCTATTTAAAAGTGGTATTACGTAAGAGCGTGGTTGTTCCCGGGCCGAACGACTAATTCCTGCTGCAACCCTAACAGTCTGCAGCGTGGTTATACACACATCATTAAATTCAACCAATATATTATATGCTAAATATTTACCTTCAAACCTTTCACTAAGCTAAATATCAGTTAAAACTTTCTAATGTTACTTCTTTACACATTTGTATAACTTTCACTGCGTTTGATCAAAAACTATTCTGGTTTGCGAAGCACTTTAATCATTTTTAATCATAAGCATAAACCAAGGTAAAATTACACTGGTTTTTAAACTTTTGCATTAGTAATTCAATAAATCCTTGTACAATAACATTTTTGTTTTTTTATTCGCTTTTTCCTATGTAATACGAAGTAGTGCTTCGAGATCGCGTTAAAGTAGAGCAAAAGAATATTGCGATAGCCGCCCCAGGGACGTAGCAATTGTCATGTAAAGCGACGGAGGGGCAAAAATGCGGCAGATCGGCGTGCTGAGTTTCGCCTCGGGCTAAAAGTGCACTTTTTCGAAACGATTGCCTGACAATCTGAGTTATTCAGGCAGACGGCAACTATCGACCTGAGCGCAGATAGCGATCGTGAAGAATGTCACCCGCTCACGGGCGGCCGAAGATAAGATCGTGTCGCGAGCACAGGCTACCGTATACGGTTCGTACGCCTTATTGTCCTGATGTCAGCGTCAACTTTTTGGAACCTTATGCCAGGGGTCAATAATTCAATGACTCTACATTAAGATGTAAGCGCCCGGGCATGATGTAGCATTATGTCTAAATAATAAGAATGCCAAAGTGTCGATCATGGTTGTCGTCTTGCATAACGAGCGTGTGAACGTACGGTCGTGCCGAATGCCTTGATACTTGCGTTTGACATATTATGTTGGTTTTTTAAATTCGCGCTTTGAAAATTATAATTTTTAAAAGTAGGTACCTAGTTTTAGATTTCTAGTTATAGATTTTGAGAATGCAAATTTTCTTCTCAGATCTCCATGTTTTGTGCTCTTAGGAAGCTGCTTCGACTTTTTCCGGCTGGACGTCCGGCCATGTATGTGTGTGTGTGCATGTATGTTAATCAAATTTTGTTGTACGATATCTTCAGAACGAATCAACCGATCAAGATGAGGAGCGATACGGCTTTCGAACGTGTTCATTGAGACTTCGACCTGATTTGATTTTGAAGTTAATCGGCCTCTCGAGTCGAGCACCGTCCTGATTTTAGAGGATTTTATAGCAAGAAAGAGTCCGTCTTACACAATGCATGTTGATTTTAAATGTCCTCGGGTTTTTTTTAGTAACTATTTGCATGCAGGTTTTGCCCCGCCGATGATACGCCGAGTAAATCAGTACTTAAGTTTGCAGTAAACATGACATTCGCACTGGCATAGATCGAACGGTTTGTTACGTATAAGTCCATAAATTCGTTCATTCATTTAATATAGCTCATCGAACGTCCATGGTTGAAAAAAAGACCTCCTCTATAGGTTGCATATATGTTATCGTTGGATATTTGCCATAGTTGCCAAGCTTGGCAGCCGAGTTAGTAACCACAGATTTTTTATTAATGTTATTGCGTTATTATTAGGATGACGCCTTTTATATAGCTCGTCACTGTAGTGCATCTACTATGTTCGCGGAGGCACGTATCGATGACTTTTACGCTATAGTGCGAAAGAGATGCGCCTCGCTTCTTTTTCGTATTGGAGACTCTTCTAATAGCATCTTAACCGCCTTAGCCGATAGGTGGGACTCTCCGCTTTTAAGACACTGGATCCGCATTCTCATGCATAAGAATTAATATGTAAATTTAAGTAATTACAATAAAATGTATTTTTTTAATATAAGTAACTTTTAGTAATTATTGATATTGTTGTTAAAATGTTTGATTTTTTTTCTTTTCTTAGATTTTTAAGCAATTTAACTAACAACGATTCTATAATAATGTTATGTTACTAACCAATTTATGGACTGCTGTCTGAAATAAAGATTATTATTATTATTATTTATATAATAATAATAATAATAATAAATCATTTATTCATCAAGTAACACAGACTCATATGGGTATAATTATATCACCAGTCACATTACAAAAATTACATTACATTAGGTTCATTAAATTAAATTGAAATCAAAATAAAAATTAAAATAATCAAATTAAAATCTCAATCAATATATCATAAATCAATGTTAAAGTAATTAAAAAACAATAAACACTCACAATAAATACCTAATCTTCCCTGCACATGTCATATTAATTCCTACTGTGCACAATGTGTAGGCCACAACAATGGTTGATGTAGGGGCAATCCAGTCTACTTGCTATCGCGGTCAGCATGCTGTTGTGGCTCCCCCGCACTCGCCGTACCAGTGACGCTGCTCGCTTGCGCATTGTAGTGTGAAAACAGTCCACACGAGCACACGCGAACATCGTCGATGCACTACAGTACCGGGGGAGCCCCACCAACATCCTGAACGCGTTATTAAACTGGACGCGTAGGGCACCGTACGATATTTGCGCATAGTCAGTCCACAGGCTGCAGCTGTAAAAGGAAGTGCAATAAGCTTTGAAAAGAGTTACTTTCACTCCCTCCGAACACCGTGCAAACCTCCGGACCACCATGTTCGCTCTGACCGACAGCGCCCTCCGCTCCCGCTCAATGTCAGCATCGTCTCTCAGTGTGGGGGTGACAATATGGCCTAAGTATTTAAACTCATATACTCTCTTTAACGGTATTCCATTAAGTAGAAGAGAAGGCATCTCCGTCACCTTATTAGAACCACTCTGAAAGACCATACACTGGCTCTTTTTACAATTATAAATCAGCCCCTGACCAGCTGCATAATCCTCACACGTACTCAGAAGCTTTCTGAGTCCACAGACCGAGGCGCTCAGCAGAACCATGTCGTCCGCGTAACTAATGTTATTGAAACAAACGCCATCTATATGACAACCGACATGTTGCTTGCTGAGCGCCTCAATCAGTTCATTAACGTACAGGTTGAATAAAGAAGGAGAGCTCAACCCACCCTGCCTCACACCACACTCCAGCCTGTATTGGTCTGACATAGTGCCCGCCCACTTCACGCTGTTACTTTGGTTCCCGTACCAAAACTTGAAAATGTGTACTAGTTCATCCGGTATATGGGCTTCCTTCATCTTCCTCCATAGTATGTCATAAGACACAAGGTCGAATGCCTTCGAAAGGTCAAGGAAACAAGCGTAAACAGGTGTTTTTCTTGTAGTGTAGTATTTGACAGCACTCTTCAAACACAATATAGCAGATTCAGTGGACAGCCCCGAACGAAACCCAAACTGACTGTCCTTTAACTGTATGTGTTGATTTAAATGTGTATTGAGAATGCTGTCAAACACTTTTGCTATTATAGTTGCCAGGGATATAGGTCTATAATTAGATATGTCTGACAAATCTCCCGCCCTATTTTTCACCACTGGTACCACAACAGTTTTCATCATATCCGCGGGCAGGTAAGAGTGAGATATGCAAAGATTGTACAACATGGACAACACCCTAGATATATGAGGCCCAGCGTGATGTACATGTTCCACACTCAACCCATCATGCCCAGGGGATTTACCCTTTGAGATAGATTGTATTGCATTCAACACATCTTTAGTTTTTATTCGGGTATTTAGATACTCCCCGCTCACCCCTCCTGAAGCCTGTGATATTGACGGTCCCAGAGGTGATTTGACAATAAAATTGTTTTTAAATTTATCAGCTATACCCTTGAGGTCATTTGTTCCATCCACAGTCACAGGAAAACCAGGCCGACTCCTCAGATGGTTAGTATTTTTCCAGAAACCTGTGAAGTCCTTTTTGCAATGTTTGGAGGCAAGTATGTCCATTTTTATCTGGTCTTGGTGGTTTTGACACCACCTAATACGTGATTTAAATATTTTCTTACATTCATACATCTTTTTGTATACATCTCCTGTGGTAGGACGCCCACACAGCAACCACTCCTGAAGACTCGCCCTGGCCCTCCCGTGACTGTCACTGACATGTTTATTCCAGCCAGCAATATATTTAGCGCGGCAATCCCGCTTACTCTGCTCCCGCTCGCTCCCCCGGCCCTCCGCGGCGGCTTGTGATAAGGCGAGCACGATGTCAGAGTACAATTTATCGACGATAACTAGGTGTTTTGGGTCATTGCAATATTTATCCGCACATTTTACAAATTCAGACGGAAAATCTATCAACCTAAGACGTTTATGACATTCAGTTCTATAAAAAGAAATTTGGTCTGATGTTCTTTCCCCCCAAACCAATTTATTAACAGTATTAATAGGAGTAATTTTAATAGGAGTCAGGCATCCCAAATTACATTCACAAATAACAGGAAAATGATCCGACCATAGTATGTCATACTTGACATACACACTGCCCACAGAGGACTTCGCTGATTGCGACAACACACAATGATCCAACCAACGCTTTGACCCACTAGCTGGATCCATGTAGGTAAAAGTATCAGAAGTCAATCCCAACATTTTTATATCTACAGGTACCCATGCAAACTCATTACATATACTTTTTAGTTCCTTAAAAAATAATTCATTCGGATGAGCGTTAAAATCCCCTAACACGTAAATAGGTTCGTTACTATATTCATTACTGATAGCACTTACAGTTCCCAAGCAGTCCGTGAATACAGGCAGGTTGACTAATTTATTGACCGGCATGTACACAGACACCACAATAAACGGACTCACTGTCGTGACGACACGTATAGCACTCACTCTCGGATTATCGCAACTTATTACCGTAACACTAGGAAACACAGTGGTATTCCACAGCAGCGCTGTCCCTCCGTACGGTCTTCCGCGTAATAACCCTGCTGCCGTATCCACAGCCGACGTCCCGGTGCTGCTGAATCTGCTGTCTATGCTACTTAAAAATGCCAGTTCATCTGGCATCAGCCACGTCTCCTGCAGCGCTATCACCACGCACTCATCACATAATTGACAGACATCGCTGACCGCCCTCTTGACGTTTTTACAATTATAAGTAGCAAACTTGTAGGTCGTACTATCCATTCCTAGAGGTCAAAGGGCCGCCTGCTGACTTCACTGTGTCAGCTCGTCTATTTTTAAAATGCACAAATCGCCTAAATATTATCCCCTCCGGCCATATTTTCTCATCTAAAAATATAGAAACTTTCGACTCCGGCACCAGGAATTTATAGGCTTTATGATTTATTGCTTTCTTCATATTTATTTTCTCCAATGTCACTCTTACTTGTGTTTTCGCCCTTATGTAATCAACAATGTCAGACTCCACGGTATCAAGGTGTACATTGGTTATGAAAATAGGCATGTTCTTATCAGCGGCTTTAAACGATGAAACAGACGCTTCTGCTTTTCCTTTTTCGCCCAAATACCTATATCTCAGCTTAGTCTTACGCTTATTTACCATTTGCCAGTCATTAATCACTTTGTTTTCATGACAGGATTGAATATTCGACGTCTCTTGACCTGTCCGCCTTAGGTTAGATGCGGGCGCAGATAATATTTGTGTAGACGTACTTGGGCCAGCACTTGGAGGTAACGGTGAAACTCGAACCTCCTCTATGCACTCACAGCTGCACGCCACCGCCATTCGCTCCACCTTGCCTGGTGCAGGCACCACCGCCGTATTCGATGCATGCTTATTGCCCATCTCAGGAGATAATGTCGTGCATACTATGACGTCATTATTACAATTTATTACATCGTTTTCACAGTTGCTTTGCACACTATTACGTAACTGTTGTAAGTCGTCTCCGTCCGATGTGTTATTATGGCTCAAAGTTAACCCAATAGGGCCGCTATCGACATTCCAAGCACCACCGCTTCTCATGTTTACATACTTGGCAGGAGTTAATGGCGGTGGTAGCGATTCGTACTTTAAGTTATGTACGTAAGATCGCAAATCTTCAATTTGTTTTACAGTAGCGTAGGTGTTTTTAACCTCTTCGATCTCCGCATTAAGTCGTGTCAAATCTTTCAATAGTTTCGTGCAATCGAGATGGTCAAATAAAATAGGGGGTAATTTCTCGAGTTCCCTAGCCACAAAAATTGGAATTTTTTCTGGATCTACACTTTTAAGCACGCAAATGATGTCATCCAAGTCTCTTTCTTCTTTTCCTTTCCTTTTTCTTGTAATTTTACGCTGATCCGTGGGTAGCGATTCAAATAATAACGTTTTCGATTTGCTTATTTCACTGCTAGTAAACGCGCTAACACATATTCGTTTCAATGATTCCTCGTCAATAACAGATAATTTATTATGAACATAAGCGAGTAGCTCATCGATCACAATATTACAGGCGACACATTTTATAGTATTCGCCATTGTGCAACGACGCACAGAGCGCGGTAACAACTCAAACACAGCCGACCTTTACCGCGGCGTGCGAGTGACTGATATGATGGAATGCTGATGTATACGTAGCTATGCGCTTATCCCGAATCTAGCATTATTCTTTTACGGAAGTTTCTCTTGTTCACAGTTTTTTCGAATTTGTATGGATCATTTAAACTTTCAAAGCATTGTTTAAAACTTCAAAAAGACAAGCTAGAAACAAACGTATAACCAGGTGCGTAGTGCGTGATGAGAGGTGCCAAGGTCACGGCTGATACACTCCGTATGTAAATGTGCACAGATAAAGTGGCGCTCATTAAACCCACACCCCGTGCCGTGGAATTGCTGACGCTATTTGGGGCTCTGTTCAAAAGCCTTTATTTTATTATGGATGTTGAGAAAGGAGGTTAATGCTGTTAAATTACACGCATTGTTTCAACTAACGCTTTCACAGAAATATCTTTACTCCTTCTCACTTTCACATGTATGTATGTAGTAGAGCAGATAAGAAATGTTATTCCCTTGGCTTATACTGGCGCTAAACCTATTGGATCCAAATGAAAGTTAGTAGGTACACAGAGAAGACAAATACCTAAAGGCTTTCGTATTTCAGTCAACTTCACGAGGGAGACATTAAGTGAACCTTGTGCGGAACTCAGGGCAGAAAACTAAGAGGTACGAAGAAATAAAGTTACTAAGTATTTAAAATTTCTTATACACAGATATAAGTTAGTAATGTCGCATAAAATATTAATAACTATTAAATATAATGACATAGCGAATAAGTGGTCTAGTTTTATGGAGAAGCTTTGACCATATTTACGTGATTTTCTGCTGGCAGAGACGTGTCTCTCGGGCTTCACCGTTTAATTAAAGGACGATAGGGTGAGGTCCGTGGGGCAGAGGGCGGAGGGGGCGAGGAACAGGGCATAATGGCGGCGCAATATCGGATGGAAATGCGCGGCATGTAGGAATGCGCCGCACGCCGCCCCTGCTCATCGTGAACCATTCGTGGTATTTTTTATTGACGACTCTGGAAACGTTAACCATGGTGGTAATAGACGGCGAATTTTCTGTTATCAGATATTTTAGTAAAGGAAGAAACTAATTAAGAAATATAATTAATATTTTTGTCACTTCGCCACAACGTTACATGTAACTTAAATCTCTTTAAGAATGAGTGTGTGAAAGCCAGCGATTGGTAATTAAAAATAAAACGAAATAAAATAAAAGCTACCTAAAAATACATTTCGCCTAATGGACAAGGCACGACAGTATTCTTCATCTGCGCTCCGCGCTGTGAAAAGATTAAATTTAGAGACTGACGTTTTTAGAAAGCTCAATTTGAGCGAGTGCGTCAGCGTTTCACATGAAAAACATTTTATGGCATTACAATTTATTTTGTGACTGTCGATAGATGATGGGTAGATAAATTTTACTAATAGCTGGTAAGTGGCAAAATAATTTAAAAGTTTAACGTTTTTTACATAACAATAGTCGCATGCCGATTAAGTACAGGGAGTGCATGACGCCAATCGCACTGCAATTTGAGCGGCAAGTGGCGAAATCGGAGAGCGAACGGAACGTGACACCCCACTTATCACACGATGTGAAAGTTGGACATCTTATTAAATTCTGTTATTTATAACTGCGCAACGTCTCGGGATACGGGTTATGTGCAAACCGCGAAATTCTCTACGGATAGCTTTTCCGACATTTATTGGCAAAGTGTGGTTTGTGGTAAAGTTTATACATTTAAACCGCTTTACGGAGAATAAAAATTGTAAATATTTTAATAATTGCATTACATGCGCATAACTATACGCGATTATAAGCAAAACTGCACGAAACTACCGCTAGCACAATATGATTCGGGAACGACAATTTATGCAGCAATTATTCGATGCAGACTGGCGTTCAATCCAGGTCAGATTAAGTGATTTTTAAAATTAATGCAGGCTTGGAATGCGATCTGATCGCCCACGGAGTTGCACAAACTTAATAATTGCTAACGAAACAGCGTTTTTGATTAGACTTACTTGCGGAAGAAGGTCATCCAATTATTTGCAACTTTCAAATATGTTCCTACTTCCTATTAAGCAAATAATATTCTGAACGGCTCATTTGAACAGTTTTAGACACGGTACAGATTATGAAGTAGATGATGTGAGGCGCGTATCAAGTAACACAACCGCGGCCTGTTATTCAAACGGGTCCCACCGCCGTCTCGGTCGCGTCTACTACTCACGAGTACCTACCTGCCTGCGGTGCGTATCCGTTTACTTCACAATCACGAGCAGCCTGCGTGCGGTGGCCTTCATATATTTAGTTATATTATTGCATAATCCTAAAGAAAAAATGTACTGGCAAAAAAATTAAGCTATGAGGAACACTAGAGTACAGATAAATCAAGAGCAACGGTAACTCAAAGGCTGAGCCCTCACCTTATAGAATGACAAGAAAAGACAGTGTGTAGAAGTGATCCCCGCCGGCACGACTGTAGTTGTGAATGGCAATTTCAAGTGATGAATTACTACGTGGTCAGCCGGAGGAAATAATATACTATAAATTTTGTGGACATGTGGACTCTTCACCGCCCTACAAACCCTCTCTGAAAAGAGAGTAGGCTTGTACCCAGTAGTGGAAGTGCAAACGAATATAGAATGATTTTTTCAGATCAATCATGCAAAAAACATCAGTTATTCGACGGCGGCTCCAAGAGAGAGATTAACTATAACAAAACACGTCCGTATCATGCATCCGATAAATAAACAATGCGAGAAAGTGGTATAGCTATCAAATCGTGAGGGTAGGCTCGTGCTCGACCGCAAAGTTCGCAACCCGTGAAACAACACTGGTGAACAAAAAGAGCAAGTCGAGATGCCTGGCAGACTTCAAATGCTCTAAATATCTGGCAAACGCTCGGCGACCGGTATTCTAAAACGCCTAAATAAAGCCTCTGAAATCGATTTATTTCCGTTTTGTGTTAGTTTCATGTTACCTTACAGGTGAGTTTGATCGGTATTTTTTTAGAATAAGACTAACTTGACAGAATATTCAAAGTCCAGAAGAAAAATGGATGCTGTGGCCCAGAGACGTCTATTTCTAACATCGATTAAAAATCAAAATGCAGACGAGTTATCACTACTGACGACTAAGACTTGTTTCTAGTAAAAAGGGTCTCCGGTTCTCTACATTCACCATATTAAACGCACTATTCTGCTGTTCATATTCTGTGAGAGCGTGGCCCTACATCGGTCCAGCCGACCCATTTGTGCCTTTGTTTTCGAGTGACGCGCTCAGAGCAAGTACGAGTATTTTGCATTTATCGACCGTGATAAAATAATGAAAGCTATTTGTAGATTTAAACGATTTATGAAAGGATAATACGAATTCAGTTTATTCAAAACGTTGCCGAATAACAGGAAAATATTGCGGTAATGTGCGAGTTCGTTGTGCACCACGGGAGCAGTTTGAAACGATTTATTCTTTCCGAGAAGCAAGGAGGTTGGGGGCTTCGCTAATTTTGGGCCGCGCTCGTTATATAACAACTTAGTATTCACCCACCGAAGGGTACTTGAACTTAAAATAAGCAGAATGTATCTGCAAAATTCGTTTATAACGCGGTATATTCACTTAAAATATTCAATATTTCTATAGCTGTAAAATGTGTAACTTAATTGTTTAGCACTCCTTTGTGCCCTTGGATCGAGTTTGTGTGTACGTATGTCAGAGAGGATATCTGTTTTCGACGCAGCCTTGAAGGTACGGACCTGTCCATGGCTGTTTATGGCTGCGCGTAGACAGCGACGACCATCCCCGCGTCTACGGGGGATGGGTATCTATAGGTCCAATAGCGGAAATGCCGACACGACTGGACAAATACACGCGCTCTTAAAAAGAAGTATACTTCCGCCTCCAGATCCTTCAAGTGTCATTGAAAAGGCCAAATCAGAGCACATAAGTATAATTGGCGAGAAACTAGTTCGACTTCCTTCGGGAACATTTGCATTCTCATCTCTCACCAAGGCTGTCCAAGGGAACTTCTGTCACCATCTCTCCCATCTCTGCATAGGGAGGACGACTCACTGGCTCATGCCGTAAAGGGCAAATTCAATCTGCTGAACTCTGTCTTTGCGTCCAACTTGACTCTTGATGATTGGAGGAATACACCGCCGACTATCCCGCGGATGAGTGCGGTGACTGATCCATGCAGGATGTGCTGTTTACTCAGCGCTCAGTGCGCAGAGCATTATTCTCCCTGGACGTCAATAAGTCGAGTGGGCCTGATGGCGTCCTTCCTATTGTGCTGAAGACGTGTGTTTAGGAGTTGGCACCGATTTTAACGCGTCTTTTTCGGTACTAGCACATACTAGGCATACTAACACAATGTCAAATTTTGCAGACATTGGCGTTGCGGCTAAGGGATTTTATTCTATTGTTATTTATAATGATTCAAATTATACTCAATTAACTCATTAACAGTTCTTTTTGAGCCGAAAAGTGGAAATCATCCTCAATCTCAATCCGGCCGGATTCGGCCGGGTCCACTATTGATTCCAGAAAAAAATTCAATGACAGACAGTATTAGAAACATGGAAAAAAACAGACAAGACAGTGCGACTGGTACCCACTTGGGGCTTTATCACCGTTACCGTTAGGTGGGGTTAGTAAAGCACATACTTATAATGGGTTAATAAAAAACATCCAGAAAACAGTTTTGTTTTCGGACAAATAATAGTAAATGTTAGTTCTGGCTGTTATTTGTCCTCAGAAACTCAAAGAGTCCATGACTCGGTAATTGGGTATTGACCACAAAGCCAAGGACGCTGGCGTTTTAAGAAATTTTTAAAAGCGCAATTGGTGGAGCCACGTGTCTAAGGCTGCCGAAAATCTAATTCCCCGGTCGAACCTTAAACCTATTGCGCGAGATATTAACTAAAGTGGACTGTATATGCGATTGCTTCTACGCTTACGTAAAAGCGACTACTATAGCATGCGGTACAATGCACTCGCTCTTCCCTAAAACTAACTATTATTGTGCCAAATCGATGAAAGGGAATCCTGCCTGATTAGGAGAAAAACAAAATTGGAGCGGGTTAAAACAATTATATCAGGCAGGCAATAATTAAAGGAATATTGACTCACCGGGGTTTCTTCTACTTGTTGAGCACTATAGCTGCAACTTCCGGAACTTCTTCTGGACAGACACTCTGGGGCCCCAGGGGTACGTCGGGAGAGAAGCGTTGTAGTTTCAACGACGAGCGCGGCGGGAAGAGCGGTGTGGTTCCAATGGCGAGCGCGGCGGGAAGAGGCTGTGTGGTTTCAACGACGACTGCGACGGGAAGAGAGTCTTCTAGGACGCGACTGTCCTAGGCGGTGCGGTTCCAACTAGCAAGCGCGGCGGGAAGAGAGTCTTCTAGGACGCGACTGTCCTAGGCGGTGCGGTTCCAACTAGCGAGCGCGGCGGGAAGAGGGCCTGCGTCGGTCGCGCGTGCCTTATATATCCTCGGTTCCGATGATTACGTGACATTCTAGAATCATCTTCTTTCTCCTCCCACCCCACCACCCCGATGTGTCGATAGGAGGGTATGAACGATATCGTTTTGGAAAGGAGTAAACGACTTGGCACCTACCGTCCTAATATAAATAATACGAATGGTTTTTTCGCGCAACCAGCAATCGAAATTGACTTCTTTCGGCCGTGAGTAAAACGAAATCCTGTATGAATTGTAAATACAGGTAATTTTTATTATTGCTTATTTGGAAAAATAAAATTAAAATAGTAGTAAAGCCTGTTTGTTGCCCACAAGTTACAAATTTAAACAAATAACCTATGTAAAACAAGGAAATCAAATATGGTTGACCCAATTCGATTTCCTTTTACACGACTACGCACGAACCAGACCGTTTCACACGATTTATAATTTTTTAGATTAAAAAAGAATATTGTAACAAATTATTGCGCCTGTCTTCAAATATACGTATATAACCCGCTGAACTGAATAGTAATTAAAATGTTTACGGTGCGTGCCCAAAACAAAATTCGCCGAAAATTCTTATTTTAGCCGTAAACTGAAGAAATTCCCTCGAACTCAATATTCTCAGTTCTTCAAAATCAGTAAGTTTTAAACAATAAAATATGACATTAGGTTATAAATAACTGTGTTATCACAATTGTTACAGGAAAAGACAACATCATATTAATACGCACACACACAGACACACACACACACACATATATACTGCATTTGACCGGGATGATGTCACCGCCTCGCTGATTTAACAAGGAGTTACGCCGACACCGCAGCGAATTCACTTGAAACACGTTTTTTATCAAATTGTAATTTATTTGCACAATGTTATTTGTTCCGATTTGTCATTCGAGTTGTTGCAACGAGTGGTTTATTTTAATAATTTTCATGAAACGGATAAATTATTTCGAAAACAAAAATGCGTGTTGTCAGTGATGACTGATGATTAACGGATCGACGAGGTGGTCTTTCACAGCTGGGTGAGGAAGAACAAAGTAACTCAGATATATGTGATAAAATCCGTAACAAGGATATCCGCAGTGGGACAAGGTAAAATCATCGCCCAAAGATCTGCTTAGAGTTTTCGAATAGCAGCTTTGTAAATGCCAGCGAACACGCTGCAGCTTTGTAGCGCAAGACTCCACGAGATGGAGTGACCAACTGATGAAACATAAAGTGTATCGAAGGCGGCAAGTAGACCAGGACTATACTTTTCTATGGGTATCTTTATTAAGTAGTGGACCTATAAAGGACTGTAGGGATAGTGATGACAATATTATGGTAGATATGCATATGGTTTAAAAATTGTTTATTTTTTATTTTTGCCTTTATAATGTAAAATTTGTTACATAGATTTTTAAAAGAAATTTGTTAGGAAAAGAGTTAAAATCCATCACAGCAATATCTTACGTGATAGAGACATAGTAAAGAGGGAAGGACCACTCTCTCACAGAATAGCACTGCAATACTGCTCCCTCGCTCGATGAACTTCGAGAACTGGACTCCCTCTATAATGGTCACGTGGCGTTTCATCGTAGTCTTCAATGCATTTGCATTTTGCTTCCAATAGAGATTGTATGCAGCTATTTATTTATTTAAACTTTGCTGCACAAATCCATGGGTCAACACATCCACTTACTACCATCAGGTGGACTGAGTGTTCGTTTGTCACTCCAAATTGAATAAAAATACTTCATTCTTATAATTTGCATGATTTAAGATAGTCCTGTGAACCTCTACTTCAAACCATAGATAAGCGCAGATTATAAAAATGTCAGCGCATTGCTTGTTTCAAGACATTTATTGTAAGACGTCATGTTAATAGGAGTGGGCGTCTAAAATACCCCAACCGAGCATATCGTCTTCGTAATCGTCGCAGCGTGCACGATTCGTGATTCACAGCCATTTTAATGTCAACTTACGAAATTGATGCCTTTTAGGCAAGAAGACATTCTGAAATCCGGTTTGCTGGTAAAGGTGTACCGTACGAGTTAGACGTGACGCGCGTGGGTGAGCTTAAGTGAATAAGTTCGGTTTAATCAACACAACACGGCGCCTAATCAAATATGACCCCCCTCGTCATATCACGTAATTGAAGGCTTAATCATGGGAGACATATTTGCGGGGCGCGGCATGCGGGCGAGCCCTTGTTTGAACACTCCTCGATACTAAACTAATACGCTTCGGCGACAAGTTTCGCGAAGATTGCTGCTGGGAACTAACGCTTGATATGGGTTTTCATTTTAACAAAGCGCTTGGTACAAAACGAGACCTCAAAAACGTTCATTTTTATTTGAATACATTGATTACGACGAAACAGATAAATTAAGGTTAAGATTCCATAACTGCATATACATATGCATATATCCAAAATGCATATTTTATTGAATATAAAATCGTATCAGGTACTCAGCCATAATGGACAAAATTCTTGTCTAAGTTGTGATTAAAACTGTTTTGTTGCATGTCTAATTATAAAATATAACGGATTTTTTTGGATCGGCCAGAGGGCGATATTATTTTAGACTTTTTTAATTTTAGAAAAATGTCGTATGCCGAATTAAAATTTAAAAAAAAAACATTGTATTCTTTGCACAATAGCCGCAACAAACCTCCCAAGGTTCAAAGGTCGAGTTGAGCATTATCAAGTGACATGTATAATATAATAATAGTATGTGCAAAAATACATTGTGAAGGTGCTTTTTCATGTTGTTACACAAACAATTCGATTCGATATTCTTAATTCTTAAAAATACAGTATTAGAACTGAACATACAACAAAGAGGAACACGATATGGTTCGGGACCTGTAAAAGTGATAAATTTTTTGCTTTGCGATTAGACGGGCCATTGAATATATGCCACACAACAAAGCAATAGTTATGGAGTAGATGCGCCGGGTAAAATACTTGTTTATTTTCCCTACCCGTTTGATATCTAGACGCCACGTCTCGGACCGACATTGAGACTGGATGTAGTTACTTTGGTATCGTTCGCTTTAATTTATTGGTTTATTGTGCAAACACTAAATCCAACTTAAATAGAAGCATTGCAGTTAATTTAATGCTATATCGAGATTAATTTGAAATTGTAGTTGGAAACATTGTTATCTTCCTACAAAAGGTTTCCTTGGTTAATATCCCGCGATAACTGTTGATAAACAACCAAAGTTGTTCAGGTCAGTGTAATAGAGCATTATACTTATATTAAGCTCAAGTTAACTAAACGGACAAGCACGTTTCCATTAAAATATAAAAGCCAGTGTATTAAACAGAAAATAGCGGTTATAAATTACATTTCTCTGTAAACAGTTTATCGTTTTCACTAATACTAACTTCATCAGAAATAAAGAATCAGAATATATAATAAGAAAAAAAAATCAGAAAGCCCACGGTTCAGAACAATTATTAAGCGGTTGTATTGGTGGTTGTGGTATATTATATTGTAAGTTAGTAACAAATATAATACATGATAAATGTAAAGACAACATTATCTTAAAGAATAGAACAGGTCGGCCCTTTAAGGAGAACTCGTCATCAAGACGACGGTAGCCTAATGACTGTGTGCGGACCCCGAACTCAAAAGGTCGTGGGTTCGAATCCGCCATTCGATTATTGTCGTGAACCACTCCTAACACAAGCTTTTTAAGCTAACCAGGAGTGGTTAAAGGGAATATTAGTGATGTTTATAGCATTACGAGTATTTTTACTAAATAATAATAATTTAATAAAAGTAAAAACCGACTTCAGAAACTATAAATAATAAAATATTTTATAAATCATAACATGTTAAGTCGATGAACACATGATGAATCGAAGTATTAAAGCTGACTTTAGCATGTGAAAATCATATAATTCTTGTTTTTGAAATAGATTTTTATATCTTCATTTAATAAAAGTTAAATATTTTCCCCCTTTTTGAGTGGTCTAAGGAATATCACAAGCCCAAGATAACAACTAGAATGTTGTCTAAATAATTACGTTAAAATCTTCATTCTTTACTTTTCAAAACTTTAGTGATAGATTTCTTTCTTCAAATTTATAAAGGTCCACTTCATTAAAAAAAACAATATTGTAATTTTCAACCGAAATCGGTTCGAGCACTTCCGAGAAATCGATGAGAATATTTTATATTAAATATATTTTCTAATATATTTAGTATTTCGGATTTGGTTAATAAAATAAGAGCATGCTTATTAATGCCAGAGAATGCCAGAGTATATATGCAGACTTTAACAATGGAACGATACATTCAGGGTAGCTTCCGCTGGTAATTATACGTTACCATTACGGTTGTAAACATCCAAGAAGGCAACGTCATATTTATGAGTAGGTCTTCCTGGATGTTAAAGTAATACTCTACATCGAAACGCCCGCTGGACGCAAGCCTCCTCTCATCTCCGAGGGTTATGGGTGGGGAAGACCCGCCGCTTTATGTTGCAGTGCGCATTGTCCGACGAAGTTGCTGATGTTTTACTTGACTAAAGAGTATTTTTGTAAGTAGATGCTGTGGCGAATAGACATCTACATCTAACTTCGATTAAAAATCAAAATGCAGTTGTTATCCCTGAGGACTAAAATGGATTAACCCGTTTGCAGTAAAAAATGATGTCCGATTCTATCAACTCACCTAACACAGCAGTATTAAGCTGCTATATACGAATTCTGTGAGAGCGTGGTCCTGCTTTCCCGGTCGAGCCGACAAATCCGTGCTACAGCCACAATAATATAGCTGCAGCGTGTACCGATGTCGTTCACCGATAGTTGATATAAAACGACAAATTCTACGACAATGAGGAGTTTCCAGTTTTAATGAGTATTTCATTGTACTACTAAGTGATTTTTGTGAAGTGAGCCGCTTGGATTCAGGAAAGTCTTTTTTGCTCGGGCAAAATAGTCAGCAAATGAAATGAGTTTCAGAATAAACAAAGCCTCGATTTTTTTCACGATTTTCAGTCAACACTCGTCTATTCCGTTGAAACTTATTTCACCAAATTGGAGAATTATTAAAGTTAGATTAGAATTTTTATATTCCACAAACATTCCGATTTTATGAATTCGAAAGTGGGATTAAAAGTAAGTTTCATTTTTGCCTAAGAAGCAGTCTGGGTTGGTGACAAAAATAACGAACAGGGTAACAAAGTTAACCATTTACCCTGTTTTTATTTTGTCTGATTAATTTGGTGATAGACAAAATAGCTAACCAGCCGTCACCAAGTTAATTGGTAAGTATAATGAAATACTGTGAGGCAACAAAATATGGTTTCTCATAAATGAACGGCCTTTATTCAAATAAGCCAACTAAATTTGAATGCACTCAAAACAATAATTGTGATAACACGCTAAATTTAATTAAACAACTTGTTCGGAAATTGTTACAGTGGCGTTTGAGAACTGCACATTAAAGCCGAGCCGTGTACCAAATTAACACACTCGACTCAAGTTTGCACATTAACAAGCGACTGGGAGGCACAGTGCATACTGTCTTACAATTCCAAGACCATGCTTATTTGGTCTTATTAGTGTTTGGACACGAGTGAGGGGATGGCTCTCAAAGCAGTAGATAAGATCAGCGGTCGCGGCGATGGCGGCGTCATTGTGCGATACTCCGATACTCCGGTGCACAAAGCCCGCACAATGCACGCCTTCCCATTGTTTAACGTCTCGGACCATACACGATGCCCGCTTTTAAGCGAATTACCGCAACGAACTCCACACATGTCTGAGTTGCGCTGATAGCACGTAGTATTATGTAGTAGTATGCAGTTCGCACAAAACGGTGCCGAATTTCCCAGCTATCTCGAATTTCTAAGTAGAATAATGATGGATTTCGTTTACGAATACTAGAAAGTGATAAGTATTCGAGATACATAATATGCTTAATTCCCACAAGTTCAACTGATTAGTTCAAACATTGTACGATTGAGACTTTACTGTTCTTATTAGTTCAACTGAATATACTTACGCTTCGGTTAACAACCGCAGTTTTGATTTTTTTTTATATTTTCGATTCCACAAACCTTTTTTGTATGCGAATTTTTAGCATAGTTTTTTTTCTTTCTTGTAATGCTTTGTAATATGGTAAATAAATAAATAAATAATAAAATTTTATTTTTTTGGTTACTGTTAAAAAAAGCTGCCGCCCCTCTCCAAGTTTGTTTCACTGTGTCGACTTTTATGACGCCCACGGGACGATAGAGGGTAGTGGATGTCTTTACACCGTCACGACACGTCAAATTAGAGACACGAAAATGATAAAAGTACTTTTAGACCCCTACGTAATTAAACAATGAAACTATCGCAAAACTACTTTATTTAGGCTTGATTCGCTGAAAGTCGAATCACAAAACCAATCATTTATAGCAATTAAAATATAATGTTACCTATTTTTTTGCAATATTGGGTTGCGAGTTCATTTATTTAGGAAAATTTCTCGAAGTGCAGCGCAATGTCCAGAGCGGAGCGATGTCATCTGCCGGCCTTAGTGGGCCTTAGCACACACAGTACTGAAGCAATCAGCAGCATTAACGGAGGTAACGAGAATATATTGAAAATAGGGATCGCCGCAAACAGAAGTCGTCGCGACTTTTCTTCGTCTGAAACCTTCGCCGAGCGAACAAGCCTGGTCCCGGATGCCGGTGTGTTTTATCTCTTGATCGCGTTATTCAACCGAGCATCAAAGGAAAATGTTACGGAAAAATATTGAAAGGCGACAATACAATTCAATTTCTTTGTTAAGTGAACGATACGATGTTGTGAATATTAACACTGTTCGTGCAAATATACTACAGGGACCTGTGAAATAAGTAATAATAACGCAAAACAATTTGAATGACCCGAATTAACCGTGCGGTGCCAGTGTAAGAATGTCCACTGCCCCATATCCCGTAGGCGTTGTAAGAGGTGCCAAAGGGAAACTGAGCCAGGAAATGGGCAGCACCATCTTCATAATTATAGCTGAATAAAAACGAAAAATTGCTTGTTAAGCATGGCGACTATGGCAAATATCTCCCCCTATGAGGCAACATATGGGGGAGGCGTATGTTCAGCAGTTTGCTTATGATAGACTGTAATGGTAAATGCAGTAGTAATTGGAATAAGACCGTTTGTTTTAAAACGAATATACGGTGCACTTTTTTTTCGATAGCCAACCAACTGAATGCCTTATCAGTTTCAGCTTCGGGCGATGCAACGGCAGAGGTGCGTTAACATGTCGAATTTAATTTTTATCATGTCGTGTTTGCCCGGAATACCTACACAGAATCACGTTATTCTGCGACCTGATAACGCCATATCGTATATAAAACTAGCCGGTAAATTATTGACTAATCTTAGTCAAAATTATAAAAATTGAAAATAGCGACTAAGTTTGTAATGTCATTAAAATTACACACTAAGAACAGAATCATTGTTCTTTAATTTGAAAAGGAGTCTAATTAAGTGACTAGTGACTTTTAAATTAATCCGTCTCGTTTTGCTTTATATGAACCCGTCGTCGTATCATCGTCCTGCTCATTATTTTACTCCGAATGCAATTCCCATACAATGCTAGACGGCGGTGGTTACGGTAGGGCGGTTGACGTCATTATGTGCTAGCCTTGGAATGGAGGTCGGCGCACGAAATGGCGGCGTCGGAAATGTTCCGTTTAGGGTTGTAATAGAGGGATGTAAAATCATAAACCTATTTTTTAAACCGGTCGGAATGAGTTAGGAAAGATAAAATTACAAGTGACACTTACCTTGATACTATCGTAGCAAGCGGTGACTCTTCCGTTCTGCACCTCGACGGTTGCCGGGGGATGTGCGAACTTGCACTCGGTGTCGGGTCGCGAGCACTTATTCCTCTGGAACTCGCGGCACACTTCGAGTTGCAGCCAACGTGAGTCCTTGCCATTGAGGAGGTTATTCATGTTCACCATGGTTGCCATCGTTATCACTGGATTCTAGGGGAGGGGGGACACGCGCACGCAGTTACGCTGAGCGGGTGCGGTGCATAAGCCGCGGGGCGAGCGCGCCCAAGCGCTCTGAGCGTGCACTGCCAACGCTCGCTGCGCTAATGGGGCCACGTAGTAGCGCCTGCAACCCTTCACTAGCACACACTACAGCACTCGCGTGGAGACACGATTTACGACGATGATCAACTTATTCGATATTAATCTTACAGTTAAGTTAGAATTAAAGACACTGATGTTGCAAGCTTTTTAGGCAAGTATTAAATAATTATTATCACACGCGTTGGTATCGATGTCGACGGTCGAATTTAGTAGAGGGCGAGCGGTGCTTGGTGCGCGGGCATGGCGGCGGCGGCCGGTGTGCAGGTCTGGGCGGGCGACGTGGGGCGCGGAAAAAGCGAGATTAGCGGCTCGGCGGTCAGCGAGCAAGCTGGTGCGGCGCGGGGCTCAACTCTGCGAACAACAAAACACACCGGTTACTCTCCGGGCGGTCGGCCCCGGAGCCAAGCTCAAGCGGCTACCGGGTTAGCAGGCGCGCCGCGGCCGCACACAGGCCCGCGCTGCCTGTGAAGTAGCACTGTCTTCCTGTGCCTTCGCACGAACACAGCGTTACCTCAAGTTTGTTATTTTGCGAGCAATAGCTTATTGTGAATTTACAATAGCTTGAAAGAACACGATGCTGTAAGTATCTCAAAAAAGAGCTAGTTCGCGATAATTATATAATGAAGAACTATTATAAAATTAACAGTGAAAGGCAATTAACATACAACATTTTGTACCTTTTTAAATAATTTTATACAAAATATTGAAAATTTATTTTAAAAATAGGTAGTTCTGTCTTTTTATGACGTTTTTATTATGAACTAGCTATACCTATTCATTCACATTGGAGCTAACATCATAGTGAAATTCATAAATTGTTAGTTGCGTTTTAGGTATGAGGCGGTGACAGGTGAGTAGTACTCGTATGTGGTGCCGACTGCCGACTCCGGACAGGTGCTGTACCAATAATAGTAACGCGTCCGCTTAGCGCATGTTCAATGCTTCAACTAGCGGCTAGCGGCACACAATTACATAACACGAACAGGACATGTACCTTCCACCAATCGTGCTTATCACTTCTGTCATTACAGTTATTAAATATACTTATATTGCGTAGGTGTGTTTCATAAGAATATTAAAAGTGAGTCGCTGAGGAATAATCTGGCGGAAAAATTCTCAGTGTGGGCGCCGCCGCGTCGGTCGAAACGTGACGGTCTGGGGGCCGGGAACAGGGAAAAACTCGTGAAACCAAATCCTATCGTAATGCGCTATTTAAAGCATAACCCAGTTGAAAATAACCCGGTGCGCGGCAACGCAGCGTCGCTCTCTTCACTGTGCATAAATCTTCAAATTTTATTTTCGATATGGATGCAACAAGAATTTTATTCCTGGCGTACACCCGTCCGTTTGGAGGGCATTTACATCTCCAAATATAAAGTAGCTTATCCTTGTGTACGTGTATTCGCTTCAAATTTTAAAACTGCTTGTGAAGTGAGGAAGGTTTTTGTAAACAATACTAAATATTTTATGTAAAGATAGTAGAGAAATTTAGTTTTATGACAGCAAAAAAAACACACTAGTGAGACGAGCCCATGCGAAGTCAGATCTGGTTTTGCTAGTAGAAAATGGAACGTAAACAACCCGCTTTGTTGCAACCTCTGACAGATATTCACTTTTGATCTTTGATTTGCGTTTCAATATATAGCAAAACAAATACTGTTTTGAGTCTGCTGAATTAGTCTGTTTCCTCTGAAGATTTGAAAAAGATCCGCCAGAGGAAGCACTAGTGGGGGTCACATATATTTTGATTTCCCTATTTACAGTAAGGTTAAATGTACAGTATAAAATAGGATTAACAGATGATGATGTACCCGGAGCAAAATTGAAATTTGAAAAAATTTAAGATCATCTTGTTCAAGATTTAAAACGATGGAGCCGTTGTTTACCTGTTTCAGATAGTAAAAATGTACTCGTAGAAAGGTTAGTTGTCGGTGACAGATCGTTTTATTTGTTGTCAGAGATTTAAATGTTTTAAGTAATTATTTTTGTTAATGCCTTTTATTAATTTAAGAATTCATTGCGAAAGGTAATGATAAATTTTTTTTTATCAGAATCGATGGTGGTTAATGATGACGCATGAAATTACTCAATCCGGTTCCACAGACATCCTGCACTTTTCCTTTTACAAATTGGACAATTTTCCCATCCCGCACTACTCCTCGTACTTTCTGTTATGCTACAATGTCCAGAAGTGACATAATTATATGTTACTTCTGGTCCTATTAATAATACTTTGAACTCATCTGACGATGATAATAATCACTCTAACTGTGGAAACTCAAAAGGACTGCAAAGAAGAAGGCAATATTGTTTAAGTGATTTAGTTTTAAACATGGAAGATAATGCTACTGATAAGAGTTATTACTTAAGAGCACATGTAAGATCTTCTTTCAGAGCAACTGTAACTTATAAAATAAGCGTAGCGCTTGATAATATTAGTAACAAAATTATTAAAGCTAAGTGTTAGTGTCCAGCATCTGCTTCGAAGAACTGTTCCCATATCATTGCTGTAATGAATCCACCCGAAACACTTTTTCGTGTCAACTTGAGGTTTTATAAACGGCACAAATTTATACCATCTTGCTTGTATCAACTATCAGAAGTGCAATTCGCGAATGCACAATGTTTGGTAGGGATGATAATTTATTTTGTAATATTTTTTATTCACTTTATTAATTTATTTACTTTAATGGTTACATGCCTTTAACGTTACTGTCAATAGGGAAATCAAAACATGTGTATTGTGTACTCCCTCTGCTAGTGCTGCCTCGGGCGGATATTTTCTTAAATCTTCAGGAGAAACAGGCTAATTGAAAAGCGACAGACTTTTTTATAACGTTTATAGTAGCTACAGCTGTATATATGTATGTCTAAATATAATAGAATTTTAAAATTAAGTTTTCACCCACTTCAGGACGTCAGAATAATCAGAAATTTTTCAGGCGTATAAAATACCGTAGAAGCAATAATTATAAATTACTTTTTTTACTACTTACGTTTTTTTAATACTTCAGTTTTTTTAACCTCCGTTATTAATTTTAGTATTATAAACTTTTCTGCACTAAATGGTAAATACCCACATATCATGAGTAAGCCCATACAAAAGTATATACTAGCCAAATATAAGTACTTTACGGTACAATTGTGTTTCTAAAACTGCCACGTTCAAATTAACATTAGAACTAAAGATAGGCCGAATATTCGTTTCATATTCGGTATTCGGCATATTCGGTAGCTTTACCGAATATTCGTATTCAGCCGTATATTCGGTTAAATCACCGAACATTCATTTAAGTGGTACTCAGTGTCCACTATATTGAAATGTACGAATTGAGTAATGCCACGTCTTTCATAATTTCACTGTTGAAAATATATAAATGTTATATTTTTGAGGCACTATAGATTTATTTCCAATTATAGCAAATAAAAAGCTTGATAAAATATTTCTGGAATCAAACCAAGAAACATTACCTTACATAAGTACATTTCACTTTAATTTGGTCGTCAGTTTCTCTAAAATAAGTCCAAATAGTAGATCACGTGCCACTCATTTTTATCATATAATTATCATTTTTAACTAAGAATAACACAACGAAATACTTTTTTTTTCACCAAAATAGTCAAAACATAAGCATGTGTCGGCAATTAGCTCAGTACTAGATGCTGTAATCACATGTCAGGTGTGGCGGGGGAGCAAGGGGCAGGTTCCGGCGCTAATCCCGCGCGCTTTACGGCAATAAGTTTCGACATAAGTTGGTTAGTTACCAAGGTGACCCTGCCGAATATTCGGTTCGGTAAAAGTTTTTCCGAACTTTCGGCCGAATATTCGTATTCGGTGAAATCCATATTCGGCCACCGCTATCATATTGTTCTTGAAGATAAGTAAAAATTATCCAGTTTTGGAGAAGGAAACAGAGAAATACGAAATAATGATTTCGTTATTTTTTCTTAGGTAGGTATAATCAGTCCGAGCTGGAGTTATCTCTTAGTTGTCCAGCTCGATAGTACGGCATCAGCGCGATTTATGCCCAAATACTCAAACGCTACTCATTTTTAAGATGCCGTGTCTTGTGCTGTCTCACACTTAAAGTGATAAGTCAAAATTGAGTATTTGGCCATTAATTGATTTATTTGCACCCACTGAACTACATGGCTGCGATGTCGCAGCAAGCCTTCGCCATTTCTGCACACGCACCGGGAAGACATTCAATAACACAGCGAAAAGATTACCAAGAGCAATCAGACGGAAGCGAATCTAAATAAGAATCTCTTGAGAGCGGTCGGACTAAAGGGTGGGGAAGGGAGAGAAAAAACACTTGGGTCGGGCCTTTGTGATCGGCGATTCGATCAAGTTGCCATCGAAGAATTTATTGTGCACTGTTTAATAGATATATCACGAACAGTACGGTCGAGTGCTTAGTGATCAATTAGTAATTACGTTTACGACACGATCGGGCCACTCGCTCCGCATCCGTGGTCTTGACCGGGACTCGAACCTGGCTCTCCCACCGCCTCGGAGGGCGCTCTTACCACTAAGCTATCAAGACAATTAGAATGCGAGGAGTTCGCCAGAAATGTCATTAAAATATTATGAAAAACCGTGCATTGATTGATTGATGTATATATCTTAAGCGAAGTGCATTGAACGACGATATTATCATGAACTCGAATGCGTAACAGTATAATATCATATATTACCACTAGTAGATTAATAAATAAAGCTCTGTTCTGCTAGATTTATGAAATTTAAATACATAAGACGTAACACTTAAAAGCTTTAAAAATTTCAACTTCACTTCATTAAAAATATAACTATTGATATAGTGAATATAATTTAATAATATAATAAATTTAAATGTAAAATTACATTTTACACTCTACAGGTTTTTAGTGCACTTACGTTCGGTACTGAGGTGTTTACATCACATCTCATATTTATCCGTACTACCTTTAAGAATTAAAAGCTTAAAGGAGCTTAGGTTAACTATGACATGAGGTTGGCAAACACCTCAGTCCCTCGTGAATAATTGTAAATTGGTGCGGAAAAGCTAATAAGTAAAACGAAACGCGGTAACAGATTTTGGTAAGAAATAAGTGATTAAATATAAAATGATTATATTTAATTATATAATTTCTTTAATAGATCTTGATACAAGAATGCACAATGTGTTTCTACACTCGACCGCACATTTCAAACGACTGCGTGTTCTAACTGACTCAACTTTAATTGACGTTGCGTCAAAACGCGTTGTTACTATCGGTAAGGGGTAAATGGACCTCAGAGCGTTTAGCGCAGCGTGCAGCGTTTAGCCATCGACCGCCACTAAGGGCACTGTAATACTAGAGCGTGTGTTGTCCATGACACAACGCTGCACGCTCCGCCATATACTCTCTACTGAGATCCTACACAATCTTGTTGTGCGTTCCTAATAACAAAACAAATAGCATATTTTTCTTCTAGTATTCTTGTAACTTTTTACGATTTGACCAATTGAGAACATATTCACACACAATGAATTTGTTTTGACGAAAAGATGGTTCATGGCAAGGCTAGTCCGATAAGGGGCAGTATAGTTACTACCAAATTATTTATAGATCAAAATGACTCACATTTATAAAATATGATGGTTTAGGATCAAAAAAGAAATACACTCTGTGGTCGAGTTATTATTAAATTTTATATTTACACTTTAAAATCAGCTTAAGCTTATCGCGTCGCCTACCGGAAAAGGTAGAAAAACAACGTCTGCTCGCTAAATAAATACTTTAATTTTTTTTCTTTTCGTACTGTTTCCACCACTTACCCATTAATAATGGCTGTTAGGCCTTTTAGGCCGAATTTCATTCACAGTGGCCCGTCTCAATGGAGACTAGCCATCTATGCTGCAAATTGAAATATTATGTACGAACCGTAAGGTACCTACTCTCAACAAAAACACAGTTTTTAACATTTTCGTCTATCTGTCTGATTGTTCCGGCTAATCTCCGAAACGGCTTTACAGATTTTGATGGGACTTTCACGGGCAGAAGGCTGATGTTATAAGGAGTAACTTAGGCTACTTTTATTTGAGAAAAATCATTAGGGTTATGCGCAAAAAAAAATCAAGTTCTAAATTACACGCGGGCGAAGGCGCGGGACAGCTAGTCTATTATAAGAATGAACAAAAGCAATCACAATCTAGTAAACTTCAAAATTTATGTATATTATGGTAAATGAACTTTTAGCTTCTTGACTTAGTGTGCGGCATGGTGGTGCATACAATAATAATTGTGCGTACAATTGGAGCGGCCGGCCGCTCAATAATCGTACAAACAGTGTGTGTTAATCATGGACGTCGAACGCCCCGCCCCGCTGCACGCTCTGCATCACTAAGTACGTTCTGTTAGAAAATATCATATCATCGTGCAATGTAAAATATAGGTACGCTGAAAAAAATCTGAGAGAAGTTTTAATTATTTAAAGAGTTTCGCAACTACGTTGAAAGTTAAACGCAGTGGTGTCTTTAGCCTAATATAATAACATCTATAATACTCATTCATTATCGTTTGATGACCCTAGCAATTGACGGAATAAAATACAGTTCTAGAAGATGCAATTTAAATTACTTTTAGTAACGTAGGATTACCTATAACTAGTGATGCAACGAATACTACTTTCACGAATACGAATATCTCGCTATGGTAATAAAAAACTAATTTATTTGATGATTTTATGTTGTTCTAATTATTAAAATTTACGACAGGCAAATTATTATTAAAAAAAAAAACTAAAATTTGTAGATTTTTTCGTTTTAGGCGATTTCTTTTTTCAGTCTGGATGTTCCAAGCCGTCGAAATAAGCCTTTCCGAGGCGACTGTACATGGTTTCAGTGAAAAATATTTTTGGGCGAGTTTTTTCAGCCTTCGAAAATGGACATCTTCTAGCCAAATAAAAGGGCAATGGATCAGAGGCAAGATTAAGACTTCGTATTATTGGGATTGCTTGAGATAATATCGTTGATTCTTTGCTTAGCTCCTTAGTAGCTTCTTCGAAATTGGCCAGAATGTGCATAATTTGGCTCATAAGAGCTCATTGCCTTGCTGTGATTTCATGACGACAATTTGGTAAAGATGGTATGACATCTTGAATTGCTCATCGTTGTTCATGTAATCCGTATAATATGATATGTTCTGAATCCCATCTAGTTTCAACATCTTGTAACAAAACATGTTGTTAGCTTGTTGAGAATCTTTCAGTTGTTGGAGTGTTAAAATGAGTAATAACTCCCCTGCCCTTGTGTAGCCGTCGTTTAGGCTAAGGCCCTATGCACACACGTATTTTATACGCGCCGACGACGTACGTTTTCAAAGTCTGCCAGTAATTAGAGTTGCGTACAAAAATATTAGTATTTAAATATTCGTGATTAGTATTCGCCGAATACGAATTTTCAGTAAATGTCAACTATTCGGCGAATACGAATATTCGTATTAGTTGCATCACTACCTATAACACTTGAGCTATATGTGATAGGTACTATTAACATAATTCAAACCATTGAATAAAACTATTATTTACGGATTTTATCGCGTTTAATTACATTAATTTATTTTTATTATTATCCCGACGTTTCGGGTGCTTTACAGCGCCCATACGTCGGGATAATAATAAAAATAAATTAATGTAATTAAACGCGATAAAATCCGTAAATAATAGTTTTATTCAATATGTAGTGTTCGCGTAAATTTAAGAAATCATTATAATTCAAACCAACTAATAAATTATTTAAATACATAATGTATTTCAAAGAAACTACATCAATATGTAAATAATTAGTTATTTAATATACTTACTATTAAAATGCGAAGAAATTAAAACTTGATATATAGCATAGTTTCAAGAAAATTATTTATTGTTTCATTAACAACAGAGTCTACAAGTCCACTCTTGGTACAGGGCAATATCACTTTATATCTCATCAGGTCGTCACACCATCATTGAGGGGTTGCTCTATCTACTACGCATGCCAGTACGGGACTTTCACTCGAGAACCTTTTTTTAAGATTCTGGAACTCTAAGCATAGCCTTCTCCATAGCTTGCTGAGCGCTTTTGGGTTTTGTGATAATATAGACCAGTTAACGACCAGTTTCGGTTCCGTATTTTAACGCTGGAGACACGTACGGGTAGTTTATTTTTTTTGTGAATTGTCTCATTTTTCAGCTAATATTTTGTTATTAAAGTAAAATTTACAACACAACCCATCTGATGGTAAACGTTAATGCTATGATTAATATACACAGAACTACCTACAGTAAGATGCGTGGTTTCCACAGAGGGTTAAGATGGAATGCTTCATTACCGGTAAAAAGTCTCCAATTGAAAATCTGAATTGGACTTCGGTCGATTTCTTAGTCAAAGTAGGGCTTAGCCTTAATACTTTCAACTTCGAATGTAGCCGTAGCTTAGTATGTAGTGTTCCCAACAACTTCCAGTACAGACGTGGTATGGACGTCAGATATGATAGTCTTGTTATTTAACCGTAAGATGGACCATCGAGGTCACTCAAACACACTATTGAGTGCTAAGGTATTCCATTGACACTGTAACAGTGAAGATCAATGTGAATGATGTATTTGCCAAAGATGCCCCCGTCACTACATCAGATTTGATAGACCACAAATCCTCGCTAAAGAATACCGATTCCTTCCAAGGATGATTCGCGGGGCTATTGAAATCAAAAAACATCCTAATTTCAATAGAGAAGATGGCTGGGTGCCACCATCTGCTTGGGATCCCATAATAAATAAAATTAAATCCCAACCCAAGCATACAACTGCAAGCCTTCAAGATACCAAAAGTTCATACTGTGTAGATCGGAACAAAAGTTAAATTTTTATCTAAGGTAACCGCTGTTAACTATGACATTTGGACGGTGAACATCTCAGCCCCCCCTCCCTCCCCGTGACCATGGGTGCTGCAAAAGCACTCGAAACGTCGGGTATTTATAGTTAAATATACGCGACAGAATCCGTAAAAACTAGTATTATTTCAATGTGTAGTGTTCGCGTAAATATAAGAAATCATTACGATTTTGATGATTCTTTTTCATATGAAAGTTTGTGCTCCTTATGTGGTCCCATATAAAAGATCTGCCCAGCAGTTTTTAGTAATCCTTAATAATGCGTATTTAATTGACTTTGACCACATTGGGATGTTCTCATTCTATTTATATTAGTCGGTTTTGCAAAATTTTAAATTTTACCACTTATTCTTTATTTCAAACCGAAAATGTATTTTATGTTATTTTAGCAAAAAAAAATACTATCTGAAAGAGGTTTTTAATAACAACTTTCAGGAAGTTTAATAAAGATTAAAAAAAATATTTTTGATCTTTATTGAATTCAAAATTTTTTTGACACATATTTATACGTTGGTATGATTTGGAAACTAAATTCTTCAATGTGATAGGGGTTATATAATTACGTTTTACAAAACGTCTATTAAGTAATACGACATTGACTGAGGCAATCTCTTATGTTTTTACTTTTTGGTTGCCTGGTCTAGACGTGTTACATAAAAACACTCAATTATTTTTTGTCCACTCTAAAAAGAATGGTGATCGAGGCAAGTTTCCCTATTGTTATCTTCGGACAGGTTTATCGTCGCAGCAATCAAACAGGGCGGGTAGCATCGCAATGCGATAAAAACTTTTAACGGCAAGGCCGGCACGTAGTGGAGAGACTGGCGGAAAGCGGAGCAGACATGATCGGAAGGTGACCTTGGTCGATGTCACGCTCGGCTGCAGACGGCGACGGAGCAAAAACAGTCACCATGCTTCATCGGCGCCACGACGCTTTAGACGCAGAGCGCGTTTGGTTCAATTGCCCATTTGCATACATTCGATACGATTACCATATAATATCACTTGTCGCAGACTGCGTCACTCTTTAAGGGTGCCAACTAGCCGCTCTGCATGTTAATGAAAAGGGACTTTAAGTCTACATTAGGTTTAGCCACGCGATCGAATAATTCATTAATGCGGCTGTTACTGCTGTTGCTTTAACTGAGTATTTCATGTATCTGTGTAACTTTAAGGCTTAAATAAATTGATAATGTTTATTTTTCCTTACAAAGATTTAATTCCCGTCAATGTATTTTACATTGTAGCATGTTTTACTTGCAACCGTTACAGCCTGTTAAAGTTCACAGCTGAACATAGCACTCCCCCACAAATTGGCAACGGGGTGGCAACCACAGTTTTTTTATTTTTAGTCGTTATTAGGAAGACTTTCGCCGCTTACGACACCTACGGGATGATATGGACAAGTGGATATTCCTATACAGCCACTATATTTTTAATTTGCAAAGAATAAGGTAATTGTTCTTTGATATTTATTATTTCTAAAACTATACTTAATCGAGTTCTATCGAAAAAAGATTGACATCTGTTTGACATATGAACATAATTTGATTCTTTCCTGTTCTGAACACAAAAAAAAAGAATCAATAGAGTTAAAATGCATAAGGTAATTAAAATTTTGTGACTGATATTTCTGTCAATTCGCCTTATGTGGTAATAATGCTCAGGGACACAGTTTGGTTGAAAACACGTTAAGTAAAATGAGTTATAATAGTTTGAAACGATGGTTCAAAATCGTATAACTTTGTCAGATGTTAAATTCGTATGAGTCGCAAGTGATGTCACCGATTTACCATTCGTTATTCTGCGCACGCTGCCACATTCGATAGTCGAGTGTGTCGGGTGTTGGGTGATTCAGACTGTCAGGGTATATAGAAAATAGTTACATTTACGAAACAAGAGATACATTAATAATTACGTTTTCTTATTTGGTTTCAACTTAATCATTTTTCCTACCGTAATTTTATAGCAACTTTAGTCAGTACATTATACTTTATTTTGTTTTAATACGTTACATATTAAAACAAAATGAAGAATAAATATTATAATATAATTGTAATTGGATTTACGGAACACCAACCTAAAACTAAATTCTATATATGGTTATTTCTTTAAAACTATAAAACATACGGTTTTCATTTTAAGCTACGATCATGTTGGGATATAATGGAATTAACTAATAATGCGGCCCATGGCATGAAATATGTATAAATTTAAAAACTCGGACAAAGGTCAATCGAGTAACAACATACCAAATGTTCGAAATTAACCGAATGATTAGCCGAGCACGTAGGTCAGTTCCGGTAGTCAAAACAAAAGCCATTGTAAGCGCGCACAGCAGATCGTAACTAGTGTTGCTCTCGGATTCGGGACGTGCACGAAGAACATTTAGCAGACTCCGGGGACGGCGGCGGACTGATAATTAGCACGGGAGAGGCGAAAAATTTGCGACGGCTTAAAATTTACGAGGCGCAAATTACTCGATTCCGGCGCTATCGTTGCAGCACACCCGTTAATGTACACGCCTTATCGAGCATGCTGCGACGAGGGCAGGGGGCCCGCCATTCAACTGATCGTATCGCAATCGACAAAACATAAAAATACAACTCAAAGCGTCGGTAATGTGCAACGCATAGTTCGCATCGTATATACATGACAAAAAACGCTTATCAGATGTGTAAAAGAAAATTAATAACTTCAAGGTAAAACATAATGAGCATAAAAATTTAAAAAGTACGCAATACCCAAAAAATACAACGTGAGACCATAGAATTTTTAAGCCGCAATTATCTTATCAATGATTAATTTGGTCACGTAATCTAGTGCGGCTTCGGCTATGTCACATCCGTTTGTACACGCTGATAAGATATATTATTACTAGGAAACATTTAACGATATTTTATTTTTGCTGCGAATTTGTTTCACTATCCAAAAGGCAGTTGAAGTGAAATGGAATTTGGCTAGCACTTAGCATGTGAGATTCTACAGCACATTAAAAATTTAAAACACAATATTGTCTTAGTTTTGTCAGCATTATTTTTGTTTTACATTGAATGCAAAACGAACACAAGAGTTCAATAACAATACCATGGGCCGAGCTCCTATTGATAAGTTTTATTCGGGTGCAGGTAGCGGGGACCAGCTGTTGCTTTCGTAGATGGAACGTTGCAAACGACCTTAACTGAACCAATAGACTCAACGTTTTAAAAATTAACACGCAAGCAAACTAACTTGAGCATTTTGTAATTTTTGAGCTTTCACTCTGCACACAAAGCTATCAAATTTAGTTTTGTATTCGTATTAGACTTACATTATAGCGCTTAAAGCATTTTGTTTTTTTGAATAAAAATAATATCTACTATACAGTATAATATAATTTTATGTGGTGCATCAGCTTACTTACACATTATTATTTGACAAATATAAAGCCGGGGAAAAATTTCTTCCTATCTTATATACAAATTCAAGCACAAATTTATTATTTTCAAAGTTTAATTACATTTAATTAGTTATAATATATATATATATATATATATATATATATATATATATATATATATATATATATATATATATATGCGCCACTTTGGTAACTTGTTATCATCTTGTATGTAGTGACATAATCAAATATAGAAATCTTGAGATTTTTGATCAAAAGAATGTTAACCTAACATTACCAATAGAATTCTAAAGAGGCCGAAACAGATGAAAATCTGAGGGTGCAAGGTCAGGACTACATGGTGGATGCATTAGCACTTCCCAACAAAGTTCTCTTAATTTTTGCTGAGTGGCCAACAATGTGGTCTGACGCTATCATGATGAAAGACCACTTCTTTTCTGTTGATCAATTCCGGCCGTTTTTACTCAATTTCTTGCTTGTCTCATTAGTTGTTGGCAGTAGAGATCCGAATCGATGGTTTTGCCCGGCGATAAAAGCTCATAATATACGATGCCCTTTCAATCTCACCATACACATAGCATCACGTTATTGCGTGTTTAATCGGAGTTTCGCTACAGTCTGTGGAGCTTGTCCACCCTTTGACCATGATCTTTTCTGCACATTCTTGTCGTAGGCGATCCACTTTTCATCTTATCACAAATGGTTCGGTTTCATTAAGTTTCAATATAGAATAGCAAATGAATACACGATTCATTACGTTTCTTTCAGAGTGAGCTCATGTGGTACCCAAATATCAAGCTTTGTTGTATAGCCAGACTTTTTCAAATGGGCCAAAACTGTTTTGAGGTCAATCCTCAATTCCACGGCTATGCCGTAGCTACTAACATGCCGATATTGCTCCACTTTTAAAAAATGGCACCGACTTTATCCGTATACGGCGACCAGAGAGTTGCATCTTTGACATCAAAATTTTCGGATTGAAAATGCTTGAACCAACTTTGTACTACTTTTTTGATATAATATGTCCATAAACGTTAAAAAAGTTTTTCCCGGCTTGAGTCGCATTTTTCCCTTTTTTGTAGTAAAATTTCAGAATGTATCGAATTTCATCGTTAGGTTCACTCGTTTCGGCGAAGAGAAAAACAATTGAAAAATGGCGAGAAAATGTTTTTTACTTTTCTTTTTCGTAATGTCCCGTGTGTATTAATTTTATCGATATTATGTTCACTTTTTCTAAGATCTATTTTAAAAAATACCTCCTTAATAATGTTTCCGAATTATAATTTTAAATTCATATTATATGTCATTTTTTACAAATTTTTATTTGTAATTGTGAAATTTGAATTTATGTTACATTTTGTGATTGTAAGAAGTCACTCGCTATTGTTGAGCACAGGACAAATAAGACAGAAAGAAGCTAAGAGTTCATTATTGTGATTGTGTTTGATTATGTTAAGATACATAGGTATGTTTAGGTTGAATATTTTACTGTTCAAAAATTCAAAAATATCTTTTCAAATTAATTTGTAAATTAACGTGAAATTAGTAAAACCCTTGTTGAAACGCTTTTTCTTTCTTTAGTATATTATGTAGTATGTATGTACTAATTCCTTTGTAAAAATGTGAAATACCGGTGAAATGTCGGAATTGCCTGGTTTAAGTCATGGATGCCGACAGCTCAGAAATGTGTTTTGCGATACCGGGCTGCAACGATAAGATGATGATAGACTTCTATCAGATATCCCCAATTTACACAAATTATGTTTAAAGTTTAAACATTATCGCTGGATGAGACACAATTTGGAGGTGATACTTGTCCTGTAGTGTAAAGATATTTTGGAAAAGTTAATCGATTTTTACTTGATTTTTTTTTTTGGGAAATTCATAAACACTGCTAAAAATGAGTAAAAATAGAGAATATAATTAAACTTTCAATAAAATGTAGACTTTATTTAATAACAAAAAGTACTACTTCAAGAAGTAACAACTTCATAGTTGTCAAAATAGTTACATTTAAATCATCTTCCCATATTTTTCCTACCTTAGGGTAAAGTTTGTCTTTAGATTTATACGGGACCCCTGAAGTACAACTTCTTTATGAGAAAAATTATAATTTAAATCGGTCCATAATTCAAACATAAACAAAAAATACGTATCAAATATAGAATTTTAGTCATTTTTAGAACCTGGTTAAAATATAGATATAGTTGGTATACTTAATTTTTCTAATGTGCATCGAATGAAATTTTTTACTTACATTTTTATATTTTTATTTTTTACTTAGCACTTACGTTCGTTATATATTTAATAAACAGTCCCATAAACCAGTTTGCTCATTTATAGTGTTAAATAAAGGGAGAAAGTTCTGTCAGGAAATAAGGGATTAAGTAATTCTACTGAAGAACTTTTACGTTACAAGCAATATTCAAAGCTTTAGGATTGGGACCCCGTGCGAGAAGCGCGCTGCACCCGGTGCTTCAACCGAGGCGAAAGCTCTCATGCGGGACCCACGACGGAGCGACCGTCGGCCAGACCAGCACCACTGGGTTACGCCGTCACTCCGGAATTTCTATAAACTTTCTTCGTCGAATTTCGGAATTCGCCAACAAAACGTCTCCGTTCACTAGTGATGAGCACCAGACAGATTATTAATACAGCACGGGCCGATGCACGTTAGCGAAAAAATGCACTAGTTTTATTTCACAAAACTTTCACGGCGCACACTTTGAACGCGAGTTCCGAATTCGACAATATCGGGACGCATCTACTAGAATGAGCGTGACACTTACATGATGAGCGGGTAAATAAGCCGGGTAAAGGAGCGTAAGTAAACGTTCGAAAGTTCAAATCACAGCAAGTCACTCGAAAGTCGGGTGAAACGTTTCGCCGGTAGCACAGAGGTCGCGGTTCGCGGCCACAGCGGGGCGGCACGCGTCGTGTTCGGGGCACGAGTGCGGTGCACAGAGCGGCGCGAGTCACACAAGCACAAGCAGAGTCGGCGGGCGACTGACAAGAGGCGAGCGGCGTGGCGCGGGGAGCTGGGGAGCCGGTGCGCGCGCACTCCCCTCCCCGCGCACCGCCACTCGCCCCCCGCAATCCGCAGGCCTTATCACGCCGCGGCGCGCCGCTTCCTTTCTCCTCGTGCAGTTGCGAGCTTTTCGCCACTGCCACACTTCCGCCCGCCCCGTCGATTTTGTGTTTTAGCCCGTCAATGTATTGCATCGTTCGCTTATTCATAGAAAGTGTATAATAATGGTTATTATACCCTAATTTTAAAAGATTCAACACTGCTTTAAAATTTCTTTAAAAAAGTAGTATTCGGTACGGAAATATTCGAGCTGCGTAAAGGAAATCTGATCTACTCGATGCGATTGAAACTCATAGGGATTTAATGTAACCGGATATTTACTTATTTGTAGAAGGGTACCCGACCGATCAATATTTTTTGGTCATATATATAAAAAATATTTCATAAAACGTGGTCATCCTTTGTTCTTGGTATCGAAAGGAACTTAGGATTTTGCGAGCAGATGCGGAATAGCAAGTGGCGCTACCACCAGCGGGCAATAGGTGGGGGGGGGGGGGGGCGGCGCGGGCGCAGGCGAGGCGCGGTGAAAGTGCGTCTCGAGCTCGCGAAACAAGTTTGCGTTCGCGTGACCCGTCCGAGGACACGCTACACGGGCCACCCCACCATATACACTATTTTAACGGGAACACTTATGTAGTCTTTTCGAATATGTAACATTTTGTATTTTATTTCATAATTTTTTTTAATTTATTTATTTGTTTTTAACATCGATCATGGGGTAATATTACATTAATTCAATTTAATTCTAAAACTAAAATTATAAATAATTTCTAAAATTAATATATAAAATGTATAAGTATTTCTATTTATGATAATATAGAAAATAATAATAATTTAATATAATAGCTATCCAATAAATCGTACAAGCTCGATTATTTTAAGTTATTCATATATATATATATATATATATATATATATATATATATATATATATATATATATATATATATATATATATATATATATATATATATATATATATATATATATATATATATAAATATATAGGTACATACATAATACACTATTATAAAGCAACCATATGCAGTTATAACGCATTATAAGTTCATTAATATAATCAATAAAACTGCATTTATATTACTTAAACTGAATTTACTTGAGTTGACAGTTTATAAAGGCACTAATAAATATGACAAAATTAGTTAAAATGGTTAACAATAAATACCAAACAAATAGCTCATTTCCGTTTGATTGCATTTGATTATATTATTTGTTCCATATCGATTAAAGTATAGAAACAAAAACAAAAACCTATAATATAAAACTGCTTGTTACGTAATAAGCTGATATAAAAAATATAAATTTTCAACAATTTAATAATCAACCAAACAGTTCATAATTTATCGGCAGTTCAAATCAAAATTGCCTCTCATCTCACATATGTACTTAAAATGCTTGGTAAGCGAATTGCTGAATGAAGTATCACCATATTTGTGATGTGTAGACATTTTAAAGTTGGCCTATTTAGATTGTTAATTTAGCTGCCTTGCCCGTCGCAGCCCATGAGATTAATACATATCTTAGTCATATTTTGCGATGCGAAGAAACGGGATAGATTTTTTTACACTTTTGCCTTTACACGATGCCTAATTAAATTTATTAAAATTACATATAAACATTTTGATTTTAGGGTAAAACTTTAAATACCAATGCGGATCGAAAGACGTTTATCAAGAAATTGAATTATTGCTTTGTTTACATTTTTTTTCTTATTTTTAGGGTATCGGGAAATATAACAGCTTTTTAAATTAAAGCAAAGCTACGAGCGACTCTGGATCTGGCGATTTCAAATTTTAAAAGGCTAATGATAGTGTTGGGGAGAGTTTTTTTTTCGTTGTTACCTCTGTGCTCACTAAGCCGCCTGTCCAGTGTGATGAACTTATGAGATAACATTAAAAAGGTTGGGTTTGCATGCCAGATGATGTATTCTTAAGAAAGAGCTTTACACAGCAGTGGATTAAATAAAAGGCTGATAGAGAAGCATAAAGAAGAACTTATTAGTAAATCTTGGAACCATAATCACATCGCATTATCAAACTATCATACTCAACTCAATTTGAATTAATATTATAACCTGCACGTTAATAAACATTATTATGCATTAATTTAAGTAGTTTAGTTGAAGTACTCCAGTTTGATTTCAGTCTCTTTGGGTTTTGAGACCTTAATTCTGAAGTTGTTGTATCTCTCATTAATATGTGTTATACTTCTTGAAGACTGTCTTATTCCTCAAGATATTATTATAACGTGCTTAAAAGAAAAGGAACAATACACTAAATACTTAAATTTTAATGTAAATTACAGTTTAAAATATATATGAAATTTGTTTAAAGTAATGACTTGGCAAGTAAAATTGATCGCAGTGTAGGCGTGTATTCTTGTGGGAATTGAATTGTAGCGATAGCACTTGGCCCATGCTCATATCACAATATTTGACTGTGTCAAGGTGTGGTTTGACGTCAGGCTATTCCTAATTATGATAGCAGTCGTATGAAATGTATTTTTGTCATATTATATATATTATTTTAAATCATTAATACATTTTTTCAACCTTAGGCGGAAACGACTTACCTAACGTGTCGATTAGATAAGTCGTGGGGTTGTTTTAGGTAGCAGCACAACTGTCTTCATTTAACGTGAGTTAAGTAGTACTGATTTTTAATTAATTTACGAAGAAAATTACATGGTAACGCAATATTTTATACATGGCCGAAAGGAGGTGCTCTTTTCATCATCATCATCATTATCATAGTCCATCAGAAGTCTTACAAATTCTCCATTATAGGATTTAAAGTATCTTAGAGATCTTTATAGATAGTAGTTTATATTATAGGGATTATATTAAGGATAATGTATCTCAAATTATTAATGTTGTTGGATCATATGCCTGGTAAGTATAACCATATACATAAAGATTAACTGAAGTAAAAGCCTTTTAATTTTTATTGTGTGTCAATCTCTAATAGTATTTGTAACAAGGCGCCCCAGATTCAAGGATCAGCGATTTTGAATTGCGAGTCAAGGGCACTTCTAATATATTTGAGATTGGTGTCCGCATAACACATATTGGAGTTGTATCATGTTGTCTTTGAACGAAAAACACGCATCGATCACTGCTCTCACCAAGTTTCACGTACTAATTGCAATTTATCCGGTAAACATGTTTTTATTCTACTTTAATTTACATCACATAATTTTTTATAACTTTTTTAATTAAAGGACTTTCAATGATTTCTTATATTTACGCGAACACTACACATGATTAAAACTACTTTTACGGATTTTATCGCGTTTATTTTTGTTTTTAACTACTTTTATTTTTAATTCCCGACGTTTCGGGCGCTTTCCAGCACCCATGGTCACAGGGGACTGAGATGACTGACGTCCCGATGTCATTGTTAAACCCAGAGTACCTTCCAGCTTTTTTAATAGCATAGATCGGACCATAAGCAATAATTAAAAAAGCTTAAAGCTTAAAAGTAATTAAAAGCAAAAATAAACGCGATAATTTTTACATTGTCAATCCTACTTTTATACTGTGGTTCTATAATGTAACTTATAACCAAATAAATCATTTTTTTTATCGAACTTCACTTTTTATACGAGGTAGAGCCATGTTACGGAGCTACATTACAGTTAGTTAGTTAGCACGAATGAGTCGGCTCGATCTGGGTAGGACCACGCTTTCACAGAATATGAGCGTAAAATAGCAGTTTTATGCTGCTGTGTTTCGTATGGTGAGTATAGAGAACCGGAGGCTTTTTTTATTGGAAACGAAGCAATCCATCTAGCCTTCAGGGTTGATAACGCATATACATTTTAATTTTTAATCGTGGATAAATGTAGATTTCATAGCCAGCAGCATTCGCTTACCATCAGGTGATCTGTGTGCTCGTTTATGATTCTTATTCTATTAAAAACAGAAACACACACACACACACACACACACACACACACACACACACACACACACACACACACACACACACACACACACACACACACACACACACACACACACACACACACACACACACACACACACACACACACACACACACACACACACACACACACACACACACACACACACACACACACACACACACACACACACACACACACACACACACACACACACACACACACACACACACACACACACACACACACACACACACACACACACACACACACACACACACACACACACACACACACACACACACACACACACACACACACACACACACACACACACACACACACACACACACACACACACACACACACACACACACACACACACACACACACACACACACACACACACACACACACACACACACACACACACACACACACACACACACACACACACACACACACACACACACACACACACACACACACACACACACACACACACACACACACACACACACACACACACACACACACACACACACACACACACACACACACACACACACACACACACACACACACACACACACACACACACACACACACACACACACACACACACACACACACACACACACACACACACACACACACACACACACACACACACACACACACACACACACACACACACACACACACACACACACACACACACACACACACACACACACACACACACACACACACACACACACACACACACACACACACACACACACACACACACACACACACACACACACACACACACACACACACACACACACACACACACACACACACACACACACACACACACACACACACACACACACACACACACACACACACACACACACACACACACACACACACACACACACACACACACACACACACACACACACACACACACACACACACACACACACACACACACACACACACACACACACACACACACACACACACACACACACACACACACACACACACACACACACACACACACACACACACACACACACACACACACACACACACACACACACACACACACACACACACACACACACACACACACACACACACACACACACACACACACACACACACACACACACACACACACACACACACACACACACACACACACACACACACACACACACACACACACACACACACACACACACACACACACACACACACACACACACACACACACACACACACACACACACACACACACACACACACACACACACACACACACACACACACACACACACACACACACACACACACACACACACACACACACACACACACACACACACACACACACACACACACACACACACACACACACACACACACACACACACACACACACACACACACACACACACACACACACACACACACACACACACACACACACACACACACACACACACACACACACACACACACACACACACACACACACACACACACACACACACACACACACACACACACACACACACACACACACACACACACACACACACACACACACACACACACACACACACACACACACACACACACACACACACACACACACACACACACACACACACACACACACACACACACACACACACACACACACACACACACACACACACACACACACACACACACACACACACACACACACACACACACACACACACACACACACACACACACACACACACACACACACACACACACACACACACACACACACACACACACACACACACACACACACACACACACACACACACACACACACACACACACACACACACACACACACACACACACACACACACACACACACACACACACACACACACACACACACACACACACACACACACACACACACACACACACACACACACACACACACACACACACACACACACACACACACACACACACACACACACACACACACACACACACACACACACACACACACACACACACACACACACACACACACACACACACACACACACACACACACACACACACACACACACACACACACACACACACACACACACACACACACACACACACACACACACACACACACACACACACACACACACACACACACACACACACACACACACACACACACACACACACACACACACACACACACACACACACACACACACACACACACACACACACACACACACACACACACACACACACACACACACACACACACACACACACACACACACACACACACACACACACACACACACACACACACACACACACACACACACACACACACACACACACACACACACACACACACACACACACACACACACACACACACACACACACACACACACACACACACACACACACACACACACACACACACACACACACACACACACACACACACACACACACACACACACACACACACACACACACACACACACACACACACACACACACACACACACACACACACACACACACACACACACACACACACACACACACACACACACACACACACACACACACACACACACACACACACACACACACACACACACACACACACACACACACACACACACACACACACACACACACACACACACACACACACACACACACACACACACACACACACACACACACACACACACACACACACACACACACACACACACACACACACACACACACACACACACACACACACACACACACACACACACACACACACACACACACACACACACACACACACACACACACACACACACACACACACACACACACACACACACACACACACACACACACACACACACACACACACACACACACACACACACACACACACACACACACACACACACACACACACACACACACACACACACACACACACACACACACACACACACACACACACACACACACACACACACACACACACACACACACACACACACACACACACACACACACACACACACACACACACACACACACACACACACACACACACACACACACACACACACACACACACACACACACACACACACACACACACACACACACACACACACACACACACACACACACACACACACACACACACACACACACACACACACACACACACACACACACACACACACACACACACACACACACACACACACACACACACACACACACACACACACACACACACACACACACACACACACACACACACACACACACACACACACACACACACACACACACACACACACACACACACACACACACACACACACACACACACACACACACACACACACACACACACACACACACACACACACACACACACACACACACACACACACACACACACACACACACACACACACACACACACACACACACACACACACACACACACACACACACACACACACACACACACACACACACACACACACACACACACACACACACACACACACACACACACACACACACACACACACACACACACACACACACACACACACACACACACACACACACACACACACACACACACACACACACACACACACACACACACACACACACACACACACACACACACACACACACACACACACACACACACACACACACACACACACACACACACACACACACACACACACACACACACACACACACACACACACACACACACACACACACACACACACACACACACACACACACACACACACACACACACACACACACACACACACACACACACACACACACACACACACACACACACACACACACACACACACACACACACACACACACACACACACACACACACACACACACACACACACACACACACACACACACACACACACACACACACACACACACACACACACACACACACACACACACACACACACACACACACACACACACACACACACACACACACACACACACACACACACACACACACACACACACACACACACACACACACACACACACACACACACACACACACACACACACACACACACACACACACACACACACACACACACACACACACACACACACACACACACACACACACACACACACACACACACACACACACACACACACACACACACACACACACACACACACACACACACACACACACACACACACACACACACACACACACACACACACACACACACACACACACACACACACACACACACACACACACACACACACACACACACACACACACACACACACACACACACACACACACACACACACACACACACACACACACACACACACACACACACACACACACACACACACACACACACACACACACACACACACACACACACACACACACACACACACACACACACACACACACACACACACACACACACACACACACACACACACACACACACACACACACACACACACACACACACACACACACACACACACACACACACACACACACACACACACACACACACACACACACACACACACACACACACACACACACACACACACACACACACACACACACACACACACACACACACACACACACACACACACACACACACACACACACACACACACACACACACACACACACACACACACACACACACACACACACACACACACACACACACACACACACACACACACACACACACACACACACACACACACACACACACACACACACACACACACACACACACACACACACACACACACACACACACACACACACACACACACACACACACACACACACACACACACACACACACACACACACACACACACACACACACACACACACACACACACACACACACACACACACACACACACACACACACACACACACACACACACACACACACACACACACACACACACACACACACACACACACACACACACACACACACACACACACACACACACACACACACACACACACACACACACACACACACACACACACACACACACACACACACACACACACACACACACACACACACACACACACACACACACACACACACACACACACACACACACACACACACACACACACACACACACACACACACACACACACACACACACACACACACACACACACACACACACACACACACACACACACACACACACACACACACACACACACACACACACACACACACACACACATCACTTGAGCATCACTTGACAATGGTTCAAAGTAAATGCTTAGATATTCAGCTATGTTAGTTTTATTGACCAACAATTTTCTATCGTATTATATTCCATTTCCCTTTTTAATATGATTTCCAAAGCGAATAACATATTTCTTTACATTTAATGAAAATTTCTGTATAATCTGGATCCATTTTTTCAATTTGTCAGTCTCCTCATTGCCTTATAAAACTAAAATAACCAGCCTACTGCAAAACTTATTAAAATTATGGGTATTTCCATTAAAATTCAAATACTTCAATTAGTATAGAGTATGATATCGATACACCTCAGAGACCAGAGGCGTTATTTTATTTCTCATTAGGTTTTAATATTAATTTGTGATAAAGCTTTCTGTGTTTTAGTGTTTTCAATATAAGAATTAAACTAAAATAAATTTATTTATTTAATTTATTTATTTATTTAATTTATGTGTGCAAGCGTTGATTATTTTTGAAATGGAATTCAATGAGATAAAATAAGTTTGTCAGTTAAGTTACATTTAAGAACGTGATAACTTAAAGCTATGTTTTTGTATTTACACGTATTTTTTGGTTTGGAAGCGGTTAGCTAGTTTTAGGTGTAGGCGTTTGGTGCAATGTAGCTACCCCGGGAAGTCACGATGCGACGACGGACGTGGCTGTTTTTGCGGCGGACGCACCGGGCGTGATGAATAAAAGCTCATTTAAACATTTCTTGTACATTTTCCTATCTGAAACTCTAACAATAAAAAACTAGAATAAGCTAACAACACAACTCCAGATTTTACACGACCGAAATTAGATATAATTTCCATTAAGACAGCGCTTGGACGGAAACTACTTTTTATTTGTATATAGGGGAGGGGTATCCCTGAACAAAATCTTGCGAAAGTGCGTTTTTCAGATTCCATTATCTCATTAGATATGAAAAATAAACTACATCTAAAAGCACATTATTAATGTTCGATATCTTATCATCACATTCCACGTTCTAATTTGTTTTTATGTGCTATAAATACATTTAAAATCAACTTTTATATATATATGGACTTATTCATTTCTTATACGGGTTGCTATTGAAGGGGCTAAGGTGGCAGGTTATTATTTATGATAATGCTGATATACTGCGACTAACAAATTTGTTATTTCTTTCACGCACATCTCAATAAATTACGCAGTTTATTGCATACGTACTCTTGTAATTGATATTGATAGCTATCTGGAGAGCACAACGAAACATAATACATAAAACATAACCATAAAAAGACCTGAAAGAATAGCGTCCTTATAATAGTTGTCTCTATTGACATATATTGAAGAGAAAGAGAGAAAGAGAGAGAGAGAGATAGAGAGATAGAGAGAGAGAGAGAGAGAGAGAGAGAACGATAGAGGACAACGACACTTTCTTAAATTGGCGTTTGTTATATTTAATTGTTTTTAGTAAATTAATTTGAAGCTTAATTTTTTAAGTATTCCTTTACAACCACAACATGTATGAATTCGGACATCTAGAATAACCCGTGGACTAAGCGTTGTGAAACAAAAGCTATTAGTTCGTACGTCCCTAATTTACCTTTCCTTTTCTGATTAAGAAAATGAAAGGTATTGTTGTATTAAAATAGTTATACAGGAACAGTAGAACAGTTATATAGGAACTTGAATCTGATATTATGTAGCAGCATCATTTTTATACAAGGAATGGTGACAAACGAGCACTGTCCTCCAGACGGTAGATAGATGCTGTGGATTATATACACTTTCCTATCCTATATATCTTCAATGCCTGATGATGAGGATTAAGATAGAATGCGTCGTTAGCAATAAAAGAAGTCTGGAAGAACTGAGTGCTAACAACGCATTTCCTTTTTAATACCTAATCGAGCATAGAAGTAGGTCACCATTACTTCTTTAAGAAAATCTTCATAATGGTTCATCAACGGTTCTCGTCAATGACTATCGGGATTATTGGTATTCTGTTAGAGCGTGGTCCTTCCCTGATGGAGCAGACCAAATTATGTTGTAGCGACAGAGTGATTCTACTTATGTACATAATAAGGTCTGTGTTCATTTCCTGTTTTAAAGACTACATCTGAACAAATGTGCTAACAAATTAGCAGTTAGGCGCAGCGTGATAGTTATATTGCTAGCCTATATTTCGTTTAAACAAACATATCGCTTTGAATTTATATAAGATATTAATGAGGTCTGGAGCTAGCCCATTGAAACTTATAGCGCCTAATGAAGTAATTACAGATTCGTCACACATTTTTACCGTCTAATAATTAACTTAAAGTGTTAGGACATTTTTTATCGTTGACAGATGTAGAGAGTAATAAGTAATATCGCTTCGTTATCAACGTTTCGACAAGGAAAATAACTATGTTTTTTTTATTTAATGACTTTCTTTAAACATAGCAATTAAAGCAAGAAACGATGGTTTTTCTGAATAAACTTTGCTTAAAGCGCAAAAAATATTTTCTATAAGTCGAAGGCAATTTATTGTTGATAATGCAATGCGGTAAAAATAATGGAAGATGCGCTCCGCTGGCGAATTTGGTGTCCTCGAGACGAGCAATTGGGTTCAACGACCTGCCGTTCGTCTTGTACGCGCAAAAAATGCACTGCCCCATCCCACGCCGCGCCGAAGGCAGTCCTCTCACACAGAAACAACAATTATATCTTTTATGAACACATACCGGGTGCGCCATTACCAATCACTGCACGCGTAATCGTACAGCGCACCTCTCGAGATGTGCGAGCAGTTAGCTCTAGACAACAATTCGAGACGCGTGATTACTGTTTGCAAGATTTTGAACAACTGTACTGTACATTCGTCAATTTTATGATAAAGTAATAATTATTGAACTGCATATTGATTATAAACGCCTAACGCCGGCGACCACTATCGACTGATTTGCTCAAGCTGTCAAACACGGAAATGTGATCAATACACGAAGGTGCACATGAATAGAAAACCTATAAAAGGGATAAAATTCGTTTCGGGAAAAAACATTTATGTGGGTTTGAATGGGGATTTCAAAGTAACATACTCTTCTTTATTTATTTGTTATATTCATCATCATCATCATTACAGCCCTTCACAAGTCCACTGCTGAACAGGCCTCCCCCAAGTAACGACACAAAGCACGGTCCTGAGCCACCTTCATCCATCGACTTCCTGCATGTCTTACCAGGTCGTCACTCCATCTAGTGGGGGGTCGCCCTACACCTCGCCTACCGGTACGAGGCTGCCACTCGAGAACCTTTCTTCCCCATCGGTTATCGGTTCTTCGAGCTATATGGCCGGCCCATTGCCACTTCAGCTTACTAATCCGTTGGGCTATGTGGGTCACTCTGGTTTTACTGCGGATATTCTCATTTCTGAGTCTATCACGCAGAGAAACTCCGAGCACAGCCCTCTCCATAGCTCGCTGAGCGACCTTGAGCGTCCTCATACGGCCAGCAGTGAAGAACCACGTCTCCACAATCCGTAAGTCAACACTTTAGTTTTCAGAGATTGAGGTACACCTGACGAGAAGATGTGTCGTAATTTCCCGAACGCTGCCGTCGTTGAATCCGTCGATTGACCTCTCGGTCGAAGTTGGACTTACCTAGTCGGACTATTTGTCCCAGGAAATTTTTTGGTTATTTGTTATATTACCACAGAATAAATAATAGAACTATACAGAATTTTATAAACCTAAGGAGTTACAATTACGTATAATTCTAGAACTTTCGGAGTATATACGTCCCGCTGGTGTCCTCTCATTTCTGAGAGGGTTATTAAACAATTTGTCCGCCGTGTTGCTTAAGTGTATGTTGGCAGACTTCACATATCTTCAAAATATTTAAATAGATTAGAAATATCTAAATGGGCCTAAGCTCGCAACAAGCAAGTGCACCTATGAAAATTTTCTACGAGCTCGCCGTCGAAGTATAATATCGCGAGAAAATCTGCATATCTTAGAAATAAAACTAGGTCCCTATATTCTATTTAAATATACGATATTAATAAATTTGTAAAAACGAATAAGGTGGATGGACATTGGTAAAGTGAAAGTTGCGTTTAACATTTATGGGTCACATGCCAGTAGCCGGTAGGAACATTACGCTCCGTTTGTTGATATGATGAGTAAACAAGCAGTATTTTGATCAGGCTTTCGCGACAGATTGACATCTCTTTTAGATCGGCATAACAAAAAAAATACAAATCAGTCCATGCTGCAGTGATAACTTACGAGATAGCGACTCTAATAGAGCTGATGGTTTGAAGGAGTTCAAACTCGTTCAGCGAGATGGGAATGGTCCTGCGTATGATAAAACCTGTAACGAAGATATCCGCAGAAGAATCAGAGTAACCAGCATAATTGAACGGACCAGTTAGCTGAAGCAGCAATGGATTGCATGTTTAAACGTTCAAAGATATCCAGGAAGTCTTAAGATTCCGCTTGCTAAAACCGTTTATAGTATCTGTGGCAGATACCATCACGAGTAGACTCGATAGGCTGAACGAAGATGCCATCCGAGTCGTAGTTATATTTATCAATTTCAACTTCTTTCTTCTACTTCGTTAGGATGATGTCCTAAAAGCCGTTTCGAATCACTATTTTAAATTGTCTTGCAATTGTTAAGAACAGAGTCATTATAACTATATGCTATTAATGCCGTCGGTCAAGCAGTTTACAGTTCAACTCTGTTTAATCCGTCGGTATTATATGCACGATTACATTGTTAATACAACTACTTAAGGATTAACTCGTTCCGACATTGCAAGTGATGCAACGCTTATTCGGAAAAACCCGGGTTAGTCAAGTTACATCTAGACTAGGAACCAAATCCAAGATGCGCAACCCAGACGTCACGTGGTAAAGTTATATATCCACGGGTGTAAATAAGCCTCCCCCATGGATTGTGTCAAGAGATATGGTCGCTTGGCAGGCTCCGGCTGCAACCACAGTTTTTACAACTGACAATAGTTGTCAGTTGTTTTCAGTAAACCTCTATCACCCATCTTCTGTTTCTTTATGACGCCTTTTAAGTATATATATATATATATATATATATATATATATATATATATATATATATATATATAAATTACGTGTCACGTTGTATGTCCGCGATGGACTCCTATACTACTTAACCGATTTTAATCAAATTTGCACATCGTGTACAGTTTGGTCTAACTTGAGAGATAGGATAATTTTTTCCTACAATTTTTTTTTGTTAATTTAAGGATTTTTAAGAGGACATGATAAAGGGTCGTCGAAAAGGGCAGAACAACGTCTACTTGGCAAGCTAGTATATAATATAATATAAATTCATAAACTATTGCATATATCTATATAGCCTTTTTATTTAAGAAATTAAGAATTTGAAAGCTAAATACGGATAATGTACAATTTACACAGTGGAGATACGGTTTTAAACGCGATTTAGCTAACAAAGAGGTTCAAATTCTCGGTCGAGTGCATGCCGCCGAGTATCCACATACCAATTAAGCTAAATTAAATATACGAAGAATTTAGAAACTGCTTAGCTTCCTTGAAGCGCAACGCCGTAATTGGCTTACCCGCTCTAGGAACATTCGTGATTTATTTACTGTTTTTCTTATAGAGTAGGCCAAAGACTTACAGTCTCGGAGCAGTTACTTCCTTAGCGAAAATTATTTATAGCAATTCTTATAGACAGAAATTATTTTAGGAAAAAATGTTTCGTATAATTTTGAAAGGAACAATTATGCTTATGGTGTATTAATTTCAAATGTAAATTGAAAGTTAAATTATCTGCTAATCTTCCATCTTTGTAAAGCGACTTTTGCAAATTAATCATCAATTAAAAAAAACACATAGTATATCGGGGAAACGATGTTAGAGTCGAGACGAAAAATCCGAAAATATTTAATAACACACTTATAAATTTCATTACGGGCTATAAGAAAATGGGACGAGTGGATTGCAGATGAGTCCTCCACGTGGCGGTTCTAGTGTTTAATTAAAAGCGGTGAAGCGAAGTCGCGCTCTTGGGCCTAAAACGAAGGAACGGCGTCGCGCTCGCGCCCGTTAGATGACTCCGCATGAACGTTAATTAACTCGCTTCATCTGACTAACTCCCGCGTTTCCCACTCACAATATAACATTACCTAAACTTACCGCCAACCGTGTTGTTTAGCGAAGCATCGGAACCCCGCTACTAGTCCGATTTCCGAAGACACGAAATAGATGTGTGAAACGTATCTTTTCGTTTCGTATGTTCAACGTTCTGAATTGGATTCTAAGCGTGTGATGTGGGCACGGAAATGAAAAACTTCGGCCACCGTCCATAGATTGACAACAATTGTTACTAAGAAGACAGAAAATGGATTGTACCAATAATGTTATTAAATAAATAATACTTATAGTATTTCTGTAATGTATTGTAGGTATAAACCCACTACTAATGCGATGAAATATAACAATTGTAAATACGGAACATTGATAATCACGTGCTTAATTTTATCGTGGGTCATTTTGAATAGATTCCATAGCCTACGTCGTATATATTAGGAGTACCGGCGATAAGGAGAAATATCAACGTATCAGACATCTGACATTACTATCAGCAAATATCCCTGCCAAGCGTGATGATCATAGCAAATCATCTCTGCTATAAGAAAAGCTCATGCCCAGCGGCGGTTACTTGCAAGCTAATAAAGAACAAAAAACGTATTATAATTTATCAAAAAAGTATATACTTAAGACATTAACTTAATAAATATTTTATAAAATTTGTATTTTATCAATACCATATTATATTATGAATAATACTCGGGAAAAATTTTCTTGGTATTTTGTTGGTATAAAATCTCTTTGGTTGTACTGTTTGTACCTGGCTGGGGTTTAATATCAATATATAAATCATAATTTATCATATTTACGCGAACATTGCACATTAATTTTACGGATTTTATTGCGTTTAATTTAATTAATAAATTTAATTTATATAGGGTAAGCAAAAATATCAACTAGAACCCGCGCATAAGAACATAAAGCTAACGTGAAGCATCAACGTTCCGAGAATTCTGCTGTTTGTGATCATATTCTAGACAGCCCCAACCATTACATCAGATTTGATAGACAACAAATTTTCGCGAAAGAACATCGATCCCCACAAGGAAGATACGTGAGGCTATTGAAATTAAAAAAAAAATTATTCTAATTTCAATAAAGAAGGAGGCTAGGTATTACTACCACCTGCTTGGGACTCTGTAATTAATAAAATTAAAACTAAACTCAAGCATACCACTGCCAGACTTCAAGACACAGTAATTTCACCGGACTGCGTAGATCGTACCATAAATAATAGTTAAAAAGCTGAAGGTACTCCGGTTTAACACAGACATCGGGACGTCAGTCACCTCAGTCCCCGTGACCATGGATGCTGGAAAGTACCCAAGACGTCGGGAGTTAAAAATCAAATAAATTAAACGCGATAAAATCTGTAAAAGTAGTTTTAATCAATACATAGATCATTCAACGGTGTAAGTACATATAGGAAATTAAGAAAAAGAAAAGTAAAAAGCACTTTCTCGCTATTTTTCAATTGTTTTCTAATAAGTGAATTTAACGAAGAAATTCGATACATTCTGAAGTTTTATTACAAAAAAGACAAAAACATTTATGGACCTAATGCAGTGTCAGTAAGAGTAGTACAAAGTTGGCTCAAGCGTTTTCAGTCCGGAAATTTTGATGTCGAAGATGTAGCTCGCTTTGATCGCCGTCATACGGATAAATTTGATGCCATTTTTGAAAAAGTGGAGCATGACCGGCATAATAGTCGTTACGAAATAGCCGAGGAATTGAAGATTGACCACAAAACAGTTTTGACCCATTTGAAAACTGAAGGCTATTTGATTTTTTTTTTGATTGCGATTCTCTATTGAAACGTAGTGAAAAAAAAAACTATTTTTGGTAAGAATGATCACTGGTGATGAATATTTTATCAACTTCAACAAGAACGTGCGAAAACCCGGATTAACACGCAAGAAGGTGACGCCGTGTGTATGGTTGGATTGGAATGGCATCGTCTATTATGAGCTATTACCGCCAGGTAAAACCATCGATTCGGACTCTACTGCTAACAACTAATTGGAAAACTAATAAATTAAGAAAAACGGAATTGGAACTGATCAACAGACAAGGAGTGGTCTTTCATCATGATAACGCTAAACCTCACACACGTTTGACCACTCACCAAAAATTGGGAGAGCTTGGTTGGGAAATGATAATGCATTCACGATATAGTCCTAATCTTGCACCCTCAGATTTTCGCCTGTTTCGGTCTATTCAGAATTCTTTGGGTAATGTTAGGTTAAGATCAAGAGTGTACTGTCACAACCAGGTACTTGTCGCATTTTTTTGATCAAAAATCCCAAGATTTCTACAGCAACGGGATTACGTCACTACCAACAAGATCGCAACAAGCTATCGAACAAAATTGCTCATATAATATATTATAAATACGGATCAATATAAGTTTTTTTTTTAGTTATAGAAGAGAGGGCGAACGAGCATGCGGCTCATCTGATGGTAAATGAGTACCGACGCCCATGAACAACTGCCATACTCAGGGAATTGCAGGTGCGTTGCCGATGCCGGCCTTTCAGTTAGGAGTAAACTCCTTTCTTGACGGTCCCTAAGTATCAGTCCGGAAAAATCGCCGGTGGTTAACCATTCCACAGAGGGGTCGTACGAGGAAGAAAACTCCTAGTAAAACGTACAGTAGTGGACCGCCAAGCATCCAGATGGTGTGGACGGTTAGACGCGACGTGCGTTCGTGAAATTTGGCGGCTGGAATTAATCCGAACAATTCCTTAGAGAACTTTTCGTGGTAGTTGCGATAGAAGATGCAAAGGGATGCAACATCTTGTCGCAGCGCCAGCGATCTCGGAGGAGCAGGAGCGCTTCGTGCGGTCAGGTGAAAGGAGTGGTACTGAGAAGCCCCGGCCCAGAGTTGGGAATTCCATGTGAAGCCGAACATGCGCTTTGTAATGTCGCAGGCGGTGTGCCGGCATGCAACACTGTACTATACATGCAGAAGCAGAGCTTCTCCTTCACGTTGGTTTCCGTTGAGTGTTTTTGTTGATGAGGTTGTGGTATCACCCTGGTTCGATCCGGCTCACATGTGGCTCATATGCAACAGCAAAAGCTGCCGCGTGCCTTTTCAAATTTTTTATTGTTAAATCTGGTCAAGTTTCGATGGGCAAGTTCGATCCCTTTTAACATGTTAATTGCAATTTTAAGGTCTGATTTGCCAAGTGTTCGGCGGTGATATAAAATATAGGAAAAATTGAATGCCCGAGAAATTATAAAAAAATTACGAAGCCACGAAAAGTCCGCCGACGTGCAATAGGGCAGCGCGGTGAATTGGTCTATGATATAAAACCCTCACAGAAATGATAGTTCTGTGCGCTGTGTGCGCAACATGTGTCGTTAATAAGGCATAGATAAGTTCAAAAATCCTTAAAATAAGCGTTGGTATTTTAGACAAAACCCCGTTTTATCATGTTCAAAAATCTACTCAAATCTTGTGGTGCCAAAAATTTAAAGAAGTAATGAACAAAACTACTTCAGAAATGTGTTGAATTGCTTTCATAGGTAACATGAATCCTATACTTTTCAAAAAAAAAAAATACTTGATATGGCAAGTCCACTTGTTGATTATATCTATGGTCGTGGACAATCATCGAGGTGATAAGAACCGTTTTTAATTTTATTTAATAAAATTGAAGTGACAAACGAACTGGCAGTCCGCCTGATGTTTAGTGGCTACTGCAGTCCACGCAGACTGAGACGGAGCGTCTCACAGCCTGTAAATAATTAGCCTCAACCTGTACAAACAGCCTCTCTATACCCTTCACCGGAATACAGCAGCGTTTATTTAATTTTAACTTTAATCTTACAGAAATGTAGGTAATACTTTGAAAACTTAATTAAAACAAAACAATATTAAATTTTATGCAAGAGAACGAATTGACGTCTAATGAAGTCTTTCCTCACCGACTGACGTCAGCGACATTGCGAAAGTCGACCGCAAACTTTTGCACCAGCAAACGGTTTCCCTGTCATTTCGTTTCCATGTCGCTTAGATTATTTAAAAAAATGCTTTGAAGCACAGGTGGGTTTCTAACGATCGCTATTGCGTTAGGCTTTTCGTGTTTCTTCACAGTGACCTTAAACACCTTTATTAACCTACACATACTTATTAAGTTTAATTATTCATTTTATAAATAGTATTCTTCGATTAAAAAGAATTTACAAATGAAAACTGTTTACATCATAATACAGTTATCCCATGCCATATACACCCATCATTAATCTTCTGCTGAGCTTAGTAACTAAATCTGTTCAAGAATCTATATAGAGTTTATAATAAGAACTGAGTAACATTTTGGTTTACGTAGCGTAGTATGTCCCAACTACTGGACACAAGCTTTCTATTATTTGTGACAGGGCTTTTGAAGTTTTTATTGCATGTGGGCAGACTTCACACGTCCTAGTAATACTATGTTGATTTCATTGACGTGCAGGTTTCCTCAAGGTGTTTTCCTTCATCGCTGAGCTCAATGAGTTCATAAATCTCTGACTAATAACAATTTTATCGAAATAGAAATACTTACGAATAATATATATATATAATGTTTATACAGTTACAGATTTATCTGCACTGCGCTTATTTAATTCGAGGAGCGTGTGTTAATCTGCATACGTGTTCTAAGGCAACAACCATCAAATATAATAGGGCATGGGCATATCTTGGGTTGGTGTGTTAAGACGATACTTGGTAATTTTCCTCAAACGGAGTTAAATCATCTTTTCTATCACAAAAGGCTGTATTGAATAAAGCTATAAAATATTTGGAGCCTAATCATCTTCATCATCGTGTCTCAGTCGCGAATCTGATACGGCCATTTGATTACTGTCCTCTTTTTTGTATCTTCCACTCTGCGATACACAAATTTTTTCTTACTTTCAGTGTTACCGCAAACATGTATAGATAATGTTAATAACATTGCTATTTGCTAGTATTCTAAAACAAAAAATAAAATTTTATCAAGTTCAAACCTTTTATGACTATTAATATTATGTTTATTAATAATAAAAACATAAAATTTTTTTTAAGTGTTATCAAAACTTAAATAAAGTAAATATATTGATGAATGCATGTGAGAATCGATAATTGTGTTTAATGCATCGTTCTTCGGATTACATACATTAGTATTACGACCTGTAGTAGTGCGAAAGCACGCTTCATCATTGCCACGAGTTGTAACGTCACAATACTAATGTAATCCTCGAATAATGCATGTCATAAAATTATAATCGAACTTCAAATGGAAGATAAGTTCGTATGATTATTACTTCTGCGATTTAAGCGAGTTATCGGTCCACTCGATCGTAAGTGGTTTTAGTGTAAACCTACGGACGCCTGCAACTCCCAAAGAAAGAAGGCCCCGAATGGTTCTCATTCCTGAGGATTAAGATAAAATGCTTTAAAGCCTCCAATTATATTAGAGTTATATTACCCTCCAAACCAAAACATATTAGTCAAGCAGCAGTGTAGTTGCTTGGCAGCACAATTTAGTCAGAAGGTGGGAACCAAACCAGTTGGACTGCTAGATAGATATGGAGCCCCGTCATCGTTAAGCACAAACATGTATTAATATGTATTGATGATAACCCAGGTTTAAGAATCACCAACAAAAAAATTCTGACAACGCAGGTTGTTTATAATGGATTAGTCATCGTTTTCGTTAATAATCCTGTAGTTATTTCGTTTACAGAATGATGCATTAAAATAATATAGGACATCGTATTAAATGTTTCCAGATAAATTTGTTCACAATGTGAATTATCTTCATCTCAGCCTAATAAAATCCTTATATTAGTCTCGTTTTTATATTCGTTGTTCACGTCACGTGTTACCGGCCATCGCTTGTTTGATTTTAATTTTTCATCCAATAAGAGTTACCGCAAATAGTTCACAACGGTTGCCTGTCTAACCACTTTCGTTTAGCATGCACACTCTTGTATTAGTTGTTTGTGTATGTACAGATAAAATATATACACAGTCACAGAATAAATAATACGTATATTGGAGCACACATAAGACACAAACAAGCTACTGCTTCTATCTCCGTCATCGTATACGCTTACGTGTAGAGTAAACATTAAACTATACTTAAACTTTAGAACAGTCGTGTAGTGACGGCTTCGGCATATGCACTTCTTCATATTTTCCCGTAGGTGTCGTAAAAGGCGAGAGAAGGAAATGAACCCGGAGATGGGCAGCCCTTCCAAACAACAACTCAAAATTAAAAAAATGTGGTTGCTAACCCGCCAACAAAGCGTGGCAACTATCTCAAATATTACCTTTATGAGGCAATCTATAGCGAGACCTGTGGTGTGCTTTGATAGGCTGTTAATAAATTAATAAAATCTATATAAAGTGTAGATAAATTAACAACGACGCAATATTACACGAATATCTCTTTAAAGCCGTTGATCTTGCGCCTGATCTCTCTCCGGTCGTGTCGGATTGTGAGAATGGTGCGAATAGACGGTGCACTTCTGCTTGAGCCATTGAGTTTTATGTACTACGTACTAGAAAAGCTATTCCAAACAAAAAATGTGCACTACTCTGTATCGCACATGCGCGGGAAACAGTAGAGTCGCGCATGATTCGCAGTTGATAAAAACGCGCAATAATTGTCATAATAAATAATTGTTTATTTTGATTGTTAATCGAGTACATTTTTTTTAATTTTCGTTTATTTTGCATATGTGGTAATTTAATATAAAATTATTATTAGCGCCGCTCCGCACTGCACGAATATCGAAACAAAATAACAGGTGTACGGATTGCGGTACAGTTCAGTTGAACAATAGTGAGTGTTCGGAATGCCATATCTAGTGTGTAGTACATATATATCGATGGCTTGAGCACACACTATTATCCTATCCTACGCAGATCGTTTAGTTTCCATTGAAACTTGCAACCTTATCTAAACGAAATTCGGCCTGAAGGACTTTATATATTTTATAGATAATTCGATTATTTTAACAAACACAACGCGTATCCATACCAGTTTTAGGTATATTTCTCAAATTAGCCAATGACGTCACACATGGCAGTGTTATTACCCGAATTATTAGCTAAGTAATAAGAACGCAGCGAACGGCGCGCCGAGAGCGCACTGTATGCTAAGTGGCTTTTAAGGTCGCTTACCTCATCACGCCGCCTCTGGACCAACTATCTCGCTGTTTATGCACGAATTTAGTACGATGTTTGCTTTGTTTATTTAATCCATTTCTGTTATAACACCGTCAAGTATCTATACGATTTCGTATTTTTTTATTTCGAGACAAATGTTTGGGTTCGTACCAAGGATGTTTCTAATGCAGCCTGGTAAAAACAAACTTGAGTGTTTAACAAAAAAATAGTTAGTCATAAAAATATCATACCTAGGCGCTATGATTTTCAGTTACCCACGTAAGTGAAAATATCAATCATTGCTTCTCTCAAAACGCAAACACTTCTTAAATTATACCAAGTAATCAAATGAAATGTATATAATATAGGGCGTACTTCTACTGTAAAACTAAAACAACAGAACGACTCAATAATTTATAAATGGTGTTTTTTTTTTTCCTTTTATTTGCTTGAATAAAGTATGCGATAATAATATAATCAAAATAAAGAAATACCTTAGTTTATAACAAGAGAGGATTTCATGCATCACGTGGTTGTTGACTTCACATGCCCTAGAAATAATTTATTTCTGAGTCATGCAAGCTTCCTTTGGATGTTTTCATTCAACGCGGACCACGTGGTCAATCAGCACTTAAAATTGCAATTTACGAATTCGGTAACGACGGGGACTCAGTTCCCGAGCTTTTCAACAGCTATCACGATTCAATCCGAGTGTTTACATTTATATATTTATTTTATTTAAGTATATGGTGGACCCGAATGATACTTGGGATGGACACATTTTCACAGAACATACATACAAATTAAAAATTACATGTTAATAAAACTGTTATATTTTCGTTAATATATTCAAAATTATTGATATTTTTCAGTAGTTCTTAACAATTCACCATTGTCTTGTGACCCTTATGAAACGTATCATCTTTTTTTTTTTTTTTTATAGAATAGGCTGACAAACGAGCACACAGTCCACCTGATGGTAAGTGGTTGCTGCGGCCCATAGACATCTACATCTATCTTCCATTACAAATCAAAATGCAGATGCGTTGTCACCCGTGAGGACTGAGATGGAATGCCTCATTTCCAGTAAAAAGGGTCTCCGGTTCTCTACACTCACCATACGAAATACAGCAGCATTAAGCTACTATTTCACGCTGGTATTCTGTGAGAGCGTGGTCCTTCCCCGGTCGAGCCGACCCATTCGTGCTACAACTATACTACTAATATAACTGCAGCATGGCTCTACCACGTAAAATCGTCATCTATGCATTCTTTATAATTTATCATTTAAAATAACATAATTCCTCCACAAATTTATATAAAATTTAGGTACTTAGATATTTAAAATATTAGTTATAAAATAATAATGGTGATATTTCTAGCATAGCTTTTTTTAGAAAGATACACCATGTTTATAACTAAAATTAACGTTTTATGATAGCCTCACTGTAGTTTTTAAGAATTCGGTAATGGTAGAGTGGATGTAAAACTCGATATCGCGAGGTTTCCGTATGAGAACACTCGTACTGGAATCGTCAATCGGCCCTATTGTGGATTATTATGCCAATCGAATGTCACTTCAAAAACGGTTAAAAGATATTTTGATACCGATAAAATGGTTAAAAATATATGTGCAAAATTTTACAATCTTTCGTTTCGAGTACTTTTGAAACTTTGTTCGCGTGTTCATTAAGTTTTCTCTTGGATTTATTGGCGTGTTTTCAGTATCGCACATACTGAAATACTGACAAGTTTTTTTATAAATTAAGGGTGGAAAATGAGTACAGTCCACATATTAAGAAGTGACAATCATTGTGTTCTATACACGTCTACATCCTCGATTCAGCAATTGCGTGCGCTACACTGCTGAACAGTAATGAAATGTTATTTCTAATATTATCGCCGATAGCCTGTTTGTGGTTGGAAGCGATTTAAAAAAATATTTTTGTTTCAGGTGTATTAATTTAAAAATAACCTTAATTAAAATGGAAAGGTGAGTACGAGAGCTTCAAGGGAGATAGCAACAAATTTAGGTTCGCGGTGTTCCCATCGGTGTTGCCGCTCGACTCGGTCGCCGCAGATCGTAAATAAGGGCGTCTCATTGCGGGCCATTATTAATGAATCTGCTACCGGCCCGCGCGTCCCGTTCGCGCCCGAAAGCTAAATAACAGGTGCGTGTAACCCCGTTCGCACAATCTATTTTCGATGTCTTATAACCGTGAAGAGAAGCGTTCGCGTTACGTTTCTCTCGCTCTAAATATTCGTACCATATGCTAGATATTGAGATTTGTTTGGGCGTCATCTGTTCGACATCGCTGTCTCTAAATATGCGCGGTACGAGTATCGTGTTAGTTTGCGTTGCAAAGTTTCATTAGCCGTCTGGAAACATTTACTACGACTTACCGGAAGTTAAGTTCTATCCAGATTATATGAGTAATTAATCCGAGATAGAGATATATTGTTGAAATTTTAAATTAAATCTCCTCCTTACGATTCCTATGAGCTAAGATTAACATTAAAGAACAAAATTAAGTGTCCGTGTTTTATTTATCTAGCTAACTAAGCAAAAAGAACTTTATTGTTTCATAATTCTCATCATTAAAGTTTTTTTGTATGTTTCCGGTGTGTAAAAACTTAATTTTTCAACCTAAATATGAATAAAGTGTTATAAAATATCATTGAATCAGTATAATATTAAATTATTTCTAAAACGATGCAAGGTGACAAAAGACTTTATATTTTTGTTATCGGTAGCAATACAAAAGACAAGCACATGTTAGAATTAGATTGTTTGCTGAAAAAATTTATGTACTACTAATTTTTAGTGCCGCTTTTCCTCGATGAGCTCGTTACGTTAAATGTAATATCGCGAAGGAAATACATTACATTGTCAGAGCTTCATGTTAGTTGCTATTAGTACCATGACATGAGGGCCCGAGCAAGATTATGCGAAGCCTATTGAATGTGACGTTATTATTTAACGCTTGAAAAAGTGCTCTTTTGGAAAACGAAACACACAAAGATATTGCTTCACTTATGAATTATGTAATGTTAATATTGTTGCGAGAGCGCATTTGTTGTACAACTATCTCCGTACCATAATCAGCACTGCAGTTGTCACACTGCTGAAATGTGTATTTTCACGTTTCTAAATTATTCATTCGTGATGAAGAATCAAGGACAAATTATGACGTACATGCGAACGTAATTTTTGAAATCGATTCTCCTCTTTAAACAATTATCGAATGGTTTTTGTTTGTAAATACATGAAACCATAGGTATAAGCAGTTAGCGTGTCCATTTTAAAGTTACAAGGACGCGTCGATGCGAGGCCGTAGGCCGAAACGAGCGAGGTCAAAGTTTAGTCGGTTTGCCCAAGCTGGAGTGACGCAATAAGGAAGTCTTTAGATGTGCGGACGCAACCTACGCTACACAGTTGGGATGATCGAATTAATGTAAATGCAACGTTTGTAATCGACCCTGAAATCATTTCTCACCTTGGTAAGTAATATTTCGCATCTTCAGTAAATTGTACAATTTTTAATTTATAGGTTTATTATTTGTTAGTAGCGAAACGCAGAAACGACACAATTTGAATGTAATTAACCCAGTCTCGACTCGTGATCGACGTAAGAACCGACTATGGATAGTGCGAAACCGTCTTGTTTACGTCAAACCTAAAATACCCCGACTAGCAGCAGCATCAAATATGCGAGATGTGTCGAGGAAATCCTTCCTAGAAAAAGAAAGTCCTGACCACCAGCAGGCACTACGGGCTGCTCATCGCGTCGCGTGTGGCGCCGCTAACGGACTCTATTATATATAGTATTTCACAAAAGAAACTGTGTGAAAAAGCACAGTTTTTTTCCCAATAATATAGAGAACAACCTTCACAACTGTTTTGTAATATACATGTTTATAAAAGACAAGAATTGCTATCAATTAATTTATAAGTGGTAGAGCCATGCTGCAGGTATATTGGTATAGTTGAATGGGTCGGCTCGACCGGGGTAGGACCACGCTCTCACAGAATACCAGCGTAAAATAGTAGCTTAATGCTGCTGAGTTTCGTATGGTGAGAGTAAAGAACCGGAGACCCATTTTACTGGGAATGAGGCATTCCATCTTAATCCTCACGGGTGACAACGCATCTGCCTTTTGATTCGTAATTGGGGATAGATGTGGGACGGTGGGTCACAGCAACCACTTACCATCAGGTGGACTGTCTACTCGTTTGTCAGCCTATCATATAAAAAAAAAACATCTCCAGCTTTCACAATTACAAGGTGACGTATCATAGAAAACTTCGCTCTATACGAGGGTGACAGATCATAAACAAATGACAAATTCACAAAATACTATACACAGTAATATTGACAAAGAGTTCTATTTTCAAAAACTTATTTTTTTTTATTATATCGTGTACAAGTGGCTAGTTCCAAAAACTTTCAGTGTCGCCCTCGTATCACAACACGTAATTGCATGGTCAGTTAATTATTATTAAAGTACAACTTCATGTAATTTGGCGCCATTGCGGCGTGTATCGGTGTGCAGTTATGATCGAAGTTCGTGTTAATTAGTGTGATGCTGGTGTCGGTGACGTCATGCATCTAATTTGATTACACCGGGACAAGGCCGTCGCGGTTAGTGTAGAACGTGCCGCGCTCATGCGCCTAACGAATCATTCCTCACAAAATATACGATAGACACGTGGTTACACTGCTGATCAATTCGAGAGCCTGTCTAATAAACCTAATGTCTGGCTGGGCACTTTAAAGGGAAAGGGGAGCTTAAACTTTCATAAAAGCTATGCGTATTTTACAAAACCTAGCATGTTACCTCGACGCTGCACAACTGTCTCCTGGCTTTATTATTAGCCCTCTCAACATTGTAGATCTAAACAAAGAGGAGACAAAAGACTGTTATTCGCAACGTTAACCTTTATTAATCTCTTCGTACACTAAGCACATGTGCAACAGTGCATAGAAAATGTTAAAATCTGCATAATTTTCATTTATTTCTTACGCGACTTTTGTAAACAAAGACAGTAGATAAGATGGTAAATAGCTGCTGAAATACCGTTACAATTTCTCACATTTCCTCGAATTCACTCCGTGTTCTCGCGGATCATTTGAATTATAAAGTAAGGCGCGAGTGCACACAGAGTGCATAAGATACCTTGCCTATGTAAATGAGGCATGTGGAAGCTGCGAACGAAGTAAGGGTGAGTTTACAACTGCGCGAAGGTCAAAGCTTTTAGAATTTTATTAAGACTTATGACAACAAATCAAATATAAAACCGTTTAGTAAAATATGTCATTTTAATAAGTTGTATGACTAATGAATAAAGTCAAATTATTATTTAACTTATATTTGTTGAAAGTAAGCACTGTTCACAATTTCAAATCGATATTGCAGAGAATAAATGTCAAAAGATAGTTTTATAGCGGCTATTGAGGCTGAATAATTAATCAAACTCCAATAAACTAAACAGTTGTAGCAGACAATAAAGTGAGTTTCACTCTTACAATGACCCCGCGACCGTTACACAAACTTCAAACGGCTTTGTTCCCAAAACACGAAACTAATTTATTCGTATCTCAGCGTGCCATTACACCGAACTAAATAATAATCGAATAGTGAATTATATATGCGTATTAACGGTCAAGTCATAGTTCAAAGATGAGGGCAATGGGCAACCCTTTGCTACGATCGTTCGAGGTGAAGAAGTTTCAAATTAAATCGGATCACCCCGCGAGTTCCCTGCACGCTTAAACAATTTGATATTATAATAAAAGCCGCTGCGACCTTTCGTATGATCGGGTCGCGTCCGTGTCCGTTGGTAAACGAACTAGTGCGTTTCGTAAATCTTTCTTTTTAATTGAAAAACAATTCACATCGATGATAATGAATTGAACTTTAATAAATTGCACTTTGGCAAGGGACCAATTTTGTTGTGACCGGTCGATTTGTTTGCAGTCCATTCGCTTGGTCGGTCACGGAAGTGCAAACTTATCGCGGATCGCGATGGAGTGTCGGTAATCGTCACATGCGGACGGCGGGCGGTGACGGGCGGTGACGGGCGGCGACGGGCGGCGACGCGCCGGCGGCGGCGCGTCGCAGCCGTCCAACGTCGCGTGTGGCGCCGCTAATGGATATTGATGACTATGGCGAAACTAATTAGACGCTGCTACCCTACAAAATTTCAGCCTGGACTCCCTGATGCGTTTTCCAGGTGCCATTTCTACCCGCCGATCGTAGTGAACAGTTCGTCGGAACTGGCCGTTGAGTTTTTATACACTGTCTAGAATGTAAATTACGTAATCGAAAACGTAAATCATAAAACTTACATGTCCGTAGATACTTTTATTTGTGTTACTTACGGTTTCCTTGAAGCTCAGACGACAATTTTAAAAGATAATCAGTATTTGTATTTGTTTATTAATTTATTGGATAAACTCTAATATTTTCTATACTCTTGTTGGCATTTTACGAAGTAAAAAGTTGTCTTAATGAATGAACACGGGCACCGGGACAGTCCCGTGATCAACGTTGGCGGAATAAATGACTGCGGTTGCGTTCTTTTGAAATCCCATAGCAGCGCAGGAAGAATTATGGCGCAGATTTCCGTTTAACGATGCCAGCGAACTCCGAGCGCGCAAACAATCTCACAATCGAGTTATTAGTCTCTGCGTGGCGTGGGGCGGGCGGTATCAATCACCGTGGGCGGGCCGCGCGACATTGGACTTCAATTAGGCGGGTGGCGCGTGTGATTGCTCACTCCTCTAGACGCCAAAGGGTTACTTGACCCACATATTAGGCTCATCGCATGCGTCCTCGTTAAGAAGCTCGTAAATGAAGAAGTGATTCAATATTTATTGGAAGTACAAAATGTTAAATATTATGCTTTGATAAATCAATGATCATGTATCCGAAAAAGTGCAGATTAATATTGTAAATTGAGTAAAATTTAAAAAAGCTCTATCTAGGTATTGTTTTTTTAAAACCGTAATTTTTTCTCGTCTTTTTCGTGACTTTAGTTATGAGATTTTTTTTAAGTTCAAGTTCGTTTTTTGAACTTAACTAAGGTATAAAATAGCGAAACAGCAAATTTTGTATTTTTTTTTCTCTATATTTGAAAAATATTACATTATTCAAAATAACCAATGACACTAATATCACTTGCCATCACAAGGTTAGGTATTGAATTTAACGAACATATACTTTATTAAAAATATCGGCGAAATACCAAGTCGGAAATATTACATCGAGTGCTCTAATTAACACTGAACATGACATGCTAACACTATGAAATTATATGAATAGTGCCCAAGAACCGTGACGGAAAAATCGATTAAAATAACGATTGCTAATTAAAATTGATAATTAAGTAGTGAGTTAAGTAACTTAATGAGATAACAGGCTTTATTATAAAAATGAGGTTATTGTTTTGATTATAACCGCAATTTAAAATTGCTACGCAACATAAAAAATCAAGACGCGTGCTTTGTGGCATTACTTGAGGTCGACATATTCAGCTATGGACAGTAGCATGTCATCTTAATAAACATAGAAAGTTAAACATTATCTAAATACAAAATTTCTTCAAAAAACCGTTAGAGCCGTTTCCGATGAACCAGTTACACATCTACATATAACAAGAATTTCTCATTTAATAGCACTTTAATAAATATACCGAACGTACTAGCCGAGTATCAATAGAGTGGTGAGGTAGTAGGTAAAGCTTCCAGCAGCAAATCCACGCGCTTGACCGCAAATAGGTCGTGGATTGAATAACGCTGCACCGACCTGCGCAGGTTTCTAAATATGTACAAAGCGATATTATTGTAACCGCAGTTGATATTTCGTAACCAGTGTGTGAATTGCACAGACTTCGCGACATATGCTAATGTGCAATACAGACTTGATTTTTTTGCACGAGAGTGCGTGTGAAATTGCAACAAGGCAAGTGGTAAATATTTAAGAAACTTGGTTTGCTAAATATGACCCACGTTTATAAAAAATTTAAAGGTATGTAAATTATTTTTTGTTTTCAAATAATTGAAAAATATAAAACAAAGTAAATAGCGTGGGCGGCTTAAAATAATCTACTACCCCAAATCATCCCGACGCCGTGGGTGTCGTCGTGGTGATAGAGCGAACCTTAAATAGGTGATGGACAGTAGAATTTTTTGATAACCGCATGCCAATATGTAAGGTATAAAAAAACTTATATTTTACTTACATACCAATTGCTACAGTATATTTGTTTGGATTTTTGTCCTTCAATCATGCTTAAACCGCTGGTTTTGTAATTAATTCTGGCTAAGAAGTCGATTGTATCGTTTGAAGTTAATTGAAGGCATCCAGAGGCTGCAATAGCCACTTTCTATCAGATACATAATGCTGATTCACATGAGCTAACTGAGTTTCACGTTTGACTAAATGAGAAAGTGAAAAAGTATCCACTTCTTTTTAATGAGTTTAATAATCAAGGCTAACAATGAATGAACCGTAATGGTTGTCCAATGACAATGCAATATTGTAGACAGAACGAGATAGTCTACGCACAACACAAGTCGCAAATTTCATTGTAATGGTATAGTATTATTACAAATGCACAAGTCTAGCCATTGAATAAGTGCCAAGTCCTATTGTGCCTACAGCATTTATACTTTCGACAATATGTACTTAATGTAAGATGAAGAGAACTTTGATATAATTAATGACTGAACTGTTCTAGTTTCACTGTAGTAATGACTGATGTCTATTACGTTGAAATGGAAATATTAAGAATTAAGGACGTGGAGTACATACACGTAGTAGTCGAATAATCACGTTACCGAGCAGAAAGCAAATGATCGAGGGTAAATGACAGTAGCCTAATGGTTAGACTGCGGACTGCAAGCTCGGGTAGTCGTGTGTTCAAATCCTATGTTCGACTAGGTACTATCGTGAATCACTCCTAACATAAGCATGTTTAGCTTACATAGAGTGGCTTACACGAGTAGGAGTAATGTTAATACGGTAACTAGAATTGTTTAATAAAAAATGGTGCAGAATAATTGAGGAAACTGACGATGTGTAGCAGCGTTAAAGGTAAGAGACACTGTGTCTTACCTTTAACGCTGCTACCTATCCGACTGTCAAGAGTGAATGGCAAATCCACCCTTCTAAGGGAGAGACCCATGTTCTACAATGGACTTTTCAAGCGTTAGTTAAGAAAAAGACAACAAAAATAAAACTGTTAATTGAAATCTTTTGTGCTTATTTATGAGTACCATGTGTTCATGTCTAAGGAATTATAGATATTAAGGGGACCATGTTAAGTTCGCCACGATGAGCGACATTTCCTGTTCTAGAAACTTCTCAGAAATGTGAGGAGAAGAAATTCCTGAACTTTATCACCTACGAACGAGAAACATATCCTATGATGAAAATCTGAAAATTGAGCAGCAATCGACGTCGTTTTCCATGTTTAAGAGCTGATTAAAGTTTGGAATTGATCGTTACATCTGTTTAAACGTTATTCCAAAACAACAATTTTTTGAAAATTTTTTTTTTTGAGATTTCTCAAAATCTACTAGTTCAAATCGGTTGAAACAATATTGAACATCTATAATTGGATAAAATAGTTAGATAGGTTTACATACGCACACACACAAGCACACCTCGATTTTCGAAAACTGGGGTGGACCAATAACTTCGCGATTTTTTGAAAATCATTGATTTTTATAGCAGGAAGTTATAAAGCACAGCCTAAGTTTGCTACAGACGGGTAGTTGTTGCAGTGCATGTTGTTGGACTTCATGTGTTTTTTTAACTGTAGTGGCCAATGAACTGACAGTCCATCCGTTAGTATGTGGCTGGTTAAATCCTATTTTGAAAGTCACATATGCGTTGATTGTTCTACAAATGTTTTGTATCTTGTGACATACGAGTTTCCTCACGGTGCGGCGGTACAAACAAATGAATGTTTTAAATTTTTCAGCGCTTGTCATTTTGGACCTAAAGTAAATCTAATTATGGCAAATGAGCCATCAAAATAACGATAGGAGCGGGCGACTGCCTCATCGTGCCATTCACGCCCTAAACGCTATAAAACGTATGATACCGTGCCGACGTAATTGGATGTCCAGTGAAAATATTCACCTTCATTTATGCTGTAACGAGTTTATGACTTGATATTTAATTCCTTCTATTGCTTTTGAATATCTGTACTACGTCTACTTGAGCTAGAGAGTGTAATGCACTCGCAGTGGAGAACTATTTACTCGTACAATTACAATAATTCGAAATATAAATGGGTATTGAGTGTACAGTTTCTGGTAATATTTTGCGATGATTAAGTAAAATGATGATGCCTTAGAAATGAAATAATTAAAGAAAACATACAAAACAAACATTATTTTCTATTATTATACTTGTACTTTTGTTACAGACAATCAAAAAGTTAATACATTTGCCGTCAAATTTTTGCAGGGTCTTAACTAACGAACTTACAGTACACTTGATGGTAAGTCTACTGTAGATTCATGGATACCTGAAGCCAACTTCGGACAAAGAACTACAGATGCATTGTCACCTCTAAGGGCTTCGGTGGAATGCCTCACCTGCTTGTAAAATTATACTGGCTGTCTCTATCATACAGTCCGGAATAAAATTTTATACGTGGTAGAGCCATGCTGCAATTATATTAGTAGTACCTATAGTTGTAGCACGAATGGGTCGGCTCGACCGGGGAGGGACCACGCTCTCACAGAATACCAGCGTGAAATAGTAGCTTAATGCTGCTGTATTTCGTATGGTGAGTGTAGAGAACCGGAGACCCTTTTTACTGGAAACGAGGCATTCCATCTTAGTCCTCACGGGTGACAATGCATCTGCATTTTGATTCGTAATGAGGATAGATGTAGATGTCTATGGGCCACAGCAACCACTTACCATCAGGTGGACTGTGTGCTCGTTTGTCACCCTATCCTATAAAAAAAAAATTACGCGGTAATTAATTAGAGCAACGCTGCAGCTATATTATAGTTGTAGCACGAATAGGTCGACTCGATCGGGGTAGGACCACGCTCTCACAGAATACCACCCTAAAATAGCAGCTTAATTCCACTGTTTTGTATGGCGAGTGTAGATAATCGGATACCCTTTTACTAGAAACGAGGTATTCCATCTTAATCTTCAGGGGTGACAACGAATTTGCATTGATTCTTAATCGAAGGTACAGTAGACGTCTATGGGCCACAGCATCCACTAACCACCAGGTAGACTGTGTGATCGTTTGTCACCCGTATTCTATAAAAAAATGTCAGTACTGCCATTTGGCGGCAGACATAGCCTAAGAGGTACGAGACATAAAAGGAGTCATATCATCTATTTATAACTTCTCATCATAATCATCATCACCATAGCTCATACGAAGAATGCTGTTAAACAGGACCCTGAGCCACCTCCATCCACCAACTTCCTAAGTCTTATTAGGTTGTCACTCATCTGAAAAAGTTGTCTCTTGGAATGTAATGTCGTCGTCCCTTGCCGGTTTTGTTAATATGGCCTGTCCATTGCCACTTCAGTTTACTAATCCGTTAAGCTATGTCGATTATTCTGATTCTACTGCGGATATCTTCGTTAAGGATTCTATTACCCAGAGAATTTCCGAAGATAGCTTTTCACCAAAGCTCGTTGATTGACTTTAATCTTACTCGTACGGCTAACGGTGAAGGAACGCACTGGTTTGAAACTAATACGTAAACAATTGTTCTAAAATATATGTTCGGTTACGCAACGACCAACGTGCGTGCGGCTATGCAGGACTGCGGATTCGAATCTACGAGACGAGTATTTGTATGGTTTACTAATACTTGTTCCTAGTTTGAATCTCTTTACATGTGAAATTTATGTATGAAAATTGCCGCAACGACATAAGATGAAATCATAGTGTTGCCATGATTGATGGTGTAATAAGCTCATCGATTTTAAAGTGATTTTCTTTTCATTGAAGTTCAATTTACCTATATAGTGAAAAAGTAAAAGTTTGAGCAACGTCAATCACGCTACGCTTCCGTTTATAAACATTTTTTCTTAAGAAATCGAATTGAATATAAAGATGCAACAGCATTGGTGGCTTCGTAACTACAAAGTCAATTTTACCAGTCTACATTTTCTTCACAGACGTTCTTAATTTGATATTAATTGACATTCACCTGGAAGCCGATAAAGTTCGCGTGTTAATTGATAGATCTTGACGGCGTAACTCGAGTCAGATACTCTCTACGAAACTCCCATGTTCGACATCTCTATACTCGCGCTGATAATTACCGATGAATGATAAAGATTCTCTATTGGTTTCCTAATTAACATTTTATGTTATGTAATGTTAAGTAAATTTATTTAAACTGTAAGTCTTAGTGGTTAGAGATTACGATAAATGTGTAGGAAGTATTGTGTTTGAATCTCAATCAGAACCAGTATTTTTTCATAGAAATGTAAGGTGGGAGTCTAGTTTGGGATCTGGATCTCACAGTTAACTATTTTCGCGTTTTTTACGAGTGTGTTTTTATGTGTTATGTGATATATGAGTAGTTTTGGGCGAGGTGTTTAACATATATATTTTAATGAAAAGATAATTAATATACACCATAATATATAAGGGTATCATGGAACATATACAAATAAAACTTCACATCAAGTTTTAGTATTCTGTAAAGAAAAAATCGTGAGAGAATGCGTGTTAAAGAAATTAAAATAATATATTTGACGTACATGGAAATTCCAAATTCCAATTGCCACTTTTAGCAGCGTGACTGACCCCTACAGACTTTAAAACCGTTCAAGATTGATAGAACTGTCCTTAACAATAAGACGTGTATTACGTTATTAAAATCAAAAGTCGTCATTAAGTTATTAATTAAGTTTTAACTATTGACAACAATGTTAAAAGAATCTTGAAAGTGAATTTGATTAAAACTGAATATATTTCGTAAAGATTGAAGCAATTTTAATCAGTTGAGAACACGACTTCATTTTACGACTTTTTCGTCTTAACAGTTCTTTTTTAATTGCCTCTCGACGGGTCCGGGCCGCGTAATGCGCAATTTAATGAATTTAATGATCCTTCAAAATGTAAAATGCATTACTGCACCAACTTTATTTTATTGCCCGCCAAGATGAGATCGCGTTGAAACTAGGTGGTGTGCTCCGCATCACATTATCCATAAGTGAACAATCTAATAGAGCTCCCTTTATTCGTTCAGCGGTGTATGCTCAGGATGCGATTTGCAATATTTTAAACACAATTCTACTAGAAGAAAGGTTGCTACGGGTTGTAAGGGGATATATGCTAGTGTACTGAGCAGCAGCATTACCATTCCAATTTTTTGGCTCTGCGCTCGATAAGCAGACTGCCGAGCATGGTGTGTATCGAAAAATCTTCCAAGTAATACACGCCAGAAGGAGCATTCTTGGAAGTGGCCTTTCCAACAGTGGGCTTAAAATAGTTGTTGTGTCGTGTTTCAAAAAAAAAGTTATGTGGAAATTATTTTTTTTTTAGTTTTGAAGTCGGTTTGAAATTCTTAATAAAAGATGAGTTACTCTACGCTCTTGAGTAGTTTTATTAATATTACAAGTTGAGGTAACACCTAGAATGTCAACAAAATTTTACATTTAAAATATTCATTCCCTATTTTTTTAATTATTAGACAGAATTCTTTTTTCTTCAAATTTATAAGCAATGCCTATTACATAATAATAATATAGCCTATTTAATAATAAATAATTTCTAATATTTAATAAAAAAGAACTATGTATTTAAATCGCTTCTGCCGTTGCGGATAATTCGATGAACATACATAGAAAAACATTTCCTTCGAAAAATCGATCGAACCTTGAGATATCTTTTAATTTTATTTTATTAAGTCGTTTTCCATAAATCGGTGAATACAGATAAAACAAGTAGCCTGATTATGAAACTTTCTCTTTTTTGAATTCAGTTAATAAATTATATTTTCGTAGGTACTAATGCTTATTTACTATAACCTATCTTTCCTTCTTAACAAAAGTGCTAGATGCCTGTACAAAAAGCTAGCCTCAAAAATAACCCACCCGAAAGTCAGGCACTACTAGTTCCTACTATTTGGTATCTATTGCTATTGGAGGACCCTGTCTTATCCTCCGATAGTTTTTAACATTATCATTTTGGAACAGAATTGCACCGTGAAAGGTCTTGGAAAACACATTTGGCAGGGCAACACATAGGCAAATGTTAGTCAGAAAGTCACAGATATTTGCGAGTTCTCTAACGCCTGAAAAACTTTCTCTCGTCCAGGACCAAATCGATGATTATACAAGATCCTAATTCTAACCCTTTTTAATGAGTGTTATTTTGATCTAAATGCAGAACTCCTGAATAAATATGATAGACTTTTTAAAAATCAACGAGGACACAGTCCTTCTGATCTTAAGTGGATGCTGTGGTCCATAGACATGTACATTTATATTTAATTTTGAATCAAACTGCAGATGCATTGTAACCCCTGAAGACTAAAATTGAATGCCTCATTCCAGTAAAAAGAGTCTCCTGTTCTCATATGAAACACAGCAGCATTAAGCTGCGACTTTACACAGGTGTTCTGTGAGAGCTCGGTCAGGCCGATCCATTCGTGCTACAATCATAACATAGCTCTGGCTCTACCACGTATTTAAATGAGAGGAGGTATGTACCCAACGGTGATATAATATGAAATATCAACTTAACTTTTATTTCTATTGTTTTACACGGTTATTTTATTTATTATGAATTATGTTTTATCCTGTGTCATGGAGGCGCTTTATAAACAACATCTCATTTCTAAACTTATGCATAACACTCATCTAGAAGAATAACTGTGACTTCACGCGGTATACCTAATATATCGCGTATAATGTAACCCGTTAACTGGTTTGCCTCATATCATTACCAAATTAGTTTACTTTCCCATTCAAAATACTGTTAGAAATGCGTTGTTTTAAAAACCGGCCAAGAGCGTGTCGGGCCACGCTCAGGGTAGGGTTCCGTAGTTTCCCATCCATCACAATAAGTGTTCCCACTTATGAGTTTAAAGGTGGGTATCCATTAAGTCAGCGCTCCGCGCTCCTGCAAGTGCTCCCGGTAGTGGGTACTGTTGTTTCCATCCAAGTTCAAAATGATTTTCCTAGAAAGTCCTTATAAAGTTCTACTTTTCAGATTTTTTTCATATTTTCTAAACTTATGGTTCAAAAGTTAGAGGGGGGGGGACACATTGGTTTTTACTTTTGGAGCGATTATTTCCGAAATTATTGACATTATCAAAAATGATTTTAGTAAACCCCTATTCATTTTTAAATACCTTTCCAACAATATATCACACGTTAGGGTTGAAATTAAAAAAAAATCACTTCCCACTTTACATATAAGGGGGGCTACCCTAATAAAACATTTTTTTCCAATTTTTATTTTACCACTTTGTCGGCGTGATTGATACACATATTGGTACCAAATTTCAGCTTTCTAGTGCTAACGGTTACAGAGATTAAGCGAGGACGGACAGACAGACATGGCGAAACTATAAGGGTTCCTAGTTGACTACGGAACCCTAAAAAGGTATGTACATAATATTTTTAAAACGAGTTATTTTATGCCCAATCGGCGGATGATGTTTTTACAAGAAATTAAAATTGCGTTTCTGTCGCCTAGACCGAGACCGTACGTACGTTTGGTCTACTAAAATAATGTCATAAAATTCCATGCAAAGAAACACACTTTCGAATTACGCATGCACCCCGACGGGTCGCTGTCGTTGGCACCTAATTAGAATATAAATATCCACCGGCGACGTTTAACAACTGACCCGCTCTTTGTAATCTTAATAACCCGCCATTCCATAATAAAAGATGTGATGTGAATTTGCTAAAATGCACTCGCATGTGGGCTCAGAAATATGTAATATGCGGCGACATAAGCCATAATTGCAAAAACGTTCAAAGATAATGCCTTAAAAATTATTCCAGGAGCAAACAGGACAATTTGAAAAAAATCGCATAAAAATTGAGGTGAAATAGTTTTCGTTACTCATTCGCCGATTCTTCCTGGATTAAATATTATGATGACGTGTATCCGTGTTCACTTGGCCTTGACAAGTGACATTTGTGTATACTTATTGCTTTCCTCAGATATTACGCAAAAGCTGAGCGAACTAACCGGTTACGCGGGCTGCATTCGGTTAGCAAAGTGTAATTTTTAAAAAAATGTGTACATATGGCACGGCGGCGGTGCAAGTAAGGCGCCACCGTCTAGCCATGCGGAGGGTGACGTACGTTCAGCCATATGGACGGATACATGCAACAATGAGCTCATACAACCGGTTACGGGACCGTTACAGATGAACCGCCGCGGGTCGGACTTGAATATGCATGAGCTCTAGACTTGACCTCGTGTTATTAGACTTCGGGCGCGGAACGTGGGACCAGACATACCTTATTGACATTTGACATTTGTGCTTAGCTTGGTGACATTCAGTTGAATGTATAATTCGCGTAATAATGAAGAAACTCACCAAACGAACGTCGGAAACGTTTTTTATTACTTAAAGAGCTACATGATTTTGAGGTGCAGACGTAAGAAATCAAGTCAGGTTAAGTGCGGGGGCCATCAATCAGTTAAGAGGCCGCGGGTCAGGACCTCCACAATACCCCCGTTCCCCCGCCCCGACCACCTGTCGCACCCGCCAGCTCACAGCAATTGCTAATCAGTCACTAAGTAACGCCGAATCTCTGCCTGACAGGGGAACGCGCAGCGAGTGAGTAAATGGTGTTTTGACAAACAAGGGTATTAGACGTAGCGACATTTGCTATCTATAATAATTAAACTTTTTAGTATAAATTTTGTTTTCCATGCTTCTTAAGTCGGCTCTAATGCATATCAGGTGTATAAAATAATTAAAGATTCGACTTCAAAAGACCTTAATATGGATTTTTTGAATCTATTTTGAAGTAGATTTAACTTTTTTTCAACTTTAATTATATTACCCTTCTGTGTGGACTCACGAACATCACAAACTGAAAGTTACAACTAGAATGTTGTCTAATTAGTTACATTAATCCTCGTTTTCAACCCTCAAGGGTGAATACTTTTTTTAAATTGCCATGAAGTATAATCTATTTAGTAAAAGAAGAATTATTAAAATTGTTTAATGCGTTTACGGGAGATCAGTAAACACATAAAAAAACATATGCGTTGAATATAGAACCATTTCATTTAAAAACTTAGTTAAAATACATTTCATTGAAATATGTACGATATTCTTTATTAAAAGAAAAGAAAATTTATGCTGAAAATTTGTAAAAGTAAATTCAAATGCAAAATGAAATATAACGAATAAAATTGCAAAGCTTTTGTCCTTAGAAGGATTCAATAACACTAATACCGATGTTCTTATTTTATACTTAGAATTTTCGCGTAAAATAGCAGACATTTATTAAATAACGGTAGCCTGTCATTAGAAGAGTAGATATCGGAGTCCGGCGCGCGGCGGGCAGCGGCGGGAAGCGGCGGTCGTTGTAAATTTCATTGCAATAGTGAAAATACCACGCAATTCTAAAAATACACTTGCCGACCACAACGAGCGTAGCCAAGCTTTATGTACTCAGATAACTGCTCCGAGTGCTCGGCGCAACCGATCCGGCGCCACTCAGCGCTGTCACACGCGAACATGCGTCCGCACCAGACACAAACACCAAACACTTTAATTAGACAAGCTAATTTTAACATACGGTATCAATTCTGAGTGGGTGCTAGGAATTGTTTCATTAAAGATTGACTCGATAATTTGTCACTGTGGCATGCGTAATTAGATGCCACGCATTGCTCCGCGTATCCTTATAAGAATTAAGAATGAACTAAGTTGGTTTACGTTAACAATAGCAATTAGTAATTTTAAAAACTATTGATGCTTACAATTTAACATCGGATAAAGTTTTAATAGCTTTAAGTTTTTTTGCGGTATCTAATTTATGGTATTGCGGGGCCGTTTGAAATCAAACACGCAGTAAAGCAATTTCAAGCTTAAAAAAGTTTTCGAACGAAGCAGGTGCTCACACCATTTTACGACAGTTTATGATAAAAATTTAAAAAATGGTTTATATTATAACACAGTATGTTTCTAAAATTTCACAAAACTTTGTTACTTTTCCTTTATTTTTATCGTATTTAACTAGAAATCGTTAGTCATTCCAAAGCGTGATATTGGATAGCAAATAACATATTGGGGTCAAATTAGAAACAAAAGTACATTAATGTGGTAAGTATTTATAATGGAAATAACTTAAATTTAAAAAAAAAATTGCAAAATACGAATACAAAGGCTTAATTGAATATAATACGTAAAGGAGCAAAGGTGTGACAAGAGAAATCAAAATAGATTGAAGCGAGGAACAGAGTTATATGGTTGGAGGACATCATCTCGGCCAGATCACGTTTGTGGAAAAAAAGGCGTAATCAGCGAGTCGGCTTTGGAAAAATGAATTAAAGAAACTCCCCTTCAAATGGGGCTGTTTATACTTAACAAGCTCTGCGATGTAAAGCGCTTGTAAACTACGCTACTGCTGTCACTAATAAATATCCATTAGTAATCTTAATATATATATATATAAATTACGTGTCACGTTGTTTGTCCGCGATGGACTCCTAAACTACATAAACAATTTTAATCAAATTTGCACACCGTGTACAGTTTGGTCCAACTTGAGAGACTTTTTTGCCCATGAGTGACCCACAATTTGTTTTTGATTTTTAATAGGACATGACAAAAGGTCGTCGAAAAGGGTAGAACAACGTCTGCCTGGCAAGCTAGTATACATATATAGAGAAGTCTGATATGTAAATAGTAATGGACTTTACACGACGAAAAGAACACAGGCTAGTCTAGAATATGCAATGTGACAACTCCATGCAATATTAAGAGAATATTAGAACTGTGGTATAGCATACGGCGCATTATCTAACAATTTATGAAGCAACATAAGTGTTTCCAGTTAAACACGACAGACAGTCGACTGCAAATATTTGTTATTTTGCTAATATTAATTATATGTATAAAATAATTCATAGAGAAAAAAAGATATTATAAAAAATAAATACAAACATCACTATCACTTTTAGCTAGCAGCACGTAATAACACTTCTTGAAATCACCGCATGAACTTTTCATCGCACGTCTCTACGAGCTTTCAAAAAGCTTTCAGCGGTTGATCGCGCTCGCAATGGCTGCGTTACAGAGTGCGCCGCTAGTAGTTAAAAAATAAAACATAAATAATTTCACTACAATCTGTATGAAATTAATATTAAATTGCATATCGTTAAATGATTTATTTCGCATAAAGCGCTGTCCATCTGTATGCGGTGTGATAATGAGGCGCGCAAAGTGCGGTTGCCAAGCGCCCGCAGCGGAAAATTTGGCGGAAACTGATCGATACCGCAGCCGAAAACTATGCATTTTAAGTCACATCAATCGATAAGCGGTTGGACGCACACGTGTGCAAGTTGTTTATGTACCGCAACAACCACGAAGTTTTGCACGACTGCCAAATGTAGAACTTTACTCCATATAAAGTGGCTTTTAGGAGCTCCCATGGGAGGTGTTGGGTTAGGTTAGCGGACGTACGGGGCTCAACTCGGCTGCTATCATTATCGTTAAGAGTTCAGCAGTCGGCGCCAATTTGACCGAGCGTGTAACGAGTTATGCGACCGTCGAGCTCTCTAAACTCCATTAATTGAGCTCATGACTCATGATTTCGTTATGGCGAATCTTACAAGTTAACTGCGAGTTCGTATCTTACTTCAAACTAAGATTGATGGTCTAATTGATAAAGCAAAATATAATAGCTCGTGGCAAACTTATTTAAAAAACAATTAACTGTAGTTTGTATTAAATAAAAAATGTCGACATCGTAGTTTGTAGACTACGATGTCTATAACTGTATGTCCCGGGTTCAAATCTCAGCTGAAGTAATAAAATTCAAATCGTTGGTTTTTACGTTTGGCTGTGAATACATAGGTGATTCAGGACCGTGTTTTGTGGTATTCCTTGGTGGTGGCCTGTTTTGCAGTGGGCTTCTGAGTTTGTAATGATGATAATAAAAGAAGATAAAATATATTTAAAAAGATAAATATACATATAATAAGACACAAACAATTTAATAAAGGGAGACTAAGGGCAAGCCTATCAGGGGTAATCAAACACCTAACCTCACCTGATCGCAGTACTGCTTATTCTGGCGAATACCGGCGAAGCTTCGACGACCGATACATGGTGGAAAAACCATCAAATAACGTCAAATCCAAATTTCACACTGGTGGCGCAACATTACCAGTGTGAAAGCATCGTTTCTTTACTTGTTAACCTATCCAACTTAGTGTGTATGGCAAATCTTTTAACGTAATACTTAACAGCTGGCGCCTAAGTCCAATGATAGACTAATAATGATTTTCAATAATGATGATAATAGGTAATAACGCCAGCTGTGAAATAAACTGTATGAATTTATAAAATAAAGTTGAAAGTATCAATCTACAATCTACATATGACCCATACATTTAGGCACGTCTCTTCCCACATTTCTGAGAGGATTTTGGAGCAGGGTTTGCTGTTGCCCCCAAAGTCATTGAAAGTAATTTTCCCCGAAATATATTTCAATTCTCATGCACGCAGGTTTCCTTACTTCCTTTTTAACATTAGTAGTCATATAATGATAAAAACCAATATGTTATATAAAAGTTTCAATACTTAATTGGCAAAAATATTTCGTTATATAATAATGTATGCTGGGTGGCTCAGAACCATTCTTTGGATTCCTTGGTCCTTGTAAGCCTGTAAAAAGTAAGGCTGTAATGTATGAATGGAATAAATAAATGGTCGTAATATTTTAAACAATGAAGTTATTAATGTAAAAGCTTTTATTAAAAATGTATCGACCAACACAATCATCGTTGTTTTACGCGTCAAACCCATATCAAGAAAATTTAATTAATTGCTTTATAATGTGATTACTGATCAGATTATCGCTTCCCTAGCAGCATGGAGACCATTCTAATTCCCGCACGTCGGAAAGGAGTGAAATACGGTCAACAATTTAATGGTAGCGAGGCGTTCTTCCTCCGCGTAAGTGATGAAAGCGAACATGAAGTGTACATGGTACAGGCGAAGGGGACGTGGTAAGGTCGCGTTACGCCGTTTGAAAGTGAGATGCGAGGCGCCAAGAGAGCAACAAATTAAGTCCCCGCGGGGAACGGTCCCGCCCACGCTCGTTCCGCGCCGGCGTTGAGAGGGCACCCGCGATAACGTCTCGCCGAAGGGAAAACTCGAATATTTCCACCGAATCACATGACCAAATTCGTTCACGTACGTGCCTCGACAACCGGTGAAGTGTTTTTGAAGTTAACAAACAAACTTTAATTAAGATTTTAGTTCAATTTAATCGCCTTATATGTTGATAAATTTCGCATTTGCCTTGCCTATACGAGTACCATGTTTAGCTTAAGTATCGTTTTGATTGTAACTGTTGCAGCTTTACGGAAATTTTGTAATATTTAAGAGGCCAATTCCGATTTACACGCATTTTACATCCGCGATAAAATAAAAAGACAAGCATTTCACGAGCAACATAAAACTTACCGCAACATAAATTTTATCACTTAAAGTAATAAATATATTTGTATCAATAATACACTGGGTCGATCGAAGAGAACGTGTGCTTTTAAACTCAATATAGGAATATTAATAGATATATGTATATGAAATTTCATAGATACACTGCTGTTATAGGTTAAAAATACCTACTTAGTAAATGAGAAACAATGAAAGAATTTCTTCTTCAAAAAATAATTAAAGGTCAAAACTGAAAAGATTAAAATTAAAGATAGCTTTGCTTACTTGTTGTTTTTTTTTAAAAAAAGACATAAAATAATAAGCGATATAGTTAATGACGGACTTATTAAAAGAAGGAAGAAATCTGCCAATAACAGCGCTTAAGCGAGGGGTATAAAATTAAATGGATAGAAGGCGTTTTTACAAGTTTATCGAGCGTTCCACATCGGGCAGACGCCTAATGGGCTACAGGCGCCGTGTGCGTTGCCTGTCTGTCTCGACGACTAGTGACGTGTGCCGCCGCCAGACGTATTCTACCATCATACAGCACTACCAAACTACTATTGATCCTTTCCTAAAAAGTAACTTACGATAGTTAATTACACAATAGTTAATTATCGATGGAATAAAATATTAAAAAAATATAGGGTAATAAGAGTTCGGACAGAGCAGCGAGCGAGAACAAAGAGCGCACGGCACGCTTACACTGAGCTGTGGTCGACTGGCCTCGGCTACGCTTTTATGCGGATTTATCGACTCAAATTAATCGTGTAAGTATAGAGCCGACGGAGGAAACTTGCGTGAAACGCGATAAGAGACCTATTGGTTCAAAATACCGCTCATTGTGATTTAACAAGATCGGCTTTTCTAAGCTAAAGTTTGGAGTGAACTTGTTTGTTACACGCAAGGCTGGTAGATTTAAGTGAAGACTCTTTGCATTTTCTCCAGAAGTAAATTAACAGAAAGTATCAATACATTTTATAGTGAATTAAGTTACTATTTACAACGACGCTAAAAATAAAGTATTACTTTCGTATAACATTGAGCTAAAGAAAATTTCGCATTTTTTCTATGAAAGTACAGACGACGTGGGATAGAGACATAAAATAAACTATTACCTCATCCTATCCCTTGGGTGTCGTAAAAACGACTTCGGGATAGATCTTCTAGGCTTTTAATAGATGGAACTATATCCGTCTTGAAATCATTCAAAATATAAAATCGCCAAATCGGCGACGGGAAGCAGCATCAAAGGAGAGGAACGTCTCAGGACTGCCCCAGCCCCCTTCTTGCCACATGCCATCGAATAGCTCGAGTTAAGTTTGCTCGCAATCACTGCAGCATTGGAATGATTAAACTTGAGGATAAGTTCTATTTCAAGATGAGTCCAGATTTTGCCTGAAGCCCGACGATGGAAGGATTAAAGTGCGGAGACGCCCGGGATAGAGATACACTCAGTGCAACATCATTGGAAAAGGGGCATATGGTGGAGGTTCCGTTATGGCATGGGAAGGTATTTGTACGGGCGCACGTACGTGACTCCGCGTCATTTACAATTACAGAACCAGTTATTGATATTTTGGAAGAAATAGGGTATTCCAGCCATTTTCAAATTGTATTTTAAATTAAGCCTAGTGATAATGAACCACTATCATTTTTATATAATTTTTTGAAACCAAATAGTGGCATCAATATTTTAATTATTACTTTCAAATTTTTCAATTTTCGCGCTAAAACGCTAGCCGTCATTCCGTAAAGCTCGGGACGTCACTGCCCTATGATTTTGCGGTTTGGCAAAGGAATAAGATATTTTTGGATGTTTAATAATGAGTTATCATCTTTATCATTGATGTGTTGTGCGTGAATGCAAAAACACGAGCATAAGAACGCCGAGGAAGTTATGAATTCAAGTGCCAACTAATTTAAATATGAGAAATACGTAATTAAAACTGGCAACAAGATACCCGAATACATTGTCTACAAAAACTAGACTATACTTCTGTGAAGATCATTTTGATATAAAGTATAATTTATAATAAACAAAATATCATGAGGTGATAGGTATTGCAAGTAATTTGATTTGATTTTATTAAATTAGGTTATCTTAGATATTTATAACTAATGATTGCTTGATTACACTCCGACCTGGTATTGTGTTACATTGATGTTTTAAACTTCCTCAACTCAGCAGAACAAAAATCGGGATCGCATGCAAAAATTGTCGAATACCATCGAGATGTTGAAATGAATGCTATGGGGTGGCCAGCGTGCTCGCCTCATTTAAACCCCATAGAGCATGTATGGGCTAAGTTTGGAAGACAAATTAAGAAAAGACATCAATCCTGTCCTCTTTCATTTAAGAGCTCTTAAAATTGCATTACAGGGAGAATAGAACGCGATCTCTCAAGATTTTATTGATAACTTAATTAGGAGTATGCCAAGGAGACTCGGAGCAGTTAGAAGAGCTAGAGGGGACAACACTAAGTACTGATAACAGCAGACGTTATAAAAACATGAATAAAGTGATAAGTACAAAAATGTTTCTTTCCTGTAATTTTATTTTTAAGTCGCTCGATCATCGTTTGTTTGTAAAGCTTGTAAAGCAATCATTTGCGTTGTTTTTTAAATTAACGAATATTAAGGATGTCCAAATTAATAAACTAAATTGTCACATATACACCTATCCATGATATTTTCTTTTATACACACTTTTTTGCGTTCCTCTAAATTTGTCAATAAGTATCAAGATATTCTCCTTGGAGGAGGCCGATGTTCAGCAGTGGGCTGGTGAAGGATTGTAATGATGGTGATGATGATCATGATGATAAGTACATTGATATTTGATATACATCAGCGAACCCTGGATTATTAGTTGATGCGAATGGGAAGAGTAAGATAATTTTGTGGCAGATTTTGATGTGACTCTTACTTGTGTCCTTGGTTGCGAGGTAATAATTTTATGCCAAATATGTAAAAAATCTGCAACAGTGATATGTCAGTTTAGCGGCTGTTCTAGAAACTATTTTTGTTTTGCAGAAGAGGGCCATAAGAGCTATTTACAACCTTAAACAGAGAGAGTCTCTTAGAGAAAAACTTAAAGGACTAGGAAAATTGGCCTCTTAGTTTATCTACGAAAATTAAATATGTTCACAAAAAACAAAGGTTACTTTAGTAAAAAAAGTGATATACACTCGGTAAACACTAGGAACAAACACAAGCTAGTGATACCAGTTTCTCAACTCCACAGAGCCAGTAATTCATTCTTGGGCCAATGTATAACGCTATTACAAAGTCCCAGAAAATATACAAGGTCTCTCTACTACCAAGTTTTAATATTTAATTAAACAAAAACTCTATAAAAAGAGCTAAAACATGCTTCTATCATTATTATTATCTTTCATTATAAATTTATTGTCTATCCATCCATCCATTGCAGTCTACTACTATCTTCTGTTTCCCTCTGACGCCTCTCACGACACCCACGGGACGTTACGGGATAGTGGATATTCTTACACCGATACTACACGGTTTCGATACTTATTGTACTACACTGTAAAAGTTATGATTTTAAATTAACTCGCATGCAATTACACCCAAAACCCGTAAGTTTCACTAAGTTTTTTTCCATTTTTTATTTGGAATTTTATAGAAGTAATTTACTTTAGACATTTATCATTAAAAGTAGTTTAGCAGGCGTTTAGGATCACAAAGGTTAAGTCCAAAAAAATAAAAAAATGAATTGTATTGAATGAGTTAACTATGTGTCTTTTGTAATTTCAGCATGAAACAAAGTTATAACGGATTTTTAGTACTGAGCTCTTGAAACTGCAGACTTATGCATTGGGTGCGTTTGGCAGAAAAAAGCGCTAGCAAGCGCTTACTAGCGCTAAAATAGTTTTCGGCCAGGACACGATTGCTACTTCAGTAGCGCTGACACAATCCGCCATTTTACTTATTTAATTTGTTTTGTATGAAGTAGAGTTTATAAGATGTTTTTTTGCAATATTAGTTTTAAGTAATATAATGACATGAATAGACATATACATGTTATTAAAAATTCATGATTGGTAAGTTTTTAATATGAATACTTCACAAACATATATTTAAATTAGGTTAGGTTCCCCGGTTAAAACTAACATCGAGTCCTAGAGGAAAATAACTACTTAAGATTTGACAGCGCTTGCTAACGCTTTTTTCTGCCAAACGCACCCATTCTGTTTGTGCTGCTAATTAATCGTCAACACTTTCATTAAAACTAATCGTAATAATGATTGGCTTACTACAGCATATTGTAAAAGCAAGTAAGCATCGTATGTGTTGTCTTCTTTTTAGAGTTGGCCGCATGGAGTACAGTCATGGTTATTTATCGAAAAGTTGTTAATTATTTAAAATTAGTTACATATTATTTCGTTATTTTCCTTTTTCTAATAATATTACAAAAAATCAGGTTTGTATTTCTTTTTAACTGACTTCAAAAAGGAGGAGGTAATCAAATCGACTGTATTTTTAGTTACCTCAAACTTTTTTCTAAGTACAAACGATTTTGATGATTCTATTTTTTATTCAAAATCTGGTGCTACTCATGCGGTCCCATATAAATTTGATCAAGATTTGATCAATAGGTTTTGAGTTATCCTTAATAATACGTATTTAATTGACTTCGACTACATTGATGTTCTCATTTTATTTATATATATTAAAGTCGGTTCTACAACATTTTTAATTTTACCACTTGTTAATTTTCTGCACCCATTCATTGTAGCCCATACCAAGCCTACAGCTGAACATAAGTGTCCGCCATAGATTGCTTATAGGGGGCTAGCTGCCAATCATTGCAGACAGTTCAGCAGTTTTTTATTATTATTGAGTCGAAATTCACGAGATGCTGCTGGCTGTCTTCGTTTCAGTTTACCCTTGTCACCTCTTATGATACACCAGTTATTCCCCGCGACTTCATCCGCGTAGAGTTTGTTACTATTGGATTTCATACGTTTTATATGATTCTTATAACATCAGCTGATTTTATATCTGTTTAGCTAGCCATTGAGGAGATTAGCGGGAACAAACAGATAGATAGACACTTTTACTAATTTTCTCACACTCACAATAATTTTAAAAATTGTTTTTTGTTTTGTTTTGTTATAAGAGCCAAATAAACTTTCACAAACATTCAGTGGAAAAAAAACTGTTCAAAACAATTTTATTCATTTGTATAGATGTATAGTACGGGATACGGGGTAGTGAATTCGCCTACGCCGCCACAACACGCACCACAACCCCTGGGTGTATTCATGAAAATGTTATGTTCAACAGTAGGTTTAATATCGAAAGATATTAATTATCCCGTGGATAACTTTCCATACACTAACAATCAGCCGAACAAAATTAGTGCCAAAGGACTAATACTAACATTTACATAATGCACGTGGGGTTAGAGCTATTTGCAACTTGTTAGCAACTAGCAAACCGATAGTTGAACATGTAACGTAGGCATTTAAGAATTTTGAGGACTTGTTCTCTAACTAGTTTCGCTAGCGATTAAGTTTTCAACATTTTCAATTCATGCAATATTTAATTTTTCTTTTGGCTTTTCACATTTAAAAAAAAGAGTGGTTTATCAATCATAGAAAAAGGTTGGTAAAATAAGGTTAAATAAATATATAATATGTGTAATTAAAAGAAATTTTAAATAGGGTAAAGCTTTTTAATTTAAAATGTTACAACCTGTTATATTTCAAAGTGGTATTTTACAGAACGCAACTAAGTGATTTCCAACTAAGCGCGTAAACCAGTAAACGGTCGCGAACTAACACATGTGATCACATCTCTCTTGCCACAATTTTAAATGTATGACAGTATATAGTCTATTGTTGTTTATTTTATGGTCCTTATTTTACATGTGAGAAATTATATAAGATAAAGATTGTGTGTGCATATTAACACCTAATCATAGTACAGTAATTGCTGGAACTGACCAGGTAAGTTAAACGTCGACATAGAGGCTAATCGACAGATACAATATGACTGGGAGTTTGGGGGATTACGACATATGGTTCTCTTGTCGCATACATCCAAACTTTAAAACAAGATTGTGCAAGTACATGCATGCATGTTGTCAGTGATGAGTATTCTTATCAGGAAGCTTAAGGTCGCTTAGAAAGCTTTAGTTATAGAGTTTCCTGCATTATTAAATCCGAACGATTATATCTGAAGAACTCAACGGATCCGTAAATTGAAACGATAATTTGTGTGGAAGATCATGTAACTCTGACTGATGCAGGTGGCTCAGGGTCGTGCTTCTTGGCATTACTTGGAGAAAGCGTATGTTCCGCAGTGGATTTCTGAAAGGCTGTAATGTAATAATGATGATGATGATGTTAATGAACTACAAAGTAAGTAAAGGTTAAATAGAGAAGTGGCGTTCCTTAAATTTTCTATTAGTTTCAGATGATATGCAGGATATTAAATAGACGACAGAATTATAGCATACGTATCTACTAACTTTCGCTATCATGAGATAGCATTGAAACGCGAATAATTTATGGAAGGAAAGCCAAACGATATGGCTTTCTTAAACTTTCGGAATGGTACATTTTCAAGAAACGCTTCTGTTGTTTAGCGCAGAGAGAGTGATTCGGGGACGCTAACTTACACGGCCACCCGCTCCGTTACTGCATAATACATTGCAGCGAATGCGCCGCAGTTTGATCCCTTTCTCGACAAGGTAAGTACGACTGGAAAGTTCTCTTGATGGAACATCCACTTTTGTAACAAGTGCGGACATATACCAGTAAGGGGCTTTATAGTTTCAAAGTAAATCGACAAAGTTTCCGTAACGTCATCCTTTTGTCTTCTTACGTTGGAATATCGATTGCGTTTAATTATTTATGGCTAATCATTTGAGAAACTTCGTGTATAAAACGAAGTTTGGGAAACCTGCGCCAATGTTAGATTTCAGTTTGAATCATGTTAAAACACTTTTGAAAAAAAAATGATGTGGAAGAGCAATGTGATCCAGCGTATTTTACCTCCAGCACAATTGGATCACCTTGACGAAGGACCACGTTCTCACAGAATACTGGCGTGAAATAGGAGCATAATGACGCTGCATTTTGTGTGGCGTGATGAGAACCGGAGATCCCATCTACTAGAAAAGGGGTATTACGTCTTAGTCCAGGCAATACATCTGCATTTTGATTGTTAAACTAGACATCTTATGACTTACCCAGAAATATCAACAATCTTATGTTTATTCTAAATGTCTATGAGTCAGAGCATCCATTTACCACCAGGTAAAGTAAGTATTAAAGGTGTGTTCGATATTAAGGGTATTATATGTAATCCTAAAAAATTTCCTTTTGATAGGAAGACCTTGCATATTTTTGGGACTCTGCTGTAAAAATGTATAATTTGCTCCAAAAAGGTATTATTGATTTTTTAGAGTAAAATAAATTGGTATTATTAGTTTGTGTTCGTTCTTAGTATTTATAGCATGCACATAAAGTTAAATTTAAAGGCTTATAAGTTCCACTGCTGGGCACAGGCGTCCTCTCATTTCTGAGAGGGTTTTAGGGCAAGGAAATTGCTGCCGCGCTGCCCCCGATGCGTGTTGGCGAATTTCACATTTCTTCGAAATATTTTTTCCCTTATTTCTCAGACATGCAGGGTTCCTCACGATGCTTTTCTTCACCGCCAACTACGTGGTAAATCAGCACTTAAAATTTCAATTAACAATTTCATTATTGCCGGCGCGGATCGAACCTTGTACACACAGAACACCTAATGCACATAACTTTTACTATCGAAGCATGTACGTAACTATTATTATAGACAATTGTGTCTTGAAATATGCATACATATTCTGTTTTTAAATTCTCTATCAACCTGTGGGTGTCGTTAAAGACGAAAGAGAGAAAAAAAACAGAAGAAGGGCAGCAGCATCTGCTAAAAATTGTACTTACCAACTGACAAGCGGAGCAACTACGGTAAATATCCATAATCTATTTGGGAGGCCACCACAGTGTGTGAATGGCAACCGCAGTTTATATTCTTGTTATTAAGCTATTATCAGAAAAATGCAGCTTGCCTATATTCTTCTTCAGGTTCCCTATGTATCCTCTTACGGCACCCTCGGGATGATATGGAACAGTGGATTCTGTTACGCTGCCATTATTACACAGCAATCTAACAAAGAGTACAATGCTTTACCATCCCCGGCTGCAACACCACTCACTATCAGGTGGGATAGAACTCAAGTATTGGCTTATATTATATACACAGCGCACATCAAAATTGTCTAGGCATATTTTACGTTTATTAGCATACCTTTAAAAGTACTGGCCATGTAAAAAAGATTTAAGTGTCAATTTGTTCCTGGCACATTTCGTTTCCGTATTCTTATAATTTAAATAAAGAAAAAAAAAGACTGACAGAGGCGGTAAAATTGAATTACTTCATTACGATAATTTTTTTCCTTGTCTATCTTAAAGATAAATTGTTTTAAACGAAATTTAAATTTTTGAACGAGTCTGTTATTCCATTTTATACCGTTTGGTGTTTTATATTATAGAACGCCGATAGCCAAATAGATATTGGGAGTAATAATCAACTTGGAAGTACGAGGTTGCTGATGACATTTGCACCAATCAAAGCGTCATATCATGATTGTGGTCTCGCTATCGGGACGCTTTTAAGGTAGCTGAGCGGTACACTGAGAAAAGTAGGGTAATGACCGCAACACAAAACCGATTTTGACAAATTATAACGAGAAATAAGCTGCCTTCAACATTACATTACGTTTCCACTGGTTAAAAGATGCAGTTCAAACACCAGGTCCCGGTGAACAACCAAATTGTGACAAGGAGACAGCACGAAGTTAACCTACATGCTCATGGACCACTTTGAATGCTTAAACTACAACGAGGCAAACGTGGACAAAGATTACAATGAGCACACGAATTTTTGGGTTGTAAGTCAATAGTTTAGGTTGTTATTCGCAGATCAGGATATCTGCGAATAACAATCTAAAGTTTGGCCTCCATCAAGATTCGCGAATAATACGTATTTGATGAGTACTTGGACGTGACAGTTGCTTGCGAAATCCCCTAGGAGACCATCCACATCAAGGTGGAACGTTCATGGTATGGGCGGGAGAATGGACATCGTGTGGTGCTCAACCTGTGGTAGAACCACACCGATTGTTATGTAGGTATATCATTAAAATAAATATTTTGGTAGACATCTACCGACTTTAATAATCATTATATAAACAAAAAATTCAAATAATAAAAACTAGTATAAACATATTTTAATCAAGCGATAGCCGCAATTTTAATTTAAATACTCCGCTTCCGGATATTAAAATGAAGAGATGGGACAGAAAAAGCGCAACAGAACTAGATTGGCATTCACGGTTTAGTTTAAAGTATTAAGGATTTCTTTTTGAATATTATCAATATTTTCAATTATTACTATATAGACATAGGTAATATGAAGTAAAAAAAAATCGCAAAATAATCTGTTTACTAAAATGAAATTAGGTAATACTGCGCCTGATGGTGAATGATTACTATTCAGTGAGTTGTAAATTACCATAAGGTGAGTCCCGGTGAGGCTTTTTATGCAGTCCATAGACACCGTTTTTATAAAAGTAGAACGGCGACAAACAAGCACACAGTGAAACAAATGGTAAACAAATGCGGTGGCTGTGTGTGGTATATTTTATTTATATGCAATAGGATTTTGTACGTGGTAGAGCCATGCTGCAGTTATATTAATAGTATAGTTGTAGCACGAATGGGTCGGCTCGACCGGGGAAGGACCACGCTCTCACAGAATACCAGCGTCAAATAGTAGCTTAATGCTGCTGTGTTTCGTATGGTGAGTGTAGAGAACCGGAGACCCTTTTACCTCGTAATTGGAAACGAGGCATTTCATCTGAGTCCTCACGGGTGACAACGCATCTGCATTTTCATTCGTAATCGAGGATAAATGTAGATGTATATGGGCTACAACAACCACTTACTTACCATCAGGTGGACTGTGTGCTCGTTTGTCATCCTATCCTATAAAAAGGAACGTTTAAGCAGCAAGATAAGTACTTTCTTTCATCAAAATAATTAAGTTACCTATTTAAAATATGTGACTTAAATGACCGTATCTTCATTGCGGTGGTTTAGAAAATTGATTTTTTACAATTCTCAAAAGACCGTAGATATTAGTATATAATATCATTTTTATCTCGATAATTTTACCCGTTCCTGAGAAAAAGTACCTTGGCAGGCGGACAGACGAATGGACGACAATGTGAAAATTCGAAACCCGTAGTATATAATTATAACAAAGGTTTCGAATTTAATTTTGAGGCACGGCGTCCTAAAAACATAGAAAAAGACCTGAAGATAAAAATCTTCTTCAACAACAGACCTAGCCACGCGTATTTAAAGTATTATAGTGCAGTAATCGATAACTTACCAAGTTTTAAATGAAGCTATGATCCCGAGTCAATATTCAAAATAAGTTTTTCACGTTGTTGGTGAACAGTAGTTAATCAGAGTTAATTGCAAACAATAGTAGCACAGGTAAGTGTAGCTTTCACGTTGAAGCAATCCGGCATTTATTAATTCGGATTGGTCGGGTAGCGCGGGACAATGGCCCACCTTTCTTCGGGGCCGGAGTCTATTAGCCGCGCTGCACAAACCTTAGGTAAATGACGGCCTGCATTAGCAATTCAGACGATACAGACAAACAAAACATCTACTTTCGTTTTCATGTCTGAGCAAGAACAATGTCAGTTGAAAATCGAGCCCATTGCGTTGAAAACTTCGTTCGATATCTGAATGTAAAGACGTAATGCGAAAACGAAAAGAACAAATAACAGTAATGCTTTTGAAACCGAGTTGTGCAAGCTTGGTGTAACGATTTCTATTCACATTTGCACAAATAACGTTTTTTTTAAATATACGTAAGTAATGGAAACAGTTAAGTACTTTACACTGTTACTTAGCTTGCAAAAATTTACGAAAAGATAGATATTGTAATTGTGTAATATTTAATAATTGAATATTTTTAAAATATCGAACAAACATGTATAAATTAATTGTACTAAGCGATCGCTATAGAAAACCAGCAATAGAGAACATTTGAAACGCTGCCGAGAAGTTTGTTTCGAAGTATTAATACGAGAAATTTTGTCATTCTGCCAGGAAAATGATCATAAAATAAGATTTTTTTTTCTTATGTCAATAAAATAAATTTTGATCCAGACACAGTCGTCACTTAACTGCCTTAGTTGTTTGCATATACATTTAATATTAAAAAAAATGGTAATACTATTATGATTAAGCAAATATGCTTAAAATTCTCATGTTGGGACTGGATTGACGGCAGTAGTCGAAGTCGAAGACCGAGTTTCCGCTTCCTTAACAGTCGCTTCATTTCATTATCTTGTAAATACGTGTTTCAATATCTTGGCCCTAATAGATATTGTACATACGTTGTATATAATATAATATGCCTGGTGAATTTATAGATATAATATAAATTCAACAGGAACTATCAATAACCAAATATAGAATTATCACGTATTATACAGGATTATTTTTCAAAAAGTAGTAGTAAACTTAAGTTCAAGTATATAAGTAATGATATACCGTTATTGCAGTTTTTGAAAATATAAGTAAATATTTGGAAAATCCAAAAGTGCACACCTCACAACATCTCACGAGCGTTTTACATAATATTTATGAAAAAAGTGTATTCCTAATTTTTAAAATATATTATTGACGTATTTTAAATTTAGCGCTCCATTATTATAACAGGTAGTGTCAACTACAGGAAAAAAAATGTTTATCAAAATAAATCGATTACGCAAAATCATATAAAATCGATATACCCCGTACATTTGTCCTTCTTCCATCAAGGGCTAAAAAATTTAATAGCAATAAAACTTATAAAACCTGAAAATAATTTTATTAACAAACTACGAGTACTGGGTTATTGAAATGAAATAGGGAACCACTCGATGTAATTCTGAAGCTAATAAAAAAACCCAGTCTCCATACGTCAGTTTTTTCGGGAGTTATTGTGACCACATACAAAATCAACATCCGGACTTCCACGTAAATTTTTTTTCAAAGTAGCAATATAAAATGATTTTTTAGAAAATATAAGATGGATTAATTAGTGTTTTCTTGATATACTGCTACTCATATTATCGTATAAGTGCATATGGCTTATGATAGAGGCATTATTAAAAAACAAAATTGCTTGATCTTGACGTGTCGAGAGTAAAGCCTATATTACCTACCTAATACCGCTTCTAGTTATGGGACGAGAAATAAGGCTTCTACTTTAATTTTAAATTATCCCAAATTGAATGTGATTTATGGGCAACAACATTTTTGCCGTGTGCGTGCGCAAAATATTAGTCAAAATAATGTATTACCACCCATTTTGAATTTAAAAGACAAAAAGAACAGAATGTTTGATAGTTTTTTAAATTAATTTTTCATCACAATTTCCCTATATTACTTATTCTGAACCTTATCTGCAAATTTCGCCGGTTATTGCAAAATAACCCTGTAGAGTATAATTTAACTTTTTAATAATTTGTTCATAATAACGATTTCTTAAATTTACGCGAACACTACACATTGAATAAAACTACTATTTACTTTTTAATTTGTTCATAAATTTGTTAGAGTTCATTTAATTTACTTACTTTTAGAAGAGCTCCTTTGAAATGATATTATGACTCCGAGCCAAAATCTGAAAATAAAAAAGTTTAAGGTTAAATGGTGACGCAAAATCAACAGATCTTCACACAAGTTTCTATGTAAAAAGCAAATCTTATTTACTCTTAATGTATAATACGATCATAGAAAATTTTGGTAATAATTTCTAAGTGACATAATTTAAGTTTGTTCGACACATATTGCCGCGCGAATATAAAACTAAACCAATTACAAGTTTTCCAATATGCTCGGCAAATTATACCAATGTTAAGCTCGCAAAGGCCCTCAGCGCGGTTCTTATAGAGAGTACCCGTTCGTTAAACTGAAGTTCGGAGCGCGGCGCGGGTGATTTACACTCGCACACGCATGCACGCACATCATAAACTTGTGCCCAGCCAGCACTACCATTTTTCATTCTAAGACTTCGAATAAATTACGAAGTTTTTGTAATTTCTGCTACTGTTATTGCTTTTATACTTTTAGTTCTTGTAAATGTGAACGATATTTAACTTATTTTTTTAAAAGTTTTGTTCTTGCACAAAAAAAATATAAAAATAAACACTAATAAATTAAAATAAAAAAAAATACACTAAAAGATAGACTAGCCTGTACTCGGAGACTAATTGAAGAAGACAAATAACTGGTATTTGCTTAGGTATAAATTAAAAATTTTCCATATTCCATATCAATATAATTTGTGATTAAGACTAAATAAAAAGTAATCTAAGTAAAGTTACAACCTATAAACGTCCCACTTCTGGGCAAAGGTCTACTTTGTTTTTCTTAAAGGACTGGAAATATACGATGCGTTGTTCCGATTCGCGTGGGCGAACTTCTCAAGTTCTCGAAATATGCCTTTAATAAGAAATTAAAGCTTGCAGGTTTCCTCAGTATGTTATAATTCACCGCCGACCTGAATGCGAGATGCGTTAACTCTTTGCAACTAACAATTTACTTATTGCTGGAGGGAACCGAAAACAGGATTGTAGTGGATCTGAGACGTGGTGCCGTCCTTCACTGCTGGCCGTATGAGGAAGCTCAAGGTCACTCAGCTAGCTATGGAGAGAGCTATGCTCGGCGTTTCTCTACGTGATAGACTTAAAAATGAGGATATCCGCAGTTGAACCATAGAAACCGACGTTTAGATGAGCAGGTCATATTGCTCGAAGAACCGACAACTGACGGGGAAGAAAGGTTTTTGAGCGGCAGCCTCGTACCGATAGACGAAGTGTGAGGCGGCACCCCACTAGATGCAGTGATGACCGGGTAAGACAGCAAGTTGACGGATGCAGGTAGCTCTAGACTGTGCTTTGTGGCATTCCTTGTGGGAGGCCTATGTTAAGCAGTGGTTTGTGAAGGGTTGTAATGATGATGATTATGGAGGTAACCGAACGCGAGATGCTCGCGTGTTTTAGGTTTGTTTAGGTTTAATTGTAGGCTAGCACTTATCCCATGAACTACGTAACGGGTAAGGACTTCCTAAATTTCAATTAAACGATAATCATTCAAAAAAATTTACAGTTCTTTCATAAATACATTATCTTTAAAAAATAGCAAGTACAAGATGCGTTTTAACCTTTTGAAAGAAAAAGAAAAGTCGCTCCGTACGTAGCACTAGTCATCAGTACAGCGTCAGAGGTGAGAAATAATAACCACACCGTAACAAGATATTACACATATTAATTTGGGGAAACTCGAAGCCAGTGTCATTTATTATCTAAACAATATGCACGTATTTTCGGCGATGCCTTAGCGTATTATTTATTTATGCTGTAAATTACCAAGTCGGGACAATAAATCCCGAGTAACTTACAGTCTGTTGTGCAATCACCTCGCAATTCTAGTTACGTAATCAACCTTTGCAGTGCGAATTGAAAAAGCCTTTAAAAGCTTCATTACTGAGCGGCAATACTGTTGTCGTGGCACAATACTCGCTAAGCGACATAATGAGTGAGTCGCAGCTAGTTAAGAAATAAAAGCAGTGATTATATTTTGCGATGAGTGCGCCGCGGACCCACGGGACTACGTAAAACGTAAACCACTGCTTGCATTTAGCGTTGCCAGGTGTCCGGATAGAGCCGGACACAGTCAGGCTTTTTGCTTGCGTGTTCGGCCAAATTAGACGGAGTTCGGCCTGTCCGGCATTTGTTAGGCTTTTTAAATCTGACCATTTTTTATATTTTTCATGTATTTACAGACGTAATATTGAAATTATTTAAATTAATATTGTAATGAATTTTGAATGATTAATAATAAAGAGGACTAATTTATTCAATTTAATTGTTATTTCATTAGAATTTAAGAAGATTTTATGTTAAATAATAATTTTAATTTAAAAAAAATTGTCATGTTATACCAAGACTAGAAAATTAAGGGTGTCAGGCTTTTTTACCAATATGTCTGGCTAAACTCGCTGGTCTGTCCGGCTTTTCGGTTTTAAGACCTGGCAACCCTTCCTTAGGATTTGTTATTCGCCCAGGCATTAACTTAAACTAGAACTTTAACTTGAGATTGTCTCTATTATAGACTAGACAGAAGACAGAAGTGACGTTGTTAATTTGAACTTCAAAATTTCCCTTTTTTTAAGAATGACAAGTATTTTTATTTTTAATAACAAGGATTTTCAAATAAAAAGTAAAGTGGTCTTAAGCCCTATACAATATAACAAAGTTTTATATAATTTTATTTACACCTATAATAAAAAAATCTTTTTAAGAGCTTTTACCAAAAATTGTAGTTAACTACTTGTAAGTCGATGTCAAAGATCAAACTTTTGTATTTTCATTAAAACTCAAAAGCAAGTATTAATAAGGTTACATAAAAGCGCGCGCTCAAAACTCGATAGCAGTACGCGGCACGTCTTACGTAAAACTCAATGAAAGTATGACAAAAGCACGTGCGCACCCGAACCTTGCAAACTTCCCGAAGGACTCGGCGACGTTATTTTTAGGGGCCTTTCTGAAAGGCAAGGTGTGTCGCTTGAACCCCAAGGGAATTCAGTACGCTTTAAAGCTGGTAATTTGATGTGAGTTTTTCGAGATTTTTCCATCTTCCTGTGATCGTTCGGGGAGCAGGCGGATTAGGCCACGCTGCCACGCACGGCCTAGGCGAGGGCGTCGACGCGCCAGATTAATGTCGCGAGCTTTGCGCCACATTTAAAATGTCACGTTCCATTTTTCCAGCCAAGACTGTTCGCTACCTAGCTCAAGCTTTAGTATTTCAGACTTTCAATAACTGTTAAACATGCTTTGTTTCGAACAAAGATGTACCAACGGAAAATCTTTTGTAAGTATATTTCCTTTAACAAACAATTTTTTACATTATTAAAAGTTACAGCATTACTATCATTTTTATTATTCTGTAAAATATATTAGCTAGGCCAGGGATGGTGAACCAATGGCACGCGCGCCATCGATGGCACGCGACACAATATTTTGGGCACGCCACCAATCGCAAAGTTCACTATGAAGTATAATATTACGAACGAACTCGAATGATCCTACTTACATCTTGGACTACTATTGCTAATGGCGCATACATAGTTCGTTTCGTTATCATCATCATTACAGCCCTTCACAAGTCCACGCCTCCCCCAAGGAATGCATAGTTCGTTTAAGCATAACAAAATAGTCAATTTCTTTGACACAACTGTATTTAAAAGTTCATTTGTGTTATATTTATGATTTTACAACTCCAATACAAGTTATTCGTCATCTAATCTAATCTAATTATATTATAATAAGCATTAACAATTCTGTTGTTGCTTATTATAATAAAATAATAATAAGCAACAACAGAAGTTACACTAATGTTACTTTAATTTGAATAACGCGTATTACTGAAACTATTATTATACATTGCAAATTGAAATATATAATAATAAATGTCTCAATTTAAAACTCTTTACTTATTTTTTGTAGTAAATAAAGAGCTTTGAGTCGATAGCATTTAGTACCATTGTTTTCTCAACAATCACGAAGTCAAAATTATTTTACAGCACGTCTACTACCTAATTAAACATTTCTTTAGAAAAACGGCACGTTGATACATAAAGGTTTGCCACCCCTGAGCCAGGCTATTTACAACTATGCAGGATAATACTTAATAAACCTGTCATCGATTTGAACGTTTTAGTTCTGCTTATTATTGTGGTTTAATTAAGTTATACTGTATGTTTAATTACTGTGGAGACAAATGCAGGTTTAAAATTTAAATAGTTTCATAATTTCTTGTAGACACGATATAACGAGCATTAGGAGTAATGTGTAAATATTACAAAGTTAGATTTTTGTATAAAATAAGAAATGGACACGCATTATCTAAACTGTGGCTGATATGGAAACAGGGTACGAAAAACGGCAAAGTCGTAAAACTGGCGCCCACCAATCACCAAATAAGGCCGGCGCGGCACCGACGAGCCGAGCAGTACTGTCCTTGACTCCCAGCCAAATTACATAAGTTGGCCCATGGGTGCGGAATCTTGACAAATCGATAAACAAGACGAAATGAATGAAGAACTCGGGTCATCGATAAACCCCACCCACGCCTGCCTATTATCTAATTATTTACTATGAACGCACATCCATAACATTGGAACAACCTACGAGTATGTCACGCCTCACTTGTTAAAAAATATTAGGTATAATTTAATACCATAAAAGTAGTATATATTTACACCACTTTTATAATTACAATAATATACTTATTTTAAAGTTTGTTTAAGGATTGTACGATTCTTAGCGTTACCATTACCATAACAGCCCATTAAAGTCCGCTGTTGAATATAGGTCTCCCCCCTACAAAATGCCTCGTTGGGGAGATATTTGCAACAGTTGCCACGCTTGGCAAGTGGATATTATACACCGCCACTACACGGCTGTTACAGGTCTTAATATGTTGCAAATAAATATACGCAGGTTATCACTGCGTTAAAGTTTTTTGTCCTGAGTAAGTCGCACAAAGCGTTTTTATGATTACCGTAAATCGTAACACATGTATCTACATATTAAGTAGAGGCATGTTGTAATGAGTTCTTATATTTACGCGAACACTACACATTTAAATAATTCTAGTTTTTATGGATTCTATCGCGTTTATTTAACTTTTTAACAACCAGACGTTTCGAGCGCAGTCCCCCCCCCCCGTGACCATGGGTGCTGTAAAGCGCTCGAAACGTCGGGTATTTAAAAAGTTAAATAAACGCGATAGAATCCGTAAAAACTAGTATTATTTAAATGTAGAGGCATATTGGTACGTGATTTTAAAATTTGAATAGCTGAGCGACAAATCTCTATTAAATCGGATAAAATGTAGTGAGTAAAGGCAATGATATGAGATTTGTAGGTAGCAACTCGTCTATTTAATTGCAGTCTTTGTTTCACACTATATTTCATAGGTCATATAGATCACAAAATAGACCCTCTCTAACGCTTAAGTTTCTATATTTATGACGTAGAGTAATCGCTTGACTAATATTATTATATTAATTACAGGATATTTAGCCTGCGATAATTACTTAGAATATTAATGTAACAAACATAATATTTTATGTTCATATTTGCGTTATACCGAAAGTTGATATTTAATCGAGTTCAAAAAAACAAGGTTTAATAATCGATGTGTGTGTTTATGTATATGTATGTACATCGATTTCTCGAAAAGGCTAAACCGATTGTAGTGATTGTTTTTTATTAAATAGGTAATACTTTATAGGTGTTTTCATATAAATAGGTGGTGAAAGGATGTGGGATGAAGATTTTAATGTAATTATTGAAACGACATTTTAGTTGTTTCCACGAACTTGTGATATTCCTTAAATCACTCAAAATGGTATAATAATTAAGGTTTTAATAAAAAGTAAAACGAAGATATTATGTAAAAATGTAATAATTTCTATATGTATAATAATAGCTTTTAAGTCGGGGCTTCCCTCGTAATTCTTCGATATGTTCATTGTGTGTTATCACCAAAGAACACAGAAGCTATTATGTGGAAATAATTTCATTTTCTTTTGTACTTTTGTTGTGAGTTTTACTTTTTATTAAAACTACTTGATAGAGCCACTTTACTACGTGGTAGAGACACGTTGCAGCTATATTATGGTTGTAGCATGAATGGGTTGGCTCGATCCGGGAAGGACCATGCTACCACAGAGTATCAGCGTAAAATAACAGCTTAATATATTTCGTATGGTGAGTGTAGAAAACCGAAGACGCTAATTTACTGGAAATGAGGCATTCCATATCAGTCTTCAGTGGTGACAAAGATACTACATGAAATTATATAAATTCGGAAAAAATATGTGCATACATAAAATATTCAACTTATTTTTTGAACAAATGGATTTTTGAGCACTTTATAACACATAAAAATTAAAGTTTAATCGCCTGGTAAAAATATTGACGTTCGACTTGTCTTTTTTTTAAGTGGTAACTTTCGTGTATTTTTCGATAATATTTGATCCATGTTACTAAATTACAATTTTCACCCGCTACATTTTTATTTAGATCCCCCATTTCCTAAAATAAACAAAAACGTTTCAAATATAGTATCTTTTTGTCTACGAAATGTTGCACGCTTGCTAATAGTAAGGACCAACATGCCTGCAGCGGAGAAGCAACGAAATTCTCGCTATAATGATGTTGTTATAACTTGAAACAATCAATATTCTACAAAATTATTAAAATACGTGACAAAATAAGATGTAAAATGTCGTAAACCGAATACAATGAAACTTTAGCTCAATTACTTAGTTACTTTGACGTTTTTACGATTGTATATTACGTTGTGAGTACGATGAAAAATATAAGTAAATGATGTGTGTATTTTAAACGTTTTTCTATTTTCGAATATTTTGTACTACTACACATTGAATAAAACTATTTTTAAGGATTTTAACCGAAACCTCGGGATTTAAAAATAATTAAAATTTAACGCAATAAAATAAAAATAATTTTATATTAAAAGGCCGGCAGCTCACATATAATTCCCCTAATCAACTAGTAGTTGTTTATTAGTGGCGGTAGTCACGTGCCATCAGGTGAGCCCTATGTTCGTTCGCCCTCCCGAATATAAAAAAAGGGAATACGAAAGTATGAAGTTGGACATCAAAGAGAATTGAATATTTCACTCGTCAAAACTTTTAACTAAAATATTTAGCTTTTATCCTAACTTAACCTTTAGTAGGTTATCAACTGACTATAACTAGTTTTAGCAAAGAATAAATCAAATACCACCCAGGTTCTACACACAACCAAATAGTGTGTGTTGTTTATATAATATATTATAATAGCAATTCTAAACAATATAATATTTTTCTTTCATTTAATTTTTTCCCTTTTCGCCAATAGCTTGCGGATTAATTTATCTAATATAAGCTATATTTACAATGTGACTTGTTTTGCTAGCATATCTGAGTACAGTTGTGGATTTATGAGTGTTATTTATTTATTTTTATCTTTTTAATTATAATGAGAATGATGTTGCATTAGGTTGTATTTCAGTCAATTACTTCGATTTAGTTTTCTTTTAAATATATCTTCATACAAATAAATAACACGACGCAACTATGCTGGCGTGGAAACATTCTCTAGATAAGGCATATTGACTCACGAACATCACAAGATTCGATATATTGACAAGCCGTTGATATCCGGCCTCGCTGAAATTTATTTAACGTTTATAGAAAAAGTCATATTATGAAGAAATAGAGTTTTTTTAAATACTTATATGGTCGTATATGAATCAAATACAGCGCCATTTATGATCCTAATACAAAATGAACCATCATCTTGTTAAAACAAATATTACCTCAATCGATTATGTCGTCCAAACGTTACACGACCACTAACAGACGATTATACAATATTATGTTAAGAAAATCCTGTATCATGTGATATGATTTTGTAGGTTGAAGAAAAAAATTAAAACGGAAAAATATAATAAAAAAATGTGATTAAATAGGAAAATTTTCATTCACTATATCTAGAGGTCACTACTTTGACCTCTACAACAAGCTTAACTTATCAGTTTAACGATCGTTTGTTAGAAACAATGATTTTTACAAAACACGTCTCGTAAACTGCGCGCTTCTGCATAGCAAATTGTGTTAATTTGGGTACGTGAACACGTAATTTAAATAAGAATAACATTTGTAAATTTAATAATAAAATATTTTATTTTGTTTGGTAATACCATTGTGGTCCTATGCCCCTATTTCGGATTGGACAGGAGTTAGTTTTACGTATATTATATGAATTTTCAATTTAGGAGTTTAAAATGATAACATATTTAATAAAATTTCAAGGTCAAAGCCCAAAGTATTTATTCTATTTAGACTTGTTTAACTCCTGTAAATATATATAGGTTCGCAGAAACGAAACCTCAGAGAATAACAAATAGAGAGAGAATAACAAAGAGTAAAATATTAGTCTTCTTGTAAAGGTCCCTCGCGTGGCCCCAAGTTATATATTTTTGCAAAATGCATATCGATTTTAATCTATCTGTCAGCAGATATGATACTGTGCAAGTAAGCGATTAATTTAGCTGTTGCCTCATTAAATCAGCAATTTTTTGACCTTGTCGCCGCTAAGATGTGTTGACGTACATCATTCACTATTTTGTGATTTAGTTGCGCGGGGAACGTCGTACGTGAATTTATGTTATTATAAATTTGTAATGGTGAACTGCAGCAAAATCAGTTGCGAAAACTTATCAAGGACGTTTAATTCAACTAATAAAGACATAACAATTCATCGGTAACTTGATTATTAACTATTTTTTTTAATCTAATTTACACCTAGATGCTTTACTATGATATTTACCTTTGTAAACTTTCATTTATTACTTTTCGTATTTTACAATTACCATTGCTGCTTTTGTTGTACAGTAATACGCGACGTACGCGACGTTGACAAACTCGCCAAGCAATATAATGTGAAACATTAGACATCATTGTGCATTGCGTATGTTTATAACGTACGGTACGACATCGGTTTTGGAAGTAATAGAGCGCTAATTCATTACTATTGTCTTATTGTTACTATTTCTGTGGTAACAACCGATCACACAGTTCACCTGGTAAGTGATTCGTTGTCATACCTGAGAACTAAGATGGAATGCTTCGTTTCCAGTAAAAAGAGGTCTCCGGTTTTCTACACATACCATACGAAACACAGCAGCATTGAGCTGCTATTTTACGCCGGTATTCTGTGAGAGCGTGGTCCTTCCCCGGTCGAGCCAGCCCATTCGTGCCGCTAAATAATTCGCAGAAAACCATAATTTAGATAGTTTAATTATACATACTGGCTACTGAATAATTTTGTATTCTCTGTCATTGAATATTTTTATACGTGGTAGTGTCACGCTCCAGCTATATAAGTTGTAGCACGAATGGGTCAGCTTGACCGGAGCAGGACTACGTTCTCACAGAATACCAGAGAAAAATAGCAGCTTAAGGCTTCTGTGTTTCGTATGGTGAGTGTAGAGAACTGGATACCATTTTTACTCGAAACGAGGAATTTTATATTAGTCCACAGAAGTGACAATGCATCTGCATTTCGATTCCGAATCTAGGATAAATGTAGATGTTTATGGGCCACAGCATCCACTTATCATCAGGTGGACCGTGTGCCTAGTTAGTCACCCTCATTCCATAAAAAATACAGGCGCAGCACAGGATATCGCACAATGTTTTTCTAGAACTATGGTGAAACTAACTAGGAAATTTCACCATAGTTCTGGAAAAGCAAGCACTTTACTGTATCGAAATGAATATTTCGATGCAGTAAAGTATTTTTTTTATAAACTCCTTGTTTTGTTAATCTTACATCATTAAAAAAGAATGAGTCTCAGACATTCTATTATAGGTATATATTTGTCTCTAAAACAATAAATAATATTTATTATTATTTTTAGAAATATCTATGCTATGGTTAGTACATTTCAAAGATAATAAGAAGTGGTGCAAATTCTCTTTGCATATGCACGCCCTGAGTGCCTCGGTCCACTTTCGGGGCCGAACTCAATCAATGATTTGAAGATCGATGAGCGAACAAAGCACATTAGTGAAGCGATCGCTAAACGTCCACTTCGCCGGTGAGCAAACACGAAGGCGTAATCCATTGGGCGGCACTTAGCGAGCGCCACAAGCTCCGCACGCTAATTGCACATCAACTAATCTGTTTGGAAACGCATCACATTACTAATTTAGGCGTTGGGCGGCAGTAACTTGCGAATGCATGTCCATCTCAAGGTAGAGTGTGGAACATGTTTAACTACTGCAGTAGATATCAATTTATTCCAATAGTGGGTATAATTCCATATATATAGACATAATAGATATAAGGAAGCGACAGTAGATGATATAATCAGCTGTTTACTTCAACGGCTAGATACTTATTTGGACAACACCTATACCTTTAAACGAGCAATTCTTATATATATATATATATATATATATATATATATATATATATATATATATATATATATATCGGAATCTCGGAAACGGCTCCAACGATTTTCATAAAATTTTGTGTGCAGGGAGTTTCGGGGGCAATAAATCGATCGAGCTAGGATTTATTTTTAGAAAATGTCTTTTTGACCGTGTTTTCAGGCAATGAAAAACTGCTACAATATCGTTAAAATAAGAAGGTAAATTTTGAAAGTTTATTAATGATTACAAATAGCTTAATTGCTATATTCGGCGGTAACAAAATCGTAACACCATGGTTCGAGCCCAGACCGACCGACCGACTTTTTTAAATTTTTTTTTCAAGTTCCTTTCTTTTTTGAGAAAATCTATTTTTTCGAGCCCTTTTTTAAAGTATTTTTTAATAAATAAACTAAACTAATTGCACTCATGATTTTTTAAATATCAAAAAATATTCGTATTTCATCAGTATGTAATTTGTATCTAAATATAATTTCCAAAACACACGAATTGAAAAAAAACGAGCGAAAAATACCGAGCAAAGCTCGGTCAAGCGGGTACTATTTGATTATATTAGAAGGAAATTACTACAGTTCAAAATTATTATGAGTGAAATATAATTTAGGTAATAAATTATTACAAAGCAATTCTCTGATTTTTGTTTGTTAAAATCATCACAAAGTAACATTTGAATCTTATATTTATATCAGCTGCTGACAACTTTTGGTCAATCCAAACGTTAAAATATATATTGTGTGGGTTATTGTAAGTAGACCAAAGGCCTTAAGTGCCATAGTTAAATGCTGGGGTTGATTTAAACTAGTCGAATTTATATTCTATCGTGCACACCTAATAAGGAGCCAGGAGAGGAGGAAGTATTAATCGTTTTCATGTTTTTAGCAGATTCCGCAATATGAGTTTATGGTGAAATTACAAAGAGTTAAAATAAACGTGCCAAAACATCTCAAGAACTGCCAATTAATATTAGAATTATCAGAAAACATGCAAGTAGTTACAACTTTACAAATTGCCTTTTGTTGTGGGGTACTTGTTTAAAAGTTTTATCTTTTGACTTTGACATACATAGATTGCTCAGCATATTTTAATTAATAAGGATGTTAGGCAACCTTACTTTTATATAATGATTTTTTGATACTTATGCGAATACTGTTCATAAATTAAAACTAGTTTCGACGTTATGGGATGTCTGCAGTCTACGATATTCAGGGTCGCCCCCGCCATTATAACAGATTTGATAGACTACAAATCCTCGTTAAACAACACTGATTCGTGTCAAGGATATTTTGTTTGTTGCTATTTAAATTATAAAAACGGCATCAAATTCAATAGATAAGATGGCTAGGTACCAATGGTTGGTAATCCAGTGATCTATAATATTAAGGTGATACCTCGAAAATTTGGTTTTTTCTATTTAACATATTTTATTCTATTTAACATATTTTTTTAAGTTTTATAGATTACAAACTAAAATTTTGGTATATGATTTTTATATAAAATCATATACCACTATATGACCTTGGATTGCATAAAAGGAAAACACGATATCATGAAATTTTCTCGATAGAAAAAAATTGCAAAGTAGTCTCTAATTATTTACATTTTTCCATGACACCACAATATTCTTACGAATAAGTTCATGGATTTATTTTTAAGGCATAGTAAATAATCATATCTAAGTTTTCATAAACCAGTTTTTTATTCCATAACGAAGTTTTGTTAAAATAAATAAAAATGTTGTTTGGCGCTTACTTATTTTCCGAGCGCTTGCTCGGTATGGCTATCTCATAATTTGCGTACTATGAAGTCATTGCATCACTTTCGTTTTGACACTCCCTCAGTCGTCCGTTAGCTTCACCGGCAAAGGAAAAAGCCACGCCCACAAAACTTCGATTCATTTTCAAGGTATCCTCTTAAAGACAAGAATACCACTACAAGACTCTGTAAACTTTAAATTTATAAATATAAGATGAAAGAATTCCCGTTGCTGTCCTCCGGTGGCAACGGGTGCGGCAAGGCCGTCAAAACATCAGACAATCAAAAATGAGTTACAATTAAAAGCCAGAAAATCCATAAAATAGTTTATTGAGGTTGTATTTGACTGTCTTTCTGTTTAAGCTGATCTTCAGAATTGCTTAACCGAATGTGATGAAAAATTACAAACATGTAGGGAGCAATTCCGAGAGTGATCTTGGTAAAATTTTACCCAGAAAACATGCAAGATTTTTACAACTGAAATCGAATAATTGATTGAATGTTGGTGATTATTTCATAAACAATAGGATAAATAGAAATTTTTCGAACAAAACATTTTTAGATTGCAAATTTTACATCAAAAGCGGTATACTTCATGTTGTATCTCATTAGGTATTGATGAAAAAATGATTTTTAACATTTTTTGTTCTAAATTTGACAGCAAAATTATAAGTATTAAAGGATAAAGTGATACGATGTTTTTGACGTAAAAATAATAGAACTTCAGTATATAGTTTAGATAAATATTTTTTCTCATATCTCACATAGTTTTTGAGATAATATCTGAAAAACAAAAACGGAGTTTAAAGTGCTAACTACTTGCCTAAAGACAACTATTACAGATCTGCAGATTTTTTTGTTTAAGCTTTACTTAGACGACGAAATAAGCGATTCTTAATATTTATCTAAGAATAATAAATAAAATCACGTGCGCCGATATTGCTTTAAGCAAAACGTCGACCTGATATTAGAAAAAAAAAAGTTTAAAGGTTTATAGTAAAAAATAAATTACTCGAATAAAGTTTTAGATCGTGATGAGTAGGGCCCGGATTAATATGTATTGAAAACATCAAAATATGTACATATAATATGGACTGAAAATCCTCAAATATGGGAAAAATATGTATAATAAAAGATAACGACATTGTACATTAAATCGACTTTTTATTAAGGAAAACAAAAAAAATACAATTTTACTTCGCTTCTGTTTCATTATTATTTGAATTACAGTATACAATTACATGTTTCTTTAAATTTTCAAAATTAAAACCCTTTCTGTTCGGACGAAACAATGCCTTGTACTGGCTGAATGATCTTTCAACATCACAGGATGTGATTGGAGCATATTTAAATTTGCATAATTCTTCAAGTGAGTAGGGTACATCTATGGTGCCTTCTAATGTTCCACACAGCATGCTGTTAATTTTCTTTAGGGTATTAAATCCTTTGTTTTTTTCCAGTACGTAGCTTAATTTTTGCCTCGCTACTTCAGCAACGGGACCTTCTGATGCTAAAACTTTTTTTTCGATATTTTCGATAATCTTCAAATTATCATTTAGAGAAGTAGAAGAATTTTCGAGTGCCTTTATCTCGTGTGATAAAAAGCAATAATTGCTTTTTATGTAAAGCAAATCGTTACGTAGAGTGTCATGTTCGAGAAGTTCTTTTGAGATTGAAATAGCAGCAGCCTCGTTCTCTAATTCAAAAATAATAGTTTTGATTTCAGTGTAATACTGGGTATAGTATTCAACTGCTGTCAGCCAAGTTCCCCAGCGAGTCAGCACTGGCTCTGGTGGTAAAGGAATGTCGGGATACATCTCTTTAAATTTTGAGATCCTGCTTGGTGCTTTCAAAAAAATTTTCTTTACGTTTGATACTAAACTGTCAACATTTTTAAACAGAGACCTTATGCATTCAGCTAATCTATTTATACCATGAGCCAAGCACGTCACATGAATCATTTTTGGATACAAAACTTGAAGGGCACTTGCAGCTTTTACCATATAAGGAGCAGCATCGCTAAGTAACAAGAAAACTTGTTCATGTTTAACTCCATCAGGCCACAAAACACTCATTGCATCATTAAAAAGCTTTGCTGACGTTTGGTGGTTGCATTTAGGAAGTTCTTCACATGCTAATAAAAAGGATTTGCTGGCATTTTCTTCATCTAGACGTCCGATAATCACATTGCCAATGCATCGGTTTTGAGAATCTGTAGTTTCGTCAATGGCAACCCATATAGGGCCATCCTTTATATATTCACGAATCGAAGCCAAACAATTTTCATAAATACCAGACACATAATTTTTTCTAAGTGTGGATTCATCAGGAATGCGTTTGCCAGAGTATTTTTCCAGGAATTGTTTAAAAGTAGGATTATTCAATTTCCATAAGGGTATATCTGCACATATCATAGCTTCACATAATTCTTTCGAGAAAGTAGAACTTTGGGAGCTGCTCGCGACTGCATCAGTAAAAAATTGTTGCTTAAATTTGTTATTTCTTGTAATATTTTGCTTGTGTTTAACAGTAGACACATGTTGTGATATCAAAAAACGTTGCTCGGTGGATATAGATTTTTCACAAGCATTACAAAATAGTACTTTTTCATCTGTAGTTAGGCATTGGTTTGGGAAATCTTCGATATACTTTTCCAATTTGAACCGCAATGGTTGCTTATCCTTAGGCATTTTTGCAATGCGAGTAAGTAACAAAATACAATCACACGCGACAAATCGACACGGCAAGCAATTACGAGCGTCACTTACGAACTGTGGGGCACTAGTAATGGGCGTTGAATCAACGAACGGTTTAAATAGACGGTCTACGTTCAATCGACGCTTCGACGGTCTACAGTTCATTCGTTATCTAGTCGAATTCATAGACGGCTAAACTGAGAGTCCACAGCGTTCTTATCTACTAACAATGCGACGACGACGCCGTAAACATACCCGGTTAATATAAGTGCATGCGTTCGTTGAATTAGTATCATTGTACAAACCAATTTAAACCTTAAGTATATAACATAGGAGTTAATATTTCTTTTTTAATAGAATTGTTTGAGTGAAAAGGCAAGAGCATTCTGATATTGCGTGAAAGAGTATGTCGACGGTCTGGCGGACTATTGTTTACCTAAACTAGATAATATTACCGTGCCTAAACGTTGCCGTTGTTTAGAAATTTGAAATTAGTGTGTCGACTCGCGCCGCAAGGTCAAAGCTAAAGAAATTCTTCCAAGAAAGGACCAGAGAGGACATTTGGCGTGCCCCCTTGAATGGTGGAGAAAACACCAATACTTACCTACGTCCACCCAAATTAAAAAAAATATTTGTAATCCATTGTAACATTGTAGCAACATCTGTTCCTTACGAACGGATGTTTTCTAAAGCAGGTCTTATAAAAAAAAATATTTGTAATCCATTGTAACATTGTAGCAACATCTGTTCCTTGCGAACGGATGTTTTCTAAAGCAGGTCTTATAATGTTTTAATTAATGAAAGGCGAACGAGACTAACGACAAGCAAAGTTGAGCAAATTATGTCCTAAACGTAAATACACCTGAGGAGAGATTAAAAAAAGGAGAGGTTTTTTAATTCATTTATAAAATAATTTATGTGATTATTCTGTACATACATTAATAAAAAACGAAAACAAAGAAAAAAGCAAATAAAAATATTCCTTAAACACCTATCCATAAAAATATTTAAATAAAAAATGTAAATAATTAAATATGTACATAAAATCAGTTGATCTTCTAAATACGCCTGAAATACGATAGTAGTAAAATCTTTTAAAAACTTATTCACTAGTCCTAAGCCTGGAAAAGTACGAAGGGAAGTTTAAATCGATTGATTGTAAAATTCGATAGTAGGTATTTATACACCACACACACCGTCAGAGTGCCTTGTGCTCAAATCAAATTTCTTTGAATTTTAACTAACTTTGCCGTTCATTCAACTGACGAATAGTGGGCAAAACCGTCGTCGTTGCGTTGCGCCCGTAGACACCGCGCTTTAATCGATTGAACGTCTGCCGTTATCGCGTTAACTAGTCGACGAATTCAACTAGTTGATCACCTAGTCGATAAACGGCAATAGACGGTCTAGTTTCGTTAAAGAAAATTACGTCGACGACCCACCTCTATGGGGCACGCACGACGCACGAGTCAGGTGAGGAAAGGCGGTGCGGGGCGGGTGACGCGAGCGCGATTCAGTGACCGCTGTCACCTTGGCGCAAAACTCATTTTTAGGTATTTTACAGAGCTGCTGATTCATCTAACATAAAATAATGAAGATATGGATAAATTTACTTAATTTCTTGTGAAATATGGATTTATACTTAAAATATGGAAAAATATGGAAAATAGAAATTGCATTTTCTTGATCTAAATATCATAATTTATGTAGAAAATATAATTAAGAACAAAAGCCATTTCAAATAAAAATATGGATTTACATATTAATCCGGGCCCTAGTGATGAGTAACTTTGCCTTCGATATTTGAACAACGCATTGTGTGCAATGATCCGTACCGTCTGACAATGTTACAGTATAGATTTATTTCTCAAGCTGTTATGACCCTCGCTGCTTGCTAGTAAAATTACCCAGTGAGTAATCAGATGAGTCGGTTATTCGTCGCGCTCATCGAATTCCTTGTTACTTTGGTCCATATTTAAGAATGAATCATATAATTTTAATTCTTTGTATATAGTGTTACTCTGACTACCTCGTTGGTCTAGTGATTGTAGTAGTGTGACTGCTGATCATGAGGTCCTGGGTTCGAATCCCGGATCGGGCCAAAAAAATTAATTATTGAGGTTTTTCGTCAAGAAATTCTCAGTAGTTGCTCGGAGTCAGGAAGTTGGCGGTATCTCACCCCCGTGCCTCGGAAAGCACATAAAGCCGTTGGTCCTACGCCTGATCTCTCTCTGGTCGTGTCGGTTTACCGTCCCATCGGATCATGAGAGTAAGGGAATAGAGAGTGCACCTGCTTGCACGTCCACGTGCTTGCGCATACACTTGGGCACTATAATACTGTCCTGCGCCGATGGCTAGCCTCCGTTGAGGCAGGCCGCCGTGGCCGAAATTCGGTCCGGAGGACATTATTATAGTGTTACTCTACATAACTTTAATTTTACAGAACAGGAGCCTTATGTTTCTCTAACGCCTTCAGGCGTGTTTATGGAAGAAATTTCTATTATAGTTATGCTTGACAAGTGACGGATACTAAGCTCTTTTACGTCACTCTTAATATTTTTATAGATTTTTACAGGAAAAGATTAGCATAATATATGTCCGAACACAACGGAATACTTTCGTGAAAGTTAAATTCAGGCGTAAGAAAAGCTATTTGGTCATATGAATTTCTCATTGCACGTAGTCTCCATCTCCAAATGGAGAGATGACGATTTTGTAAATACACCTCTAAAACGCAAAAAGGAGTCAGCCTTACGCTTAGCTTCTTCTTTCTGACAATCATCATATACCGAACGAATTCAGTTGTTAGGTCTTCGATGCTGAATACTTAACCATTCATTCATTCCAAGGTTTAAAGCAGCTGCAAGGAAGGTAAGTGTCCTTGCAAAGGTACAGTGATACTTCACACCGCGACAGATGCTTACTCTTTATAGGTCCGGTCGTGCTTACAGTATTACTTCTATATAGGCTGATGCTGTAGAATGCCACCATCTTGCTTTGGACTCAATGGAAAGGTAAAAAAGAAAAACCTTAATCTGGCTAAGATCCATCTTAACAAGCTCGAGCAAAGTTGCAAATAAGCCAGCTTTTCGGTGTTTTGCAGGATACGTTAGTTAGAGTATGCAGGAATTACATAAAATAATTTTGCATTCCTTAAGCGCAAAGGGCGTAGGTAGGTTTGCTCTACTAGCGCCTAAAAATCAGGAACCCAACGTTTTGTCGCATGAAATCGTATCTAACAATCATATTGAACATATAAAAACCACATTATCAGAAAGATAAATGATTGTTGAATTTTGAGTTTAAGTTGATATTTTTACCTTAAAAAATGGTTTTAATGGCTTATCGTGTAGAATGTAGATTTATCAAAATCGCATGGAGAGGTAAACACGATAACTTTTGAAAATATCAATTGTTCAACTCAATCTATTTTTTAATCTCTTCATCTATCGCGTGGGAAGCCATGGAAAGTAAATGGCTGTTTAATTTTGTTTTGTTTAGTTATAATTTATTTTTTTTGGCTGAGATATTCCGAAATTTTCCGTGTTTTAGCAGCTTTGCAATAATATATTTTACTAAATACAGATACACTTTGAGCTCTGATTTTGACTCACAACGGGCTCTGCCGCCGTCATGAGTGGGTAACTATATCGTTTGTTTGCAGCGACTCGTGATGTAAAAACCGATCGCTGTAGAAATACAAAACATTCCAAAAACCAAATTTAACACTAAAATATTCAGCGACTGTTTATTAAAAGCTACATCTGACAACTTTAAGGTAAACACATTGGGAATTTTAAATGGAATATAACAAAGTCTTATTTTTCCCGAGTAACGTAAATTAAGTGACTACTAACAATAGACTTGAAAGTAAATCTATCCGGTACCGTAAATAAACTTTCTGATTTTATCGAATGTAACTTCGTTGATAGTTCTCCATTGTTAAAATAGTCTGTTGTATATTTTGTTAGCACGATTAAAACACTCTTTTACTTATTTTATTACATGAATAAATATGAACATACCACCGTATTATAAAGTCTTCCTGTTTTTATCGAATTTAGCTTTGTTGTTGCTCTGCTTTGTTAATATAGTTTGTTGTACATTTTGTAAGCACGTTTTTGAAAAAAATACTCAATTTTTTTTATTGCATGAATTAATAAGAACATACATAATAATAAACACAGCATTTCAGATGTTTTTTTATTCACATTTGCTTGTTAGTCTTACAACAAATTAATTCTTTATGAAAGAATAGACATTAACGTTTTTATGAAAATCACTAGTTCGAACTTGGTAGTGAAGAACAAAATTTACACTATGTAACTGTAGGTAGGCGGAATTCTTATCACGACTCGCATGCAAATAGCTCAATTGAGCCAAAGTGCCATGATGTTATACAAGTGAAGATTGTAGATGAAGCATATCGTAATTTTACGACATAAATTTATTAACTCGGCCCACTATAACCTTCCACGTTTCGGCACATGGCAAAAATATTCTTTGTATATTTAATTCCTATGCAATAACGCCCACTAGACCGTTCTATCTTCAACCAACGCCGTAGCATCATGACCGTCATGACCTGACCGACACCTACGACCGTAACCGTAACCATAGCAGCACGTAAAAACAAAATTTTCTTTGCTACTAGACCGATCACCACCGACTGTACCCGTATATGATCGAACCAACAACTTAATCGTTCATACAATAAGGGTGATATACGACCACACAGTCCACCTTATGGCAAGTGGATGCTGTGGCCCATAGACGATTAAGAATCAAAACACAGATGCGTTGTCACACCAGAGGACTAATATAATTGCTCCGTCACTGACCTATACCGTAGTGTGCCAACAACGTTCTATAACATAACCGTAAGCTGTAACCATAGCAATACATGCAAAAAATATTTTTTGCTACTAGAGCGACCATCACCGATCAACACCGTACCCGGACATGACTGAACCAACTATGCCCGCTAGATTGCAGGTATTCTAACACAAATAATTTTGCCTACAACACTAAGCACTTCCAGACGCGTCCTTCTAAATGAAATGAGTTAGAACTGGTTGAACAGGCATCATAGTTGGACACTAGCGATGTAACTAATGTTCGATTTCCCACAAACACAAACATGTTGCCAACCAAAAGTAGCCGATACTACACAAAGTGAACAACTCGTGATCACTCGCTTACTGACTGAAGTTAGCTAAGTTTCTTCGTCAGTTTAATCTTGATCTTAAGTAAACACATAATATATTTGTTTTGTTGAGGTTCATTTGTGCAGTTGTTATAAAGTAATATTACTTTATAAAGCGAAGCTGAAAATGTAAAATGCAAAATATGTAATAAACAATACTCACGCAAAGGCAAAACAACAATTGATATGAAGAATCACCTGGAAGCTATACCTATATAAAAGTCAGTTTAGTCAATAAAAAAAATAAACGAGAAAATGAAAAGCGGAATACTTTGACAACAAATGCTTTGGTGTCCTCTTCACGACAATGTACTAAAACCGAACTTAAATAAGCTTTTTACTGATTAATCGTTATAAAACAGACCGACATAATTCTTAATCTATCATATTTAGGTACATTGTTACTTTATAAACAATTTTTACTTGTCATTGCTAAACAAATTCATTCGCAAAAAATCGCATAGTCAAATGCGATCGCATAATCTCGCACGATTCAACGCATCCAAAACATGCGTGTCTTTTCACCGCTAAAAGGAGCCCGCAGTAATAACTAGAGATGGGCCGAATATGGATTTTACCGAATACGAATATTCGGCCGAACGTTCGGTAAAATTTTTACTGAACCGAATATTCGGACGAACATTATTCGGCAGGATCATCTCGGCACCTAACCAATTTATGTCGAAACTTGTTACCACATAGCGCGCGGGATTAGCGCCAGACCCTGCCCCTCGCTTCCCAGCCACACCTGACATGTTATGGCATCAAATACTACTGAGCAAATTGCCGGCACATGCTTATATTTTGACTATTTTTGTGAGAAAAAATTATATCTTTGTGTTATTTTTAGAGAGACTGACGACCGAAGTAAAGTGAAATGTACTAATGTAATGTAACGTTTTTTTGTTTGATTCCTAAAACATTTTATATATATATATATATATATATATATATATATATATATATATATATATATATATATATATATATATATATATATATAGCTATAATTGTAAATAAATCAACAGTGCCTAAAAACATAACGCTATACAAGCAGATTTAACCCATTAATAAAATATACTTTCAATAGTAAAATTTAGAAAGACATGGCAGTACTCAATTCGTACATTTCAACACAGTGGACACCTTGAGTAGCACTGTAACGAATGTTCGGTGATTTAAGCGAATATTCGGCCGAATACGAATATTCGGTAAATCGGCCCATCCCTAGTAATAACATAGATATGCGTGTATTCACTTTAAAAAATAAATATTAAAAAAAACGTAAAAAAATTGTCTATGACTCTTAAACCCACATAGCGCTACATTCATAGAATACTATAAATACACAATAGAATGGCTGTCAACCATATTTTGTACGAGGGTCAGCGTAGCCGGGAGCAAACATATAAGCAATTACGTCATATTATCACTAGGTACTACAAACCCGATTCGCTGTGTTGACAGACTGAGTAAATTTAAACATTTTAGACTTTTGTTTAATGTTCAACATCATCATTAAAAAAATCGTTTAAATTTTACATATTTATTTGTAAATAATATGCAATTTGGCATTTTCTAAATAATTTGCATGCGAAATTTGGAAACGATTGTAACGTCAAAACTTATCTAGTGTTGACAGTTATACGTGTGAATTGACGTGTTAGTGACATTTTAGTGGCTACACGGGCTCCGCCCACTCCCCTGTTCTATTACATATGTATTATAGTATTCTATCGCCACATTAATAGATCCAAGCGAAGCCGGAGCGGACCGCTAGTAGTTCTTAACAAAGTTACTGCCTTCTTAATTATTTAAATTTATTTATTTAACCTCGGTTTATTTTATTTATTTATTTATTGCAGTCTATTAAAAGCTATATTCACAGCTGAACATAGCCCTCCTCGCACTCACACTGTTTAATTCATACGTCATCGATATTTAAGTAAATTCAGTCTTCCACTCTTTGATTTACGGCGAAGTGTATACGGATTATGACCTATTATGTTCTGGTTACGATCTCATTTACAACACAAAGATGACAGTATTATTATTATTATGCTAAATGGACGAATTTAAGAATTAGCAAACAAAGGAATTGCATGGTAGCAATAAAACTAGAGGGTTCAGTAATCACCGCGCCCACGCCGCAGACTTCAGGCGCCTCGTATGTATTGCACGGCTTACGAGTACATGTTAGGTATCAAAGAAGTTTAGGTTTGTTAGAATAGGACATTAAATTTGAATATATTAATATTAAAATGTTAGATCGAAATTTTAACTACATATTATATTACCTACATATTTTGGTTAAGCTCTTCCTAATGACCATGCCAGAATGTTCAAATCATTTAATGAGCTATCACGAGGGGTTTCTTACTGGTTTCTATGCGTAACAGCTTAGGACTGTGCTTTGTGGTGGAATGCTTCTCATCAGCAATGGACTTGGTATGATTATGGTTAAATTATGAAGAAACTAGCACGTTTAAATTTGAAAATTTCTGATACTACTATAGTTCGATTTTCTAATATAATTTTTATAAGTAAATGTGGTGATTACAACTTTTAAGATTTTAAAATAATTTAGAAAGTCAAGCAAACCCAGTCTTTCAAAAATAAGAAAAGCCATGTGTTCCAATGGGAAACTTTTATAAGCTGTTAACTTTTATGTAAGTATTCCTATTTTATTTTAAAAACTTAGTTATAGCAAGGAGACGGTTTTTAAAAATTCAACACGTCAAGAACTGCAGCAAATGTATTATAATGTGTGTACATAATGATAGGTATTTATATAATGAAGTTGTCGTTATGCCGTACCATTTCAAATCAAAATAATGTTTGTTTGACTAAGAATTCAAATTATAAATTTATTTTATTTTAAAAACATTGCATTCTTTTTCAAAATTAGTCTTTAGCTGTTTTTGTGGTGTTAGGTTTTATCGCATTAAAATCATGTCATCATGGATACATTAAAAATTCGAGTAATTATGGAATATGAGTATACCATTGTGGCGGCAACGCGAATATTACAAATGAACGTAACACTTCTTATTGGTTTGCCTGCTTCCATTCTGAAAACTTCGACCTGAAAACTGAACCCCGTGGTCGTCCGAAAACTTCGGTGAACAATGATGAATTAAAGGCGATCGTGGAAGCTGATGATACTCAATCTATGGCTGATTTATAAGCAGCTTTCGGCGTTAGCATCAAAACAATATTGGTCCATTTGCGTGAAATTGGCAAAGTGAGAAAGCTGGACAAAAGGGTGCCCCACGAACTCAATGATCGCCAGCGCGAAGTACGCGTCGAGACGTGTCTTGCACTGATCAACAGTGTGGTGGTTTAGCACCGGTGTGATTCATCACAGCTTCTTACGGAGCGGGATGAGCACCACTGCGGATATGTACCTACTGTTAAGAATACAATGATGAAGCTGCTGATGAGCTTGCACATCCCCAACCAGCTTTGGTCAATTACTCGTCCCAGCTGCTCTTGCACGACAACACGCGACCTCATACTGCACAACAGACGGTTTCCAAGTTACAAGAGCTGGGGTCGGAAGCTCTCCGTCATCCGAATCCCGTCCAGCTGATTTCTTAGGGGCATCAACATACTACCACTGCGTTGGCAAAGATGCGTCGTTTGCATGGGTGCTTACTTTGATTAATAGAAATAAAAAATATAGAAAAAAAAAATTACGTCAACTTATTTCATACAAAACGGCAATTTCATAGGTAAAGACGTAATATAAGGTTGGGGAAAAATCTCCGTATTTTATATACAAATTCAAGCCATTTTTTTTTTCAAAGTTTAAATTATAATATACAGGGGGGTCCAAACAGTGAGGTTATAATTTTTTTTTGATTCCTCACACCTAGGGGTATCCGAAAATACCCCGTGTTTGTTACGCGAATTTAATGGCCTCCATTTCGAAAATGTACTTTAAATAAATTTATCTTAAATTATTTACTAGTTTTATTATGAGTCTTGAAATCATTTGTCCAGAACGTAGTAAAATGATACCTTGTTTTCAATAAATTTTAAACAATACGCAAGTAAAGACACTGGATGTTATTTTTGCTAACCTGAAGCATTTACTATCTTAGTTTAGCCTTAGAAATGATAAAAAGATTTTTTAAATCAAATTAACTATTCAGGTAGTTTCCCGCCTGAGTAACTTCAGAAGTCTGTAACAAAAAAACTGGCCTATTAATTGTCATTTTTTAAATGTTATTATGAAAGATTAAGGTACTGCCAAGTTTTTAAAATTAATTAGAAAGTATGAAATCATTTATTACAATTTTTCATTTAATGTTGAAAATTAAAGCCCCACTCTCCTGACAGAAAATTTTTAAGTTTTGATTAAAATTATTGTATCTTCGGTGAATGTTAGGAAGCTAATTATTTTATGCATAATAGAGCAAATCATAAGGATTATGCTACAAACAAAAAAATTCCTGGGAAAATCCCTCAATTACATTTTTGTAATGTTAGGCTGTTTAGAGTGAACATTTTCAAAAAAAGGATAAAAAAATCATAACTCGAAAACTACAAAAAATCGCATAACATACATAGGGTATTTTCGGATACCCCTAGGTGTGAGGAATCAAAAAAAAAATTATAACCTCACTGTTTGGACCATCCTGTATATGTGCCATTTTGTTTAATAACATGAAATTCGGTAAGAATTCTGTAAAAACCGAAACAGGTGAAAATCTGATGGTGCAGTCAGGACGTGGATGAATTAACACTTCCCAACCTAGTGTTCTCAATTTTTACCGAGTCGCCAAGATTTGTGTAGTTTGGCGTTATCATGATGAAAGATTTTTCTCAATTTCTTTGAAATTCTCGGACTGAAAATGCTTGAATCAACTTGGTGCTACTCTTATTGATACTGCATTAGGTCCATAAACGTCTCAATTTTTTTTCAATCTTGAGTCACATTTTTGCTTTTTTTAATAAAGCTTTAGAGTGTATCGAATTTCTTCACTCACTTTGACGGACAGAAAAACAATTTAAAAAATGGCGGCAGAGTTTTCTAATTTTTCTTTTTCTTAATATAATATATGTATTGATATTAAAACCAGCCAGATACATAAACAGTTACATAACACAGTACAATCAAAGATTATTTAATTGTACTGTGTTATGTAACTTGTGTCTGATTAAAATATTTTTCTAAAATTTGATACAAACAAAATCAAATAAACATTTCCCCCGACCAATTATATACCTTATCGTTATATATTAACATACAGCATAACGAATTCCGTTAATTCTGAATAGCCATGTAAGTGACTTATATTAATTGTCTTGTGACTCAACGTTTCATTATATTGAAGCATAACTTGTGCCTGAAGTGGAAAGTAGAACGCCGGTAGTGCACTTTCTCTCGTCAAACAACCGGCGGCGTATTAGCAGTACAAACCCACTGACAATAATAAAATGTTGCTATATTTTCGAATTTGTTGATAAAGGTTATTTATAAATAAATCTGTTGAATAGTAGTACTTGAACGCAAGTTTTACTATATTTGATTCTACGTGACTGGTCATGTTTACGGCAAGTGTAATCAACTTCATCATTACAGCCTTTCACAAGTCCACTGCTGAACATAGGCCTCCCCTAAAGAATGCCAAAAAGTACGACCCTGAGCCACCTGCATGTCTTACTAGATCGTCACTTTGTCTCATCATCATCACGAGGAGCTGTCACTGTATAAATATGGCCGGCCCAATGCCACTTCAGCTTACTAATCCGTTGGGCTATTTCGGTTACCCTGGTTCTACTGCGGGTATTCTCATTTCGAAGTTTATCACGCAGAGAAATCCCGAGCATAGTACTCTCCATAGCTCGCTGAGCGACAGCAAGTGTAATCGACTACGAGAAATTATGATGAATGTACACAATTCTAAAGAAAATTACTTTGACGTATATGTTAGATGTACTTTCTGCTATCATCAGGTATAAAACTTACAGCGACGGAAATGTTTCAAACTGGTATGCAAAATATCCCCGTTTCAATACTCACTTGAAAAACCGCTATACAGCGATGTTGCCATATTATAGGATCACACACAGATAAATTTATTATACGTAATACCTACATTATTGCTGATTCACATAATATGCTCCTCTGCATAAAGGTTAGATAACTGATATTTTCTACATTAAAAGTAATATGACGTAACTTTAATGCCATTCGTGACTACTAAAGCTACACTTAAAGATTTCATGTTGTTGACCTGAAGATTGCGTTGTAGTTGGTAAAAAGCATATCCAGAGAAAATTGACTGGTGACGTCATTTAGACTACATTTTGATGATTATAAAATATAAAAGAACAAGTTTGGAACAACATGGCTTCTTCATAGTATACAATACAATAAGCGTTCCCATTACAATAGTCGGTTTCACAAACTCCGAATCGGCCTGACTTCGGGCATTGTCTCGTAACAGAACCAGTTTCGTGCATGAGATGTGGTTCACAACCGCCTTGCTCTATTTGTAATAATATGACGCTGTTGTTTTACTGTGCGCGGAATGGGTTTCCAGCTCAACTTAATACATTTGCATTCTTAGCCAACCTCGAAAAAGGAGGAGGTGCTCAGTTCGACTGTATGTCTTCGTCAATTGTGAAGCGATTTTCATAATTCCCTTTTGATTAGATAGGTATCAGGGGGTAAACTTCCTTCAGGGACATTAGGACGGGAAATAAAATTTCAAGACTGAGGGTGGTAAAAGAGTTTTTATACGTAACTAAATAGTCTACCCTACATGGACATTATAGTTGTTACATTTAGCTTGATCCCTTGGTCCTCCAGAAAAAGTGAAATCTACAAAAAATCACATTTAATTGCTTCATCGTCATAGTAGTAGTACGGCTTTCACAGTACAGATTGTTTATTAAAAGTCTCAGTTTCATAAATTTATTTATATTATTTATTATAAAAAATCAAACGTAGCAAAACATAACATGGCATAGCTTTTTTTATCATATTTCAGTTTTTCATTTTTGCGATGCATATGTAAAGCATTTAAACATGTTAATACGTGTATAGAACTTGCAATATTTATTACATTGTAACATTTTCGGTCGACCTGAATCCAAAAAATTATACAAAGCCGTCAGTTACATTCAAACCGGATTTGCTCGAATAATACCTAGGTACTTTCGAAGGCGTCATTGGCGGATAGAACGTTCTTAATATCACTGAATTGCCTTGCGTAGGCCAAGGTATCTTATAAAGTGAATGTACAGACCTACCTAAATGTCTGATTGCTATCTCTATTTATCCGAATGTGACGGTGTTATATGTGGGAGGGGTGAGGAAATGAGGCATTTTTCTAAATTAACGACGACGACGATCATTTTTGCAGTTGGCAAAATACTATTCATTATGAAACTTTTTATTAAATATCGTTGTTTATCGTTAATATTTATGTACACATACACAACATAAGTACAACATAAGTATATACATTTGTTAATTAATGTTGTAACTCCACTGGGATAACTTTATTATTTTTAAAACATTACCTTGGAATTGGAAGCCTAAGCACCGAAGCAGAAGGAAGTACTCGTGCAGTCATAGAATAATAACATACTAGTGGTCGTCCAGTGGTCGAAATTCGACCGTAATTCATCAACATTTTAAGTTTATATATTAAGCAAGCTGTATACAACTTTCAACTTTTAATATATAAATGTATATCCACCATCGATATAAATGACAAGATATGGTCGTGAGAACAAAATTTTTTTAGTTTAAGCATAGAATAAATCAGTGCCCACTCTTAAATACTCATGAACTACCACGCAACCAGTGTTTCCACTTATGATTTTGGTTTTACCCCAAAACCTGTAGAAATACTCCCTTAATATTATAGCAAAAATCTATATAGCCTTATTTATTGCACCTTATTTTGAATATTTTAAAGAACAACATCGTTGGAAGTTTTGAACACCATTTCACGATTAAAACTCGAGTTTCGTGATGAAGAAGACGTTCTCATTTTCAAATTATAATAACACTTAATCTCATAGGAATAACGAATATGTAACTAAGTAAAATATTATACTATTATTGCCATATACAGAATGTAAAATTTTTCATTCTACACTTTTCTAGCTCTTTTGAGCCTATCCCCTTCGATAAATCTTTAAAAAAAATTACATTGCGTGAGTATAGAAAACAGGGTTACCTGAAGTTTGATTTCACCCCAAATTATCTTTCAACTTGAAGAAATGTCTAAAGCCCTACCAATATTAGTAGATTTACCTTAAAATAGTGCAAAATATCTAAAAGTGGAAACACTACATGGACGCAAGACACGCATATAAGCTCACGTTGGTGCTCCATAAACATTTTCGCACCAATGAGTCGGTGCCATTTTGTTTGTTCAATGACTCTGTCCATACGCAGTAGTATAATCAGTCTATTATATCTACGCTTTCAACCACACATTATTAATATATAAAACAGATATGTATTAAATAAAATATAAAACAATCGCTTTTTTGCCTTGACCTACACACAGACCAGTTCTATCCACAGAATACTGAAAAAGGAACATTAAAAATCATCAAAAATTCACACTACATTCAGTCATTCCGTCAGTATTATATATATACAACATGTAACAAAAACCTTGTGGTTCCCGTTAACTGCGTTATCACAATCAGTATCCAAGCATATAGAGATATTTTTTTTTTCATAAAAACACATTTAAAAAAATGTAATTTTGATAAAAAAAATAATTTGCAAATTGTATGTGGTTTTTTAATTTTTTTTTAATAGAATAGGGTGACAAACGAGCACACAGTCCACCTGATGGTAAGTGGTTACTGCGGCTCATAGACATCTACATCTATCTTCCATTACAAATCAAAATGCAGATGCGTTGTCACCCGTGAGGACTGAGATGGAATGCCTCATTTCCAGTAAAAAGGGTCTCCGGTTCTCTACACTCACCATACGAAAAACAGCAGCATTAAATCTACTATTTCACGCTGGTATTCTGTGAGAGCGTGGTCCTTCCCCGGTCGAGCCGACCCATTCGTGCCACAACTATACTACTAATATAATTGCAGCGTGGCTCTACCACGTAACGTTTTATTATCCCTGCATTGGCCGAGGAGTAAGAGGATTGTCAAAGACCCCGCAGTACCGATACTAGTGTGAGTTAGAGATAATAAAACCACATACAATATGCAAATTAATTTTTTTTCATCAAATTTTTTTTTTCGTGTGTATTTTTGAAAAAAAAAATTATTCCTTTATGCTTGGATACTGATTCTGATAACACACTTAACGGGAACCACAGGTTTTTTGTTAATTTTTTTGAAAATTAATTTAATTTAGTGTATTTGTAACACACATATGAATTTTAGCTTAGCACTAATTCCACATACAAATTTTAACTATGCAAAATCTCACACACCTACCGTGCACGCAATATTCTTGAAAAGTGGTATATTTCCCGTCATGTATTAGTAGAAATAGCGCTCCGTCGGTACATTTGTGTTGTTTTAAGTTCGACATGGGTTACTTTTAAAAACCAATTTGTATGTGCGGTAATGCGGTAATGCGGATCTGAGTAAAAAACAAATTGTATCATTTTTAAGTCAGTTTTTAAATTCAAATTTAAACCACGAGTAGTTTCTACCCAACTTAGTCCGCTTAAAATTGAACAAATTGAATATCTATAACAGTGGTCTTTTTTAGGTAAGTAGTTAGTTATCAGTTATAAGATACAGTTTTAGGAATCTCTGGTCTCTCGAAAACCATGTGCGATAACGAAAAAGGTTTATTAAAATAAAGTTGAGATTGATTAATGTTACGTGAAAAAGGTCTTATCATCTTATCCTTTAACAGTCACAGTTTTGATGTAAAACGGTGTTAAAGCTAAAAATGTGTAAAAATACATTTTTCTTCTTCCAAAAATATAAAAGGTAAAGTGTGAGAACCTTTTGTGTGTGCAAGTGCAAACCAAAAAAGTTTGAACCTTTTTTATATATTTTATAGTATATAGAGTTAATCGTCAAAAATCGTTGATTTTAGCAGATTTTTGATTTTACAAAAAATCCTTATGGCTTTCGGATAATACATTGCCTTGATCACTACCGGCATCTCTCTGAACGACAAACAGACAGATATAGCAAGCAAATAATACCCTAAGCTTTATAACAAAGAAGGAAATTATTTCGAAATTACAGACAGAAACTCAATTTTGTATATATATATATATATATATATATATATATATATATATATATATATGTTAAGATGTATAGTCTGTCTATGCATCGAACGTGACTAAGTTTAAGAAAGGAATGCTTCGGTCGGAATGAGGAAAGAGTGACAAAGCAAATTTATGCAGAAGTGAATGGCAGAGTCGGCAAGGAGCACCCTAGACGTAAGTTTATCGACAAATTGGTGATAAATTGAATATGTGCCAAGCTAGGAGTACCGTTAACCAACGAACATGTACATTGAAATATGGACGTGATAGAAGAGAGTGGTGCCAGAATCGTTCCAAATAGTAGTGTCTCTGCCTACTCCTCTGGGTGACAAGTGTAAGAGTTATGTTACGTATTTGTGCATTGCAACAAAACAAGTCAGATCTTTTTTAAAAATTCTAGAAGTATAATCTATCTGAATTATCTGTTTTTACATGTCATATTTGCAGAAACTAGTTATGCATACTTTAAGAGGATAGAGTAAGTCAGCTCAAATTCTAATTTCGTCCCCACTTGCCCGCGCGTCGTATGCTATGTACCGACATGTTTGTAATCACTAATACTGTAAGTAGAAAGGTCGTTAGACACTTATTTCATTAGGTTTATCATATTTATGCCTGTTTCTTAACGCCAAGCCAGCCGCTTCTTATTTTTATTACGGTTATTTCCCATTTTAATTTTACGTCGTACTGTTGCGTAATGTATATTCTGATCGTAAGCGACACAACCTCCCCGTTCAAAGGCCGAGGCGAAGTGACCGTGCTGCAGGAATCACGCTTCAAAAGGCCGGTAGTTTAGGTAATTTCTTTTTACAGTGAAAATAATGGTATTTTAAAAAAAGTAAATAACATAAGCACTGCTTTATAGTCAGTTCAGTTAGTATGCAAAGTTTCATGATCTTATTTAAAGTATTTTATGAATAACAGCGGTTTATTGTTTATTTTGGAGGTAACTTTGGATTTTTTTTCTATCGAGAAAATTTTACGAAATCGTGTTTTCGTCTGACATAATCCTTAACATTAATCCTCAACTTTACCATATATTTATTTCAAAATTAATGCTGCAATATTTTCGGCATAACGAAGGATCTTGCTAAGCCATTTGAGATTATATTTCCCCTTAACGATGTTTTTATTTAGATTGTAAAGTGTTAACATAGCATCATGATCTTCTAATGAAAACATTCAACATTTATTTAAAATAGTGGGCTTATTGCAAAGATACCATATCACGAAAAAATTAACCCTTGACGATTATGAGTCACACCTCACCACCAGGAAATGATATTAAATTTTCACGATGGCGTTTTACGTTACCCACGCTGCTGGTTTCGCTACTTTATGCATATTTATCAAAATAACAGTGCCGATTGAAAGGCTGCATATAAACACGCACTGAATTGCAAAACGGAGGAAGAGACCAAGGATTTAAGAGTTTATGTTATAGATTGGAGGGTGTAGTTTCGCGCGTGGCCTCTGTTGCATTTCGGACGACGGTTTGGTCGCTGTCCGCCGGTCATTAGCGAACGCACCCCCACTGGAGGGTTGCGAGTTCCGCTAACCGCGCCGCCCGACTGTGACTCAGAGCCTGCTGGCGACGGGAAAACACCGATTGTCCACTCGATAACCGTTTGCGAATCGATGTGTTTGCACTGATTCTATCCAAAGGTTAATGTCTTCATCTATAATTCGGAAGCAACAAACAAGTGTGGTAGAGAGTAGGTCTCATTACGTACTCATTTTAAGTCACTTGTGAAAAAGGCATATAACATTATATTTATATTCAAAGGAACGTTTACATCTACACGAATCAACACGCAGGAAGTCCAGTACGTACATTTTCAGATCTCATCAACCTGGTGTTGTTTGTAATAACCTCTGTAAAGTAGAAAGTTCACTGAACTAGCATGAATTCCTCAATTTTTTTTTTAAAGAAAAAAAGGCAAACGAGCCCCATGAGAATATATTTGAAGAGGTAGCCACTGTAGTAATCATTCAGGAGATGGGTGTGGAATCGGTTTGTGTGTGATAAAAGCAACAAAGAAAAATCATTTCCTATAATCCATTAACGAAAAACTATTGTAGACTATGAAGATTATTTTACATGAAAACTGAAGTTACTAACGAACTTACAGCCCACCTGATGGCAAGTGGCTGCTGCAGCCCAACCAAAATAAGGTGCCCAACCCTATAGCCACACACATAGTCGTAGGACTCATTTTTTTTTTATAGGATAGGGTGACAAACGAGCACACAGTCCACCTGATGGTAAGTGGTTACTGTGGCCCATAGACATCTACATCTATCCTCGATTACAAATCAAAATGCAGATGCATTGTCACCCGTGAGGACTAAGATGGAATGCCTCGTTTCCAGTAAAAAGGGTCTCCGGTTCTCTACACTCACCATACGAAATACAGCATACTCATACTATAGAATTACGTTATCGGTTTAATACTTAATGCTAATCGCGTAGGCACACGGTAGACAAAACATTATGATTCCTGCAGCCAATGCCCTGTTCAAAACCTTCTCAATACCTTTTTTTTTATAGAATAACGTAATTTCATACGTGGTAGAGCCATGCTGCAGTTATATTAGTAGTATAGTTGCAGCACGAATGGGTCGGCTCGACCGGGGCAGGACCACGCTCTCACAGAATACCAGCGTAAAATAGCAGCTTAATGCTGTTGTATTTCGTATGGTGAGTGTAGAGAACCGGAGACCCTTTTTATTGGAAACGAGGCATTTCATCTTAGTCCTCACGGGTGACGGCGCGTCTGGATTTTGATTTGTAATCGAGGATAGAGATGTAGATGTCTATGGGCCGCAGCACCCACTTACCATCAGGTGGACTGGGTGCTAATTTGTCACCCTATCCTATAAAATAAATAAATAAGGGTGACAAGCGAGCATACTAAATGAATGCTGTAGTCTAAAAACATCCACGAGTACATTTATCCTCAGTTAAGAATTAAAAGTACCCGGTTGACCGAGCTTTGCTCGGTATTTTTCGCTCTATTTTTTTTTATTCGTGTGTTTTGGAAATTATATTTAGATACAAATTACATACTGATGAAATACGAATAATATTTTTTGATCTTAGCGACATAATAGAAAAAACTGAACTGGTTATTTGAATAAAAAATCGTGAGTGCAATTAGTTTAATTTAAATTTTCGTGTTTTTAAAAAATACTAAAAAAAAGGGCTCGAAAATGGATTTTCTCAAAAAAGAAAGGAACTTGAAAAAAATTTTTTAAAAAGTCGGTCGGTCTTGGGCTCGAACCATGGTATTACGATTTTGTGACCGCCCAATATACCAATTAAGCTACCTAATTGTCAAAATTTGCCTTCTTATTCTAACGATATTGTAGCAGTTTTTCATTGCCTAAAAACACGGACAAAAAGACATTTTCTAAAAATAAATCCTAGCTAGATCGATTTATTGCCACCGAAACTCCCTGCACACAAAATTTTATGAAAATCGTTGGAGCCGTTTCCGAGATTCCGATTATATATATATATATATATATATATATATATATATATATATATATATATATATATATACAAGAATTGCTCGTTTAAAGATAGATACAGATGTGTTTTCATCACTGAGGACTAAGACACAGAATGTGTGTAATGAATTAACTTTGACTTCTATTCTTTTAATTTCAAAAATTTAAAAAAAATAATATAAAAAGTATGTATATGGAATAACGGACCTACACATATTTCAAGAGTTACTAGCGGCTTAAACCACTAAAAACATCAATGGCATATTGGCTTTTAATTGCCTACCATTTTACTCGCCACATTTTTTCGAATCGTACTTTTAGTGTGTAGTTCGTTTCAGTTTGCCAATTCGAAGGAGATTTAAATTTACTATCATGATAAACAAAACATTTTGATCAAAAAGCTTTCTCCTCGCTTTTATACAACACAAATCTAATCGTGAACTCTTAATTACTTTTTTGCCATCTTGATATAGTTGAGATTAATGATCATTGACTTTATCTTCGAAAATAAAAACAACTCGTGTAATATATGGACTCAATAATTTGATATTATTACGTTAAAGAAATGTGATACTGTATAGGTATAGTTGTTTTAGTCCTTTTGCGATAAAGGTAAAGTAGTACAAGCTTACAAAGATCCCTCTGCAGATTACACTTAATTTTTGTTTTTTAATTTATTTTGGGTTTAACACATCTTACAGAATATACTTAAGGTAGTCCGTAGATTATTATTATATGTACCAGAGAGCGTTAGCGTTACAATACGATGCGAAATGCCACACTGATATTTTAATATGCATAATAGCAGATTAAGGCCCGGAATCCACCAAAACGGAGAAGAGCGGAGAAGAACGGGGAGGAGGAGTAGAGAGGAGAAGAGTGGAGAGGAGAGGAGACTTACCAGTTAGGATTTATTCACTAAAGTTGAGGGGCGATGTGTGCTGTCTAAAGTCTCTAGAGCCAAGGCGAGCTGTATACGGCGAATGTGGAGATGTCAAATTCCTCTCGTCTCGGTTGCGTGCCGCTGCCTGCTTGCAAGACTCGGTTTACATCTTTGTTTAGATCGCATTATATAAATATTAGAAATCTCCTCTCCTCTTCATTGGAATCGTATCCACTGAAGCAAAGCGCAGAAGAGATATTTGATTAATGTCATTCTATTGTTGCTAAGGCATAAAATTTCCTTTCCGCCCTTTAGTTTTCACCTTTTGGTGGATTCGGGGCCCGCCACATTTGGATAATATTATTTTTTCACTTATTGAGATGTTACCATAAAACTGTAATATGTAATTACTGAATAGTTGAAGTTGCAACGAGCTAGTCACATAACAAAATTAATTACAAATTAATTTATTATGTTGTGAGCATACACTAGACAGAATCATTAATTTTAAATATATTTGTGTTATACCAATAATCATAATGCGTATTAAGTATTTCATTTCGTTTTATTACAGTACTTACATTATTTATTTCTGTCAAAGACAAAGTTTTCTCATCCAATTTGCCGCACCTCATCTTTTTATTCGACGGAGTATACATACCTCAACCTTATTACTCTGCAATATAGACCGAAAAGTAAGTAAATTGCTTGATCCGCAGCATTGTAAGTCTCCCGTTCTCATAAAACTCCCACACATTTCACGACAAATAAACTTCTCATCCTATAAAATTTTCTTCTCGGGAAGCAGTTGACTGCAGGTAATATTTCAAAACATGTGTCATTCATAACTTTTGCCTTCGCAATGTCTGTCGATGGAGCCCGGGCGAAAAGGTCTCGATAATAAATTTTTCGTGAGCCCGCTCCGTTATCCCCGCGAGCGGTCCCAGGTACATTTTACGGCCGCGCAAGGGAAAATAAACGAAAAATAAAATAAAAGTCAAAATGACACACGTAAAACTATTTGGCGGAATATAGCGCTCGCGAAAAAAATTACAATGTCAAGGAAATGCGAATATTTGTGCGTGATTGCAGAAAATAAGACACCAAGTCGAATATTATTTTAGGATAATTAAAGGTTTTCGTTTAAATAGAATTACGCTCCAACAATTCAGTAACTCAATTGAGATGTCTTTTTACTTTAATACTTTAATACATTGATGAATACATTCCGGTGGTTTAAGATATTTTAGTAATGCTCTAATACTGTATATTGAGTGCACTATTGTCAACACATTAGACAGTTTATGATTTGCACAGACAATACCGCATCAATGAACACAATCTCATAAACAACTCCGTTTGTAATTCCACTAGCACCGCATGAATTTCAATCTCTCTACCATTATGTTCCAAATCTTATTACTTTCTTATTATAAGCTAAAATAATCATGTTGTATTATATTTTTCTGCTGTCTTTTTGTCAAAATGCATATAACCAGCTCACTTTAATACAATTCATCCCATCGACCGACACGAGCTGAGCAGTCAGAGACGGGGGTCCGCACTCTCCCCCCCCCCCTCGGACTGCGGTGAGATAGCTCAATAACGCCTAAAAAGGCGACATGATGATTGGTAACAATACCAAACCATAAACTATTTCATCATCAGCCTTACGTCATTGCCTTTCCCTTTTTTAATTAGCTTGCAGGCCGCGAGCACTGAGTCAGATGAAGCTGTAAGAGTCGCATAGACTAACAGCGATAACATCCAGAAAATAGACAATACATATTGCAACGGACTTTTATAATAATGACCTAGGCATGGCAGGTAATTAATTATAGTTACGTGATATCCTTATATACAGTACAAAGTACAAATCGTGACACAATGTAAGCACAAATTAGTTTGATTTTTCCTACTACCATTCTCTTATTTATTTATTCTCTTAGCGGCTTCTTACTACACCCGTGGGATGGGATGAAGTGATCTACTACAAAAATAAAAGCTCTGTAGCGGCGACGAACTCCATGTTATTAAGACAGTCGTAAATGAATAAAACAGTGCGATGCTCTCATGTATTCTAAAATGCTGTATAATTGTATTAATATTTACTATTTAAAGAATATTTTTAATACATTTGTAATTCTTGGAGACGCCAGTAACTTAAGGTATCTTCGATAAAGATTTAGTGGACTGTAATTTTGGTGCATACGGCAAAGGGGAAAATAAATAGGTGGGATAGCACGCACTGACCTGATGAGGGCTGCCGCGCCTTCCTTCTGGAGTGTCTGCTATACAGCTAGCTCGCCACGTGGTTCGGCGCACACGCACTCTCGGAACAGTCTCGTGAAGTCCCACACTCTCCACCTTTGCCCTTACGGGGGCGTCTCACACTTTTATAAGTTACAAAGACACAATGTCTGATGCGGTGAATATTAAACATAAACAGGAGAACTCAATGTTCGTCCTGCGCGGTTTGCGGTTAATGTACATAAGACGCGACGGGTGGCCGTGCGCTGCGGATGGCGTAATATCACTTAGTATAATGACGCGCGCCGAGATCCTCCTTTTCACCTCGGCGGCAGCGCGTGCGGTAGGAAAGGGAAGGAAGGAAGGAAACAAAAAATATGCACTAGTCATGTTGATAAAGTAGATATAACTTAGGACGAACTCAATGCGATATGTAATGTAATGTTGATAAAGTAGATTGTTAACTGGCGTTACCATTTCCTCCCGCCCTTAAAGGGTCACCTTTAAAAGACAACCGTAATATAAAAAGTAAAAGGAAAACAAATAAATAAGCGGTATATAAAGTGAGAGGATGCGCTCAATGCGCATGTCTCATCTACTAACCTTACTTGGTAAGCGAGAAAATGTATACATAAATATAATATTGCGGTTTAATACCTTTTTAATATATATAAATATAAACTTAATTCCTAATTTAGATAAATAATTATAATCAAAATAATCGTGATTTATTGTCTTGGGAGAGGGCAAATACGAGCAACAGGACGGAGATATGTTCCCTTAGTAGTTCTCACGGTCACTACTCGAACCACGCCATCCTTCGAAGGATGAACAGACTCGACAATCGCTAATGGCCAAGCAAGGGGCGGTTCATTATCATTTATCACAATTACAACCATGCCTGGTACGATAGCCGTAGACGGGGTGTTCCACTTCTGACGAACTTGTAATCCGTGAAGGTATTCCGTCCTCCACCGGTCCCAAAACGACTGAACTAATTTATCCAGTAAAGAATGCCTGTGTAACAGACTGGTAGAGTCAGATTTGACTTTGGGTGCGGGTAATGACAATAAAGGTGCGGTATTCAAAAAATGACTCGGAGTAAGAGCTGAAGGCTCTGCAGGATCAGAACTCAATACTGTCAAGGGCCGCGACTTTAGCAAGCACTCAATTTGCGCAAGAACAGTATTAAGCTCTTCGTATGAAAGTAATTGATGTCCGATAACTCGGAACAGATGCGTTTTTACGACTTTGATCATACTCTCCCAGGCGCCTCCAAAATGAGGAGAGTTGGGACAGATGAACTTCCATGTTATACGATTCTCAGCACACTCTTGCTCAAGCTTTGGGCGGTATTCAACGTTTAGAAATTTATAGAGATCGCGAAGATACGAAGCGGCACCTTTAAAATTCGTTCCATTATCCGAATATAAAAACTGAATCGGCCCTCGTCTAGAGAGGAAACGTTTAAGCGCAGCGAGGAAACTAGAACTACTAAGATCTGTAGCGATTTCTATATGTACAGCTCGAGTCGTGAGGCATGTGAAAACACATAAGTACGCCTTCTCGCTGCGTACACCACGACGACGTACAGGAGTGTATGCGATAGGACCGGCATAATCGCAGCCCGTGTGTGTAAATGCCTTAATAGCTTGTCTTACACGACTATGGGGAAGATCAGCCATCAAAGGGTAAGTTGGACGGGGTCTAAGCCGGAAACATATATTACACTTGTAGACTCTGCTTCTCACAGTGCGGCGTGCGGAAAGTATCCAAAATTTTTGACGGAGCAATGACAATAACAATTCAGGCCCAGCGTGTAAATTTTTAATATGATAATAGTCAATGATCATGTTCACTACATGATCACTGCGCGGGAGTATAATTGGATGTTTTTGTGTGTAATCTAATGCGGAGTTCGAAAGACGACCACCAATGCAGATTAAACCATTCTCAATAAAAGGCCTTAAACGATTGAAAGCGGGCGAGCAAGGTTTGTTACCTTCAATATTTAAATATTCCACTGCAAAATACTGTTTTTGCAGGGCGCGGAGGATTATAACCTCAGAGAAACTGTGATCATCAGCAGTCACTACAGTAGTGCTGCGGCGGGGCAATAATTTAGCAAACTTACACACGTACGCAATTATACGTAGAAGTTTACTCCAAGAAGAGATGCGGAGTGCGAGCTCATAAATCGCAGAATTACAGACGGATGTGCACACAGTGTGCGACAAAATCTTCTTCTCAGGCATATTTGCAATAACCTCATGGTCTAAAGTACGAAGAGGCCATTGAGATGGATCTAACGAAGTCCACTGAGGCCCACGGAGCCACAGGGGGTTTGAAACTAATTTATTTGGCGTAACGCCGCGTGAAAGTATGTCAGCGGGATTCTCAGTACCTGCGACATGATAAAAGTTATCAGCGCGAATATTGTCGGTAATCTGAACAACGCGGTTTGCAACAAAGGTCTGCCACTTGTGTGGCGAACTCTTTATCCAGTACAGAGCTACTTTTGAATCTACAAAGGCATAGACTGATATTGCAAGGTCAAGAGAATAATTGTCGAGTACTCTGCGAAGCAATTTTGAGAGTAAAACCGCTCCACAAAGCTCAAGGCGTGCAATAGATAGTGGTTTCGTCGGTGCGACTTTAGTCTTTGCACAAATCAACTGGACGGTGTTACCATTGACGCTCTTTACATGTATGTAGACTACGGCACCGTATGCGTGCTTGCTGGCGTCGGAAAACCCCAGGAGTGACGCAGTACAGTTTTTGGATATACCAACATGTCGCGGGATACGTAAATCATTAAGAGCTGGTAATTCAGCACAGAATTGCCTCCACATCTTAATAATTGGCGGTGGTGGTATGTCGTCCCAATCTAAATTAAGTTGCCAAAGTTGCTTTATTAACAATTTGGCGTACGCGACTGTGGGAGCAACGAAACCCATTATGTCCCACAGGCGAGCGACAGTAGATAAGATGGCGCGCTTAGTGCACGTCACATCAGCGGGAACAGATATCTTAAAATAAAAGGCGTCACTATCGGTAGACCAATGCAAGCCTAGTATTTTATGTGGCATTGATTTATCGAACTCTACTTCTCCTGTAATTTTATGGGAAGTAGGGAGGTCATCTAAAACAGATCGACGGTTGCTATGCCATTTTATCAGGTCCCATTGGGCACCCTTGAATAAGTATATCAGCTGCCGAGAGGTCTCACTGGCCTCGGATTCACTGGGCATAGAGAACGCGATGTCGTCCATATATAGCGAAGTAAATGCGATACGACTCGCAAGCGGATACTTTGCGCCGTCGTCATCAATGAGCTGTCTTACCGTGCGCAATGCATGGTATGGACTCGAAGTTAAACCGAAGCACACGCGATTGAAGTGGTATAACACAAGTGGGTCTTGTGGACGGAAGCGGTATAGGAAGCATTGGTAACGACGATCAGAATCGCGAACAACTATTTGCATAAATTGTTGGCGACAGTCGGCTGTCATAGCGATTAGATGTAAGCGGAAAGTTAAAATTATATTGAACAAGTCGCCTTGCAAATTTGGTCCTGAATGCAGAATATCATTTAATGATCGCTCAGTGCTAGTCTTACTGCTAGCGTCCAGGACGATGCGCAGACGCGTTGACTTCTTATCTTCGCGTAAGACTCCATGATGCGGTATGACATATATTGGAGCGGGTTCATGAGAGTCATACGGCGGTGCGGGGGATATATAATTTTTAGCTAAGTATTCCTTTATGACGTCATCATATGCTAACCTTAATGTAGGCGAGGCTTGAAGTTTCCTCTCCAAGCACATGAATCGTCGTCGAGAGGTTTCATAAGAATCTCCGAGAGAGTAAACGTCATCTTTAAATGGCAGGCCAACAATATATCTACCAGTAAAAGGATCGCGGGATGTCGTAGATTTATAAAACTCTTCACATTCAATGTCTGAAGGACACTGAATGGGCGGTGCGGAGGGTGGCTGTTCAAGCTCCCAAAATCGTTGCACTAATTTGTCAACGATAGGAGACTCTAGAACTGAGCAGCACGTTAAAGAATGATTTACCTGAAGTGTCGGCACTGAGCCCATAATAACGTAACCAAATACCGTATTCAAAGCCGAGGGCCCGGACAAGTCGTTAGACGAATAAATTACGTCTGGACATAGTAAGTGCGGGAAAAGGGATGCGCCTATCAAAACATCAATTTTATTAGGCATGCTATAACATTCATCAGCGAGTCTTATGCCATGGAAGTGTGATAAGACAGATGTGTCTACCACAGCGGTGGGCAAAAGGTCAGTGATTTGATCAACAACTAGCGTTGAAATATTGAAGTTAATATTCGAGTCGAATCGTGAGAAAATTTTAATATCAATCGATTTCGATTTTACAATTTTTTCAACTCCACCGAATCCCTTTACTACAGTACATTCGGTATCGTGTTGTTGAACGCCTAAACGATGACAGCACTCTTTAGTCATAAAATGGCTTTGAGCCGCGGAGTCTAATAATATACGAATAATTTGTTTCTCTCCCTTAGCATCGTAAGCAAATACTTGAGCGGTTGATAATAAAACAGTTCTCTGCGAACGACTTGCGCGCGCGGGAGGCGGTGAACGTTGAGAAACATTCTTGAACGAAGTACACAGCGCGACGTCTGAACGCGCACCTGCGGTGAGGGGTGGCGAGTGTGCGGGCGCGGGGGTTGTAGACTTCAGTGTAACTGGCTGAAGCGGTGGAGAACGTGCCAGCGCAGGGGAAGCATTATCGCTTCTGCGGTGGAAGTGCAACAATGTGTGATGTTTAAATTTACAAACTCGACAACTATAATTTGAAGAGCAACTAGACACTCGATGACTTAAACTGAGACAATTCACACATGCATTGTTACTCTTTACGCATTTAAATCGTTCCTGCGGGGTCATTTTATTAAAGTCTGCACACTTAAATAGGTGTTGATGCACAATATTATCGCACAGACACTTTGAGCAAGTAGTCGTCGTGCTTACGTACGCCTGATACTTCGGCGACGAAGTATTATTACAGCGACGATTATTACCGTTACCTCGTCGATTGTTTGGTGCGCTATTAGAATTTGTACTAGAATCGGTGCGTTGCAAAACTTTGGAGCGGGTCCTAATAAAATTTACTAAATCATCAAAGGTAGGTACCATCGAGTTATGACTATATTCGAAAGAGCGAATGGTATCCGGGTCCAGCTTCTTAAGCGCGATATGAAGAACAATTAAGTCCGCGAGATTATCTAACTTTAAGTTTTGTAAAGCGCGCACTGCACTTATAAAGTTATCAGTAAATAAATCAAAATTATTTGCGGTGGCCGATTGCAATGGCTTAAATTCGAACATCTGATTAATATATGTAGATGCTAGCATACGCCGGTCTTCATATTTGTCAACGAGTGCTTGCAATAAAATTTTATAATTTTCAGCGCAAGGAGTTATACCTGAGCATACAGATAGGGCTTTGCCCGTTAGTTTACCTAGCAAATAGTATAACTTTTCAGCGTCGGTAAGCGATGTGTTGTCATGGACGGTTGATTTAAAGCTAGCATAAAATAAAGGCCATGAGCGAATGTCACCCGAAAATGGCATAAGTTCGATAGGCGGAAGTGTGAATCTGGCTTTAGATGGTGTACTAGTACTTTGTGAATTAGATTGCGAATATTGTAAATAAAGCCTATTTATTCTACCGCAAAGAGACTCAAACGCAATGAGGCTGTTATAATCAGGTTTAGCAATAGGGTTTATTTTTAATAAATGTGAATTATAATTATCTAAGACCTGTTTAAACTCAATACGTAAAGCATTAATATTAGAACTTCCATCAAGAAAACGCTCCATCGTGGAAGTGTTTGTGAGGATGTCCGAGGACATATCATATATTTTTTGCACTATTTCAAATAAAGCATCTCGTTTAGCTAACAATAAAACCAACTCAGCATCAGGTGTGCCCTCATTATCCGAGGAATCGCTATTATTCGATGCTATTTGTTTTTTAGGCGGCATTACAACTTAAGTTATGCGGCAAAAATAATATAATTATAAGCGGGTAGTCTGTAAGCGACCTCGCTACGCGGTTGAATTATTAAATATTAGTTTTGTTAACGATGAACTTTAATTGTTAACTTTTATAATAATTATGAAGTTATTTATAACGATATAATGCTTAAATATATGTGCAAATAATAAATGTAATTTAACAGTATAATCTATAGATGTAGTTAAAAGTTGATGACGTGATGTGAACATACAACAAATAATTTATATAGATAATTATATGCTTATTCATTCTATGAATATAGTTTTAAAATTACTATGAATGTCACCTATTAGGACCTATTCTAGTGTTCTAATAAGGGCGGGGTTAATCCGAAGTCGGATTAAAATATAAATAATTAATTATATAAACGCTTATTACGATAACGATCTAATAAGGGCGGAAAGTCAAGGTCAATCCAGCGAGAAGTGACCATTAAAAATGGAGACGCCAGTAACTTAAGGTATCTTCGATAAAGATTTAGTGGACTGTAATTTTGGTGCATACGGCAAAGGGGAAAATAAATAGGTGGGATAGCACGCACTGACCTGATGAGGGCTGCCGCGCCTTCCTCCTGGAGTGTCTGCTATACAGCTAGCTCGCCACGTGGTTCGGCGCACACGCACTCTCGGAACAGTCTCGTGAAGTCCCACACTCTCCACCTTTGCCCTTACGGGGGCGTCTCACACTTTTATGAGTTACAAAGACACAATGTCTGATGCGGTGAATATTAAACATAAACAGGAGAACTCAATGTTCGTCCTGCGCGGTTTGCGGTTAATGTACATAAGACGCGACGGGTGGCCGTGCGCTGCGGATGGCGTAATATCACTTAGTATAATGACGCGCGCCGAGATCCTCCTTTTCACCTCGGCGGCAGCGCGTGCGGTAGGAAAGGGAAGGAAGGAAGGAAACAAAAAATATGCACTAGTCATGTTGATAAAGTAGATATAACTTAGGACGAACTCAATGCGATATGTAATGTAATGTTGATAAAGTAGATTGTTAACTGGCGTTACCAATTCTAAAAACAGCTCTCTTATTAGTGCTTATTTTTAATAGATATGTCATTTTGAAATAAATCAACCATTGTAATAATTTAGTAACAATAATGTCAGAGTCAATTATTGACTTAATGATGACCTAATTTAATTTACAGACACTGAATAGAAATAGATAGCGCTGCTAAAGTCTGTTTTCATTGACCTCTAATGATTAGAAACGGCATGGGAAAATTTCGGTCACCTCTGAATTTATTTATTACCAGTTGTTCCCCGGGACTATGCCGGCGTGAAATTGAATTTCATGTGCTTTAATTTTTTTTTGCGGAACCCTAACACTTCTCCTAAAATAAAAACAGTTAAAGTTACTTCTTATAATATCCGCTATCTGCCAATGAAAGTCGCGTCAAAATAGGTCCAGCCGTTTCGGAGATTAGTCGGAATAAACAGACAGACAGACAATTTTTTTTAAATAAGTATTTAGCAAAAAGCTGTTATTTTAACATTACAGACACTTATTTTACTTATTTGTATAGATGTATAGATATAGTTTAGATATGCAAACGTTTATAATTGAAGGTTTTGACGGTTTTATTTGTATTGTACACTTTGTGCAAAATTGTCTTCAAAATTTGTCAAATACCGTGTTAGAGTTGCGTGATGAGGCACAATAAGGTGCGGCGAGTCACCGGCATGCTCCGCCGATGACCTGCTCCCCAAGTGGTAAACTACCCTACACAACTAGGTAGTTTTCCAGATATAACCGTCATCTGGCACATAGAAAAAGTAAATGGCGCCAGGAAATAAGTGTTGGAAGATAACTGGCGGTATACATCATGACATTATCAGAGTTTAAAATAAGAAAAAGCCACCATGTTATTCAACAATACTGAAAATTACTAAAATAATAAGCCGTAGCAGCTCAGCGGCTATACGTTCCCGTCAATATTATAGTAGGTAAACCGATGAAATGGTTTAATGCAATTTTAGGGTTTACACTGAAGCAGCGCTGCCCTGATACAGAAGAAGGCGGCTAAGCCACAAAAGTACGTTTCGAGAAAGATTGAAAAAAAAAACGCGAAATAGGTTTTCTCGATAGACATCACCGAGAAAAAAATTTCAACTACTGGAATGCATGTAAAAAATCGAAGTTTTCACAAATATTTTTGACCGAAATTATTGGCATACTGTGCTGTAAAATCTAAAAATGTGGTTAACATAAGTATTGAAACATTATATTTTAATGTTAATTACGATATAAAAGGCCGTAAAGTATACCTTAACTGTTTTTAGTATAGCACTGACAATAGCATACGCAAAAGTGCGGCTAAATCTACTTTTAACTTTCTTTTGATTTCTGACACATTGTTTAAATTATACATTTGGACTTTATTGTTCTTAAGTGATTGACTGCTTTATAGTATTGTTACGAGCTTGAGGTTCGTGACAATAAAAATTGCCGATAAAATTACCTAAATTAACACTTTAATTTTCTTTACACAAATTAAAGTTAAAACACTAATAATTAAACACACTAATTCACTTAATTCCGCTCCGAAGCTTCGCTTGTGTCGCTGAGTTCAACTCTGTCTCGATCGCATCTTGCGCCACCTATTTATTTAAATTAGCAAAATATCCGGAATGTTCAAGTAAACACGCGTAAGGTACCGAGAGTTCGAGTATAGATTTTCTAGAAACTTAGTTCTTCGGGTGGCGCTGTCGGTCGAGAGATCGGTGATGTCATTCTCTGCAAAGCTCCCCTCGCTCTCGTTCCTGACACTAGATGGCGCTAGTTGACTTATTCACACAACACTGCCCCCTCCTAAGACATGCTCGTCCCGAGCATTATCGGTCCCATAATAACGCCCCAAGCGATCCACATGGACGATCTTAGGAGTCCCTCTTGCGCCTTTCTGTATCCGGTAGGTCACATCGTTGATCCTGGTTACAATCCGGTACGGGCCGTCCCATTTAGCTTGAAGCTTAGGAGATTTCCCTTTGCTGCGGACTGGATTGTGCAACCACACTAATGAACCTTCGTTGAACCCTTTATTGTTCATTTTGCGGTCATACCGGGTTTTCATTTTCTCAGACATTTGCTGGCCCGATTGTCTGACGTGCTCGTCATTCATTTTGTTCCGCAAGTCATATGCATAATCGGTTATACTGCGTGGGGCATCAGGTGGTATCCCAGTGATCAGGTCTGCAGGCAGCCGTAATTCTCTTCCAAAGTTTGCGAAAGCTGGTGTCACTGCTGTACTTTCGTGAACAGAACTTCGATATGACAACAAAAACGGTTGTATGTGCTTGTCCCAATCTCGTTGCCGATTGTCCACAACTTTTGCTAGGTACCTCTCCAATGTCTGATTAAATCGTTCCACCATTCCATCAGATTGCGGGTGATAAGAAGTCGTTCTTGTTTTATGAGTACCCATAACTCGGCAAGTTTCCTGGAATATTTGAGACTCAAAATTCCTTCCTTGATCGCTGTGAATCTCTAAAGGTACTCCAAAACGACAGAAGACTTCATGAACTAGTTTATCTGCAACTGTTGAAGCTTCTTGATTTGGAATGGCGAAAACTTCTGGCCACTTAGTGAAGTAATCCATCACAACCATGAAATACTTGTTACCGCTTTCACTCTCCGGAAACGGCCCCGCCACGTCAATGGCTATTCTCTCCCATGGTGCAACAACATTGTACAACTTCAATGCACCTCTACTACGAGTCTGAGGTCCCTTTACAGCCGCACAACTTGTACATTTGCGACACCAGTCCTCGACATCGTTTCGACAGTGGACCCAGTAAAACCGTTCTCGGATCTTCAGTAGAGTTCGTTTAACTCCCAGATGGCCTCCTGAATAATCATTATGGTACAGCTGTAGAACATCCGGTACTTTAGCTTTAGGGGCAACCATTTGTAAATGACAGCTGTCTCCCCGAACATTTTCCCATTTACGGCACAGAACTCCATCCTGAAGCAGCAAGCTATCCCACTGGGCCCAATAGCTTTTAGTGGTCGAACTCATCGCTGAGACGTCGCTCCACTTGGGCTTGGGAGCACTGGCCTTCATCCATTCCAGGATCGGCTTGATGTCCGGATCTTCCTGCTGTGCACGTCGTAAGCTGTCCTTCCACTCGTTGCTGAGGTGGTCTGCCCTGAGCATCCTCACGGATACCACTCCCTTACTCTCTTGCCTAGTACAATGGTTGCAATCTTCAGGACAAAGTCTTCTTGACAATGCATCTGCGTTGCCGTGAAATTTCCCGCTGCAGTGTCGGATAGTAAAGTCGTATTCCTGCTGCTGCTGGGCGGTGCTGTTAGCCGCACTTCCTTTCTGAGACCGTTCATCTTCCCTTCCTAGGGTGTGCTCAGGGCAGCTGGACCGAAGATGGCCCCTTTCCCCACAGCCATAGCACCTAGGGCTGTATCTTTTATTGTGGTCGCGAACCGTAACTGCTGTAACCTCCCTAGCGTGAGGTGAACGATGATCCTGTCGCCGCCAGGCAGTGCCGTTAGCTGCACTACCCTCTCGGGATCGATCAACTCTCCTTTCCACGGTTCGCTTAGGGCAGCTGGATCGAAGATGGCCCTTTTCCCCACAGCCATAGCACCTAGGGCTGTATCCTTTGTTGCGGTGGCGAACTGTAGCTGCTGCAACCTCCCTGACGCGATGGGAACGATGATCCTGCCGCACAGCTTCTACCTCCAGTGCATGGGCCAAGGCGTCCTTAAGCAGCTACTACGGGAGCTGTAGTTCCATCCCCAAGTTTGAGGTCGTTTAGCGTTTTCTTCACGTCAGCCATCACGTTGTCAACCCGATTGTTCACATGGTTGATTCGGGTTTCATGTTCTTCGATTCGGGTTTCAGCTTCCGACAGGCGGTTGTCGTGTTGAGCAACCCTATCCTTCACCTGCCTTATCTCTTTCCCAAAGGTAGCGTGAAGGTCCTTCATGAGGAGCATCTGCTCTTCCGACCGACGAGCCTGTTCCGCCTGCTGACGGGCCTGTTCCTCTTGTCCGTTCTGCAGCTGCTCTTTCAACTGACGGGCCTGCTCCTCCTGTCGGCGAGCCTGCTCCTGCAGCATCACCATCAGAGCACCTAAGTCAGGTGCCACAGACGTAGAAGCTGCTGACGGACCCGCTTCCGTGGCCGGCGGCTGGCCCTCAGACATCTGCGGCGTTGCACCACCAAATCTCCTCTGGTCCGTCTCCTGCTGGCGTTGACTTCGGGTACGGACACCCTCCGTTTCCTCCTTAGGTAAAATCGGCATTATTTTATCCCACTTCTGACACCAATTGTTACGAGCTTGAGGTTCGTGACAATAAAAATTGCCGATAAAATTACCTAAATTAACACTTTAATTTTCTTTACACAAATTAAAGTTAAAACACTAATAATTAAACACACTAATTCACTTAATTCCGCTCCGAAGCTTCGCTTGTGTCGCTGAGTTGAACTGTGTCTCGATCGCATCTTGCGCCACCTATTTATTTAAATTAGCAAAATATCCGGAATGTTCAAGTAAACACTCGTAAGGTACCGAGAGTTCGAGTATAGATACTTATACGTAAGGTACCGAGAGTTCGAGTATAGATTTTCTAGAAACTTAGTTCTTCGGGTGGCGCTGTCGGTCGAGAGATCGGTGATGTCATTCTCTGCAAAGCTCCCCTCGCTCTCGTTCCTGACACTAGATGGCGCTAGTTAACTTATTCACACAACAGTATAGTTTATCAGCAAATAATCAAATTAAATAGAAGTGCAACTAAACTAAATGGTAGAGTTAAGTGTACATCAGTCTCACGGAACCGCTTTATTGGTTAGCATTAGCATAGGTACATTTTTATTATGTAATGATTTTTTTATAATGTGTATTATACGTGGTAGAACCATGCTGCAGGTATATTAATGGGTCGGTTCGACCGGGGAAGGACCACGCTCTCACAGAATATCAGCGTAAAATAGTAGCTTAATGCTGCTGTGTTTCGTATGGTGAGTGTAGAGAACCGGAGACCCTTTTTAATGGAAACGAGGCATTCCATCTTTGTACTCACGGGTGACAACGCATCTGCATTTTGATTTGTAATCGAGGATAGATGTAGATGTCTATGGGCCACAGCAACCACTTACTATCAGGTGGACTGTGTGCTCGTTTGTAACCCTATCATATAAAAAAAGTAAGTTAGAAAAGTTGCTAAGTGTAAAATAAAAATGTGCTTCAGTTTAAAGAATTTTTACAACTATTAGGAAAAAACATGACGATGTTTTTTATTCAAAGAACCTGTTTTTTTATTTTGAAATGTGACTTTCGGTTTCCGACCGTTTCCAATTGTATGCCAAATCTGATTTGACGAATACTGGTTTATTTACTAATTTTTCATCACATAAATTGCGGCGAGAAGTATGATATCGACTGATTGCCGTCTTCTTCGGAATAAGAACTGTTTTGCGGCATTTCCACTGACGTTACATAGTCCTTATCTTTTAAAGAATCTTCAGAGTCAAAATCTTCACCGCTTTATTCTTAATAATGGCGCTCTCCTACTTATACTAGAAGACGTACTGTAGATGGCAAGGAGTAACCAATTTTACAGACTTTTACAGACAGATTGTAGACTTGAGTTTGGAGCTATTCGGCGACATGTTTACTGAATTCAAAGAATCACTGGAGTTAAAAACTTTTTTTGGTTAATTCAATGTAACGGTGCTCTTTGACATATTATGGGAGAGTTACAGTGGGCGGCAAGAAGTAATTAATAAATTAATTGTTGTTTTCTTTAGATTTGGAGTTATTTTGGGACATGTTTCCTCGCAACTTGTCTGATCTGAAGCGGCAAAACGTTGGAGGAAAATTGAGTCCAAAGGTCCGTTTTATCAGAAAAGCCTTTTTTATTTTTTGGAGAACTATTATACAGTTTTCGAAATCAAAATCCAAACCAATGTATATAACTCTGACGCACTGTGACAAGAGCTCTGATTATGCTTTTTTTTTGCTCTTAATAACTTTCCGATCGAATTCTTCACGATTGCTAAACTTACACTTCGCTTTTAAGCGTAGCACATTCACTTCGCCGCTGTTTAAATATTATTTTAAATATAATTCCAAGGTTCATCATACACTAAGAAGCAGTGAATGTTTTTTGGGAAGTGTGTGATTTTAATTTATTTTTTTAATTCTACGCTTGAAAACAGTTAAGTGTTTTAGCAGTGTTTTAGCTTCTGCTACTAGTGTTACCGCTTTAGAATATTATTAGGTATAAGCCTAGCAAAACTGCTGCTAAGGAATAAAGCAGTTATCTACGCTTAAATGTCTCTTAGCTTAGAAAATGTGTTATCAAATATTATACTTCAACTAAGAAAATAAATAGTTACAATCCCTCAACGGTTTTGTAGCGTATGACAGGAAAGAAAATTTTGCACTTAACCGCCAAAACGCTTAATTTATATCTGGAACTATCAAACGAAAAAATATAACTCCAATATTAGCTAGTAGAGAATTTTTATCTTAGTTTAGTGGTGCCGAAAGGTCAAAATCGGCAAAATGCACTTAGCCGCCTTCTTCCGTATCAGAGCAGAGCGCGACAGAGTGTTCGATAACAGAAATAGGAGGCCTGTGCCCAGCGGTGGGGCGTGTTTATGTTGTAACTTTACCTATTTCAGTCGACTTTAAGAAAGGCAGATGTACACAACTCGATATTTTTTTTTGTTTCCTATCTTTATTTATTTATGAATCTACCTCAATTTCCAAATGATTAGAATGATTCTTTCCATAAAAAAGAGGGGATTAAATTTACAATGTGACAACAACTAGAATATGGTCTTAATAGACGATATTCTAGTTGTAACTTTTGCTTGTGATATTCCCATGTAAAGTGAAAGGAGACTTAAAGGACTCCTACATAACAGCTTCCAAAATCAGGGCTTTCATTGCTCTATTTATGATAGCTTAGCACCGACATCAAAAGTTGTATTATGTCAGAATTGTTTTATACGAAAGAAAAAGTCGAAATTAATCCACTTAGTACCAATCTTTTATGGATTTTAGGCTATACATTGTTTTTATAACCCTCTCAGAAATGAGCGGAAGCCTGTGCCCAGCAGTGGGACGTATATAGGTTGTAACTTTACTTTACTATTGTTTTTATATATATTATTATAGCGGCGGTAGCTCAGGCGCTAAGCGCACGATGTAAATTTCACAGTACACCAGCAACTCGAGTTCGATTTTAATGTATACACAATAAGGACTAGAAAAAGGAAGAACAAAGGAAGTTAAAACGGAATCTCTGCCCCTCCCTGCCCTCGGCTGTCACCCTAACAAGTTAAAAAGCTTTTTTATTCGTTCTGAAACCCTAAGAAATCTGCAACAGTTACCACGCTTGGCCAGCTGGTCGGCAAGCGCAGTTTTTTATATTATTGAGTTGTTACCAAGAAGATGCTGTCAATATTCTGTTACAGGTTTCTTTTCACAGCTTCTATGACAGCACGGGATGATATGGGCCAGTGGTTTCTCTTATGCCGTCACAACAAAGAGCAATTATTAGGGAGCGGCCAACCGTCTTATATTATGTAGGACAGTTCCAGATATCAATCATACTACATAACCTCGCTTTGCGTAATCTGTATTGTCTTTAATCATGCGGCGAGGACGAGGGTATTTTATGTTCGTCTTCTATGCGTTCCTGAACCATTCATTCGACTACGATACAACTTAAGTAAGTTCTAACAGGAGACACTGCAACGCATATTACATATGTACACAGGTACAATTAATTTATAACAATTACAACATTAACAATTAATCACATCGTATCACAGAAAGTTTTACGAGTCCTGCATTCCTTACAAAATTCTGATCTAATGTGATGCATTTTTAAATATTACTACTCTATATTAAAATACTCTACATTCTGTAACCATATATATATTATATATCTATCTATCTATATAAAACCCAAAAATAATTTCTACCTACGTCCGTTATATACTTTGAAAGTACCCAAACAATTTTGATGAAATATTTTGCGTGTGTGAATGGGTCCCTAGATATTTACATTATATTTACATATATACGGTAGGTGGCGCTGTTGTAGAGATCCTGAAAATAGCCGTGCAAAGCCGGGTGGATTGCTAGTCTAGAAAATATAGAGTAAATATAATATGGAATATTAACATAGAGTTGTAATATTTAAACATGCATCACATACTCGTATGCAACGTGCATTATGGTGTGATTAGATATCGTAAATTTAAGCTTTATAAATTTGTTTGACATTCAAGTACTAAAAATTGTAAAAATATGTAATAAAAGGTGCCCACTAATTTGACTTTTCATAAAGTTGGCCGCCATAATAATGAGCGTTATAATAAAACTTTACTAACAAGCTTGAAGGATTGTTATGAACAAAAATGTTAAAGTTTTACAACAATTTATTCTAATTTCATGTTGTAGTATTATAAAATTCACGAGGAAAAGCAGCTCGTCACAGGATTCGCCTAACATAATTACAACGTTTGGGAGGCAGATAAGAGAACACAATATTTAACTTTACTTACTTACTTATCGTCACGCACAATCCCTAACGGGGTAGCCAGAGAGAACAGATCGCCAAGTGTCACGATCCTTACATACCTCTTTCGCTTCTTTCAGGTTCATTAACTTCTTCATACATGCACGTCTAGGTATCCGAGTACTCTTGACCCTCCCCTCTTCGAGCAATTTGCTCACATGGTCTTCGAAAGTTAGTCTCGGTCTACCTCGACACCTTTTAATATTTACTTTCGCTCTATATATTTTCTTCACCATTCGGTCTTCACTCATTCGTTCAACGTGTCCAAACCATTGGAGTACGCCCCTATCAATTTTTGTGATAAGGTCATCTTTCAATCCTGCCATATTGCGAATCTCTTGGTTTCGCTTTCGGTCGGCTATGGTAACGCCACACATTTTACGAAGAGATCGCATCTCCACTGCATTCAACTTGCTTTTATGCTTCTTCTGGCATACCCAGGTTTCGCTGCCATATAACAAAGTCGGTACCAACACTGCGTTATGTATTGCAAGGCGTGCACTCTTCACCGCGTCTTGCCTTTTGACTAATGCATTCAGGGCACCATTGACTTTGTTTCCGGCAGCGACACGCCTATCCACATCTAAATCACATCTTCCATCCCGGCTGAAAGCACTCCCCAAGTATACAATTTCATTTACCTGTTCTAGACATTCCTGATTTACCCATATTTCACATTTCGTTCTCTCTTCGTCCTTTTCAAATACCAGAACCTTAGTTTTATTAGCATTCAAACGGAGACCTTTAATTTCACATTCCTCTTTCATACACGTGACTAATGCCTGCAGTTCTGCTTCTGATGGTGCAATAAGCACTGCATCATCAGCATACAGCAGACATTTGGGACATGGGGGTCATTGTAGAAGCGTGCTCGTCGCGACCCCTGCCAGCCCTTTTCAGGGCTGCAATTCTACACAGCTGCGCACCCATGCGAACGAGGGTTAGGGCGTCCCCCCAAGGCGACGCACACCAGCTCGTCCCCGTTGGTGTGGAATGCAGCGCGCAAAGCGGCGATGGGGACCGCCACCCGTCACGCACAGCCCGACACGGCGGAAGGTGGAGGACGGAGTGCAGAGTTGGCACGTGGAATGTTAGAGGAGGCATGAGAGATAAGACGAATGAGTTGATGGAAATAATGAAAGAAAGAGAATTAGATGTCGTGTGTATGTCGGAGACCAAACGGACAGGCAGTGGTATTGAAGAGCTCCCTGGCGGGACGTTAGCTATATGGTCCGGAGTCCCGGAAAGCGAGAACGCCTGCCAAGGAGTGGGAGTGCTGTTGTCGTCCCGGTTGGTCGATCTTATGACTGAATACAAGGTTGTGAACTCAAGACTTCTCTGGGTTCGCTTCAAAATGGGACTGACGAAGTTATTCCTTTTGGCTGTTTATGCGCCGGTAGCTTCGTCGTCCAGGGCTGAGCTGGAGGAGTTTTGGGAGAATGTAAGAGAAGTTCTAGATTTGGTTAAGGGAAACGAAAGAACTGTTGTATGTGGTGATTTGAATGGATGGGTAGGCATCGCTCGACCAGGATACGAGTCGGTGCTTGGAAAGTTTGGAGATAAAAGGGTTAATGATGCTGGCAAGCTTATACTGACTGTATGCAAGGAAAAGGGTCTTCTTGTGACAAACACTATGTTTAATCACAGGAAGATCCATATGTACACTAGAGAAAGAAAGAATGAGAGAAGTATGATTGATTTGTTCCTGGTGGATGACCGACTGCGAAAACAGGTGATGGATACACGAGTGTTCAGGGGTGCTGACCTGGGAACGGATCATTATCTAGTAATTACTAGATTTAGGGGTTTGTTCGCGGGTTGGCGCCACCGGACGGCAGTAACAGAACCACAGTCGGTCTGTCGCATCCGAAGCTGGAAGCTTCAGGAAGCGGATACTAGGGACAAATATCACACGAGGGTAGCCGAAAAGCTTGACACCATCGATGGCAGGAAAGAATGTGTGGAGAGAATATGGCAGAACCTTAGGGATGGAATGGTAAGTGCAGCGGAAGAAGTATGTGGTACGACAAAAAGAGGTAGTAGTAAAAGAAGAGATGCATGGTGGAATGACGAAGTGAAAGAAGCTGTAAAAAAGAAGAAAAAAGCATGGTTAGACTACTTAGCCTCTAGTAACGATGAGCATATGAGAGAGAAGATGAAAGAAAGATATAAGCTGCAGAAAGTTCATGCGAAAACATTGATTGAGGAAGTACGTGAAAGGTGTAGAATAGAAGCGGACGAGAGGTTGTCGCACAACTTTAGGGAAAACTCCAAACTCTTCTGGAAAGAGGTTGGAAGGTCCCGGAGTGGTGCGACAGCTTTAAGAATGAACAAAGTGCTTTCGAGAACCAATGACGTCCTCTCAGAAAAATCGGACGTCATGCAGCGATGGAGTGAATTTTATAGAGAATTGTATGCGTGTCATGATCTTAGTGAAGGATCCGGGGGTGACGCCGTGACTGGCACGCCAGACACGGACCTCGATGACACTGAGGTCATCAGCATGAAAGAGATTGAACGTGCGATTCGAAGTTTGAAATGTGGTAAGGCTGCGGGACTAGACAGAGTTACTGCTGAAATGGTCAAGTACGGTGGGCCTCGCGTCTGGGACAGCTTTCATCTGCTGTGCAATTTGTGCTGGCGGACGGGAGATGTCCCGGATGATTGGCGATCCGCGGTCATTGTGCCTTTATATAAAGGTAAAGGTTCACATTTTGACTGCGGGAGCTATCGGGCGATCAGCTTGACCAGTTTAGCAAGTAAAGTTTATTCGAAGGTTTTGACACGCAGGATGCAAGAGAAATCGGAAAGATTCTTATGGGAGGCACAATGCGGATTTAGACCTGGAAGAGGATGCACGGATCAAATGTTTTCTCTCCGCATGATCACGGAGAAGCCTCTGAGTGTTAACCAGAGGATTTTCTGTGCTTTTGTGGATCTGGAGAAAGCATTTGATAAGGTTATAAGGAAGAAAATGTGGGAACTGTTGCCGGGATATGGTGTGGATGGTCGATTGTTAAGGGCTGTGCAGTCACTCTACTATGACTGTAAAGCCTGCGTGCGGGTAGGGCATGACCTGTCACCCATGTTTAGCGTCCAAGCGGGCGTAAAACAGGGTTGTGTCATGTCTTCCTGGCTGTTCATACTGTATCTCGACAGCTGTTTACAGAAGCTGAAAGATAGCTGTTTGGGTGTGAAATTGGGTGACATAAAAGTTAATTGTCTGCTGTATGCTGATGATACAATATTTAACGTATAGCAAATATGAAGCATACGGTACGGTATGAGATTTCCCATCAGTTGCAAGCCGCATAAGGCAATGGGGGTTAGATTTTCCTACGATAAGCTACGAAAAGTGGGGTCACCCCACTATTCGTGTTGGCGAACTTCACATGGCTTCGAAATATTTTTTTTCTTATTTCCAGACATGCAGGTTTCCTCACGACGTTTTTCTTTCATCGCCGAGCACGTGGTAAATTAGCACTTAAAATTGCAACTAACAATTTCATTGGTGGCGGCGGGGATCGAACTCGGATTGCTGATGTGTAGGAGTAATACAACAATACATCATATATTAGATAAGCCATATTACATTATTTATGTAAGAAGAATAAAACATTACTGTATAGCCTAAAATCCATAAAAGCTCGGGAGTAAGTGGATTAATTTCGACTTTTTCTCTCGTTTCGGAAAAGCTAATAAAAAAGAATGTCGAAATAAAACCACGAGCGACCTGTATGTAATCTAACAATACATTATAAAAGTCAGTCCACGTTCATACAATTATGAACATACTACTTGAGGTTGCTACTGAGATGTTAAATACATGTTAATTTTTACGTTTTTAAAAAGCATCTCGTATAATACTGTAACGGAAATAATTTCATTTTAGTAATTTTCGTATCGATAGCAAGAATAACAATAGTCTTTAATATATTTTGCTAATAATTTATTATTTACTCAAAAATGGTTTATAAAAAGAATGTTTTCCGTAATTAAATCTTATTGCAGTACCGTATTGCAATAGTAAACTAGATTTTATGACGTGAAATACGAGTTGTGCCGGTGTCGGAGGGCAGGTCGGAAGCTCTCGGCGTTTTGCTGAAGGCAGGCAGACGTCAGTGGGCCGTGAGTGACACGTCCTTCCGCCACACAGTATTCGCCGCAATATATCCATTGCAACTAGCCAGTTAATGGCGTAACTGGCTAGTTAACTCTGCCAATTTTTAACCCTTTATTATGCATATAATGTTCCTGAACTCATTCTGAACAGTTCTGCTAATTCAATGAAAGGAAAGGTAAACATTTACGCACCTCTATATATAAAAATCAATTACCGTCCGTTAGTTTCTCTAAAACTCAATAACGGCTCGAACGATTTTGATGAATGTTTTTGTGTGTGTTTGAATATGTCTCTAGATGGTTTAGAACCACATTTGGACCCGTTAGGTGGCGCTGCTGTCGAGATCTGGAAATCCCCCGTGTGAAGGCGGATCGCTAGCCACTGTATAAAATACACATGCATGATGTTTTTATCCGTATAAAATGAAAGTCGTGTCGCCATTTCCACTCGTACGCTCTAATAAATGAGGACCTTGTATCACCACCCTAAACGGGAAGCAAGCGGCAACAAAGCAAACAGGCGCGGTATTAAATTAAACAATAAACAAACACGTTACAGGGGTCGTGTAAATGATGCCTAATGATTATCTATTGGATAAGCAAAAATTGTCGTTTGCATAAAATGAGACAAACTCCCTTGTTATTTATTTCAGGAGCACCGGGGGGCAGCTGGACTTCGGTCCACCTTTGTCGTAATTGTTGGCAGGCGTTGACCTAATTCACACTAGGCAGCGAACATGTCATCTTCGATGGAGTAGTTAGCAAAGCTTTTGAAAATCATTTGTCATATATCGCATATTAATATTAAGCGTCTATCTTATCTTATCAAATGACATACATCCATACAAATAAATACTATAGAGGTATTTGTTAGGGCTTTGCGATTATTTAGGTTATATCAATTATTTGCACAAACTACTGAATTTAGAACGACTAGGACAATTAAGCTATAAGGACTAAACCTATTTTGGTACATGAGAATCGGGTAGAGTATAAATGGAACTTCTTTCTGTTTTATTTTTCATTTCAGAGCCTAGAAGTCTCTTCTGCAGTGCGCAGTCGATTCTTATTTGTAACATTTACGGGATGAAATAGGAGTAATTGTTTTTTTAACGCTGCCATAGCAAACGGTACAGAGATTAATCCAGTTAGGATGAAATACTACATATACTAATAGAAATTGTACTAATATGCCGATGCTTTCAAACTGACGCAATTGAGTTAAGAAAAATCAACATATGAAAACTAAGAAATTTATTAACTTGTGGATAAAGAAGAAGTGATCTTCTTATCAGATCGTGGCGATCCACAGGAAGACATAAGACTTTTAGGTTATCGGAAGGATTTGGCATAATCGACACGCTGGACAGGCTGGTTGGCGAACGTAGTAATATAGAAAATCTAATAACTATAGAAATTCGCAACTTTGACACTGGCCTACGTCGCGTCGCCAGTGTGGGTGCGGATATCTTACACGGCATAAACAAGATATTACACCGCGATGTAGATACAGTTCTTGGTCGCAGTCGCCTCTTCGACGCCTTAAGGAACGAAAGGGGAGATGGATTCTTATACATCGCCACCAATCCACCCCAATTATTATTTTTTAAATTCTTTTTTTTATTAGTTACAATGTATTTAATGTAATTCAAAAACTACGCAACACTCCATTTTATATAAAGCGCTTTGATTAAAAAATTACAATAATTTGTGCCAGTATACTATAGAAAATTTTGTTGCGCTAATTTATAAGAAGCACGATTATAAAGGCAACTTGGTGCAAGGCCGATCGCCAGCGCGATAGCTCGGGGTCAAAAATAGCGAGGCGAGGGCCGTGCCTGGCGCCACCCCGCGCCGCTCAATGTCAACTTTCAATCACGAGGGGCGGAAGGTAAGAGGCAACGGCTTGTGCTCCGCTGTGGAGGCGCTAGCGGTGTGCCTCGGCCGTGCTACCGCAATTATGGCATTGCTCTTTTTACGACCCCGTGTCTTACTTGTCTCCTGGATGTTTATATTATATCAAGATAAACATCTCCGTATCAACCTGCGATCTAACAAAGTATCAATACTATAAATACAACGTATTGACCAACGTCAGAGTTGATATTAGTAATACTATAAATACAACGTATTGACCAACGTCAGAGTTGATATTAGTTCTCTGTAAATTAACAGCGATGAAATCTATTTTTCTCCTTTCCTTTTTTGACACAAACCTTTTGGAAATATACCTAAACATTAAATGTATTTGAGAAGTTTATAAATATACTGAAGTAGCGATTAAGGTACTTTAAAAATATACATAAACAAAACTTTTATTACTTTTTATTCCAACCTTTTTGCTCTCTTTGTTTACATAGCTGCGAGCAAAGCCTCTCCGTGCCAACAGTCGCTTTGTCAACCGTCGAGTGACATTAGCTCGACCCACAGTCAGATAATTTTGAAACCGAATAAAATAATTCTGAACTCTATTAATTTCAAAATAGCTTCTATAAATTGATTTTAAAATAAATACAATTGCATAATGTGTTTGAATACCTACGCCATTAAAATAAATAATTTATTGCATCGTTATTTTTCGAAGGTTGAATAAAGCTGTTTCGTAATGAGAAAAAAGCACAATAGTCGTAAATTAAACACCGCAACAGTTGTTTAACGTTAATTGTTAAATAAGGATTAAATGCTGGATCGCTTTCAATGAAAGTTCCACCCACACGAGCATCTTCATCAATATGTCAATTAGGGTTCATAATTATCGGACCTGCACAGGTGTCTCTTGCCCGAGCCGTTTGCCAGACCATTAAGCAAATAACGAGTCCGCAGGATAAACTTGGAGGCAGTAAACTTTATTAATGGCTCGATTACAAGCTCGACCCGAGGTGCAAAGAAGTGCTATCAATCAGTCAGGTGTGCGACGGGAACGGTTCCTACTCCCTCCGTAACGCTAATAACAAAATTCCAACGCCCCTGTTTGTTTCTCCAGAAAGGGGTGAAGATGAATATCCTAAGGCATTGCCATCGGTTACTTGTTTCAAGCCCGAAAATAATTAAATCTTTTCTTAAAGAAAATCTGAAATAACAAGAAAATCTTCAATTCTCAAGGTTAATTAAGTTTAATAAAATTCAAACTTGGTTAAATGGTATAATATTAAAAGTGGTAGTGACTAAAAAACTTATTAAAACTATTGAAGTTGAAATCAGCGTTGTAGAAGTAACAAAGAAATCTCATTTTGATTAAGAACCCATTATCAGATCAAAGCTCTCAGAAGTCGTGACTTTAATGGGTTGTGGAAAGCGAGTAAATCTGGGCTGACAATCGGATGTTATTATAACAGATAAAGAGACAAAGAGTGGAGGTAAGAGTGAGGATAACTGTAGAGGCAACAGAGCGCGGTTCGCCGCTGTCCGAATGGCTCAATTACAGTTAATTCGCAGCGCACACACATTCGGAGCGAGGTGCATGCATGTGCAGCGTCCACATTAATGTATGTAAATGCATGCGACCGGCCGCGGCCTTCCGGCGACGTTCACAATATTGCGACATTAAACGGAATATGGCTGACGAGACGAACATAGTCGACAAAAGTCGACATTTGCAAACATTCAGCTGCCAACATTCCTTTAGCGTACATTCGAATAAACATTAGACAGAACTGTACAATAATATATCGCAGAAAGCGTGATTACATCGTATACATGTTATAAAATTTTCCATCCGTTGACAAATCGAAATGATACACGAAAACAAGACCTCAAGCGAGAATCTTCAGAGGATTGTTTTTGCGATTCCCATTTAATCGGATATAAAAGTTCAAATATTTAGATATTAAATATCAACAATTATGACCTCCAGACCGAATTTGTTTACAACGGACAGTCTCGACGGAAAGCCCAGGATTTGAATAGAAGCATACAATTGCATGCGTAAGCGCAGGTGCGCTCTATTTTCCCTCACTATCACAGTTCGATGGGGCGGCCATTCAACGCGACCGGAAAGAAAGGCGCACTTAGATACTATGGGCTGTAATGATGATGATGATGTTAATAATGATGATGTGTGGATAGGAATGTGTAAGTTTCGCTTAATTCTAATACGTAAAAAGGTTCGGTTCGCTAGTAGAATTAAAAAAAAACCGGCCATTAAATTAAGCCTCATTTCGTTATTTGTGAAGGTAAAAAATATATGCTATATAAAATATACACCAAAAATATAATATTTATGACACATGCCGTGAAAAGAATGAAATTTCAGTATTTATTCTACTCTCGTGCTTTTTCTCCTACACCCAACTTTCAAAACCATACATTAAGGTAGGAACTAACAGAGCATTGTGAATGCGTGCCTCTTTTGGCATATTCTGACTTCCCACAATAGTGTAGATCCCTATTTACTCTATTTTTTGCGTTCACTCGTCGTTCTATGTCCTTATCATATCCGCCATCGCTGCTAATTATCACATCCCAAATACACAAACTTATCCACTTGTTCAACCAACGCCCTTCCCATATTATTTTTCTTGTCTTTTAAGAACCATCACTTTCGTCTTACGTGCGTTCAATTACATTCCCTTTACTTTTAATGACCTGTTCATTATTGTAACCATCATTTGTAAATCGGCTTGATCATCTCGACTTAATCATCGGCGCACAAATGGCATTTGACGGTTAACTCACCCATTCTTAACACACATTCTTCACCTTTCATAGTTTCCAAACAAGTGTCCATAAATAGATTGAACAGCCATGGGAAAGCTACATAGCCCTGTCTGACACCTTTATGGATGCCAAACTAGTCCGAAAAGACTCAGTCGATCCTGACACTAGCTCTAGAGTCCCTATAAAGAGACTTTAATATCTGTATCAACCCAGGGCTCAGCCCAAATGAATTCAGTGTTTGCCATAACACGTCTCTGTCCACTTTCTCATAAACCCTTTCCAAGTCCATGACGCGCATAAATCCTTTTGGTTTTTGATCAAAATTCTCCCTTTCTAAATCCAGCTTGCACATATCAAACATTTTCATCAGTTTCTCTCATAGCTCTTTCAATTAGGACCTTAGCATACAGTTTTCTCATAATGATGTTAAGCATTATTATCTATTATTACTTCAATATTCAGTTTTACGACAATATATTATATAAAATATCCGACTTTTTGGAACATAAATATATCGTAACCAAGCTAGCATTATGAAGGAAAAAAAAACCTAAAAAGGTTGTTTTAGTCACAGCTTACAAGCTACGTTATGATTACACGGTTTAGTAATATTGTTTAAACTTTAAACACATAGTACGTATATGGTACATAATATAGAGAAATATAAAATAATAATAGTTTAGTTTTAAGACGGTAACTCGCAACAAAAACGGCAAACGTTCAGGAATGGACTTTTATATGCTACTTATCCATATTTTGTTAAAAACAATGAACGCCTTTTTTGGTTTTTAGTTATTGAGAAATTATTTGTATGGTAAAATTACTTGAATCAAACCTTTATTTTGTTTTTCTTTTCACATTTTTATACAATACACTACTAAAGCAAATAAATAATACTGAAGCACTGTAGATAACTGGTACAAGTAGTCTGGCAGTGCTTAGTATACTGGTGCAAGTGTTAAGAGTTCGTAAAATATTATGATTTTTTCAATTATAGGCGCTAAATATTAATCTGGTTATGTGCAAATGCATATAAATTATGATTTTGCATTTTGTTTTTCCTTAATTTAGAATGAAATAAGTACATCATAAACTGACAAGTGGCTACTAATAAATAGAAATCGCGAGATAACAGATTGGATCGAGGGACTCATCTCTACACCTACCTTATTCAAACATACGTACTTCACTGTTCGTGTGGAGGAGTGCACTAAAACGTTATCGTGCGGAAGAAGTAGGATCCTACTTCGAGGGCGTTCACTGCTTTTGAAAATTTTCCAAGATAGTTTACAAACAATTGTTAATGAAGCAAAGAAACTAGTATAGTTTTTCTCGCTGGCGAAATATGCACCTATGGCCTATAGATGCGTATGTATTTCTCCAAAATATAAAAAGGTAGATGTGTTTTTTATATCTCAGGAATAATATTATGGAATGCCTGGTTAACAGTACAACAGGTTAATGGTTAATAGTACAGTACAAGGGATTCTTGAGTCTGACTTGGACAGTCACAATCAAATACCCATTATATTTATAGTTTATAGTCGTATAATGTAAAAGAGTGGTCATATTTTGGTCGAGGCGAAAATCGTAGTGCAGTCATAATTCAGGGCTTTACTAAGTGTAAAATGTTTCGTCTATGAGTGAGATTACACGATGACTTACTGATGATGACTTGATATTACTACTTACTAACATACTTACTTTTTATGTTGTATAATATGTCACATTGACCGAACAACAATTAAGCCATATCCCATAAGAAATAAACATATTATGATTCTTTTTGTAACATTGTCAAGGCTGTACTCCTTGCGTAATGGGGTATTACAACCATTTTCAAATAGTGTTTTAACGAATCCTAGAGTGATAATGAACCACTATATTTTTTATATATATTTTTTTTGAAACCAGTGCCTTAAAAATACTTTTAATGTATCGGTTTAAATGTTTGCGGGAAAACGCTAGCCGCCATGCTGAGTAGCATGTGACGTCACTGTACTAGGATTTTACCGATTTTGCAAAGGAATAAGATACTTTTTAAGGTTTAACAATTATCATCTTATCATTGGTGTGTTGTGCGTGAATGCAAAAATACGAGCCTAAGAACGCCGGGGAAGTTATGGATTCAAGTGCCAATGATTTAAATATGAGAAATGGTTAAATCTGGCAAGGAGATACCCGAATACATGTGTGTATCTGCATATATATGTGTGTAAAATACCCTATTGTGTACTAAAGCTTTCAGTTTTATACATTCGCCGTACAGAACACAGTATTATTATTATACCTAATTAACCTTATGAAAGTACGAATACTTTGTAGAGGGGAATAAAACAAGAGGTAGACAGCAGCATCCTACTAATCTCAAAATATTTTAAAAAACCAAGCGTGGCAACTATGGTAAAAATTCTCTCAATGAGGCAATTTATGGAGGAGGCCTATATTTGGCAGTGAACTTTTATAGGCTGTAAAATAAATAAATCCAAAACTCTCCCCAATAGATTACCTCCTAAAGGAGATTTCGCCACAGTTGCCACGTATTTTTACATCGTCAATTGCGAATTATCATCAATTTACGTTTACCTGAAAATACCGATAAATATGTTTTTGTATAACTTTAAGGAAACTTATGTTATTCGGAAAAAAATAAATAATTAGGTAACTTGAACTACTTTAACAAACAAATCTTCAGAACCATGAGTCACGGTTACAGGCCATACTATTGTTACTTTTCGGTTCTATCCATACAACTAACGCCCCCTATGGGAATTTAAGGCAAAACCTTTGTTTTATCAACCAGGCATTGTCATGGTGATTCATTTCATGTCAACATCTAGTCTATTATTACAAACATAATATATGTGAAACTTTTAAATCTATCATGAAACATAAATCTTACCAGATTATTTGTATCATCCTTTACAAATTCGATTTAAAAATATTAGGCAAATGATACTTTCTGTCAACCTATGTTTATAGCTTTATAGACAAATATTGTACATGGTAAGAAAGCATATCGGAACACAATAACAATTTTACCTAATGAATTTAAGTGAAGTCATAAAATTTCTTATATTATTACGATAGTAATCATTGAGAGGCTGAAATAGAGCATCGTACGTGACATCGGAGAGGTTATGTTTCACGACAAACAAAAATACTAAGGCGTTTACCTCGTTTCATCTGAAGTTTAGTCGACAGGATCACTATTATTTCGCACAAATACTTTCACAAGTGTCTAACATATGTATGTATTACTTAAAAAATTAGTTTGCGTTACAGAAATAACAAAATAAAACGGAAAACATCGAAAGCGGGCAAGAAGCGCGACACGAAACAGCAAGCTAAGCAGCAGCTGACTACAGCGAACGCCCGCTGTGTCTTTGTATCAGCGGCATTTAATGCGTCATGATATTCACAGAGTGGTACATACAGTTATGGCATTAATTGAATTTCATTTCATCATGCTTTTAAAATAATTTCGTGCTATTTATGCCTATTATTTGTTATTTATAGATAGAGTAATATAAGTATTTATAGTTGTAAAGTAACAAACGTTATTTAAAATAACTAGCATATATAGATTATTTAGTTTTGTTGCTTATTATGACAATTAAGACCAAAAGATTCAGTTTCAAAGTGTGATAAAATTGTATGAAATAAATTTATCAGCATATGTACGTCGTTACAAAGTTATTCGTTTAGATGCGCAACGTGGAGGAGTGGTGTGGGCGCGCACCGGCGACGCCGGCGATGCCCTCTAGCGGGCGTATTGTGAATTATCGATTCTCCGCGTGCCGCCACCCGCTATTGGCTCGGCTCAGTCAGTAATTGGTTTATGTAGCTCGTTCGTAACATGAATTCAAATTTAGCGCGCGCTGGGGCCTTCGAATGTACAGAGCCGAGTGTTTGTACAATGTACAAGGGAAATTACCCGTTTCAGATAATAAAATCCAGTAAAATACTACTATTCAAACTTTGTTATACTTTGAATGCGATGTTCCAAATGAATAAATTTACTTCGAATATTATTTTGAAATAAAATATGGTATTGGTAGTACTATTATTTTATTCTGAGGTATTGGGTGCAACCAACATATATTATACAAAAGTATAATACCTAGATAATTATACCTTTAAAAGTTTTTATTTTCTACATTATTAGATTATTATAATATATAGTTTTTATTATTACCTTAGGACGATCCGTTCTGAAAACATTTACACTAGCACTGTCAGTTATGCCTTGGCAGTAACGTTTTCTAATATTTACATGAATTCAGATAATTTTACGGATTTTATCGCATTTAATTTTACTTGTTGGTATCAGGCTTTTTATTGATGTCACGTAAAAAGGAACATACCTATTATAGCTAATGTGAAATATTTACATTTCGCAAGTCTGTAGTCTGTAAAAATGTTCAGGATTGTCCCCGACATTACTACCCATTTCCTATACCACATTCCAAATCCCGCGAAGAACACTACATCCTGTCAAGGATGATTTAATAGACTACTATCATCTGCTATATATCTGATAATTATCTTCTTCAAGATCTTAGGCTTCAAGATACTAAGCTTGTTCACCGTAGATCTGAATAAAATATGATAACTGAATAAATATGATAAAAGTAGATTTTGAATAAAATATGATAAAATCCGTAACAGTTTACTGTCACTGTAGAGTGTAGAATCACTGGCGCTTGACGGGTTCAACATTCCAACAACAATTTATTATTATTTTGGTTACAAATCCTGACAAAATTTTGTCGATAAATAATTATTTCAGGTTAAAAGTGCTAAAGTGTTTTTCAAACCCCTTTTAAACTTTTCACCCCTCCACACACAGGATTTTCTCTTGTATCGTGGAGGCAGTTTATATACATAAATTACTCAAGGTGATACATCTAGACACGGCACAATTATTTGTAGGCCTATGAATACTTGTTCCGTCCACGGAGTCGTCATCAAGTGATAAATTATTTATTTACCTGAAACGAAATCTTTTTTAATATGTAATGTTTTATAGAGTTACTCTACATTTTTTTATAGGATAAGGGTGACAATTGAGCAGACAGTCCACCTGATTGTAAGTGGATGCTGTGGCCCATAGACATCACCCATGCGTTGTCACTCTTGAGGACTAAGATGGAATGCCTCGATTCCAGTAAAACGGGTCTCTACACTCAACATACAAAACACAGCAGCATTAAGCTGCTATTTTACGCTGGTAGTGGTATTCTGTGAGAGCGTGGTCCTTCCCCGGTCGAGCCGACACATTCATGCTACAACCATAATAGCTGCAGCGTGGCTCTACATTTGATGAAGTTAATCAATATTTAGATGAAAACAACGTAAGAAAAATCAGTAGCAGAATAATTTATAATTTACTTTTTTTTAGTAGGGTAAAACCATAGAGTAATTACTGTGATATTGGCGTCTGTCAAATTTACTATTATTATTTTGTTTTGATGAATGTTTTTTACAAAAATATAAGATGCTAGGCGGTATTGACCCGTGAAATTAGATTTTTAAATTTTTTTCATGATTAAGCGATGATTTGTGACACTCTTTCACAGCACAGTACGTCATTTTTTTGCAAAATTGCGCGAGCTCTTTACACCACTACGTGGACTCGAGTACTGCGTACTGACACCTAACTTGAAATGACTTCACTTTGCGTGCGCCTACTGCGGTTCTAAGCCTAATAATTCTATGGGTAAAACTAGCAGGAGAACAGAGACAAAAACACGAATAACTAATATATTAAAAAAAACACAGCAAACAAGCTCTGGCAATACTTAGGAACATTTCGAAAAATCAACTTATAAAGGACTAACTAAAATTAACTAAAATATTTATTATAATGACAACTATCAAAATGGCTTCGATAACGCGCTGCCTTTGTCCTTATATTATTTGTTTGACTCCAAGAGCTATTGTATCACAGATCCATTTATCCAAACAAGGCTTGTAGTTTTTGAGTTATAAGAAAGTGACCATATTAACCGGATAACCATATTATCCTCACGTACTATATTAGTTTTTACGAACAAGCAAAATTAGGTTAATAAAAAAGAACAACATTTGTATAGTAACCATGATTTGTTTGTAGAGCTACCTTACCGGTATCTAAATTGTTCACGTGGCGGTGGGTACTGATATTTATGCACGTTAATAAGGAGCCGAGGTGCAGACGAATCCTACCTAAGCGGTACACGATTATACGTTGTACAAAATTTGCTAACTTTATCGTATTTAGTAATAGAACTATTTTTAAATTTTATATCATGTTGGAATTGTATGCCAAAGCAGAAAAAGAGACCAATAAGGAATTTAAAATTTATAAACTGTTTAAAAATTCTGTTATTGAAAATGTTTAATTTGATGAATTTGTAGTGCAGATGTTATGCGTTTCAAATCCCACACGGCTGATCTGTGATTTGTTAATAAAATGACACAAACTTGCTGAAGATTGTTCTGCAGAATGTTCATCAGCAATATTAATTAAGTTTAAAGTCACTTACAAAATATATAATTGTATTATACTTTCAAATTTAGTTTCAAATATAGTTTCAAATTTGGAGGAGTTATATTGTTTAGTTAGGAATTAGAAAGATATGTAATACATCCATTGAAATTGAATGATATTTTATGATTTTCAAACAAATTTGTTTGGTACGGTACGCGAGCTATCTGTTGTAAGTTAAATGCACTATGCCTATAACCTTCTCGCAAGTGCAAACAATAAGTTGACAAAGTTTTAGCGCAATCTGATTATATATTAGATAGATATAGATATACTGTAAACGAGCAGTTCTTGTATATATGTAACTGGTTACTCGGAAACGGTTCTAACGAACAGAATAAAATTTTGTATTTAGATAACGTTTTATTTCCCAAGATTATTTAGATCTCGTCATCTATCTCTGACAAAAATTTTAACACTGTGCAGAGCTTGTTCTCCAAAGTACTCATTGTTTGTAACAGGTAATACATTTTACTGACAACTTCAAAGAAACACTGTTAACAGCAAATCAGCTGTTTAATGTTTCGATTACATAACATCGCCTTTAACATTACGTTGATCAATGAATATTAGTTAATCGTGGCTAATCTGCTTTTGAGAATCTCAAAGTGGTTTCATTATCTAGTGATTTGACATTCGTTACGCCAAGTAAATAGTATGATGTCATTTCCACTAAACAGGGACGTGACAGCCTGTTAGGTTAATATTTTGTTGGTTGTGCTGTTAGAAACCGTTCATCGAAGGAAGGAGTCAAGACACTTCGTACTTTACAATCCAGTTTCAAGATATCACAAGGGATCAGATTCCAATTTATACACTTACACCCGAGTAACATAACTCTCCTTCTAGGACAGTCAGGGGAAAAAATTTGTTGAATGGTGCAAGTTTTTTTTTCATAGGAAAGAGGTGACAAACGAGCACATAGTCCACCTGATGGTAAGTGGATACTGCGGTCCATAGACATCTACATCTATCCTCGATTACGAATCAAAATGAAGATGCGTTTCTAGCTCCGAGGACTGAGATGGAACGTCTCGTTTCCAGTAAAAATGGTCTCCCGTTCTCTACACTCACCATACGGAACACAGCAGCATTAAGCTACTATTTCACGCTGATATTCTGTGAGAGCGTGGTCCTCCCCCGATCGAGCCGACCCATTCGTGCTACAACTGTACAATTAGCATAACTGCAGCATGGCTCTACCACGTAAAAAACTTCTATTGTCTTATTATTACGATTTCTGTGATACACGCACACTACAGCATTTGTGTTTGTGTTCATTGCATTTACGCACGCCATCAAATTGTACACGTGTCGATACACTGGTGCCGCTGTCTACATGCGTAAGCAACGTAAGGCGAGGACTATGTCGACATTATTTATCGATAAACTAATCATCATAGTGCGCATAAGTTCCGCGTTTCCATGTCCGTACGCCAAAAGAAAATAACCGAACTCATATGAGATCTCTTTGTAGTCCGTCTGTCGTTTGAAATGCAAAACATTTTTTTATAGAATAAGGGTGACAAACGAGCACGTCACCTGATGGTTATTAGATGTCATGGCCCATGGGTATTTATATCTATTCTCGTTGAAAAAGTAAAATGTAGATGCGTTGTTTCCCCTGAGGACTAAGATGGAATGCTTCGTTTCCAGGAAGAAGGGTATCAGGTCTTTGTGAGAGTGTGGTCCTACCCCGGTCGAACCGGCCCATTTGTGCTACAACCATAATATACCTGCATCATGGCCGTACCACTTAAAGTAAAGTAACAATTTACATATTTTTCTCTATTGGTACTACACTTTCACAGAAGGCATATAAGCGAGTTTAGTATTTAGGTACATTTTCCCGTCATAGTCGATGTTTATATAACGTTTTATAAACGTTTAATTTATATGCAAATTTTTTTCCTTACTTATTACGATATCTGAGCTCTTCAACCTACATCGACACTGTGTGAGTGTTCTACTTTACCCTAAATTAGTTTGTGTTCACCAAAATTACAACGATTTCTGGCCCAAAGACAGGTTACAACCATGACACCTAACAAACATTATTTGTTTTAGTTACGTGACATTTACATTGGCTTTCAGTATTAGGAGTAAAAACTTAACTAGTGAGCGTCCTATTAAGGATAAAACACCCACAATATGAACCTTTTTGATACTATATAAGCCATTTCAAGATGTGCCAGTAAGAGATGCATTTGAAACTACATTAACCATGTTTGTATGTCATGTCACACGACCATCGTTCGCGTTCGAATATATTTTGTGATTTTTGAAATGTTGTCATAATTTGAACAGAGTAATTAAGTGAAAATTAAAGCACACTTTATTATGTCTTTTAATTTCTCGAGAAAAAGGATTTCATTGTGAAAGCTTAAGTAAAGTACTTAGGAAAATAAGAAGTAAACCGTGAAAATTAAATTGTTTTACCAAAATTATCATAATAACTAACTAAACGATCTTCAATTGAGGTTATTTTAAGGCAATAGAAATTTTGTCTAAAGTAGTATATTATAATCATCAATTAGAGTCATAAAATTATTACATTGTATTCTGCAAATTATTTGATTATTATTGGCAGTAGGTAAAAACTGAATGATAAAAATTCATTACATTCATCGTCATAGGTCAAACTAATTAAAAAAAACGTTCATAAAAATAACCATAATATAAAATATATTATGCTTATTTTTAATGTGCGTATGTTCAAAAATTCCTGTGTGACCAATATTTCAGTACTTAAATACAACCTGACACATATTTTATAATGGAGGTAAACGTGAAATTAAACGTGCTAAATTAATTATAAAATAAGTAAAAGACGTAGCAAGAAACAAAGTTTATTAAAGCGGTAGAATGTGCCGGGCTGTGACAGCGCTCTGAATCACATTTTAAGTCCTTAAATTAAATTTACTCTATTTTGATTTTCATTGATGACATTTTATAGGACTATTATCCAACACACAGCAGAGTATCATGTTAGTATACACTTCTGTTACTAATTACAAACTTTATTTCTTATTTACACAGTTATCTACTATAAGTGACACGGTTGTCTTCAATACGTGAAGAGAAATATATATATATATATATATATATATATATATATATATATATATATATATATATATATATATATATATATATATATATATATAATTTTTTAGCTGTTCCCAGCGAATTCGTTCGCGCGTAATATTTAAGAATATTGCATTTCATGAGTATTAATATTATTTGTGCGATACCCTAATTTATTAAAATAAATGTAGCCTAAGTTACTCCTTATGACACCAGCTATCTGCCGTAGTGAAAGTCCCGCCAAAATACTCCATAGAGTAGAGAACGTCGCGGTGGTGTCGAACGGTTCGCGTATTGCATTTTTTTCCTCGTTATTAACTTCAAAATTTTCACCGATTAGTATAAATTTAAAGTATTTTACTGCTACATAAATATCCTTGATGATAAAACTATTTATTTGAATAAGATCTGGCTTACAAAATTTTTAATTTGTCGTGCCACACGAACTTCACTCATATTTTTATTTTGATGGATGACTGTTAGTAAAATGACTAACTAAAATATTGAAAAGAAAAAAATATTGGCCAAGAATTTTATTGATTGATGTAATTTAAATATTTCAAAAAATGAAAATGACCGTCCGAAACAAAAAAAAGTGAAAAAGTTCTGTTACGAATTTACGATTTAGGATTTTCTTGCAAATTTAGCTCCTGGATAGTTCTTTAACCCTTTTCAACGTCCAGCAGTAGTCGGCCAACATTCTTGGGTTCCATTTGCCTTGATAGCGCATTTCCATCTGTGAAATGGCCTGATGGAAGCTCTCCCCGTACTCATTGCTCACAGCTCCCAAATTCTCAGGAAAAAATCCAGATGTGAATCTAAGAAATTAACGTTAAGTGACATGTCGCAACCCAACGCTTTTTAAGCCAACAACAAATCGCTGACAAACTACCTCTACTTTACCTCTCGACCCTATGGTTACCTAGAAAATTTGCAAAAACTTTTTTTTAAAGATATCCATGCTTGTTTTTCTAGATCGTTCAATTTTTCTTCAAATACTGGATCTTTATTAACTCACCGATTTGAGGTCCAACGAAAATACTCTCTTTTATCTTTGCGTCACTTATTTTAGGGAATTGTTCTATTATATAAACTAACCCGCTGCCATTGCGATCCATTGTCCGAGTACTAGGGCAACAACTTTGAAATCACCACAGATTTTGAAAGAATATTTATTATATTTGATTTTTTTAAATAATAACTTCATGTTCTCATAGGTTTCTTTCATATTAACAGCGTGACCCAGAGGTGCAGAAGGAAATACATTTCCGTTATGCGGTAAAAGTGCCTTTAAGCTAATTTTAGACGAGTCGATGAATAAACGTCAAGAGAGAGCAAATTCGATTTTCGAATTCTCCATCTTCCCATTTTACATTACAATACATCATCATCATTTTATATTACATCATCAAGTCTCCATCTTGAGAATAGTATGACCTGAAGAGTTCGTCAGGATTTCAAAAATGGCTTACTTTAGTTTCATGATGTGGCAAATTCCATTTTGCAAACAAGATCCTAAGAGTTCCTACTGCTTTTTTGACAAATTTAAGTCACGAAAGAAGTCGCTTAGATCTTCTTAAGTTATCCAGTTCGTTGTTGTTTGAGATTTCTTCAAACTTACATTCATCGTCATCATCAACAGCCCGCGATTCGCTCGAAGTTGAAGGCTGTGAATCGTTAATCTTGACGGACGCAGATGTAACTAGTATAGATAAAATGTCACTATTAAGTACTGGTATCTTAGTTAAATGTAATTTTAATCTGTAAGACAAAAATAGTAGTCCGAATCGGGATCCTTTGGTTCGGTCCAAAAACCGAATCATGAGTACAGCAAACGGTATACGATGGGACCGTTTCTTCCAATAACATAAATTCTTAATACAGGATATGCAACAAATATGGAGGGCTCAAGATTTGTCTTGATGAGCCACAGGCAGAGATGTGAAGGCAATGATTTTAACTGAGCGGGTAACGACGCGACGGTTGTTTTCGTTTTCAACGGTTGACAACCTTTGGTGGTTTCAAATGGACAAAAACATATTTTTAGTGCAATAACTGTTTTCTGTTTGCTAATGAATAAACTACAGAGAGCCTTATAATGTATAATACTTCATTTTTTTTTAAATATAGTACATTTTCAAAAACCGCAAATACAACTTTATCGTTTATACAAACACTATGAAAACAAAATAATTTTTTGATAGCGATAATGGTAGTGGTGTTTGGGCTAGATGTAGAATTTATGCTTGCTACTACGGAACCCTTCACGGGTGAGCGAGTCCGACTCGCACTTGGTCAGTTTTTTCTACTTTTAGTTTTATTTTAATAAATTATTTTTTCGTTTTAGCGGAGCTCTTCTTGTTTTAGATTTATTACTTATATAGTCTATAACAGTCAACCTGAGTAGGTAAAGTGTGTAAATATGATTCTTAAGTGGTAAAAATAATGATTGGAGTTGATCATTTTAACTTTTAATTATTTAAAAAATATTAATCACACGAACAATTATTATAATAACGTAAATTTCACACAAGTAACGCCCTCATCAGCAATGTAATAGTGAAAGAATTTTCTACTTTTCGTGATTAGCCAAAAAACCATATTAATGGAAAGTAGCCCCCTCCATTATCAAATGCATCCTATCCTACATTAGACATTTATAATTGTACATAACATTCTAGTGGTGAAAGAATTTTCAAAATCGGTTAAATACTTTATGAGCTTAGCTAAAAAAACATATTTGTTGATATTAAGGCCCTCTATAATAAAAAAACATCTTACGTTTCACAGTCATAGTAGCATTCTAATGGTGAAAGAATTTTAAAATCACTTATGCAGTTTTTAAGCAGCATTGTAAAAAGCGACTCAGCTTAACCACCCGCACACACAGTAAAAATATAACCATCCTTTTTCGTCTATAGTCGGTTAAACAACCGGTCGACAACGGTTGCGTATCGGCTGCTTTGGATAAATATACGTTGTCAAAGGTTGCTTTACATCTGTAGCCACAGGGAAACCAAAATACTACGAGCTCTCAATCACAATTTTAATGGAAGTTCGCTTTTGTGTTTTAAAAGTTAATTCTCCACACATATAACAAAATTAGTCAAGATTGTTATCACACTTTCTGGGCATATTCACACAATCACAGCAATTACTTATAATTCACTAAATTTAAACAAATACGAAAACAATTAGGTAATTTAACGACTGTTTATGCGAGACCGTTTGTTTGCGTTAATCACTATAGTACTGGTTATAAATCAACACATCACAAGAAATCTGAAGCCAATTGAAATAAAACTATTGCTGTTTACTAATGAGGGTAGGTGGCAAAAACAGTATTAGCTATCGGAGTTCGTGTGGCATGACTAGTGTTGACTAGAGAAAATTAATACTACGGTACGAATGTAACCAACTTTTGTTTTTACCGGCGATCTAATTCAATTTTAGAACACAAAAGCTACTATTGTGACTTAACTATGGGTGCGTTTGGCAGAAAAAAGCGCTAGCAAGCGCTTGTAAGCAAAATGGCGATCGTAAGCGCTAAGTGCTGTCAAATCGTAAGTAGCTATTTTCCTCTAGGACACGATGTTAGTTTTAACCAGGGAACCTAACCTAATTTAAATATATGTTTGTAAAGTATTCATATTAAAAACTTACCAACCATGAATTTTTAATAACATGTATATGTTTATTCATGTCATTATATTACTTAAAACTAATATTGCACAAAACAACTTATAAACTCTACTTCAAAACAAACAAATTAAATAATCAAAATGGCGGATTGTGTCAGCGCTTCTGAAGTAGCAATCGTGTCCTGGCCGAAAACTATTTTAGCGCTTGTAAGCGCTTGCTAGCGCTTTTTTCTGCCAAACGCACCCTATGATAGATATATTCCCTCGCGGAATTTTTCGTAGGTAATAATGAGTACTTTAATCATGTAGTACATCACTTTTATGTGTCATCAATAATTTTCTCAGCGCACGCCAAATAGTGAATCTTAGAAAAAACTGTAAATTTCACAAAAAGTGAGCAATCCGGATTCGATCCCCGATGGCACCAATGAAAATGTTACTTGCAATTTTAAGTGCTGATTTACCACGTGCTTGGCGGTGAAGGAAAACATCACGAGGAAACCTACATGTTTGAGAAATGAGAAAAAAATATTTCGAAGACATGTGAAGTCCGTCAACACGAGGAAGCCTGTGTCCAGCAGTGGGGCGTATATGGGCTGCAACTTTAAAGTTTATATAGAGAAGGAGTGCAGAATGTAATTCTAGTTACAAATAAATAAAATAAAACAAAATAAAACATTCACGTTTACGTTCATACTGTCAATGTCAAACAAAATTGTCGTTTGGACATATAGTCATAGTTTAAGTTCATATTGGCAATGTCTCATAGCAAGTACTATGTAAGTTATGAGTCTGAGTTTAAAGTTTAAAATATTGCCAATAATAATAATTACTGACAGATTGGCTTAATGGACCGTGTTTTTTTTTGTGATTTCAAATGTTCCATTTTCAATTGTGTGGAACGTATGTGAAGACAAAAAAGCGTTTCTTATATGTATTTCGGTTTTAAGCTACCAATCATCACTTATAATCAATAAATTACTCCAAACAATACGTAATAATTTAATGTAATATCAGTCTTCCATAACATGTATTGTTATTTTATGATTTTGTAAAAATTTGTCTTGTGATATTCTACAAAAAAAAAATTATACGAAAACGTGGACGTGGTAGTTTTGGCGTTAGTAACTTAAGAGCAAAGGAGATGTAGCTAGTAAATTTCCGAAGGGTAGTTGTGAATTTTACACGGAATGCTACATTATGCGGCGCACGTAACGCGCTGTCTGCATGTGGAGCCGGTGCGGGTGCGGCGCGGGTACCGGACGGGCGCGGCGTCGGCGCGGGGCGATATGTTCCCCGCTGTGGTTAGCGCTTGCGTGCTTCTCAACCATCAATACATCATTTATTATTTAAGAGCTGCTGTAGCGAAATGTATCTCCACACTAGAAGTTGATTTGTCTCAAGTATTTCTCTACATGACAAATCTACTCCTCTGAGACTGTGCAGGTGGAATTTAATGTTGGAAAGTGGTAAAATTCACTTCAAGTTTCTTTCGCTTTTACTGAAAATATTTAATCCGGGAAAGCAATCTCCAAAGAGGTAATAGGGAAAGGATTCCAAGCATATTTATTACCGGTGTCTAAACCGTTTTTCAGCAATTCGGTACAAGCAAAGCGACATTATTTTTGTAGTAATTTCTGTGAATGTCCTTTAAAATATTCAGAGTACTATAGCTAAACACATTAACGTGCCCGGGCGCAATTCGGAGCGGGAACTCGTCCGCAAATGGCGGAGATATCATTAACTTGACCCCTGCAACTATCCGTCGTCCCGCAAGTTTTTACCAATATTACACGGGAGAGGTGTACAAACAAACTAACCCTTGTAATTCGTTCTTACTTCACTAGGATAGTTTGTATAAATTTGAATTAAAATACGAATTTTAATGATTTGAAATAACATGAATAACTTCCACAGTAACTTATGTCACAGAATAAATAATGGTACTACGTACAGCAGTTGTACTCCTTTGATGTTGACTGACTGACTGACAGACTTTCCGTGGTTACTAAGAACTGTCGATAAAGAATAAAAAAATACATTGCGAAATGTTCATTAAGTTATTTAGGTGAAGTACCTATTATGACTATGATCGATTGACAATATTTTCGTACTTATGTGAGTTCTGCGATGCCCAACGCGTGCAACTTGCATGGCCATTCGTCGGGAATCGTGATGCTTGGCTCAGAAGAAATAGGTAGATAGTGTAAACAACAAATAAACCTGAAATATAATTACTAACAGATGTGATCGTATTATACTTAGTCAAATATCTTGTTAGTAAACAAAGTTTTAATTTCAGTGTTTTGTGTTATTATAACTTAAAATATATTAATTACAAAAGACAAATATATGTATGTAAGTAAATACTTTTACTAATTATTAATTTATATATAACTAATTCCTAGGGATTTACCTTCGGTAATATAAAGAATGATATATCTATAAACTTTTGTTGGTCATTTAGCATTCATCCATGCAACAATTATACTAGGAAAGATGTTTTGCCATTACAATTTATCAATTAGGTAATATAGTACGTGAGGGGAATATGGTCATCAGGCTAATAATATGGTCACTTTCTTATAACTCTAAAGCTACTAGACTTATTTGTATAGAAGGCTCTGTGATACGAAAGCTCTTTATCAGTCAATAAAATAATAAAGGATCAAAAGGCTGCTTAGAGAGCTGACAGTACACCAATCTTGTTATGCTAGAAGTTCGAAAACACAAGGTCGTACTTCTGACTGAACAATACTGCTATGTCCATAAAGCGTGGTCATTCATTCATTCTCTAAACCATTTCCCATTATCTGGGGTCGGCGCAGTAAACCTTCTTGTTCCATTCCTCTCTATCAGCCGTCATTTCCATACTTACTCCTTTCATTCTCATATCACTCTTCACACAATCGATCCATCTTTTATTCGGCCTTCCTCTGCCCGTGTGTCCCTCCACATTCATATTCAACACTCGTTTTGTGACAAGACTTTCATTCCTCCGCATCACATGCCCAAACCATGCCAATCTGCTTCCTCTCACCTTTTCTACCACTGGCGCTACTTTCAGGCTTCCTCTTATATACTCATTCCTTATCTTATCCATCGTTGTCACACCACACATCCATCGTAACATTCTCATTTCATTCGCATGCAGTCTATTTTCATCCTTCTTCTTGACGGCCCAGCATTCACTTCCATACATGACGACAGGTCGGATGATCGATTTGTAAATTTTCCCCTTCAGCCTTATTGGCATTCGGGGATCGCACGTTGTGGCTGTGACCTGTCGCCATTTCATCCACCCTGCGTTAATCCTATGCTGCACAGCTCTATCTATTCCGCCGTCGCCTTGAATGAGGGAACCGAGGTACTTGAAATCTGAGCAGGTAGGCAGTATAGCGCCATCCAACGACATGGGTACAGGACTGGAAAGACCGCCGAAATCACAGCACAGATATTCGGTTTTGGATCTGCTGATCTTCAAGCCAACACTTTCCAGCCTCTGTTGCCACCCCGTCAGTCTGCTCTGTACCTCGATGCCTTCTTCCCCGACAAGCACGATGTCATCGCCAAAGAGCATGCACCAGGGTGCCTCATCCTGCAGGTCCGACGTCAAAGCGTCCATAATCAGTAGGAAGAGGTAAGGGCTCAATGCCGACCCTTGGTGCAGCCCTACCGCCACATCGATACTGCCCGTAGTTCCCGCGGCAGATCGTACACATGTACGGGATGCTCTGTACATAGCACGGACTAACCTCACTTACTTCCCAGGCATACCTTTCATCTTTAACGCCCACCACAAAACCTCACGGGGAACCCGATCGTACGCCTTTTCAAGGTCGACAAAAACCATGTGCAGATTTTTATGCACGCGCTTGTACTTTTCGCACAATTGGCGTAATGCGAAAATGGCATCTGTCGTACCTCGACCGGGCATGAATCCGAACTGGTTTTGTGTTATCTCACACTCTTCTCTCGTTCTTCTCTCTATTATTCTTTCCCAGACTTTCATCGTATGTGACGTGAGTTTTATTCCCCGTTAACTGCTGCAGTTTTGAACGTCTCCTTTGTTTTTAAAAATGGGGACCAGTATACTACTGCACCATTCCTCAGGTATTTGTTCTTCCTGCAACAATTTACCGAAAAATAAACTCAACCACTTCCATCCATCCGCACTCAGCAACTTCCACACTTCTACTGGTATTCCATCTGGGCCGACTGCCTTCCCATTCTTCATATTCCTAACAGCCATTTTTACTTCTTCCACACTAATTTCTCTCACTAAGCCCATATTCACTGGTGGGTTTTCAAGCATACCATTCCATTCATTCTCCTCATTCATCAATTTCTCAAAATACTCCTTCCATCGCTTCTTTATACTTTCATCGTCAGTCAAAATCCTTCCAGAATCATCTTTTATACATTTCACATGTGAAACATCTCTTCCATTCCTTTTTCTCGCTCTTGCAATTTGAAAAAGTCGTTTTTGACCTTCGGGGCTTTCAAGGGACCGATATAATTTATCTTGCGCCTCTGCCCTACAAATAGCAACTTCCTTCTTCGCTCTCTTCTTACATTCTTTATACGCCCCTCTCTTACTTTCTTTTATGGATTCATTCTGGTCTTCTACGCTCTGCCATTCTTTAAAGGCATTTTTCTTTTCTCTCAAAACTTCTCTAATACTTTCACTCCACCACCACCCATCCTTATCTATCATACGCTTCCCTTTTGTTTCGCCTAACACCTTCCTTGCCACACTTCGGATACAATCAGCCATTTCCTTCCAGCACTCATTCACACTCATTCCTTCCATATCACCCATCTCTATCATCTTGTTTACAACTAGCTCTCTAAATTCACTTGCATACTCCTCCTTATGCAACAAATGCCACTTTATTATGGATTATATCCATAAAGCGTGGTGATTTTGAATAATCGGATATTGTCGATTTTTATAAGAGCTTTGAAATTTGAATATAAGTTTTGTCTTGTTACTTTACACTTTTAATTAAAAAAATAATTATTTAAATAAGTTCATAATCGGCAAATATATCGCTTAACATACTTACAAAAAAAGACATACAGTCGGATTGTGAACCTCCTACTTTTTTGAATTCGGCTAAAAAGGTTAGTAAGCTAAAGCGCCTTAGGACAATGAATTGAATTCAAACAAAGAAACAAACTCAAGTGATAATTAAAGTACTAGAACACGACACTACTTTCTGGAAAAATATACACGTGACGACCTATATTCGACGTAGTTTCTGCCTACCCCTCTTGTTGACAGGAGTTAATTTTTTTGTTACGTAATAAATTAAAGTTAAAATAATGAAATAAATAATTGCGCAAATCGTACAAGATTTAGAGATTTACATTGACAACAACATAATTTTTGATCGCTACCATGCTATTTCTATTTTGTTTTGTGTTTGTTAATTATTGTGACTCTTTTATGACTGTAATCTGTTCTTTTTTTCGCTGGGTTTCTCGCTGGTGCTTCTTAGGACAGAGGTATTTTCAGTGGTAATTTAAACAAAAATGACTTTTATGTTATGTGTAATCTATCTATATGTTTATATTTCCATTTGTAATAAGTAAAAGTAAAGCACCCTATCCTCGACTACACAAAATATGTGGCGCGATTTTGAAATTGGTATACGGAATTTCTAGCTAAAGTTGTACGACGGGATTTCTCAGCTAAAGAAATAACGGTGAAAACTCACTAGCTCTGAACAAACGCATACCAGAGTGGCGCGGTTCTTTCAGATATGCAGAGCAAATTATAAGGCGCTTCGTGAGGCATAGCGCAAATTTCAATTTATGAACTTTTACACGAAGACGAGTTTACATAATTTGGACTATTCGGGCGTAGCATAACCGCAAGAAGTGATTATTTGCTTTTTATAGCTAATTTTATTTGGAGTACAATATGTGACGGTAATATGGTCATCCGGTTAATTTGATCACTTCTTTATAACTCAAGAGCTACAGCCTTGTTTGCATAAATGACTTTGTGATACGATAGCTCCTCATCGGTTAATCAAATAATAAAGAGTGAAAAGAGTGATGCTTTATCGACGCCATTTTGACAGTTTATACTATAGTAATTATTTTAGTTGTTTTTAGTATGGTGCACCGTAGTTAGTTTTTTAAATATATTTTTCGAAGTGTTCTCAATTATTGCCAAAGCTTGTTTGCTATTTTTTTCTTAATATATTAGTTATAGTATACGACCTTGTGTTTTTGTCTCTGCCCTTCGCCTAGTTTTGGTTTTATAGAGCGGTAAAGCTTAAGGTGATTATATTACCCTCACGTACTTTACAAGGTATGTATTGATTCCTTGTAAGTTTTTCAGGTTTCAGTTTGAGGTTTTGATAAGAATGATGTTATATCTATAAATATATTTTATTTGATACTAGCTGGTACCCGGCGCGTCGCTGCCGCAGAAGAAATAATTGTGGAAGTTTTGTTTTAAATTTTAAAGAGTTATATTGTTTAGTTAGGAATTAGAAGGATATGTATACATTAATTGAAATTGAATGATATTCGCGAGCCATCTGTTGTAAGTTAAGTGCACTATGCCTATAACCTTCTCGCAAGTGCAAGCAATAAATTGACAAAGATTTAGCGCAATCTGATGAACGGTGCCTGTGTATAAAATACGAACAAACAAACATTAATTTTATATATTAGATAATGAAGTTTCTGCTTTTCGGAGATTTACATTCCATTACCTTAAAAGGCTACTGGAGAACATATGTAGGCCCTCCCGATGGATTGCTCCTGGATCTGATTCGGATCGGGTTCTGGATAGGTGGATTTTGCCATAGTTGCCACATTTTAATACACGGTTAAATTATGGTTGAAATGCTACATACTAAACGATTTTATATCCTTTCATTAGCTGTTTGGCTATTGCAACATATCAGACTCACATAGTGCACTGTGAGTTAAAAATGTAATCCTGAACTGCCCCCACCGTTCGTCTCGCCCCTTGCCACCTCCTTAAGAAATTGTGTTTGCCGGCAGGGGCTCGCAGTCTTAAGTTAAAAATATTGCATACTATACGACGAGTCTACAATTAATTTTCATCGGTAACTTCGTTAAGAGAGCGAGACCTAGTTGCTATTTTCCTAGGAAAAAACTTAATTGCTAATTGCAATTTAGCATAAATATTTAACATTTTAATTTTATTATTTATTATTTTTCCATAAAAATGTAAAATCTAAAGAGTCAGACTTTCGTAGATATTATTTTTGCCCTTGTGATAGTTTAATAAATCGTAGATACATTTATAAAGGCAAGAAACCTAAAACCCATACCGCATTGTCTATATGTTTGTTACGTTATAGCTTTCATAACTCGTATAGATATAGGACTGCCTCGTTGGTCTAGTGGTTGTAGTAGTGCAACTGCTGATCATGAGGTCCTAGGTTCAAATCCCAGGTCGGGCCAAACATCGATTATCGAGTTTTTCTGTCAAGAAGTTCTCAGTAGTTTTCCGGAGTCAGGAAGTTGGCGGTATCTCACCCCCGTGCCTCGGAAAGCACGTAAAGCTGTTGGCTGTTGGTCCTGCGCCTGATCTCTCTCCGGTCGTGTCGGCTTACCGTCCCATCGAATTATGAAAGTGAAGGAATAGAGAGTGCACCTGTGCTTGCGCATACACTTGGGCACTATAATCCTGCCCTGCGCCGATGGCTAGTTTCCGTTAAGGCTGGCCGCCGTGACCAAAATTCTGTCTGGAGGATATACAGTTTTGATATATAGTTGTGCTAAAATTTTTCCTTTATTTAAAAAAAGTGTAGAACGAAATACAAAGTAAAAACACCTCGACTTAATTTTGAATGCTACTGATAGATAAACGTTGTTGTGCTACTGATAAAAAAACGTATTTTAAGTAACATTTCATTGAAATTGCAACTGAAATCTGACTCAAGACACATACAAGAAAATCGACGGGGCGGGTTATAAACTCCTACTCTAATGTCAAGAGCGTTATATATTAGTCTCAGTAATTTAAAGTTACTTGTGGGCTTGCAAATAAGCGAGGGCTTTCGGACCGCAACCGGGTCCACCCATGCCAAATTACAGACTCTCAAGTTGACTCAAGTAACCTGTTGCCTCAGCTTTGTATTTCAAATGTACGTGAATATACTTAGTACATTAAAAAATTAAAGCATAGAAATATATAAGATTATTTACTCCAAGAAGCATTACCTATTCAGCTTTATTTTTTTAAAATTATTATTTATTGTTTCAAATTTATGTCATTAGTACTTTATCCTTTCGTACTTTAAGTAATTATTAATTAAAGAAAAAGTAATTTTACATATTTCAGTGAAATTTAGTTTAAATCAATCTATTGATAACATAACTTATTACATAATGCTTAGCATTATTTTTTACTTCGTTCGTTTTTTATAAATAAAAGTTGTTCATAATTTATAGTAAAAATATCTTTTTCTATTTGAAAATCTGAGCCTACATTCCTAGATATAATTTGGGATGTGATAGTTTGCATTCTGAGCTCTTTTCTGCTACCGAGAGGATCTAGCACTGTTGCCATGCAGCTTTAGTTTGAAATTTCTTTCTTTTCGAACATATATCTCGACTTCGATCGGGAATCTACTTTACATTTCTCATCCTAATGGCCATTGGGAGAAAATTGGAAAAAGAAGTTTTGTATTCGCTTTTCCGTATCTCGGAACCAGTTTCAGTAATAATATTTATTTATGTACGGTTAATAATATATTTGTTTTACGAATGATATTGTTCCTATTCTATATATATAATCAATTATTACTAATAGTATCTAATGAGATGTTTTGGATTTTTCATATAATAGAAATACAAAAATAGTACTTTACTTTTGTTATTTAAATTTTCACATCTTATCTCTATAAGAATGAGTCAGGCATGCACGTAATGAAGTATAAAGCTGAGAATTTTTCTAAAGTCACTTGGGTCAAATGGCTTTGCATAATTAAATTTATATTTTTGATTTACTTTTAGAAAACCTATTTGCAGATAGATAGTAACCACATTCCCAGGTGAGTATAGAATGGTTACGTAATGTTGTCCTAGAATACAGAAGGGGTGAGGAAGGGTGAACACAATGCGAGGCAGACGCCCTTATTGGAGGTTCTACCTCATGGATGATACCTATGGTGCCGATGACCTCTATCGATTGGTCCATTTCTATGAACTGACTTCATTGCAAATTCATATAATATGAATACACTATAACTTAAGAATAATTCTATTTAAGTTATTTCTATGCATTATCAACATGTACCTATTGTTCGTACATTATCGTGGAAATCAAGTAGGTATGTTTGGTGTCAGTAAATACGTAATGTGAATCTAAATAACAAGAAAATGCGGTTGCCAACTTCGCCTGCCACGGCTGGCAATGTAAACGGGGGAAGCCTATGTTCGGCAATGACTTTGACAGGCTGTAATGGTGGTGTTATTTTGCAAAGATTTCAACTAAACGTTTTCGAACTAAATGAAGTTCTTTGTTTTATTATCTTTTTATTAAAAAACTTTACCCCTACACTAAGATTTTCTCTTATATCGTAGGGGCAGTTAACAAACATAAATTGCACAAGGACAAACATCCAGACCCGGAACAATTATGTGTAGGCCATACAAATACTTGTTCCGTGCGGAATTCGAACCTGCGACCCCCAGCGCAGCCACTCATTGCTAAGCCACTGCGCCACGGAGTCGTCTAGTTCAACTAAACTCCAGATTTGCTGCAAATCAGTTACATACATTGCCTAAGTGTTTCACCTCTTGCGAAATTCTCTGATCGCAATAAATGTTTCCAAGTCACTCGTCCCTCGTCTTAATTTACAGTGGCGGTAACCACGCAGCCCGCAGTTTGTATTCATTACCTACCTGTATACCCGCTGCTAAAGATTTAATGCCTTTCAGAATCTGTGCTCTCATTTGCCACCATTTAAATATTTATTCAATGAATAAATGGTAAATAATAAATATATATACCCGCGGTAGCTCAGATGGTCAGCGCTCGCTGTAAATTTCACAGTACGCGAGCAAACCGGGTTCGATCCCCGCCGGCACCAATGAAATTGTTAATTGCAATTTTAAGTGCTGATTTACCACGTGCTCGGCTGTGAAGGAAAACATCGTGAGGAAACCCACATGTCAGAGAAATAAGAAAAAAAATATATTTCGAAGACATGTGAAGTTCGCCAACACGCATTGGGGCAGCGCGGCGGACAATTCCTTGCCCTAAAACCCTCTCAGAAATGAGTGGAGGCCTGTGCCCAGCAGTGGGACGTATATAAGCTGTAACTTTACTTTACTTTACTTTTTATATGTATACATGCTGCATAATAATACTTTACAAAAAATTTACTCGTATAGAGTAAAGAAAGGGTAAGAAACACATAGGTCAATAAGTGCAAGTAACTCAGGAATATCCTTTGTTGTAGCCTGTGGGCGACCTGTGTTCTAACAGTATATTTATGATGAGTCGCAATGTAAATAAAATCAGTATGATTAGAGTATAACAGGTTATAAAACAAAAGGACCGGCCATTTATCACAAAGAACCGACACTAGATGGGGAGAAAGTTTTTCAAGTAGCAGCCTCGTTCGGGTAAGCGGAGTGTATGGCGGCCTCCCATTAGATGGATGAATGACCTGGTGTGACCTTCAGAAAGTCAATAGATGTGGCTGAAGATTACGTGGTGGTGGCTCATGATAGTGTTTTGGGAAATTCCTGAGGGGCTGCAATAATGATGTTGATAACGGAAACTGCGAAATTTTTCACGAAACATCAGTCCTTATCTCTGTATATGAACTGATTGAAGAACGGGGCTCTGACGGCAAATGATCTAAATATACCGAACACATATCATTTTAACCAGCCTCTTATATCAAAAACTTTTTACATAAAAAGGTAAAGAATATAATGCAATTGGTAATTAATAATAAATAGTGTAATATTCTCCTTCATATCTAATAGAAAACGTCTATCAACACTTCATTTTTTTTAAATTAAATAAGTAGAAAATACACTGCTAGGAGCGAACACTTTATCTATATAAATTCACAATTTCTTTTAAACTTGCAGCAGTGTTATTAAAACCTTAAGATTCTTCAGAAGGAATGTTAAATTAATTAAGAAGCACATCTTTTGACATGAAGGCTTAAAATTCTATAAAAAGGTTTACATTTAATTAAAAATAAGTATTGTGTACAATATAATATGACTTGTGTTTTGTCTACGCAAATAATTTAATGAATTTAAATGCAAACAATTATAATTATGACTAGTGAATAAGCCCGGCTTGGTTCGTAGTCGTTCTCATATTTCTTGTCAAATCACTTATTTTATCACAACGCTATAAAATAAAATTTAAATATTATGATTTCGATTTTTGGAAGTCCAATTTCAATGTTTTTTTCTTTTTGAGGTTCCTAGAGTCCAAGTTTACTGTCTTAAAAGAATGCGTGCGTATGTGTTTGGTTATGTACAAAAGTGTGCACAAAAATGATAACACACGGGAAATTGATAGTGTAAGCAGACTGAATTCCATTTTCATCCATTTGTTTATTGTTTTATATGTAAATTGTATTTGAAGTTAATTCATTACATCACATATGTTTAATCCGTTTTTATTAGCATCAACATCATAACAATCCCCTCGTTCTAAACATAGGCCTAGCCTGAGGAATGCCACAAACACGGTCCTGAGCCAACCGCATCCACCACCTTACTGCATATCTTATCAGTTCGTCAATTCATCCAGTGGGGGGGGGGGGGAGGGGAAGTGAGTGCCGCCTTACACTTCGCTTACCTACTTACAGTTTACTTTAACCTGATTTAAGAAATTTCAATAATGAGCTATATCTGTGCGGGTATATATTGTATGCTAATGCCCTCTTTGTACAAGTTAAATAAGTAGTTTATTGAATTTTTAGTAAAAAAACTCCACGTCTAATAAAATGTATGCTGTATAAACTGCTTATTATCTTAAAAACTAAAAAGGTTTGAATAGTTTGTGTTGTTGATCTCGGGCATATAAGATGAGGCAATTATCCTTGGACAGTGTAGCCGAGTTATTTTATTGCGCGGTTGGGGCTGGAGCCGCCTTCTGCCGGTGTATTTACGGGACTTTCTTGAACGCGGCATTTGTTAGGCGTTGTGTTAATGGAACTATATTTAAATTGCTTATTGTTATTTTGCCGCTATATATATAGTACTTTAAATTAAAAATAGTTTCTGATAAGATATTTTGTTAAGTTTTTTATTTATCAGGCAGCACTGAAAATTTCGGGAATCAAGGAAGTGACACAACATTACTATTTAAAAATGTATTTATTGTTTTTCAAAGTATTCTCCGCGAAATTTGACACATTTTTCCATACGATGGAACCAACCATTGAAGCAACCATTCCATTCGGAAGTTGAGGTCTCCAAAATGGCCGTTTTGTAGGCGTCCACAGCTTCTTCAGGTGATAAAAATCTCTGTCCACGCAATTTATTCTTTATTTTAGGGAAAGTATAGAAATCATTAGGGCTTAGGTCGGGGCTGTACGGCGGATGGTCTAACAATTCTATGTCTTCTTGCTCTAAAAACTCTTTTGTTCTGTTTGCGGTGTGAGAACTCGCATTGTCGTGATGGAGGATGATGCGGCGGTTGCAATTCTCTTTACGGAGCTCAGAAACGACCTGTGGCAAACAAATGCTGGCATATCATTCTGCATTAACCATTATTTGTCCCTCAAGAGGAATAGTCGTAACATAAACACAACACAACGTGGCCACCATTTTTTTTGCAACACTCCGTGAACGAACGTGCAAAACAATTTTTGTTGACTTTAACTTATTTTCGAACACCCAAACTCGTGACTGATTTTTTGTTTCGAGTTCGTACCCGTATATCCAGGATTCGTCACCCGATACGATGTTGTATACAGCTTTTGAGGATCCTGCGTTGAATCTTTCGAGAGTTCTGACGCACCAAGTAACGCGAGCCGCTTTTTGCTCTTCACAGAGCGAATGCAGTATCCATCGGGAAAACAACTTTTTTACACCTAATTGTTCATGCATGCATTTATTTGTATTTGACTCATGCCAATGTCTAAAGTTGCCTGAATTTCGCGGTATGTCACATGTCGATCTTCCTCAATCAGCTTACGCACACAAACGTACGCATCAACGTTTTCTTGGGTGACTGCAGTTTTTGGACGACCTTGACGGGGATCATCACTGAGCTTGACACGTCCACGTTGAAATTCAGCAAACCAGCGATAAATTGTGGTTTTGGAATGGGCTTCATCACCAAATGCAGAAATCATCCGGTCAACACACTGTTTTTGTGTTAAACCACTTCGAAAGTCATAATAAATCATCGCTCTTGAATTTTATCGAGTCAATTCCATTTTCTCAACGACTAAACAAGTTTGAAAAAACCTTGTGACAAGACCGAGAATCTTTTTTTAAATAAATAAATGGTATTCGATTTTTAAAACCAAGGAGTTTTCAATTAAAAAGATTTTAATATGACAGGAACAGTGGAAATATTCCATTCCCGATACTTTTAGTGCGGCCTAGGTACCACCCCGGTTCGAGCCGGCCCATACGTGCAACAGCCAAATCTACCGCGTGGCTCTACCACTGTTATATATACTTTATACCTATTTGAGCGGACTTAGGAATATCGCAATCTCAAAATCTTTGAAAACGTCACAATTAACCTTTTTTGTCGCTGTTAGCGGTAGAATTTAATAAAAAAAAGAATCGTAACAATCGGTATCTGTAAATGTACAACAAAAAGTATACAGTTGAATTTTAAATCTCCTCCTTTTTTAAAGTCATTTTTAAAGCATATATTGTAAATAACAGAAATATTAAATTTATTGTTAGCTTGCAAATCCTGTAATAAATTTTAAGCTTACAATTTTCTAAGCTAACTGAAAGTAATTTGCAATATAACATTGTGTCGCCCGGTAAATTTTATACGACTACCAAAAAACCTAAATAAATTGGAAAGTATACAGATTAGCTTTTGTGTAAATAATGTTTCTGTACCCATACAAACAGGATGCATGTTAACAGCAAAATGTGAATTAAAGTTCAAGAGGTTGTCAAAATAATTTTCTTTTGAATTTATCTTTATATTGAACTAGCTTGCCCCGCGGTTTCACCCGCGTTAACTTTCAATTATATGCCTGCAGATGATGAGATGATGACCAAGATTTATAATTACTGCCCCGGTTATTTAGTCTGTAAACTTCCTCAAGATACGGGCTATTTGAAGCAAAAATAATTTTGAAATTGGATTGGTAGCACAAAATAAATAATAGATAGCTCTTGAGATTAGTGTTAAAACATACAAATTCAGATAATATATTTCTTAACAATAGCGATATTTGAATGGTTATTCAATCACGCTGTAAAATTATATAAACAGTTTTTATAAATCCTTAAGCACTCATACGAATCTGTCGTAATTTTGCCATTGTCAAATATTATAAAATTATATTTTTTTTAAACTTCTTCACAATATATGCTGATGCAATGAAAGGAGCCGTGGTAGCTCAGATGGTTAACGCTCGCTGTGAATATTAACAGAACGCGAGTAGGTTACTCGAGTTCTGTTAATATTCGGTTCGATCCCCGCCGGCACCAATGAAATTGTTAATTGCAATTTTAAGTGCTGATTTACCACGTGCTCGGCTGTGAAGGAAAATATTGTGAGGAAACCTGCATGTCTAAAGAATAAAAAATATTTCGAAGACATGTGAAGTTGGCCAACACGCATTGGGGCAGCGCGGCAGACACTTCCTTGCCCTAAAACCCTCTCAGAAAGGAGGGGAGGCCTGTGCTCAGCAGTGAGACGTATATAGGCTGTAACTTTGACTTTACTTTACCATATCTTGTTGCGTCTCATTGTAAAGTTTTAAGTAGGTTTTGCAAGCAACTTAAGCCAACAGATAGTCGATGACGACAGCACCTCAAGGTGCCTAAACAGACAAAATAACTTGAGTTCACAACACCCTCGGAGCATTTGTTTCACCACTTCCACTAACATTCATTTTCACAGATGTATTAAATGTTTCTTTAAATGTTTGGTTTTTATCCAATCCACTTCAAACCATTATTTTAAACAATAATACAGGAGCAGCAATCCGCTGGTGGCCAATTTCCGGCAAAAGCCCAAAACTCTGAACAAATTGCGGAATTCGAACTCACGCAAACAGCGCAGTTTCTATTTATTATATATTATTTCTCTCAAAATAGGTATAATATCGAAAAAAAAGCTTTTTTAATTTAATGAACCTGAAAGAAGCGAAAGAGGTATGTAAGGATCGTGACACTTGGCGATCTGTTCTCTCTGGCTACCCCGTTAGGGATTGTGCGTGAAGATAAGTTAGTAGTTATTGTAACACATAATTATTACAAAATTATTAAAAAGTATGAGCGTAATCTAAAATACATATAATACTACTATTTTGTTTTGTTACTTAGTTATATTATTGTTCTCTTACTTTACGATGAGAAAGCACGAATTTTCTTAAAGAATTGTGTAAGTTTATTCTTGTTGTGAAATTTTAACTCGTATCGCATCACATTCTACTCTGTATTCATGCAGTTCTGATTAAATATGTGATTCTTGGGATTGCTTTTGTTTCGTGCTGAAGCATTAACAATCTTTCTTTATGATGGTTTTCAGTGACTGTTGTGGTAGAAAAATTATTAGTTGAATAATTTTCTGATAGTGACAAAATGTATATGTTCTTTTATAGATAAGGGTGGCAAACGAGCACACAGCCCACATGATGGTAAATGGATGCTGTGGCCCATAGACATCTACATTTATCTTCAATTAAGAATCAAAATGCAGATGCGTTTCTAGCCCCGAGGACTGAGATGGAATGCCTCGTTTCCAGTAAAAATGGTCTCTAGTTCTCTACGCTCACTACTTATATACGAAATACAGCAGCATTGAGCTGATATTTTACGATGGTATTCTGTGAGAGCGTGGTCCTACCCCGGTCGAGCCGACCCATTCGTGCTGCAATCGCAATATAGCTGCAGCATGGCTCTACTTTTCTGTATCTCAAACACAGCGCTATCTATCGGGTCCAATAGTGAATCTAAACTGTTCAACTTAATCACACACACACAAAATTTCATCAAAGTCGGTCCAGTCGTTTAGGAGGAGTTCAGTAACATACATACGGACATAAAAATCACTTTTATTAAAAGCTTTTTGCAATGTTTTTAATAACCTTTTTACATTTCCGTTCACGACTCCAAGTAAGTCAAAAATGCTTCTGCATTATTAAAAAATACATTGTTTATATTTAGTTTTAGACTAAACTAAAATCGATTTCAAGAAAGAAGTCCCGAGTATACACGATCATAACGCTATTAATTATTAAACATTAGTAAAAGTAAAACCGATCTACTTCGGATCCACCTTTCTTAAATTTTACTACTATTACTACCGATCCAATTTTATTAAATTTTACCTTTTTGAGTAGTCTAATTCTAAGGAATACCACAAGTCCAAGGCAACAAATAGAACCTCGTTAAAATAGGTAAAATATATATTCAGTCGTCATTTTATCACACTAAAGAAAAGAATTGTACTTTGAATTCATGTGGAACTACCCCTGGAGTAATCTATTTAATGAGAAAATAAAGAATTGGGCTGTTTCCGAGAAATCGAGGAACATACGAGTACCTAAGAACGTATGCCTGAAATATGTATCATATTGACCTATACCTTTTTTTTCATTTTGTTGTACTCGGGCTAAAACTTAAAAGTAAAATATTTCGATAGTATAAATGTAAAAAATTTCTTGATGAATTTAATTCGCTGTAGAGTTTTACCCTAGAGCAAATTAGGTGGTACGGAGTAAACGAGTTATAGCAAAGTTGTGTCGGGGTCCGCGCTGGGACTCGAATTTTAATGTTCGCGGTGGCCCACCAGTTTGTACTGACGACCGTTCTTGCTGCTTGTTAAAAGCTATTTCTCTTTACGAACATACTTTTAAACTGAGCTTATGTGCAATTTTATGATGCGGATATGAAATATAATCTTAAGAACAAAATAGATAGTTAAATAAAATAGATAGTTTGAAGGCTGATTATTTAATCGACTGCCATTTAATTGTTTTCAATTACTTAATATTAGTATAATTATTTATTTTGCATTTAATATACAAAAGTTATTGGTTTCATGTTTAGAAGGCATCTTGACTAACTGGTGGTAGAAGCTTATTTCTCTAGAAATCAGTCTAAGAATTCCATATAGAGCTTGAAAATGTACGTGTTAGCTTATAGTAGGTAAGTTTACAAGTTGTATACCACATTTCTTTGACAAGAAACTATGTGGTGTCTACCTGATGGTAAGTGGATGCTGTGGCCCATAGACATCTAATCTACATTTATCCTCAATTAAGAATCAAAATGCAAATCCGTTGTGACCCCTGAGGACTAAGATGGAATGCCTCGATTCCAGTAAAAAGGGTCTCCAGTTCTCTACACTCACCATACGAAACACAGCAGCATTAAGCTGCTATTCTGTGAGTGCTGGTTCACGCTGGTATTCTGTGAGACCGTGGTCCTACCCCGTTCAAGCCAACCCATTCGTGCTACAACCGTAATATAGCTGCACCGTGGCTCTACCACGTAAAAAGTTGATTATTTTCGTCAGGATTTCATTAATATTATTTTCAGTTAGGCTTATTTATGTTTGCATACTTAAATAAAAAATAGCTTAGAGAAAGCAACCGTAATCTTTAAAATTAGATGCTTGAGAAGGGAGTAAAGTTCTCGTGTCAAATGGTTCTTGTGTCAAGTGGTATGGTGGTATGTATAATGAACCCCGTATGCCGTAGGTATGCGTCTCACCCTATTTCTTATTACTAATAGATGCGACTCGAATATTATTTTTGACTGTTACATCTTAAGCGGAGTGCTTAAGAAGACCTATAGACGATCTTTAATTCAGATTTTGTTATCCTGTTTTTTTCCTGTTTGAACCCAGGACCTCACCACTAGATCAATGAGACAGTCAATATTTTCTTATGGTCTACACATGGCAAATATACTCATAATGGAAATTTATAGACGTCAATCTTCATGGTCTTTCAATCGAGGAACATATGTCCTACTAACGCGCCTTCAATAATACTTAGATGTTGCCATCTAAACAGAGTAAAACAATTAAAACTTCTGGGACATAGAGTAACTGAAAAACTTAGAGTGATCTTGACATTGAAATGGAATGAGCAGTGCGAAATAACATATTGATCTGCGCAGATGGTTGCTTTATTTATTTTATTAACATATGTAGTTATAATAATTTACTGGCAAAATTATGAGCTATTGAATATTTTCTAAAATATATGTGTAGTAATAGTAATAAATGGAAACGTTGTTCAGTTTGCTCAATATTTATTCCCTTTGCTAAATATAATTCACTGACTCTGATTCATAAACAAAAATACCTATCATATTTTTGACCCGACCCAAATATTGCGAGATCCGTTCTGTGGCACACCGCTAACGCTCCTTATAAATATTGGTAAGCCGTGGCTTTTGTGGGGTTAATCTTTCGCGTGAAGATCGCCATTATACCGCTATTTTTATTATTTTCTCTCGTATTTTTTTTCTAAAGACAAGACGGTACGTGCCTTCCATCTGTGAGGATTTTTTATTCGTTTCTCAGAAAGTGCATCGACTCTAGCAAGAGAGGGAATTCGAGTTGCCTCCTTTGGTATCCTTCGCCAAATGAAGTATTTCTTGTAACTTGGAATTTTAATAGAATTATGCTCAAAAATATGCCTTTGAAGATATTGTTTTAAATTACGGAAATTATTTACTTACTTTATTTTTCAATTAATTATTTATAACGAAAATTTTCGTTATCATGTTCTTTATCATGGCAGAACATCATAATTGCAGAATTGCAACAGCACGCATGCACCTAAACCACCTGCAGAACCTATTCACTCCCTGATTACAGCTGAGCTTCACGCAATCTAAAGGGGGTTCCAAAAAAGATAACTTAGATAAAAATATTCAAGTTGCAGTTGTTCTTTCTTTTTCTTCAGCTATCTTACTTAACTTGTTTCTTTGCAATTTTCGTCTTTCTCCTTCTTTGTTTTCATCATTAGCATGAGTTGATTGCTTATTGTAGGCCTTTCAAAAAATTGCCACAGGTAATAATAATGTCGTCCAGATTAAATATCGGTCACGGCGGCCGTTCTACGACTAGATATCTGTGCAGGATAGGACCACAGTACGTGCGCAAATACAGGCGCAATTCCTATTCCTTCACGGTTACAGTCCGATAGGACGGCAATCAGACACGACCGGAGATAGATCACAGGGGCTGGACGGCAGGACCAACGTCTTTACGTGCTCTCCGAGTCATTTTAATTGTATCGATATCATTGTTTAAGAGCCCAGTCTTTCAGAGCAAAACAGAAAAATTGCGTTCTGGTGACACATCTACACCCTCCCTGCCCCGCCACTTCATGTACCGCCACCGCAGTTATCTTTCTGGCCGTAGCGTGGAAAGTTGCTCTACTAAGATTTTCCAGTATCAATTTATCTAATATACAGGATTATTGATAATTAGCTAACAAATTTTCACATACAGATTTTCTACCTCGTATCTATTTTTGTTCCATGCTTTTATTACAAAATTCGTTACACAAAAAAAAATATATTTTAAGTTTGTATAATTTTTGTTGTTTTGTTGAAAAGGTTTCTAAAAGATAATCATCTAGAACCTGTATAACATGTACTCGTATTATTGATTATTCAAATGAATCTGGCAAGTGCTAGAATGAGTCGTGCACTGAGGGTTTCGTAATAAGTCGATGACACTATCGAAAATCCGTCAAGTACGTCAAGTAGTTCTAAATACTAAAATAGATTAAAAAAAAACTCAAAATAATTTCTATATAAGTACAAACAGTCCACTATCACACATATTTATAGTTTCTCATTAAAGTATAATGTAACTTTGTATAGCATTTACCTATATGCATGAATTACTATTCTTGTACAGCAGCATCGACGGACGACTTAGCGCTTTTTTTTAATTTATTCGCAATGGCTTGAATGATGTATGGAGGGTCTTTGATTGGCATCGAGCGTTCCATGCGAGAATCAATTAGCTCAGGAAGCTAAAGAGGAAGAAAAATGACGTCCAATTTTTTTTAGATTTTGACGTTTCTGTGATCAGCATGACAATTTGCGAACATTGCGCTAAGTCTCCTATTTGACGTCCGTATATTGGACGTCGTAAGCAGTTTGACGCCACATTATATCCAAAATTGGCCATAGTGGGCGTACAATAAATTACGGGATGCTGAGGATATTACTTAATAGTTTACTTGTAGTCTACGTGTATTACTGAATAGTTTTCGTATCTAAAAATGTCATTAACTCGACATCAGCAGCTACCGGTAACAAGGAAATCTCTAGTTGAAAATCAAAAAGACGAAATTTTCCTTATGACACTTAAAAATTAAATTAAAAAAGTATTTCTATAAAAACATAATGTACTTTTTTTTAAAAAAAAGGACATTAACCACTCGTGGTAAGCTTAAATTGCTTGTGTTACGAGTGGTTCACGCCAGTAGTCGAATGGTGGATTCGAACCCACGACCTTTTTGAGTTCGCGGTCCGCTCCCTGCCATTAGGCTACTGTCGCTTGTAAACAAAACATCATGTGCAATCCAAAAATGTATAATACTTCTATATTTCCTTGAAGAACTTACATAATATGTAGGTTAGGTACCTAATTATATACCTAATATTTAACCAAGTGCTCACACATATGCACGTTGTTAACTATTTTACTATGAAACACAAAAAAACTTACCTTTGAATTCTATTTCTGTTCATTGCTTCAACGTTTGATTTCAATTTTCGTTTTCTGGTACAAGCATATTTTTTACGTTTATGGTCCATATCGAAATTAAAAGTTATAAAACAAATACAAAATGATTTATAAACCCTTAAAGAATTATATGCAAAAAATAATAAAGTAGAGAAACTTTCAATTCGTAACAATGCGCAACCAAGATTAGGGAAAGAGAGAGAAAGAGGAATGTTAGAGCGAGAGGAAGTGCAAAAATTTGGCACAGACAAGACGTCTGAACGCTACAGCCGCTCAGCGGCTACTAAGGAATATTGCCCGCAATTATTGTTTATAAAGTCAATATTTTATAGGTCGATCGAAATAATTATTAATTTTGAAATAAAGTGGTTTAAATTATTATTTTTTAATATTTGTCTAATTAAACACCTGCCCTTGAGAAAAAAATAATTATAGCATAAATATTTTCAGCTATTGCTATGAAACAAATAGTTTTTTATGAGGCGAAAACAGCGAAATTTAACGAAATTGAGACCTCTTATTTAAGACAATGAAAGATATTTAGAAAAAAAGAAACAGCGCATTTTGGAGATGAAGATGTTTAGCTATTAACGCGCTGAATAGATTTCGCCTTTTTATTATCGATTGCCTTATAATGGTACACGAACAAAGCTCGAAATTGCGTTGGGTGCGAGAGAGCTCTATTTACCGTTTGATTTATCTAACATAGACCACATAGATGAACCAAAAAAAAAAATTTAGCCATTACTTATAATCTGGGTATTTATGTGTTATCAAAATATTTTACTCTGAAACAATAATTTGCTGTAAAAAAAGAAATCAAAGTGGCGCTAATGATTCGATGTGAGTCAACTTTAAAAGACTGTAGCCTTAAGAAAACGGAAATAAACCTTTTAACTTATTTTATAATAAATATAATCTTCGATTTTAAATTATATTTTAATTAATTGAATTTTTTAAACAATAATAATATTGTTGTATATAGGAAATAGTTGGCTTCTTTTACGTTTATATGTCCTTGCAAGGCTTCTCATAAATAACGCTAATTATAATGAATCATTTCAATCATCAATTCAATTTGAACTTGAATTTATATTTCAGTCAAGTGGATATACTGAGACTTAAATTGAGTCTATTAACTAGAAGTTACAGTTACAGCCTATAATACGTCCCACTGCTGGGCACAGACCTTCTTTCATTTCTGAGAGGGTTTTAGGGGAAGGGAGTGTCCGCTGCACTGCACCAATACATGTTGGCGGATTTCACGTGTCCAAAATTTTTCGAAGACACGTGAAGATTTTCGAAATTTTTTTTTCTTAGTAATGCAACCTGCATCCTCACGATGTTTTTCTTCTCCGCCGAGCACGTGGTAAATCAGCACTTAAAATTGCAATTAGTAATTTCATTCGTGCCGGCGGGGTTCGAACCCGGATCCCTCGCGTACTATTGAAACTCACAGCGAGCGCTAAGCCCCTGGGCTACCACAGCTCTTTCTGACAAAGAAAATTAAAGCAATTTCACAACGCTGCGTGAGAATTTAAGGTATATGTCGGCGAAAGATGATCATCTTTTGATCCACTCATGTATAATCAATAAATCAATATGCGCGCGTTAGAACATAAAATACAAGAAAATGCAATAGGCAGATCGTTTGCCATTCTTCGCAAATACATCGTGCGGTTCCCGATGGTGTGTTATTTTTTTCAAAAATCCTGTAAACAACGACAGTTGTCACATCGCTAAAGTCCAAGAAATAAGTAAAGGAGTGATGGTACCATCACAGACGGACTCCAAGGCAGACAAGGTGTCCGACCGCCTGTAAATGTATATTACATGGCGGTCTGTAGAATACTGGTTGGATCTAGTGTAAAGAGGATTTACTTTTTTTTTAAAGAATATTAACAATGCTATAAACATTACTAATATTCCCCTTAACCACTCGTGATAAGCTTAAATTGCTTGTGTTAGGAGTGGTTGATGCCAGTAGTCGAATGGTGGATTCGAACCCACGACCTTTTTGAGTTCGCGTCCCGCACTCTGCCATTAGGCTCCTGTCGCTTCCAAAAAGTTATATTTGATATTGATTGCAAATGTCTGAGGACTATAGTAGCCACTTACATCAGGTGGACTTTTTAAATTCGTTTGATAGGGTCACCCGAGGTAAATGTGACAGTGGGGCAAGTGTAACAAATGTAAATTATGCGGCCTAAACAGGTTTTTTAGTTTAATTCCATCTATTAAACAACACAGGAAATTTTACGCTATTGACTAAACTGACAGTTAAGTACATAGCTTGAACTGTTTTATCAACAGATTTTATTTTTAAGAACCCACTCAACTGGCGATAGACAGCGCAATTTTAATAGGTGAAGTTATTAAGTGTTTCGATATGTCGTTAAGGATAGAGAATAATATTAGTACTTATAGAGTAATATGTTTCTGCGATCTGAAATTCACTATTCTTTGAAATACGGATACAGTTAACACTTACCTCACCTAATACCTAACATCGGGGTGTGACAGCGTCACGTTCATTATGATTATATTATTATAAATTGTTAACGTTCTGAATTAAAGTTTATTTTGCGTTTGGAATTGGTTTTATTATACTTACAAAACACCCAGAGCTAGTGTAGTAAACCTATTTAAATGCATACCACTATATCGGTTATAAACAGTCACACTTGCCCCATGTTGGGGAAAATTCATTGTTACACAAAAATGGACATTCAAATCGTTTTAATAGATCATAAAATATATCGACGTTAGTATCATCTCATAGATTTTGTTGAAACCACAGATAATAATAAAGTAACTACAAAAAGAAGCGTACTGTCACACTTGCCTCATTTTTTTTAAAAACAATATTAACAATGCTATAAACATTACTAATATTCCCCTTTCCACTCGGTTCATTGATGGGTAAGTGTGACAGTCTTCCACCTCAATTAGTTTTAATTACCTACAATTACAAAATGCTACTTGTAGATACTAAAATGCTTGATAAAACATACAACCACACTATAATTGATGTTATGAAACTGAATACTTTACATTAAATCCTTACAGAGTAGAAGTATTTAAATGTCGATTATAGTTTTAATTAATTTATGTCACACTTGCTCCGGGTGACCTTACTTAGTTTTATTTAAAAAAACATAAGTTACTTCACACGCAAGGGCACTGTCGCAAATTTCATTACAGATAAAGAATAAAGGCGACTCATTAACATTTTCCACGTGAGTGTGCTTTGATTAGGTTTCGTAAGTAAAGACTATAACGAATGAAGCGAGCTATAAGTCCGTAACGGAATAAGTTATGACAAAGTGTGGTAGTCGAGGGGCGCCGAGTTGCGCCTCTCTTACCGCCTGCTACGGAACCAAACTCTTAAATTACCATTAACTTACACCACTTAGCTTCTTCAAGTTTTGTTTGCACATTCTAATGTATATATTCAACGTACCGAATATGGTACAATGCGATCGCATAGCGTTTTGTAAATGTTTTGAATGAAAATCTCGATTTGGTACATTTTAATATTAATAACTGACCAATTAAGGAAATATTTTAAATTTCTTTGGTATTGGGTTGTACGATAATAGGTACATTTTAGTAGACGCCTTATATTATATAAAATATTATAATATATTATTATTCAAATCAAATTTTATTTGGTAAAGGAAATAAAGCAGTTTCTTAGCTACATATGTAACTATTGTTTGAAGACATATTTTAACGCTCCAAGAGCAATTTAACTGTATTGCCTAAAGGTGAGTTCAAATAGGAACTCAATTCGAAGGACATATCACTGAAAGTAATAACATTTAACAAGGGGTTATACATTTGCGCATTATGTTATATTTTTTGCTCCCATTTTGTTTTTTTAAAGTGTGTAAAATCTGCCCAATGTGTGATATCATGTATTCCAATGAAAAAATATATTTAGGTTAAGTTTCTCACGAGGATTTTTTTTTCAAATAAAGGCTATCCTGTTTTTTAATTTTTCCAAAAATACAAATATTATTTCCAAATTTTCAATGTCGTGTTGCTATGTGCTATAAGCAAAAAATTATTGAATACATATTCAAAACATATTTGTGAATTCTGTGGGCAAAATAAAAATTATTTACACAGATATCTTGCATTATGAATTTGAAAAATGTGCTGGAAAGTACTCGATGCGTGTGTGCTATTATGTCATTATGTGCTACATTCAGATCAACAAAGAAAGGTAGACGGAGTTCTGGGTACACTTCAAGTGCCATGTTCAACTTCTTGACACGTACTTACGCACCCATCCTTTCCCTTCTGTAATCAGCCCGTAAAATTCACAGCTGGATGCACATTTGTACCTAAACCATGTTGGTTGAGTGCACGTGAGCATATTCTTCCAATAATTTGAGCATAGTTTTGGCTTGATTTTTGAGTTACTAGAAATGCACATAGACAGCACTTTCTTTCCTTGTTGATCATGCCACAATGAAATAAAACTGATTCTAACTTATGCTTTTCTTTCGTGTTAAAGTACTTTCGTCAATTAATTAGTTAGTTCTTGTTTTAATAATATTGTATAGTGGAGCAATATACTAGTGTTCTATTATGGGCTGTAAAAAAATACACGTATGTACACGTAATTTCTTGAAATAGATATACAATTGAGATATAAACTACGCTTATTTCTAACACTATGTAGAATTAACAATAATTTCATACATAACATATTGTAGTTTAATTACCAACCCTATTTGAAGTCTATATATTTTAACTACTCCACATACAAGCACGGTGAACATTATAGTATAACTTCTGATTTTACGAAAGAATGAATGTTAGTTTTTGGGAAGGAAAATTTTTTAAATTTGCATGAGGAATGTATTGTAATCCTAACCAAATATATTAATATAAAATAAATTTATTACTTAATAAAAAACACAACATATTTTTCGTTTAGTTATAAAGGTGGAAAGACAAGATTGGCTTTGCTAAAAATATTTTTTCTAAACCAACGATTTTCTTCTTCCTTGTAAATAATAAATAATGTACTATGACTAAAGTAGGAAAAATAAAACAATAATTAAAAGTTATACTTTTTGTGAAAACTGTAAAGGCCCGAATAGAATTTAAAACAAACAATAATTTATTTATTTATCTATTGAACTGAAATAATTACGAAAAAATACTATGTAACAATCGTTCATCATTCAAAGATACTACGAGGAAAGTGGACTATACTCAAAAGATACAAGGTTATGGTGATGAATAGTTTTAAAACTAAAAATCCGAATTGAGGAACTACCCTGATAGACCTGTGTAAACGAATGTTTGGAGCTTAAGCTTTTGAAACTTTACCTTATGTATTTGGCATTTTATATACTTAATTGCTTTAAACAAATTCGAATAGTATTAAATTATGACCAAAAATAAACGGTCAAGAAAGATCTTTCAATTAAAAATTAAACATCTCTGGTTTCATGAGTCTATTCAGTCTGCAGATTTATGTGAATAAAATATGTACCTGATCTAATTAAATCGGACCGAATATATTATAAAGACAAAGGAAAGATACATCTTCTATATCTCAGAAACACAATTTAATAAATAAAGATAGTAGTGTTAAGGGGAAATATAACCTGAAATGGCTTAGCAAGATCCTCCGTTATGCCGAAAGTATTGTAGCATTAATTTTGAAATAAATATATGATAAAGTTGAGGATTAATGTTAAAGATTATGTTAGACTAAAACACGATTCCGTAAAATTTTCTCGATAGAAAAAAAATCCAAAGTTACCTCCAAACTGAACAATAAACCGCTGTTATTCATAAAATACTTTTAATAAGATCATGAAACTTTGCATACTAACTGAACTAACTATAAAGCAGTGCTTATGTTATTTACTTTTTCTAAAATACCATTATTTTCACTGTAAAAAGAAATTACCTAAACTATCGGCACCCTGAAGCTTGATTCCTGTCGCCTCGTTAGTATCGCTTAGGCTTTTGAATTTGAAGGGAGAAGTTGTGTCGCTTACGATCAGAATACATATTACGCAACAAGACGACGTAAAATTAAAATGGGAAATAACCGTGATAAAAATAAGAAGCGACTGGGTTGGCGTTAAGAAACAGTCATAAATATGATAAACCTAATGAAATAAGTATCTAACGACCTATCTACTTACAGTATTAGTGATTACAAACATGTCGGTACATAGCATACGACGCACGGGGAAGTGGGGACGAAATTAGAATTTGAGCTGACTTACTATATCCTCTTAATTATATATGATTTAGTTCCTGAACACTGTATCAGAGCAACCATATTGAATGGTGGCGGACGAGCCAATAATTCGATTTCGCGGTTATTTTAGCTCATACAGACTGCGTGGGTCACAGGTGCCCGCTCGAATTGTAATGATCAAACTGAACAATACGATACAACGTAAACACATACATATTGTAAAATTACCTCAGTTAGGAAGCAATTTGAAATTCGATTACATATCTTCAATACTGTACAAACAATGCAATGTATCCCTATATGAAAAGTGTCAGGTAAACAGTGTTTGAGTAAACAATAAGGTGAGTTGACCCAAAAAATCTAATTCACAAAGTTCAAATTGTAATGCAAATAACTGCTTATGCATTCCCATTTTAAAATTGGTTTTCTTTTGTCCAAAATGGAAATTGTCTTACTTTAGACAGGGCACGAACTGTAAATTTGAAAAGACTTACTCGAGTGAATTACTTTTAACGGGGTTTTCACTTCTTTGTTACAATGACTTTTTTATATTTTTTGCCAAAGTAGTTTAGAACAGGTCACCTGATGGTAAGTGGCTATAGCAGTCCATGGACCGCTGTAGCCAACTTAAAATAAAGAAGGCTATAAAATGTGTTGTTTTCTCTGGGGACCAAATATACAGAGACATATACATGAGACAGGAACTGAGCAGTGCAGAAAGATGAAAGAAAGTGGTACCCGACCCGGACAAAAACAGAGTCCCACCAATGAATTAAATGTCTGAAGGTTCGCACATAAACCATTAGGTAGTAGAAATTATAAAATGATAGTAATTAAGTTATCGTAATCAAAGAACCAGTAAATGAGATGTGCCAAAATGTATGGACTCTGGGCGAGGTCCTTGTACATTATACTCAAACATAGGGAAACACATTTAAACGGTTCTCAACTGTTCAATTAATTTTATAATGACCTTGATTGCTGGTAAAGGACAGGAAATTACACTTGAAATTGCAGCACAACAAAAACCCGTTATGGCGGTAAGCTGTCATTTTTTTGATTCGTGACGTTTGATCTGTTTATTTCACGTATTTTTGACACTGTTGTGGCAACTCTTAGTTCTCTTTCTATGATCAATGGTCGCTTTATGGTTTACCATCATTGTCTATAAGCACAGAGTAACTAAATCGGTGAGACGCCATGTTAAAAGTCGAAAAAAATAATTGATAAACATCAATTGTTTACCACGACAGTATACATTTAAATGAATTATCTGTATTTTTCCCGAATTCTACAGATATTTCAATATTTTGTGAAGTAGTGTACATAGACCTGGCCCATTTTTAAACATATGCTTTACTCGTAGTAATCTAATTCGACGTACTGAATTTAAATAAATCTGTACACATAAAATAAATTAACAATATACAAATAAATTAAAATTATGTACACATAAAACAAACTAATCCGTGCAACTTTGTTATATTATGTCAGTGCGGTTGCCAACATTTTATGTATTTACACAACATGCAAAGACCAATTATTAACATGCTTTGTAGGTGGGTAAGACGCGGTTTGTGCGCTTGCAGGAGATATTCAATCTCGTTAGTACGAGTAATGATCGTAACTGTTGTGTTCAATGAAGTACTGTAATTGTGTCGAGTTAATTGACGGCCATATTGGTCGTTATTTAGTCATATTTCGTTTAGTCGAAATAAAATAATAGTTTCCGATTACAATGTTTATAGAGAAGATACAGGGAAACTAAAACAGAAGAGGGGCAGCAGGATCTTTTTGATAATAACTCAAAACCATGCCAAGCGTGGCAGTCTGGCTATGACAAAATCTTTGCTATGATGTATTCCATGGGAGGGGTCTATGTTTAGTAGTGGACTTTTATAAGCTACAATACATAATGGATAATTATAATATTTGTAATTCTTCACTGCACTGCTTTCTCGTCAATTTTAAGACGAGATTACTGGTTAGATAAGCTGTGTCGTGGTCGAGTAAGGGAGTCTACTAACCGATATAATCCCGTGGGTGTCGTAATAAACGACACAGGGATATGAAGCAGGAGATAAGCAGTAGAAACTTCCTGGTAACCACTTAAAATAATAAGCAACAACTATCACAAACATCCCCTGAGACAAAGTATGTGGTAGGTTCAGTCACCATGTTTTTTTTATAGGATAGGGTGACACACGAGCACACACTCCACCTGATGGTAAGTGGTTGCTGTGGCCCATAGACATCTACATCTATCCTCGATTACGAATCAAAATGCAGATGCGTTGTCACCCGTGAGGACTAAGATGGAATGCTTCGTTTCCAGTAAAAAGGGTCTCCGGTTCTCTACACTCACCATATGAAATACAGCAGCATTAAGCTACTATTTCACGCTGGTATTCTGTGAGAATGTGGTCCTTCCCCGGTCGAGCCGACCCATTCGTGCTACAACTATACTACTAATATAACTGCAGCATGGCTCTACCACGTATATGCAGCATGGCTCTACCACGTATAGTTATATGTTGCCAATACCATTTCAACTTATCTGTTGGACCATCTCTGTTACTCCTATTGTTCTGTGGATATCCTACTGGATTTATTGCGCAGAGAAATCCCGACCACAGTTCTTTCCATCGCATGCTGAATGATTTGGAGCATCCTTATATAGCCAGCAGTGAAGAATCACGTTTCATTTTCGTAAGTTATCATCACTAGCAACACGCACTGGTTGAATACTTTCATCTTTCAAAAAAAATCTTAAGATATTGAGGATTATCATACACTAAGATTTGTTGAAGTTACCCTGACGAGTTGGATTCATCGGTTGACCTCTTGGTCAAAGTTGAACTTATTTAATCGGACCTTTTGTCCCAGAGCAAAACAAGGGGTATAGGTGTAACATACACATTTTTGTCTTATTTATTTTAGATTTAAGAACTACTCGTTGGGAAATTCCACTGACGTCTTTGAGTATAGCGCTAAAGTCCTCCAGGGATTTTGTTAGTTAGTTGCTATGTCATAGGCAAAACAAAGGTAAGAGATGTATTCGCCTTTGACGTTACTCCGTATCTGTTGCAGTCCAGTAGTTTGAAAACGTCTTTCGATATAGCGGTGAATAGTTTCAGGGATATAACGTCACCCTGTCTAAAAACTCTGCAAATGAATAGGTTTTATTATATAAGTTTGTACTCGGACGGACGTCGTAGTGTTACTATACAAACACTTCAGCACCGACTGATATACTGACTGTCAACTTGGCACTGTTGAAGGGACTGTAGCATCGTCAAAATTTCGACTGGATTGGAGGCTTTCTCATCATCCACATACGCCAGACATGGCGGCAGATTATACTCCTCAGTATTCTGTATAATCTGCCGAAGGGAATGTATGTTGGTCTATGGTATTAGAGGCCTTTTGAAAACCGGCTTGATAAGGAGGTTGGAAATCGATTACTCTACATGCGAGCTTATTTTTAATGACGAAAACAGCACGTAGACGTGGCTCTGAGGAAAATCAGTCTGTAATTCTTTAATATTATTTTATCACATTCTTGAAGAATAGAACTATTCTCACATACATTCTCAACGTAGCGGCATAACACCACCGTCAAGAACGGAATAAAATAGCTTTTGAAGGATTTAAAGTATCAGCTTACCACCCGCTTTCAAGATCTTTGCTGTAATTCCATCTTCAACTGGCGCTTTGCCGTTATTTTTTTTTTTGCTAGAGAGCCATTCTAATCTCGCTCAGACTGACGTCTGGGGCATAATCAGACCTCAATACATTTAAGTAAAGTTTAAGTACTTGCTTTATCGTCTCTGTTAAATAGAATATTGTAAATGGCATCTGAATGCTGCTGAGTGAGTGTAGAGAATCGAAAATCCTTTTTAACCGGAAAGGAGGCATTCCGTCTTAGTCCTCGGAATTAAAAAACGCATCTGCATTTTGATTCTTAATCGAGGAAATACTTAAGGTTTATTGGCCACAATAGCCACCTAACATTAGGTGGACTGTGTGATCGTTTGTTACCATTATTCTATGAAGAAAAACAAAACCAAAACAGCGTAATAGCATGCTTGCCCAACTGATGCGGGCATCATGTGTTTTCTTTTACTAACTAATAATTTCTGGAGGTATAAATAACGCTGTTAATTATACGTCCACAATGAGTAACCGCAAACAAATTTGATTGTAGGCTAATTATTTGGTAAATTCTGTTATGTTCGCATTCATCAGCATCAGCAGTCTCGAGCATATTTCAGTCAAACTGTACAGGTGCACTGTTCGCTGCAACTTCGATTAATTCCCATAACGAGGCAGGTCCATCACGAGAGCGCTCGTTTGTCTCCGGACCAGCTATAAATACATCAGCGCACTTGCAATTTAATCCGTTATATTCCGTTTCAAGGGAAGCAGTTTCCCACTCACCCTTCCCGCCCTGACGTCCCACGCGATTTAGCGAAAGTTCCTATTGCCAATATCTTACTCTGGACGTTCACGACAATTGTCTACATTACACAATTATACAAAAGATTATGATAGAAGTATATATAGTATATTGTCGTTGTATAAAGTATATTGTCAGGCAGAAATCGCTTAAAACTATATGACCACCGTTTGTATTCATAAGTTTCCCGTTATTGTAATAACTTTGTTCAAATGCAATAAAGAGTTATCTATTTATCTATCTATAAAAATACAAAGTTTCTGTGTGAGTGTTGTTACAGAGCTTATTATGTTATTCTATTTACGTACATGCTCAACGTTTTTACATTGAAGGTATAGAAAAGTTTGTAGGGAATTAGAGTATTTGCTTATAAACCGCAAAGTACTGACATTTATATGCAAATATCATTGTACAACTATTAAAGAATCACTGTGAATTTGAAACGCGTACAAGTTTATACAACTAGAGTTTGAATAAGAGATCTATCACGAGAACCTTTTAAAATGATTTACAGCAACCCTTTGTTATAACGATTGCCTACATAATATACTCCTAATAGTAAACACAAATTAGATGATAAGCGTATTGTTGTTGGAAATAATCTATGTGTAATCGGTCTATTAGGTAATAAATCAATCGAAATGCAGAGTTAGTAATTCATAGGTAAATCGGCTGTAAGCGTGTTAACATGGCTCGAGGTTATTGCGGTGTACCAAACCATACGACAGTTCATATTATATATATATATATATATATATATATATATATATATATATATATATATATATATATATATATATATATATATTATTGTAGCTCTAGATTCCATAAGTTTGTGTATACTATAGAATATCTAATTGATACGCCTTTAAATATTTATGCTTATATTATGTTATCTCTTAATACAATAAAATAAAAATAAAAATTCCATAAGGGGAGGAGACCCGTCAAATATAAGAAATTCCGATACTTTATTGGTATTCAAGAAACGTCTTGGAGATACTTTGCATCCTGTTAATTAATACCTATATATTATTCTATTATATTAGTTTAGTTTATATATATCAAATGTTACTATCGTATTTATTATTATTATTATGTATTGACTTATTTTATTTTTATATATATATGTTTTATTTTATATAATTTACGTAACATTGTGTATATTCTTCATTTTTTTCTTCATTTTTATTTTAGTAGTACTAATGTATGCACTAAGTTTGCAATTTCAATATAATTTCCTTTGTGGGTCTACTGGAAGATATTTCAGCTAATTATGGAATAAGTAGAACCTTTGTACGAAATTACTATAAGACTGCTTCTGTATCTTGATGTGTGTACACAAAATAAATTAAAAAAAAGATTATATTTTTAAGTCTGCATTATCTGCATCGTTTTCTGGTGTCCTCGCATGGTGCCTTCTTATCAAATGGGCAGAAGTCATGTGAGGACCACAAATTTGGAGGCCTTTTATCTCCGAAAATATTAATACTAAGATAAATTAAAAAATAATATAAATAAGTACACTTATATAATAACATAAAAAGATATATACGAGTATAATAATATTATATAATTTTATTCACGAACCCATATTCTACGTTTAGTTTAGCGTTCTTCATCTTCCAACAAGCAGCTAATAATAATAATAATATCTTCGTCAATCTCCATGACCGAATACGTCAACTAACGACAAGAAAACCAATGAGTTAATATAAATCAATGAAGAAAACACTCGAAATTAATTAAAAATCCGGATACAGTGGACGCATGCCTTCGGCAAATCCGTTCAATCCGTTGGTTGCCGCGCGTGCTGTGCGTCCGGCGCGGGCCAATGGACGCGTACCTTTACTATAATATCAACTGTCAAAATGACGTCGATAAAGCAGCGACCTTTTGACCCTTTATTATTTGATTAACCGATGTGAAGAGCTATCTTATCACAAAGCCCCATCTATTTAAACAAGGCTGTACTTTTTGAGTTATACATAGGAGTGTGACCATATTAACCGTATGATATATTCTACCCTCACGTACTATATATATTATGTTGTGCTGTAGCTGTTGAGTTTCGTATGGTGAGCGTAGAATACCAGAGGCCCCTTTTTTAGTATTTAGGTATTCCATTTTAATCCACAGCTGAAGCAACACACACACACACACACACACACGTGGAGATCTGTGTCCAGTAGTAAGACGTACGTAGCAACTAACAATGTAAATAATGTGTAATTGATTTCTCGGACACGATTTCGATGAAATTCTTCATCTACATAAGTATCAACTCTGAGATAAAAAAATTCTAACGCCACATTTTACTGTGTCAGTAAATCTTGTATCTATATTACATTAAACCTTAAAATAAACTGCTAAATGCATTACTGAAATACTTTCGCTGTTAGAAGTGATGATGTCGCAGGTCGCCAGCGGTATGCGACTTGTAAATGCTGCAACTGACGCCTCTCAATCACGACACACGTCTAAAATAATTCTACAATTTAAGCTCTGTGGGCTATAGATATAAAATTCAAAATAGCAAATTACACAATGAACCTGGAAGTTCTGCGTTATGAGTGCAATGTTTTCCTTTACAATTCGTTCGCTTCATTCATACAGATTGTTCCGATGCGACAACGGGAATCAATTTGGCTATTACAAAAGGCCTTAAGGATTCTAATTATGATTGGGATCTTTCTATCCTTGAAACCCGATCGGATACGATCCCGGTCCATTATCGCGCGCTATAAACATTTCTGGATTCCATATCCGTGGGTGGCACGGTCGGTACCGTTTCGCTTATTATCGTCACGCGGAAAAATAACATCGTTATTGTACTTTTGACGCGTATTACGGATGCCTACGTTCATATTGTGCGCCGTTAATATTCTGCGCGAAGCATCCGACCTTTTTTTATTTGTATCTAAAATTGAACATTTTGTCGCGGCAACGAGCGCGCGCGGCGCTCCCCTCCGTTCAAGGAGCTATAAAAATACGGAGGCAACGCGATTCAACTTCGATCGCTTGCACTAACGACGTCGTGGCTATCTTATTCATGTACACCTGCACTATAGTATCATTCGCATCACTTTTGTCTCTAATAATAGAAGTTCATTAGATTTGAGAATATTTTGAGGGTAGTGATGTTTTCATGAATAACTTCAAAGACGGCGACCGACAACTTTCAAACTCCCAACTACAACTACTACAGATACTAATGGTCGCCTAGTGGTTGAAATTCGGCCATATTTCATAAAATTTTTAAGTTTATATAAATTGGAACTTGTGTTTAACTTTCAACTCCCCTCCAGCCATCGCCCCATTAGCCTCCTCAAGGCAATGGGCAAGCTCTTCGAAAGAGTCATCCAAACACGGATGAGGCGCTATCTGTTTCCCACAGACGGTGACCCTCTCATCATTCCCCACCAATTCGGCTTCCGAGCCAAACACTCATGTCCCCAACAAGTTCACCGCATTGTGGAATATATCCTCAGCGGTTTCTATCCTCGACGTCATAAAACCATCGCGGTCTTCTTCGATATAGCCAAAGCTTTTGATAGAGTCTGGCACACAGGCCTCATCTACAAGCTCTACAAAATAGGTCTCCCCGATCGTCTAGTTCGTCTCGTGGCCTCCTATTTGAAGCATCGTACCTTTCGTTTTAGACACGAAGGCACGCTATCTTCACAGCGAACTATCAAGGCTGGTGTCCCTCAGGGCTCAGTACTTGCTCCTTTGCTGTACATCCTGTTCACCAACGACATTCCCATCCCGTCGAAAGGTGTTCAACTCTCCCTCTTCGCAGACGACACTGCCATCTACTGCAAAGGTGTCTCACTACCCTTCATACGGAACAAGATCCAAAAGTCAGTCGATGACCTAGGAGATTGGTTCAAAAAATGGCGCATCGATGTGAACCCGGAGAAGAGCTCCGCCGTTCACTTCGATTATAAACGACGCCGTCTTAAAAACACTCCTCCAATACGTATGCTAGGGACCCCTGTCCCCTGGCATACGACAGCCAAATATTTAGGTGTCACTCTAGACACAGGGCTCACTTTTAGGCCCCACGTCAAACGAGTCACCCGTCACGCACGGTTTTACCTGAGTAGGCTCAACAGTATGTTGGGCAGACACAGTAAAATGTCCCTTCGGAACAAGCGAACCCTTTATAAGGTCTGTATACGACCCGTCATGTCCTACGCGGGCCCCGTCTTTGCCCACGCAAACCCTAACATTTTAAATGAACTCCAAATAGTTCAGAACCTCTTCTGTCGTCGAGCTGCGAACGCACCTTGGTACGTCCGTAATGCCGACCTTCATCGGGACTTAGAGCTCCCAACAATTCAACAGTTCCTTAAAAAACTCTCTGAGAACTTCTTCAAAGCCTCAGAGTCGCACCCAAACAATTTAATTCGTGAGGCGGCTTCTTATGCAGCCCCACCCCCCTCTCGCTATCGTGGCCGCAGGCCGAGAAACTCTCTCTCGGACCCGCCAAATAAACTGTCAAACGACCTGAACTGCCTCCTGGCGGCTCAGGCCAGTTCTAATTAAATTAATTATTATTATATCAACTAATATTATTTTGCCTTCGTAGGCACTCCCTCAGCGGCTCTTAGCCGCCTGCGCCCTCTTTTCCCAAAAGAGGGTCGCTCATGATAAGGCACAATAGAGCTTAATCAGCCAGCTGCCTGTCCCCAAAGGCGGTTTTTAGGGGGTATCACTTAGGGTCCCCGGTAGGACAGTGAGTCCCCCATAACCACGATTGACCGGCTATCGTGGTATGCGTAATGCATTTTCCGCCTCCCTACGTACAGGGTAGCCCTTTAATTGCTTCGGGCGCAAAAAAAAAAAAAAAACTTTCAACTGCACATTAAACACTATTAAAAGGGTACATTAAAAATCACTTAAAATAAAGTATGAATTATTTGTTGGCAATATTATAAAATCCGTTGGCGACAATCTATACTCCGTGCGGCTGTTTGATCACATACTATTTTTATGTTTGGCATATCCAGTATCAACGTAAACAATAAATTTTTATTTTATTTTATTTGATGTAATTCTCATTCTAACACATACATATTATAAATTGATTTTAGCTTTCTACACTCCTTTAACTACGCCAATTGCCACTTCGCTATCCGCACAATATGTTTAAAAGAGGTACAAAGTTTTGCCTTCACTTATATTAATATATAAATAGTGCTACAAGTGCATTTACTTGTTCTTACCTATCTATATTGTATTGCTTTTTAGAGTGAGGGTGACAAACGAATATACAGTCCTCCTGATGGACAGGACACCCATAGATATCTGCATGTATCCTCGATTAAGAATCAAAAGGCAGATACGTTTTCACGCCTGAATGTAATAACTCGTAGCCGGTCAAAAGGGTTCCCGGGTCTCTACACTGACCATACGAAACACAGCGGTAATAAGATGCTGTTTTACGCTGGTATACGCCCGGTCGAACCGACCCAATCGTGCTGCAACTTATAGCTGCAGCATGCCGCGACATTAAATGTTAGCCACTCACGAGATTAGTACATTTTATAATTAATTATCATTTATCGATTAAGATACTGAATTGGCTTCCAACCAACCAGCACGTTTTATATTGGATTTATGCATAGACAAATGTATGTAATTAAAAATTATAAACACATTTCATTATCTTTACTTAAATTTACTTGAATATAGATTTAAAGTGTGTTAGTGTATTCAAATAATAAAACAATAATTAGTATTTTGTAATAATGAGACAAGTTGAAAAAGGTGCTCTGTTAAAAACTCCACCAAACAACAGCCGCTGGTCGAGCGTTATAAAAGTGAAGTTGACAAAACAAACAACAAGCGTCCGTCGACAGCGTTTTGCGACCACCTTTACAATTTACGACTCTGTCATTATTCAAACTTTAGAAAAATTCTCAGCCGCCGTTATAAGCGCTAAAAATCTCTTTAAATATGGTCTTGCGAATCTGCTGAAGACGCTTGTTTTATGCTGAAGTAGCAAACTCGCTAAGATAAGGGGAGGAGCGGACAAATTGTAATAATTGCGAGACGAGATAAGAAGTGACTCCAGAAAACAAATGAAGGCAGGCGACATTGTAAGCGACGAGGGCGGGCGGGGCGCCGCGTGACGTCATCGCGCCTTGAGCTGGTAACCGCTTTAGCCTATCAGCAGTATCTATGACTTCATTCAGACCCATAAAAATAAAACAAATAAACTCTTACTCTGTTTGTCTGCATGAAATAAATAATTACATGTTTCAAGAAATGTTCTAGTCTCAAGGATGCTTAGAATAGCACGTTAATACGTTTAGGGGAATCACTTAGACTGGTCCAATTTGTAGGACGAAGTTAATACTTGAGCCATCATTAAAAGTTGCACGCTGTGAAACTGCTATTAAAATAATTTAGACTACTGGTACGAGTACACAGTCCACCTGATGGTAACTCGATGCTGTGGCCCATAGACATTTAAATTTATCCTCGGTTAAAAATCAGAACGCAGATGCGTTGTCACCCCTGAGGACTAAGATTGAATGCCTCGTTTCCAGTAAAAAAGGGTCTCCAGATTTCTACATTCACCATACGAAACACAGCAGTATTAAGCTGCTATTTTATGCTGGTGATGTGCTGGTGGTAGGCTGCTGGTTATGGTGGTGGTATTGTATTCTGTGGGAGCGTGGTCCTTCCCCGGTCGAGCCGACGCATTCGAGCTACAACCATAACGTAGCTGCAGAGTGGCTCTACCACGTATGAATAATAATGTATTAGTATTACAATGAGTCTCAAATCGACCATATGTAAATTTATATGTGAAAATTAAATTATATATATAAGGATAGTGATTCAATATTACGATTTGATTTTAAAACAGGGTCGCAAGGAATGCCTCGAGGTACTCGGAGAATACGGTGTCCCGTCCGTGCTGTTCACCAAATTAAAATGATAAATCAAAATCCGTCAGCTAGTCGCATTGTGCAATGTTGCGTATAAAGTCTACATAGCTTTTTTAAATAGACACTTTCACTCCTGACTTAAAATAGCATCTGTTTGAAAATATATGAAGCCTGTAAATCATATATTTAAATTTAATCAGTATTTTATACGTGGTAGAGCCATGCTGCAGTTATATTAGTAGTATAGTTGTAGCACGAATGGGTCGGCTCGACCGGGGAAGGACCATGCTCTCACAGAATACCAGCGTGAAACAGTAGCTTAATGCTGCTGTATTTCGTATGGTGAGTGTAGAGAACCGGAGACCCTTTTTACTGGAAACGAGGCATTCCATCTTAGTCCTCACGGGTGACAACGCATCTGCATTTTGATTCGTAATCGAGGATAGATGTAGATGTCTATGGGCCACAGCAACCACTTACCATCAGGTGGACTGTGTGCTCGTTTGTCACCCTATCCTATAAATGAAATAAATAAATAATAAAATAAGTATTAAACTTTTTGACTTTTAATTGTTTGCTGTCGTTGCTATTTAGGCCTGAAAACATCGAAAACTCAACAAACTGACTAAAAACGATTATTTAATATTGGATTCGTAGTGGAAATTTTGATGCGAAATGACCCACGGTGTAGATACTTCGGTCTATAACGAAATACATAAATAGATAATAAATGTATAGAGGAATCGTATATATGTCAAATCACTACGGAACACTTGGTCCTAGCATTTTACTCGCACCATAGTGATGGTGAATGTTACGTGATCACCTCCCAATTTTATTCACTATAGTTTCTTGAAATACGTTAACATTCTGAATAATTGCGATAAATAATATAGTACGAGAGGTTAATATGGTCATCCGGTTAATGTGGTCAATTTCTTGGTGATGATGGCTATGTGATAACGATAGCTCTTCATCAGTTAATCAAATAATAAAGGGTTAGAAGGTAGCTGCTTTATCGACGTCATTTTGACAAACATTTTAGTCGATTTTAGTATTATGTAGTGTAGTTAGATTTTTTAAATAGATTTTTCGAAATGTTATTTAATAATAAATAAATAAACTAAAGATAGTGAAACTGGCGGGAATACACACGCTCATCAAGCATTAATTTGTTACCATCAGGTGCATACTGCCCAACAACCACCTTTTTTATATAACTGGAGTTACAAACGAACTGGCCTATATCTAAATGATGGCTACTGCAGTCAATGGACACCTGCACTTAGCTAACTTCGTATAAAGAACGCTACAGACGCGTTGTCATCCCTGAGGACTAAGATGGAATGACTCACAGCCTGTAATTATACCGGCTTTCTACACCCTTCAAACCGGTACATGGACTGCTATTTGGCGGCAGAAATTGTAAAGCGATGATACCTACTCGGACGGACCTGGACCCAGACGGACGGACCCAGAAGGACGGACCCAGAAGGACGGACCTAGACAGATGGACCCAGACGGACGGATAGACGGACTCCTAGGCAGTCAAGGAGTCCTACCACCTAGTAAAACATAGCATGTATATGGTTTAAGAACTTTATTCTCATTAGGAATACAAAAATTCACTTGTCATGAGAACATAAAAATTTATAAGTTATAACAATATCTGGAGAAACGCAGAAGTTGGGGGTACATTACAAATACTGTTAAAAACAGTCACAGCGTCAAAGAGAGATACAATCACAGGTATAAAGTTGAACTATCAGCAATACAAAAGTAGCAAAAGACCATTTTTTTCGGGATTTGAACAAATTTCATATTAAATTTTTAGGTTCCGAGATGCAGTAGACTTATAACTTAATTTTTTTTGCGGAAATAAATGAGCTTTATTACGAGATAGCAGAAAATTAGATAAGTGCTGTTACCTTGATTGAATTCCCTTCATAAAAATTATTTTCAATTTTCCATACTAAACAGCAATTTGAAAATTAAAACTGTAATATTACGTGAAAATACAAATCGCTTAAAACTTTAGTCGTACATTTACTAAAATTATTTTTAATAAAGTAGATTTTTTAAAGCAAAAAGAACAAATTATGTCCTTTTCGGTTGTGGTTGAGGTATTATAATATTTTCACTTTAAAATGCTCACCATCTTGTCGAAATTACCCTATTACTTATAAGCGTCTCTTAAATTTTTCGACTTTTCACAGAAGCTAAGGGAACAACAGAAACATTAAGGCTAAAAAAATTGGAGCGATTTAATCATTTTATTCACAGACCTGGCGGAAAAGATAATGTAGAAATTATACCGAAACAATTGCTTAGAATAATAATGAATACCTAAAGCTATCATTGTATAGTAAGCAGCTGCTTATTTTGTAAGAAAAATTAAAAGCTCCCCAAACGAAATTATTTTAAAATATTACGATATTTTAAAATTATCTCGTTTTCCTTTTTCTATTAAGCTATTCTGTTCACGATGATAACAATGTTAGAAAATTTTTGTTTTATAATATATTAGTACGTTATTCATTGTTTTTGTATCTTAGTTAATTATTATTAATGGTGGGTTGCCAGTTTTTTAAAAAGGAGTGGAATGGTGTAGTGTTTAAAAAGGAGTGGTAATTCTTTTCTTGAAAGTCTCTAAATAATGTCGATGCAAAAATATTATGGTTTTCGATAATTGGCGGTATCAGCGATCATAATGAACAAGATCACGGAAGCTTCACACAAGTGTTTCACAACGCAAGTGCACACTTGCGCGAGGTTGGTCTACAGTAGCACAACGAGAAAATAACAAGATATTTAGTACTGTCGACGCGGACTGGTTTCGATGATGTTGGTGCTGTTACCCTTTTGGCTTTTACAGCTTCATCGGTCTCAGCATTTCATGCCGCAAGTTTAAAATAAAAAGGGTAAATTCAAATCATTCTGCATCGTTATTTGCGAAACGATGTTCACCTACGTCAGTTGAAAATGCAAATAAATGAGCTATCTAACGGCCGTCCTAACAGGGGATGGCGGGCCCCCGGCTATGATGGTTCACTCGTATCGTTTGATGTTCTGCGTGGTGAGAACTGCTCAGGGTCGCGGGTGTACGGCGTGTACGCGATGTGGAAAGGTGCGTGGCGCGCCCGTCTTCGGACTAGCTGCTTCCCATCCGATGTATTATTTGTGTTTGTTGCACTAGGTGAGTGCGTAGTGCGGCAATATATAACTCATCGGAATCTAGCGGAATAGGGCGTTCGATTAAAACGTTACGGGGCCCCCGGAGACTTTTCATGTCGTTTGGAGTTAAGGCATAGGTGGCTGCGTTTACCACTAACTGGTTGGGATGTGTCTCGGCCCTCTCAAAGTAGCGCTGAGATATTTCCTTGAAGTATTTAGAGATTGTCGGGAGTTGACAGTCTCTGTGCAAGTCGGAGTTTCGCTGGTACTATCGGGGTCCGGGAGCTGAGCGGTGAATCTATTTTTTTACGACTTGGAGGTCGTACAAATGGCGATAGGCTGCGTACACGAAAACAACGCTTGCGTGGACATGATAGGTCTTACGCAGGGTTTGTAAAGTTATTGCTGGACGGGTTGCGAACGAAGCGAATATGTTTCGTGAAGATCATGTCGTGGTCGAAGGTGATCCCTAGATATTTCACCGTTGATTGCCAGGGGATCTGGCGACCAAACAAAGTGATCGTAACTATTGATTTCTCGGGATCTATGTTTTGACGATTGAGAGTGGGGTCCTTTGAAAGTATATTGCTACACGTTTCTCAGGAATTTACCTCGATTCTCCATAAGCGGAACCAATCACCTAAACGGTTGACGGCTGCTTGGAGCAACTTAGTAAGACTTCTTTTGTTGTGATGGGTTACGAAGAGTGTCGTGTCATCGGCGATAAGAGCAGTCTTTAAGATTGTCACTCGTGAAGATCGTGAAGTAGAGTGGGGAGAGGACAAAGCCTTGAGGGGACGTTTTGAAGAGCGAGTGTCCTCTATCGATCGATCGATAGCGGAAATGGCGGTTGGCAAGAAATGCTCTGTTCGTGTGAGTGAGCCTATCAGGCACATTGAGTTTATGCAGCTTCTAAAGCAAGCCGTCGTGCCAGACTTTGTCAAACGATTTTGCGACATCCAAGAAGAGGGCGCCGGTGTTATTGGACCTGCGACCTCTTTTTATGAGGTTGAAGCCTTTCAGAATGTATTCTGTAAGGCGATATAACTGGGTTGTGTACGAGTGTTTGGGTCCGAAGCCGAACTGCTCGTCTGGAAGAATTTTGTTAGCGGAAAAAAATTTGATGAGTTTAAGAGAATTGAGATGATTTAATATGAGTCGTTCGTACACTTTCCCCAGTGTGCTGAGGAGACTTATGGGTCTGTAGCAGACGTTATAGGAATCCCTGGTTTCGGGATTCCTATAACGTCTGCTTTTTTCCAGGCGTCCGGGAAGGAGAAGCTGGAGAGAAGTGCGTTGAAAATGCCCACTAGGTGGAAAACAGGCTTTAAAGGGTTGCTCGTGGGTGGTAGCGCAGATCTACGCTCAACCTCTGCTTCAACCTCTGTGAGGTGAGTGGGATCTATGGATTCGCTAGAAGGAGTGCATTCGCTCTAGGGTGCTAATTGCCTTATTGGCTTCCACTGGCGAGTCTATTTTATCGGGAATCGTAAGTGCTGGGAGGTCGTAAACTCGGTTTGACCTCGAGTTTACGCCAGTCCACGATGATTTTGGTCTGAAGGACCCTATCTGCGGACTGGCCCAGCTGCAATAGAACTGGTCTGTGATCCGTGTTAAGCTCTAAGATTGTTTCAATGGATGTTATTGACAGACAGACGTTTTTGAGCATCGGTACGTTAAGTGTGCGGCTGTTGGCTGGTAGCAAATGGGTAGCGGGTTGGAGTCTCAGGCGCTATAACATCGAAGTTTAATCGCTCCGTGAGATCTAACAATACATTGCCATTTGGTTTGGAAACGATGGTAAGTGTAAGATGGCCAGACATAGCTACCTTGCATATAGAAACTTCTATAAACTTCTATGTCAGTTAACGGGGAAGCGTCACTCGGTACGAAGTGCGAGGACCTTTTGTCACCGTTTGTAGATCAAGATGCCGCCTTTTAGGCTAGTCGACTTATCATTTCTAATTAAGGTGTAATTTGCGATCTTGGGGTTGTGGTCGCTAGGCTTCAAGAAGGTCTCTTTCACTAGCATTACGTCCACATCATGGTTGCGCAGGAACAGCGCGATTTCGCCTCTTTGGTCTCTGAGCTCATTTGCGTTAAAACCCCATAGTCAGAGAGCGTGGTTTAGTTCTACCTAACGGTTGTACAGCCATTATGGGTTTTAAAAAAGGTGTTTAGGCGCACTGGAAAGACCAGATTGCATCGATTAGTCGTAAGTGCTCAATCGTGGCGTTTAGCTTATCCTGAGGGGTGGTTGCTCCTTTTTTTGCGGAGTTTGCAGGCCAAGGAGTATAATTCAGAAAAGTTAATGTTGCTGATCAAGCCGCATACTAGGTAGAAGTCAGCGGCAAAGAAAGATGAGACTTGTGAGACAGGCTTGGGTTTGGGGGCCTGAGGGAGCGGCAATGGCCGTGAGGCGACTAGTGCTGGAGGCTTTACCCACGCATTGGGTTTTGGAAGTGCTACCACCATGCGCGGAGACCCTGGCGATTGTGTCAGGCTTGGTAGCGGTATGGAGTGCAGAAGAGTGCACCGAAGATGGTGGCCTGATCCGCACTTCTGGGACGGCTTTTACCTTCGTTTACGTGGCGGCGCTTTGGAACACCCACGATAGTTCGCTGTGATTGCAGCTCGGAGGCTCTGCTGTCTCGGGCATATGGGTGCAGTCTGTAGTGCCGTGGTCACTTAAGTACTTGACGTACCTACGCCTGGCGTAACAATTTCTGGCCGAGTGACCATAAAGTTGGCATCGGTGGCACTTCAAGATCATCAACTTCAGATAGGTTACAGATACGCTAGACGTTGAATATCTCCTTGCCTTCCGGAGACAGATTCAGAATGACAAGGCACAGATCTATGAATAGATTTTTGTCAGTTTGGTGGTGCATTCCGTGCACTTCCTGGACCGGGAGATTTTGGGCCTTGAGGTCGTCTAAAATGTGTACGGTCTCGAGTTCCTTGGGGAGTCCTCGAACAAACATACGAAGGTTACACTCCTCTTGTGGGGCATAGGTATTAAAACTAATTTCCTGAGCGCATAGGTGACTGGTCATGCTGCGGTATTTCCCGGTTGAGTTAATGAACATATTCTGATGCCCTGACCGGCGTTTTGCACCTTTGGGCTATATTCACAATCCCATATCATCTAGTGGGTGTCGAAAGAGGCGACAGAAAGGTGAGAGGGCATCTGTCTGATCACAGTGGGCCTCATGCTGCTGAGTTTTATATCTGTATAAAACTTAGCTGCATGAATTCTTCATTTCCGGTATAGAGTACCGGGAACATTTTTAATGGTAATGAAGAATCCTACCTAAGATCTCATGGTTGACAATGAGAATGGCATCTATATTTTATTTTTAAATCGAGACTAGATGTAAGATATCTACGGGCCACAGAATCTTCCTACCATCAGGTGGACTGTGCGCTTGTTTGTCACCCCTTCAAAATAATCTAAAAAATGTCGTAATATCCAGTGGTAAAACAATTCTTCCGATCATTTCCTATGATAAATGTGGCAAGAAAATCTATAAAGATACAAAATCCCTTATTAATTGTGAAATTATTAATTGTGAATCATCAAGTCGATCAGAAAAAAAGGATGAACTTTACTATTAAATTTTATGAAACACTGTTGTTAATGTAAATATAAAGACGGGTCCACCTTTGATTATATTGGTGTATAGTATCACCGCGCAGACGTGTATCAATATAGCTAGTTTGGATGCAAAATTATATGCGATCATGTAATTATGCCATTGTGATACCGTAGTTGAAACGCGACGTTACGAACATAGTCTCGTTTCGAATACGCGTTTCGTGATCAGTAGTATAGACGTATTTTGGTACTGTATCCCATCTCTAGTCGGTCGGTAAAGGCTAACTACACGCCAAACATCACTTTATCCAATCATTTCAAAACTAAACTAATTATTGCATAAAACTAAACTTTGGAAATGGTAAAGATACAGAGGAAAATTTGTAGCATCCATACATATAAAAACGTTATGCCGATACGCTAAGATACGACATGGACGCGTTTTTTTAAGATGATACTGTTAGTTATGCGATTTATTCGAAATGTACGGCCGTACTAAAGATATATGTACCCGTTCGATATATGAAAAGTATCGTACGTTGGATGAAGATACGCCAGGATGATCAAATGTAGACATGGCTTCAAATGTCGTAGTAAGCGTAGTAGCAAGCGCAAAGACAAAAACTTAAACAGTGTTTCATATATTTAAATAGATTTTCCTAGCTTAGGGAGCGAGTTGACTTAATTTTATGAATACTCATTTATAAATAAAATGAAAAATTTTGAAAAGTAAACAGTAAACAACCGACATTTCCATGTACACAGAATTCACCGAAAAAATATAATTGATAAAATGTAATTGCTTGCCTTCGAGGTCACTCTAAATTAGCGTAAGCCTGCCAGGTATTACGTAGAAGAGAGACGCAAAACCAAGAAAAAAAGCCTGAGATTATTATTAATATTACTTTGTCACCAAAATGAGCGTGGATGCCATAGTCGTGCATAGTACCGAATCAAGAGACCCTCCATATTGTTCTAAATAATTTAAACTACAGTATCGAAAGTAAAATCGAGACATTGGAACGTTCTAATAAACGTGGAGTAACGAATAGCTGCCTTTTAAAATGATTGACATCGATTTCAAAATAATCGCGTCTTGTAAGTAGAGTTTATCGAAAGCCGTTCGTAGATACCCATAATGTTTTATTAAATGTCATCCGCAATATAATGAGGTGCGAGGGATCTAACATTTGCGAGAGAGGCGCTACAGAAATATGTGCGAAGTATTATGGAGTGCCGTTGTAAGTCAATGAAGCGGCAAATGGGGTGTTCTCGCCGCTCCGATGAGGGTACACTCTAATAAATAAAATTATGCCTCAGAAATTACAAGAATACGCGAGCCACCAGCGATCCCGCGAGATTGGATGCTGGAGATTTTCATCGATAACCTCCAATAATGAATCTAATATGTAGTAAGCTGTGAAGTTGCTATGACTGTATTGTGGCACGAAATGATATTGCTTTCTTGGCCTAATACGTATGGTGACAGCAAAAATAAGGTTAGACTGAATATTATTATATTGGTAGTATTTTTTGAGAATACTTTGTTTCTTTAGTTCATCACTCACAGATTTTCTCTATCTACTGCAAGGTAAACTTGTTCTAGAAAATGCTCGGTAACGGCTAATATTCCAAGTGTACATGCCTGCTTACGCATTCTTGTGAAGGCATATAGTTAGTAGATGAATGATAATGAATAACGAAATATTAAATAATCCTTTTCGAAAGACTAATTAAAATTATTAGGGTTTCTGTTAACATAACTTACTTTCGTTGTGGTTGTTTCATAAAAGTTTTCTCGTTGGACATATTTTAGCAGTGTAATTTGTCTTATCCATTGTGTTATTTTGACGCGGGTCCGATGCTACGAATTCTCTAATGATCTGTTTTCAAATCCCTTTTCGAAATTGTGTCACTCTAACGTTAATTCAAAATTTTGTGAAGTAACCATTTATAAATCCAACTTTTCGTACCAGAGTTTGTGAGTCCAGGGTCTAGTAAATATATGACGTAACGACGATGACATCGTTTGTACTAATTTTCAGTAAATAAATAACTGAATACCGTTAGAAACCATCAATTGCCCTAAATAGCTATAGTCTGCGCTTAACACTGTAACAGTCGTTCGTCTTAACATATCCGTGCTTGATTTAACGCGTGTGAATTAAAGACCAAATTTAAGTTTTAATTCAATGTACTCGTATACACGGAGACTTTCAGAATACGAGATTTGAAAAAACTTGATTCGGAAAAATTTTGGTTTGGAACAAAGGTTCTTGAGTAGCATCCTCGTACCGGTAAGCAATGTAGAAGAAGGAGATATGGGGCGGCCCCCTATTAAATTGAATAATAGGTCTAGTGGTTGTAGTTGTGCGACTGCTGATCATGAGGACCTGGGTTCGAATCCCGGGTCGGACAAACAAAATCAATTATTGAGTTTTTCCGTCAAGAAATGCTCAGTAGCTGTTCGGAGTCAGGAAATTGGCGGTGTCTCACCCATGTGCCTCGGAAAGCACATAAAGCCGTTGGTCCTGCGTCTGATCTCTCTCCGGTCGTGTCGGTTTACCGTCCTATTGGATTATGAGAGTGAGGGAATAGAGAGTGCACCTGTGTTTGTGCATACACTTGGGCACTATAATCTTGTCCTTCGCCGATGGCTAGCCTCCGTTGAGGCAGGCCGCTGTGGCCAATATTTTGGTCTGAAGGATATTATTATTATTATTAGATGCAAGAATCCGATGGATGCAGATAGCTCAGGAATTTGTTTTGTGGCATTTCTTATAGGAGGGAGGGGGGGGGGGTCAGTAGTCAGTAGAGTAGTTCAGCAATAGACTTGTGAAAGGCTGTAATAATGATGATAGTTAATAAGATCAAAATGCAATTTTTGTATAAAGGAAAAGTCTTGCATAATTATTTGGTAACATTATTGATTGCCTTTATGCAGATAAGTCTGGGTTTTATTACATTCAAGCTTAGGTTGGAACCGGTGCCTGTGTCACGCACGCTGTATCACGGGGGATTGTCTCGAATGCGATGTAATAAATAATATTATAAGGGAGAAATTATTGTGTGGAAGCAACCCTTACATCGGGCGGTATGTACGCCTCGCCTTCCCATCCCCCGCAATGTATAAAGTGATATTACTTACACGCTTACCATTAAGGCTATACGTTTCAAGTAAATTAAGACCAATTTGCAGAGGTTTTGCCACGAGATATGGGAATTTAATTTATGAACGGTGTGACGAAAGTAATTTGAGTGAATACGTAATGAATGATTCTAATTTCATTGATCGCGAGACGAATCGAATTTGGATAATCCCGATGTTAATGTACTCGTATAAATGCCATTTTTGTGTGTAATAATTAGCAAGATTTTATTTTTTATTTTACTGTATTAGTGTTTCTTCATTCTGATCTGACATAATATTTTTATAACTTCTTTCATATAAGGCAACGAAGAGATATTTTTTGTGGATTCTAGTGTGGGATGAACTTGTTCTATTGTTAAGTATAGGTATATTTAAAAGAATAGCTTGTCTCAATATTTTTTTTTATTCGTGACTCATTGTCCAACCTAGAGGGCTTTATCCATTTATGTAATAGTTTTTTTAAGTCATTATGGTGTGGCTCGTAAAGCGCCTAAAAGTTGGTTGTTGGTCCTGCGTCTGATTTCTCCGCGGTCGTGTCAGATTGCTGCTGTGGTCAATAGACGCCTACATCTATCCTCAATAAGGATTAATAATACCAACAATTGAAATAGATGAAATAGATTTGAATATATCATTATTACAATCTAATTATTTGTTAATCATAACCACACTAATTTTAATTTATTTCTAATCTATTTTGCACACTGATAATGAAATTGTATTATGGAATGCAAGAAATAAAAGGCTTTTTTATTTTTATTTATTTTATTTAATACCAACAATTAATGGTCTAAATATAGATGCGTAGTATGGAGTAGAATGTCATGCATCGTTACCAGAAAAAAGACACACCGGTATATATATACACACATACACACACACACAAATTATATATATATATAATTTGTGTGTGTGTTGTGTGTGCTTGCCAGGCAGACATTGTTGTGCTCTTTCCGACGATCCTTTGTCATGTTCCTATCTTCAAGATGGATCAAACTGCACACGGTGTGCAAATTTGATTAAAATCGGTTAAGTAGTTTAGGAGTTCATTGCGGACAAATATTTAATAGTTTATATATATATCAATATATATATATATATATATATATATATATATATGTATATATATATATATATATATATATATATATATATATATATATATATATGTATAAACTAGCTTGCCAGGCAGGCGTTGTTTTGCCCTTTTCGACGACCCTTTGTTATGTCCTATTAAAAATCCTTAAATTAGCAAAAAAAATTGTGGATTACTCATGGGCAAAAAAAACTATCCTATCTTCAAGTTGGATCAAACTGCACACGGTGTGCAAATTTGATTAACATCGGTTAAGTAGTTTAAGAGTCCATCGCGGACAAACAACGTGACACGTAAATATATATATATATATATATATATATATATATATATATATATATATATATATATACACGAGTATATATATGTGTGTGTGTGTATATATATATCATTGTCTCGTCGGTCTAGTGGTTGTGGTAGTGCGACTGCTGATCACGAGGTCCTGGGTTCGAGTCCCGGGTCGGGCCAAACACAAAAATTAATTATTTAGTTTTTCCGTCAATATTCTCAGTAGTAAACCCTTTGATCCCGCGCCTGATCTCTCTAGTCGAGTCGGATTGCAGTCCTATCGGATTATGAGAGTGAGGTAACTGAGAGTGCACCTGTGCTTGCGCATCACTTGGACACTATAGTCCTGTCCTGCACCGATTGCTAGTCTCCGTTGTGACAGGCCGCCGTGACCGAAATTTGGTCTGGAGGCTATTATTAGTCATTCCCCGGTCGAGCCGGACTTATTAATGCCGCAGCCATATTACGCTGCAACTCAGTATGCAACCCTGGTAGTCCCAGCATGTATACTGACACACTAGATATCCGCATTTTGTAATCGTACGGAAAGACATGGCAAATTTTTTCCAGTTTTTTGAAGAAACGAAGCTAACCGTCCTGCTGAGCGCTTGGTTGTTTAATGGTGGAAAGGGAAGTGAGTGAACAAATCGTGTTATTCCTTTGCACACTCTTCCCCACAGAATTAACCGCACTCGTAACGGTGTTGTAAGAATATCCTCCACCGCACGTCGTCTCCTGGGTCCCGTAAAAGGCGACAGAGAGATACATACCAGGAGATGGATGGCACCGTCTTCGTAATAACAAACTCTACAGGTGATCTGACTCCTGGTCATGAAAATAATCATCATCATTTATAATCACCATTTTCTTTCATAAATATCGCGATCTTGCTGGCCGAAGTCCTGAAACAGGTGTATCTGTAAAAACCAAAAAGCTAATAGCACTAACACCTCAGAACATAGGGCCAAAAGGTGAAAATGCACATAAAGTTTTGTCTAGAATTGCCTGCAGGAGTCCATAGGAGAAATTATAAAATGTTAACAAAAGTAAAATTATACTTTGTGACTTAGATTAAAATAAAGGAGCTGACACAGCAATTGGCAGTCTCAGCCGTGGAGCGATGATCTCGGGCCCGCACCTATTCCCGCATCACTCACGATAATGGCTGGGTCCGTGTCGCTACGCTAAATGTAAATCGCTCTAATTTATATGCGCGATAACGTCGCCGTACTGCTGTTAACTGTAATTATATTACCAAGCGAGGACGTGTTGATCAAAATGTCTGATTAAAAGCCCTCGATGCGAACTGAGAAAAATTTTACAACACATTATGAGCCAGTTAAAATCTGATTCCATTTACTGCGCTTGTTTGTTGGCAACCTCTATATTTCATGATAAATGTAGGTAATAAAATTGACTAAATAGTTATTTTATGACGTCCGAAGTGAAATTGCGTTAGTTTGCCCGATTGTTTTAATAGAATTACTTCGTAGAAATACGTTTTATTCCAACGAAAATAGACCATTTGAAATTATATTTTTTATGTTTTTGAGAGACAATATTATTTGTTTTATTAGAGAACATACGAGCAGGATATGTTCCCATAATATTGTCGGCACATACGGAGACAATGCCCCAATGGGCAATCTATTTGAGTAATTATCCGCTAAGGGCTATTGTCGGCCATCTTGTATGTGTGGAATAAGCCTTGGTCCCGCAATGCTGGTTTGCTGTGTACACGGTTTGCTTGAATACAGAAACACTGCATCTGAATTTCTCGGACAACTGAATGCCTCCTATTTTATCTATAATAACGTAAGTATTCAAATATACTTGGTGGTGAATATCTTAGCAGGCCCTGATAATTGATGCTTAACAACGCAAAATTGTACATGAACGGCTGATTAATTATAACACTTGATAAGTTAACAATCCAAAGAGCAAGTCCGACTGCGGCTTATCTGGCGCCAAATGTTTCAAAGGAACTTTTAACGAGTTTAAAGTTGGGCCAAGTGTAGTGCACCCGCAGCGCGAGTGTGGCGCCCGACGCTTCCGTAGCTTAAGATTAATTAAACAATTGCACGATGGCTCCTTGAAAACACTCCGACATGTCTCGGCCTGTCGTCTCCAACCTTGCCAAATTAAAATCATAAATCAAAATCCAACGAGCGGAAACAGAGAAATGTAATAACGAAGAAATAAGCAGTGTAAAAGAGCGTCTACGCTACTTAGCTGAGTTTCACTTATTTCCTTTCCTAAGATCGATTATTTGAATTGACCTTTAGTACCTAAAAGTGAATATGAATAGTGAAACAAACACAAAAATATTCAAAAATTAATGGTTTGTGGATGACTGCATAACATTATTGTTTAATAGCATCTCATAAGTTGGCCACTGTTATATTCACTATCTGGTTTTTCAATTCTATAAACAGAAAATATTACATAGTATGATGGGTTAAATTAGATTATTAACCAAGCACACTGCAAGTGGAGCTAGAATTTACAGCAGGTAAGTTTGTAACATCGGTTTCGTTTGGGGCAGCTCGTAATTCAACCTCGATTTATGTGCGTGCGCCTGTGACGTGTTAAAAGATTAGTCGCTAGTCGCTACCAAAGAGTAAAGCAAACGTATCAAGCGGCACGCTTTTTAATACCGTCGACAAAAAAGGTAAAAAACTATCAGTTTGTAACTAAGAAACACAGTTTTTGAAACTCAATGAATTAGACACTTCGGTAATACGGTAATGCAGTGGATAAGCCTTTGGGTGCAACGCTGCGGGACGCGGGTTCGATTTTCACACGACACCAGTGTTTGTATAACTTATTAATAACACTGTTTGATCCAGCAACCTCTCAAAAAGTTACGTTTCGTTTATGTCATATCGATACAGGAGAAAGTAAAGAAAAAAAAATGTTTTAAATAAGGTATTTTAACAACGTCTATATATAGTAGAAATGTATCTTTTTCTCGTTTCAATTGTCGATAGCTCTTTCAGTTATTTTTGTGATAGATTGAGTTATCATGTTTTTAATTTGGTCTTACCTTAATGTCTTTGTTCACTCACACCTTTGTTAACAGGAATCTTTGGATGGAATAATAATATCTTTAATCATATAATTACGTCTAATTGTATGGATTCTATCGCGTCTGATTTTTATTTTTTCAATTAACGATGTTTCAGGCACTTTATAGCACCCATGGTCACGGGGGAACTGATTTGTTTGATGATCCGACGTCATGGTTAACGAAAGCTTCTTTCAACTTTTAGTTATTAATTTTTAGTTCGACCTACACAGAACGAGCTCACGGTATCTTCAAGATACTTCTTGCAGTAAATTGCACGGTTTTAAATTTTATTTTATTAATTATGAGATCCCAAGCAGATGGTGGCACCCAGCCATCTTCTTTATTTAAGTTAGGTTTTTTTTTAATTTCAATAGCCTCGCGAATATCCATACAATACATACAGATCCATAAAAACCAGCGTGAAAGAACATATAGCTGATGTGAAGCACCGACGCTCCGCGGATTCTGCAGTTTGTTAACACCCACGAATCCTCGCAAAAGTACGCCAATTTCTACCAAGGATGATTCGCGAGACTATTTGAAATTAAAAAAAAAACATCCTAATTTCAATAGAGAGGATGGATGGGTGCTACCATCTACTTGGAATCCCATAATTAATAAAATTAAATCCAAACCCAAACATATTACTGCAAGTCTTCAAAATAATGTAAGCTTGTCCTGCGTCCTTCGTAACTATGACTTCTGGACGTCAAACACCTCAGTCCCACCTGTGACCAAGGGTGCTGTTAAGTGCCTGAAACTTCAGGAATTAAAAAAGTTAAAATTTAATGCCATAAAATCCGAAACCTCAGTTTTATTCCATGCGTAGTAATCGCGTAAATATAAGCAATCTTTATAGGAATCTTGCATGTATGTACTTATTTTAAGCACCTCACGTTTCACGTCACGTCAGGTGCTTCGGCGAAGGAGTTATGCCAATGATGTTGGAGAATTTTGTCGTAAATTTATAAAGTTGAAAATAATAAGTGGCATTAATGAGTAACGTCTTATAGTGTCTTAAGAGTTACAGCCTATATACGCCCCACTGCTGGGCACAGGCCTCCTCTCATTTCTGAGAGTGTTTTTGGGCAAGGACATGTCCGCCGGGCTGCCCCAATGCGTGTTGAGGAATTTCATATTATGTCTTTTCAATTATCAATGTGTAGTGCTTAGAATAATTAAAATAGAATTATTACTAGTGCTCAATATGTTCTTGATATTATGTGAATGTTACAAAACAAAACAAAACAATTACATATATTTAATAACCTTTTGTAGTACATTTTGAGACATGTAAGCTCTTCGCTTCTGCGTCTCGTCCAATATAACAGTTTAACTACTCCGTGATTGTTGATTTTTATTTGATAAATTATAATCAAAGCTTGCATTTTTTTTTCTTATTTTTCAAACATGCAGGTATTCTCACGATGTTTTCCTTCACAGTCGAGCAGGTAAATCAGCAATTAAAATCGAAATTAATAATTTCGTTGGTGCCGGCGTGGATCAAACCCGGGTTGCTTACGTACTGTGAAATTTGCAGCGAGCGCTAACCTATCACGGCTCCGGTGTCTTAGTAGCTAGCTTAAAAATGAACGCTAGGAAACAAACGCCGTGGAAAAGGTCGGATAAAGTTTACGTCTCGCTATATAGTGAACGTGGAAGTAGCGTAGTAGAATTTGTTTCTAACTGGTTGAATAGTTCACGAGTAGCAGAATACAAAATCAACCTGACGTGACTGGTTAAAATAAAAACAAAATGTCGACAAAGTATTAATAATTTTAGGATTTCAACAGTCATATTCAGAGACAGTGATAGTAAATTTAATTCGTCTGTAATATACCGTGTCGAAAATGTGGCGGAAATGGATATTGTAGAAATAGCTATTATTGTTACGCTTGATAGGCGATTTGGTAATTTTATTACCGGTCATATACTTTTGAATAATATTGATAATTGCAAATATATTTTTTAAATGATCCTCAACAAATGATTGGCATAATATTTATAACCTGAGACCTGTATATGATTCACTCTCTTGCGCGTACTATGAATGTGAACGTGTACGCAGATAGAATTTTTTCTACTAATTATTCAAAATAATTGTGATAATCACTTCGAACAATTTATATTTCTATATAGATTTGAAATTTAAAATGGCCCTTTTGAATTTGAATTATAGGCCCGAATGACCAATCAATACTTGAACTATCGGGTTACAAGAAATGCACGATTGACACACGTCTATTTCGCCTTTATCATATACACCTGTGGCTGTGCATACATGTACCGAAGTATTGAGATGCACGTTGGACGAAATTAGCCTTAAAGCTATTCAATTTGCTAGATTGCAAGACGAATATCCCTTGTTCACTTTAGTTTACCGGATATAAGTGAAGCACTAAGTGCAGGGTAGTCGTAAATATATTAATTACTTACTTATCTTCACGCACAATCCCTAACGGGGTAGCCAGAGAGAACAGATCGCCAAGTGTCACGATCCTTACATACCTCTTTCGCTTCTTTCAGGTTCATTAACTTCTTCATACATGCACCTCTAGGTATCCGAGTACTCTTGACCCTCCCCTCTTCGAGCAATTTGCTCACATGGTCTTCGAAAGTTAGTCTCGGTCTACCTCGACACCTTTTAATATTTACTTTCTCTCTATATATTTTCTTCACCATTCGGTCTTCACTCATTCGTTCAACGTGCCCAAACCATTGGAGTACGCCCCTATCAATTTTTGTGATAAGGTCATTTTTCAATCCTGCCATACTGCGAATCTCTTCGTTTCGCTTTCGGTCGGCTATGGTAACGCCACACATTTTACGAAGAGATCGCATCTCCACTGCATTCAACTTGCTTTTATGCTTCTTCTGGCATACCCAGGTTTCGCTGCCATATAACAAAGTCGGTACCAACACTCCGTTATGTATTGCAAGGCGTGCACTCTTCACCGCGTCTTGCCTTTTGACTAATGCATTCAGGGCACCATTGACTTTGTTTCCGGCAGCGACACGCCTATCCACATCTAAATCACATCTTCCATCCCGGCTGAAAGCACTCCCCAAGTATACAATTTCATTTACCTGTTCTAGACATTCCTGATTTACCCATATTTCACATTTCGTTCTCTCTTCGTCCTTTTCAAATACCAGAACCTTAGTTTTATTAGCATTCAAACGGAGACCTTTAATTTCACATTCCTCTTTCATACACGTGACTAATGCTTGCAGTTCTGCTTCTGATGGTGCAATAAGCACTGCATCATCAGCATACAGCAGACAATTAACTTTTATGTCACCCAATTTCACACCCAAACAGCTATTTTTCAGCTTCTGTAAACAGCTGTCGAGATACAGTATGAACAGCCAGGAAGACATGACACAACCCTGTTTTACGCCCGCTTGGACGCTAAACATGGGTGACAGGTCATGCCCTACCCGGACACAGGCTTTACAGTCATAGTAATACGTAACGTGGTAGAGCCATGCTGCAGTTATATTAGTAGTATAGTTGTAGCACGAATGGGTCGGCTCGACCGGGGAAGGACCACGCTCTCACAGAATACCAGCGTGAAATAGTAGCTTAATGCTGCTGTATTTCGTATGGTGAGTGTAGAGAACCGGATACCCTTTTTACTGGAAATGAGGCAATTCATCTCAGTCCTCACGGGTGACAACGCATCTGCATTTTGATTTGTAATGGAAGATAGATGTAGATGTCTATGGGCCGCAGCAACCACTTACCATCAGGTGGACTGTGTGCTCGTTTGTCACCCTATTCTATAAAAAAAAAGTAAAGTGACTGCACAGCCCTTAACAATCGACCATTCACACCATATCCCGGCAACAGTTCCCACATTTTCTTCCTTATAACCTTATCAAATGCTTTCTCCAGATCCACAAAAGCACAGAAAATCCTCTGGTTAACACTCAGAAGGAGAGAAAACATTTGATCCGTGCATCCTCTTCCAGGTCTAAATCCGCATTGTGCCTCCCATAAGAATCTTTCCGATTTCTCTTGCATCCTACGTGTTAAAACCTTCGAGTATACTTTACTTGCTAAACTGGTCAAGCTGATCGCCGATAGCACCCGCAGTCAAAATGTGAACCTTTACCTTTATATAAAGGCACAATGACCGCGGATCGCCAATCATCCGGGACATCTCCCGTCCGCCAGCACAAATTGCACAGCAGATGAAAGCTGTCCCAGACGCGAGGCCCACCGTACTTGACCATTTCAGCAGTAACTCTGTCTAGTCCCGCAGCCTTACCACATTTCAAACTTCGAATCGCACGTTCAATCTCTTTCATGCTGATGACCTCAGTGTCATCGAGGTCCGTGTCTGGAGTGCCAGTCACGGCGTCACCCCCGGATCCTTCACTAAGATCATGACACGCATACATTTCTCTATAAAATTCACTCCATCGCTGCATGACGTCCGATTTTTCTGAGAGGACGTCATTGGTTCTCGAAAGCACTTTGTTCATTCTTAAGGCTGTCACACCACTTCGGGACCCTCCAACCTCTTTCCAGAAGAGTTTGGAGTTTTCCCTAAAGTTGTGCGACAACCTCTCGTCCGCTTCTATTCTACACCTTTCACGTACTTCCTCAATCAATGTTTTCGCATGAACTTTCTGCAGCTTATATATTTCTTTCATCTTCTCTCTCATATGCTCATCGTTACTAGAGGCCAAGTAGTCTAACCATGCTTTTTTCTTCTTTTTTACAGCTTCTCTCACTTCATCATTCCATCATGCATCTCTTCTTTTACTACTACCTCTTTTTGTCGTTCCACATACTTCTCCCGCTGCACTTACCATTCCATCCCTAAGGTTCTGCCATGTTCTCTCCACACATTCTTTCCTGCCATTGATGGTGTCAAGCTTTTCGGCTACCCTCGTGTGATATTTGTCCCTAGTATCCGCTTCCTGAAGCTTCCAGCTTCGGATGCGACAGACCGACTGTGGTTCTGTTACTGCCGTCCGGTAGCGCCAACCCGCGAACAAACCCCTAAATCTAGTAATTACTAGATAATAATCCGTTCCCAGGTCAGCACCCCTAAACACTCGTGTATCCATCACCTGTTTTCGCAATCGGTCATCCACCAGCAACAAATCAATCATACTTCTCTCATTCTTTCTTTCTCTAGTGTACATATGGATTTTCCTGTGACTAAACATAGTGTTTGTCACAAGAAGACCCTTTTCCTTGCATACAGCCAGTATAAGCTTGCCAGCATCATTAACCCTTTTATCGCCAAACTTTCCAAGCACCGACTCGTATCCTGGTCGAGCGATACCTACCCATCCATTCAAATCACCACATACAACAGTTCTTTCGTTTCCCTTAACCAAATCTAGAACTTCTCTTACATTCTCCCAAAACTCCTCCAGCTCAGCCCTGGACGACGAAGCTACCGGCGCATAAACAGCCGAAAGGAATAACTTCGTCAGTCCCATTTTGAAGCGAACCCAGAGAAGTCTTGAGTTCACAACCCTGTATTCAGTCATAAGATCGACCAACCGGGACGACAACAGCACTCCCACTCCCTGGCAGGCGTTCTCGCTTTCCGGGACTCCGGACCATATAGCTAACGTCCCGCCAGGGAGCTCTTCAGTACCACTGCCTTTCCGTTCGGTCTCCTACATACACACGACATCTAATTCTCTTTCTTTCATTATTTCGATCAACTCATTCGTCTTATCTCTCATGCCCCCTCTAACATTCCACGTGCCAACTCTGCACTCCGTCCTCCACCTTCCGCCGTGTCGGGCTGTGCGTGATGGGTGGCGGTCCCCATCGCCGCTTTGCGCGCTGCATTCCACACCAACGGGGACGAGCTGGTGTGCGTCGCCTTGGGGGGACGCCCTAACCCTCGTTTGCATGGGTGCGCAGCTGTGTAGAATTGCAGCCCTGAAAAGGGCTGGCAGGGATCGCGACGAGCACGCTTCTACGATGACCCCCTAATATATAAGTAAATATATTAAAATATTTAAATAGAAATATGTAAGAATAAGTAAATAAGTCTTTCTCATAGTTCACATACGCAATACAAAATGGCACACTGTAGGTACTCTTTGGCTTTCTATATAAGTTGCCAAAGGGTATTTGTATAGCCTATGGTACTAAAGGCTTTTGCGGAAACCGAACGGGTATTAGGAAATTATGCAATAATTAAACATCAAAAGGAGATACATTGCACCGTCTTTTAACCAACACCGTTACTAAAAGTTACTGGAAATATATATTCCGTAGAGGTAACGTGATGTTAAATACTTATTTATACAAAAGTACAAAGTTACGACGTATTTTTACAAAAATATTAATATATACAGTTTTTGTTCATATTTATAAGCGAAATACCACTTATAAATATACTCACACATTCATCGCGAGATCTTCAAAACTATACAACCGATGACTTGAAATTTGGCCTCCTTTCTAAAATTCAACCCCTGAGGGGGTGAAATAGGGTGTTATAGCTTGTATAGTAATAATAAAATCAATAAATAAAAAAGGCAGAGAAGAGATATAGATGTTCCAGAGTTGAACGCTGCTTGTAAAAGATCAAAAATACTTATGGTCCATGAAGTTTTTTAAGGTTTCCTATGACAAACTGCTTGAAAAGATCTATACATGTAGCAAATAGGTCAATATTAGTGAAGTTATTATTAAAAAAAACTAACCAGGCGACAAAAAGGTGATCTGTGCTTGTGTTTGTTCGAAATAATTCAGTGCACATTAGTTCAATTTGTAGTAGATTTTTTTCAGGATAATCATATTTATTGTTGCAAATATTACACAAAGGCATAATTTAAATATGTTTTCATCTATTCATAAGTATCAGTATTTCATTATTTTAGAGAAATTTAATATTATTGAAGCATTTTTAATAAAATTTGAAATTCATGCTGCTAATAATTTTTTCCAGGACCAATCCCTAAACTATCAATGTATTTTGATATATAGGCTTTCAGATCAGTAATGCGTATTCCAATTGCGAGCGTATTAGAGATTTATATAAATGAATTAAGGTGTAGAATTATTTATTATGTTAATTCCTTAAGAGATTCTTATGATAAATCTAAATGTTTTATACGTCTTATAACAATGTTATCTACTTAAATGTTTATCAAAGTTTAATTTGTTACCTAATATCATACTTTTGAGCCTGTTGTTTTTGTAATCCAGTTTGTCGTGACGAGCACCGCTATCCATTTTTTTAAATTAGTAGTTAAGTCTCAAGTAACAACTTAACAAAAAAGAAACATCTTTTCTGCATAGTTAATAAGATACTTTTTTTAAAATAATAGTGGTCACTTTTATTCTTGCGTTCAGTGATGACACCAATTTCCACTTTCTTTGCCATGTCAAAGAACAAAATTTTCGGTTTTGAGTTAGAAAGAAACAGCAAACACTTCCTTCATAGTCCGATCGTTATGTGAGCTGCAATGTTTGCTAGGGGCCAAATCACTGGCCAATACTTCTTCAATATTTAAAAAAAATTTGATGCTGATAATATTTCCCTTTTTGTAGTTTCTAAAAATATAATTATATACTTTTTATTAATAATTACTTTTTTATCTTATTATATCACTGCATTAGAGCCGCCATGTAAATATTTTAAACTTATATTTCCCATTTTTTCAGTACGCAATATTTGTTAGGAGGACGGGTATCATTTAATTTACTTATTGTTTAATTTCTTATTCATCATCATTCTCTAAACCATTTCCCATTATCTGGGGTCGGCGCAGTAAACCTTCTTGTTCCATTCCTCTCTATCAGCCGTCATTTCCATACTTACTTCTTTCATTCTCATATCACTCTTCACACAATCGATCCATCTTTTATTCGGCCTTCCTCTGCCCGTGTGTTTAATTTCTTATTGTAATTAATAAATACGATGTTATGCATGTTATGATTTCATTCATTACATATTTATCTGCGTGTATACATGTACGTGTATGTATATCATCATATATTTTTGATTTTTTTTGCGTCCACTCTTACCCTTTCTCACTGGTTATTAAATCTTCTGTAATGTTGTAACTTCGTATAAGTTATGCTTCTTTTTTATTTTCTTGTTTGTTGGTGTACTATAAAGCATACTTCACTAATTTCAATATTTTAAGAATCGAGTTATTCGAGTAATAAAATACTACGAGCAGAATTTAAATTCAAAATGTGAACTTAAAGTTTATAGTAGAGCTTACTGGAAATTACAAAAGTAGAAAATGTTAGGTAGCGTAGGAGCGAAGGAAGGACTTCCTGAGTCGTGAGTGCAAAGCGCTTAGAGTTGTAGTAATTTAGATTGTTATCGATTAATAAGGCGTATATAAGTTCTGAAACCATAAAAATATGTTAGTTTTTCTTTAAGTCAGAATACGGTCAGTTATATTTTGCGTTACGTTTAGTTGAGAATTTTAAAGATTTTAACGTGGTAATCATGCTACACACTTATATTTAGACCGAAGTACAAATGAGTCGGCTCAGCTGAAGAAGGACCACGCTCTTACAGCCAGCGTAAAATAGCAGTTTATTGCTGCTATGTTTCTAGCTCAGAGGACTGGAAACCCTTTATTCTGGAAATGAGGCAGTCCATCTTAGTCCTCAGGAGCGACAATACATCTGCATTTTGATTCTTATTTGAGGATAGATTTAGATGTCTATAAGCCACATTATCCATTCGCCGTAAGGTGGATTGTAAGCTCTTTTGTGACCCTTATTCTATGAAAAAGTGACCATGGGTGCTGTAAGCGTCAGGAATTAAAACAAATTAAGATAAACGCGATAAAATCCTATAACTAGTTTATTCAATATGGAGTATTCGTGTAAAAATGAGAAATCATTATTTAAAAAAAAACTTTATTGCGACAACATTTACAAACTAGTTATTGGAAATCATAATGTGCTTTACAGCAATAGTGGCTGAATATATTTCGAGGATAAAAGTGTAGTTTGTTAAGCACATGAGTAGTGCGGCGAATAAACTTAGCGGTTCAGTGCCTACAGTGTGCTGATTAGAACAAAAGGGTTAAATAAAATGAACAAGTTTTGATCATCATCATCATCATCATTACAGCCCTTCACAAGTCCATTGCTGAACATAGATCTTCCCCGAGGAATACCACTAAGACCGGTCCCGAGCTACCTGCATCCATTGATTTTCTCCATGTCAGACCAGGCCGTCACTCCATCAAGTGGGGGGATGCCCTGGAATGACTTACACTTCGCCTGTCGGTACGAGGTTGCCACTCGAGAACCCTTCTTCCCCATCGGTTGCCGGCCCATTGCAACTTCAGCTTACTAATGTGGGGCTGTGGGGTTACGTCGGTTACTCTGGTTCTACTGCAGATATCCTTGTTTTAAAGTCTATCACGCAGATAAACCCCGAACCGTGAAGGACCACGTGCAACAAGCACTGATCGTACAATCTTGTTTTACGGTTTTGAGGTATGCCTGACAAGAAGATGTGTAGTAATCTCCCGAAGTTACCGGGCCAGTCGGATCCGTGGATTGTCCTCTCGGTCAACAAACTGTTTGTCCCAGGTAAACATACTCGTCAACAACTTCGAGTTTAGTGCTTCCAACAACTACCGGCATAGGTGTGACATGGACGTTACACATGACTTTTGTTTGTCAATGATCATATTAAGACTTATCCGTATGGAGACACTATTGAGGTCATTGAGCATAGTGCTTATGGCTGGCAGCGATTCTGCCATAAGGCTACTATATCGTTAGCAAATCGATGGTGAGTCATCAAACGTCAATGGTACTCGCCATTGACGTTTATACCGTATCCTTTCCATTCTAGTAGTTTGAAAACGGTTTCCAATGCAGCGGTGAAATGAAGGAAATTTCGGGGATATTGCGTTACCCTGTATTACAACACCTCTCTGCAGTTGGGAAGGTTTCGTACTCTGGTTCTGTACTCGGATAGGCATTGTAGCCCTACTGTACAAGCACTTCAGGACTTCGATATACTGACAGTCAACTTTGCATTGCTCTGCACAGAGCTACAGAGACTGCTGACAGAGCTTCAGAGACTGCAGCACTGCCCAAATTTCGACGGAATCAAAGGCTTTCTCATAGTCCACATACGCAAGACTCTCTTCGGTCTTCTATACAAGTTGCCGAAGGGTATGTATGTGGTCTATGGTCTGTTAAATCTGCTGAAGACTGCAGCTTCATTTCCCGTCTAGCAGCCATGTGATTAAGAGTGTGATTGCAGAGTTTTGTATTTTTCTGCGACGGTTCTTGCAGAACTTAGCTCCGACCGCATGGACAGTTTCCACAAGCTTGTCATTCATTGCGTGCAGTGATTCTATAGATATTTCGTTAAAGTCAAATTTCTATTTTCATGAATATTTAGTAAGAAGATTAAGTTTTGACGTATTTATGTAATTATTAGTACTGGTTATAGAGTTTATTGTTACTGTTTCCTTACCGCGGGTAAATCGTTTTATATTTTGAAGCTTAACAAAACTAACTCTATTCATTGTAACTGTTTAACAAACAAAAACAGCAATACTCGTAACATGCGACCACTTAACAGGTAGAGTTATACGGACGTCGTTGCCAAAAGATCTCAATTGTTCCCATTTGACAACTTGTTTGTGTTCTATGTGACAAATGGTAGTTGAGAGGAGAACGAGCCGAGCTGTTGCTTCCGGTTTGAATTTTGTCCATGTTCAGTATTCAGACAAATATGTAAGTACCGACCACACAACGACAAGTACATTATTAAAACACGAAAGACATGTATTTAAAAACTATTGTAAGTAGTCGACTACAGTGATTTTTTTAACTTTTCTAAGCCAGCACTTAACTACAATCCCACCTGATGGTAAGTGGTGATGTAGCTTAAGGTGGTAAAGCGCACTGACTTAACAAAACCTATTCACTCTTGCCTTGAAGCCACCCTTTGTACTTGGATGGAAAGACAGATGCTGGCAACTTATTCCACTCCTTTGCTGTACGCCTGACGAACGACGTAGCAAACCGTTTGGTTCAAAAGCGTGGTAAGTCAACAACGTAAGGGTGGGGACTGGCCGAACGTCTAGTTAAAGGGAGAGGGAGGAATAAAATTATGCAATTCCTGCGCACACTCTCCGAAATGCATCCTGTAGAAGACCGAAAGGCTGGCTACTTTACGCCGGTGTTCGAGGCTGGTAAGATTGGTATCAAACAAATTCAGGTCACCAATAAGCCTTTTAGCACGCCTTTCCATTGAGTCCAAGGCCGCTAGGCGGCATTTTGCAGCACCAACCCATATATGGCAGCAATAAGTGATCTATCTGTTACAACCTATAAAAGTCCACGCTGAACATAGGCTTCACCTGTAGAATGTTTCTTGCGGGGGGGGGGGGGGTTTAGCCATAGTTGTCAAGCTTAGCAGACGGGTTGATAACTGCAGTTTTTTATTTTTACTTAGCTACTATCAATAAGATGCTGCTGGCCGTCTCCTATTTAAGATTCTCTCTGTTTCCTCTTACGACACCCATGGGACGGTGTGGGGGAGTGGGTATTCTTACCCGCCACTACACGATGATTTATTAATAAAAACTTACGACAAATTAACACATTTCATTCAATTCCATATACGGCAGGGGCATTGGTGATGATTGGTAACTGGGCGTGCGAATGTTTCTTGGCTACGTCGGTGAGTGCCGGGACGTCCTAATGGAATGTCCCGGGATGCAAGCGACTAAATCAAGTATTATGTGTCCTAATTATGATAGCTGTTGGTCTTCCAAATAAAATAAAATAAAAAAATAAAAATAAATTATTTACTCCTCACAAGTTTGCCCACTTACTGCTAAAAAGAAAATATTTATTGTATCTCTTTAGTTTAAGTCCGCTTTGGTCGTAGCCGCAGCCAGCAACGGAATCGTCGGCGTCAACGTATTGAGTGATATTCGGTTCCGCTGTCGCTTGGAAGGTTTGGAGATTGGATTGCTTAGAAGGGGCGGTGTTTCATGCCGCTTGCAACTGCATAAGTTACAATTTCAGCTTCAAATTGAATATTGCCGGTTTATCCAAGTTGACTGTTTACATTAATAAAAACCTTTAAAAATAAGTTGAAAGGAAGAAAGAAAGGAAATACGTTTCTTTACCCGAAATGGATTATCAACATATTGAATATCCTCAATATGTTACATACACAATATTTGATATTGAATAAAAAACTTAAAACCCTCTAAACCTAACGCTACCAGAAATTACAATCTAGGATTATTAAGAAGAAAAATTAATAGCACTGAAGAAAAAAACTTCTTGAGTTTGGTAAGTGTACGGGTCATTCCCGGCAAACAAGTTTGGCAACTAAGTATTTTACACTGATTTTCAGTGGCAACCTCCGTTACATCTCCAATGTTTTTTGGAAACATATTTTAAAAAACATTTACAGATTATAAACAAAAGCTAAGAGCCGTGGTAGCTCAGTGGTTAACGCTCGCTGTAAATATAACAGAACGCGAGTAACCCGGGTTCGATCCCCGCCGGCACCAATGAAATTGTTAATTGCAATTTTAAGTGCTGATTTACCACGTGCTCGGCGGTGAAGGAAAACATCGTGAGGAAACCTGCATGTCTGAGGAATATGAAAAAAAATATTTCGAAGACATGTGAAGTTCGTCAATACGAATTTGGGCAGCGCGGCGGACACTTCCTTGCCCTAAACCCTCTCAGAAATGAGGGGAGGCCTGAGCCCAGCAGTGGGACGTATATAGGCTGTAACTTTACTTTACTTTAAACAAAAGCTAAATACATTAAATACATTCTGATGACTCCATTGGAATTGCTCATCGCTGGATGTGGTTACGCAATGATGATAATTTAACGATGATACATCATTCCAATTTACCCAATTAACTTAATGCCATGGTATTTGCATGCATAAATGAAGGCTTGAAAAAAAGTAAAGTAATGTAAAGTTACAGCCTTTATACGTCGCACTGCTGGGCAAATGCCTCCTCTCTTTTCTGAGAGGGTTTTAGGGCAAGGAAGTGTCCGCCGCGCAGCCCCAATGCGTGTTGGCAAACTTCACATGTCTTCGAAATATATTTTTTCTTATTCCTCAGACATGCAGGTTTCCTCACGGTGTTTTCCTTCACCGCCGAGCACGTGGTAAATCAGCACTTAAAATGGCAATTAACAATTTCATCGGTGCCGGCGGGGATCGAACCCGGGTTACTCGCGTTCTGTTATATTTAGAGCGAGCGTTAACCATCTGAGCTACCACGGCTTGAAGCGAGAGGGTTGAAGCGAGAGTAAATACTTTTTTTTACAGCAGTGCTACCTGGTGCTGTTTAATGTCTTGTCTTGATAAGATGATGTCCTTGCAATGAGACTATGCACCTGTTTGCATTATTATCATATTCACCGCCGGATATGCTTGGTGTAGGCTGCTTGGATTATTTGCAGCAGCTTCGCATTTTACGACAAAATTTACAAATATATTCTCATCATGGCTGACATGATCGCCGGTGAGTTTCGCATTTTTATTTACTTACACGTTTTGTAAGATTAACACAGAACTAACCGGAAATACTCTGGATATTTTAAAAATAATATAACATATATGGGAATAGGGCTTATCTAAATTTTATAGAATAACGAAGCAAAGGAGCTACACGATTTTGAGGGTCTACACTGATCCTGATTTTCTTTCACATGCAAATACTTCGAAATTGAGATGATCAAACTGCAGTAACAAGACTCGGGAGCGCGTGGAATTTATGGCGATCAGCGAGTACTAAAAACCTAATTTATAACCATTAAGGTATTATAAAATAAAGCTTAAGAGTAAAGATGGTATTAATTTTAATAATTGGTATAATTCCGTAATTTTATAATATGTTATGTATTGCAAGTTGTTAAGTTTTTTTGACTAATTTGTTACGTAATAACCTTCTAAAATTTGAAGACATGTTAATAGTGCAAAAGTGGTTTGTTCTACACACAACGGTCTGCTGATCCAGCGTGGTAAAAACGGACAAACATATCAAGATTTTCTGTCAGTCGTTCCAGCTTAAAGGGTCCATATGGAATTATTGATACTTAGTTATAAATCAATAATTTCAATCCAGGGCCTTTAAATTATATTTATTATTACGAAAGAAACTGTTTTTCGGAGAAGTTAACGGATAGAACAGAATTTTTTTCAACATCATAAATTTCTTAAATGGTATTTTCTACGCTAACTTGTTTACCATCCAGAATCTTGGTGGGATATCAGTTAAAGGTGGCCTTTAACTGATATCCCACCAAGATTCTGGATGGTAAACAAGTTAGCGTAGAAAATACCATTTAAGAAATTTAGTATACTCAGCAATATCGTAAATCAAAACTTAAATAAAATATATTCAATTAAATTTGTAATGTCAAACATAAGTTTATGACCAAGCTCTAGAGCCCACTAAATTACCATTCACATCAATTTATCAGCAATAGTCACAGTAACTTCAGCTCAGAAACTCATAAGTAATAACATAAACAAGGAAACTTTGCATAAACAATCACATATAGTGTTCATATTGAATCCGCTTAGGAATAGAGTCGCGTAATGAAACAAGCCAGATGTACAAAACATAGAATGTTCTTTATGGGACACGCTTTTGCTATTACAATGGGTCCAATTTCAAAAGGCCCGTCATTGTGTATGAAGTTTCTTCTTTTTCACTGCATATTAGACGAAAATGCCTGGCTCATGGGAGGTCAACGTAAGTTGGAGGAACGATTTTCTTCCATAGTAGGTAAGTTCTGCCTCGTTCCATATTGTATGCGATTGTAACGAAACGAGTCTCAATAAAATATTAGCGAAATAGAATATTTGAATTGTACGAAATATTTATGCTCGGAAAGTAATTTATATATTTTAATTTATATATTTTATTATTAATAACTACGAAAGTGGAAAAACTTTACGTATTACGTCTTTGAACCGGGGCAGATCACAGCTAGTATTACACGCTTGTAGTACACTGCTGCATTCTTTTCGTTCTAATTGTAATCGTAACTAATGAAATGGTATTCTGTCTTACCACGCGCTCGACAGTGGTGGGATATGTAGACACGAAAAGAGTATTATATATATATACATATATATATATATATATATATATATATATATATATATATATATATATATATATATATATATATATATATGTACCATAATAAAACAAAAAAGAATCAGGATAGCAAAGTCCACCAACTATATTAATATATTGCTTATTAAAATTTTGGTTTGAAATTATTTTATCGGAACAAAAAACACTTCGCTTTATTTTATTTAGCGAACAAAAATAATTGTCTAAATAACATATAGTTATAACATTTAAATGTCTAGCGATTTTCTTCAACAGGCTTAATAAAGGTTTCGTAGACAGAAGTCTGAAACCGGATCGCAAGAGTTCGGTCGGCATTGCGATGGCCTGCGCGAGACAGAGCTCGATTAAAAGGGAATCGTATGGTAAAAAGAACAAAAAATATTTCCCTTTGTTGACTTTTAAATTGTATAAAGCATTAAATAATTTACGTACTTTAAAATTCTTTGTTAATAACGCAATTAATACATCAACTTCAAAGCTAATCGTTATTAATCATTAATCTTATACTTTAGATTATAAATAATTAACTAAATTTTAATTTTTATGAATAATTCTGGTTAGTAAAAGGATTTAAAAGTACCTAACAATAACCTTTGTTCTCCATTCAAAGTTGTAAAAACATTTAATCGTTTGATTCTCAATTAAATAGCAATGAGGTGTGAATAATTATGATCGACGATGGTACATTTGACCGAAAACAGGCGGGTCTCATCACATCAACCTGTCTTCACTAATATTGTTCAACGATATATCGAGAACTCATAATACTCATATCATCAACACAAAAATTGCAGCTAGAAATCTTTATCCTTTCTCCGCACTCGCCTTACTTAATTCCAAACATCTATCATAGTTTTCAGGATTGCGATTGTAATGAAATTCTACGAGGCAAAATATTTGGCCCCGAAACAGTAGAAAATATCTTATAAATGACTTTGTTGAAGCTTGTAGTGCTCTAAAATTTTCATTGTTAACGCATAAGTGACTGTTCTACAAGATGACATAATTCAGAAATGTAAATACAATGTTTTAATATATTAAGTGTGTATGAATAATGAATATGCTTAAGAATAAAGGCAGTTGCAAATAAACATGAGTTACGTACGCACTAATGTTGCATTGTTCCTCGTGATTGTGTATATATTGATAAATACTCAATACTCAATAATTGTTTGCATACATGTAGCCACAAAGTCTGTTGTAATTTTTTTAACTTAATATTCACCACGGTGACAGGATTTTTAATGAAACTGAATGCATATTATGTATAGTAAAATCTAGAAAGAACGACGTTTATTTCACTACTATGAGCTATATATATATATATATATATATATATATATATATATATATATATATATATATATATATATATATATATATATATATATATATTAGAGAAAATTACAATTGCAAGTATACATTTTATACCTATAGTTAATCAACTTACACAAGGCAAAAGTACGATATCTTTTCTGAACCCCTTAGTTTTCTTTCTTGATGATCGTCAAATCATAATTAGCCTAAAAAATTAAATGTGTTTTACAAATAAAGTGTCCTCAATTTTTGTAGGTCAAGGAGATACCCGGCGGTGGTCGAATTCATTACCTTATGGGGTTGGGATATTACAGAGCGGGTGTAAGGTGGTGTGGGGCAGGACTTCATGGCGACAGCGGAGCTTAAACTGCCGGGGACTGTCATGTTTTATCTGTAGGTAGAGAGATACTGCGGCTTCTAACTTTTATGGTCAATCGTGGTGTAGCTGAGCACTAAAAATTTAATCAAGCAATTAGAGCGTAACGAAGAGTTAATATAGTTATATAAGCGATTTCAACGACGGCGTCGAGTTCCCGTTATCATTAGCACATGATACCCGAAGTGAGGGCGCTTTGTGGGTGTTAAGGGACGTGCATGTTAGTCAAATCATTTATGTGAATTATGTGGAATATAAATGTTTTAGCAAATTATATGCTATGCAAAATAAGATAAATCTAACTTCAAGAATTTGTCCTGTTTATTTTTTTATTTTATTTAAATTTTAACTCAAAAATACTAACTACTACGAGATTTAAAGATACTGTAAGCTTGTTTTGTGTAGATCGGACCAAAATTATTATTTAATAGTTAAAAGTAGCCTTCGTTCGAGACCACAAAATCCTCAGTCACTCCCGTGACACGTGAAATACGGGCAAAATTTTTTTTCATGCAATCCCAATTTTTGTTCTGCTGAGTTGAGGAATGTTAAAACATCAATGTAAGTACCTATTACCAATTTTTGTTTATACAAAATCACAACACCAGGTCAGAGTGTATTTTGATAAAACATAGTTTAGTGGCTATCATAGTTTATCTATAATTACAATCATTAGTTATAATATCTAAGTTAACGTAATTTATTACAAAATTTGATGTTATACCCTTCATCTCATGATGTTTTGTTTTGTATTAAACGATAGTTAAATATAAGTCATACTTACATCAAAATGATCTTCACAGAAGAATAGTCTGGTTTTTGTAGACAATGTGTTCGGGTATCTTCTTGCCAGTTTTACCAAGTATTTATCGTATTTAAATTAGTTGACACTTAAATCCATAACTTTCCCAGCGTTCTTATGCTCGTATTTTTACATTAAAGTACAACACAACAATGATTTAGATTATAACTCATTATTAAACATTAAAAAGTATCTTATTCCTTTGCAAAATCGTGAAAATCGAGGACAGTGACGTCACGAGATGAGCAGCATGGCGGCTAGCGTTTTCACGCGAAAATTTAAAACGATAGATTGAAAGTAATTTTTATGGCAGTATTCGGTTTAAATAAAATTATATAAAAATTATAGTGGTTTATTATCTCGTACATTTATTACTCGAGAATTCATTTAAAACAATTTTTGAAAAAGAGTGTAATACCCTATTAAAGGCTGTGAGGTGTGCGACTAACTACGCATCTGTGGAATTTTGGTTTGAAGTTGACTACGGGTGTGTCCATGGGCTGCAGTAGCCACTTACCATCTGGTGGGCTGTAAGTTTCCTTGTCAGTTGGTTTTATAAAAAAATGTCATACGTAAAGTATGCAGACCAGCGCAGCGGCGTAGGTCTTGCGCTCGCTAATACACTTGCTACATTACGACATTGCTTAGCGTGAAAATTGTGGCAAATCCACCTTAAAATATTTTTTAAATAAGATTTGGAGACAAACGAGCACACAGTCCACCCGATGATAAGTTGCTGTAACCCATAAACATCTACATCTATCGTCAATTTCGAATCAAAATGCAGATGCGTTGTCACCCCTGAGGACTAAGATGGAATGCCTCATTTCCAGTAAAAAGCGTCTCCGGTTCTCTATACTCACCATACAAAACACAGCAGCGTTACGCTACTATTAACATGCAGGTATTCTGTGAGGACGTGGTCCTTCTCCGGTCGAGCCAACCCATTCGTGCTACAACTATACTACCAATACAACTGTAGCATGGCTCTACAACGTACGATACCTTGTACATATGTCCAGCGGTGTGTTATTGACTGGTTGAAGAATAAGAAGACATCGTTCTGAATAAAAACTTTGGAATAATAACTCTCACCAAAGCCAAAGCCGTCTTTCTATTACCGCGATTAACATTCGTAGGAAAAGTTCATCGTAGCGTCGGATTGGACCCTACGTAAGCACTTAACAACTTTGCTACGTCTATTTTCGAACTAGTATAAGTTACCTAGTTCGTATGGACCTATTAAGATAATTAATTTTGCCGAAATAATCATGTGTTTAATCAAGACAAATAACTTTTTTGTCGAACTACCTATGTTAGAAGATGGCGATATCAATAAACTAACTTTCATTAATGTTTTCTACAATTTTAATCCTGGCTGGCACGTCAGTAATCATAAAAATAAAATTAAGTTTGATATGGAGTCGCTAACTAATTACATATAACTACAGGCGTACAAGAATAACGCGTATCACAAAAATACTGTGTGAAGGAATATGAATATTTTAAGAACGTCCATATTCATTACTTAAATTTAAATAAGAAAACGCTTTTCGCCAGCAATTATTTGTTTATTTGAACGTTTAAAAACACGAGGTTCCAAACAAAAGATAATGCTAAAAGAATTAGTCAAGTCACAAACTTAAAACAGTATTTAATAAAACATGAGCATTTGCCAACAAACAAACAATTCATAAGAGACAATTGCGCGCTGCTTCGGCACGGGGCTGCAAAAACGTCAAGAGGGACATGCGGCGCGACTTAATTGCAATGTGCTCGTTAACACTGATCCGATTTCGTGCCGTACAACCTGAACTTTAAAATGGAAACGGTCGCAAATTTGTAAATTTATTTGTTTACGGAATGCAGCGGAAGATTTGTGTTGCGCGCTCCACTTGTTATATTTTCCGGAATACCTACTAACTTTAGCATTTTTGGCGTGGCGTGGTGCTTATTTTGCGCGATAAATATCACTCCTGGCTTTACTTTCGTACACGCAACTAATAAAGCATAAATGAACAACTTTAAAACTGGCTCATGTGCGCTTCGCACGTAAAGAAATGCAGAATAATAAAATACGTATCGTAGTATTATTCGATCATAACAATTAGGCTGCTCAAAGAGAGTAAACTATGATTAATAGTTTATCATTAATTAAACCCATTTATTATACAACTTTAAAAGTATGTTTTGTCTCTCTTTATTTAAAAAGACTTTTATACTACAAGAATATGTCATCCTTATCGTACCATATCTTGTTCCTGTTACACGTGTCATCATGAGTATTTAGAAAGGGGGAATCAATTTGTATTTTATATATATATATATATAAAATATGTGTGTGTGTGTGTGTGTGTGTGTGTGTGTAGCACGAATGGGTCGGCTCGACAGGGGTAGTACCACGCTCTCACAAAATACCGGCGTGCAATAGCATCTTAATGCTGCGGTGTTTCGTATGGTAAGTGTAGAGAACCGGAGACCCTTTTTACTGGAAATGGGGCATTCCATCTTAGTCCTCAGGGGTGACAACGCAACCGCATTTTGATTCTTCGTTGAGGATAAATGAAGATGTCTATGGACCACAGTATCCACTTACCATCAGGTCTGTGTGCTCTTTTTGCAGTGTTAGCATCACGGCTATTATAAATATATTTAAACTGAAATAAACTGAAAATATACTTAATCTTAGTACAATAGATAAAATAGATAGAGTATACCGTCAACTGATGGTAAGAGGAAGGTCTGTGGCCCATGGAAATTTATATCAATCCTCGATTAAGAATCGAAATGCAGGTGCGTTGCAACTCCTGAGGACTAAGATGAAATGCCTCGTTTCCAATAAAAAGGTTCAGGGTACAATATACGAGATACAACAGCATTACAATAACGCAGTTAGGGTGCTGCAGGAATTGCCTCGCTTCTTGCGGGGGAGCAACAATAGCATCCTAAAGGTGATTTCGAGTAGACTGGACAGCCTATACGTGTGCTATAGTAGTGCCATATCGGGTGGATTGGTGAAAAATGGCACATATAAATATAAATGTATTTTTCTGTGAAGTACAGATAATATTATGCCTATTAACATAGTTATAAGATTAGTTATAAGTAATACTAACAAAATTTGAGCCTTGGTTGCTTAAATAAATGAAATAATTCTTCTCTTCTATTATGCTGCTATTTTACGTTGGTGGGCTTCTCTCGTAGATTGCCTGGGGTTTGCAACCTCAGTTTTTTTATTTTTGTTATTATCAGGAATATGTGGCTGCCAATATCCAGTTTTGTTTTCCTCCGTTGCATCTCACGCCACTCGCAGGACGATATGGGAAAGTCAATTCATTACGTCGCCACTACACTACGCTAGGGATCCTATGATTTAAACAACTGCTATGATTAATTGGTTTGGATCGATTACATTCATTTAAAAAAAATATCTATTTATATCTATATATTAATAGGTGATATGAAAACTTTGTACCCCTTTTTAAGAATATTACGCGCTCGAGTAGTGTGAGATTTGGCATAGTCGAAGTTTATGTGGAGGAGTGCAGAGAGCTAAATTTATAAATAACAATTGTGACTTGTATGTGTCAATTATCAAACACATAATAGTCTATCAAACAGTCGCACAGAGTAGAGATTGTCGCCTAAGTATTTTGAAAGACTGTGTGTAAGTTCTAATGTAGTCTGTGGAGTGTTTTTTTTTACTTTTTAGAAGCCAGTGCTTGACCACAATCCCACCTGGTGGTAAGTGGTGATGCAGCCTTATATGGTAAATCGTACTGTCTTAGCGTAATAAAAGCCTATTCACTCTTGCCTTGAAAACGCCCAGATTGTATTCGGAAGGAAATATAGAGACCGGCAAATTATTCCACTTCTTTGCTGTACGCATTAAAAAAGTCGAAGTAAACTGTTCTAATAAATATTAGTTCTTTAGTTTCGTAGTTTAGTAGTAGTTTAGTAGTTAGTTTAGTAGTTTTCTTTAGTTTTATCAGTTCTAATAATAAAAACTGGTTCTAATGCGTGGGATATAGACAACAAAGGGGTGAAGACCCGCCGATCGCCTGATCGTCCGATGGTGGATGGGAGACGAAGGAATCAAAGCGTGAAATTCCTGCGCACACTCTCCGAAATGCATCCTATAGAATACCGAGAGGCTGGCTTCTCTGCGCCTGTGCTTGAGGCTGACAAGGTTGGTTTTAATCAAATCAAGGTCTAACCAATGAGCCTCTTAGCACGTCTCTGCACTGAGTCCAACGCTGCCGGGTGGCATTTTGCAGAACTAGCCCATATGTGACAGTAGTACTCCATGTACGACCGGACTTGCGCTTTATATAAGGTAAGAAGCTGCCCCGGCGTTATGTACCGCTGCACCCTAGCACGAACACCAAGTTTCCTTGCGACTGCTTTGGCTCTGGATTCAATGAACCGCACATAGTTGAGGATGGCAAAAAAGTGTTTATTTAAATATTTAAATAGTGAGAGTTAAAAAAGAAATATAGCTTGCATAATATACAAACTTAAAAAAATTAAATAATGAATTACGGTCGAATTTCGACCACAAGGCCACCACTATTATTGATAAATACATGACCTGCAAGCCTGCAACGCTTTTATCCCTCAGTACCGTAAGGATAATATTTTTCGAGTATAAGTACGTATAATTTCAACCAACTTTAGAAAAGGGAGGAGGTTCTCAATTCGACTGTATATTTTTACGTGTATATCACCTCATTTTTTTCTACGCGATTCGATTTTCATGATAAATCTTTTTTAGTTTGACAGCTGGTGCTTCTCATGTACTCCCTCATAAATTTAATCAAGATCTGACCAGTAGTTTTTGAGTTATCCTTAATACTGCAATTGACTTCGACATTGATGATGTTCTCATTTTATTTATATTGAAGTCGGGAGTGGTCAAGTCAAGTCAAGTATTTATATGGAAGGGTAGTACAATTTTTTTTTTATTTTACCACTTGTTTTAAGATCGTATAGCAAGCGGCTTGAAGGGTTTTAACATAACATGTGGTTTCGTTAGATTTGTCTAAGTTGCGGAAGTGATACACGGTACAAAATTTTTGTCTTTACAGTAATTTTTTTTATAGAATAAGGTTACCAAACGAGCACACAGTCCACCTGATGGTAAGTGAATGCTGGGGCCCATAGACATCTACATTAAAACTCGATTAAGAATCAAAATTCAAATGCCTTGTCACCTCTGAGGACTAAGACAGAATGCCTCGATTCTAGTACAACGGGTCTCCGGTTCCCTACACTCACCATACGAAACACAGCAGCATTAAGCTGCTATTTTACGCTGATATTCTGTGAAGGCGTGGTCCTCCCCTGTGAGCCGACCTATTCGTGCTAAAACCATAAAGGTACGGACAGACGTGCTCATTACTAGCACGAAAGCATGCTTTTATTGAGCAAGTGCTCATTAGTAGCGCCTGTGTCACAACATTGCTAGTAAAGAGCATGTTAAAAAAGCAACCGACGTTTGATTTTCGAGCATGCTACCTGAAGCGCGGGTAGAAGGGCGTGCTTCGAGCATGTCTGAACTGAACAGGATCGCTTATGAGCGTGTTTTATCAAATCGATCTCGATTCGCAACAGTTGCTGCGTCAATTTAAAATATAAAAACCCTCGATATGTCGCGTTGGGGGGAAGAAAAAACTTTGCTTTTTTTCTTTTACCCCATACGGTTGCAAGCAATATGATTACTTTATAAGTTCTGTACGGATAGCACTGTCACTATATCTTTGTATATCCATTTCGGACGAGAGCCTGGCGCCAAATAGCACGTCTCATGCTTTAAGCGCGTTTATTGCTGGCAAATGTGAACAGTTGCAGAGCATGCTCATTTTAAGCAAGCTTATTAGTATGCTTTTTTTGAGCACGTCTGTACGTACCATAACATAATATACCTGCAGCGTGGCTCTACCACGTATACTTTTTGCACGATAACTTTTTTGTCGTCACGTTTTTTAATTATTGTTTTAACCTTTGGGTTTTTTCTTAGGTTTAACTTCACTGTTTTTTATTTTTTATTTAAATTAACCTACGTACTAATCAAATAAAATTATATGTAAACAAAGTTAGTTTTAAGTGTAGTACTAAAACGAATTGCATTGATAATTTTGACAACATCTGTCGACACTGAATATCGATAATTTTGTAATTTTCCGATTTTTTAGTTTGTAGATATATTTTTGAGTATAATTCTAATATAATACGCTACCTTGATGTCAAATTTCAAGTTTTTATGTCACCTAGAAGTGACTTGGTTTTGGTGACTAAAATCACACTTTTCATACCTAATTGTAGGGGTTAAGACCTTTAATATTTGAGGACCTAGAATCCCAAATACTATAGGTACTGATGGGGTTCTTACTGGACATGTAAGTAGATCTAATAGTTTTTCAATTATAGGGGAGCTATTGGGAGCACGAAAGTGGCTTGAAATGGTTCATGTAAATACACACACTGCAAGTGTGTCGCACTTTACTTTTCCGAACCGGGTTGGTACACTGTCGTGCGTTTGTCTACACGCACGTACGTATCAACTAAGTTATATTGCTTCACACTTTAAATATGTATTTTTTATTATTTATGTTAATTGTGAACGTACGCCGCGTAACATCTCCTCAGTCCAGAACTGTTTTAATTCTTAGTTTTATTAATTAAGATAGTGTCGTTATTTAAAATGACATTGTTTTGAGAAAGAAGATTACGACAATTCGCTTGCTTGACGCAGACAAAAAGAACTCATGGAATCCGCTTCGTTGAAGCGCGAAACTCAGGGTTGAAAAAGGGGTTAGAGATTATTTAAGTTTATTCGGAGGGTCCAAAATTTTTAATAACGTTAATTTTTACTGAAGTCAAGAATATTAAACATGTTTAAATTCTAAAGAAACCGAGCCTTCTTTGTATCTTGAGGAAGTAAAATTTATATGCTTGACAAATATTTATTTCAGTTTTTTTTTCATTCTTGAATACTATTTAGAATTTTGAATTGTATTGTTGATATTACGTTAAAGTTTGCTTATTTCGTAATTCAACGTTTTACCAAGAGAAGTTTGACTTAATCTCTCATATTAAAGTCTGTAGCGATAAGCTCTAATTAGTGAGTAGTATTACCGAGTGGTAGTAGTGTGAGAAAATTCATTATTCTTTCATATCTCACGGGTGTCATACGAGTCAATTACATGATACAGCTTGTAGCCTTGTTCGAAGAGAATTCATTACCCCATTTCGCCCCGAAGATCGGAGGCACTGTGGGATATGCCAGAAATTCTTATGGCATCCGGTGACAGTTATAGAGGATGGTTTAATCATTTTATGCTAGACTTGAAAAACTGGTCGTCGGCTGGTCTGGGTAGCTGGCAAAGTAAATACAACATACAGTACTTTTATTTATATTTACAACCTTGCTGTTATTAAATTTGCCTAATTGTGCAATTCGAAAAAAAAGTGAAAAATTTATTTCGTTTTTTATGTGCAAGTGTTGTAAATAAAAAACGAAATAAAGTTACATATCTTATCTAAAATAAAGTACAAATCAATTTGACAAAGTGCGCACATAAATAATGACAGCGTTTTCTTAGTTATTATATTATACAATATTAGTTTTATGTAAACCCTACACGTTACGGTTTGAAGAAAATTTTTGTCTCTGCAGGTTTGGCTGCGCAAGGAATTAATTTATAGTTGCTTGTGCAAAACTAAAAAATTGCACAGGTCTATTCCAGTGCACGCTCTGGTGTATGTACGCGCACTACTGTACATGAATAGCTCTACGGTAGACCGTAGCGTGTGTGTGTGTAGTTTAGATTTCAGGTTTAGATTTTAGGCCGTGATTAGATTGTCGAAAAGAACGTTCGCAGTTTACAAAACAAAGTAGTAATTTTCTCGCTCGCTCGAAATCGACGAAAGGAGTTACGGAGAGTTAACTGTACCTTAGTGTATTAAAAAGAGCCGGTCTAGTAGCATATATATGTCTTTGGCTGCAGGTGGTTTAGGACCGTGCTTGCTTGGATATAGGCCTCCCCCAAGCATGTGCCATTGCTATATTCTACAGTGCACTTCAGACCTATATTCAACAGTGTACTTGTGAATTGTAGTAACGACGATGATGACCATCATCAGCAAATTATTATTTCATTTTAATTTGCATTTTGAGTCCTAATAGAGTATGGGTGTAGGTCTGTGTATGAGCTACAGCATCCATTCACTACCAGGTGGACTGTGCCCCCATTTGCCACACTTGTATAAAATACGAGTATGTACACATATAAACCAAAATTAAACTGATTTAAATACATTTGTCAGCCCTGTTACATTAGACAGCATCCGGTAGTGACAAGTGACAGGATATTGTTTCTTCTGCTATTCAACCGACCATAGAGTTTGCTTCACTCATTTAGTTGTAGATAGCGTTAAATATTTTTACGGTAAAACGCTTTTCAAATGTTTTATATACTTTGTCCTATTGATTTGGATCGCATTATTATTAAAAATTTAGGAAATAACGTCTACATTAAAATAATTACCCATTAAAATAGTCATATATAATTTTCAATTGCAAAATGTTAACTCGAAATCTGAAGATTGAATGAAACTAAAGTTTACAGATTTAATTGAGTTTTCTCTACTTGTTTTCATTTTCTTTTTAAAATTATTTTTTACACAATCGTTATTTACACAGGAGATATACTGCTATATCGTGGAGGCATTTTATATGCATAAATTGCAGAAGAACAAACATTCAGACCCCGAAAAATCATTTGTACGCCATTAAAATTTTTGATTAGTGCGGGATTGGAAATTGTGGCCCCGAAGTGCAGCAAAAAATGCTTACCCACTGGGCTACCAAATTGTCAATTTTTATATTCCTGACGTCACTTTATTACACTCATGTTTACCAGGTAACAATGTCACGATGTCGCAGTTAGCCTAGCCTAATTTCAGTTTTTATTGTTATTTTCGGTTCGATCAACGCAGAATTTAAAGTTTTTTAAAGTCTTAAATAGCATAACACGCTTGCTTTATAGTCCTGTTCTGCGCAAATTGTTAGTTTCCGTTGATATCGGCTACCGTAACCGCAATTCTGGATAATATTGTAATTTTATTTATTTTATGCTGAAATCATATCATCTATATTTCCCTCATATGACAATTCAATTTAGATAGGTATTAAAAAGCTGTGATTATATAGAAATCTTTGATAGATATACTTAGCAAATTATCGAACAGTTTCTAAATTTTACCCTTTGGAGTCATTGTAGTCGGGGAAACAGCAAAATCATTAAACTTAAAAAAATACCAAATAACAAATTATAAAATAAAACCTAAAAGCAAATCATATAGTTACAGTTTATATTTTATCTCATAGTCTCAATAGCCAACATTATAACAAAACCTGTCCTATACGTCAACGAATCAAGCCTATTTTAGGTTCGTATTAGGAGCTCGGAATAACTATTTTTTCAAGTCGTAAGCGTAAGTTAGATAACATATGCAAATGTTGTTAAACAATTACCGACAAGCGAAAAGCTGAGTCGCTACTGGTTGTCCGCTGTCAGTGACTCGTTCCAAAAGATCATTGTTATTTATATCGGTGCCTCCTTGCGTTTATTTCATCCGTGTCCGCCTCCGTTTATTTGTCTTTGGGATCCAAGGGTACATTAACGTATTTTTCTTGTCTATTAGGGAGACGGTCGCTTGCTCACCTTCAAACTTTGCGATCAGCGTAACCCGAGCTCCATCGTTTGTTCTCTTGTTTTTTTTTTTCGTTTTTATACAGATAACTCAAACAAAAGTTGACGATTGATTGTATTGTTAAAAAACTCGTAATCACAAGGAATGAGGGGAAGTTGCGATGCGTTAAACTGAGTTTACGGTTCGCCCATCAGTGGGTAATGAACACAATTGCTAGAGCTACAATGCAATTAATATAATTACTGTCTGTAAAATATATAGTGTTTGTAAAATTTCATTTTTAACATTTATGCACATAAAATACAAAGAAATTATCACACACTTTCGAGCAATGTAGCGGCGTAATTAAAAAAGAAGTTAATATTGCTCGTTAGTTCTTTCATATTTAATTAATTCAATGACAGACTTCGAATGTTTGTTGCATGAATTATTAATATAATTAAAAAATTCTAAATTATGATCTACTGTTTCTAGTTATACAAAAAAAATGTTGCGATTCCTACAAAATGCAAATTCATTAAATATGTGTGAAATGTTCGACAGCATCTTTTATAGTTTTTTACAATTACACAATATTTTACACAATTACATAGTGAGTTAAGTAGTCATACGAAGGCATTTAAATTTATTAATACGTAGTAAAGTAACAGCCTATATACGTCCCACTGCTGGGCACAGGCCTCCCCTCATTTCTCAGAGGGTTTAGGGCTAGGTAGTGTCCGGCGCGCTGCCCCAATTCGTGTTGGCGAACTTCACATGTCTTCGAAAATATATTTTTTTCTTATTCCTCAGACATGCAGGTTTCCTCACGATGTTTTCCTTCACCGCCGAGCACGTGGTAAATCAGCACTTAAAATTGCAATTAACAATTTCATTGGTGCCGGCGGGGGTCGAACCCGGGTTACTCGCGTTCTGTTATATTTACAGCGAGCGTTAACCATCTGAGCTACCACGGCTCTAATTTATATAAATAATAAGACGTAAGCGATAGTAAATAGCAAAATTCCTTAGTTGCCTGTTTCCTTGTGATGATTTGCGTTGGAATGCACAGCTGAATTATTTCGGTACTTCGCACAGTTTCAGAAGGCCCATTAAACTGTATGAGACTGGGAACTGCTGATATTGAATCACTACCACACGTCATAGAAATAGGATATAATAGAAATTGCAGTTATTTTCGTAAGTTAATACAATATACATTTAAAGCCGTAAAATATGCTTTGATTTTGCAATTAAATGGAAAATGAATAAGCACGGACGGGGTGAATTAGAACATAAGCCCACTTCCGTTGCCGGCGGTCCCCAAATTAAATTACTCGCGGAATAATACACAATGAAGTTACGGGTATACTGCCAAAAAGAATAAATCCATTCTAGCAGATCGGTTGCACGAAAATTGCAACAGCGGGCAATAGCAGCGCGCAAGCGAAGCGTACAATTATAACGAGACTGGATAAATCAGAATGAGTTGCGGCATGTTATTAGGGTTATTCCAACACAAAATACGAAGACGAAGGAGAGCTCGATGAGATCGTAAACTTCGAAACGAAACTGGATGTTCGACTTTTTAATATAAAAATCCTCAGCGAAATGAAAATCGTACCATCGCTCTATTTGCAAACTATTCAATTTATTACGATTTCAAACTGTGCCGTTATTTGTTTGTGTCTTATCGCTTTTAATCGAGTAAGAGTTTTGGGGTGGCAGCGATTTAACTCCTAGCGGTCCATCCCGGGCAACCTCATCACTGGCCACTTTAGCGTGTGGTGACAGCTGAAGATCCCATCATGCGGTGGGCTTCGCAAGGGGTCACCTGGCTTGCTAGCACCCTCCCGTCGGAGTCAGGCGCGAAGCAGCTCACTGCGTTCCGTCTGTGAGCGGGAGAACCAGTGCATTTAGAGGACAGAAGTGCTATCAGTTGCACCGCTCAAAACAAGTCTATACCGGGTATCTCATTCTGGATCGGAGGCACGGTCTTGTCGTTGGCCGATCGCAGGTAATTGGGGGCCCAAGTAGCTCGTCAGCTACGTGCCAAAGGCTGAATTGCTACACCGTGCCACTTGGCGACTTAAGTCTTAAGTCATAAGTTGGTATATTGAGCGGCACCTCGATTTCTCAAATGTTTCCCCACCATAAAACAATGGCGGCACTTCCTCTCGCATAAAGTGGACTTCACGGAAATTACAGGATTGAACACTAACCTTGATCCGATCCAGCACCACTTCGAGAATAAGAAGTTGCACCTACTCTTCTTAACGGAGACGAGACGAGATAGCAACTCCATTTGATGTGGCGTACTTCAACTATCCTGGTAGTTACTAACTAACTAACTAACTAAACAACGTGCTGTGGTCTCTGTACGTCCACGATGACATTTGCTGTCGGCGTCTCCTTTGCTATGAGGTTTCAGGGTTTTCTGCTACGTGGCTTTTGGTGGACACCAGTGTAGAGACAGCCCTCTATGCCCGTATCTATCGATTGCACAGTGGAGACCAGGAGAGGACCAGGTTCATTGAACACCTGTTAGATATGGCAGATAAAGCCTATTAACGGTATCCGTCCGGGGAACTAGTTTTTCTCGGGGGCTTTAACGCCCACCACAAGGAGTGGTTGTTCCCATAGGAGAAAACCAATCATGTTGGGAAAGAGGTGCGCAGCTTACGTTATTGCGAGATCCCACTCAGTTGGTTCAAGTAGTGATGCGAGTACCAGATGTAACCCGACATACATTCAATTGCTTGGATCTTCTGCTGACAACGGACCCAGACAGGCACTCGGTATCTGTCTCAGTCCCACTGGGATCATGCAATCACTGTCTGGTGAAATTTGTATCAATCATCTCTCCTCCGGATGATTGTCCAGCGAGCACGAGGAGGGTGTAATGATACGAGTCAGCAGACTGAGATGAGATGCGGCATTTTTTGTATCAAATTCGTGGGTTATTGAGCCCAGCGAGGCCATTTTTAATAATAAAAAAGAGTAATAAAGATCGTTATCACATTATCATCATCATGGGTATGCTTTAAAGATTACCAAGAATATGGTACTGAATATGATTCATCTGGATGTGACTTCATCTGATGAGAGACCGCCCTATACTTTACTTACCGGTACGAGAACCGTTTTTCCGCACCAGTTGTCAGTTCTTACAGCTACATGAGCACTCGTTGTACACTTTTAGGAATAGTGGTGGTAACGCCAGTTAACAATCTACTTTATCAACATTACATTACATATCGCATTGAGTTCGTCCTAAGTTATGTCTACTTTATCAACATGACTAGTCCATATTTTTTGTTTCCTTCCTTCCTTCCCTTTCCTACCGCACGCGCTGCCGCCGAGGTGAAAAAGAGGATCTCGGCGCGCGTCATTATACTAAGTGATATTACGCCATCCGCAGCGCACGGCCACCCGTCGCGTCTTATGTACATTAACCGCAAACCGCGCAGGATGAACATTGAGTTCTCCTGTTTATGTTTAATATTCACCGCATCAGACATTGTGTCTTTGTAACTCATAAAAGTGTGAGACGCCCCCGTAAGGGCAAAGGTGGAGAGTGTGGGACTTCACGAGACTGTTCCGAGAGTGCGTGTGCGCCGAACCACGTGGCAAGCTAGCTGTATAGCAGACACTCCAGGAGGAAGGCGCGGCAGCCCTCATCAGGTCAGTGCGTGCTATCCCACCTATTTATTTTCCCCTTTGCCGTATGCACCAAAATTACAGTCCACTAAATCTTTATCGAAGATACCTTAAGTTGCTGGCGTCTCCATTTTTAATGGTCACTTCTCGCTGGATTGACCTTGACTTTCCGCCCTTATTAGATCGTTATCGTAATAAGCGTTTATATAATTAATTATTTATATTTTAATCCGACTTCGGATTAACCCCGCCCTTATTAGAACACTAGAATAGGTCCTAATAGGTGACATTCATAGTAATTTTAAAACTATATTCATAGAATGAATAAGCATATAATTATCTATATAAATTATTTGTTGTATGTTCACATCACGTCATCAACTTTTAACTACATCTATAGATTATACTGTTAAATTACATTTATTATTTGCACATATATTTAAGCATTATATTCGTTATAAATAACTTCATAATTATTATAAAAGTTAACAATTAAAGTTCATCGTTAACGAAACTAATATTTAATAATTCAACCGCGTAGCGAGGTCGCTTACAGACTACCCGCTTATAATTATATTATTTTTGCCGCATAACTTAAGTTGTAATGCCGCCTAAAAAACAAATAGCATCGAATAATAGCGATTCCTCGGATAATGAGGGCACACCTGATGCTGAGTTGGTTTTATTGTTAGCTAAACGAGATGCTTTATTTGAAATAGTGCAAAAAATATATGATATGTCCTCGGACATCCACACAAACACGTCCACGATGGAGCGTTTTCTTGATGGAAGTTCTAATATTAATGCTTTACGTATTGAGTTTAAACAGGTCTTAGATAATTATAATTCACATTTATTAAAAATAAACCCTATTGCTAAACCTGATTATAACAGCCTCATTGCGTTTGAGTCTCTTTGCGGTAGAATAAATAGGCTTTATTTACAATATTCGCAATCTAATTTACAAAGTACTAGTACACCATCTAAAGCCAGATTCACACTTCCGCCTATCGAACTTATGCCATTTTCGGGTGACATTCGCTCATGGCCTTTATTTTATGCTAGCTTTAAATCAACCGTCCATGACAACACATCGCTTACCGACGCTGAAAAGTTATACTATTTGCTAGGTAAACTAACGGGCAAAGCCCTATCTGTATGATCAGGTATAACTCCTTGCGCTGAAAATTATAAAATTTTATTGCAAGCACTCGTTGACAAATATGAAGACCGGCGTATGCTAGCATCTACATATATTAATCAGATGTTCGAATTTAAGCCATTGCAATCGGCCACCGCAAATAATTTTGATTTATTTACTGATAACTTTATAAGTGCAGTGCGCGCTTTACAAAACTTAAAGTTAGATAATCTCGCGGACTTAATTGTTCTTCATATCGCGCTTAAGAAGCTGGACCCGGATACCATTCGCTCTTTCGAATATAGTCATAACTCGATGGTACCTACCTTTGATGATTTAGTAAATTTTATTAAGACCCGCTCCAAAGTTTTGCAACGCACCGATTCTAGTACAAATTCTAATAGCGCACCAAACAATCGACGAGGTAACGGTAATAATCGTCGCTGTAATAATACTTCGTCGCCGAAGTATCAGGCGTACGTAAGCACGACGACTAGTTGCTCAAAGTGTCTGTGCGATAATATTGTGCATCAACACCTATTTAAGTGTGCAGACTTTAATAAAATGACGCCGCAGGAACGATTTAAATGCGTAAAGAGTAACAATGCATGTGTGAATTGTCTCAGTTTAAGTCATCGAGTGTCTAGTTGCTCTTCAAATTATAGTTGTCGAGTTTGTAAATTTAAACATCACACATTGTTGCACTTCCACCGCAGAAGCGATAATGCTTCCCCTGCGCTGGCGCGTTCTCCACCGCTTCAGCCAGTTACACTGAAGTCTACAACCCCCGCGCCCGCACACTCGCCACCCCTCACCGCAGGTGCGCGTTCAGATGTCGCGCTGTGTACTTCGTTCAAGAATGTTTCTCAACGTTCACCGCCTCCCGCGAGCGCAAGTCGTTCGCAGAGAACTGTTTTATTATCAACCGCTCAAGTATTTGCTTACGATGCTAAGGGAGAGAAACAAATTATTCGTATATTATTAGACTCCGCGGCTCAAAGCCATTTTATGACTAAAGAGTGCTGCCATCGTTTAGGCGTTCAACAACACGATACCGAATGTACTGTAGTAAAGGGATTCGGTGGAGTTGAAAAAATTGTAAAATCGAAATCGATTGATATTAAAATTTTCTCACGATTCGACTCGAATATTAACTTCAATATTTCAACGCTAGTTGTTGATCAAATCACCGACCTTTTGCCCACCGCTGTGGTAGACACATCTGTCTTATCACACTTCATGGCATAAGACTCGCTGATGAATGTTATAGCATGCCTAATAAAATTGATGTTTTGATAGGCGCATCCCTTTTCCCGCACTTACTATGTCCAGACGTAATTTATTCGTCTAACGACTTGTCCGGGCCCTCAGCTTTGAGTACGGTATTTGGTTACGTTATTATGGGCTCAGTGCCGACACTTCAGGTAAATTATTCTTTAACGTGCTGCTCAGTTCTAGAGTCTCCTATCGTTGACAAATTAGTGCAACGATTTTGGGAGCTTGAACAGCCACCCTCCGCACCGCCCATTCAGTGTCCTTCAGACATTGAATGTGAAGAGTTTTATAAATCTACGACATCCCGCGATCCTTTTACTGGTAGATATATTGTTGGCCTGCCATTTAAAGATGACGTTTACTCTCTCGGAGATTCTTATGAAACCTCTCTACGACGATTCATGTGCTTGGAGAGGAAACTTCAAGCCTCGCCTACATTAAGGTTAGCATATGATGACGTCATAAAGGAATACTTAGCTAAAAATTATATATCCCCCGCACCGCCGTATGACTCTCATGAACCCGCTCCAATATATGTCATACCGCATCATGGAGTCTTACGCGAAGATAAGAAGTCAACGCGTCTGCGCATCGTCCTGGATGCTAGCAGTAAGACTAGCACTGGGCGATCATTAAATGATATTCTGCATTCAGGACCAAATTTGCAAGGCGACTTGTTCAATATAATTTTAACTTTCCGCTTACATCCAATCGCTATGACAGCCGACTGTCGCCAACAATTTCTGCAAATAGTTGTTCGCGATTCTGATCGTCGTTACCAATGCTTCCTATACCGCTTCCGTCCACAAGACCCACTTGTGTTATACCACTTCAATCGCGTGTGCTTCGGTTTAACTTCGAGTCCATACCATGCATCGCGCACGGTAAGACAGCTTATTGATGACGACGGCGCAAAGTATCCGCTTGCGAGTCGTATCGCATTTACTTCGCTATATATGGACGACATCGCGTTCTCTATGCCCAGTGAATCCGAGGCCAGTGAGACCTCTCGGCAGCCGATAGACTTATTCAAGGGTGCCCAATGGGACCTGATAAAATGGCATAGCAACCGTCGATCTGTTTTAGATGACCTCCCTACTTCCCATAAAATTACAGGAGAAGTAGAGTTCGATAAATCAATGCCACATAAAATACTAGGCTTGCATTGGTCTACCGATAGTGACGCCTTTTATTTTAAGATATCTGTTCCCGCTGATGTGACGTGCACTAAGCGCGCCATCTTATCTACTGTCGCTCGCCTGTGGGACATAATGGGTTTCGTTGCTCCCACAGTCGCGTACGCCAAATTGTTAATAAAGCAGCTTTGGCAACTTAATTTAGATTGGGACGACATACCACCACCGCCAATTATTAAGATGTGGAGGCAATTCTGTGCTGAATTACCAGCTCTTAATGATTTACGTATCCCGCGACATGTTGGTGTATCCAAAAACTGTACTGCGTCACTCCTGGGGTTTTCCGACGCCAGCGAGCACGCATACGGTGCCGTAGTCTACATACATGTAAAGAGCGTCAATGGTAACACCGTCCAGTTGATTTGTGCAAAGACTAAAGTCGCACCGACGAAACCACTATCTATTGCACGCCTTGAGCTTTGTGGAGCGGTTTTACTCTCAAAATTGCTTCGCAGAGTACTCGACAATTATTCTCTTGACCTTGCAATATCAGTCTATGCCTTTGTAGATTCAAAAGTAGCTCTGTACTGGATAAAGAGTTCGCCACACAAGTGGCAGACCTTTGTTGCAAACCGCGTTGTTCAGATTACCGACAATATTCGCGCTGATAACTTTTATCATGTCGCAGGTACTGAGAATCCCGCTGACATACTTTCACGTGGCGTTACGCCAAATAAATTAGTTTCAAACCCCCTGTGGCTCCATGGGCCTCAGTGGACTTCGTTAGATCCATCTCAATGGCCTCTTCGTACTTTAGACAATGAGGTTATTGCAAATATGCCTGAGAAGAAGATTTTGTCGCACACTGTGTGCACATCCGTCTGTAATTCTGCGATTTATGAGCTCGCACTCCGCATCTCTTCTTGGAGTAAACTTCTACGTATAATTGCGTACGTGTGTAAGTTTGCTAAATTATTGCCCCGCCGCAACACTACTGTAGTGACTGCTGATGATCTCAGTTTCTCTGAGGTTATAATCCTCCGCGCCCTGCAAAAACAGCATTTTGCTGTGGAATATTTAAATATTGAAGGTAACAAACCTTGCTCGCCCGCTTTCAATCGTTTAAGGCCTTTTATTGAGAATGGTTTAATCCGCATTGGTGGTCGTCTTTCGAACTCCGCATTAGATTACACACAAAAACATCCAATTATACTCCCGCGCAGTGATCATGTAGTGAACATGATCATTGACTATTATCATATTAAAAATTTACACGCTGGGCCTGAATTGTTATTGTCATTGCTCCGTCAAAAATTTTGGATACTTTCCGCACGCCGCACTGTGAGAAGCAGAGTCTACAAGTGTAATATATGTTTCCGGCTTAGACCCCGTCCAACTTACCCTTTGATGGCTGATCTTCCCCATAGTCGTGTAAGACAAGCTATTAAGGCATTTACACACACGGGCTGCGATTATGCCGGTCCTATCGCATACACTCCTGTACGTCGTCGTGGTGTACGCAGCGAGAAGGCGTACTTATGTGTTTTCACATGCCTCACGACTCGAGCTGTACATATAGAAATCGCTACAGATCTTAGTAGTTCTAGTTTCCTCGCTGCGCTTAAACGTTTCCTCTCTAGACGAGGGCCGATTCAGTTTTTATATTCGGATAATGGAACGAATTTTAAAGGTGCCGCTTCGTATCTTCGCGATCTCTATAAATTTCTAAGCGTTGAATACCGCCCAAAGCTTGAGCAAGAGTGTGCTGAGAATCGTATAACATGGAAGTTCATCTGTCCCAACTCTCCTCATTTTGGAGGCGCCTGGGAGAGTATGATCAAAGTCGTAAAAACGCATCTGTTCCGAGTTATCGGACATCAGTTACTTTCATACGAAGAGCTTAATACTGTTCTTGCGCAAATTGAGTGCTTGCTAAACTCGCGGCCCTTGACAGTATTGAGTTCTGATCCTGCAGAGCCTTCAGCTCTTACTCCGAGTCATTTTTTGAATACCGCACCTTTATTGTCATTACCCGCACCCAAAGTCAAATCTGACTCTACCAGTCTGTTACACAGGCATTCTTTACTGGATAAATTAGTTCAGTCGTTTTGGGACCGGTGGAGGACGGAATACCTTCACGGATTACAAGTTCGTCAGAAGTGGAACACCCCGTCTACGGCTATCGTACCAGGCATGGTTGTAATTGTGATAAATGATAATGAACCGCCCCTTGCTTGGCCATTAGCGATTGTCGAGTCTGTTCATCCTTCGAAGGATGGCGTAGTTCGAGTAGTGACCGTGAGAACTACTAAGGGAACATATCTCCGTCCTGTTGCTCGTATTTGCCCTCTCCCAAGACAATAAATCACGATTATTTTGATTATAATTATTTATCTAAATTAGGAATTAAGTTTATATTTATATATATTAAAAAAGTATTAAACCGCAATATTATATTTATGTATACATTTTCTCGCTTACCAAGTAAGGTTAGTAGATGAGACATGCGCATTGAGCGCATCCTCTCACTTTATATACCGCTTATTTATTTGTTTTCCTTTTACTTTTTATATTACGGTTGTCTTTTAAAGGTGACCCTTTAAGGGCGGGAGGAAATGGTAACGCCAGTTAACAATCTACTTTATCAACATTACATTACATATCGCATTGAGTTCGTCCTAAGTTATGTCTACTTTATCAACATGACTAGTGCATATTTTTTGTTTCCTTCCTTCCTTCCCTTTCCTACCGCACGCGCTGCCGCCGAGGTGAAAAAGAGGATCTCGGCGCGCGTCATTATACTAAGTGATATTACGCCATCCGCAGCGCACGGCCACCCGTCGCGTCTTATGTACATTAACCGCAAACCGCGCAGGATGAACATTGAGTTCTCCTGTTTATGTTTAATATTCACCGCATCAGACATTGTGTCTTTGTAACTCATAAAAGTGTGAGACGCCCCCGTAAGGGCAAAGGTGGAGAGTGTGGGACTTCACGAGACTGTTCCGAGAGTGCGTGTGCGCCGAACCACGTGGCGAGCTAGCTGTATAGCAGACACTCCGGGAGGAAGGCGCGGCAGCCCTCATCAGGTCAGTGCGTGCTATCCCACCTATTTATTTTCCCCTTTGCCGTATGCACCAAAATTACAGTCCACTAAATCTTTATCGAAGATACCTTAAGTTGCTGGCGTCTCCAAGTGGTAATAAATAGTGATGTAGGCGTCCTTTAATTTTAGTGCTAAAGTGATACTACTCAATTATTTATTTATAGCAATGTCACATTCAACATTATATTAGATTCCATTAGGTAATAATTTTCGCTCCTAAATATAGGAGTGAAAATTATTACCTAACGGATATCGGTTGGTATGGGTCTTTTTCCTATACACAGTGTGAGAAAGAGACCCATACAAGCGATATCTAAATGGTGAATCTCACCATCATCCTTCATTGTTAGCCTCCGTGGGTAAATCTTTGTTTCAGAGAGCACGAGGGATCTGTGACAGAAAACATCTAGCCGCGGAGCTTCAGCACATCAAGCAAGTATTGCAAGACAACAAGCTTCGGGTCCCGCGCCTACGTCACAGTGAACGAGTGAAGCCGGCCACAGTCGAGCGCGCGCCTGCTCTACTACCATATGTCAGAGGAGTCACGGACAAGATTGGCTACATCTTGAAGCGAGCGTCCATTTAGGCATACTACAAGCCGCTGAAGAAGATTAGTCAATTTTTACCTTCCATCAAATGTAATATTCCTCTACAAGATGCAGGTGTGTACAAGCTAGATTGTGAATGTGGTCTCTCTTACATAGGTCAAACAAAGAGATCTATAAAAACCCGCGTGAAGGAACATATAGCTGATGTGAAGCACCGACGCTCCGGGAAGTCTGCAGTCTGCGAACATGTTCAAGATCGTCCCCACCATTACATTAGATTTGATAAACCACAAATTCTCGCAAAAGAACACCGATTCCTACCAAGGATGATACGCGAGGCTATTGAAATTAAAAAACATCCAAATTTCAATAGAGAAGATGGTTGAGTGCTACCATCTGCTTGGGATCCTATAATTAACAAAATTAAACCCAAACCCAAGCATACCACTGCAAGACTTCGAGATACTATAAGCTCGTTTTGCGTAAATCGGATCAAAAATTAATATTAAAAAAAAACTGAAGGTAGCCGGACTAACTATGACATTGGGACGTCAAACATCTCAGTCCCCCCCGTGACCATGGGTACTGTAAAGCACCCGAAACGTCGGGACAATAATAAAAATAAAGTAATTAAACGCGATAAAATCCGTAAATAGTAGTTTTATTCAATGTGTAGTGTTCGCGTAAATTTAAGAAATCGTTATTTCACATATTCTTAAATACGAACTGACGTTTATAAAGAATTGTGCCTACCTTTATGCGAATTATCTCCTGGCACAATGCGGCAACGTAACCTGAAAACAAGATTTTGAAAATGTAATAATTCAGTTTACAGAGGGAGTTTAGAAGCAGAGGTTATCAGAGGGATTTGTTTGCATACTTAAAGTTATAAAAATTATTTTTATAGCTGTAACGGTAACACACGGGTATCATATTCTTATCTGCATTTATATTCGAATAAGACTCCAAATAAAATTGCAATGCAACCCCTGAGGGCTAAGATGAAACGCCTCGTTACTAGTAAAGAGAGTCTCCGGTTGACGTCACTCAAAAACTCATTTATGTTGGTTATACTGTGCGAAAACGGCCGTGATACGCCATATTATATAAACTATACGCCATATTATGTATAATATAAACCATAATATGCTGCAGCGTGAATTTTTTTTATATACCGGCAGTGATAAACAAACCTAAAGTCGACCTGATGTTTAGTCGCTAGTGTACTTCATGGACACTTTCAAACAAATTCGAACAAAGATGCTTTATCACTTCCAAGGATTAAGATGCAATTCCTTACATCCTTTAAATATACTAGTTGTGTCCGGGGCGATAACCCCAGACCGAAATACAGTCTTGCAAGCACTACTGTTTGTGCGGTAGAAATAGATAACGTGGTGCCTACCGAGGTAGATTCCAAGGTATAAAAGAACATCTACCAACTATAGTCTCTATACGTTGCGATTTTATTAATTTTCATTTGCAGTGAAAATTTAAACAGAATGTGGGGAGCAGTATCTGTTTACTCGTAACAATTTAAACAATAAAAAACTGCTATCACCTACTGGCTTGGCAGTAGTGGACGTTGTTAGGCTGTTGTTGATAATGATGATGATTCATTACTGTGTATATAAGGTTAAACGTTGAAATTTGACTACATTTTAAACATGTATGTCGTGGCAATGTGGTGGTAACGTACTAGAATTCCGTTTCATAGCTTCGTAGCGTAACCTAACAGATAACAGAACAGACAGTGATATAATTGAAAAACATTACTTTACCTAATTCTATTAAACTTCACTTAAATTATTGTTTACTGTAATTAATTATTTACTATCTATGTGTCTTTCTTTTCTAATGTCATTTATTGAAAAGAAAAAGTGTAACTATTGGTATTTTTAACTTCTCGGTAAGAAAATTGAAAATTTTCAAAAATCGGGAAATTATTGTTTTTTTCATCAAATCTTGACGTTTTGACGTCACAGGAAGCCACCCTGACAATTTTTCGATGGTGTTTGCATGACTGTATGTATGTGTACGTATGTGTGTGGATGTATGTAAACCTCTTGTTAGTGTTAAAAAGTGTTTCATTAAACTTAGATTCCCTATGAATTTTAACTAATTCGGATTGGTAGATTTTGCAAAATCTGAAACATAAAAATTATGAAAAACTGTTTTTTGGAATAACTTTTAAATGGCTTTACCGATCGATTCCAAAAATTAATCAGCTTTTAACCTTGAAAAACCACGTCAATCGCCGCCAGTCCGGTCAAAATTGGTCGATTCGTTCGTGAGATATCGTTAACGAAAAAATTTTTCAACATTGATTTTTTTATATTTCTACAACATTTCATATTCAACGTCATAATTTGGCGAAATTTGGAGCGCTTTGTATTTGAAATTAGCGGGAAGTTCAGGGATGGCCTGCAGAGTCAGGCCGATAGTGTTTAAAAATTTCCACAAACTTGAAGCTATTAAAAAGACTCAAATCTTTGCAAACTATGCCCATTTATAAAATGTAAAATTTATAAGAAAATTATAACCAAGTACCAACACAAATATCAAAAAATGTATCTTTGAGAGTCAGCTTAAATAATGTGAACATACCTTGCAATATGATTTTACATACTTAATTTTGAACGACTGATCATAAAACCCATATTTATAAGAAAATAATGTCATAAAGTATTGTTAACCAACCAAATTTAAAAAGATTCATATTATATTTATATCATATTATATTATTCATCAAATAAAATAGTCGCAGTTTCTGCGTAGTTTAAGGTTAGCATAAATTTGACTTCAATTTTCTATCGAATGATACCAATGGAAAATGAGAAAACTTAATGTCACTTACTCAATATTTCTTTTAGCTTAAAGTAAAATATTAAACGTAGTAATCCGATACCAATTATTATGACATTTTATTTGTAGAAATTTATGACCCATTAGACAGAGACACAGAGTCCCATTTATTAGTATTGACGTAGAAATCAATACGAAATTTTGATAGGCTCTTCTAGTGTAATGAAAAAAAGTTAAAATTGTATAACGAGTGATTTCCATATTCAATCTAGAGTTTGACTAAGTAGATGAAACATAAAAACATATTTATCGTATAAATGTTGCGTAATGGAACACGAGCTATCCGTGGCGGTGCAGCTGAGGGTTCGATGCGGGCGATGGCCGCCCGTCGGTAAACAACGTTCACATTTGGCGGCAGCTGCACGCCTGCACCCGACGCGCAATATCCTTCTACAAAATAAAGGAATTCTTCGCGACGACAATTGTTCGCCTTCTTTACCCTCTTACCCTTACCCGAGAAATACAAACGCACGGCTCCAAATGACTTTAGAAAAATTTGCATGGCATGAGATTTTTTCTTTATATTTCCACGTTCAGAAAAGCAATTTTTGTACGTCGCTCGCGATACGGAACGCGGGAAATTGCACTCGTTTCTTGGCGAACGGAGAGAACAGTGCGAATGGAGTGGCACAGACCATTGTGCCCGGCTGAGGCGAACGATTGCTTTCGCCTTATTACCACCACATTACATAAGTTTGTTTTAGTATTTAATATCGATTGCTTGAGTTTTAACGCCACGTATAACAGTACAAAGACTCTTGTTATGAATAAAATTAGTTCGTGTTGTGCAGAACTTCTAGTCACATTGAACTTTTGACGTCTTTATATCATAGTAGATGCTATAGCCAAAAATAGCAGCAGCTTAAATTATTATTCATTTTATAAAAATATTTACATCTACATTGGAAGACCATAACCACGCATGGTGTAACGGCAAGTTATATAGCAGTGATTGTTTTACTTTATCATAATTATTTTATTTACATCATCATCATTATAGCCCATTCACAAATTCAAAGCTGAACATAGCCTTTCCCCCTGTATAAAGTATACTAAGTCACTTGCATCCATCGACTTCTTGCATGTCATACCAGGTAGTCATTCCATCAAGTGGGGGGTCACTACACTTCGTCTACTGGTACGAGGCTGCCACTTGAGAACCTTTCTTTCCTATCAGTTGTCGGTTCTTCGAGCTATACGGCCGGCCCACTGCCACTTCAGCTTACAAATCCTCACTCACAACACTCATTATGCCACTATTATATTATCATATAATCTTCCATCCATTATAACCTATGAAAGTCCACTGCCGGACATAGGATGGATGGATGGTGTCTCTAGAATCCATGGAAGGAAAAGGGGAGATTACCGCCGGGCAAGGTGTTCTGCCCGGGGAGCGGCTAACGCTCTTTGTGATACTTTGGAGCTGTTCTATATAATATACTGTTTTTATCCTCATAGCGGAGATGGCCATGGTTGGAAAATGGGTTGGCAACCAAAGTTTTTATTATTTTGTGTAGTTTCAGGGAGATGCTGCGACCCGTCTCCTGCTCAAGTTTCCATCTGTCGCCTCTTACGACACCCACGGGATGATATGGGATAGTAAATATTCTTACACCGCCACTATACGGTGAATTATATAGGTATATTATAGCTAGCCGTACGGCTATGTCGGTTACTTTGGTTCTACTGCGGATATCCTCATTTTCAAGTCTATCACGCAGAGCCACCCTGGGCATAGTCCTCTCCATAGCTCGCTGAGGAGCTTGAGTTTCCTCATATTTTATTGTGTTAAAGCGAGACTGCACGTGGTTTCGGAAGTTAATAATTATTTATTTAATTGAGTACCGGCGGCGTGGTATAGCACACGGCATAAGCGTTTGTTTTAAAATTTCATGATGTGTAAGCAAACCGAGTTCAATTCCCGCCAATAAACTTTACAATAGCAATTTTTAATTATTTATCACGTGCTTTGTGGTGAAAGACAACATCATAATGACACCTTAAAAATATTTTTATGGACATGTAAAGCCCAATAAGGATCCATCCTTTCTGCAAAACCTTTTCAGAAATGAGACAAGGCTTGTTGTTGTTGTGCCCAACAATCTACTGCTGTTATTTTTTATTTTTTTTCATTTCTTCAACATACTATATTTTTATATTTCGAAATAAACAAGACAATTACTGCTAAGAAGAGCTGTTTGAAACTGTTTAAAATTTCAGTTAACTATATTTTAAGTGAGGCTATATACTGCAGAATAAAATAGTTCCTTCGAAATCGGCCGTGCTATTCTTACAAACAGAAAAATTGTTGGATTTATATCACATCTGAAGCATATATATAACATGTAAATTGAACTGCTACAACTGCTTTATATACATCATCGACTGTTATTATAAATTATAGCTAAAATTAACGGTTGTGATCGCGGCGTAAGATAACCCATGACCTGATTTCGACAATGGGAATGACTCGGAATATCTTATACTTCTGACCTTTGAAAGGTGTTTTAATATTTCACTAGCTGTTCCTCGTGGTTTCACCCGCGTGTGATTTAGGGTTTTAATGAATTTGCGCGTAAACCTGATTATTATTTTATAATAAAGGTGGCCTAAGTTACTCCATATAATATCAGCTATCTGCCTGTGAAAGTCCCGTCGAAATCGGTTCAGTAAGTTCGGAGATTAGCCGGAACAAACAGAAAGACAGACAGATAGACAAAAAAATTAGTTATAAGTACCGTATATACTTTCATATACGTTTCATATACGTTTATTTAGTAATAAACTGTTATTTTGGCATTACTAACAGACAGTCCAATTTTATTTATTTGTATAGATACTAGCGATCCACACTGGCTTCGCATGGGTGATTTCTGGGTCTCGACAACAGCGCCACCTACCGGGTCCAGTTGTAAATCAAAACCAACCACTCAAACACACGCAAAAAATTTCATCGAAATCAGTCGAGCCATTTTCGACTTTTTGTGAGAATAATGCACGGCAATTGATTTTTATTTATACAAAATACACTGACATTCAGCAGCGTCAAAGACTCAAAGAGCGAGACATCTCGTATTGCCATCTCCAAATCTCCTGCCAAACGGTGAGGTCAACTTGGAATCAAGCCCACTTCCAGCTGTGGACGGCTATGTTTAAATTACCTCAAAAGGTGTGTGTTAAAACTAGTCTTCAATATTTTGACTATAACGTTATCATGTTAATTAGCTTGTTACGCTCTCATTTTGATTTCCTAGAGGAAAGAGTCTTGTTGCAGTCTTAGCTAATTCTCGATGTTGGAAATTCAATTAGGCTGAGACAACGCTCGCCGGGTCTCTGTATACCAGCAAATTATCTTCATTTCGCAGAGGAGGATAACACAGTAATTGTTAATTACTTTAAGAAATAAACTACCCCCTCTCATATTGTAATGATAATAAAGCGCGTGCTGCGCTACTCGGCTGAGTGCTTATCATTAATGAGTGTTAATGACTGCCGCACTCTCTGATCTTAGTAACTTGGTCTATTGGTTGTAAGCGCGTATTGATCATGTGGTCCCGGGTTCTAATCGTGAGTCGGACTAAAATTAGCTTTGAGACTAAAATCAGGGTTTTCATTTAAGAAATTTTTGTTAGCAGTTCGGAGTCAAGATGTTAGCGGAGTTTCACCCCGTGCCTCGAAAAGCAATGTGAAGCCGTAGGTCCAGCGCCTGATCTCTCCGGTCGTATCGGGTTGCCGTCTCGTCGGACTAAAGTGTAAGTGTAAGTGAAGGAATAGAGAGTGCATTTGTGCAATTACGCTAAATCCTCCATCAATGATAGGGGTCTAAACCAACCAATAAAATGATTTTCGTAACAAAACGCGTAAAAAACTCAAATATTGCAGAGATAACAATTTTTTTGTTAATAATAAAAAGTAAAAAAGAATGCATTTTCAAACGAAATCGCGGCAAAGTCTAATATTGCAAAACGCTCAACGAATACTTTTCCAGATTATATTTTTGTAACGTTTCCAATGTCCCAGCGAGCGAGTTGATTTAAGAAACCAGGTGTAACATAAATCTGCACTTTCTTGAAAATAATTTAAGTAGGTATATATTTAGATCGCCCGCGGCGGTAATTTGGAATGACAGTGTTAAATGGTTCGAAGCGTTTTGTTTACTATACCGAGTAATTATAACAAATAGGTCGCCCTGCAAATCTTGGGTTCATAATGGTGACGAGGTTGCTTCTCAGACTCGCGGTTGTATATTAGTGATGATTCATGAGCGTCGTCCAGCGTTTCGTCAGTCACCGGGAGTTAATGACGTCATTAAAAGGAGATATTGTTATTACTTCATTAATCACACAAAATATACTTAAAAATATTATGTTTGTAATACTTATTATTATAATCCTTTTGGTATGTGGATGCTGCTCGATTACGAATCAAAATGCAAATGCGTTGTCAACCGTGAGGACTAAGATGAAATGCATCGTTTCCAGTAAAAAGGGTCTCCGGTTCTCTACACTCACCATAAGAAACAGCAGCATTAAGCCGATATTTTACATTGGTATTCTGTGAGAGCGTGTTCCTACCCCGGTCGATGCGACCCATTCGTGCTACAACTATATTATAGTTGCACCGTGGCTCTACCACGTAAAAAGTATTATTGTATTATACTTGTTGGCTAGAGAAGGAATAAAATATCGTGAAGAAATTTGCATGCCCTATAAATTACAAAGAATAAACTTAATGTAAAATCTGTCTATTCGTATTGAACCAGCGTGACGGAAATTTTCCTGTTGCAGGCATTTGCACAAGGTTGATTACTTAAAACGCTTACGTAAAACATTTCAATAATTGTTTCATTGTTTTTTCCATGTATAATTAATAAATTGTTGTTGTTTGTAAAAACTGTTTATTTCTTTACAATATTTTTAACTTTAAGATAATGTACGTGGAATAGCGAGAAGGATATGCTCGACCGAAGAAGGACCACGCTCTCATATAATGTCGCGTAAAATAGCATCATAATTCCGTTGTACTTCGTATGGCATGAGTTATTCCAGTTCAGTTCTCAGAGATGAAAACGCGTTTTGTTACAAATAATTCAATATGAAATATTTTGTTTTTACAAATGAGCACATGGTCAGTCTGATGATAAGTGGATCCTATGTCCCATAGATATCTACATTTTATCCTCGCATTGCCACACTTTAGGACCAAAATGGAATGCTTCATTTCCAGGTTTTGATTCATAGTATAAAGTCTATAAAAATAATAATATGCAAATTTAAATATTGTTTACCTTTTCATACGAAAATAACAGTCTCTATAAATTTCTAGGTTAATAGCGGAGATGACTTAAAGTGGAATAAGGAAGGTACGCAATATTGTTGTCAGGATCAAATTACTAAAGTTGCTCAGTTGTGATAAGACTGTCCGACTCAACTTGATTATTTACTTTGGAGCTATGTAACTCTACGGGTATATTGGAAATTTCTATCCAGCTTTTCTTCGTCTATTGAATATCTTAAAGTATTTGTACGAGGACTCCGCCTGTACGTGAGAACACAACAGTATTTTTTTTATTAAATAGTTGAATAAAGAGAAAATACGAGAGCACGGTCTTTTACGTTTTCACTTTACGAATAAGATGTGATAATTTTCAATAAAGGTGCTGAAAAAGGCGTTAAAACATTATCTACAATTATAAATAAAACGTTTTTCGAGTCGAATTTATGAGATTACCAGAGCATTATCCGGCTTTGTTTTGTTAAATTTATAAAATTTATGCATGTAAAGGGTTGCTGATATCCCCCTTAAACAAAGTCATTTGTTATACCTTCATTGCTATAGAATGCAAACTCTACCAAAATAATAAAATAAATAATATCAAATAGTTTTCCTTTGGATATGGAACTACTTAAGTCTATATTGGTTACATGCTGTATAGAACGTAGTTAAAAGGCTCATATTAAGACGACAATGAATGAAACAAATCATAATAAATTTGGCGAACTTATTAAGTCAGCCGCCAACAAACAATGGAGCAAGTTATTGACGAGCTACCCTCGTTTTATCTGGCGATTCCACCCCTTCCTACCGCACGAATGTCCCCCTAGGAGCTCAATAGATGGAGCAATCTCTATCGGAAAAAGCTTACAGGGAAGAATACACCAATTAACACAAGCAGGGGGTTAAAGAGTTAGGACAAAATGATGACGATCGGCAAATAGCTTCCAATTTCAATCTAGGAAAATGCAAATTTATCTTCAGTTATTTTATGATTAAATAAAATTGAATATTTACTTTTTGATTTTTTTATTTAGTAATACGAACTTTATTTTATTATTTCTCTTTCTAATCTGTAATATTATGTTGATATCGAAATTCTGTACAAAAAAATAAATTGGAAGTATTTTTAATACTTTCATTTATTTAAGATACAATAAATATTAGATATAACAATCAGAAAAGAGCTTACTTATTTGTTACGTTTTATAGCTTAAATATTTATCGCTTCGCTTTATCAAGAGGTTGTTAAGCCTAAGATGAAATAATGTTAGGGTAAAAATATTGCCGACTAGCGTATGCGACATAAATAAGATATATTAGTCACAGAAAAGTATTTTTGTAATCTTGTGTTCAGTTCAGTTCATAGTCTTTAGAGTATTTAGGTTTTTGATCTGATGATGATTATTCACACAAATAATATTATTTTGCTAAAATGACAATGGGCTGCCAAATAGCCTGAAATCAGTAAGAGAAGTATTATGCACTTGTTGAACTGACGACCTGCCAGGACGTTCACGAAGTCGATGGATGCAGGTAGCTCAGCTGCATTCATCGACTTCATGAGCTCAGGCTGTAGGTCCTGATAGTCTTTTGATGGCTTGGTAGCGATGTGGCTGTTCGATTGGACTTGAATCCTGCACGGAATATAGTCTATATGTAAAAAATTTCTAACATCCCGGCTTTGGATGTTTCTTTATGTGCAATTTATTTATGTCCACTCCTTCTAAACACATGAGAGAAAAATGTGCAGGAGTGCTCCTGTGTTCTGGATTGAATGGCAAGAAAGTCTGTATAATTGCAGGTTGGAAGGCATTCTATCGTATTCCTACTGGGTGAAAATGCATCTGTAATCTTCTTCATTTGGAGCTAGTCACTCAAGTGCATGAGCTACTGCAGTCGTTTGCGAATATGTGAACTGTTTGCTTGTTTATATTATCGTTATCATCATTATTAATACAACCTTCTAAATTCACTGCTAAACATAAGCCTACCTTAAGGAAACCCACGAAACTCTTTTTAACTTCCTGTATCTATCGACTTTCTGCATATCAACACTATCGTTGAATGGTTTGCCTTCGCTCACCAGCAGGACAGGCAGGTTATTGAGCGTAGAGACGATATTTTCGCACTGATCATGATTTCCATTGATAAGTGCGATTTGGGACAATATTTTCGAATGATTTTTTTTAAAAATAAAAACCGGCCAAGAGCGTGTCGGGCCACGTTCAGTGTAGGGTTCCGTCCGTCACAATAAGTGTTCCCACTTAGGAGTTTAAAGGTGGGTATCCAATATGTTCGCGCTCCAGCAGCGCTCCGCGCTCCTGCAACTGCTCCCGGTAGTGGGTACTGTTGTTTCCATCCAAGTTCAAAATGATTTTCCTAGAAAGTCCTTATAAAATTCTACTTTTCAGATTTTTTTCATGTTTTCTAAACTTATGGTTCAAGAGTTAGAGGGGGGGGGGGACACATTGTTTTTTACTTTTGGAGCGATTATTTCCGAAATTATTGACATTATCAAAAATGATTTTAGTAAACCCCTATTCATTTTTAAATACCTTTCCAACAATATATCACACGTTAGGGTTGAAATTAAAAAAAATCACTTCCCACTTTACATATAGAGGAGCTACCCTTATAAAACATTTTTTTCCAATTTTTATTTTACCACTTTGTCGGCGTGATTGATACACATATTGGTACCAAATTTCAGCTTTCTAGTGCTAACGGTCACAGAGATTAAGCGAGGACGGACAGACGGACAGACAGACATGGCGAAACTATAAGGGTTCCTAGTTGACTACGGAACCCTAAACATTCTCATAATAAATTTGACAATCGTTTGTCCACAGTTTAGTTTAGTTTGTGACGGGCTGTTTTCCGCAACTCCACGTCTATGCGCGTATTTTGCGTGTGGGCAGGAATAATGTGATTATTCGAGCCATGAGATCTCCACGAAGAAGCTCAACAGTCCCTTGATGTTGCATGCAACTTCGGGGAGTGATCCCGGCGTGCCGAGATGTTTAGCCCTGTACGTAGCGACCTCCGGACATTTCAGTAGCACGTAGGCCGCCGTTTCTTCCTCCCCCATATATGCCATGCACAGGGGACTATCTGTAACACCTATAGTAAATAAATGTTTGTTAAAGGTGCCGTCTCCTGTGATAGCACTTGTTACTATCCTGATCTGCGGCTTGTTCAGTCTCATTAAAACTTTGGTTAAGCGACTGTTTATTTCAGGTAGGGCCTCCCTAGCTTGTCTACAGTCTACTGGATTTTTCCAAAGCTGAGCGTGTTGATTAGTGAAGTGTATATGTACCAGTGAACAAACGTTACCAAAGGGGATTGGTATGATTGGTTCCGGCCCTATAGTGGCCAGAGCCGATCCTCTTCTGGCCAGTTCGTCCACTGCATCGTTGCCTCTGGATCCACTGTGTCCCTTTATCCATTGCAGAGTCACATTGTTGTTTTTACATACCTCATTTAATCGTTGATGGCATTCATATATTAGTCCCGAGTTCACCCCATCGCAACTCAGAGCTTGTAGTACCTCCCTACTGTCAGTCAGTATTCTGATGGGGAAGTCATTAACCTTCCTAGCATCTATTGCTATGGCCGCTTGAATGATACGCATACATTCCGCCTGAAAGACCATGTTATAGGTACCCAGCGGTGTGCATATGTGAATATTGAGGTCTTCAGAGAAAGCTCCAGAACCTACACCTTCATTTGTTTTAGAACCATCGATGAAAACCCTAATTTCTTTTGGGCTTAATCCTTCCGGCTGGCTGTTTTCATTTAATTGTATCTTGTATTTCTTATCGAAAACAAATTGTTTAGGAATCCTATCGTATTTGGCTTGTAGGATAGGAATTTCTGAGTGAATTCTATCAATTATGCCTGTATGAGGGACACTATTCTTACTCCAAAGATTTAGGGTCTTGAGTCTGATGGCAGCTAAAGTCACTTCTTGTGGTATATGTAGGTGAAGCGGAGTTAGCTCCAGCATCGCTTCCAAGGCTGCTGTTGGCGTAGTTCTTATGCAGCCTGTGGCAGCCATACATGCCAGTCTCTGGTAGCGCTGAAGCTTCTTAATTGTGGTAACGAGCACACACTCCACTTGATTGTAAGTGGATGCTGAAACCCATAGACATATCTATCCTCGCTTGCGAATCAAAATGCAGATACGTTGTCATTCTTGAGGACTAAGATGTAATGCCTCGTTTCTAGTATAAAGGGTTTCCGGTTCTTGACACTCACCCACCATACGAAACAGAGAAACATGAAGCTGCTATTTTACGCCTGTATTCTGTGAGAGCGTGGTCCACTCCGGTCGAGCCTATCCATTCATTCTACAACTATAATAGGTAGCTGTAGCTGCAGCGTACGACCACTGACACAAATTTAGGACAACATTGTGCCATTTGAGCATTCAAAGAATTTATAGTACAGTTTTTTCAAATCTATTCATACCATTAATTTCTTCATTAAATCAGTACATCATAATAATCGTCATTCAGCCCTTCACAAGTCCACTGCTAAACATCCTGCCTTCCCTAAGGAATGCCACAATTTTGAGCCACAAGACATGGTCATTATTTTATTTAGTGGGAGACCTAACACTCCGTTCACCAGAACGAGTCTACCACTCGAAAAAAAAATTTCCCCTCGCTTGTCAGTTCTTCGAAGTAGAGCCAGCCGGGCCATTGCCACAGCAGCTTATTGAATGTTACTATTCTGCTTTATTGAGTATAGATCTCCAAATAAACATTTCTAATTTCATTGCCTACAAATAATTTAGTAATAATATTTTATTTGTTTACCTAAGGAATAAAAACAAGTTTACTTTTTTACCAGAATAGTAACACAGAGAACCTGCATATTTAAACAAATTTTATAGCCTTATTCTAGTTTATGTTTCGCAAAGGTTTCCCGAACGTGCTATTTTTACAGGATGAGAGCTAATTGTCTTAATTAGGGTTGAGAGCTACGCGTACTGAATGTTGACGATCAATGTTAACGTAGTATACGAGCTTTATAAAATAATTAACAATATACGAAGTTAAAACCTATCACATGAATTGCACGGTGTTAGCGCGTGAAATATTAACACGGTCCGTTTATTAATTGAGAGAATATCGAGTTAATGCTATTACGCAACTCCAGCATCATTGTGATTTGATGCTAAATAATAACACATTCTGTTATTTAAATTAGCCTATGTTTGCATTCAATTAATAAAAAGCGACACGAATGAATGCTTGTGTAATTTTGATCTACTGATTGGTTTTGATTTGGCACAGTGCCAAGTGCACTATTTGTGCGGGCATTAGAATTCTAATTTACATTCCATTATCGATATGAACTGCTGTATAGCGATTTTTTTATTTTATCGTTATTGAAATATTGTAACACATTGTGAATCATGTAACAAATTTCTTTCGTCTTATTTAATGCAATGCATATAGCAAAGTAGTATTATACTTAGCCAGCATCTGTCTTTACGTCCCATTATTTTATTTTATAGAGTAAGGGTGACAAACGAGCACACAGTCCACCTGATGGTAAGTGGATGCTGTGGCTCATAGACATCTAAATTTATCTTCGATTAAGAATCAAAACGCAGATGCGTTGTCACCGTTGAGGACTAAGATGAAATGCCTCGTTTCCAGTAAAAAAGGGTCTCCGAATCTCGACACTCACCATACAAAACACAGCTGTACTAAGCTGCTATTTTACGCTGGTATTCTGTGAGAGCGTGGTCCTTCCCCGGTCGAGCCGACCCATTCCTGCTACAACCATAATATAGCTACAGCGTGGTTCTACAACGTAAGTTAAAAAAGACTATGGGTGTCTTTTTGGAAGAGTCCATCATAAATAGGCTTTTGTTACGCTATGATAGTATCTTTTTCATTAAGTGAGTTTTTTGTCTATTTATCTAAAATAATATTTATAAAATATTTTGAAACAAATGGCAGCAGCACGAGTAGATACGCAATATCTTAACGAGCAGCAAAGTGTCCAATCCGAACGAATGTAACCGAATCCAATCTGAAAGATAGCAGCAATTACAATTTCTAAGTAGACTCTACAGTTCGTAAATGACCGTTCTTGGGTAATATAGGTAAACAGCAGTAGGCTGGGTACGATAATACCGATAAAAATCCAACTACTATCCAATAATGGTTCGAAGACGACCGAAAGTATTGGACAAATAATAATAGATAGAGACAAAGACGACACGTACGCCGAGTTGCAGAATTAATCAGTTAGTCACACTTGCGCCAAACTATAGGAAGAGTCGATTAGGGGGGTACCTTGAGGGTTATTGAGACATTGGCGGCGGCATGCCAGCTGCGGCCCACAAACTTGCCGATATTGCTGTCTTGGACACGGCTGCCCTCAACTTGTTTGAACTGCCCAAGAAATTCCAGTTTCGTTGTGAAACTCTAACGTTCGATCAACTTATTGGAAAAAGTGTAGGTTGTAAGGAAATGTGTTTGTTGATATTATGTAAGTTTTGGAAAAAGATCTTATACCATTGTGTTAAATATTTTTAATTATATGTATTAATTATTGTATAATACGAGCACGAAAGAAAAATTAATTCATAATTTGTAAATAATCCACTTGGAAATAAAATCCCAGCATTGAGGTATATAGAATGTAACTTTACTAAACTTTATATTTTTTATTAATAAAAGTTAAAAGTGTCGTTTATTTAAATTTATTACCCAAATTATGTCAACAAATGTAATACCTACAATACTAAATATTAAAAATATGTATTATTTAAAAACGCCTTGCAACGAAAAACAGAAATTCTGGGTTGTGTATCATCATACTGGTACGCGCTAGGAATTTTAAAAAGCAAGTCATAATTTCATTTTCAGAAGCACAAACACGAGTTTAATTGATAGTTCGTTATACTCCTCGGCGAGTGTTATTTAGTTATATATCCGATGCGAGCTCTGCATACAAGAGAGCACAGAGAACTTCGCATATTGAGAAATTTTATTTCCATTCGTGCGATAGCTCTGGGGTAGGTTCGAAACCAACGTTTTACTATAAAACAATGTATAGGGAAATATAGTTTTAAAATAACATGACCATTGTAAATTTATACTGTTCATGTTATTTTAAAACTATATGTTTCTATATATTAAACATGTTAATGTTGGTGTTTCAATTCTACCAACTAATTATATATTACTAATTTGTTGAAGTCACTAATTCATTCTGGTGGAGCCACGTGTTTAAGGCTGCCGAAGTCTAGTTCCCCGGTCGAACCTTAAACCTATTACGCGAGATATTAACTAAAGTGGACTGTATATGCGGATGCTTCTACGCTTACGTAAAAGCGACTACTATAGCATGCGGTATAATGCACTCGCTCTTCCCTAAAACTAAACTATTATGGTGCCAAATCGCTGAAAAGGAATCCTGCCTTATTAGGAGAACAACAAAATTGGAGCGGGTTAAACTATATAAGGCAGTAAATAAAGGAGTGTTGACTCACCGGGGTTTCTTCTATCCTGTTGAGCACTATAGCTGCAACTTCTGGAACTTCTTCTGGAACACTCCGGAGAGAGGCGGTGCGCGACTATATCTCACACGAGGTGAGGCGGGTTTCCTGGAGCTCGACTGCTTCCAGGCTAAAGCGGTTTCTACTAGCGGTGTGGTTTCAACGACGACTGTGACGGAAAGAGCTGTTGTTCCAATGACTGGCGCGGTAGGAAAGAGGCCGCGCAACGGTCGCGCGTGCCTTATATGTCCTCGGCCCCGATGATTACGTGACATTCTAGAATCATCTTCTTGCCCCTCCCACCCCACCACCCCGATGTGTCGATGGAGGATCGAGGAGGGTATGAATGATATCGTTTTGTCGGAAAGGAACAAGCGGCTTGGCACCTCTACCGTCAAATATAACAATCCAATGGTTTTTTCCGCGCAACCATCTCCCCCGCCCTTGAAGGATTTCCTTCAAAATTAACTAATACAACTAGAGCTAAGATCAACTAACAAAATAACTAACTAACGCTAAGATTACTTAAATTCAACTACAATTTAATCTAGAAAGCTAATTTAAATTATGGAAGAGGCAGGGGGCACAAACGGACAACCGGACGCAAGTAAGACCCAACCGTGGTCTTAACGCGAGCTATCCTAACTACTCCGTCGGAACCGGGAAAGACCTCTTCGACAATTCCTAACGGCCAGTGGAGAGGCGGCGTATTCTCTTTGGTGAGCACAACTACAGTTCCTACAGCTAAAGGCTCAGTTGCTGTGTTCCATTTTTGCCGAGACTGCAAAGTATGCAAGTATTCCATCCTCCATCGTTTCCAAAACGATTGCACTAACCGATCTAATAATTTGTGGCGTGCGGAAATGCTAAGTCTGTTCTCATCCATACCTGCGGCTGGCAAATACTTTAAAGGCGTTAAATTCAAAAAATGTGCTGGAGTTAGAGCCAGCGGTTCCGAGGGGTCACTAGACAACGTACGACAAAGTGGGCGACTATTCATTACGCATTCAATTTGAGCGAGCACCGTACTTAGCTCTTCGAAGGACAAAATTTGATCTCCTATTACTCGGTATAAATGACTCTTTAGACTCTTGATATTAGTCTCCCAATTGCCCCCAAAATGGCTCGCGGCTGGGACGTTCAGAGACCACTCAATGCGGTTCTCGGCTAGAATGTGAGCGAACTCCGAATTATAATATTTGCTAGCTAAGAGCTCATGTAGTTCCGATAGAATACGTTTTGCACCGACGTAGTTCGTACCGTTATCCGAATACAATCTACTTACAGGGCCACGGCGGGAAAGAAATCTTTTAAATGCACCCATAAAGCCTGCTGTGCTTAGATCACCAACGAGTTCTATATGCACCTCTCGAGTAGTTAGACATACGAAAATGCAGACGTAAGCCTTTGTGGATCTTGTACCACGCCCGCGAGTGAGCGTGACCTTAAACGGACCAGCGAAATCAGACCCGGTGTGCGTGAAGGGCTTTACTGATTGTATTACTCTACAAGATCTAAGTTCCGCCATTTCCGGAAATGACGGCTTGGGGCGTGCCCGAAAGCAAGCTATACATCTGTGCACCCGATTGCGTATTAAGCTACGTGCAGAAAGAATCCAATAATTCTGACGCAAAATCGACATCAACAAGTCGGGGCCAGCGTGAGAGTTCAATTTATGATGGTAGTCGACTAATAAGTTCATGATATGGTCTTTACGCGGTAAAACAATAGGGTGCCGTTGGTCGAAACTCAATTGCGAGTTGGACAAGCGTCCACCTACCCTTACAATCCCATCCTGTAAAAATGGCTTAAGGCGTTGAAAGGCGCGACTACAAGCTCTATTCGATTGTAATCTTCTAATTTCTTCAGAGAAGTGCGCACGTTGAAGTTCACGCAATACTAGCGACTCGGCATAGTTGTAATCGGATGCTAAGACATGCGAACGTCGCGGTAACAGCTTCGCGAATCGACAAACGTAAATTACGCTACGCAATAATTTCGACCAAGAGGACAAGCGGTTCGCCAAAGCAATTATTGGAGAAACCTCGCTCGAAACGTTCGCCACTAGAGCGTGTCTCTTCTCTTCCGGCGGTTGTGACACTGACGAAGGTTCGAAATCGGTTATTGGCCATTGCGAGGGATCCAAGCGAACCCAAGCAGGTCCGTGGAACCAAAGCGGGTGGTCCATTATTTGCATCGGGGTGAGTCCACGGGATAGACAATCAGCGGGGTTTTCCGTACCGGACACGTGATAAAAGTTCCGCGTTTCTAACTCGTCTTGTATCTTGGCCACTTGGTTCGCAACAAACGTATCCCAACGGTGGGGTGAAGAATGAACCCAGCATAAGGCGACGGTGGAGTCGGAAAAGGCAAATATCCTTTCTATGTGAACTCTATCCCTACATGCGCTGATAACTGCGGTAATAAGCTTGGCGAGTACTAATATTGCGCAAAGCTCTAAGCGCCCCCCTTACGGGGGGAGACTCTCGACTTAAAACTAATGAGGCTAATCGAATTTCTACCATTATTCTGGACGTGGAAATATACAACGCCCCCGTAAGCCTTCTCGCTGGCGTCTGCAAACCCAACGACCTTTATGGCGCTATTCCTATCTACGTTTATATGACGCGGTATTTTAATTTCTCTTAATAAAGGAAGTTCCTCTCTAAAGCGCTGCCACAACCGAACAATGCTGTCAGGCGGCGAGTCATCCCAGTCGCATTCCAATAACCAAAGTTGTTTAATTAAAAGCTTAGCGTATAATACCACTGGAGCTACGAAACCCATGACGTCCCATAATCTAGCAACGCATGACAGTATTGTGCGCTTTGTGCATTTCTCTACGGGCGGATTTACCTTAAGGCTAAACACGTCGGACTCTGGTGACCAACACAGACCGAGCACCTTGTGTGTATCAGAATCGTCGAATTCCTTTATCGCCGAAAGACGGTGTGATAGTGGGACTGTATCCAAAACCGGACGCGAATTACTAGTCCATTTCACAAGATCGAATTGACCCGATTTCATGAGCCTTATAACCTCGGCGGTGGTTAGGGTTGCCTCCTCCACGCTATCGACCGAGTACACAAAATCATCCATATATAATCCGCTCTCAATTGCCCTCTTAGCTTTAGGATAAGAGGGACCTTCATCGTGAGCGAGCTGTCTCACCGTGCGTAACGCATGAAATGGGCTCGACTTTAAACAAAAACAAACGCGGTTAAATTCAAACACCATTAGAGGTTCCTTTGGGTTGAAACGATATAAAATGCGTTGGAATCTACGGTCGCATTCACGGACCCCTATACAAAGAAACATTTGACGAATATCGGCGGATAGTGCTATACTAAACAAACGAAAATTGACTATTATATTAAATAAACTGCCCTGTAAATTTTGCCCACTATAGAGGATATCGTTAAGCGACAGGTGAGTGCTAGTTTTAGCACTAGCGTCGAGCACTACACGTAACTTAGATGTAAGTTTGTCCTCTCTAATGACTCCGTGGTGTGGTATGAAATACGACGGTGTGTCTTCGTAGTTATCTAATTTCGAAGCCACATGTGATATGTAACCTTCTCTTATATATTCGTTAATGACGCCGTCGTAAGCTTCCTTTAACTGGGGTGAAGCGAGCATCCTACGCTCCAAGCTGTAGAAACGTTTTTCCGCCATTTGACGCGAATCGCCGAGGGATAAAACATCTCCTTTAAAGGGTAGCGCTACACTATATCTACCGTCGCGATCACGAATGGTCGTGCGGACGTAAATTTCCTCGCATAACCTGTCATCTGAGCTAGCTATGGGTGGGACGTTCACCTCCTCCATCTCCCAAAATTTGCGGACCAACGACTCGAGCGGTTCGACAGCCATACCACAATAAGAGGTTGCCGAAATACTATCTATGATGGGGGCGGAGCCAAGGATCACATAGCCCAATACGGTTTCCAGTGCGTAAGGCGCGGTATGCGAGGAGTTGCCCCTGACCTTATTGTTTAACAAAAGATAAGGGAAAAGCGATGCTCCAATGAGCATGTCTATGTTTCCAGGAACGGCGTAAGTGTCGTCCGCCAGAGTCAAATTCTTAAATTCAATCATTGCCGAGGTGTCAACCGAAACGGTTGGCAACCGTTCAGTGATCCTATCTACTACTAGTGCATTTATATCAAAGTTAACATTACGATCTATCCGAGAATAAATTTTTAAATTTATATATCCCTGTGTTGGTGCCTCCTATGCCTTTAATTACAGGACATGAAAGTGACCTATTTATTACTAAGCCTAAGCGCTGACAACATTGTCGCGTTATAAAGCTATTTTGGGCTCCGCTGTCCAGCAGTGCACGGACGCTTTGTTCGTTTCCACGCGAATCCCTAACCAAAATACGTGCCGTACCCAGTAACACGGTTGAAGGAGGTTGTGCTCCCATATTTGCCAATGAGCACAGAGCGACATCACCAGGTCGACCGCTAGAATCGTTGACCTTAGTAGGGCGAATTCCTTATCCGCTTTACTTGACGCCGCTATATTGCTATTTTCAAAATGTAATAGCGTGTGATGTTTCCTGGCGCACTTGCTACATACGGAACTCGAATTGCATTTTGCAACTAAATGCTTATCGCTTAAGCAGTTCAAACATAGGTTGTTTGTCTTTACTAATTTATAACGCTCGCTTGGTGAATATTTACGAAAAGTCGCACAATTATATAAATTACCGTGTCTATCTTTACATACTAAACAAGTATGCTGGAGTGATGTTGGCGTAGCAGTTACGTAAGTTAACGACCCTGCTATTTTAGATGGTTGAGTCTGTCTACGGTCGACGCACCTTTTATTCTCCTGTTTAACGTTCGGAGAGCGCTGCATCACCTTTATTTGATCTCGCACGAACGATGCTAATGAATGAAAGGAAGGCATCTCCGAGCTACGATGCTCCATTTCAAACGCACGCACGGTGTCGGGGTCCAACTTCTTCAGTGCAATATGGAGAAACACCACGTCCATAAGGTCATTAAATTTCAAATTCTTAAGTGCAGCCACCGATGCCACAAATTTATCTAGAAATTGCTCTAAGCCGTTGATGTTCGCGGATGATATAGGTTTAAGATCGAATATCTGGTTCAAATATTCGGAAGCTAACATTCTCCTATCTTCATATTTAGTTTTAAGCGTTTCGAATATTAATAAGTAATTGTTTGCTGTAGGTGTAAAACCAGAGCAGATCGACTGTGCCCTGCCACTAAGTTTACTGATTAAGTAATATAATTTTTCGGCGTCCGATAACGATGGGTTATTGTGTATATTGTTTTGAAAACTACTGAAGAAGAAGGGCCACGTCTTAATATCACCATTAAATACGGGAATATCTATTGGCGGCAACCTAATCGAGTCGCTTGGACGTACCTGTTTTTCCGGCTTTGCTTCGTTTTGAGATAGGGATCTCGCTATTTTTTTCACGCGACACAACATATCTTCGAATGCCAGCAGCGGTTGGTAGTTCACTATGTATTTCGGGTCGATTTGTAATTCCAAATGATTAATTTGGACTAATATTTTTTCGTAATCTATTCGTAGAGAATCTATCGTTTCAATTTCGGTCAAAAAAGTTTCCCGCACTGCTTCTATATGAATGTTCTTTACTTATATTCTGCATACGCGAAAAGAGTATGTCCCTCTTAGCATAAAGCGTTTTAATTTTGATTTCACTTCCACTAACTGCCATTTTAAACTATTATAATAAAGTTATATCAATCACAATTAATCTCACAACGCACAAACAATGAAGGATGGACACTCGGTATGCCGTATTACGTAATTAAATCAAACACCTGCGCAGCGAGTCGAGGTGACGCGTCATTTGCATTCAATAATTTTATCAAGATTGTGGGTAAGCGTATCAAACGGTTCCTATTACACTGTTTCAATTATTTAATAGGCTTTAAATTTAATCAAATACGAGCGCTATAAAACGAATAATTCTGTTTGCGAGTACCTAATCAAAATTTAAATTTAAACGAACACTATTTAAGTCTATTCTATAAATTGGAGTGCATTATCTAATTAATTAATTCAACAATTCGACCAAAATCCTGCTCGAAGTGACCATAAAATGGTGGAGCCACGTGTTTAAGGCTGCCGAAGTCTAGTTCCCCGGTCGAACCTTAAACCTATTACGCGAGATATTAACTAAAGTGGACTGTATATGCGGATGCTTCTACGCTTACGTAAAAGCGACTACTATAGCATGCGGTATAATGCACTCGCTCTTCCCTAAAACTAAACTATTATGGTGCCAAATCGCTGAAAAGGAATCCTGCCTTATTAGGAGAACAACAAAATTGGAGCGGGTTAAACTATATAAGGCAGTAAATAAAGGAGTGTTGACTCACCGGGGTTTCTTCTATCCTGTTGAGCACTATAGCTGCAACTTCTGGAACTTCTTCTGGAACACTCCGGAGAGAGGCGGTGCGCGACTATATCTCACACGAGGTGAGGCGGGTTTCCTGGAGCTCGACTGCTTCCAGGCTAAAGCGGTTTCTACTAGCGGTGTGGTTTCAACGACGACTGTGACGGAAAGAGCTGTTGTTCCAATGACTGGCGCGGTAGGAAAGAGGCCGCGCAACGGTCTCGCGTGCCTTATATGTCCTCGGCCCCGATGATTACGTGACATTCTAGAATCATCTTCTTGCCCCTCCCACCCCACCACCCCGATGTGTCGATGGAGGATCGAGGAGGGTATGAATGATATCGTTTTGTCGGAAAGGAACAAGCGGCTTGGCACCTCTACCGTCAAATATAATAATCCAATGGTTTTTTCCGCGCAACCACATTCTATCATCACAACATATCACAAGTCGAATCCTAAACATAGGCATTTATTGTGTCGTATGTGACAAAAAAAGCAATTATTACTTTTTTTCTGTACACTTCATCATATGTGTATATACGTCTACAATGCAGTTTTGGCTGGGGTATTCATTCTATCTACCATGCAACACACTGCACTAACCATCGAGTACGATCTTGGACGTTCACTATTTTACGATTTCTTTATCAGCTTGTGTAACTCCACTGCTGGACTCCGGACATTGGAGATTTGCCTCAATCGCTACGCTCGGCTGCTTCCCGTTGCCAGTATATTTTATAAAAAATATTTGAAAAATCCAAAGGTGCACGCCTCACACCCTTATTATGTTAAAAAATTAAATTTAAAGATATGAAAATAGTGACGATAATTTTTACAAGAAAAAAAACGGAATCTAATCTACTTTCAATAATAACTTTTAAGCGGTGATGAGTTCAATAACAAAAGTCAATAGGGATTCTCCTTATTATATACGGAATCTTATTTTATACTGTGTATGTATGTATGTATCTGTGTATATATCTCAATCTATTGCTTACTTTTCTGTTAAGCGTAAAGAATCAACGACCCACAAAGCAACGCAACGGACGGCAGTCCATATATTTTTGAATTAATATTTTCGTTATGTAATCTAAAGTGAATCAATTAGAAAATAAACTAATCTTATGTAACGTTACGTTGTATGTGTAGTTACTGTAACGTTAATAATAATATGGATTTGATGTCTAGCTAAAAGTATACGAGAGTAAGAACGGTATTAAAATTGAGGTATGGCCACCTATCGAGAGTAGAACGCTGCCTCTCGTTGTGAGGCTTGCAATACCTCTAGTCTAGCGTTAAGGAGATGATTTTTTCGCCATGTGTCAGAAGCTATGGGATTTTTGGCATTTCCTATTGTCGGCTGGTGGGTACATGCAAGTTCCTCGGTACTGTAGTGGTAAGTTCATACATACATACATACATTCATACATATAAACACTCACGCCTGTCACCCAGAGGGGTAAGCAGAGACTACAGACTTCCATTTGACACGATCCTGACACACCTCTCTCGCCTCCTTCACATCCATACACCTACGCATACATGCTCGTCGGTTAAGGGTACTCCTAATTTGGCCCGTTTTTAATAAATCGCTAATTTGGTCGATAAATTTTTGCCTCGGGCGTCCCTTTCCGACTCTGCCGTCACTTCTGCAACATAAATTTTCTTTGTCACTCTTTCCTCATTCATTCTTTCCACATGACCAAACCACCGAAGCATTCCTTTCTTAATCCTGGTCATACCTGGCATACTCCTTATTTATTTATTTATTTATTTATTTATATATTTGCATAAAACATGGACAGATAAGGATGGTACAATTCTTAAAGCACAACATGTTTGCTATGTGATTGTGATAGCATGCAATTTTACATAAATGGCACATATATAAATGAAGTTTTCTAATCATAATACAAAACAATTAGACATATAAAATAGTAAATAAACAAAGATTATCAATTCATTAAAAAATATATATCATTTACATTTAACAAATAGGTCTCTAATATCATAAAATTGACTTTCATTGAGATAAGTCAATAATTTTTTTTTAAATATATTATTATTATTCGATTTTATTTCATTTGGTATTTTATTATAGATTCGAATACACATGGTTAAACAGCTTTTGTTATATTTGTTTGATCGCGGTACATCATCTAATACAAGTCTATTTGCATTTCTTTTTAGTCTTATATTCATATCACATGCCTTTGTAAACAGATTATTATGTTTATGTACGAAATTACAAACTTCGTAGATATACAGAGATGGTAGTGGCAACAAACCTAGGCTCCTAAATATTGGTTTACAGGATTTATCCGGTGCGATTCCAGCAATAGCTCTAATGCATTTCTATTGTGCAGTAAATAATCTCTGTTTATCTGTACCATTGCCCCATATTACAACACCATAACGTAGTAAAGATTCTATGTAAGCGTGATACGTTAGAACAGCAGTTTTTTTGTCTGTAACATTTTTTACTTTATTAAGTGCATAAACAAATTGGTTGATTCTACTGCATAGTTGATGTATGTGAACTCTCCAGCTTAAATCTTGATCGATTATTACTCCTAGGAATTTGGTTTGTGTTACTTCGTTTAATTTGTTGATATTAAGATTAAAATTGTATTTTGTGTGTTTTGATTTATTAAATTGAATGTAAGTTGATTTATTAAGATTAATTTTTAAATTGTTTTTGTCTAGCCATTTAATAATTGTATCAATTGTGTTGTTAATGTCGATTTCATGATTACGTATTGAATTGTTTTGCTTCTTATTAGTGCTTACAATTATTGAAATATCGTCCGCGAATAAAATACATTTATGACTGGTGATTAGAGTTATATTATTTAAATAAAGAAGAAACAATATTGGACCCAGCACGCTGCCTTGAGGAATGCCATGTTTGTTCTCTTTATAAGAAGATGAGAAGGACAGCATTTCCTCTCCTACAATCTTTTTTATTACGACACATTGTCTACGGTTAGCTAAATAGGAAGATATCCACTTTAGTGGAAGTCCTCTGACACCGACCATTTCCAGTTTCCGTAATAGTATGCTGTGCGCAACGAGATCGAAGGCTTTCGATAAATCAAGAAATAATGCTGTGGTTAAAAAATTATTATTTATTTTTGTTAAGATTGAACTAATGAGCTTAAATGTGGCTAATGTTGTAGATTTTTGTTTCTGAAAGCCATATTGGTCATTCTTTATTAAATTGAATTTCTTGCAAAAATCTAGTAATCTTTTGTACATACATTTTTCTAGTATTTTTGACAATATTGGTATTAATGTAATTGGACGATAATTGGTAATATCATTTCTCTTACCCTTTTTAAATAATGGCTTTACAATCGACAATTTTAATGTTTCTGGAAAAGTACCACATGAAAATGACAAGTTAATTAAATATGTTAAAATAGAGACTAATTCATTTACAGACTTCCTAATTATTTTCGTATTAATACCGTCATATCCTTCCGAGTTGGTGTTATTAAGAGATAGGATTTCTTTTTTAACCTCTTCTTCTGTCATGGGCTTAACAAACATTGAGTTAGGTAGTGATTTTTCAATACTAGTATAGCTGTTTGGTTTATTCATTATTGTCAAATTATTAGGGAAATCAGTAAAATAATTATTGAAGATCGAAGCTATGTCAGTAGGATTTTTAATCAGTTCATTATTTATTTTTAAATCCGTAACGCCATGGTCGAAGTTTGAATTTGAGATTGCATTTCTTATCACAGACCATGTAGCTTTACATTTATTTTTGCTTTTGTGTATGAATTTTATAGTAGAATTTCTTTTCGATCTTTGAATACATTTTTTCAAAATCTTTGAATATGTGATGTAACTTTTCTTATTTAATTCTGATTTATTCCTGTAGTATCTATATCGGAGTAATCTTTTAGTTTTACAACTTCTTTTTAAACCTCGACTTATCCAATTGTTTGTAGTATTATTATTATTTATCATTATTCTAATAAGTGGAAAATATAAATTATAAATTAAACATAGAAATTCATGAAATGTATTAAACGCGTTATTTATATCAGTCTGTAAGTATATATCAGACCTAGATATATTCATAAGACATTCCCTAAATTTCCGTATGTTCTCAGCGCAATAGTCTTTTTTGTAAATAAAATATGCCGTGGTCTTTAGGGTTTTTCTTTTTATGGGGATTTCCAGTAGTTGCGCTGTTTCATGGTCAGACAGGTATAGAGGTAGAATGGTAGCCGTTGCGTCTGTGATGTTGCTTAAAATATGGTCTATACAGGAGTTTTTCCGGGTCGGTACCTTAATGTGAATGCTTAGATTGTAGTTGTGACATAGATCTTGAAAAAAATTAGTAATATTTCCCTGTTTTAAAGTATTAATATTAAAGTCACCAGTTACAACTAGCTTAATGTTTGGCTTATGACTGCTAAGTAAGTCATATAAAAGTTTGTCCAGCTTATCTAAGAAAATAGTAGGGTTTGACGAGGGAGTTCTATAAATACATATTACAATCAATCTGTGTACAGGAATTTCAATTCCACAAGCTTCAAATGTATTTGGTGTTGCATAATATTGTAATTTATTAATTTTTTTGTATGTTATATTGCGCTGTACCAAAATACAAGTTCCGCCTCTTTGTTTCTCTCTACAAAATGCAGTTGCTAATTTGTAACCTTTTATTTGTAAGTATTTACCGTAACCATCTCGCAAAAACGTTTCAGAGAAACATAGTATATCGGGTTCGTTCTCGGCCTCACGTAACTCATGAAATGTTAATTCTAATAGTTCTTGTTTTGATAAAATACTAGCAATGTTTTGGTGCATGATTTTGAGAGAAATAGATGGCTTTTGCTTTTTGTTCCCGAAAAAACTGATTTCCATCTATTATGGGGAAGTAATAGGGTATGGTACCTTTTTTCGAATCGAAAGTGGATTTTATGGCATTAGTTCCACTGATGGAAGCACTTTGTAACTGCATTTTTGCGAAGTAATAGGGGATTGTGCCTTTCAGGTGTTTTATATTAAATTTAGTTGCTTCCTGAGGCTGTAGTTTATTGCGAATTATTATCTTTTGAAGTTCCTTAATATTTAAATATTTATTATCGTAATCAATACAGTCGATGATATAATTGATTGAATTACACATTTTAAACAAATTGCTATTAATACATTCTACAAAATGACAGTTTTTATAAGCATTACAAGTAATTTTTAACGCATTTTTCAATTCATGAACATTCAAATACATATTTTTTAATGGGTTAATAACTATCACAGAATTGTTACTAAATTTATTGAGCAAACTACGAAATTGAGATGTTAATATATTAATATCATAATCATTTTCACCGATACATATTACAATTTTTTCATTTGATGTTAATTCTAAGTTATGACAATTTTTTAAAACATCTGCAGTTAAAGCATACGGTTTCGTTTGTGAGGTAACCAAATATTTTTCGTATGTTGTACGCTCTCGTGACCGTATCAATGCAGCGGCTAAGCCAACACATTGTTGAGTTCCAAAGATCAATATCCTGTTATCACAAGCTTGCTTTTCGGTATCCTTGGAATACCTTTTAACATTAAAATTAGGTGTTGTTAAGGCCTTAGATCTTGTTGAGGTAAGCTCTCCTTCCCAGGACTGGGTTTGTTTCATGAGTTTCATTATTTCTGTCTGGGATTCTCTTAATTGCTGCTGTAATTCTGCGATTCTCTGATGTAAAGTCGTGATGGTATTACTGTAGTCAAGTTTAATTTTAATTTTATCCGAAGTAGATAATCGGGTAGGTGTAAGTGAACTTTGCATGGTATATCTACTTTCCTTTTTAGAGCTGCGATTTATTCGACTATCATGTAACGGGGACTGGCATAATGACTTCAGCATACTATTTTCTTTATTTAACTTAGTAATTTGTTTACGTAGGTCACTATTTTCCATTAATGTATTATCCAATTCATTTTGTGAACTAATGAGTTCTGTCCGAAGTTGTTCTATAGTTTCCTTCATTTCTTGTACTGAGATAGAATCTGTTATTGTATAATCCACACTCCTTGATAGTAACTGATCTGGTGTCAGTGGAAATTCATCCGATGTCTGCGTTTCTGTAAGTATGTGAGAGTCGTGTATTTGGGAATTCGTACAAGAAGGCGTTGAAGGAGCCAACTCTGTCATCGTCTTAGGTGTAGTGTTACCGTATAATTTCGGAGAATGCTGTTTCTTTCTCATCGCGACATAAGATAATTCATTGTTGTCAGTGGAGCGTAAGTTTGTTTTATTGTCACAAATCTTACAAGTCCATTTTTTCCTTGTATTCGAGTCCTTTAGGCGATATAATTATTCTGAATATCCAATACAGTCAAACTCATAATTATTTTTACATATTGAACATAAAATTGTATTTCTAGAGTCTACAGTGTTTTTACATTTATAACATGTGACATACACTGACATCCTACGGCTATTTTTTGTACTTTTTGTTTGCGCTTTCATTGACATCGTGATCAGCTAATATATTTAATGATCACAAAAGAAAATTTCGTTCTAGTTCAACAAACTTCCGCTAGATCTCAGCACATAGTCTTAATTCAGTCAATAATTCACATATTATGTTGACCGAATAGTTTAGTTCAACACATTCATTCATTCATTCATTCATTCATTCATTCCGTCTGTGAAGCTTGTTACAAGCAGTTGTGTACTTCGCTGTTCCATTATTTGCAATATTTTAACGTTTGAATATCGAAACTATTGCAATACCCATAAGTGACAATTTTGTGTGACTAGTGCACCAGGTAGTTTAAATCGTGTTTGACTGTCTCACTTGCGTCGTGACTAAGTGTCATATAACAAAAAGGACCGCTCAACATATTCGTAGCTTGATTTGAAAAGGAGGACGATACTACGGCGAACATGCAGCGAACTCCCCCGAATCAACTTAAGTTGTGTTCATCTAATCCGGACTTGTCAACCGCTTCAACTTCAACTGATAATAATATCTTTGTTAATATGCGTAAACGCAAACAACCTGAACCCGACGAGTTGAACTCAATTATGGACACGTTAGAGTTGAAAATAGCTAACCAAATGGAATCTTTTAAAGTTAGCATTGAGGCGGTAGTCACAGACTCTGTTAAAAATGCCGTAAATCTGGTACTTGAGAGAGAAATTTGCAAATTAACAACATCCATTAATGATACCCTGAACCAATTTAATCTTCGGTTAAACGATATGCATGACTCGTTAAACTATATGAGTAATAGGCAAGATGCTTTTGACGCTCGCTTAAAAACGATGGAAGTGGATTCTCTGCGGCGTAAAGAAGTCCCCACTCAGTTATCAATGCTGGAATCTAAAATAGACATGATGGAGCAACAGGTCAGGCAGTCTAATATAGAAATTGTCAATCTCCCAGAACGTCGTGATGAAAATTTAATAGCTGTACTTCAAAATATTGGCTCAATTATTAAGCACCCTATTAATCCTGCCGACATAGTATCAGTGCACAGAGTGCCGCATATGGATAAAAAAAATCCCCACCCGAAAAATGTCATCGTGAAATTCTCCACCAAAATAATACGGGATAACGTGATTGCTGCTGCGCGGGTAGTAAAATGTGTCAAATCAGACCAATTACTGATATCAGGTACCTCGCGAAATGTTTACATCAATGAACACCTGACACCCAAAAATAAGAAATTATTTCTACTCAGTCGTGAACTGGCCAGAAAAAACAATTACAAATTTGTCTGGATTAAACATGGTACCATACTGGTTCGACAAAACGACACTTCTCCCATATTCTCAATTCGTAATGAACAAGATATTAATAAAATTAAGCCCTAATAATATTGAGAATTCACCTTATTGTTATGATAATTTATGTAATAATTATTCACCATTGTCTAACCCACACGTTCATAATTCTACTCGTATATACGTAATAAAAGTTTTTGTTATCTCATTGTATGATGGCAATAATAATTTACCTAAAAGTATTTGGCTATATCGCATATTAAATCATAAAAACAATATTCAGAAAACTGTTAAACATAATTTTTCTTATCACATTTATCATGCTACAATATGCTCTGTGATCTTAATATTTTATTTATATGTCACAACATTTTCTATCCGTATATTGCACCGAACGGTTTCACTTCCTTGTTATAAATACAATAAATCGAAATCAAATTCTAATATGTTAACTGTATATTACCAAAATTGTCGAGGATTACGTACTAAACTGCATACTCTTTATATGAATATTATCTCACACGTTCATAATTTTACTCGTATATACATAATAAAAGTTTTTGTGATCTCATTGTATGATGGCAATAACAATTTACCTAAAAGTATTTGGCTATATCCCATATTAAATTTTAAAAATCATTTTCAGAAAACTGTTAAATATAATTTTTCTTATCACATTTATCATGCCACAATATGCTCTGTGTTCTTAATATTTTATTTATATCTCACAACATTTTCTATCCGCATATTGCACCGAACGGTTTTACTTACTTGTTATAATACAATAAAAAAATTTCAATTCTAATATGTTAACTGTATATTACCAAAATTGTCGAGGATTACGTACTAAACTGCATACTCTTTATATGAATATTATCTCTCATACATACGACATAATTGTATTAACGGAAACTTGGTTACATGCGGATATCAGCGGCAATGAATTTATAGACGATAGGTATCATATTTTTAGAAAGGACAGAAATCGTGCAACAACCGGCCGGCAAGACGGCGGAGGCATACTGATAGCGGTGCACCGTTCGCTTTGTGCTGTAGCTCGTCTTGAAACGCTGACGCATGACTTTGAGCTCCTCCCACCTCTTGTTGACTTTTTATTACTAGAGTTATGCATTGCAAACTATGTTTATATTCTCTCAGCCGTCTATATCCCACCTAATCAAAATTTTGATACATATAATACTTTTTTTAATTTATTACAAAACCAATTATCTGGATCGACTGCAAGTTTTATTATAACTGGTGATTTTAATCTGCCGAATCTTGGCTGGAATAATACAGGCCAGGCCCTTGTACCTATAATAGATTTGAACTTGAATCCCTTATGCTGGTGCCTAATTAATTTTATATCACTAATAAACGGTCATCAGATGAACTATATTCTTAACAAAAATAACAGAATCCTAGACTTAGCTATAACAAATATAACTAAATGCAGCCTATCATCAGTGACCTCACCGTTGGTACCTCCCGATGCTCTTCACCCCCCTTTTGAAGTTTTCATTACATTATCAGAATCACAAAAATACCTAGAACGTAATGTAACATTTCGACAATGCTATCGAATGGCTAACTATGATAAAATAAAAGATGAAATTATAAAAATCGATTGGGAAAATCTTTTTTTGGACAAAAATGCCGAAGATGCTGTTGCGTGCTTTTATGAGACTATTTACAAAATTATTAAAAAACATGTGCCAATCAAAGAAGTCAAACCTAATCGTTTCCCTTGTTGGTTTACGCCTGAATTAATTCTGATATACAATAAAAAAAACAGGGCTTGGACAAAAATGAAAAAATATCGAAGTGAATCGAATTACAATATCTTTTCCATATACAGGAATAAATTCAAAAAAGTTTCAGAGCGTTGCTATAATAACTATATTAGTAAAGTAGAGAGTAGTATTAGGGATAACAGTAAATTCTTTTGGACTTATTTGAAAAATCGTAAAAAGATCTCTGACATACCGAGTACTGTTACTTTTAAAGATAGGGTGGCTACAGGTCCTAACGAAGTTTGCTCAATATTCTCTAGCTTTTTTCATTCGGTTTTTGAGCCAACTATGGTCACTGATGACTTTGATATTCAAGATATCATTGTTGACGATACTAAAACACCTGATATTCTTATAAACGACATCAAACTCACAAAACTTGAAGTCACTAACCAATTAAAGATGTTAGATGTAACGAAGGGTGCCGGAGTGGACAATGTCCATGCTCTGTTTCTAAAAGCAACTGCTGAGGTTATTGATGAACCGGTATCCCTCCTGTATAATAAATGTTTGCAATGTGGAATTTTTCCCAAGGTCTGGAAAACTGCTAGAATAGTGCCCGTACACAAAGGAGGGTCTAAGAAAGAAGTTGAAAATTATAGACCCATCTCCATACTACCTACGTTAGCGAAGATTTTCGAACGATTAGTACATAACGCCGTTTATCCGCTTTTAAGTAACGTTGCCACAGCAGCATGGCTTTGTTAAGAATCGATCCACTGTGACTAATTTAATTATTTACTCGACCTTCCTATTTGAAGCTCTAGATGCACGTAAGCAAGTTGACTGTGTGTACACAGATTTTCGCAAGGCATTTGACCGGGTCGACCATAAAATGCTACTAGAAAAAATTGCCTATAATGGAATAAGAGGTAATCTATGGCGGTGGTTTAAGTCTTACATTTCGAACAGAATGCAAAAAGTGGTTATTAGGGGTCATGAATCGGAATGTGTACCGATTACTTCGGGCGTGCCACAAGGATCTATTATTGGTCCCTTTCTATTTATAATATTTATAAATGACATTAATATGTGCTTCCGTTCAAGTAGGTTCCTTTTATATGCTGATGACTTAAAGGTATACAAAATTATCAACAACACTAATGACCATTTAGAATTCCAAGATGATTTAAACCGTTTCACATCGTACTGTAATAGAAATAAGTTAGAACTCAATCTTAACAAATGTAAATCTATAACTTTTACAAAAAAGAAAAAAACCAGCTCTTGCATCTATTATTTATGTGGTACCCCCTTATCTCAAGAAGTAGTAATCAGGGATCTTGGAGTAACTTTTGACACTAAACTACATCTAAGTATACACATTGAAAATATTATTAACAAAGCTTATAAGATATATGGTTTCGTCATCCGATCTGGTAATATGTTTAAAAATCCATTGACTTACTTACATCTTTATAAATCCTTAATAAGATGTCATTTAGAGTATGCAGTGACTATTTGGAATCCTCTATATAAAAAATATATTGATAAACTAGAAACTGTGCAGAAGAAATTTCTTCAATATATCCATTATAAATATGCGAGAAAAAAAATACCGTACAATGAACTCATGGCAAAATATAATCTTACCACTCTTAAATCAAGGCGTACAATTCTCGAGGCAATGTTATTTTATGATCTGTGTCACAATAGATACGACTGTATGGATATAACTGAAAATATAAATTATAGGGTACCTACCAGAGCACATCAGCGCGTGGCCCATTCTCATAAACTTTTCTGTATTAATTTATGCCGAACTAACGCGGGACGAAGGTCCTCTTTAGCACGTATGATGCACTCGTACAATGAGAATTTTAATGATATCGATATTAATGCCATTGGACGAGGTAATTATAAGAAGATTGTCACTGAGAAATTTAAACAAATACTCATTGAGTAGATAATGGAATATATGACACGACCATTTAAAATAAAACTAATGAGCAGTGGTGTCATATATCCTACCATAACCCTACAATATTCGTCAGTCGATACTGCGTTTATATTTTACTTCTGGATTAAGAATAACAAGATATTGTTAATGTTAAGTTGAATTCTGTAACAAGCTTTATTTATTGTTGAAAAAATGTTATAATTAAGTAAGTGACCAGCGTTGCTGAGTTCACAATAATAAAAAACGTGTAGTAATTATATTAGATAAGTTAATAATTGTGAACTTGTTTGTGGTCCTAAGTTTAATAAATAAAAAAAAAAAAAAAAAAACACGATTATACTAGGTGTCGTTAGTCGTAGGTATGCCGTATAAATAACAACAGCTGATTGGTCAGCTGAGTGTTGTTTACTTTAACCTGAGATATAACGGTTATATTGAACCTAAACAAAGATCAATTTACAAAATCCACAAAATTATACTAGTTTTAATAATAGATTGAACTTAGTATTTAGTCTTATTTTATTACTCACTTGATATATCTAGATTATACTGCTGCCACTTATTTTTTTGCTAACATCATTAAAACTAAGCTCGATAAACACTCGTATGTAACACAAATTTTAGTCAAAAACCTTTAATAGTTCACCAAGATAACATTTGTGCACAATCATAACGTACTATTACTTTGATATATGAAGTCTGAGACGGTAAAGTAGCCTAATTACACTTTTTATTCAATTTTAATACGGGAGCCAATGTGAATACGGTCACTATGTAGGGTAGACTTCACTTCACTTCTTAACGACCGCATTTCTACTGCATTTATTCTACTCTCGTGCTTCTTCTGCCACACCCAACTTTCACTACCATACGTTAAAGTAGGGACCAACACAGCATTGTGAATTGCCATACGTTCCTTTTTTGACACATTTTGACTCTTCACAATAGAGTGCAGGGCCCCATTTACTCTATTTCCCGTATTCACTCGTCGTTCTATATCCTTATCATATCTCCCATCCCTGCTAAATACGCAGCCCAAATATACAAACTCATCTACTTGCTCGATCAACTCCTCTTCTATTCTTATTTCACAAATCGTTTAACTTTCTTCTCTTTTAAAAACCACAACCTTCGTCTTACTTGCGTTCACTTTCATACCCCTTTCTTTTAATGATCTGTTCATTAATGTAACCATCACTTGCAACTCGGCCACCGACGACGCAAGGATAACTTGATCATTGGCGTACAAAAGGCATTTGACGGTTAACTCACCCATTCTTAATCCGCATTCTTCAACTTTCAAATTTTGCAAACAACTGTCCGTAAATAGGTTGAACAACCACGGGGAAGCCACACAGCCCTGTCTGACACCTTTATGGATGCTAAACCTGTCCGAGTAGACCCCGTTGATCCTAACACAAGCACTAGAGTTCCTATAAAGAGATTCCAATGCCTGTATCAAGCTAGCGCTCAACCCAAATGAGTTCAGTGTTTGCCATAGCACATTCCTATCCACTCTGTCATAGGCCTTTTCCAAGTCCATGAACGCACAAAAAACCTTTTGGTTTTTGGCCAAAAATTCTCCGCGTTCATGCGCATGGAAAAGACTTGATCTGTACATCCCATTCCCTTTCTAAATCCCGCTTGCACATCCCAAATTTTTCCATCGGTTTCTTTCATGACCCTTTCAATTAGTACCTTAGCATACAGTTTTCCCACGATGCTAAGAAGGATGATACCGCGGTAGTTTTTACAGTCCTTCTGCGACCCTTTTCCCTTATATACTGGGACTATCACGGCTTTGCAACAGTCTCCCCGTACCCGCTTCAGTTCCCAGCATAAACTAAACAAGGTGTGCAGCAGGCCTGCCACCACTTCCTCTCCAGCCCTTAGCATTTCGAGTGAAACTCTATCATGTCCGGCAGCCTTACTTGCTTTCATGCTTTTCATTGCTTTCTTCTATACTTATCTCGCTACCTCCTTCCTCTTCTTTCGGAGTTCCTATTTCATTCAGTTCATACGTTGTCTCCTCACTCATAAACATGCTTTCAAAATATTTCTACCATCTCTTTAAACTCAAAACTTCATCATTAAGAATATAGCCATTCTCATCTCTTATAGCATTCATTATAGGCTGTTTTGAACGTCCCCTGGCAGTTCTTACGAGTTTCCAGAACATTTTATTATTTGCCTGGAAGTTATCCGATATTCTTCTATCATTTTTATCCGTCTTTCTTGCTTTTTCCTTTCAACTACTTCTTTTACTCTCTTATTTCAAAGACTGCCTTTTTTCTTTCAAAATCATCATTCGTACCACTAGAATTACCAGAATCAGACTTAGTTGCTAGTAAATCTAGCCATGCTCTCTTCTTTGCTTCAACTTCCGTACGTATCTTATCATCCCATCTTAACGTATTACTTTTACTTTCATTATTTCTTGTAGCTGCATCTACTAAACCTTTCTTAACATTTTGCCATACATTCTCCAAGTCTAACTCATTCATACATAATTCATCCAAACCACTTATGTTTTCTTTCAGTCTACATTTGAACTTGTTTTTCTCACCTTCATCTTGTAATCTTTCTGTTCTAATACAGTGGTAGACACAGATGACTGATGGCGCCAACTCTTGAACAGACCATTAATTCGGCATAAGACCAAAAAATGATCCATTCCTACGTTTGACCCCCGGTAAAACCTTGTATCTACCACTGCGCCCCTCAATCTTTCATCCACAATTATGAAATCTATCATGCTTCTATCATCACTTCTTTCTCAAATATACATGTAAATCCTCTTGTGGCGAAAGAAAGTGTTCGTCACAAAAATATTCTTTTCCATACATACAGTGAGGAGGCGTTCACCATTCTCATTTATACTTTCATCACCAAACGTTCCCAATATCCTTTCATAACCAAGCCTCCTCACCCCAACACTTCCATTAAAATCTCCTAGCATAACAACATTTTCATTTCCCTTACATTTCATTAATACCATCCTTACCATTTCCCAAAACTGCTCTCGGATATGAGTGGGCTTAGACATATCTGGCCACTTCACACACACATCACTTTACAACACCCATGGTCCCAAGGGGGACTGAGGTGTTCGACGTCCCAATGTCCGCAAGAAAAGTCTACAGTTTGTGATCATATCCTAGATGACCCCTTGCAATTACAGGCTGGTTATTAACAGCTGCCGTGGATCCTGTAATTAATAAAGTTAAAACTAAACCCAAGCATATCACTGCAGGAATTCAAGACACAGTAAGTTCATTCTGCGTAGATCGGACCAAAAGTAATAATTAACAATCTAAAGGTCCAGATGTGATTTAGATGTGGATAGGCGTGTCGCTGCCGGAAACAAAGTCAATGGTGCCCTGAATGCATTAGTCAAAAGGCAAGGTGTGGTGAAGAGTGCACGCCTTGCAATACATAACGCAGTATTGGTACCGACTTTGTTATATGGCAGCGAAACCTGGGTATGCCAGAAGAAGCATAAAAGCAAGTTGAATGCAGTGGAGATGCGATCTCTTCGTAAAATGTGTGGCGTTACCATAGCCGAACGAAAGCGAAATGAAGAGATTCGCAATATGTCAGGATTGAACGATGACCTTATCACAAAAATTGATAGGGGCGTACTCCAATGGTTTGGGCACGTTGAGCGAATTAGTGAAGACCGAATGGTGAAGAAAATATATAGAGCGAAAGTAAATATTAAAAGGTGTCGAGGTAGACCGAGACTAACTTTCGAAGACCATGTGAGCAAATTGCTCGAAGAGGGGAGGGTCAAGAGTACTCGGATACCTAGACGTGCATGTATGAAGAAGTTAATGAACCTGAAAGAAGCGAAAGAGGTATGTAAGGATCTTGACACTTGGCGATCTGTTCTCTCTGGCTACCCCGTTAGGGATTGTACGTGAAGATAAGTAAGTAAGGTAAGTAAACGTCCAGGTTAACCCTGACATATGAATTGTTAGTATATATATATATATGTATATACGGCACGGTATGTTTGGAAGGTTAATGTTATTGTGCCCGTGTTTCGATATATTATTAACTTTCATAAATCGATTTAATTTTCTTTTCACTTTTGGCCATTTTGTTTAAAATATACTTAAATAATTACAATGGAAAAATAAACGCTAAATTTAAATCAAGTTGTTAGGACGGTCGACTCTCATTCAAGTTTATTTTCGGTGTAATAACGCAAGAGAATACCCCGGATATGTGTCCGGTAGGGTTGGACGGCTTTGACTGTCAATCACAGAACGCTGATTGGATTTCGATATTGGCACCAATACTGACATCACTTCACGTTATATAGCACTGGAAAATACAAACTAATTGAGACGCTTCCACATAGATTTTTTGACAAACAATCTTGACAAACAATCGACGCAAATTTGGGATTATTGAATAAAGAGTAGATTGAAAAAGACATTAAATACTGGCATTTTTCTTTCGTTTGATACTTTAAGTGACATAAGTAACTGAATATAGATAATAATTTCGATGTGGGCGAGCTCCCACTTAAAGCAGCCATGGCCAGATGAGAAAATTAATGGATGAATTTGGTTGTAAAGAAGTGGATTTCTAAAGTGGTTACGTGATGCTGATATTGATGACTCGATACACTCTGTTGTGTTGGTATGAAGAAGTTTAGTTTAACTTTCAGTTGAGAGTACTTTTAGAGAATACTATATAATTTTAGAAGCGTGACAAACGAGCACACAGTCCATTTGATGGCAAGGGTGTACTGTGGCCCGTAGACGTCTACATTTATTTTCAATTATCAAGTATATTATATAAGATAAGTTGTCACTTATCTGCATCTTGATTGATAATGTGGTAAACGCCACTTTTAAAGAACTATTTCTAGATTTTATTCTAGTTGTATAACTTAATTTAACAGAAAAGGGCTTACTTGAATGTCGAGAAAAATGTTACATCTTATATTTACATGGAATAAAAGAAATGGAAAATTTATATTATATATCTGTAATATTTAATTCACGAACAATTGACATTCGTAAAGTGAAGTAGCAATGGACTCCTATACAGCCCGCAAAGTGCCTTATAGTGGTAAGTGGTATGTAGGGCAACCATCCTAGAAGTTAATGGAAGCAGGTGGCTCAGTTAACATCCCATTTTTTTTTAAATAGAATAAGGGTGACAAACGAGCGCATAGTCAACTTGATGGTAGGTGGATGCTGTGGCTCATAGACATCTACATTTATCCTCGATTGGGAATACCAAAATGCAGTTGTTTCCTCTGAGGGCTAATATGGAATGCCTCGTAACCAGTTAAAACCCTGGTTCTCTACACTCACCATGAGAAACACAGCGGCATTAAACAGCTATTTTACGCTGGTATTCTGTAAAAAAATCAATTTTCCAGAACATTTTGTGCGTATTCAGTAGGTATAGTGGTGATGTCCGAGCTGTCAGTCTCGGCAAATTTAATACTATCGAAATGGTTTTGCATATACGGTTTTGCAGCCGATCGTTTAGAGACTAAAAGATCGACTATATATAATGTTATCAGATTAAGCAACAGTTTGGGGTGCAAAACGCATATCTAATTAATACTGAAATAATATAACCATCAATAACTAGGAATTGAAGGTAATTCTCACTCATTGACCATGAACATAGGGTCCCCATAGATTACTCCTGGTCCTTTGTCGATAACCGGACTGCACTAACGATCGCCGATCTGAGTATATGGATTGTTTTGCTGCGCTGTTGTGATGCCACAAGCGAGAACGAACCGAAGCTTAAATCACGATATTAAAGTTCAGATGTACTCTAGTATAATATACGTATAGAATATCTTCGTACCCCGACATCATACAAGGAGCGTTGGCCGCTCCCCGGGCTGACCAACATCCTGCTCCTTGAAAGGTAGGATATTTTCCACAGTGCCACGCTTGGCAAGTGCGTTGGCAATCGAAGCTTTTTATTATATATTATTATTGCGTTATGTTCTTGCCCATCTCCTGTTTCAGTTTCATGTCTTCGCTTTAAAGATATTAAGTATGTTATGTGTAAATTAAGTCACGCAAGTGTGCAACATTGTTTTGAGCGATTTTTTATTCGCAAAATCACCAATTATATCGTCGTGTGAAATCTTGTTCAAAAGCTGTCTTTATGCACAAACGCGCTAAGGTTTTAGCTATTTTAAGCTTATAAAAGATCTTAGATAATTGTTTACCCGTTTTAAGCAAGAAAAATGTCTCTCATCTGAACAATTTGTCACCGGTGTACATAAAATCATGTGAACTGCTTTAAGTATTAAAGTTTGGATAAACGTTTTGCAAATTCTGTTTTCGCAGGAATCAAGACAGACTGTTCAGTGATCCAAAATCAGATTTAACTACACTTTTTTCAGGTGAAAGGTGGCATTGAAAATGTACGCATTCTTGAACTAAATCAGTCTATTAATCATAATGATACATTTCTTCCAAGAAAAGGGCTTTTTGCGTGAGAGTCGGTGATAACAATTCACTCATTTTGTTCAAAAATGAAAACTTCATTGAATCTGTTGTAGGCTTCCTGCCATTTTTTTAAATTCAGATACGAGTCTATCAATGAGGAAGAGAAATATGTAATAACCCTGAAAATATCATTCGTTGTTATTCTCATTTCTTCATCGGGTGTTTGAATCAAAAAAGCGACACTAAAACATATATAAGTCTCTTAGAACATTCAACGCAGATTAGTCTATAGGAGAAAATGAGATAGAATCTGTAATAATATAATAAATCGGAAGAGGTTTCTTGTTTGGATAAATTAAGCACGTTAATCTTTGGAACTACTAGTCCAATTTGATCAATTCATTGTGTATGTGATAGCCAGATTCAGGAGGAATAGTATATGCTATCTACATCTCTCAGCTAGCCTTAAATATTGTCTTTTGTTAAGCAGGTCAGAAGAAAATGATTACGATACGTAAATAGTAAATATTTTGTTTAAAAAAATATAGATCTTTTTCCCATCTAAAAAAATAGTCCCGATACTATTTCTTCGAGTATTTCTTATAAATAAGCCACAATAAAGTATTTTCTGACGAAAAAAAAGGATTGAAAACTAAAAAGTGATTTATGAGCGTTATTATTAAGCATGGCATATTAATCTTTTCGAATGAGGAATACTTCATCATCAAGATAATTTTAGGAATATAAACTTTGTTCTTTATAGCGTGTTATTTGGAAGCATAGTTTAAGAAATAATGAAAAGTTAAATTAATTGCACCTATTTGGCATAAATTGGGCACTTGAACACAAACATTTTACAGCAAAGGATTTATTTAAATTGAAAATTGTCAAATTAAATAAATCATTTGCTGTAAAATGTTTTTGTTTTATATTTAATCCATTTGAAGGTTTCACTTTTGTCGCGTGTGAACTGCACACATGTTTTTTTCTTTTTCGGTTGTCTTTTTCTCATGTCTTTTGTATACTGCTTTGACAGGCTTAAATTCACTGCCTTTTCTTTGAAATAGTATAACCATTTTCGTTCAGCTACACAAAACTTGCAAAGAGATTCGTAAGGATCGACAACAGTGATCAAATCTACGGTAGAAACCTGAATTTAAACATTTACTTTATTTATTCCTTCCGAAAAAACATTCCATACCACAACCACTACCGCCATTTTCAGTTTTTATAAATTTATAAGTACTCCCGTCGCTTCGTTTCGCGTTACACGCTTTTCGGTACAATCATCTTCAAGAATCTCTAAAACTTTCACATACGTCCTCTTTAGTTGACCAACGTGTCAGATGTACTCTTTTTAGCATTTACCGTTCTCAATTTCAGTCATCGTTTTTTGCCAAAGTTGTGTCTTACAAACTAACCTAGAAATAGACATAAAGAAGCGACAGGCTTCTGTGCGGCTGCAGAATGTTTCAGCATTCGCAAGTGCTACCAGAATTTGGTAGACAGAGCAAGGAACGGAAAAGGTGTTTCGAGTTCCGAGATGATGGTAAAAAATATTTCTTCAGAAACAGAATCAGAAAAAAACAAAACTCTGCCGCTAGGATCTAGCCTACTCAGCCTGCTGCTAAATCCCCACTGTTTTTACGCCGTCACTTCACAGCTATGAAGAAAGAAAGTTCATAAGCTCACACTAAACGTCAATTCCTCACATTAACAAAAATAATGTTACCACTATTTCATTACAACCTATAAAAGGTCATTCCTGAACAAAGGCTTTTCCCACAGATTACATCTGTTTATTTATACCCGCCAATATTAGCAGTAATGATTTTATTCAAATATTTTTAAAATACGTGGAGTACAGCAGTGATTTTCTCAAGGAATCAACTCTAAATGCTACTAAAGATAGTGAAAAAAATATAATTTCTTCAAGTCAAAATAACATACACTGAATTTACACAAACATAAAAACTTTTCCTTGATCAAAGCATTTTTTCTTATTATTAATGTACTTTTCTTCACACACTAGTGCGGTGTAAAAATAATAAACCCATGAGACCCGATTTAATGTAAGCGTGACCTTGACAAGTCTACAATAAAGCTCTGACTTTGCTTCGCATTCGATTTGTGCAATTGTATTGATTTTCTTCTATTCTAATGTACTAAAATTACAACATTAAATTTTTCACGTATTCAGACTTGCTACAATTACTGTATTATTTATTTACCTCTACAGAACGCAAAGTTGTGCGCAGGTAAAGAATTGATTTGTGCATAATTTAGGAACGAAAACACCTTCCAGTAGGGAGGCCCTTGCGTAGTAAAAACAATGAATTCGTTTGTTTTTAGTACTTCTACCAAACTGAGTGAATGTATTTTTCACAAAAGAATTAGACTCTTTCAATATACATATATTGCAAGTGTCTAATTCTTTGAAACCGAGTGGGTGCGACAAGAAATAATGAAGGCTTGATTTCCTTTGACGCGTCTAATATTTTATTCAAAAGCAGGTTTCGTTAACATAATAATTAAATGCGCTTGATGAATATAAAGTATTACCGAAAGTTTCATAAATAATATAACTTTTCCTAGCATTCAATTTGTTACACTTTTCGCATATTAATTACCAATAAAGAGTCACGAAATTAGTCGCGAAACTCTTTTAATTATGTATAGCAGTCTTCTTTCCAAGTTTAAGTTAGTAATTATAAAATTTCTTAAGATATTTTTCAAGCAAGGAGTAGCATTTTGTCACTGAACGGTGCCGAGTCGGATTCTTGTAGGTAATTAGCCGATGCTATAAATTAGTGCAGCGGCCGAGGGACGTCCGGCCGGGCTCATTGCGGATACTGCGCACGGCCCGGACGCCGCAAGGATGCGGCGGCGTCCAAACATTGTCATTGCACCGCAACTCCAGCTGCGTTCGCTAGTTAGTGCCCGCACGACATGCTATGTGTTGAAATATTGCCGCTCGGGAACCGCACGTGGACTCACGTTAATAGGCGAAAAGCGAACGCTTTGCTAATACCATTTTGTTATTAAAGGACATTCAGTTCTTTAATAACAAAGTGGTATAAGCAAAGCAGACTGGATTATCAGTGATTATAATAGTAAAATCATAAAAACGGTGTATACAGGTGCCCCGAGAGAACTACTAAGATGGAGGGTTTCCTTACTAAATGAGGTTACGCTGGGGTACCGCGCTGGTATAAACACAAACTTTGTAAATTTTCATATTAATCCTCTGGGGTGATATCTGGGCTCATACACTTTCTTGATTTGGAGTCGGCTCCAGATATCCATTTACAACTTTCAAGTGACCTGTTAGTTCAATAGATAGCTGTTTCGATTGATTAGATGAAAAGATCACATATTTAAAGTACGAGATACATACGTACAATACTGATAATAACTACACAATACCTAATATTATACACATTTTAAGTTAGTATTACTTGACTCAATGTAAAATCAACATATCCATGCCAAGAAGCTCCTAAAATGTCCAGGAGCTAAGTGTAATCGCTTCGCGCTCACGTATCTGATGGAGTTTCCAAGCTTCCAAACTAGTTGGACTGTTGTCAGAAACTTTTCGCGCTGTGCTCGACGCAAGGAGTATGTTTCGACGTGTTATCGATAGGGATGTAGATTTAGCCCTAAGCCCTAACACGTCTGTGTCTGTCTTTCGTTACTAGGGCTCATGTATTTATTCCGAAGCTAATTAAAAGTGGCATTAAAGAAATATTTTCGATACGGTCGTTACAATTTTTAAGTAATAATTCCAAGTATTTAAATAGAATTAATTTCTTTATAAGTGGATACACTTTTTTCTAAGTTATGCGCTCACGTATGAAATGATAATCCACAATCACAATTTCGAACACGGTATTCTGCATGCCGAATTGCTTCGGGGTGGGAGACAACGCGTTAAGAGTAGTTTATATCCTTCCAAACGCTTCCAAGGCTTGAGTCTTATAAGGATTACATGAAAATGTGAATTCGATGACATTTTTTCGGTGCCGTGGAAAAAGATGAAATATAAGGAATTCTGAACGTGACTGGAATATCGACTGAAGCGCCACCTATTACCGGTCTATGCGCGTTCTTTTCGCGGTCGGGCGGACGAGCGGCGATGAAACCGAGCGTGACGTTCCATTCCTGATATAAAAATGTAAGTATGAAAAAGCTTTGTTAAACGCGACTTGGCTTCGGCGAAGTGGCAAAGTTTGAAGTGGAAAACTTTTCATTGAAAAATCTATGCGGGGAACCATTAAATTTATAGAATATTTGTACTTTAATAAGTTGTGTGCATTGTAAGTTTTTAAAACGCGTACAGTAGCATACATCTGTTTACGGTAATATATTTATTGAAGTTAGTGATAAATACTATAGAATGGTCATAGTAAAGTATATCAAATATTTGTTAGGGATTATTTGACACTTTTTGTTTTCTTATAGTACCTAAAAAGAATTGAAATTATTTTATAGAGAAAAATAAATTTTGTTGTGTGTTAAAAATTTATAAATAAGTTATGTACACATTAAATTTATAATAATAACCTTTCATCGTTGGAGCCACACGCAAGTGTGAGTAATGATCCAAGAGCAAGTCTTATCCGACACTATTCCGATGATATCCCGGACGTCAGTCTAAGCGAGATTAGAATGGCTCTCTAGCACCTTAAAAACGGCAGGGCCCCAGGCGAGGATGGAATTACAGCGGAGCTTCTGAAAGCGAGTGGAACACCAGTACTTGAAGTCCTTCAGAAGCTCTTCAATTCCGTCCTCCGTGGTGGCACTACTCCAGTGGTGGAGCAGAAGTGCGGTGGTCTTGTTCTTTAAGAAAGGCGACAACGCTCTCTTGAAGAACTACAGACCGATTTCCCTTCTGAGCCACGTCTATGTGCTGTTTTCGAGAGTCATTACGAATCGTCTCGCACGCAGACTCGACGACTTCCAGCCTCCCGAACAAGCCGGTTTCCGAAAAGGCTTCAGTACCATAGACCACATACATACCCTGCGGCATCTTGTACAGAAGACTGAAGAGTACAATCTGCCACTTTGCCTGGCGTATGTGGACTATGAGAAAGCCTTTGATTCCGTCGAAATTCGGGCGGTGCTACAGTCCCTTCAGCGATGCCAAGTTGACTGTTGGTATATCGAGGTGCTGAAGTGTTTGTACAGTAGGGCTACGATGGCTATCCGAGTATAGAACCAAAGCTCGAAACCTATCCAACTGCAGAGAGGTGTAAGACAGGGTGACGTTATATCCCCGAAACTCTTCACCGCTGCATTGGAAGACGTTTTCTAGCTACTGGACTGGAAAGGATACGGTATTAACATCAATGGCGAGTACATCACTCATCTTCGATTTGCCGACGATATAGTCCTTATGGCAGAATCGCTGGAGGACTTAAGCACTATGCTCAATGACCTCAATAGTGCCCCCCAACGGATAGGTCTTAAGATGAACATGGACAAAACAAAGATCATGTTTAATGTCCATGTCACACCTACGCCGGTAGTTGTTGGGAGCACTATGCTCGAAGTTGTTGATGAGTACGTTTACCTGGGACAAATAGTCCGACTAGGTAAGTCCAACTTCGACCGAGAGGTCAATCGACGGATTCAACTCGGCTGGGCAGCGTTCGGGAAATTACGACGTATCTTCTCGTCAGGTATATCTCAATCTCTAAAAACTAGATTGTACAACCAGTGCGTGTTGCCAGTGATGACTTACGGATCTGAGACGTGGTCCTTCACTGCTGGCCGTATGAGGATGGTCAAGGTCGCTCAGCGAGCTATGGAGAGGGCTATGCTCGGAGTTTCTCTGCGTGATAGACTCAGAAATGAGGATATCCGCAGTAAGTGGCAGCCTCGTACCGGTAGGCGTAGTGTAGGGCGACCCCCCACTAGATGGAGTGACAACCTGGTAAGATATGCAGGAAGTTGATGGATGCAGGTGGCTCAGGACCGTGCTTTGTGGCATTACTTAGGGGAGGCCTATGTTCAGCAGTGGACTTGTGAAGGGCTGTAATGATGATGATGATGATGATATATATATATATATATATATATATATATATATATATATATATATATATATATATATATATATATATATATAGCCTATATGTCATATCTCATTATAATAAGCTCTAAGGCGGATTACTTAAAACAAATTAATCGTACAACGGGCAGCGCGAGTATATAGGTAGAATACGGGAAGCAAGGTACGTTTATATAATTTTATTCCAACCTTTTTCTACTTATTTGCACATACCTTAAAATTTAACAACATTGTGAATTGTGTGTTGTAAGGGTTTATAACGCTGTCATAAAATTTTGTTAAATTGAAAGTTTTAGTGAATGTTGCAATAATTGCATGCATTTAATGAAACGAATGTATTTAATCATTTTATCTTTGCACATTAAAACGTAATTACTGACAGTAAAAGCCTGTTTGTGGCTAAAATGATACCTCGCCGTTGTTTTTTTTCTAGATTGACATCACATTATTAGAGCCCTCCGTAAGTCCACTGCTAAAAGGAAGGCATAGAATGACATATTTGTCTTAAATTGAATAGCACCGCAGGACAAAGTCTGTCGAGTTTTGTTAGTAATATATTAAACAATTTGTATCAACTAATTATTGAGATTGATTTTTTATAGCATCGAGTGACTAACGAGCACAGCCCACCTGATTAAGTAAGTAAGTGGTTGCTGAGGTCCATAGACATCTACATTTATCCTCAACTAAGGAACAAAATGTAAATGCGTTGTTACCCCTGACGACTAAGATGAAATGACTCGATTCCAAGAAAAGGATCTCCGGTTCTTTACGCTTACCGTACGAAACACAGTAGCATTACGCCGCTAATTTACGCTTCTATTTTGAGAGAGTGGTCCCGCACCGGTCGAGCCGACCAATTCGTGCTACAACTATAATATAGCTGCACCGTGGCTCTACTATGAAAATATAATGTAAATATTTATTTAACAAAAAGTTAGTGTAAACGTTCATATTTTTTTTGTAGGATGAAGGTGACAAACGAGTACACTGTCTACCTGATGGTAAGTGGTTACTGTGGCCTATAGACATCTACAGTTATCCTCGATTAGGAATCAAAATGCAGATGCGTTGTCACCCGTGGGGATTAAGATGGAATGCCTCGCTTCAGTAAAAAGGGTCACTGGTTCTTTACATTCACCATACGAACGAAACACAGTAGCGTTGAAATGTTATTTCACTTTGGTATTCTATGAGAGCGTGGTCGTAGATTTCATAGTCCTACATTCACGCTACGACTACACTACACTGGCCTTCAAAAAAAAAAAAAAAAATCGACCCGCCTACGTTTTTCGCGAAAAAGTGTTCTATGGGTTTTTATGACAATCGATAGATATTTTTTATCTTGATAATGTAATAATGCAGTGATAGGATAGTAAAAAACTAAAAAACGGCGTGTGAAACGGGATATTTTACATACAAATGTGATGGGACATTGAAACCATAACATTTTACAAAATTTACGATTACGATGAAGATCGATATTTACATTTTTTTATTACTCTAATATGGAGTGTTTCCTGCCCTTACTTTTAGCACCGCTTTCATACGCTTATTAAGGAAACGGATCAGTTTTTTTATATCTTCTTGAGGTCTGTTCCCATTCTTCTGTTAAGGCGGCTTCCAGTTGATCCAACGTCTAGGGAACTGGATTTCGAGTTCTAACCTTTTTTATTATCTGGTCCCAGATATGCTCGATGGGATTTAAGTCCGCACTATTAGCTAGCCACTGCATACCTGGATATCCGACCTCCTGAAGATATCCGGTTACAATTCTAGCGACGTGCGGTCCTGCGTTATCATGCATGAGTTGAAAATTGTCCCCAATATACCCAGCGAAAGGCATCATATGAGTTTGCAAAATGTTCGTAATTTTACTTTCAGCATCAACCGCACGATTGCGAAAGAAAACCAACTCAGTACATCAGGTTAAAGATATGCCACCCCAAAACATTGTAGAGCCTCCACCAAGCCGGACTGTTTCTCTTATGAAACACCGAGCATAACGTTGTTCTGGTCTTTGCATATCGTTACGACGTCAATCAGAGCCTATAAGGTTCATTCGGCTTTCATCGCTGAACAGAACTGTCTTCCATTGACCAAGATTCCATTGCACGTGTTACCTAGCAAATTCTAACCTTGCTTGCCGATGAGATTCAGTGAGTTTTGGACTCGTCGCTGGCTTGCGTGGTGATTGACAGATACTCCACGAGTTTCCCTCCGCCTACCCTGAAACTCAGCAGCAGAAAGATGCCGATATCGCAAAGAAGTCAAGGCAATAAAACGGTCATTCGTCGGGTTTGTGAGACGTCCGCTTCCAGACCCTGGTCTCCGGTGGTACTCTCTCGTCACTAAGTCATCATCATCAGCATTATATCCCTTCACAAGTCCACTACTGAACATAGGCCTCCCCCAAGTAATGCCACAAAGCACGGTCCTGAGCCACCTGCATCCATCGACTTCCTACATATCTTACCAGGTCGTCCCTCCATCTAGTGGGGGGGTCGCCCTACACTACGCCTACCGGTACAAGGCAGCCACTCGAGAACCTTTTGCTCCCACCGGTTGTCGGTTCATCGAGCTATATGGCCAGTCAATTGCCATTTTAGCTTACTAATCCGTTGGGCTATGTCGGTCACTCTGGTTTTACTGCAGATATCCTCATGTCTGAGGCATAGCCCTCTCCATAGCTCGTTGAGCGACCTTGAGCGTCCTCATACGGCCAGCAGTGAGGGACCACATCTCAGATCCGTATGTCATCACTAGCAACACTCACTGGTTGTACAATCTAGTTTTCAGAGAAAAAAAAACGTACTCGTCAACAACTTCGAGCATAGTGCTCCCAACAACTACCGACAAAGTTGTGGCATGGACATTAAATATGATCTTTGTTTTTTATCAGTGCGCTTAAAATGTTACAAATACCCACAATAGCACTAACTTGTATTCCTCTAAAACAATGTCATGTTGGTAGTCAGATGTTAATTTATAACGCATAAGCAAAAATATACAAACATGTCAACGCATACTTAGATAACAACTTTGTTACTCCAAATTAACGGGTGGGTCGATTTTTTTGGAGGCCGGTGTACCTAGGACCTACCTCTACCTAGGAATTTCAGATCGGAAGATCAATATATCTGGACAAAATTTGAAAATGTCGTTAAATCGGATTTGTTGTCGGGAGAAATAAATATTATAAATAAAAATGTAAAATAAAAAGTTAATTTTTTAAATCAATAGGCTACAATACGTAACATTGTTGACACATATCTAATTGAAGTACACTTAATTTTTAGGTTGCCACATGTATTTTGTACTGGACTTTCCGAAGTCCACCAGTTCGAATCATTTATTAGTGTTCAGAAAAGTAGTTTTGGGTTTTGTCGGGAGTCTGGAGATCGTTTAAAATGTCAGGAGAATCCAGACGAATCCCGACCATTTGGCAACCTCCAGCTCTACCACGTATAAAACACCTAATAAAGCTTAATTTAAAAAAAAAAAGTGATGATAAATTCGTAATATATTATGCCAAGTAATTTTATTTCTTTTCTAATCAAGGTAAATGAACGTCTGAAAACGTAAAGGACTCAAAGTAGATTCGAAGTAGAAATGCAGTGTAAGGCGAGATTCCTATAAAAGATAAGGTGAACAAAGTGAGGCCGAAAGCAAGCATTTAGTGTGGAATCGGACCCTCGTTACAATCAGCGTTGAATTATTTACTAGGGTTGATCTCAGTGTACAGGATTGATTTTTGCATAATTGACATCACTGTTTCATAAATATTGTATCAAAACTGACCACGAATATTAATAATAAAGGGTTATTCATTAGATTAGAATTATTTTAATTAGAGTTATTTAATTAATAAAAAGTGTGTAATTAAAAATGTTCCTCTAAGTTAATAACCGTTTACTATTTTATTAGGCATTAGCTTTTATTGTAATTGTTCACCATAGCTCAAAAATACACCGAAATGAATGTCTAAAGATAAAATGAAAGTCGAAGAGTCGAAAGCTTTACTTTAAAAGAATAACGCTAGGCAGTATTCTATGTAAGCAATCGTTGGACGTCTGGAGGTAACTATTAAATAGTTGAATCAAGAATGAGGGAGGTAAAAATAAAATCAGTACAAATATAAAATTCTGTGCACGTATCGTATCGGAAGATTTCGGCGGGGAAAGCCGGGGCTGCGGCGTCCAGTACCGCAGTGCAGTGCGCTTTGCCGACCGAGTGGGAGATACTTCCTACCTGTTCTAAGACAATTACCGCTACGTAAACGGAAAATTGTTCGAGAGCTCTTCGGAACGTGTTTTCTAATCTTCTATGAACTGGATAGAAAGGAAAAAAGGAACGACTCAACATTCACATTCAGAGCTACGCGACTGCTCAATTTTTTCAGCATACTATAAGAGTGACTGTTTTCTAGATGAAAATTTATTTAATATGATAAAAGCTTTTTTTATCTGGCTAATAGTTCTTAATGCTTCTGTTGCGGCTACGCTTGTTCAGGATTCCCTATAATAAGAGAGATGTTTTTCGTTATTTGTCTATAGGCCCCAACCATCAGGTAGACTGTGTGATCGTTTGTCACCCTTATTCTAAAAAAATCCTCCCTATACTGAATGGCTTTTGCCCAGCTTTGGGACAAAAATGTATCATTTTTCTTATTCCATGACACCACCTATATTTCACCTAAATTTTAATTAGATACATACAGTCCCTTAACCGTCATTATAGGCCTCAAATATCCCAACGATGGGTGGGGTGTACAAAAAATTTATATAATACGGAATTTGGTTCTGCAAGTGTCAACCTAACCTGTAAGCAGTTGAAAATGCTTATGTCTAGCAATGGAATTATTATATCGTCAGCATCCTCTAATAGACATATACAAATATGATACTTCATCATCATCATTATCACTACAGCCCTCCACAAGTCCACTGCTGAACATAGGCCTCCCCCAAAGAATTCCACTCGCACATTCCGAGCCACCTGCATCCATCGACTTCCTGCGTGTCTAACCAGGTCGTCACTCCATCTAGTGGGAGGCCGCCCTACACTTCACCTACCGGTACGAGGCTGCCACTCGAGAAACTTTTTTTCCCCCGATTGTCTATACAGCCAGTCAATTGCCATTTTAGCTTACTTATCTGTTGGGCTATGTCGGTCTACTCTGGTCCTACTACGGATATCCCCGTTTCTAAGTTTATCACCCAGAGAAACCCCCAGCATAGCCCTCTCCATAGCTCGCTGAGTGACTTTGAGTGTCCTCATACAGCCAGCAGTGGAAACACGCAATGGTACTTATGAAAGTGTGATATGTGTTATAGCGGTATGATACTTATAAAAAGCGAATTGTCTGAAATAGGTGACTAAATGATAGTATGTAAGAATTTATCGTCAAAAAGTTTTTAAGGCTACTGAATAAGAAAGAAAAGCAAAATTTGTAAGAAAAGGTAGTGAAAAAAAAATCCCTAATTATATAATAGTGATAGGATTTCAAGCACGATAACTAAAAATATTTGTAAACTTAAGTCAATAGCCCATCTATTGACTTAAGTTTACAAATATTTTTAGTGTTATTTAAAAATATTACCCTAAAATCTCTAAGTTTTTCTGACAACTACTACATCATTTACTAAAGTTGTGTTCATTTTAATCACAGCCCTTTAACAACAGATACATATATTACCAGCCCACTGAGACGTTGTTTGTGTTAGGAATTCATCGCATTTAACGTCTTGCTAAGGGTCATTAACAATAAATCCAGTTGTTTGTTGCCCCTCCCTGCTAGTTACTCCACACCCCGGCTGACGTTAATCAGCTTCCTACTGGTTGTCTAGATTATATAAGCCCTTCTAGTTAGACTTGTTCATTCTTTTGTTCCTCCTTCACTTCTCGGGTCAGTGAGTACTGCTCTTACTAGATACGTCAGTGGATTTTATTAGATTCGCTTCTAAACTTTATTGCTATTAAACGAAAGCAAGTTAAGTACAGTGAAATGTTACTGCTTTGACATTTTATTAATGTTGCTCGTTTTATATTTTTTTCTTTTCAGCCCGTAACAAGTCCAACACTATTTTTCGGACAAAACCAATCTGGGGTTTGTTATAGTTTCCACAGCTCAGTAGTTTTATAGGTGACTACTTCATTTATGGGACGATTATATTTTTCCTTTCCATAATCAATACTTTGTAATACCTTTAGTGAGTAAAAACTTAAGAAATTTGAATGAAATATCTTTTAATTTCATTTAAAAAATATTACTTACGAGATTGTACATGATACATTTAGATTAATGATAAAGTTTAAAATGTAAAGTGGCCGCAGTCTAAATTCGAGTTGTTGTACAAAAAAGGCAGCCAAACTGAAAGCGAAACGTTAACTCAATTTTGTAACTAGAAATCTATGGAGAAGAGCTCTGTTTTTAAGCTGCACGAAACATAAATTTTACAGCTCGTTTAAGTTCATCTCATTATTTCATTATTCGCCTTATCCGTTTCTAGGAAAAGCTTTTCTTAAGGCTTTTGTTTTAATGGTCTACCTTGCAAAACGCTTTGCGAAGGCAACTTTACTTTTAAACCAGCTAAATTAAGTAAATTAAGAAGAATTTTTTAAATTACTTTTAAGTGCAGCATGCCGCAGTTCGACACTACAGATAAATCAATGGAAATTCTAATTCATTTCAATATTATTGAAGTATTCCTCAAACGTAAAAACAAGAATGAACAACCATTGCGTGATGCCAGTGAAGACAATATGGATATAAAGCGTGGTGCTAATTATGATATTGGGACACCAAACTTTAGTCCCCCCGTGATCGTGGGTGCTGTAAAGTAACCGAAACGTCGGGAATTCAAAATACGTTAAAATAAGTTATTAAACGCGATAAAATTCATAAATATAGTTTTATTCAATGTAAAGCATAGTCGTTCACTCATCAAGATATGGAGAGGGATTTGTTTGGAGTTTCTCTGCCCAAAAGAGACTTCAGAATGAGGGTATTCGCATTAGAACCAGACTAACGAACATAGCCGAATGGAGCAGTAAGCTGAAGTGGCTTTGTACCGTTCATGTAACTCGAAGTACCAACATTTAATGGGGGAAAAGTTCTCGAGGGGCAGTTTCGTTATCCTATAATTTCGTATCCCAACAGTTAAACTGACGACAGTGTAGGAAATCGGTGGATTTTATGGATTAATTGATTGTTTAGAGTACTGAGATCAATTTATGAAAACTGTTACAAAACATCGAAGGAGAATCTGCATCAAAATACCAGGCGGTCCCATAATGAACTGGCCTGATATAGTTCAACGCGACATATCGCTACATATTGTGTTGCATTAAATAGTACGTTTATCGTGCACTTAATATAAGAAACATGCATCGACATGAAATGCTTAGTCTTAGTTTAACAGGCATTTGAATAACGAGAGTCGCGTATTTTTTCAAAATGTCGAAAACTGAGTATCGAAGTGTCATAAAGTTTCTGTTTAAAGAAGGTTTATCCCCTGCCCAAATAAAAGAACGATTGGATGGCGTGTATAAGGAGTCTGTCCCCTCCTATAGCACAGTGAAAAATTGGGTGAAAGAGTTTCGCCTCGGGAGAGAAACCGTCGAAGACTTTGGCCACGACGGTCGACCTGTGGAAGTGCTCACTCCCGAAACGATTGCTCTTATCGAAGAGGAGGTTCTGAGTGACCGCCGTTTGAAGATTAGAGATATTGCAGCAAGGCTTGGGCTCTCTAAGAGTATCGTTCATTGCGCGATCCATGAACATCTTCACATGAAAAAAGTGAGTGCAAGATGGGTACCGAAACTTCTTTCAGCGGTACAGAGACAGGAAAGAGTGCGCTGCGCTTCGGAGTTTTTGGATCTTTGTGGCGAAAATCCAAAGACTGTGATCGAGCGGCTAGTGACTGGTGATGAAACTATGATCTTGTATTATGATCCACACAGCAAGCGCGAGTCAATGGAATGGCGTTATAAGGGTGAAAAGCCCCCTAGAAAGGCAAAGGTGCAACAATCGACTAAAAAACTGATGTGCACAATATTTTGGGATTTTCAAGGCATTTTGATGGTGGATTTTAAAGAACGTAATACAGTAATGAACGGCGAATATTATGCTTCTTTAATATATAAATTACGAAACAAGATAAAGGAAAAACGAAGAGGCAAGCTGTCTAAAGGTGTCCTGTTGCTCCATGACAACGCCCCTGTTCATACCGCTGGTGTTTCGAAGGATGCAGTTCGTCAATGCGGGTTCACAGAAGTTCAACATCCACCTTACAGTCCAGACATGGCCCCGTCCGACTATAATTTATTTCCAAATTTAAAGCGGGACTTAAGAGGAAGAAAATTTTCAAGCGATGAAGAGTTGCAGGCGGCCGTCTTCAGTCATTTTGAGGATAAAGAATGTGATTATTTTTATAAAGGTTTAGAGATGTTGATTCACAGATGTCAGAAGTGTGTTAGTATTCATGGTGATTATATTGAAAAATAAAATTGGTTTCGTTTCATTTCCTTCATTGGTTCATAGTTAGGCCAATTCATTATGGGAAAGCCTACGTACCACCTTATCCTTACAACATACCCATGAAAAGAAGTGTTCTTTCGCTACATTGCTTAAATATTTGGAATAGAAGGAAAAGGACAGTAGTAGATGGGTTTATTGAGTTTGCGAAATGCTCATGTGGAGCGTAGTAACATCTATAATGCTACCATTTATCTGGATGAAAACCATCTATTAGGTAACTGCCTCGTTATTCTATTGGCACGATCCACATTCGCGTTTCAGAACTATTGTTGATAATGAGGTCATGGATTCGAACCGCGAAAGGGGAAATCAGTTATTGGCTTTTTCTTTCCCAGTAACAGGCCGGGAAGTTGGCGGTGATTTACCCCCGTGCCTCGGAAAGCTCGTAGAGTATTTATGCTTGCGCCTGATCTCTCCTCGTTCGTATTGGATCACCGTCCCAACAGCCTATAAGAGCGAGGGAATAGAGAGTGCACCAGAGTTTGATCATACACTCGGGCACAATAATCTTGTCCTGCGAAGACGGTTTATCTCTGATGAAATAACCCCCGTGACCGAAATTCGGTCTGGGGGACATTAGATAAAAATGCACCTTAATCAAAGTCAGAAGGACATATGCTTTATTATTTTCGCGAAAAATGCATATATGCGCAAAAAACGAGAAAATCGTAAATCAAAGAGATAACGTTTCGTTGCAGTAACAGAACGACGCGAGATTGTAAAATAAAGGTTTTTAAAAGGTTTATTATTATCCTTATGATATACTCGTTTTATTTATGATATTCAGCTTAGGATTTTTTATTTCGCAATTTTCACAATTTCCTATTTAGGTCACGCTTCTGTTATGATTGTAATTGTAGATATTTATTTTATTGCGTAATATATAAAACCTTAAACAAAGTAAAATACAAGCGAAGTCTATCAAAGCTTACAGAAAGAAAAGAGTAGCGTGCAATAACATCTGAGCAACGGTAATGGTTTTCTTACAAATCCCCCGCGTATAACAATATCTCGTTTTCTATGTTATAATAACGCGTATTTCCATAAAAGTACAATGGTTTACATAAACCCAACGTGTGATGGCACAAACCCGTATCATGTATGGAAAGCATCTTGACATTCGAGTCACGTTTAATATTTCTTATTTCTTTTGTCTCATTTGTCCTCGAGTCAGAATGACATCAAGCCTGTATCGTCGTTTTTTTCGTTACATTTTCGCGACGCGGAGACTTTTTCTTTACATTTTAGTTGTCTTATTCAATTGTATGACAGCATTACGAACAACTTTAATACTGCTCGTATTAAAGAAGCGATCGAGCGGAACTAGGGCTCCAAAGTCTTTGCCAGAGATCTATCTGCCCGTAAGAGCCAACTGTCAAAGCTGAAGACTGAGTGTGGCAGCATCGTTTCCGGGACACCTGAGATTTTGAGTGAGATTGAGAGGTTCTATGGGCAGCTGTACACATCATCGTTGGAGCCACACGCAAGTGTGAGTAACGATCCAAGAGCAAGTCTTATCCGACACTATTCCGATGATATCCCGGACGTCAGTCTAAGCGGGATTAGAATGGCTCTCCAGCACCTTAAAAACGGCTGGGCCCCAGGCGAGGATGGAATTACAGCGGAGCTTCTGGAAGCGGGTGGAACACCGGTACTTGAAGTCCTTCAGAAGCTCTCAAATTCCGTCCTTCGTGGTGGCACTACTCCAGTGGTGGAGCAGAAGTGCGGTGGTCTTGTTCTTTAAGAAAGGCGACAACGCTCTCTTGAAGAACTACAGACCGATTTCCCTTCTGAGCTGCGTCTACGTGCTGTTTTCGAGAGTCATTACGAATCGTCTCGCACGCAGACTCGACGACTTCCAGCCTCCCGAACAAGCCGGTTTCCGAAAAGGCTTCAGTACCATAGACCACATACATACCCTGCGGCAGATTGTACAGAAGACTGAAGAGTACAATTTGCCACTTTGCCTGGCGTATGTGAACTATGAGAAAGCCTTTGATTCTGTCGAAATTTGGGCGGTGCTGCAGTCCCTTCAGCGGTGCCAAGTTGACTGTCGGTATATCGAAGTGCTGAAGTGTTTGTACAGTAGGGCTACGATGGCTATCCGAGTACAGAACCAGAGCTCGAAACCTATCCAACTGCAGAGAGGTGTAAGACAGGGTGACGTTATATCCCCGAAACTCTTCACTGCTGCTTTGGAAGACGTTTTCAAGCTACTGGACTGGAAAGGATACAGTATAAACATCAATGGCGAGTACATCACCCACCTTCGATTTGCCGACGATATAGTTCTTATGGCAGAATCGCTGGAGGACTTAAGCACTATGCTCAATGACCTCAATAGTGCCTCCCAACGGATAGGTCTTAAGATGAACATGGACAAAACAAAGATCATGTTTAATGTCCATGTCACACCTATGCCGGTAGTTGTTGGGAGCACTATGCTCGAAGTTGTTGACGAGTACGTTTACCTGGGACAAATAGTCCGACTAGGTAAGTCCAACTTCGACCGAGAGGTACATCGACGGATTCAACTCGGCTGGGCAGCGTTCGGGAAATTACGACATATCTTCTCGTCAGGTATAGCTCAATCTGTAAAAACTAGATTGTACAACCAGTGCGTGTTGCCAGTGATGACTTACGGATCTGAGACGTGGTCCTTCACTGCTGGCCGTATGAGGACGCTCAAGTCGCTCAGCGAGCTATGGAGAGGGCTATTGCTTGGAGTTTCTCTGCGTGATAGACTCAGAAATGAGGATATCCGCAGTAAAACCAGAGTGACCGACATAGCCCAACGGATTAGTAAGCTGAAGTGGCAATGGGCCGGCCATATAGCTCGAATAACCGATAACCGTTGGGGAAGAAAGGTTCTCGAGTGGCAGCCTCGTACCGGTAGGCGTAGTGTAGGGCGACCCCCCACTAGATGGAGTGACGACCTGGTAAGATATGCAGGAAGTCGATGGATGCAGGTGGCTCAGGACCGTGCTTTGTGGCATTACTTGGGGGAGGCCTATGTTCAGCAGTGGACTTGTGAAGGGCTGTAATGATGATGATGATGAATGGTTGCAAACTAACTATTAATATATTTAGTTTAATGGATTCTGCAAAGTAACGCTTGATCCTATTAATTATATATACCCACCCACCACATACCAAACTTTATCATTATATGGATGGAACATAGGCGATAAAAGTAAAAGACAATCGTACAATTAACGTCTTTTGACTTAATAAGCATCGTTTTATTTAAACCAAAAATTGGAATCGCATGAAAGTATATTAATTTTTTTAAATCAGTTATGTACGGTGAAAACGTGGTTTTTGCTATGCCGATATAATACGAGAGTGTATACGCGCGCATGTTATGTGAGTAAACTCTCTGTACATTTCAGCGATGTAGCTTCCATTTGATATTGGATAGCAATTTATTTATCATACATATTGCGGCTGGGAACGGGCACCGAATCTCGCTACGAACGCGTCTTTCTTCCTGGAGGAAATCAGGAATCGAATACGTGTGAGGAATTCTTGGAAAGCTATTGGTGTCGTTCTACTGAATGGCAGCCATTAGTGTTTAGGACGTATTTCTACTACATGAAACATTATTCAATTATTATCATCATAAAGCAGAGAGAAACGAAATTGTATGCATAGCCTTATATGAATTAAACTAATCTCATCGCGTTTAATTTAAATTATTTATTTTAAATCAATACGTTTCGGGATTTTTAAAATTAAATCCAAACCCAAGATGATTTAATAAATTCGTTCTGCGTAGATCGGAAAAAATTATTATTCAAAAGCTGAAGGCAACCCAGGTTAATAATGACATCAGTTGTCAAACATCACTGTCCCCTGTGACCATGGCTGCTGTTAAGCATCCGAAAAGTCTAGAACTAAATAACTCAAAATAAGTTAATTTAACGTAATAAAATCCATAAAATAATTCTATTGAATGTGTAGTATTTGTGTAAATGTAATACATTATAATAAATCATTATTTATTCTCCAACAGGAGTCATACATTACATGCAATAACTTTTTACTTTCATTTATCTAACTCTCGCTGTGGTAAAATTTTGCAAAATCCTGGTGCTGCATTATTGGATGTTGGAATCTTTGACGCAGAATTCTCATTAAATTATTAACTTTATTTTTTATTCTACTTAATTTCATAATCTTCTTGTCATTGAGGGTTGGAGTCATTTTTTATGGTCATATCACATAGCATATCATGAAGGACGATTTATTTTTTAGATTTATGAAGCGACAGTAGCCTAATGGTCCTGATATCGTGGACCGCGAACTCAAAAAGGTCGTGGGTTCGAATCCACCATTCGACTACTGGCGTGAACCACTCGTAACACAAGCAATTTAAGCTTACGAGGAGTGATTAAGGGGAATATTAGTAATGTTTATAGCATTGTTAATATTCTTTTAAAAATAAATAAAATAAAATAGTTCAAAATATTGATTTAATATGAGGGTGACAAACAGGCTTAAAATCCACTGGATGATAAGTGAATTCGGCTCATCAACATCGGCTACCAACTTTAAAAATTAGTGAGTACACGCGTTCGCTGACACCCCTGAGGACAAATATGAACTTGTTCTATTGCCCTTAAGGTTTGAACACTACAGAGGAAGAACTGTTTTTTGTGGTAGAAAGATGTAAAATGCTACAACTAGCATATAGTTTAGTGAGACAGTTATCCGGCACGGTCGGAAAAAAAATCAGAGATCAATCACGTGCTTTCTATAGGCGTGATACATCAACAAATTCCTGACTTTGTGCTGATCCTAAGAATTAATTTTTAAAAAAAAACTCAACTCATGATTTTTGACCCGACCCGGGATTGGAATGAGCGATCACTTGATTTGCAGCCGCGTTTACGACCACTAGACAATTAGAATATACATACTTATGTTATAATTGTGGTCGAATTTGACTGATATGAGTTATAAACTTAGACTAAAAATAAATTTTAACGAAAGAAATCTATAAAAAAAGTTGTTTTATTTACGAGCGTATTTCGATGTTATCAATAAGAAGATACGGCTCCGCTGTCACAATAACTCGTTCACTTCGCGGAGCAACATCGATAACATGGTTTCATTTAGAAGGATGCAAATGTCTTCGAGCCGGCCACGCTCCGCCGATCTCGATATTGCGCCTTCGTTTCGCGAAATACCCTCCCCATTCCTTCCCGCTCCCTGCCATTTCTTGTCACCTACGAGTATAATATCTTCAGTTTTAATTGTATCTACATTAGTGTAATGAATAATAATGCATTTGAAGTCTTGTATTACTAGTTGCTAAAGAAACTAAATAATAATAAGACAATCATTTCGTGATTCACAAGGTAAAATCGAAACATAAATAAGATTTTTACTCTTAACTTCAAAAGTTTTATTTAAAAATTTATGCCGTGAGTGTATTCACAGTGCTGAGTAAGAAGAGAACATGTGAGTTAGCATCGCATACATCACACAGGACGTGGCATATCGCGACGACATTGCATATGGAAGCCGCAGGCACTCGCTGAGACACCTACGCCCCGCCCGCCCGCTCTCAACATCTTGCAAACATTTGCGTTTGTGGTGTTAATGCTTCTTAAATGTTTGAATAATTTTGCACTAAAGCCCAGTTATATAGTATATTTATTGTTTATGGCTATATTACTTCCTTTATTTAACGAGGTACGTACAAATTCACGTACCTAAATTAAGTTCAACGATCTAAATCTAAATCCATCAAATCTATCATGCGTAACTTCCATGTTACCAATATATACATACACGTATAAAAATAGTTGCCGACGAGTTTTTTTACTTGGGACAAAATTCAGTGTGTGACTTCAACCAAGTCGTAAACCGACAAAATCAACTCGGCTAGGCTACGTTTGGGGTAAACTACAACAAATTTTCTTGTCCAATATTTATCGGAATATTAAGACGAATATGTGCAACCATTGTGTGTTTTCGTACTGCTGGTCACACAAGGTAACTCAATGTCACTAAGCGTGCGATGGAAACGGCTAAGCTCGGAATTACAATGCGGGATAAAATCCGTAACTAGAATATCTGCAGAAGAACAAACCTAAATGACATAGTCCAGCTAATCAGCAAGCCATAGTGTTTATGGACCAGCCTTATAACTGACAACCGGGGAACATGGACAAATTGGGAAGAAAAGTTCTCGAGTGGTAGCCTCGTAGTGACAGACGCAGTTTGGGCGATCCTCTACTAGATTGAGTGACGACCTGATGACACACGCAGGAAATAGATGAATAAGGTGATCGTACTTTTTGGTAATCTATGGCAGAGAAAGTCTTGTAATAGGCTGCAGTGATAGTGTGATAGTGAAATCTAAATTCAAGCATAAATACACACTAAATAACTCTTTATTTTATACATTTATTTATTATCACAAACTATTTAATATCACATAAAAATAATTAATATACAATATTATATTATGTCAGTATAATAATTTATACTGACATAGTTTATTCGAGTATCATGAATTTTACCCGAAAAATAGAACCTCATATTTTCAAAAGTGTGTTCAAGATTTAGTTTCTTTACATGTTTTTAATTTTATTGCCCATTACGTTTTCTTCTTTCATCCCAACTCACTCCCAGGCTTCGTTAAAGAGCTCATCGTCTCATTGTTTACTGCATTTTGACCTTCAGGCGTCTGACGTTCAGGCCAAGCCGATAGATACCTAAATGAAAATTTTATTTAGTTTTTTTTTTTTAACAAATGCCTATTACATTTTTATTTTGTAATATAGTACGCGCAACTACCATAATAGTAGGTGTTTGAATTTCATAAACATTAAAGTAAGACGTTGTAGTAGTGCCTTCGTACCCGCCAAAATGGCCGGAGTACGATCATGGAAGGCGGTTTTGGCGCACAGTTAGCAATAAAAACTTTTGTAATTACACTCATTTAAGGCAAGAAACCCGACATTGACACGATGTCGTGCCAAAAGCGACAATTATATTTTAACACGATCTAAATACGTACTTTAATGGCGAAAAGCAGTAATGAAATAATTACTTAACGCCATTTATTTATTCGTGCTAGAATGGGACATTGTTGCCTAAATATTATGATGAAAGCTTTATGTCAAACAAAAGACGATGAGGGCTGGTTTTCTCTCTGTCAATCACACAATACATAATATGTAATTTTTTATATAGAAAAAGGGTGACCAACGAACACACAGCCCGCTTTTCGTTTCTTTTAATTTTTTTGTCAGTATTCTGAAATGCTCAAGTGTTGTATAATATGGGTTTATTGGTTATCCGAGTACAGAACCAGAGTAAAAAAACTATCCAACACCAAAGAGGTGTAAGTATATTGCACCGCAGAAAATCTTCATCGTTGCCTTGAAAGAGGTTTTCAAGTAACTCGACGAAGAAACTCGAGAAAGGTTAAGAGTGCGTAAGGGCAAGTGACACCGGTACAAACGATACGTTGGCGTGTAATGCTTGCCGTCCTACGCACATGCAAGTGATGCCGGTGAGAACGATGTGCCGCAAGTGCAAGTGCCAGAAGTCTGCCTTATATCTGCGGTGAGTCGAGATGAAGACAAGTAGGATTAGCTTGCAGGAACTGAAGACTGCGGAAGACGATTCTCAGGATGTAGGGGTTCTTGTGGATAATGCGCTATGCGCAGTATGTATATCAGAATAAGCCGCTCTTCTATAATTTACAGTGGTAGAGCTACGCGGCAGCTTCGCTGTTGCACGTATGGGCTGGCTTAAACCGAAATGGTACTACGGCCTCGCAGAATACCGGCGTGAAGTGGAAGCTCTGCTTCCGCGTTTCATCTGGTGAGTGCAGGTGGCCGGATGCCTAATTACCCCCCCCCCCCCATCAACATTGTAGGGGAATTAAATGTTAGACTACCACAGGAGGGTACCAGCACCCTTGGAGAATCCCTCACTGCCACGACCAAGCAACTCTACTGCTATCCATGTGTTTCTTTAATATCAAAGTATTTCAGTTGAACCTAAACGCCATCCACTACCATCTCGAGACGGCAATCTGCTCTTTTTGACCAATATGCAGGTGTTCTCTCCAGCTGATGCTTAGTATCTCTCCTACCCGAGTTACAAACATGGAACATGGAACACTTCTTTGTGCCTTGGGCTGGAGTTTGCGTATAGGTCGGAGAGGACATCCGTTCTCGACACCATTCTTGAAAGTATTCGGACCTGTCCATCCTTTGACAACGCGTATACTGCGACGACCATCTGTGCATCTATGGGTGCCTCTATAGGTCCCATAGCGGTAATGTCGAAACAAACCGACTCTTCGATCACGTCCAAATGGCTACAGATGCGTTGCAACAGCAGATCCCCTCCGCAGAGATCGTGATCCTCGGCGATTTCAACGCCCTCCACGCCGAATGGCTTGGTTAACGTTTAACCAATCATGCGGGGAGATCTGTTCATGATTTTGCTTTGGTATATAGTCTGACACAACTGCTTACCTTACCTACGCAGATCCCAGATGTGAAGATCATGTACCTTCCCTGTTTGATCTTCTGCTGACCTCTGTAGATATCAGGTTGATATACCAGGTCAGGTTTCCAGCAGCATCACCCCTCTTGGCTCCTCGGATTATTGTCTTGTTTGGTTTGGATGCCACACTTGCTGAATTCGCGGTTGCATTCTGTAGACTGCCGCCATGTTTGGCACTATAGGTCGGCCAATTGGGATAGGATGCGGTCTTTCTTTGCATCATACCCTTGAGGGCGGGTTTGCTTCTCGGCGGACGATCCCAACGTTGTTGCTGATCGTCTGTCGCTGATGCGGTACCTCAGGGCATAGAACTTTTTATTCTTTCCCCGGTCGTAGTAGACGGTACATGCTCCGATTACAAGCCTATTAATACCGATGTTCCACAAAGATGCGTGCTATCATCAACGCTGTTTCTTCTGCATAACAATGATATGTTGCAAACCGGTAAAATTCAATGCTATGCGGATGACAGCACTTGTGATGCTGTGTACACCAGCCGTGCCAATATTTCTCGGGAAAACGTCTCCAAGATAAACTTGTGTCTGAAGTCGAGTCTTTGCTGAACAAAGTCTCAGATTGGGGGCCACAAAATCTAGTCCAGTTTAACCCTCAGAAGACCCAAGTTCGTGCGTTAACTGCTAAAAAGAACCCCTTTGTCGTATCTCCTCAGTTTCTAGACACTCCCCTTGCTGCCTCAGCCAGTAATGGAATCCTCGGCGGCACACATATCGAGTGACGTGCAGTTTCATAGTCACTTGGAAGAGTAGGCCAAATTGGCCTCTAAAAAGCTTGGCGTGCTGAGCAGAGCGGTACAGTATTTGACGCCGGCCCATCCATCGCCTGCAAGTTTACAAGGCGCAGGTGCGGCCTAACTGTGAATACTGTTCCCATATTTGGGCTGGGGCTCACCAATGCCAGCTCCTTCCACTTGACCCATCCAGCGCAGAGCGGCTCAAACCATCGACGACCGAGTGCTTTCCCATCAGTTCGATTCACTGGTGCTGCGAAGAGATGTTGCATTTATTTGCATTTTCCTTCGCATGTTCCATGGGGAGTGTTCTGAGGAATTGTTCGGATTAATTCCAGGCGTCAAATTTCATGAACGCACTACGCGGCCATCCTGCCGATACCATCCACACCATCTGGGTGCTTAGCGGTCCACCATTATACGTTGCACTAGGAGTTTTCTTCTGCGTACGACCTCTCTGTGGAATAGTTTACCACCGGCAATATTTTCGGACCGATTCGACCTAGGGACCTTCAAAAAAGAGCTTACTCCTTTCTAAAAGGCTGGCAACGCATCTGTAATTCCTCTGGTGTTGCAGTTGTTCATGTTTGGCGGTCGTTACTTAACATCACGTTCAGTATGCTCGTTTGCCCCCTCTATTATAATAATTTTGAAAAATTTTGTAAGTCACGAGCACATAGTCCAGCGGATAATATAGGAAACTATGGCCCTATATAAAAAATCCTAACTGAACTAAAAAGAATCATAATGTAGATGCTTTGTCATCCCTGAGGGCTAATACATAATACCTGGTTTCCAGTAAAAAGGGTCTCCGGTACTAAACACTCACCGTACGAACACAGCAGCATTGTTCTAATATTTAAAACCGGTAATTTGTGAACAATTTAAGTTAGATAAGTTTACATTAAATAGAAATTTAAGTTATATGTTCAGATATTTTTTTTATTTATTAATGCAATACCTAACAGTTGTGTAAACATAAAACATAAACATAAACACTCACGCCTGTCACCCAGAGGGGTAGGCAGAGACTACGGACTTCCATTTGGCACGATCCTGATATACCTCTTTCGCCTCCTTTACATCCATATATCTACGCGTACATGCTCGTCGGTTAAGGGTACTTCTAACGTGGCCCATTTTCAAAATATCGCCAATTTGGTCGATAAAATTTTTTCTAGGGCGTCCCTTCCCGACTCGGCCGTTCACATCTGCCATATAAATTACAGTTGTGTAAATATATGTATTTCTAAAGATAATGAATCCTAAAGAAATTTTTTTCTATATTTTAATGACGTAAAAAAAGTCAACGGTTATTAAAGAGTATGGCATAAATAACAGATTGTAAATAACTCGTTGGGCGGAATTATAATCCACATCCGAACATAAGGGAGCCGTGTCAGGCGGTGACAAGCGACAACTTGCCGGAGCTCCGCTCGTAAAAACTTTTCTAATTATGTATATTTTGTAGCTAAGAAGCGTGGGTACTCGTACCTCATTACATTTTCTAGTTAATTTCGCGGATCTGGTGTCGACATGGTTCGCATTACGGTTGAGAGAGCATAACGAGGACACAGAGTAATGCAAAATGATTCCTGATGTTGTTTGAATAACCCAAGCTTAATTATATGTGACTAATATAATATAAAAAAAATTACGTTTGGTGTTCATATTTTATGCGCAGCCATACCGTTCATCAGATTGCGGTAAAATTTTGTCGACTTATTGCGGCACTTGCGCGAAGGTTATAGTCATAGTACAATTAACTTACTGCAGGAGGCGCACGTATCGTACCGACAAATTTATTTGAAAGTTATATATTATCAATAAATTTCAATAATTATTATACACAATAATACGGCAGCAACGTGCCGGATACTGGCCAGTGCCTTTATAATATCATTAAATATTATTAATAAATTATATTTTTTTATACAATAAGGGTGACAAAAGAGCACACAGTCCACCTGGTAAGAAGTGATGGCTGTGATTCATAGACATTTACATATATTCTCAATTACTAATCAAAATGCAGATTCTTTGTCACCCGTGAGGACTAAGATGGAATGCCTCGTTTCCAGTAAAATAGATCTCCGGTTATCTAAACTCACCATACGAAACACAGCAGCGTTGAACTGCTACTTTACGCTGCTATTCTGTTAGAGCGTGGTACTTCCTCGGTCGAACCGACCCATTCCTGTTACAACTATACTACTAATATAGTAGCAGCGTGACTCTACCACGTAAAAAAATATAATTAATTGTGTTATTTAATCAATAATTCATTACAACTTAATTAAGTGCGAATGTTAAATTAATAATAATTACTCCTTTCTAATAGGCCGGCAACGCACCTGCTATTCCCCTGGTGTTGCAGTTGTTCATGGGCGGCGATAGTCACTTACCATCACGTGAGCCAGATGCTCGTTCGCCCTCTCTTCTATAAAAAAATGCTGTAAATGGGCCTGTTAGATTGCCACAGTAGCTGCACTTAGCAAATGAGTCGGCATCCATTTTTTTATTTTCTAGTTGGCTTTAGGAAGACGCTCCAGCATATCTTCTGGTTGGTTTCCTTATATTACTATAGGTTATCTCTCTGTCTTCTGTAATACGAATGTCTATAAGGTTTTTCACTGACACATCTCTAAGTTCAGTATCAATTTGGTGAACAAATTGAACGAAGCTTGTTTACACGTTACTTGTGTAATTTAAGTAGCAAGTGAGTTCCTCCGAAAATTTCGTTTGAAGTTTTATGAAAGGCTATACGTAACGACCTATCCGGGGATCTACGTTCTACACGCGAGAAGGTTCCATAAGTTTTAGTGTAAGTCGTAAACAAAGTGGCGGTCTGTTTCTCTTTACGCCATATTTGGTTTATTTTCCTCGAAAAGCTTGAGAATATTTTAGAGAACCAGACAGTCAAAACTGTAAAAAAATTTAACATCTTTTGGAGAGCTTTAACAACCAGTCTTCAAATATAAAATATTACAAAAGAGCACAACTTTCACATTATATATTTATGCAGGCTGCATTAATACAAATGAATAGCACTAAAGCACCACAGTTAGGCTGTAGAGTGAAACTTTTGCAATTATTGTAATTATTAGTCGACCGAGAAACATCCAGTCTCGTCATATTTCCTACTTAATCGCATGGAGTTTGCGACATTGTTATAAATACATCAATTTGTAAAGTTTGGATATTTATTATATGCATTATAACATTTCAGACGTAATAAAATATAGAATACTGATGAGCGGATGCTTAGCGTGTATGGCAGTGTAAGAATATTCACAATCCCAAATCGTTCCATGGGTGTCATACGTGGTGATAGAGGGAAATTGAACCAGGAGATGGGCATCAGCATGTTTCTTAAAATAACTGAAAAAAAAACTGCGAAGGGAAAAATTACCAGTGGTCTTTTATAGGCTGTACTGGAAGAATGGATGTATGTATATATCTTTGTGTTTGGAATTTTAAATATTCCAGATTTTAAAATTAATCTTAACGGCTTTATTGACATTAATAAACGAGTGCACTTAAAATATTAAATTCCCGCTCAATGACGCATTGGTCGTTCGCGCAAGCTGTAAATTTTTCATCTTAAAAAGTGACATTTAAATTTCCCCTCGTAATATGAGTAACAGCTTACTTATTTGGTTATAAATCGTAGGCAAGCGCTCGTTTGTCAAAGGCTTCAATGAGCGACGCAATTAGTTAGAGTGTGTGTCCCGCTTAACAACTCCGTGACTGTACTACCAGCGAAAGCCGATCAAATGTACTTGTCCTATCATTTTCTAATCGATACAATTTCTACTAGATTATCTTCACTATTTAGGATTGAAAAAAAATTTCCCTCTATAAGAACATATACAGGATTTATTGCGTCTAAAATTTTGCGTTTGCATTGAAAATAATACTGAATGTTTATATAGCCCATTGTAACATTCCATACGAATGCACATAATTTATAAAACGTGCGCACATTATCCGCAAAAATAGCACTGTGTCCGTATAATGCACGCTTTTTGTTTTTAACTTCATCTAAGGGTGGCTACGGACGGGCGGATCGCCGCCAAGCTCTCTCTGTTTTCCACGATCCACTAATTAATCACCAAAGCGATGATTAATCAGCGCAGCCGCGGGCACATTTAAAGCAGACTTTAATGATCCGTTTGTCGGACGGTACTATTTCTTCCGTTGGCACGTGCCGCGGACGGCTTTAAGCAGCTTTTTCCTTTTTCTAATGAAACATTTTTGATCAGCATCCATTGACTGATTAAAATAATGTTGCGTCGCAGATTTTTGATACTGAAATTCGAGGACTACACATTTTCACATAGTTACAGCCTATCAAAGTTCATAACTGAACATAGGTTACCAACCCTGTAGTACCTCATAGGGTCAACTAGCTGCCACGCTTGTCTGATGAAAACGCTGCTGCCAATCTCCTGTTATAGTTTCTCTCTTCCGCCTATTACGACACCCATGGGGTGATATGAGGTAGTGGATATTCTTTCAACACCATTACCACAGTAAATTGTAACGATTTGTTAAAATGTTATGTAATATATTAATGGTAATAATATCATACTTATTTCGTACATTATAACTAAAATTTTTCCTGTACTAAATATTTACCTTCTAATTTGAATTGTTGTAGATATCAAAAATTGAAGAATTAAGTGTTAACCTGCAACAAAGAAAGTATATTTAAGTTATAGAAACCACAATAATGTAAGTATAGCCATTGTGTCTGTTGTGTAGCATCTAGTGAATAACGCCATTCAAGGTTGAGTGATGAAAGAAAAACATGGGGGAGGGATTGCGCTTTTATTGAAACCAATCTCACCACTTGCCTCAACTGACTGCGCTCGGGGTTGAAAGCACGTAATTGCTTCGTCATTCAGATGATCGCAGCTTTACCCGCTAGTCTTGTTGACTGTACCTACTTGTAGGCACTCGCTTTGTACACGCGGCCTTACATCGGCTGACATGTGCTATTGTCTGCGTAGTTTCGTCGCGCTCTTTTATGATGCCAACAAGTTTCAGCTCTATTTCAGACAAAAATAATTTTGACGTAAGTTTTAATGAAAATAAATAAATCTAACATAAAAGCGCTCAAGTTGCACTGATTTCACATTTTAAATAGATATCTATTATTGTAGATATTTAGAATCAACTTTGTAAAGTATAAAAAGTAAAGTGAAATTATTGCAACAATTCATAATCAGCTCCGGTTATGTTGAATTTTATATTCTGATGAAACACCTTTTCGCATGAAAGACCGATTTTGGAATAAATAAACCATAAGCACACAAATATTCTAATAATTGTAACAATTATCGTATCATTACAGCTCTTCAGAAGTTCTCGGTGAAACGTAGGTCCTCATCCAAGGAATATCTTTATGGCATCACGGCCTTGAACCACCTGCATCCATCGTATTCATCTAGCCGGGTCCACCTGATACTTTTCTTGGTGGTAAAAAGCTGCCACTTGAGAATTTCTTTTATTGTTGTTCTAACTATATGGTCCGCCCATTGCTACTTACGCTTACTGATCCGTAGGCTAATTCAACTGTAGGCTTCATTACGGATTGATCATCATCACGTAGAGAAGCTTCGAGTACAATCCTCTTCATAGCTCGCTGTGCGACCTTCAACTTTCTCATACAACCGACGATGAAGTACCACATATCAGTTCCATAAGTTATCACTAGCAACACACACTGGTTGTACACTCCTGTTTTAAGATTTAGAGGAATATGTGACGTTAATATTAACATTACACTTACTGAAATAGTTAAGACCGATTGGGCATTTTTTTCGTCATTAATTCCATCGTGTTGTCATTTTCATTCGAAAATCAAAAGAAAGTGAACGCTAAGGAAAAAAAGACAAAATGAGAAGAGAGTCTGTGTTTTAATGGGTTAATTAGCCGACGATCCTCCAGTCGGAGCTTTAATTAAAATGAAAAATTTTCGTGACTAGACTGAGGAATTAATTGCTCCCTTTCATGAAACTATTCAGGTGAGAGAATAAACAAAAGTGCCGCATTGTCTAACTTTACATTTTTGTAAATCGAACCGCTGAATGGCAAATTACTTCGATAATGAATTGTTAAGTCAAATTTATGGCACAGTGACTTTTTGTTATGTTGTGGACATATTTCATTCATTAATTTTCACCTGAAATATGCTGAGATTCTTTCAGCCAAAAATTTTACGTGCATTATGCCATTATCTTAAATGGCCTCATTAACTTTATATAAATTTGCAGGATTCCGCTTCACGATATCGGTAATTAAACATCAATTTTAAAGTTATTTATTTTCCTAGCAAATAATTAATTTTTGGACAGATATTCTGCATTGCATGGTGGTATAACAAATTAAGGAGTGGTAAAAGCCAAGTATACAAATTGCGTTATTAAGTTGAAATAAACTATGGAAATACTAAATTTGTGTGTCGCTGCAATGCGATGGTAGGTGGCGGCTAAAAGTAGAATTTTCAGCTCTATGTAGGATGCAAGCAGCGACGCGATACCGTGTGTGCGTCGGTGAGCGTGAGTTATGGACCCAGTGTCCCGTTAATTGTCACTGATCGCAGGCGACGCGGCGCCACAGGCGTTTACTTTTCACGATATACAAACATGCCGTGACGTACTCTGTGAATGTATACTTCATTTATTTTTATTTTTTGCCACTACCTTTTACCTCAATAGTTTTTAGACGGGCAATGAAACAATAATGTAAAGTAAGATGGCAAAATAAAAAGTATTTATCAATATTGTGTTTTGAAATGAAGTTTATACATTGTAGGAATATTAATATGTTTATACATATATATTCCAAGTAATAAAATGTTATCTGGTATACTTTAAAAAGGTCCTATGCACGGCGTTCACTTTGAATGTTATGTGATATTTTATTTTACGTAAGTCATTTTTTCTTGGTGGTAGAATTTACCTACCATCAGTAAGAGTGTGGTGTGTAAACACCACACTCTTAACTGTTCTTCCGTCAAACAGCAGTACGTGCAGTAATAAGTTGCGGTCTGAGGGCTGAGAAGCATTCAATCTTAGTCCATACAGGTGACAACGCATCTGCAGCCATATTTGTCTGAAGTCCGCTGCAGGTGCCCATGGACTGCTGGTTCTACTTACCATTAGGTTTTAACTGTTAGTTAGTGTGTCACTTAATCTGACACCCTAACTAACAGTGGCGGTGTAAGAATATCCCCACATCTAGTCCCGCGGGTGTCGCAGGAGGCGACAGAGGGAAATAGAAACAAGTGATGGACCGCAGCATCTTCCTGATAAAAACTCAAAATAATAAAAAACTGCGGTTGACAATCGCGCGCCAAGCGTGTCAACTATGGCAAAATCCCCCCTATGACACAATTTATGGGCTGTGATGATGATGATGATGATAATCTAATATACAAAAATTAATGTTTGTTAGTTCGTATTTTATGCACTGCCATACCGTTCATCATAATGTGCTACGACTTTGTTAACTTATTGCTTGCATTCGCGCGAAAATTATATGATAAAATTAACTTATAATAGGTAGCACGTGTATCGTACCGACAAATTTATTTGAAGCTATATATCATTCAATTTCGATGAATGTTTTATCATTCTCAATTAAACAATATAACGCTTCCAAATTTAAAACGATATTTTCACAATTGTTTCTGCTGTGGCAGCAACGTGCCAATACCAGCTAACCTTAATATTTAACAGTGGTAGAGCCATGCGGCAGCTTTGCTGTTGCACGTATGGGCCGGCTCAAACCGGGGTGGTACCACGACCTCACAGAATACCGGCGTGAAGTGGAAGTTCTGCTTCCGCGTTTCGTCTGGTGAGTGCAGGTGGCCGGAGGCCCAAATCCCCCCCCCCCCATCAACATGGTAGCGGAATTAAATAAAGATAGACTACCCCAGGAGGGTACCAGCACCCCTGGAGAATCCCTCGCTGAGCATCCACGACCATGTTTCTCCACTTCTGAGCGTGGGTGCTCAGGCTGCCCCGCGTATTCTGGGGGGGGCGAAATTCCGCTCAAGACTACAACTGCTCGGGGCAAACGGAGCAACAAGACCAAGGCGACCCCTGCCACGCTGTCCGTGAATTTCTGCAATATCAGGGGACTTCACTCCAACCTAAACGCCGTCCACTACCATCTCGAGACGGCGAGGCCGGCTCTGCTCTTTCTGACCGAGACGCAGGTGTCCTCTCCGGCTGATGTTTCGTATCTCTCCTACCCGGGGTACAAACTGGAACACTCCTTTGTGCCTCGGGCTGGAGTTTGCGTTTACGTCAGAGAGGACATCTGTTCTCGACGCCTCGGCAGACTTGAAGGTTCGGACCTGTCCATCCTTTGGCTACGCGTAGACAGCGACGACCATCCGCGCGTCTACGGGTGCCTCTATAGGTCCCACAGCGGTAATGCCGAAACAGACCGACTCTTCGACCACGTCCAAATGGCTGCAGATTCGTTGCTACAGCAGATCCCCTCCGCAGAGATCGTGATCCTCGGCGACTTTAACGCCCATCACGCCGAATGGCTCGGTTCACGTTTAACCGATCATGCGGGGAGATCTGTTCATGATTTTGCCTTGGCATATGGTCTGACACAACTGGTTACTTCGCCTACGCGGATTCCAGATGTGGAGGATCATGCACCTTCCCTGTTGGACCTTCTGCTGACCTCTCACCCGGACGGATATCAGATTTCCGTCGACGCCCCTTTAGGCTCCTCGGACCATTGTCTGATCCGGAGTGTTGTGCCACTCACGCTGAAATCGCGGTTGCATTCTGCAGGCTGCCGCCGTGTTTGGCACTATAGGTCAGCCGATTGGGATGGGATGCGGTCTTTCTTTGCATCCTACCCTTGGGGGCGGGTTTGCTTCTCGCCGGATGATCCCAACGTTGTTGCGGATTCTGTTACTGATGTGGTACTTCAGGGTATGGAACTTTTTATTCCTTCCTCTGTGGTGCCCATTGGAGGCAAATCTCAGCCATGGTTTGGTCGCTCCTGTAAAATAGCATCATGCTATAAGCAGGAGTGCTACCAAGCCTGGGTTGATGCATCAGCGTCCCGGGATGTAAACACCAGCGCTCTAAAAAAGAAGTATAATTCCGCCTCTAGGTCCTTCAAAAGAGTCATTGCCAAGGCAAAGTCAGAGCACATAGGCAGAATTGGCGAGAAACTAGTTCGCCTTCCTTCTGGAACCCGTGCATTCTGGTCTCTCGCCAAGGCTGTCCAGGGGAATTTCTGTCAGCCATCTCTTCCATCTCTGCACAGGGAGGACGACTCACTGGCCCATACTGCAAAGGAGAAAGCCGATCTTCTAGGCTCCTTCTTTGCGTCTAACTCGACTCTCGATGACGGGGGGAGTACGCCGCCGACCATCCCGCGGTGTGAGTGCTCTATGCTGGAAGTGCAGTTCACACAGCGCTCGGTTCGCAAAGCACTCCTCTCCCTGGACATCCACAAGTCGAGTGGGCCTGACGGAATCCCCCCAATTGTGCTGAGGACGTGTGCTCCAGAGTTGGCACCGGTTTTAACGCGTCTTTTCCGGTACTCCTACTCCCTAGGCGTAGTCCCAAAATCGTGGAAGACGGCTTTCGTCCACCCGATCCCTAAAAAAGGCGACCGCTCAGACCCGTCCAACTACCGGCCAATCGCCATCACCTCCTTGTTCTCCAAAACAATGGAGTCCATTGTAAACTGCCAGCTTATGAGGTACCTTGAGGATCACCAGCTGATTAGTGACCGCCAATACGGTTTTCGCCGTGGTCGGTCAGCTGGTGATCTTCTGGTCTACCTCACTCACAGATGGGCGGAGGCAGTAGAGTTCAAGGGGGAGGCATTGGCCGTTAGTTTGGACATTGCGAAGGCCTTCGATCGGGTTTGGCACAAAGCGCTTCTTTCGAAGCTCCCTTCCTATGGGCTTCCCGAGAAATTGTGCAATTGGATCACCAGCTTTCTTGCAGATCGGAGCATCAAGGTCGTTGTAGACGGTGCAAGCTCCGATTGCAAGCCTATTAATGCTGGTGTTCCACAGGGCTGCGTGCTATCGCCAACGCTGTTTCTTCTGCATATCAATGATATGTTGCATACCCGTAACATTCATTGCTATGCAGATGACAGCACTGGTGATGCTCTTTACACCGGCCGAGCCAATATTTCTCGGGAAAACGTCTCCGAGTGCCGGGACAAACTTGTGTCTGAAGTCGAGTCTTTGCTGAACAGAGTCTCGGATTGGGGACGACTAAATCTAGTCCAGTTTAACCCCCAGAAGACACAAGTTTGCGCGTTAACCGCTAAAAAGAACCCCTTTGTCGTATCCCCTCAGTTTCAAGGCACTCCCCTTGTTGCCTCAGCCAGTATCGGAATCCTCGGCGTCGACATATCGAGTGACGTGCAGTTTCGTGGTCACTTGGAAGGGAAGGCCAAATTGGCCTCTAAAAAGCTTGGCGTGCTCAGCAGAGCGGGACAGTATTTCATGCCGGCACACCGCCTGCAACTTTACAAGGCGCAGGTTCGGCCGCACATGGAATACTGTTCCCATCTCTGGGCTGGGGCTCCCCAGTACCAGCTCCTTCCACTTGACCGCATCCAGCGCAGAGCGGCTCGAATCGTCGACGACCGAGTGCTTTCCGATCGGCTCGATTCACTGGCGTTGCGAAGAGATGTTGCATCTCTTTGCGTATTTTATCGCATCTATCACGGGGAGTGCTCTGAGGAATTGTTCGGATTAATCCCAGCCGCCAAATTTCGTGAACGCACGACACGGCAAACGTCCCAATACCATCCACACCATCTGGATGCTTGGCGGTCCACCACTGTACGTTTCACAAGGAGTTTTCTTCCACGTACAACCTCTCTGTGGAATAGTTTATCATCGGCGATTTTTCCGGACCGATACGACCTGGGGACCTTCAAGAAAAGAGCTTACTCCTTTCTAAAGGGCCGGCAACGCACCCGCAATTCTCCTGGTGTTGCGGTTGATCATGGGCGGCGGTAGTCACTTAACATCAGGTGAGCCGCATGCTCGTTTGCCCCCTCTTCTATAAAAAAAAAAAAAAAAAAAAATATATATATATATATATATATATATATATATATATATATATATATATATATATATATATATATATATAATTTACGACTTCCAGCCTCCCGAACAAGCCGGTTTCCGAAAAGGCTTCAGTACCATAGACCACATACATACCCTGCGGCAGATTGTACAGAAGACTGAAGAGTACAATCTGCCACTTTGCCTGGCGTATGTGGACTATGAGAAAGCCTTTGATTCCGTCGAAATTTGGGCGGTGCTACAGTCCCTTCAGCGGTGCCAAGTTGACTGTCGGTATATCGAAGTGCTGAAGTGTTTGTACAGTAGGGCTACGATGGCTATCCGAGTACAGAACCAGAGCTCGAAACCTATCCAACTGCAGAGAGGTGTAAGACAGGGTGACGTTATATCCCCGAAACTCTTCACCGCTGCATTGGAAGACGTTTTCAAGCTACTGGACTGGAAAGGATACGGTATTGACATCAATGGCGAGTACATCACTCACCTTCGATTTGCCGACGATATAGTCCTTATGGCAGAATCGCTGGAGGACTTAAGCACTATGCTCAATGACCTCAATAGTGCCTCCCAACGGATAGGTCTTAAGATGAACATGGACAAAACAAAGATCATGTTCAATGTCCATGTCACACCTATGCCGGTAGTTGTTGGGAGCACTATGCTCGAAGTTGTTGACGAGTACGTTTACCTGGGACAAATAGTCCGACTAGGTAAGTCCAACTTCGACCGAGAGGTCAATCGACGGATTCAACTCAGCTGGGCAGCGTTCGGGAAATTACGACATATCTTTTCGTCAGGTATACCTCAATCTCTAAAAACTAGATTGTACAACCAGTGCGTGTTGCCAGTGATGACTTATGGATCTGAGACGTGGTCCTTCACTGCTGGCCGTATGAGGACGCTTAAGGTCGCTCAGCGAGCTATGGAGAGGGCTATGCTCGGAGTTTCTCTGCGTGATAGACTCAGAAATGAGGATATCCGCAGTAAAACCAGAGTGACCGACATAACCCAACGGATTAGTAAGCTGAAGTGGCAATGGGCCGGCCATATAGCTCGAAGAACCGATAACCGATGGGGAAGAAAGGTTCTCGAGTGGCAGCCTCGTACCGGTAGGCGTAGTGTAGGGCGACCCCCCACTAGATGGAGTGACGACCTGGTAAGACATGCAGGAAGTCGATGGATGCAGGTGGCTCAGGACCGTTCTTTGTGGCATTACTTGGGGGAGGCCTATGTTCAGCAGTGGACTTGTGAAAGGCTGTAATGATGATGATGATGATGATAATTTACGTGTCACGTGGTTTGTCCGCGATGGACTCCTAAACTATTTTACAGATTTTAATCAAATTTGCACACCGTCTGCAGTTTGATTTAACTTAAGAGATAGGATAGTTTTTTTCCCATGAGAGACCCACAATTTTTTTTTGCGAATTTAAGGATTTTTAACAGGACATGATAAAGGGTTGCCGAAAAGGACAGAACAACATCTGCCTGACAAGCTAGTTTAATATAATTTCGTTTATTTTAATTTAGTCTAAGATGGGAAATATATTAACCGCGAGCAATATATTAACTCTAACCTCACAGACTAGTCTGATATCGAAGCGACGTATAATAGCGTAGATAGTAGTTATTGGCTCTACACAGATTCATCGATATGGCGTCATTTCGTGCATTATTAAGAAGGCCTGGACATTACCGTGGAAATTTATGCAGGGTCGAGAATAGCTTATATTATATTACTAGCTGTACTATGTGTGCCCGCGACTTCGTTCAATCAGTACTTTGGAATGTGGAATCAGTACTTTCGCTATAGTATGTGATGATGATTTATTTGTAAATTAAACTGTCGCGAAGACTTAGAAAGGCACTAATCTGAATAAAAACAATCAGTTAGTCGGTCAATCAGACAATAACACAAATAAACGAACCCAGAAACAAACCAAGAAACAAATAGGGCAAACTGTACACTTGTGTTTTATTTTGTAAATAAACAACAAAATGATCGCAATAACGTAATCCCTAATTTACTAGCCAATACTTGGTTTCCATACAACAAGTAAGATATTGCCCTAAATAAACAAGCACCATCACTAATTATTGATATTGAATAAAAAATTTGAATTGAAAACTATAATCCAATGTCTACTTAAGACTAATTACCTACACTAACATATATTGTCCCATCTATATTTATATATTTTGTCCCATCCGTTTTTGTTTTTTTTTGTTTGCACAAGTAAAAAGTAAAACTAAACACAACCTAGGAAATTTTTTTGGCCTTTAAGTAATAGGTGTCATCAGGCTTAAAATCAGTCTATCAAGAAATTCTCAGTAACAGCCCGGAGTCAAGGGTTTAGCAGTGTTTCATTCCCATGCCTCAGAAAGCATGTAAATCCGTTTTATCTGTATCTGAACTCACTATATTTTTGTCGGATTACTAACTTAGACATAAATAGATAATTTTTTTATTTTGTAGGTATATAATAATCAACAGGGGCAGATTTTTGTAAAGTTCTAGATGATAAGTATATTCATAATTATTATAATTTCGTTTTACGGATTTCCCCACCACCACATTTTTTCCGCGCAAACTATGTATCCTGGTTTTAACACTTTAAGGTGAGATAATAAGAAAATGAAAAAAAAAATGCATTATTTTAAGCCTAAAGTATTCGTACTAATTTTTAAGTTACAATAATCCTTTAATCATTTTTCCCTATACCAATATGAAATCAACTCGTAAGAAAACATTCTTAAAACCTTATTTTACTATCTAAGGATTTTAATTTTTCAAGACTTCTTTCTTAGCGGATGCCTACTTAATAAAAGGAAGTTATTGTTCCAATTTCACGGACCTACATCCAGCGGTGTGATCTGTAGATTTAATACAACATTTTTCATACAAAATTTGAACCCTTGTTTTAAAATTATAGGAGGCAAATTTTATTATTTTATTACTTTAAAGCATTAAATATTTTTTGTCCCTTCAAATTGATTATTATCTAACCTCTTCTCCCTACCCCGGTAAGAGGTTGTTTTAAAAAATACCGAAATATTTTAATTCCATACAAAATTTCCTACCCTCTGCTCCTGCGCCCTCTACCGTAACGGGTTTTTTTGAAATCGCAAAATACGTATTTATTTATTTTTTAAATACAGTACTCTTAGTAAGTATCGAGTCAATTGTTACTTCAAGCGGTTTAGGCAGTCACTCAGTGTAGTTTAGTATCTATGACTTAGAATATAAAGAGTATATTATAGTAGATACACAGTGAACAGTGACATCTGTCTGTAAATGGCAAAACTAACTTTACGGCAAATTAAATTATTCTGTTCGTTTTAACCCTATGACAATTCAACCCAGTGGTCTAAGTTTTACCCAGGTCCAATATAAATTAAATTTTATAAATGCTATTTGCTAACGAAACAAAAAAAATCTACTGATATAAAATAATAATTTTGTGTAATTTTAAGTACCTATTAACTAAGCAAATTAAAACATGAATTAATAATATGCACTCACACAAAAAATAACGTTACTCTGTATTACACCTCTATGCAGTTGTATAGTTTTCGTACTCTGGTTCTATACTCGGATAGCCATCGTAGCCCTACTGTACAAACACTTCAGAATTTCGATATACCGACAGTCAACTTAGCCTTACACCGATGAAGGGACTGTAGTACCGCCCAAATGTCTACGTATTCAAAGGCTTTCTCATAGTCCAAATGCGGAAGGCAAATAGCAGATTGTAGACTTCGGTCTTCTGTACAATTTGTCGCAGGGTATGTATGTGGTCAATGGTACTGAAGTCTTTTCAGAAACCGGCTTGTTTCGGGCGGCTCGAAATCGTTGTATCAGCGTGCGATACGATTCGTAATGACTCTTGAAAACAACACGTAGATGCGGCTCAGAAGGGAAATCGGTCTGTAGTTCTTCTCACTTGAATTCTCGCTGTCGCCTTTCTTGAAGAACAAGGCCACTGAACTTCTGATCCATGTCTCCGTAGAAGTTCCACCATGGCAAACGGAATTAAAAAGTTTCTGAAAAATTTAAGTACTGGCTATCCACCCGCTTTCAGATACTTCGCAGTAAATCCATCCTCGCCTGGGGCCTTGCCGTCCTTAAGGTTCTGGAGAGCCATTCAAATCTCGTTAAGACTAACGTCCGGGATATCATCAGATTAGTGTCGGATAAAACTTGATATTGGATCGTTACTTACACTTGCGTGTGGCTCCTACAATGATGTGTACAGCTTCCTATAGAACCTCTCAATCTTACACAAAATCTCAGGGGTCCCGAAAACGATGCTGCCATACTCGGTCTTCAGCTTTAACAGTTAGCTCTTTCTGGCAGATAGATCTCTGACAAAGACTTTGGAGCCTTGGTTTCGCCCGATCTGGATTTCTCATTTGAAAATCTGTCTGTTCAGTTGCTTTTATGCTTTCAAATCTGTTGAAGAATGCAGCTTCATTTCCTGTCTAACAACCAAGAGATTAAGAGTGTGATCAGAGAGTTTTTGTGTTCTGCTCCGACCGCTTGGACAGTTTTCATGAGCTTATAATTCATATCGTCCATTGCATTGCAGTCTTCTAGGCACTGAAAACGGTTTTGTGATTCGAGTTGAAAGATTTGGGGACTTTGGATTAGAGCACAAAGGGGACGGGGCGTTGACTTCATTAGATGAGACCTCTCCAACTTAAGGGGAAATATGCCAACTTTAAGGGCCTATACTACTCAAATGGATCAGCAAGATCCTCCGTTATGCCGAAACTAATGAAGCATTAATTTTGAAATAAATATATAGTAAAGTTGAGGATTAATGTTAAGTACTTTGTTAGACGAAAACACGATTCTGGAAAATTTTCTCTATAGAAAATAAATCCCAAGTTACCTTCAAATTGAACAATAAACTGCTGGTATTCATAAAATACTTTAAATTATGTCATGAAACCTTGCGTATTAACTGAACTAACTACAAAGCAGGGCTTGTGTTTTTCTTTTTTTTAAATTACCGTTATTTTCACTGTTAAAAAATTACCTAAACTATCGGCGTCTTGAAGCTTGTTCCCTGCCGTCCGATCAGTCTCGCTTCAGTTTTTGAGCTGGAAAGCTGTGTCGCTTACGATTAAAATACATATTACGTAATACTCGTAGGACGACGTAGAATTAAAATGGGAAATAACCACAATAAAAATAAGAAGCGACTGGGTTGGCGTAAAGAAACAGACATAAATATGATACACCTAATGAAATAAGTATCTAACAACCTACCTACTTACAGTATTAGTGATTACAAATATTACGGTTTATAGCATACGACACGTGGGAAAGTGGGGGTGAAGTTAGAATTTAAGCTGAGGTAGTATAGGCCCTTAACATTTGGGCTTAGTGTGCCTCTTACCATTCGGTGATCGCTGCCAGTTTTCAGTCACTGAGATATCACTGAATACTTGCCATCTAGTCGTCATAATAAAGTTAATCTCATTTTTTGTCGAACCGTCGGGGCTCGACCAGGTCCTTTTTCTGTGGGGCCGCTTCTGGAAAAAAGAGTTTATCATAAAGAGTCCCTCTATCTCTATGAAGTTGGCCAGCTGCTGCCCCTTGGGTTCCGTAACGCTATCCCAAATATCCCAACTTTCAGCTCACCGTTCGCTCTTGTGCCTAGTTTTGCGCTGAAGTCTCCCATTATCACCGAGTGATGTGCCGGGGTTGGTGCGTAAACCTGTATGACCATCAGTGAATACCGTTTGGTGATTCTGAGTACAAGGTACGCCACCCTCGTTGACACACTTCCAATCTTTACAACGTTGTTAACGAGAGAGTTGGATGATAAATCCAACACCTCCTTGGGACAGATGGTTGCCCTCCTGGTGATAAAACAAGTTGCCGGATTCAAGCATTACCATGTCGTCCCCCTCGGAAAATCCTATAGTATTTCAGAGCTAATTTTATATCTCTTCCTCCAGCTTAAGGATCTTCTCGTAAGTCCTCAGGGTGCGTGTGATGTATGTTGCCAGATGGAGTCGTCTTAGGTGGCAACTGAACCTCCACTAAAGACTATTAGCACCCCCTGCTCCGCAGTTATCATGGTCCCCACCGTAGCCAGGAATACCGAGACCGCCGGGAACTAGAGGCTGCCTCTTCGTAACTCTCAACATGGGGGGTATATTGCCATAGTTGCCACGCTTGACGAATGGGTTGACAACCGCAGTTTTTGTTTGTTGTACAATTGCTGCTATCAGGAGGATGCTGCTCCCAATCTCCTGCCTGTTTCCCTCCGTCGCCCGTTACGATACCCACGGGAAGAATAGGGGTAGTAGATATTCTTATAACTACACGGTGCTGATAAAGATAAAGAAGATTAATGCAAAAAGAATGTATTAATGTTAGTACATTTAAACGCTATAAATTCATTTCATCTGTACGTTTATAGACTCCGCGGTTAACTGGAATTCGTTTTCATTTAGTAAATTCAGGGGTTGCAGTACGTAGCAGCGGAAACTAAATGTTATGGAAAAAACAAACATTGTGTGCCGTATTAAAAGAAGGACCGCACTGTTTCATGCGAAATTTTTTGAATATAATTCACGGACTTTTGAACCCGTCGCGATGCTCTTCGGCAAACAATGTATTCGAAATAATTTCATCCAGTATGTTTGAAGAACTAAATACACAAAATAATCAAATGAACTCCCAAGAGGAGTGAATAAATAATTGAGCAATTCGGCGTTACATTTAAATTTCAAACATTTTAAAAATATATTCTCTAATAATACGTTGTTAATTAGTGATGTGTAAAGGTAGTATAGGGGCAGGGATTTCGCCATAAATTTCTTAGTGCGGGAGATATCAATGTTCGATTCCTGCAGCTGATGCCTGCGGTCCTAATGTTGCGACTCAGTGGGCGCACTTTTTTAACTCATACAAAGAATTCTAAAATCCGTTCCGTGGTTGACTCACGCTGCCGCTATACTATGGTTGTAGTACAAGTGGGTCCTTTCGACCGGGGAAGGATCACGCTCTCACAGAATACCAGCGTAAAAAAGCGGAGTGTAAAGAACCGGAGACCCTTGTTAATATAAATGTGGTATTCCATCTGAGTCCTCAAGGGTGGCAACGAGCCCGTATTTTGATTTTCAAATGAAGATATATCTAGATGTCTATGAGTCACAGCACCCGCTTACCATCAGGTGGACCGAGTGCTCACTTATCACCCTTATGCTATAAAAAAAAGTCACTTGGCAAGCGAATTGACGATCACAGTGCCTAGCGTCTCGCGCCTCTGACGTTGCTGCTCGTCATTGGTTTTTTTTTATAGAAGAGGGGGCAAACGAGCATGTGGCTCACCTGATGTTAAGTGACTACCGCCGCCCATGATCAACCGTAACACCAGGGGAATTGCAGGTGCGTTGCCGGCCCTTTAGAAAGGAGTAAGCTCTTTTCTTAAAGGTTGAGATATCAAGAATCTTTACGGGTCTTGTCAACTACTTTTGCTCTCAATTAATCGTTTACCGAGAGTTAAAATGTATAGGCAATTTAAAAAAATAGGCAGGTATAGAATTAAATTTATTATCTAGATCATAAATCAAATATTTAGGAATGAACAGAAGATCTTGTGTGATGATAGTCAAGGAGAATATTTATATTAATAACAAGTTTACTGTCTAACTTTCTCAGTAAATAGTATTTATTTAGACGTCGAATTGTCGATTAACTATACTACATCAACATGTGAATCGTTTATTTTGTAACTTCCACAGACAAAATGTAGGCTATGTATGTATTTCAATCGTTGACCACGTAATGTTACAAACGTTACAATGTTATTGTATATTACGTAAAAACAATAATTATATTTGACCGGTTTTTTTACTTTGTTTTGGCATACAAAACCTAAGTGTTATAGTATATTTGTCACCTTCCATCTTTTTAATAATGACGTAAAACGATTAAAGATTTTAGCACGTCATCATGCCATTCGATTCCCAGTAAAGAAAACGTAAGAAAAACAGCAAATTTGAGTAGTTGAAAGTACACGTAGGTCATGTCAAGACCACCAAACTGCATTGGGGCAGCGCGGCGGACTCTTCCTTGCCCAAAAATCCCGCTAACAAATAAGAGGAGTTCTGTACCAAGCAATAGAACGTGAGATGTATATGGCTGTTATTTTACTTATATTTACTTTTTATAGCAAAAAAGAAGGGGGCGAGCCTTACAACAGTCGCATTTGGTAATATGGTGGTAGCACCATGGTAATAAGCAACATTACAATTATATTCTGAAAAAAAAGCTATTTGTTTTAGCTATAGTTAGCGATAGAAATTAATCTCATTTATAATAGCTAAATACTGGAATTTTTAAAATTTGTTATTGTTCGTTATTACTCATTTGCATTTATATAAATGTTCTGAACTTTTTCAAACACTTATTATCAACAGTAAATACATTTATTAATATAGCTTACATTTGTATAAATTAGTTTTGTATAACAGCACACTCTATTACCAACGCAAGCGCTCATTGGTTACACATTTCCGTCCCCTTTCACTCCCACAGATTGTGGGAAAGCGGGAGAAAACATGTGACACATCAAACATTGACCTGCTGCTCTTTCTTATTCGAAGAATCCGAAAAGGCGATAAATGAAATAAAAGATTAGTTAAAAATAGACGAATAATTATTTCTAAGCTACTATTTAATCCTAATTCCTAGCATTAAAATCGGACTGATGACGAAGAGTAGCGAAAATTGTGTTTCGGACTTATAGTGCAATTGCGTATTTTCAAGCCATTACGGAAAATACTCTTAACTTGACGCTAGTATTTCAAAAAACAACTGCTTATTTCTTAAGAAGGAAAGAAATACTTAAATACTTATATGTACGAGTACGAAGTGTGACGGTGCATTCACAAAGAATTATGCTTTTACTATTTTAGAAATAAAAGAAAACCTTTAAGTGTGTATATCTTTTAAAATTTCGCTTTTTGACTTCTTGTTTTGATAAATATGAAAATGTTTTACTAATTTTGCATACACGGGCACCCGTGTCCGAAGTTCGCGCCGCAAATAAGTATAACAATGTTCGCAGCGTTGTTTTGGAAACATTAACTAAGTTGAGAGAACGCCAAAAACGGAAACATTTTAACGTTAACCGACGCCGCACCGCCGGCCGTATTGTCGTGTCCGTACTTGGCGTATTATTTGCCAAAAAAAGCAGCCGCTGTCACGCCACATTAATAATAAAGCTTCTTAAATAAATGCCTACTAAGAAAAGTTGTCAAACTTCGCCAGACGGAAGTTCGTCTTTTGTAAATCGTAAAAAATGTTATCAACTTTTTGCCAAATAGAACAAAATATTAAAAATTTCTTTTGTAATAAAGGACGCACAATAACCAACATATTCGGTCGTTGAAATTCACAATAGATACATTTAATAGCCGTCGTAATAGCATACTTGATTTTAAGTTTATTGTTGTAGCACGAAAGGCTCAACCAGGGAAGGATCACGCTCTCACTGAATACCAGAGTTATGCTGCTGAGCTCCTTATGGTAAGGGCAGAAAATCACAGACCCTTTTCACTGATAACGAGATATTCTATCGTAGTCCTTTTAGATGTGACAACGCATCACTCTATCGCACATTTCGATTCTTAATTGAGGATAGAGTAGGTGTCTTTGGGTCACAGGATCAACTGACATCATTCATCACTTACGATTAAATACACTGTGTATTCGTTCGTAAAGTGTATTCTATAAAAAAAACCCACACCGCAGCCATTTTGTTTGCAGCATATATGGATCGGTTCAACCGCGGAAGGACCAATTTCTCACGTAATAGCAGCCTCAAATACTTGCTTAATGTATAATTTTGTATGGTAAGTGTAGATAATTGGTTATAGAATTACAGATGAGTGAAGCTGATTGAGTGTCTCTATTTATTTTATTACGTTATAACTACAGAATTCTTACGTCCTCCTCCTAAAGTTCTCTCTCACAACATTTGAGCATTCGCAAATGGTTGTTTAAAGATGCGCACTGCGAAACTAAAAAGTCATTGGTTTAAACTGGCCATTCGACTAATATCGTAAACTGCTTCTATCACAAACATATTAAGCTTAGTTGAAGTGGTAACCGGGAACATTAAATAGAGTACGAGGTATAGTATATAATATTCAATTATAAGCTGTCCCGTCAGCGGAACGTTTATAATCCGTTACTTTCATCTACCTTAATGTATAAAATTAAAATTGAATTTTATGTTTATTTGGTTAATTGTCACTACCAAAAAAAACAGATTTCAGCTTTATAAAGGTGATCATCATCATCATCATCATCATTACAGATCATTTACAAATCCACTGCTGAACATAGGCCTCGCCCTAGGAATGCCACAGAGCTCGGTCTTGAGCCACCTGCACCCGTCAACTTCCTGCATATCTCACCAGGTCGTCTATCCACACTGTGGTTTATTGATTATTATTATTGTAATCAGTACATTAAATGTCCAAATATATTAACATTTTTATGAAATATCAATTTTAACAATGCATCAAAAATAGTTTACGATTAGTTTGGAAAATCGAAATCTTTTTTGTTACGGTAGAATTTATAATAATTTGTTCTTCTTTTTAGATTCTTTACTTAAAATATAGGATTAGAACATAAAACAATAAAACTAATTCAATTACTTTTTCATATAAACAAAATTAAATCTTAGCTTACGCTCATTTAGAAATCTAACTCAGTCAATTTTAACGAATTTTAAATATTTTTTTCGAGGAAAGTTGTAATTGAAAAAATCCGAAGAGGATTATCAGAAGTTTTACGAGCAAGATTGTAACTTTAAGGGAAGAAGGATATTCCACACGAGAAATAGCACGCAGAGTCGTTGCCACGACTGACGTGTATATGAATGAAAATAGATAAAAATATTATGGTTCGGTTTTGAAATATTAGAGCGCTGAGTGATTAAGTAACAGCTCACTAGAATCTACTTTGACAACCAACCTGACTTAAAATTTAAAAAAACTTGGTAAGTGAATTTTGTTAAAAGGGACTACTCTGAAATAACTCTGCACTTGCAAGTCCTTTGACCACTGAAATTAAGCTCCAAGAGTGCTGATTTCGTTGGCCACAGTGAAATTCTATTAAAATTATTAAATATTAAAAATATCATTAATTTTGGTAGGATAACAAGAATCTGGCGTCAAAATTGTACTCCATTCCATATTCATGCATACACTTTACTTTTCTAAACATATGTAAAATAATGCCAGTTAAATCTGTTCAATAAAAATATCCTCCAGATTGAATTGCGATTACGGCGGTCAATCTCAACGGATACTAGCCATTTATGAAGGACGGATTATAGTTCCCGAGTGTATGCACAAGTACAGTTGCACTCTCTTTTACTCCTTTTTAATATTTCAATTCAGTTCAATTTGATACGAACGATTAAAACTAAGGCGTAAGTCTAAAGATTTGACAGGCACGGGAGTGAATAACAGCAAATTACCTAACTCTGATTAAGAAAAGGAATGTCTTGGGAAAATAACCCCATAACTAACTATGGCCCTACATGGGATTTTAACTCAAAACTTCAAGATCACCAGTCGCTGCTTAAGACCACTAGACCAACGAGTGAGGTAAAACATAATATCAACAAATAAAAACTCAATAAACCCCAATATACACAAAGTCACAATAATTTAGGCATTTATTGCCTTAATTATTAGCCTTAATAGTTTGGGCATTAATTGTGAATTAACTCATAAGTTTGTGATCAATAATTATTCGTCGACCATCGTTATTCTTCTAAAAGTAGGTTGGATTTCGTACGCTGTATCGCTAGCGCTGTCACAGAATATTGGAAATGCAGGTGGATGGGACCTAATTTCCGTTGAAATACTCAACATAATAATTGACTGCTGCAATCGTAACGACTTTAAATTAAATATACATTTAATGGTATTATAATATATTGAACTACGAATAATAATATAATACAATTAAAAAAAAATGAATATTGTAACGTTGTATGTAACGGCATATGAAATCGGATGGTGTGTTTAGAATTTATACTGGTAACATTTATCCATCGTGGTGTTACGATACGGAAAGCTTTCATATGTAATAATAGGTTGCACTTGCAATTCTTCGGCCAGCTATTCATCTTTAAGGTACGCGGATTTACGCGGAAGCTGGCTGACTTCTAGCTTATTAATTAGTTTTGGCTTTAATAATATTTCGTCATGATGAAGGTTTCTTTCAAGTGGTAAACTTCCTGGTAGACTTTCAGCTGACGGCTTGGTGTCTTTAGAAATCGGGACTAGGGGAGTGTTTACGTCAAAATTTCAAATAAAGAATTTTCTAATCCTATTTCGGTTAGATTCAATCTGAAGTTTCAAATTTGTTTACTTCAATAACCACAATTGTTCTTTTCAGTTGGACGGGAATTCTTGTTTTCATTTTGGACTTAGGACTTCGCATAATGCTATAAAACTTACATCATACATCCAATAGAACGTTTACGTGGTAGATCCACGCTACTATGGTTGTAGCACAAATTGGTCGGCTCGATCTGGGTGAACAACGCTCTCACAGAACATTTTTAATTAATGAAATTCTTTTAATTAAAAATGGGCTCACTCTTGACCTCCATCTGGCCCGGGGGCGAACATGAGGTCGATGGAGCGAGTTTGCCCAGGAGAAGCACAGGCTTGTTAACAATAACACGCACCTCGAAGAGGTCCAGGTTATAGGTACTGAGAAAAACAGGCGCCGGCAGGGCATTCCACTCCTTAGCTGTGCGCAATATAAAAAATAATTTATAGCGCTTAGTGCGAATATTCGGAAAATGTGAATGGTAACTGCTGTACGTCTGGTACTCCGACACGCGAATGAAGATGGCGGTATGAGCTTATGAAGCTCTCCACAGAACATTCTGTAGAAGACCGACAAACAAGCAATTTGGCGGTGGTGAGCTAAGCTGTGAAGCTTAGTTTCCACCAGCTTTTTGTCGCCGATAAGTCTCCTAGCTCTGCGTTCCACTGAGTGGAGTGCGGCAAGTTAATATTTTTCTGAGCCATCCCAACGGTGACTACAATACTCCATGAATGTCCGAATTTGAGCCTTGCGCAAAGTTAGAAGCTGACCAGTCGTGAAGTATCGCTTCACCTTGTTTAGAATACCCATATATGTGGTCGCACGTCGTGCTTTCGACTCAATGTTAGCGCCAAAGTGTAGGTTAGTATTCAACTGTATGCCGAGAAGCTGCTGAAGATGATAAGTAACCTCTACAGATAGAGTAAGACACAGATCAAATGGACTCCGTTTTACGGAGAACAGGCATGCCTGCGTTTTGCCGGCGTTGAAAGTTACCAAACTGTTGTTAACCCATTTGGAGCCTAGACTTATGGCTGCATTTTTCCGCACCACCATGGCCTTTCTAAATGAACGTATCACTGCACCTCTGTCTTTTGCACTGGACATGAACCTCTCTGTGACTGTGCTGTTATTTGCATACCCAACAATACCTGGTAAATGTTGGCCATTGATGTGCAGCAGGAAAAGAGACGCAGAGAGAATAGACTTCTGAAGAATTCCGGCATTAATATGCATTAGTTCAGCAGAGCAGCCATCTATGACTATCCTGACCGACCGTTCACTTAGAAAGTCTGATAACCATTTGCAAAATTCGGCGAGGATGCTGTAGGCAGGAAGTTTACTCATCAGACTTACATCCCAAACTCTATCAAAACCTTCGAGATATCGAGTAAAACTGCGAAAACTTCACCGTTCTTCTCAATGGCCTCGCCCCAAAAGTGCGTGATATACACAAGAATCCGCAGAGGACCGTCCCCGGCGGAAGCCATATTAGTGGTCATTGATGAGGTCATTTGTTTCAAGCTATGTCAGCAGCTATTTACTCCCGTTTCCATAACTTTAGAGAGTATGGATTTGCGACAATTTACCTTACTTTTTTAATGTGTACCCAAGAAGGGTACTGGTTGCACATTGGCAAGCTTCCAGGGTTTGGGCACTGTTCGAGTTCTTAGAGAGAGACAGCTCAGGCGCACAATGCTTAAGTACCCTTACAGCAATACCATCAGGTCCGCTGGCCTTGTTAACCTCTAGGTTTCGCAAAGCTCCACGTACCTCTTTCATATGGATATGAAGAATCCCACCGAGGCAGAGATGGTGGATGTTTAGAACCAGCATCTAGACGAGAATTGCTCTCAAACAGAGATACAAATAAATTTGTTTTTTCAGTCACGGAGTGAGCTAGTGTTCCATCAGGTTATTGCATAAGTGGCAATGAGGGACGGCAAAAGTTGGTTTAGACGGCCTTCGAAAGGTACCAAAATTGGATAATAAGCAAATCTAGCCCCTATACGACTGACATGACTGTATTAACTATTGTAAAGTAGCAGCTTATTCCTGCTGTGTTTTATATGGTGAATGTAGAGTACCGGACAGCCTTATTACTGAAAACGTGGCATTCCATCTTAATTCTCAGAGGTGACAACGCATCTGCATTTTGATTCTTAATCGAGGGTAAAGTAGATGTGAGCCACAGCTTTCACATAGCATATGTTGACTCTGTGCTCGTTTGTCATTATTCTATAAAAAGGAGTTAGATCTGCAGGGAGCAACACAACGATTGACCATTCACACGAGAAAGGAAAAACGTATGAGTTCACTCGACAAAATCAATCGTAATTGTCAACTAATGTGAAGCGTTTATTAAAATAGACTTAACTAACCTATGCATTCGATTTCAACTTAACTTGGTATTTTATTAAAGGCGCCCACAAGAAAGAAAACCTCTTACTAGAAGTCAGTTGCGTAGCTATAACTTTTGCACATACACATAAATAACATTAGACCATCGTATAATATAGCCTAAGATGATTGCAATCGCATGGAATGAAATGAAGTTCGTGGGTGTCTGATATAAAGATTTAACTATCAATGTGGTAATATTAGAATATTAAACGGCATGAAAGGACAGTGAAATAATATCTCATCAGGTAAATCCAACTATAGAGAGTCTATATGTCTTGGTACGTACAAGGAGAAAACGTATATGGAGTCTTACCATCATTTACCATCAGGTAGACTGTAAGTATATTTGACACTTCAGTTTTATAAAAAAATACAGGTAATTACAAAAAATTCTTGAAATCTCGGCTTTAGGAGGGGCTCAAAGAACGCTAGCTTAAAAGAAGTTTTTTTTTAAATGTGTCTTTACAGTACGTAATGACGATACATCCATACAAATATTATAAATGCGAAAGCGTTTTTGTAGGTTTGACTCCAGATAGATGGCGGATGGGCAGAAGAAGTGATATAGGCCATTTTTCATCTTGGAAAAATACACGGTTCCTTTGGAATTGATCTATTGATCTAATTCTGTAATGAATTATTTTTTCTGATTCAGGTCTTGGAATCGAAGTAGTTTTTTTTACTTCTACGTTGCCAAAATCGAAGGCAAAAGCTCAAGATAGTCGAAGCGATACGATGTGAGGAAAATATAAATATTACTGTAAAACGTATATGACAGCTAATTACGAGTATTACAATTCAAATATCTGTTCAAAATTAATACAAAAACAATCACACGCGCTGTTAAAATGGTTTATGAAATAATACTGAAGTGTATATTGAACGCTCTCCTCAAAGCAAACCTAGAACAAATTGACATCCTCAGTGACTGCTAGTGATGGTTTTGCCGAATTTGGTTAATTGGGAACCTTCTAGCGTATGCTACTCACATAATCGTATGTGGAGAGGCCAATGAGAACAATGGGGAAGCACTTGCTGTTTTTCTTGATATCTCGAAGGCCTTTGAAAAGGTTTGGCACGCCTTTTAGGCAAGTTTCCGGCGTACGGCTTATTCCCTGACCTGATTGACTGGGTGAAGGACTTTTAGAGTGAACGGTCGCTCGAGTCTTCGTCAATTGTAGCTTGTCCAATTCTATGGCATATAAGTGAAAACTACAATAAATAATAGTAGATAAATAATACTGTTATAAATAATACTTATTGAAGGTCACTCCTATTTTTAATTTACCACTGGTTCGGGAAATATCTCTGTCCAGAAAAGAACCAGCAAGAAAACTAGCGAGATTATTTAAAAAATTAACAGTATACTATTATATATTTTACGAGAAAGAGAACGTTTTTATTCAATGTAGATTATAAATAATACTTATTGAAAGTCACTTTTTTTTAATTTACCATTGTGTTGGGGAAAAAACCTCTATCATGGGAAAAACCAGCAGAAAACCAAACGGAAATTTAAAAAAAATAACAGCTTACAATCATGTACGTTACACAATTAACAACACAAAACAAAATAGAAATAGCTTGGTAGCGATCAGCTTTCTCAGGGGTTATTATCATTCATGAATTCCTTAATACTGTAATAAACTTTTTTTTTAAACAAATTTTGTTCAATAAAGTCTTCAAAGTTTGTGCGGGTCAACTTTTGTATATTACACAGTAAACAACGTAAAAATAATTAGAACTAGCTTGGTAGCGATCGCTTCATTGCCAGGGATTATTATTATCTATAAATACATTAATATTATAATAAATCTTTTTAAATAAATAGTAAATTTTCTGGGATTTTATTGTTAAAACATATATATTGCCCCAACATTGAATTACTGACTTGGTGGAGTCGAGTAACTGGCACTACTAGCTTGTGTTTGTTCCTAGTATTTACAGAATTAATTCATCACTTTTTTTTTAAAACTAATTTTATTTTTGTGTATATAATTATTTTCGTAAATTTATTAATCCAAAGTTAGTATATAAAAAAAATTGTCTTGCGAGTCACTAAGTTCAATCAGGTTTTAAGTCATAGGTTGCTCTTAGGGCTCTCATCTCTATATTTCTATAATAAATGTTGGAGTTCCTTCTCTCTTCACTCTCTTCCCTACTAAATGCCGGGGCTAAAGTAGCCGCGATTAAACTAGGTGTTCAAGCATAGTCGTCACTTCACGCAGGGGTAGCTTTTTACCTGATACTAAGCGGAAGTTTGGTCTTGCATGAAGTACTGCTGACACATATGGGTTGTTGCTGCAAAAGCCTAGCATCTAGCAGCGTGCTAAAATAATAATAATAATAATTCTTTTTAATAATAATAATTTATTTATTACTCACCACAAACGACATGGAAGATACATTAGTGTTATATCTCTATTTTAACAATATTTTATCATTCATGGGAGACTGGTGCCCGTGTAGGTTCAAAGACCCGTATTACGGGTCACCAGCCCCCCCCCCCCGAATTTACTTGGCAACAACTAAAAGACTTATTAGTAACCTTATTTTGGTTAAAACCGAACTTTCCAACTTCGAACATAGGCGCAGACTAAAAGCAAGGAGAGGTAAGGTCAAAATAGGTTCTTATATTTGTACAAGAATCTTAGCAAGTTAATTTTCAAAACATTAATTAGTTATTGTGATCGTTGGCTGATCTCGTTCCATTAATAGGAAGTCAGTAAAAGTGAAACTTTGGTATCTTTTATCTATCTACGCCTCTGCACATTATTTTGGATATAAGATAAACTTTTATAAAGATTACTAAAACACTAAATGTCTAAAATGTTTTCATACAAAGTATTAAATTTGCAACATCTTTTATGACGTCGGTCTTTCAATCTCTATCGCTTAAGCTTTCACGTAGAAAGCTTCAGCATCGGAACCGAAGTTCGATATTAGTTCGATGGCTATCTTGTTTGTTTTTATTCTTATAGAAAATTTTGTGCAGCCCAGTGAATGCAACTACGAGCTTTCCAATATCATGTGGATCATCCACTGTAAAATGTTGTAAAATTAGACGAACTTTTTTTTGAATATAGACTTAGTGTAATAGATCATAGTGTTTAGTTTCGAGTACACCAAGAAAAGATTTGTATTTTGCCTAAATATTGGTAACGGATCGGCGCGGCTCTACACAGTAAGATAAGAGAACGAGTTACATAGTGATACATTGAATGGATTACTCTGCTGTGGTCTGCTTTATTTACTTTCATAAGGGGAGGAAAATGTTATCCTATTTGATATCATCTTCAAAAACTGCTCAATATGGTGGTATAGTGTGTATAGTACAGTAGGCGTTTAGTGGTTGAATTTATATTTAGTTATATAAGAATCGGTAACTTTTCAAAATCTGTAAGACAAATGCAAAACGTCGATAATATAGAAGTTTAAAGTTTTAATATTTAATTATTTTTATATTGAAAATATAGATTATGAAAGAAAATTAGAATTGGCTGTAGTGGATTGTTTACTTATTTCAGTTTAATGAAGAAAACCTTCAAATTTATAAGGAATAGCTGTGTTATAAAACAAAACAAAATAAAATAAAAATAAAAGCTTAATTAATTACCGTTAGTGGGAAAAGAAAATACCTTGTTGACCTATTAAGCCAGTTTACTATAGAAAAGCGTACAGTGAAGTCACAATAACAACACACGTAATATTCCTGTAAAATTAATACATACTTATACAATCTAAACAGATGAGTCAATACGGATTAATATTTGATATAAGGCATATTGGACCAACGAATTGGTCTAAATTTCTGTTTGTACGTCCATATTGGCGAGCTATATGCATGAGCTGGCGGCATTGTTGTGACCCGTTCACACTGTTCTGTTTAATCGATAATCATTTCAATTTGCTATTTGAATGTGTGCCGGGCAAATTAATAGACAGGTAAACACAAGGTGTGTTTATCTTTCTGTCTCTTTTTATAGATTTGATTTTAATTCGTTGATTCCTAGGTGTTTGATTTCGTTTTGTAAGAGCTTGTAACTTAATTTTATTTAGGTTTTATTAAATAGTTATATGTAGAGAAACTTTCAATGAAGTCATTGAAAAAAAAACCTCAATCTTAAATTGCTTATCATCCATAAATTGTTTAATATCGATATAATTAAAATTTAACACATAATTAGGAGCCGACGGTCAGACGTTAATTTCATAGTACGCGAGAAATTTTACGTAGTGATTTAATACGTGCTAGGCGATGAACGAAAATATTGTGAGGAAACCTGCATGTCTCAGTAATAAGAAAAAAAAATATTTCGAAGCCAAGTGAAGTTCGCCAACATGCTTTAGGGCAGGCTTGTGCCCAGCAGTGGGACATCTATAAGCTGTAACTTTACTTTTACATAAATAAACTTATTATATATTAAGATAGGAAGGTAAACTTATCTTCTTAAGGTTAAAGTAGGCAATATTGCAATTGCAAAAGAGATACATTATTTTGTAATTGCGATGCTGAAGCGTGAAATAAGTACCTTCACCAGACAGTACGGGCGCGTAACATAGTCCAGGAGCTAATCAGATCCACGAAACGTGAGATGTTCGCGGTCATACTGAATACGTGGCTTTAGCCGTACCGGTTTGACAGCAGTGTAATGGATTGCTTACCTCCGCTCGGACGTCCGCCGCCGCCGTCGATCACTGACAGCGACCTAATTACATGTAAATAAATACACGGCCCCCTGACTTTATACACCCCAGTCAACTTGGTACGATGCCTTCAAAGGAGAGTCGAGCCGTACTTTGGACAATTGCTTTTTTAATGCTCTCATTTATTGTTAGAAAAATAAAGCCGTGATTAAGGTATTCTTTTTTATATACAATAAAGCAATACGGCGTCTGTTTTATTCAAATTCTGTTTTTTAAAATTTCAGAAGCTATTATATATATGGAAATGATTTCATTGTTTTTATTTTCTAAAGTCAAGTCTTTTTTTCAATGCATTTTTACCCCCTTGAGTCAAGGGGGTTTATCTATAACTAAAATGTCATTAATTACACTGTGTGACATTAAAATCATCATTCCCAATTTTCCGAACAATTATAGTACGGGACCACCCCTAAAAAGTTAATCATACTCATATTTAATTTAAAAACAAAAAACATTTAAATTGGTTGATAAACAAAGAAAGTATGCCCGAACATAGTTAAAAAAAGAATGCAAACGAATGGAGAACCTCTTCCAGTTTTGAAGTAAGTGGAAGATTTCTAATTAGTGGTTTGCAAAGTAAAACTATGGATTAGTACTCTGTATAGTTAAAAACAAACTCTTAACAAATAACAGTTCACCTGATGATGGGTGACTAATGCGGGCCATTAATAGCTGCAATGAACTTCAAAACCGTGTCACGTTAGCCTTAAGGACTAAGATACAATAGTCACAATCAGATAAATATATAATATAGACTTTCTAATCTTTCATACCTTAACAAAGCAATGGTTGATCTGCTTTTTGGTAATATGGTCGTGACGGAATCCCACGCAGAAAGGGATTAATACCAAAAATGAAACAAATTAAAAATTTCTTTAAAAACGACTAATTTTGGGATATTTTCGGATTAAAAGTGTTTTATAAAAAAATTACTGAACGATTTCTATTGCATTTCATATTTTTTTAATAAGACATTTGTTTTGTGACTCACACTTATAAATTTGATTGCTTCGATGGTCTAATGGTTGTAAGTTGGGTCGGGCCCAAATCAATGATTGAGTTTTTCTATCAAAAAATTAGCAGAAGCAGCCCGGAGCCGGAAAACTGACTCTGTTTTTAGTTTTTACTCCCGTGCCACGAAAATTGCGTGAGCTGAGCTTGATACTAAGCTTGATAACCCTCTGGTTGTGTAGGATTCCCGTCCTATCGGAATATGAGTGTGAAGAATTAGAGAGTGTATTTGTCCAGACCTAACTTTGAAGACGTAATTAGTATTATTACTCATTACGTTATAGTACGATAATATTTAATTAGTTAATGCGATGTCGTGCGACTATTTCTTTTATTCATTTGTTAAATCAAACCCACTGTATGGGGACTGCTCCGATATTTTATTCAACACTATAAAACGCCGCAGTAGTTTCAGTTGTAAACAATGCACGAACCAAAAATCGGCTGTCACAGAGAGAATGCTTCGAGCCCGCATAAGCGACTCAACGCTGTATATTTTTTCACATTAGAAGCTGTATTTTTGAGCTATTGCATAGCTTCTATCGCGGGCCTTGAGTGCGGGAAAATCCAGAAATTTCGTAACGAAAAAAACCTCACGCTCTCTGACGGGCACGGAGGTGTGGCTTGAAGGCCGTGCATTGTCTAACGATGGTCTAACGTCGTTTCTTTTCCTCAGTCTTTGTTGTCTTTGTCGAAGAGTTTTGAAATTTTGAATATGAATGAACAAAGTGCATTTATTAAGGCTGCTCTCTCGCAAAAAGCTTGAAAAAAGCGTGCAGATGAACCAACTTTTCGTCGACACTTACATAGAAATTACATATGAAAAAAATAGCTAGTAATCTACATGATCTGATACGTAATTTGGTTTAGCCATAATTTTTCTATCGGTGTCACATAATAAATAAAAAATACCCAAATCACCTCCAAATCGTTGAGATGAAACCACTTTACTCCTTCATTGTTTATCAAAGGAATATAAAAAAAATATCTACTGCTTTGCAATACAAAATAAAATAATTTGGTTTGGTTACTTTTTAGAAATATGTATTATTTTTGTGATAATAAATTAAAAATGCGTCCCGATTAAATACTGCGTCTATATCACCCCCGCATTCGTCCACGAATTCAGTGCGGGGCGCATCGTGCTGCTAGGTGGACGTACGCCGCGTTGCGAGAGCTCAGCACTACGAAATAAAATCGTAAAATATTACTGCAAAAATTTAATTTTGTTAATAGTGGAGTAGGTTTTTTCTGATTCTTGTTTAATAGTAGTGTTTTATAGTTATATTAATTGTACAGTTTTATTAATGTTTAAGTTTAGTTTGTAAAACATGGGGAATAAGCAGAAACGATTGAAGAGAGGTCTAAAAAATATTACAAACAAAAGGGTATACATTTATCAAGGTAAGTTTTAAGTTTTATCTACATATTTCATAATATTAGACAGGTGCTGTTTATAAAATACCTATATTACTGTGATTTTGCCACTCTGTGACGAGACTAAGCGCGGCAAACGCAAGTGGCGGCAAGGCGCGGGCCGCGTCGTCGCATGCTGGTAGCGCATGTCTGAGAAATTAAAAACTATATATTTCGAAGAAATGTGAAGTTCGTCAACACGCATTGAGGCAGCGTGGCGGACATTTCCTTGCCTTAAAACCCTCTCAGAAATTAGAGGAGGCCTGTGCCCAGCAGTGGGACGTATATAGGCTGTAACTTTACTTTTTTTACTTTTATAAATATGTTATTTTACCGACGAAAATTTTAAAGAAAAAAAAAATAAGCAACCGACAAACTCCTAGGTCCCTAGGTGACTTGCGAGAAGAGTAGTGTAACAAAACAAAACGGCCCAGAAAAACAGACTTTCCAACTGATAGCTAAATCAGCACGCAACAATTTTATTGGTGCCAGTGGGGATCGAACCCGGGTTGCTCCCGTACTGTGATACCTATAACGAGCGCTAACCATGTGAGCTACCACGGCTCTCAACGACATCGTTCCGTTCGTGTACAGCAGCGCTGAAGATAGCAGAGTAAAAAATTAGGAGATTGTGGTGTTTGAAATTTGTCATCTGTGAGAGTGAATTTTATCTGTGTACTCTGTAACAAATAACTATATAGAAAAAAATCTGAAAATGATATTTCGCCATTTTTTGCTTGTGTACTGGTTAGGAACTCGATCAAAAATTTGATAATTTTTCTGTTTTTATACGTTATTTCTAATGTTATTTTACATCTAATTAATTGTGAAGATATTTTCTTTAGGAAATATGTTTCATTACGACGATTCAAAAACGTTTACATATAATAATTTACCTCGAAATTCACTATACGCGATTATCGTTTATTGATTATAATAGAGCGTGCCATTTGAATTTAAAGACAATTAATTGGACAATAAATAATAAGTGACAAATCTTGCCGTGGAGCGTGGAACTGAGTAGTTGCGCGTCTTGTTAATATAATTGCCGTACGGCCGCCCTGACGTATGTACTGCGCGAACCTGAGTTTTTTGCGACGCGGTCCGGTGATAAAGTATTTTTCACAAATAGTGAGTTCTTTATAACGCGGGTTCGGTTAAATCTGGTTGAATTTGATTGGATTAACCTAAGTAACTTGAATTAATATCAAAGAAAAAGAAATACTGCATAAATAAAATAAATAAATAATTATAATTGCATAAGTTGATACAAAATGCTATGCAATAGCTTTACCGCGGCAGTCCCCGAGTGCCACACGTCTTTTTTATTTTATTATGACACGAATAAAAGGGCATATAAACGTAGCAGCCAATATCCGACCTTACTTATCACCAGCTATACTGTTGCCAAGAGATATTCGACTTCTTATAGACTTACAAAACTACTTAAGGTGTCAAGATAAGTTGCGAGGAGAAATAAATAAAGTTGATATGAGCACGGTACAAAAGCGCGAACAAATACTCGCAATAAATTATATCAGTCTATATGAGAAGGGTGCAACAGTAAGAGGGTGGGATGGCATTGATAATTATATAGGAGCTCTGATCCCGTGGGTACAGTAAACTGACTGCCAATGTTTGCGAACTCCGGTATCGACTTATATACACCTGTGTCACGTGGACGACACTGCCCGGACAATATTCGAAATATTACATCTGAGCGATAAACAACACAATATTTTGTGAATCCGTCAGTAGGTATGCGTCCACTCACTAATTTCAATACCCAGCGACATGCTGTTATTTATTATCAATTTGATTTATAATAAAGATACGACATCTATCAACTAACACTGAATATAGCGCTACTAAAATATTCTTATTGTTCTAAAAACACAAGCTCTACATGATTAAAATCTTTTCATAAATTTGATAAACATTTATTGTAATTTTGAGTACTAAATTTAACATGAGATTTAAGTAAATTTAATAACAATAAATCTTAAATGTTATTTGTTCTACTTGAGAATTGTGGCATAGTTGTCATTCTTCTCTAATGCGTCTTCCGTAACAGTATATCGGCGCCCAGTCCTTGGTGGCTTATTTTTACACAAGAGGGGGTAAACGAGCACGCGGCTCACCTGGAAGTAAGTGACTACTACCTCACAAGGAGTAGGCTCTTTTCTTGAAGGTCTCTAAGGAGTATCAGGCCGGAAAAATAACTGGTGTCAGCTGATTCCACAAAGAAGTTGTATGAGGATGAAAATTTCTGGTAAATCGCACAGTAGAGAACCGCCAAGTATCCAGATGATACGGATGGTATAGTGAATTTAGTTGTGAAATTCGATGGTGTGATTTGGTGGGTAGAATAATTCAATCAAGCAATCAATAATTACTGGGGCACTCCTCGTGATAAATATAACATAATAAAGAATGTGCAAATGTGCAAAATATCGCAGTACGAAAGAGTCAATGCCTATCGAGAAGAATTCGGTCGTTGACGTAGCCATTTTACGCAGCATTCGATCAAGTGGAAGGAATTGGGACTGGGGTGCTCCAATCCAGGGATGAGAACGGTATTTCGCGTGAGGCTGTACTTGCGTATTGTAAAGATAAAAGCGGTGTTTTGTACCGTTCTACAATCACCTCAAGGTTTTCATGTAAATTAGACGTTTCGTTGTAAGTAACCAAAATAAACGTCACTCGATCGCTGTCGAATCGATCATTCCTTTTAATATTTGACCTGCTATTTAACTTTTATAAATGAGTATAATTATTGTAGAGCTGTGTGTGATTCAACTAGTGACACCTTTTTAAGCATACATAAATACATAAACACTCACGCCTGTCACCCAGAGGGGTAGGCAGAGACTACGGACTTCCATTTGGCACGATCCCGACATACCTCTTTCGCCTCCTTTACATCCATATATCTACGCATACATGCTCGTCGGTTAAGGGTACTTCTAAACGTGGCCCATTTTCAAAATATCGCCAATTTGGTCGATAAACTTTTTTCTAGGGCGTCCCTTCCCGACTCGGCCGTTTACATCTGCCATATAAATTTGCTTTGTCACTCTTTCCTCATTCATTCTTTCCTCATTCATTCTTTCCACATGACCAAACCACCGAAGCATTCCTTTCTTAATCCTGGTCACAACATCATCTTGCATACCACATTTATCTCTTATCACGCAATTTCTCACCCTGTCATTCAGATTCAGCCCTAGCATATTCTAATATATATATATATATATATATATATATATATATATATATATATATATATATATATATATATATATATATATAATATGCTAATATACCTTTTTAAGGTTGTTCTTTTAAAACTAAAGTGATAAAAAAAACTTATAATTCACCCCAGCAATTTAAAACAAAGAAGGCTACAGAGGCGTTATCACCTCTGAAGACGGAGATAGAATGACATACAGCCTGTAATTTAAACAAAGAAAGCTCCAGAGGCGTTATCACCTCTGAAGACAGAGATTAAATGCCATACAGCCTGTAATTAAAACAAAGAAGGCTACAGAGGCGTTATCACCTCTGAAGACAGAGATAGAATGCCATACAGCCTGTAATTAAAACAAAGAAGGCTACAGAGGCGTTATCACCTCTGAAGACAGAGATAGATTGACTTCATTATGACGACCAAGCGACCACTTTTCTATATCGATAGTAAGTGATATCTTAGTGATTGCAAGGATGAAAACTAACAACAATCACCGAATGGCACACTGAACCTTTAGGTTAAGTTGCAGAGGTCTAATGAAGTTGAAGCTTCGTCTACCTCGTGGCTTTGCATTGGTCGAAAGACCTGATTTACTAAATATTATATATATATATATATATATATATATATAATATGCTAATATACCTTTTTAAGGTTGTTCTTTTAAAACTAAAGTGATAAAAAAAACTTATAATTCACCCCAGCAATTTAAAACAAAGAAGGCTACAGAGGCGTTATCACCTCTGAAGACGGAGATAGAATGACATACAGCCTGTAATTTAAACAAAGAAAGCTCCAGAGGCGTTATCACCTCTGAAGACAGAGATTAAATGCCATACAGCCTGTAATTAAAACAAAGAAGGCTACAGAGGCGTTATCACCTCTGAAGACAGAGATAGAATGCCATACAGCCTGTAATTAAAACAAAGAAGGCTACAGAGGCGTTATCACCTCTGAAGACAGAGATAGATTGACTTCATTATGACGACCAAGCGACCACTTTTCTATATCGATAGTAAGTGATATCTTAGTGATTGCAAGGATGAAAACTAACAACAATCACCGAATGGTACACTGAACCTTTAGGTTAAGTTGCAGAGGTCTAATGAAGTTGAAGCTTCGTCTACCTCGTGGCTTTGCATTGGTCGAAAGACCTGATTTACTAAATATTAAAAAAATGACGAATTTTAAAAGATCGTGATATAGAAAATAGTAAAAGTAATAGTTTTATACGTGCTAGAGCCACTCTGCTACTTTATTATGGTTGCATTACGAATTGGTCGGCTTTATAGAGGAAGGACTTCGCTCTTACAGAATATTAGCGGAAATAGCAACTTAATGGTGTGTTTGGTATGGTGAGGTTAGAACCGAAGACCCTTTTTACTATTTTTTACTTTTTACTATATGAACCATTTCATCTTAGTCCTTAGGTTTTAATTCTTAATCTAGGATAGATGTTAAGGGCTACAGCATCCACTTACCAGATGGACTGTGTGCTCGTTTGACACCCTTATTCTATAAAAATATAATCCCCTCATAGAATCCGGTGCAAGAATTTCACTTATGGTTATTAAATTTTCTCTGTAGAGAGACAAGAAAATGTAAAGCTAGTTTTCACAGAGGACATGCAACATGGCTCAGCCGCGCGGCACATTGGCCCGACACAAAATATTGTGCAGCCTGGGTAAACACGCCGCTCTAACCTCCAATACAATATAAATTGCACTTTGAAAATATCCTGTAATTCAAACAGTATATACAATTTACAACTTTAATTCCGAACATGAGGGTACATTTCGGGGGCGATGTCGGAGAGCGTAGAGTACCGGCGTAATACCGGTAATGTGGTGTCGCCTTTCTGTGGCGAGATAAGGGTACGCGACATTGACTATTCAAAGGGTTGCGGTATTCAAAATTTGCGCTCAATAAGTTCAAAATACTTTTGCCTAAACCACTGAGTTGGGACATAATTCATTTCGGAATTTAGAATACAATTTCTGTTTTAATATAATGTTACATGATGAATGTAATTTAAGGTATTTTATCACGTTTAAATGTAACTTATTTTGTATTTTTCTATCAACTGTGGGTAAAATATCACATAACCAAGACACTTAAAATTTAGAATAAAAATTAACTTTGATTTTCACAGTTAGATTCACCCTTATACGTTTCGTAACACCTACTAGATAATAAAACTCTTATGTACACCAACCTAAAGAGATTTTTTTATATTCCTTTCGTGTTGGTGTAACAGTTTTATACTTTGCCAGAATAGTTAGTTAGAGTTTAAACTGCTTGGTAAATAATAAATAAGGTGTATTTGTTTATTACTTTAGTATTATCTACCAAGCAGTTCAATTGTATGACTAACATATACTGACAATAACATATATGACATTGAATACGATAATGATAGTATTCTGATATCAACAGTGTGTGCCTCATTCTTTATATTAGGAGCAAGGATTTGCGATCGTATAATAACGTACCAGACTCCTTGCTCCTTGGAATTTGTTGACTCCAAAGATTACTGACATTGCTTTGATTATTTGAAATATAAAAATCATCGAAACGTGTTCTCTTACATCGTCGACGTCATAAAGTACCTATTAAAACAACACTGTTAATTTTTTTATATTAGAATAAGGATGGCAAACGAGTACATAGTCCACCCGATGGTAAGTGGATGTTGTGGCCGATAGACAACTATCTACACATCTATCTTCCATTAAGAATCAAAATATGGATACGTTATTAACCACGAGGACTAAGATTAAAAAAAGGTTTCCGGTTTTCTACACTCACCATAAAAACACAGCAGCATTAAGTTGCTATTTCATGCTGGTGCTATGTAAGAGCGTAGTATTTCCCCGGTCTAGCCGACCCATTCGTACTACATTCAAAATATTGCTGCAGGATGGCTCTACCACGTACAGCCGAAAGTCAAAATATTAATTGGTAGTTTAAAAAAATGGATATTATACCCATTTTCCTTATATTAAATCTGAGTAGCAAACTAAAAATAAATTAAAAGATTGATTTAGTTTACCAACACAGATTTGAAAATTATCCATTTTGCTCATTCTAGGAGTGTTGCGGCGGTGGTTTATTTATTTGCAATTTGTAGGATATCGCTTGCTAGGTACCTTAATGAGGCAATAACAATAAATAAAGACCCAAAAGTTTTCTCGGCACTTCACCCTCGCGCACTCATCGTGGACCCTTGCAAGAAACCTTCCTCGCATGAAAGCGAATAAATATATTATTATGTAGATTTGGTACTCTCACTTGTACTTATGCGATATACGAATATATTTGGTAAATAAATTGGATTGGTCTTAATACGGAGTACTATTGGGGAACTAAAAGACCCTGTTGTATTTCGTCGTAAGGTTAAAGAGACAAAACAAGTCATTCCGTAGTTCTTTCAAGAAAATGATCGTAAAGAGAGATACTAAAATTTTAGGGAAAATGTAACATTTAATAAATAATTATACCATTTGATTTCGATGTAGATTGGATTCTCTTTCCTTTTTCTTTATGACCCCATTTAGTCCCGTGGTTATCGGACGAAGAGACAATTTTATGGTTTTCAATAGGTGATGGTAAAATTATCTCCATATGCCAAGCGTAAAATACCCAGACCGGCGACAGTAGCAGTGTTGTCACTAGCCTGCCAAACGTTACGATTTAAAAAAATTCTCCCTACAATGGGAACAATAAACCCTTTCAGGCTGATAAAAAAGAAGAAACAACATTTATGTTTATGTAATAATAATCATCGTAACATGTTAAAAAAGACTTGCTTCTTTTCCCTTGATGTTAATATGATATTTAGAATCCTGCTATTTTTTGTAGGATAAGGATGACAAATGAGTACAGTGTCCTCCACCCAACGGTAAGTGGATGCTGAAAATATAGATGCGCTATAACTCTTAAGGTCTAAAATAGAATGCCCCGTTACCAGTACAAAGTCTCCTGTTCTCTACATTCACCACACGAAACATAACATGTGATTAGTTCAAATATATATAATTTTGCATAGAGTATATAGCCGGTATATACTACACGCTCATGTAGAATCAATGTGCTCCGTTCAGGTGTTCACCGTGTCCCAGGGGCACAGTAAAGTCTCCCGCTTTGCGGTGCCTTAGTACGCAGTAATAATAAGAACGGACGGTGTTACAGTGCTTTCTAGCTTATTTTAAGCCTCGTATTTTCGAGAAGAACTATAAACACATATCAAAGAATAATGCATTTTGGTTGAATAGAATTAGGGGCATATTTAAGCGATATTTTGGGCGGCGAGTTCGAAGACGGCTAGATAGTGCAGTTGTTAAGTGTTCGGATGCAGGGCTGCGAGGCGCGAGTTCGTAACCCGCACGGGGAGAGTATTTTCATGGCTAACAAATATTTTTCCGGATCTGGACGTTTGTCGGATGTAAAATATACGAAAATCACTTCCACGATACAGGCGAAAGACTTAGTGTCATAGTGTGTGGGTAATTTTTTTATTCATTACCGAAAGGGTGGCCAATAACAAAGCAACAACTCTAAATTAAAGCGTTGTGACTTAAAGACATTTATTTAATTTAATTTATTTATTTCATTACATAAAAATCAATATGCAGATGTGTTGTGTTGCCACCCCTAAGAACTAAAATGGAATGCCTGCCAGATTATATTAATAAAATGAATTTAAAGTTGTTCTTTAATGGCTCTAAAATATCCTACAAACTTTAATGTAATGTAATTCTCATTCGATCCACTTCACCGCCCTGTTGGTTTACAAACTACTGACAAAGTTTTCCTATTGAAATTATTGTTTGATACTTTGTTTTCAAAAAACAATTTTCAGCTTTAAGAAATTTCGTATTATCTTTAGTAGATTAATTTTAAAATAAGTTTACTAGGTTTCTTTTACTTGCTTTACTTTATAATTTTATGCAAATATATAAATATTTGTTTTACGACTTACCCTAAGCGAGTTTTATTTTGTTTTTGTGTGGTTGTGTGCTTGCGTATTTGTTAAGTTGTTGCTAGACTTTTGTGCTGAAATTACAAACTATTTAACTGTATAAGTTCAAAGGACAGTGTTGAGTAAATTTGTTGAATTTTATTAAATTATTTTTAATCACGCATTAAATGAGAATAAACGAGTATTTTATAATAAATGGAGTTGGAACGTAAACCGCAGAATGCGTGCGGTATTTCATTACGAATACATTGACAAGCAACGCAATGTTGATTAATAATCATTATTAATGTACAAAAACATGCGTTATTTCAATATTATTGTGTCCTTTGCGGAATAATGTTGATTAAATAAATCCCGAATATTAAACGTGATATAATTCGCAGGTGATTCTTTGCAATTTTTTTGTAAATTAACAAGTTACTTGAAGTTACTTTGATAACAAAATTTTAATTGTGGTTTTTCAATTTGTTCCGGCAATATAATTTAACTTGAACACAATTATTGAAATGTATTTTAATTAATGTTTTTGTAATTATTTCGTTTTAAGTAAAAAAGGAAAAAATACAGTAAGTTTTTTATTATATTAGAGGCCCGGGTTGAAACCTTTTTGACCAAATAATTTTAAAAAGTTTTATTTGCTACGTATTTGCTTTTTATACTTTTATACTAACGTATAAAAGTGGAACTATCAGACGACACAAATTAACATGTTTTTGTAGAGTATAATGTTGCGAGTACAAAGGACTGGGAATACATAGAGAGATAGAGGCGGCAATGATATAGTGTCGGGCTGGCGGCCGCTCCCTTAGGGACGATAAACCCTTCCCGGCGCTTCCCGTCTACTCTTCTTTATGGGAAGGCCGGAATGGCCAGCCCAGGTGAACAGGTAGCTAGATTGCGAAAGTATTTTTAGAACATCTTGTCGGTCGTTGGGTGTTTTTCCTTTGTTATCAAATGTGTTGGTACTTCTATCGAGGTTATAGGCGGCCTTAATATGCCGGTAAGCCTTTGAATTGGCGGATATGTTTTTAAAGGATAGGTTAAGAAAAGTTCACATTGAAAATGTTTTAATGATTTCTGTTTCAGCATTATTAATTTATAATTTAGTTATATCTTACAGTTTTCCAAGTATTGCACAAGTTACAGGTATACAAGGTGCAGTTGGGTTTAGATTTACTAAAAACTACTTTATACAATTATTCAAGTGACAAACGAACATGTGGTCCACGTGTCAGTAAGTGGCTACTGTAATCCGCAGACTACTGCAACTAGCTCAAAACAAACTGGGCTACAGGTATGTTGTCACCTCCGAGGACTAAGACGAGATGCCTCACAGTCTGTATATAAGCCATATTAAAGGCCTTCATACCCTTCAGACCAGAACACACCTAGCAGAAGTGTCTATTTATTATGTATATGTAAACGATGTTGAAGCTGTTACACAGACCTATTGGAGTATGTAACCAAAAATAAACAGCCTTTGGTTTTAAAAAAGCTGTACAAACAAAGCAGGGATAAAAAGCCGTTTAAAACTGCTTTGTGTGTGACGGTGACCTATAATTTTTTTATCCATGCTCGATTAAGAACCAAAAATGCAGATGCGTTGTCACCCCTGAGAACTAATATAAAAATTGTTACCAGTAAAAAAGGGTTATCTAGTTCTAACAAGAACTTATCGTACAAAACACAGCATTGGGTTGTTATTTAAGGCTGGTGTTCTGTGAGAGGTTCCAATTTAATCAATCCATTTGTTGAATAAAACTAATTTTACGGATTCTATCTCGTTTATTTAACTGATTTTACTTATTTTTAATTCCCGACGTTTCGGGTGCTTTACAGCAACCATGGTCACGGGGGGGACTGAGATGTTTGACGTCCCAATGTCATTGTTAGCCCAGCTACCTTCAGTTTTTTTTGAAATTGGGACGTCAAACATCTCAGTCCCCCCCGTGACCATGGTTGCTGTAAAGCACCCGAAACGTCGGGAATTAAAAATAAGTAAAATCAGTTAAATAAACGCGATAGAATCCGTAAATTTAGTTCTATTCAATGTGTAGTGTTCGCGTAAATTTAAGAAATCATTATGTCAATTCATTTGTGCTGCAGTCGAAACATATTAGCAGTGTAGCCTAACATGTTAAAGATTTCCTTACTTGTACGAGAAAATTACGAATATCTCGTTCTTAGTGTGGTGTAAGCAATAAACTTATTAAACAAGTTTTTGGAGTAGAACTAAAAATTCAACTAGAAATTTTAAGTAGAGATTAAGCACTGCATTTATAAAAATAATTTTGTATGGGATTGTAAAAGTTTTAATAGCGGATAAAATTAAGTGTTATCATGTGTATCCATTATGTGAAAAAAAGGAGTTCTTATATGCCTATATGCGAACGTTGAATAAAAGTAATTTTTTTTACTGACGTTTTGGGTTTGGAGTGCTTTGCAACACACATGGTTACGAATTAAAAAAAAAGTTAAATTAAAAGCAAAAAAAAAAACACCGTAAAAATAGTATTATTCAATAAATAGTGAAATATGTTGTATTCATTAGTGGCATGGATTTATCATTTACACAGCTTAAGTTATTTGCAAACATGCTGCAGCTATTTATGTTTGTAGTACGAGTAGATTGGCCTGACCGGGAAAGGACAGCACTTTCATAAATATTTACTAGTATAAAATAGCAAATTAATACTGCCGTGTTTTGTATGGTTAGAGAAAAAAAACGGACACCCTTTTAAGTTTAGTCCTCAGGGGTGAAAACACATCTGAATTTCGATTCTTAATTGAGGTGTACTATACTTAATTAAAAAGTGGATTTTAAATCTCATTTATATTTTATATACATAATTCTAAAACGATGGAATAGTTGTTAATAAAGTCATAAATTAAAAAAAGGCCTGTATTGTAACGAACGTGTTAAGGCACGTGCAAAAATTATGAAAGTAGTTAGACTTGTAGCTTGTCAGTAATATTTTTATATAAAGTGTTCACTGTTAGAATATACAAATGTGTGATGTTTAAGAATGACATGTAAATAACCAAATTTTCTCTTCCATTTCGAAAATTTTACTTCGGAAACTTTATACTAAGGTAATAAGGTAAACTTTCGAGAAGTAGCACGTTAATAATATTTCGTTATATTTTGCAAGTGAAATATGGTAAGAACGAATTAGTACTTGTTAAAGGCACAATTTAACTTGCATAGTATTTTTGTAAACTACGCTTTTACATAGTGAATTATTTTACATAGCGATTTCTTTTACATAATTTGTTTTTCTTATAGGAAAAGTGTGACATTCGAGCACACAGTCCACCTGATGACATCTACCCTCGATTACGAATCAAAATGCAGACGCGTTGGCACCCGTAAGGACTAAGATGGAATGCCTCCTTTCTAGTAAAAAGGTTCTCCAGTTATCTACACTCACCATACGAAACACAGCAGCAATAAGCTGCTATTTTACGCCATTTTTCTGTCAGAACATGGTCCTTCCCCGGTCAAACCAACTCAATCGTGTTACAACTATACTACTAATATAACTGCAGCATGGTTCTACCACGTAATTTTTTTAAAATTTCTGCATAGATCAAGCCTAACCAAAAGTAGCAGTAGTTCAGGTCGTAGTTAAGTATTGTTACACATTATGTACGACTGCTTCTACAGTCAATAACAAGTCCGCTGCTGAATATAGGCCTCCCCCATAGGTTGCCATAAAGTACAGTCCTGAGCCAGCATGCACCGACTGTCTGCGTGTATCATCAGGTCATCATTCAATCAAGTAGGTGGTCGCCCAACACTGCGCTAGCCGGTACGAGGCTACTTATTCGAGAACTTTTTTTCCCCATCGCTTGACGGTTTGAGCTACATGGCCAACCTATACCATATCTACTTCAGCTTACTGATCTGCTGGGCTATGTCAGTAACTCATGTTCTTCTGCGAATACCTACGTTACGGACTTTATCTCGCAGAAAAATTCCAGACATAGCTCCTTTCATCGCATGTTAAGTAACTTTGAGCTTCCTTATACGGTTCATAATAAACCACGTTTCAGTTTCGTAAGTCGTCAATGTATTGGTTGTACACTTTCGTCTTAAGATTTTGAGAAATATCAGAAATTTAATCGGAAATTTTCTCCTAGGTATACATTTTCGTCAACAACTTCGAGCATAGTACTCCCAACAACTACCGATATAGGTGTAGGTATGGTGTTGCCAATCTTAAGATTACCCGTTGGGAAATACTAGTGAGGTTGTTGAGCATAGTGCTGAGCTCCTCTAGGGATGCTGCCATTATGACTGTGCAACGTGTTCGCCATTGATGTTAAAACCGTATTCATTCCAGTCTGTTAGCTTGACAGCGTCTTCTAATGCGGCGGTGAAGGATTTCGAGGATATACGAGTGACGTCATCCTGTTTTACACATCTGCAATCTGCAATCGCATAGTCACATATGCACATATGTTATATTAAAAACATCATTTTTATATATTTTACGTAGTGGTGGCATGAGATAATCCACTAGATACTCCATGTCATCTAGTGGGTGTCGTTTGACGCGATGGATGCAAATAAAACAGGAGATAATTAGATTCGTCAATTGTAAATTGTATAAATCCCATTAAATTTCATTAGAATTTAATAATCCACTCCTGGTGTCTGTCAAGTCTGAAATTATTATAAATAAAGTTCAAACATAAAAACCAGTAATACATAATCTTACCAGTAATCTTATCAAGCTAAGTAAGCAATACAGATTTAAATTTTTGTCCATAACAAATTATTGTTGAAAAATATTTAAATCAATTTTGACTGTCTCCTTACTTATGGTATTCCAGGTCGGCTACTGACCCGGAATACCATTTTTCCGGAAAACGGTTTTACTGTATCTTAAATGTATTGTCAGCGACGATCAGCTTCAATTTAATGGAACTTATTGGATCATTTTTTGATCAATCATTATCTCAAGAATACATAGAATTATTATGGAGCTGAAGGAATTTTGTTTAAGTTCTACGGGGATAAACTCGTGTGTAAAAACTAGTAACTTTTTAAATGTATATAAGTACTTGTTGGTAAAATAATTTCAGATCTGTTCCTTGAAAACACTTCTTTTTTATAGCAGTAAGCTTAGATTATAGATAGGTAAGAAAATAAGTCGACGTTACTAAAAAAATATTCCTTTTACTAATGAACAATTTATTATATTTGTTTAAAGTAGCATTTTGAATTATATCTATACAAAAATCATTATTTATTTGTTGTTTTCATTTCAAAAGATATAAGGCTGTGTCTTTTTTTCGAATATTTGTTGCAAACGTTTGTTGCTTAATGATGTTCTGACCTTTCTAGTTATTTGCAAATCGCGTGCCTTTGTTACAAGCAACACTTGCTGTGCTTGCAGTTAATCATAAATAAAAATGCATATTATTTTCATATTGAAACGAAAAAAACTTGATTACTATTTTAGTGTACTATACCGATTTTATGAGAAATAAAAGAATTTATCACCTTATAACTTCGGTTCACTAGGCTAGTAATTGCGATCATTAGACTGACGAGGCAGTAAGCAGCTATTGGTCAGCAGTATTTCATCTTCGTGCCTCGGAAAACACGTAAAGCTGTTGCTCCTGCGGCAGAAACCTTTTCGGTCATGTCGAATTGCCTTTCCATCTGACTAGACAGTGAGTGAATAGAGAGTTGTGCTTGCGCAGATATTTGTGCACAGTAATTTTGTCCTTCACATTCTGTAATTTCATAGTACGCGAGCAATCCAGATGATATTCCGAGCGTCATGCAGAGCGAGATTAGAATGGCTCTCTAACACCTTAAAAACGGTAAGACCCCGGGCGAGGACTACAGCGGAGCATCTGAAAGCGAGTGGGAAACCGGTACTTGAAGTCTCTCAGTAGCTCTTTAATTTTGTCGTCCATGGTGGCACTACTCTGCAGGCATGAATCAGAAATGCTGTGGTTTTGTTCTTCTAGAAAGGCGACAACGCTTTCTTGAAGAACTACAGACTGATTGCCCTCCTGAGTCTCGTATATGTGCTGTTATCGAGAGTCATTACGAATCGTCTTTTCCGGTTCCCGGAAAGGCTTTAGTAGTTACCATAGACCACATACATACCCTTCGGAAAATTGTACAGAAGGCCGAGGATTACAATCTGCCACTACGTCTTGTGTATGTGGACGATGAAAAAGCCATTGGTTCTGTAAAAATTTGGGAGGTGTTGCAGTCACTTTAGCAGTGCTAAATTGACTGTCGGTATATTGATGTGATGAAGTGTTAGTACAGGAGTACTACGATACTATTCGAGTACAGAACCAGAGTACGAAGCTTAACTCTACTGCAGAGAGGTGTAAAACAGTATATCACTCACCTTCGAATTTCAGAACCACTTAAGGACACAATCTTGTCTTCCAACAGATAGGTCTTAAGATGAATATGGATAGAACAAAGATCATGAGTTACGTCCATGTCGCACCTATGCCGTTAGTTGTTGGGAGCTCGAAGTTGTTAACGTGTACGTTTACTGGGGATAAATAGTCCGACTAGGTAAGTTTATTTTCGACCGAGAGGTCAATCGACCGAATCAACTGGGGGCAATCAATTAAAAGGCATACCTCAAAACTTGAAAACGAGATTGTACAGCTAGTGTATGTTGCCAGTGATAACTTATGGATTTGAGACGTGATCCTTCACTGCTGGCCGTATGAGGAAGGTCAAGATCGCTCAGCGAGCTATGGAGAGGGCTATGCTCGAAGTTTCTCTGCATGATAAGTTTATGAATGAGGATAGCCATAATAGAACTAGAGTTACCGACATAGCCCAAAAATAACTGAAGTAGCAATGGGCCAGCCATACAGCGAGTGGCAGCCTCATACCGACAGGCGAAGTGTAGGGCGACCCCCCATTATATGGAGTGACAACCTGATAAGACATGCTGGAAGACGTTAGATACAAGTGGCTCAAGACCGTGCTTTGTGGCATTCCTAGGGCTGTAATGATGATGATGATTATGAGCAACCCGAGTTTGATCCTCGCCGGCAACAATGAAATTTTTAATTGCAACTATAAGTGCTGATTTACCACGTGCCAGGCGGTGAAGTAAAATATCATGAAGAAACCGGCATGTCTGTGAAAATAAAAAATATATGTATATTAAAAAATATTTCGAAAACATGTAAAGTTCGCTACAAGCTTAAAGCCCTCGCAGAAATAGACCCTAGACCGCACTGTTATCGTGTAGCGGCGGTGTAAGATTATCTTATACCCCATATCATACCGCAGGTGTTCTTAATAGAGGACAGACGGGAACTAAAACAGGAGATCTTCAGGAGCATTTTTCAGAGAACAAATCAAAATTATAAAAATCTTTAGTTTTTTTTTTATAATTTTGAGTTGCTATTAGGAATTCGGCAAAAACCCTCAAATGAGGCTACTAATGGAGGCCTTTGTTCAGTGTGACTTTTATGGGCTTTAATGCATGGATTAATGATCATAAATATGTCATACTACTTATGTACTTATATCATATTGATAGAATTGAAGGACGATAAGGAGAGAAATTTTTTTTTCAGCTGAATTGAGTTTTTACTATTTTCATACACACTGTAGTCTTTGCTATTATTTTTAATCGTTGTTAATATTATCTTTTTAACAAATAACATTATTGAATCATGAAAAACCTAACTAAGGGCTGATATTTCAGGCATTAGATAAAAGTTAACTAGCAAATAAATCATAAACTGACTGGACATAAAAGTGAAATAATTTAAATATTTTATTCATAGAACTGTAATTTTTGATTTATTTGTGTTGAGTTTTATACTATGAATAACTTTAATCGGATTACTAAAAACTTTTCCTTATTTATCTAATCCTTATATATCTATCTTAATACATGTCCTACCACTTTATTTTAAATTTCTGTATTATTTTAAATTAGTAGAATTTGAAAAAAAGTTAAAAGTAAACATAAAAGAATTTTGAACCTAAAAGAAAAGCTAGTACTAGTTGATTGGTGGAATGCAGTGGACTAGTTAGTGCGTCCGCATGAGGCATGAATTGGTAATGAGAGCTGAGAGAGGAGCATTTTGCGGCAGCCGCAGTTTGCACGCGATTGCCACTTCGGGGCACGTTTGTGTTGAACTAACAAGTCTTGTACCTACCTACTACTTCTTGGGGTAGTACATAAGCCCCGAGACGTAGAGCTAGGAAATATTGATTTGATGCTTGCAACGAAAAAATATTATTTAGATGTATGCTAGACCCCATTCGAATTGTATTTTATGTTTTTTAATGTTTCATATATTCAATTCCGTTAGTAAAACTTTATATAAATCAAGGGTTGAGTGAAATTCAATTTTGAAAGTTTCATTGACATGCTATTCAAAATGTTTGTAGTAATATAATTAGACTGCAAACTCTTTTTTCTTGACTAGAAAATATATTCCAAATAATGTTTTCTAGCTTTTTAAGTGAGTTTCTTGACTTATTGATGATGAAATGTGAAACAGATGTTGTCTAGGTGCCACAATCGTTTTTCTTTGAATCGTTGATTGAAATGCGATATCGTTAAATGTTTTTTTTTACGCAAATACTGCTAATAATTGAACTATTTTTACGGATTTTACCGCAATTAATTGTATATACTTATTTCCCGAGTTTTCGAGTGCTTTGCAGTACCCATGGTCACGGGGTACTGAGGTATTCGTATAGGTCTTTATTCTATACTCACTGTGTATAAAAAACACCTATACGAATCGATATTTAAACGGTGAATCTCACCATCATCCTTCGCAGTTAGCTACCGTGGACATATCTTTGTTACAGAAAGCATGAGGCTGAAAGTTTGAACCTAATTTGCATTAAAGCAACGAACAAACTCTAATTACTATGCAAATTGATCATTTAGATATTAACCACAATTATAAAATAGCGCTCGTCAAAACTGGTAGTGGGCTATCGGTGCTTATTTCAATGTATTGGATCGAAAGAGGACGCTATTTCGACCACATTGCAATATTCCGTACACGGATAAACTTTATGTTTGGATATTTAATGAATATTATTTCACGATGGGATCAAATCATGGGGCAAAACGCAGGTCTGCTGGTCACATAATATCCCTTTGTTACATAGTAATATAGAGGACGCTATTTCGACCACATTGCAATATTCCGTACACGGATAAACTTTATGTTTGGATATTTAATGAATATTATTTCACGATGGGATCAAATCATGGGGCAAAACGCAGGTCTGCTGGTCACATAATATCCCTTTGTTACATAGTAATATAGTATAGCTGTGAAATTTTTGCGATATATAAAATTGTGTGATTGGTGATTTTCCTAACATAGTTTGTTCTTTAAATTATATTTGCATTATATAAGAATATAATTAAATTAAGTAAACTACACTATACTTTTATTGTTCGAACACTGAGTGTAGAAGCGAAGATCTAATAGATAGCAGAGTTACTTACTAGTTTTTGTTCTGCAATAAGACCCTGATTCTTTGTAATGTATGAAGACGAATGGATTTAAAAGCGGAATAACCACTTACTGGATTCTGAATTATTGATGTCTGTAAACCACTCCACTAATCTTATATTTTTATTCTTATAAAAATGATTTGACAAACTACCTTACATGACACCTGACAGTATGTGGCTACTGCAGTTAATAAATATCAGCAGTCTACTTAAAACGTTAAAAAATACAGATGTGTAGTAAACTCTGTGGACTGAGATGATATGTCGCACAGCCTGTAATAATTTTAGCTCTCTATACGCTTCAGACTGGAACCAAAGAATTAAGGAACTACGCACTGCAATTTGGTAGCAGAAATGGGTAACTATCCTCAGTATTAACCTCAGCATCGACTTTCCATCAGGTGGACAGTGCCCGTTCATCACTCGTATTCTATAAAAATAAATCTTTACACTTAATTGATCTCTTCGTCATTATCACTGCACCTCCATCAAATATAGACTTCTCAAACAGATTCACACAAAACACGGACCTTACCACCTGCATCCGTTGACAGTCTGCATGCCTAATCGAATCGTCACTTCATCTTGATGTTCCTGTAGCTACAGGTACAGTGCGCTTCAGTAGATTCTTCAAGCGCCATTTCAGCTGCGAGTTGGGTTCGTTATAAGTTTAGTTTTTACGGCTTGTTAAAGTATAAAGTGGGTAAGCTGCTACTGACCCAG